>JAUMIR010000002.1:193237808-194487808 GCA_030847615.1 Gambelia wislizenii
ATTTTGTGCTATATATATGGAAATATGCCTCAGTTAATGAATAGGTGTTTTCCTGGGCATTACTGCTTTAAAAGGAAATTTATCAGAAGCAGAATAACATGGAAAGAATAGTGATAGATGCATACACCACACATACACAAAAAGGGAACAGTTCAAGATGTTTCAGCAAAGTTTTATTCAAAATTATGTGCACATACGAAATGAAATAAGTAGGTCATGTAATCCTTGCATAAATAAACACACATTAAACCTAGAGACCACTTGAAGGCCTCTTCCAAAATGCACCCAGGGATGACATTCATCAGCCTCCACCTTTTCTTATGAATTTCATTTTTGGTGACCAAAACTATAGATCTGCCTTTCCCTTTTCTGTTCATGTATAGTTGTGTGAAAAAGAAAGTACATACTCTCTTTGAATTCTATGGTTTTACATATCAGGACAGATAAACAATCATATTTTACTTAGGTCTTAAAATAAGGTAAATACAACTTCAGATGAAAAATAACACATGACATATTACATAATGTCATGATTTATTCAACAAAAATAAAGCCGAAATGGAGAAGTCATTTTATCTGAGGTATTTACCATCCTCTCAATGCTGATGCTGCTAAAAAAAGAACCTCCAGCTAGACATGAAGAAAAGGAGGACTGGTATAGAAAAGAATTTGTAAAAAGGAGTGTCTTTATTGGCTTTGTTAACTGAGGAATGTCTACATACACTGAATATGAATGAGCATGAATATAAACAAATATGAATGACACTGGGCATAAGAGATAACACCTTACCTTCTGGTTCAAAAAATACATCAGATGCCAAAATAATGTCCACTGGAGGTAAAGCCAACAAGCTGGGTGATACATGACCCCAGGTAATTCCTGTGACACATACACTTGAGAGGTTATTCATCTGGCAGCTTCTTCGACAATTGTCCAAACACTGAGGGAATTCTGCATTATCTGACAGTATCACTTTTGCTCCACATTTCGCTGCCACTATTCCAGGAAGACTCACACCTGCACCAATCTGGACAGTAAAAACTGGTTTGGAATAAATACATCATTTGTAAAGGTAAACATGCCTAGCAGTTTGAAATGCCACTCAAATTTGGTTGATCCATTTCCCCTAAAATGAATACTTAAATGTTCCAAATAAGTTTATTTGTGACATATTACAGTACTAGATAGCTGTGTTTATTTGTGACATATTACTACAAGTTTGTGTTCCATTATGCAATCCCAATTCTATTTTTAAAAAGAGGCGGGGGTTAGAAGATTGTGTGCTTCCTTTGAGTCATCAAGGGCAACAGCAAATAGTGTGTGGCTTACATTTTGTCTTGAGCTGCTGGTGTACGATGTAATTCAGCAGGAAAACTTACAGATATAAATAGGTTAACAATACCTGCATATATACGTAGTAAGACCCCAGTCTGCTGATTCACCATCTGTGGATTTAGTTATCTGCAGCTGGCAATGGCAGGGGCGAAGGGAGAGAAGGAGGGGAGATCTCGCCTCCCTTCCCCCATGATGGCTTGGGTAGCCCCATCGCTGCTCCTGGAGGGGCGGGAGAGGGGGGGAGGAAGCAGCGACCCCGTTGCTGCTCCAGAGGGGGGGGGGAGGAAGCAGCCATGAGGCTTGGGTAGCCCCATCGCTGCTCCGGGGGGGGGGGGGGAAGCAGCCATGAGGCTTGGGTAGCCCCGTCGCTGCTCCTGCGGGGGAAGAAGCAGTGGGGGTTGCCAGAGGGCGGTGGCGTGACCTAGCTTTTATTTGCGGTTTTTTCACATTCGTGGGGGTCTCATGCCCCTAACCCCCATGAATGTGGAGGGACAACTGTATTCTTTGTGGAGGTTGACTTAATCTTAAGTGTCTAAAAATACTGTTTTTCTGTGCAAGATGCCATGAAACATCCTAGAACAAACATCTTCCATTGTTGAACAACTTTTTAAAAAAAAAAATCTTGCTAATTTTATCCACAGAGAATACTAATAAAAGTATGTTGTTGACTTCAACTTATGGTGGCCCTATGACTGAGAGACCTCCGAGTCACCCTATCATCAACAGTCCTGCTCAGGTCTTGCAGACTCAGGGTCCTGGCTTCGTTGATGCAGTCTATCCATCTTGAATGTCATCTTCCTCTTTTCCTGCTGCCTTCTACCTTATCAGACATTATTGTCTTTTCTAGTGAGTCATGCCTTCTCATGATATGGCCAAAGTAGTACAACAATCTCAGTTTAGTTATCTTGGCTTCTAGAGAGTGTTCAAGCTTGACTTGCTCTTGGACCCATTTATTTATTGGCTTTTTCCAAGTCCATAGAACTCTTCTCTAGCAACACGTCAAATGAGTTGATTTTCTTCCCATCAGTTTTCTTCACTGTTCAGCGTTTACAACCATACATAGAAATGGGAAATACAATGGCATGAACCATCCTAACTTTAGTATTCAATTATTTATCTTTAAACTTCAGGATCTTATCTAGTTCCTTCATAGCCCTTCTTCCAAGTCCTACTTTTCTGCTTTCTTAACTGCAGTTTCCATTCTAATTAATGACTAATCCAAAGTACGGAATTTTTTTTCACTATTTCAGTGTCTTCATTGCCAGCTTTAAAGTCATGTAAATCATCTGTTGTCGTTTTTGTTTTCTTAATGTTCAGCTGTAAACCTGCCTTTGCACTTTCTTCCTTGACTTTCTGCAGTAATCCTTCCAAGTCTTTGCTATAAAAAGTACAGCCTGTTTTAAACTAAACACACACCCATGTTGTCAGAGGGAGGCCCTCTTATAAGTGTTTGAGATTTGAAGCCCAGTCCTGCATTTTTAACAAGATAAATTTAAGCAAAAAAAACACAGTTCTCTCCAAGGTTTTACTTTCATAAAGTGTGTAAGATGTTAACATTTACCTCCAAAATGTTCTTTCCACAGACTAGTCTTCTATGAAACCAGACATATTGAGCCAAAACCACTGCACAGGGCCAAACATACATGCCATACTGAGGATCAAGGACCTGAAAAGAACAACATTTTTTTGTAAAATCAGTATAAATACTTTTTAAGTTCACCAGGGGCTCTTTAACACTACACGTTTTATAGCACTATGATTACACATTAACTGCCCTGACTGCATCCTATGGAATCCTGGGTTTTGTAGTCTGTTAAGGCACTAGAGAAGCTCTCTAGCTGAAAATTTTAAATGCCCCTTCCTAAAATTACAAATCCACAGAATATTGCCTTGAAAGTTAAAGTAGAATCATAGAACTATAATTGTGTAGTGTGATAGTACCCCAGTTTTCTATCTTTCTCTAATAGGCTTATTAGATAAAGTCAACTGACACAAGCAGCCTACAAATTATTGTAGAAGACTACAAAGTCAGTTTTTCAGCTTAGTACAAAAGCAGATACTGTCACTGATCAGAGTATATGACAGAACAACACATACAACCCAGCTTTCAAAGTTGGTTATGTAGCACCAGTGAAATCCTGTAGAATTTTGCAGGATGGTATTTGCTGAGTAGCATAACCAAACTGAACATACATAACCAAATTTTGATGCCAGTTATTAAAACAACATTAACACTACCACTGATAATAGCTCTTTCATGCATGACCAAGACTACTATGGTATCACATGCAATAATTCCTGTGATAGCATTTGACATCAAAAGTGCCCATACAGACCTATTCATAAGGGAATAGCAGTATGAACATTTGCACAGTTAAAAGGATTTAATTTTTACCATAATAATACCACCAGTAACAATAATTCTTGTAACTTCATATCAGAGTTACAGCCAACTTCAGAATTATTATTATGGAAATGTATTTTTATTCATAGACTATTTGCTAAAGGAAACTAGAAGAGGATAAATATCTGTTTTGGTATGCAGACATTTTCCCCCTTATTTTAAAAAACTAACTTTTGAGATTTTGTACATACACATTCTTTATTGAAACAGTGCCCCAATTTACCCAATTTATGTTGTATTAAAGTTTTCAAAGCAGTGTACAGTAAGTTAAAACAACATTCAAGAAAATTACAATAAAAACAATAGGTTAGCAAAACTAACGATACTCGGAATTTATTTGTCAAGAACAGCTAGTCTAAAAAGAAAAGTTTTCAGCATGGGTCAAAAATGAAGTTGCAGCAGGCTTAATCTCAGTTGAAAGGGTATTTCACAGTATTATGACTGATAGACTGGACGCCTAGCCCTGGTGGACTCCAAGCAGATGTGAAATCCACATGGAAGTACCGTCAGAAAACTCCTGAACGAAAAGGGATAAGGGATGTCCTCATGCAATCCTGGTTCTAGGGATCAACGTTGCATCCCTGAGAATATGTATCATACACATATATATAAGTGCAAATGTGAGAATGCAGAAGAGGGGGAAAAGAAAACTGCCTAGGGATTGCCTAGTCCATTGTTAAAGAAACTCTTACCTCTATTAAGAGTCAGTGTGCTGTAGTGGTTTGAGCATTGGACTATGACTGGAGACCAGGGTTCAAATTCCCCACTTAGCCATGCGAACCCATTGGCTGACCTTGGGCAAGTCACATTCTCTCAATCTCAGAAGAAGACAATGGCAAAACACCTCTTTACAAATCTTGCCAAGAAAACCCTATAAGTTGGAAATGACTTGAAGGCACACAATTGAGCAACTGTTTTCCCTTTCAGCAATTTACAAATAACCAAACAGAATATAGTAGGACCCCCGTATGCGTGGGGGTTGGTTCCAGGGCCCACTGCAGATACTGAAATCCACAGATAATAGCAAACATTCTGGAAGAAGAGAAAGGGAGGGAGGGAGGGAGGAAGAGGAAGGCAGAAGAAGCCGGGCTCCACCAAGCCCAGCCAGCCCCTTGATGCTGAGCCTGGGCAACCTTTTGGCCTGGTGCGCCTTCACACACCCACTCTCCCTCCCTCTCTCCCTGACTGCCCCCTCTAGCCACCCCATCTCTCTCAATGGCCCCTGGATTCACCCAGGGCAAGCAAGAGGCAGAAGGCGGTGGCACTGCCCCAAGCACTCAATCACCTGCCCAGAGCACCTCCATCCATCTGTCATCCAGCCCAGACAAGCCTGGCTTCCACCCTCGCTGTTCCAGGTTAGTTTGAGCTCCTGCCAGGCAGCAGCAGAGAAGGAGGAGAAAGACAGGCAGCGGAGGAGAAAGATGAGGCGGCATCCTCCGCGGCTCCCCCAGCAGCATCCTCTGCTCCATGCCTGCTTGTGGCCCCCGCTGCCACCACCGGAACCCCCCACGGGGTTGGGAGAAGGGAGACGAGCTCTCCTCCTCCCCTCCCTTCCCCATCCACCATCTGCCGTCCGCTGTCACCAACCATGGATAACTGAATCAGCAGGTGGAGAATCAGTGGATGCGGGGGTGCTACTGTATGTCACTGCATCATGGGAGAGCTTATACCACCCTGAACACACAAATTTTGTTTTGAGTTTAGAAGTGAAACAAAGTCACGCCTGGTTAATACTTGGGAGAGAAAACTACCAGTGATTGCAGGAAGGGTTAGGAGACAATCATGCCTAAAACTCTAGAGAGCCACTGCCAGTCAGAGCTGACAATCCTGGGCTAGAGACACCAATGGTTTGACTTGCCTATATTCCTTTCAAAGTGCTCCCAGCCACACAGCAGAGACTACTGTATTCCCTGTTCCCATTTACCCAAGATTAAGGCCCACTAAATTTTAGGACTGACTTCCAAGTAGAAAAATGTAAACGATTGTACACTAGGACCTAAATCCTATTGGGAATCCAAACCAGAATGTTTCCATCGAATCAAAGGAATTCAGGTTATGTATTGAATTATTTTCAGTAACTGGTTTAAATCTCCTCTAGTTAGGATTAGCAAGGTGATTTAAACTTATGTTGATTGCAGTAAGTAGATATGTATATACCATTGCATAGCTCTGATTTCAGGTCAACCCCTGGGATTTAACAATCTTCAATAACAATGAGATTTTTATCATTGCTAGCTCACTCACAATAGGGTCAAGAAATATTCCTTTATGTGTATGTATATGCCTTCAGGTTGCCTGGACTTATAGCAACCTCATGAATCTCATATGGTTTTCTTAGGAAAGGAATACTCAGATGGTTTTGCCAGTTCTTTCCTTTGAAATATAGCCTACAGCACCTATTCACTGGCAGTCTCCCATCCAAGTGCTAATCAGGGCTGACCTTGCTTAGCTTCCAAGATTAGATGGGCCCTGGTGCGTATCTTCAAGACTACTTTATAATCTGCAGAAATCAAGCATATTTCATTTTTAAAACAAAGCTTCTTATGAAAACTAAACATTACAGGGGACATGCTCCCAACATTTCTAGGATATTCTTTGGTTTTTTTCCGGGCAGTGAGGCCATGTTCTGAAAGTTTACTGGTACTTCTCAAACAGCCTCACAGCCCGGGGGAAAAAAACAAGGAAAATCTATGGATGCCAGCCATGAAAGCCTTCGACTTCTAGGATTTGGCTATTAAAATATATTTTGTTGTTGTTGTTTTGTGCCTTCAAGTCGTTTCTTATCGCAACCTTAATGGAGATCTATCACAAGGTTTTCTTGGCATGGATTTATTCAGAGGTTTGCCATTGTCTTAGAGGAAGAGAGTGTGACTTTGGTCAGGGTCACCAGGGGGTTTCCAGAACTAAGTGGGGATTTGAACCCTGGCCTCCAGAGTCATAGTCCTACGCTCAAACCACTACCCAGTGGTTCTTAACCTGTGGCCCAGGAACTCCCAGGGCTCTGTGATGTCCTCACAGGGAGTCCACAAAGGTTTGAAAATTGCTTGACCCACCTCCTCCCTGTAAGTGGAGTGGTCACGCAACAGGAGCTAAGGCAAAGGGTGGCTGGCTGGCTTGGCCTGTGCATTGCCATTCAATCCACTCCAGCCACAAACTTTCAGGAAGAAGCAGACGAAAAGTCTTCCCTCCCCCTGCAGTGCCTGTTAGGGAAGGTTGAATAGATGGTGTAATTGTATTATTATTATCGGGTATTGTTGTTGTTAGGTTTTAAATCTTGAGTTAAGTCTTGGGGGATCACAGCAACAAAAGGTATTTAAAGGGGGTCCCTGGTAAAGAAAAGGTTAAGAGCCACTGCACAAGACCACACTGGCTCTTTTAAAACATATTGATGACACAGGTTTTTACTATAATGTCCGCAACTAGAAAAGCATCACCCAATGGATTCTTTTGCAACTTGCAAGCATTTATAAAACCAAAATATACAGATCTTGAATTTACTCGGCTCCTGCATAACTTGGCCCTTCCTGCTTAACTTCCTACAAATACACGGAGCAATATTAATGAAGATAATGATAATGATAATAATAATTATAATAGATGGGCACCTCGGGAATATGCACCACCAGCTCTGGTTTCAGCGGGCTTCTTCCTTCCTCTTCCTCCGGCTCTCCTACAAACCTGTACTCCCTCCCATTGCATGTGGACTCCTCCTGGGACATGGGGATCCGCCTCCGCTCAAGGCCAGCTCGCCCTCCGGGAGTCCTGCGTCCTCAAACTAGGTGGGAGCGACGTTGAAGTAGAGCCCTTGCCGGCCAATCACGCCCAAGACCGTCTTCCGCAAAACACCCAATCACCGCTCAGCTCGCTAGAGAGGGTGGGGTTACGAAAAGCCAGCAGGCTGAGCTGGTAAGATTGTTAGAACTACTGTAGAGGAAACGTGGCTGGCCCCTCCGCCTTTTCATTTGTTACTTTGTCGTTTCTTCAGGAAGGCTGAGTTTCTCAGCTGGAACTCCTGGGGCAGTTAATACAGTTCAAAAGCATGATCATTCCAGGGGGAATTTATTGGATGGCTGAACTACAGTGAGGTCAGCTGGGCCGGATTAAATGCACTGTACAGACAAACCTTCCTACCTACCGCAAAAAGCAGGTGTAGCACTTCCAAGGGCAACTGTTTGATAGCCTGTTCTTATACCTGTCTACTTAGGACTTTATCACACTACACTGTTATACTGCTATTATTCCACTTTAACTGCTATGGATGCCTCCTGGGGAATTCTGGGGTTTGTAGTTTAGTGAGGCCTAAGAGCTCCCTGGCTGAGAATGCTAAAGGCCCCTCCCTAAACTGCAAATCCCAGGATTCCACAGGTTCCAGAGTGAAATAATACTATAACACTATAACAGTGTTGAAAGGAAGCATACTCCCAAAAGAGTGTATGCCGTACAGCTGTGGGGAACGTGCAGCCCTCCAGTTGTTGGACTATAACATCCATTGGCCCTTACAATGTAGGCAATGAATTCAAAGACATAGCCCTGTTATAGCCCGGAATATTAGTATGCAAAGGGATCTTGTAGCAACTTTAAAACAGAGAAAGAAGGTCTAGCACAAGTTTTTGTCAACTTCGTCTACTTCCTCAGATAGACGGCAATGCAATGGTAAGGGATTATGAGAGTTATAGTCCCAACATCTGACGGGCAGCATGTTCTCAACCCCTGATGTATGAAGGTTGTTGCCTCACGGTAGCATGGGTTATGATGGACCCTGCAAGTTGTTTTTAATTTATTTATTTTAAACTTCAGTAAAACCTCCTCCTTGTTGTTGTGTACCTTCAAATTGTTTCCAAGTTATGGTGACTGTAAGGCAAACCTATCAAGGTGTTTTTTTGGCAAGATTTCTTCAGAGGGGGTTTGCCTTTGCCTTCCTCAGAGGCTGAGAGAGTGTGACTTGCCCGAGGTCACCCCATGGGTTTCCAGGGCTAAGTAGGGGTTTGATCCCTGGTCTACTGAGTCCTAGGCTAACACTCAAACCACTACATTATGCTGGCTCTCAAGACCTTCTTCCACTCTGTTATATTTGCAATGACTTCCACCTCTACCTCCCCAAGAGTTCTAGGTGCTTTCCACTTCACAATCCTATAAACTAGAATGAGAAAACTGGCCTATGGTAGCCCAGCTAGTTTAATTGCTGAGTAGGAATTTACATCTGTGTTCCCAGTCATAGTTCAGTATTCTGTGCACACTATGAGGTTGCACTTTCCTAACTGCGGCATAAATTTCAATCACGTGTGCATGTCAAACAATTGTGGGCTTGAAGAAAATAAGGCTGTCCCATTTTTTAAATTCATTCCTCTGATTTCTAACCTCTCAGACTGAGCAAGTACTTTGCAACAAGAATTTAAATTTCTTAGAATGAAAATCACGGTGAATTAAGTTGACCATAATTCTAAGAAACATGTGTTGGATCAGGATCCACAGTTTCGGTATATGAAGTTGTAGCATTGTCCTAAATATGTTATTAAGGGGGTTGAATCACAAGCACTGAAGCCATGGTATTGAGAACACAGCTGCGCTGGACAGGGCACATTTCTAGGATGGAGGAACATCACCTCCCCAAAATAGTACTCTACGGTGAACTCGCCACAGGTCAGCATAAGAGGGGCGCTTGAAAAAAGCAATAAAAGGACTCCCTGAAACAACATCTCAGGCTTGGCCAAATTGATCACCAACAATGGTCTGCCCTGACCTCACATCAGGAGGCATGGAGACGCACTATCCACAATGCTGCAGCCTTATTTGAGAACTCACGCCGAACAAGTCTTGAAGAGAAATGACAACGCAGAAAGAATCACAACCCGGAAACATCACCCAAGGAGACCTTCTGCTGTGCTTTCTGCAACCGGACTTGTCTATCTCGGATTGGCCTTTTTAGTCATCTAAAATAGGCAACTAAAATGGTGAAAGGTCTGGAAACCATGCCTTATGAGGAGAGACTTAGGGAGCTGGGTATGTTTAGCCTGGAAAAAAGACGGTTAAGAGGCGATATGATAGCCCTGTTTAAGTATTTGAAGGGGTGTCACGCTGAGGATGGAGCAAGCTTATTTTCTGCTGCTCTAGAGACTGGAACACAGAGCAATGGATGCAAGCTCCAGGAACAGAGATTCCACCTCAACATTAGGAGGAACTTTCTGACAATAAGAGCTGTTCGGCAGTGGAACACACTCCCTCAGAGTGTGGTGGGGTCTCCTTCCTTGGAGGTCTTTAAACAGAGGCTGGATTGCTATCTGTCGGGGATGCTTTGATGGTGATTTCCTGCGTGGGAGGGGGTTGGACTGGATGGCCCTCGTGGTCTCTTCCAACTCTACAATTCTATGATTCTATGAAAAGCCAGAGAGAGAGTAACCTGTGGTCCATGGACCCCCAGGGTCCGTGATGTCCTCTCAGGAGTTCTGCGAAAGCTTGAAGGCTGCTCAGCCCATGTGACAGGAGTGACTGAGTTACATAAGTTTTGTTGTGTTTTTAGTTAGAACTAACCTTTGGATTTAGGCCTATGTGCATTCATTGGCTTATCTTAGTCCCAGGATGTTTTATTATAAGCAACACTGGCTTTATGAATGAATGGACAGTGTTAATGTATTTTCTGTGTTTGATTTCCTTCTAATTTCACTGTCTACAGTCCCATCAACAAGACATGTGTACTGTACACATACCTGAAATTCAAGACAATACTTTATATATTTGATGAAATAGACCAATGGTTCTTAACCTGAGGTCCAGGGAACCCCAGGAGTCCATGATATCCTTACAGGGGATCCGCGAAGGCTTGAAAATTGCTTGGTCTACCTCCTCCCTGCAATGGAGTGGCCACCTGACAGGAGCCAAGGCAAAGGCTGGCTGGCTTGGCCTGCGTATTGCCATTCAATCCGCTCCAGCCACAAACCTGCAGGAAGAAGCCGGAGAAAAGTCTTCCCTCACTCTACAGTGCTTCTGAGGGAAGGTTTAATGGATGGTTTATTGTATTATATTGTTGTTGTTTATTAAAAGGTTAAGAACCACTGCGTTATTCCAGAATATGCCTCCTCTCTCCTTGCAGCAGTCTCTCTAATCTTACAAAAAAAACAGTGTAACATTAGCAACATGCTTTCTGACCACAATTCACGCATCAACACCGCTGCGCTTTAAACGGGGCCGTTCACGTAAACCAGAGAGAGAGAGCCTGCCGGAGTTTCCAACATCGCACACCCACGACGCAGCTCTCCCTAGCCGGAGTCTCCTCAAAATGGCGGCGACCTGGAAATCGGTTCCTCCTCCTTCTCCTCTCCTCCTCCTGGGCGGCCAATCTTCTCCCCCTCCACCTCCCTTTCCGTTTACAGGGTGGCCAATCAGCTTTCCCCCTGCGCGCGAGGACGGGAGGCGTCAGCCAATGGGAAGGAGAGAAGGGCTAGAGGAGCCGAGGTATAGCGGCGCGGCGGCGGCGGAGGGCAGTAAGAGGGCTGAAATTTCTGGAAGCGGCTGGGCGCTCTTCCTTCGGGGTGGGGTGGAGTCTCTCTCCCGGTGATATCGCAGCCTGAAGAGAGAGAGAAAGGAGGGAAGGAGGGCGCCGAGGGCGGGAGCATGAACCACAAGAGCAAGAAGCGCATCCGCGAGGCGAAGCGGAGCGCCCGTCCCGAGCTCAAGGACTCGCTCGACTGGACCCGGCACAACTACTGCGAGAGCTTCCCGCTCAGCGCGGCCGCCGGCAAGGTGAGAGAGGAAAATGGCGGGGAGGCCGGGAGCGCTGAGGGAGGGCGCGCAGGTGCTCGTCAGCTGGGAGGGGCCGGGCGGAAAGTCACGGCCATGGCCGAGAGCGCTCGGCGGCAGCGGCAGCCCTCGCCTGAGGTGGCTCGACCCGTTATGGGTAGCCCAGAATGTGTCCTCCTGAGGAACGCTTTCCCTAGAAACCGAGGGAGTTTGTGAGGGAAAGAGCGAAGTACAGTACAGTTGTCCCTCCGTATCCACGGATTTAAGTATTCACGGCTTGAAATATTCTTTAAAAAGTAATAATCCAAAAAGCAAACCTTGATTTTGCCATCTTATATAAGGGACATCATTTTGCTATGCCATTGTATATCATGGGACTTGAGTATTCACGGATTTTGGTATCCACGGGGGGGCGGTCCTGGAACCAAACCCCAGTGAATGTGAAGGGACAACTGTATTGTGGCTCCACGACTTAAGCCAGTGGCTCTTAACCTTTTCTTTACCCTTTTAAATATTATTATTATTATTATTAATCTTATTTGTATCCCACTTTTCTCCCAATATAGGGACTCAGGGCAGCTAACAACGAGTTTAAAACAGTACAACTTAAAAACAATACAAATTATTAAAAGTATAAATATAAAATTTAAAAACAAATTAAACAGTTAACACAGTTAAAACCACAAACATTAAACTATTGAAATTTGTAACGGCAACATTAGCCATTAAGAATTACACTGTCCATCCATTAAGCCCTTCTTCAGAGTTGCCAGAGGGAGAGGGAAGACACTTCTGCTTCTTCCTACAAGTTTTCTGGCTGGAGTGGATTGAATGGAAATGTGCATGCCAAGCCAGCAGCCTTTGCCTTGGCTTCTGTCAAATGGCCGCTCCACTGCAGGGAGGAAGTGGGCTATGCAACTTTCAAGCCTTTGCAGACCCCCTGTGAGGACATTGCGAACCCCCTATGTCCATGGACCGCAGGTTAAGAACCACTGACTTAAAAGATATTTTGTGATATAGTTTTGGCCGAAATCCTATGACCAATCACCAAAGAGGAATTGAACCCAGTGGGGCTAACTTCCCAGTTGATGTGCTTTTTTTACCTGGACTAGAAACCACATTAACCAACCAGGACTTTTTACTCATGTATTCTTCATTTAGTACTAATTTAATCCATAGTGCCATCCTAACTGTACATATCCACTCACAATTAATTTCTGTTGAATCGAGAGTGGTTTTTGTTGTTGTTAACTGCCACCAAGTCAACATTGACTTATGGCGACCCTCCCAGATAAAATGGGTTCAGAATTCCAGGGTTGGTGTGCCTGTGGAACTATTGGGTTTTTTTTTTAATTTTATCTATTTCTTTAAAATAATCTTGGTAGAGTATGGGTAAATGGTACTCCTCTACTCAACTATTCTGGATTGTTTGAACAAATAGAGCCATTAAGAGCAGGTGAATCATCACTTTGAAGACTTATAGGTCTCCAAGATGTTGTCAAACCACTGTTCTCTCTGTAGAGCGGATTCAGTGTGCCAGTAAAAAGGGTTTGGGGTGGAGAAAAGAAAATTGTGGCTGTTCAGAAATGTTGAAAGGAGGACGTGGGAATGAGACTGGGAAACTAGAAATTGTAAGAAAAAGTAGAAGTTTTACTAAAATTTTAGACTACATTTGGAGAAGATAGGTTGTTGTGACTAGTGAAGTAATATTTTCCCCTCAAGGTTGTTGGGAGGAATAGTAGCAAGAGAATGGGAACAACTGCTAAAACAGCCTTCTACAACTGTGGGAGGCTTGCTGGAAAGGAGGGAAGACACATCTGGAGAGCATTTTTCTTTGTCAAGTCTGGAACAGATCAGGGGCTTGTCTATAGGAGCCCATAAAAAAAGGAATGCCTTGCAGTAGTGACATTTCACAGCAGCTACGACCTGTCCTAACAGTTGTTCTGCCCCCTTAAGCTTTGCATGCCCATTAGTAAACATGGTGGCCGCAAATGAGGGAGAAGTTGGTGCTCAAATTATATATGCAAAACAGAATGTGGACTTCAGTTATCCTACTGGCAGTTCTTCTGTCCCTGATTATTTTATCCTACAAAGTGCAGAGAGAGTTCTGAGGTTCTGCCATGGGAGAGGGAGTCAAGTGTGTCAACCCCAGTTCCAGGAGACTGGGGAAGTGATTTAAGGTTTATGCTGCTATGTATTGGTTTAGCCTAAATATCAGTGTTCTCAGGAAATTACACTGTAGTTACACTGTAATTATTCTGTAGTCCTGAAAAGTGACACAAAATAGAACTTGAACTGCTTTAGACAGAGGATTAGGATGTTGTGTTAGCATATCAAAAATAGTTTCAGCTTCCAAGAATATGATGGACCATAACAATTATCCTAAGATGCAGTCTTGTTCATACTTACTTGAGAGTAGGCCTTATTGAATTTGGTTGCATATACTCTAAGACACTGTGGCCAGAATAAGCCTTCACGTGTTGTACATGCTTACATATCTTGGCAATTCAAGTTTCAGTTGGATGTTTGAATATTAGATCTTTGCTGTGATCTAAGTATGGAAAAAAGTGTTGATGTGAGCTGAGGGACAGTACTGTAATATCTTTATCTTGCTGCACACCCACTGAAAACTTGAATGGAAGTTTCCATTCAGAAACCCTCTACTGCTACTTAGAGTAATAGTCTCAGTTGCACCAAGTAATTTGGATGCCTTTAGTTGAAGCTTTCCTGCGTGGCAGGGTGTTGGACTGGATGATCCTTGTTGTCTCTTCCAACTCTACAGTTCTATGATTCTAAGCTGCAAAGAATTATGTATTGTTGTTCTGGTTTCATCTGTCTGTTCATGGTAATGATTGCTTTTCAATTAGTAAGGTAACTTGTGTTAATGTGCTGCTGCTGCTTGGTCAGGAATAAAAGTAGGATTGTTTTCGTGGTACTTTGTTCACATTTCTGTTTTAAAAATTCAGCAATCTTCGCAGATAATTCAGAACTGCATATTTCCAGCTGTAGAACAGAAATATCCCTCCTTTATCTATGAAGGGGAAATAATAACGAACACTTCATTGCTATCAGTGTTTTAAAGCTCAGACTAATGCTGCAGTCCTGGGCTTAAATCTAGTTGCTAGTCCAGTCTAGAACAGATTCATTGAATGAATCTATGGATCAGTCAACACTGATTCATTGGTAACTGGAACTACCAAGTAGTTTTAGGTATTGTGTTCCGAAGAATAAATCCCACTGAATTAAATAGGGCTTACTTTTGTATTATTACATTGTTTTAAAATGACAATAAATACGATTATTATAATTATTCTATTCAGTATTTTTAGGGTGCCAGTTAATACAAGCAATACATCATCTGGGTACTACTGCAGAGAACTCAAATTGTTTGCATGTGAGGCTTTCTGGTGATTTAAAATATGTTTCTCAGAAGCATTGATCACACAGTGCTATTTCTTAGGAAGAAGTACTGAGAACAAAAAATAAAATCAGCCTTTTGACTGAGCCCTGGAGAACTAAGAAAGATGAGAACTGAAAATGGCTGATTCAGTAAAAGGCGTCTTGTTTTTTTCTGTGCTGATTATTCTGAGGGACTAACGTGGTTGTTGTTATTATGGCACATTGCATTGGGCATTATTTTGCATTAAAAACATTTGTTGCTCTCATAGGACAATGTGGAAAGAGCAGATGCACTCCATTTGTCAGTGGAAGAGTTCATTGAACGTTACGAGAAACCCTACAAACCGGTTGTCCTGCTAAATGCTCAGGTGGGGTGGCCGGCCCAAGAGAAGTGGACTCTGGAACGCCTGAAGCGCAAGTACCGCAACCAGAAGTTCAAATGTGGGGAGGACAACGATGGTTATTCTGTCAAGATGAAGATGAAATATTACATTGAGTATATGGAGACTACACGGGATGACAGCCCACTTTATATATTTGACAGCAGTTATGGGGAGCATCCTAAGCGCAGGAAACTTCTTGAAGACTACAGGGTGCCCAAGTTCTTCACAGATGACCTGTTTAAGTATGCAGGAGAGAAGAGGAGACCACCTTACAGGTATAAGTCCACAGAACTCTCCTCCAGCACCACATTTCAAATGAATTGATTCTTTTTCTATCAGCTTTCTTCACTGTCCACCTTTCACAACCTATATCCTTTTCGCATGTACTGTCCTCAAGCCATGCTTCACCCATCCTATATCTGTGCCTTTCATCTTGTAGTTCCCAAGTGTAGTATCCTACATTTCTTCCTGTTGAAATTCATTTTGTTAATATTAGCCCAGCTTTCTAGTCTGTTGGGGTCATTTTGCATTCTGATCCTGTCCTCTGGGGCATTAGCTACCCCTCCTAATTTGGTATCATCTGCAAACTTGATAAGCATACCCTCTATTCCCTCTTGCAAGTCATTGATAAAGATTTGAATAGCACTGGGCCCAGGACAGAACCCTGTGGCACCCCACTGGTCACTTCTCCAGGATGAAGAGGAGCCATTGGTGACCTTTGGGTTCGGTTAGTCAACCAATTACAAATCCACCTAACAGTTGCACTGTCCAGCCCACAGGTTACTAACTTTTTTGCAAGAATATCATGTGGGACCTTGTCAAAAGCCTTATTGAAATCAAGATATACCACATCCACTGCATTCCTTTCATCTATCAAGTTTGTAACTCTATCAAAAAAAGATGAGATTAGTCTGGCACGACTTGTTTTTGAGAAATCCATGTTGACTTTTTTATCATGGCATTCCTTTCTAAGTACTTACAGACTGTTTAATGATCTGCTCTAGATCATTAAACAGTATTGATGTCAGGCTGACTGGGCAGTAATTATTTGGGTCTTCCTCCCCCCTTTTTAAAAATGGGGACAACATTTGCCCTCCTCCAGTCTGCTGGGACCTCTCCTGTTCTCCAGGAATTCTCAAAGATTATTGACAGTGGTTCTTTTAATACCCTTGGATGAAGTTCATCTGCCCTGGAGACTTGAACTCATTTATACTGGCCAGGTATTCCTGAACTACCTCTTTACCAATTCTTGCTGCATTTCCCCTACTGAATCATTTGCTCCATCTTCCCCAGGTTGAGCACTGTTCCCCCTTTGGGAGAAGACTGAAGCAAAAAAGGTGTTAAGTAGTTCTGCCTTTTCTCTGTCCCGTTAGCCTTTCGCCATCTTCTCTCCGCAGCGGCCCTACCATTTCCTTGTTCTTCCTTTTGCTACGGAGACACCCAAAAAAGCCCTTTTTATTGTTTTTAACCTCTCTAGCAAGCCTGAGCTCCAGCTGACCTTTGGCTTTTCTGACTTTCCTCCTACATGAGCTAGCAATTTGTTTGAATTCTTCTTTGGTGATTTCCCCCTTTTTCCATTTCTTGTACGTGTCTTTTTTTATGTTTTAGCTCAGTTGAGAGTTCTTTTGACATCCATCCTGGCTTCTTTAGACACCTCCCCTTTTTCCTTCTCATTGGAATTCCATCCTGGCTTCTTTAGACACCTCCCCTTTTTCCTCCTCATTGGAATTGTTTGAAGTTGTGCCTTTAATATCTCACTTTTTAGAAACTCCCATCCTTCATGAACTCCTTTATCTTTTAGTATTTCTGACCATGGGATCACCCCCAGTAATTCCTTAAGTTTTCTGAAATCAGCTTTCTTAAAGTCTAGAATGCAAGTTTGACTATGCTTGGCTTCCCCATTCCTCTGTATAACAAACTCCAGGAGAACATGGTCACTGCCCCCCCCCACAGGGATCCTGCCACTTTCACACCATGAACCAGGTCATCCCCATTGGTTAGGATCAGATCTAAAATAGCTGATCCCCTTGTTGCCTCTTCCACCTTCTGGACAATGAAATTGTCTGCAAGGCAAGTGAGGAATTTGTTGGACCTTAAATTCTTGGCAGAGTTGGACTTCCAACAAATGTCAGGATAATTGAAATCCCCCATTACTACTACATCTCTCCTTCCTGTGTGTGCGGTCATCTGTTCCAGGAAGGCATCATCCAAGTCCTTGGTGGCTTGGAGGTCTGTAGTAGAACCCCAGAATGATATCCCTGCTGTTCCTCTCCCCCTTGATTTTTACCCAGATGCTCTCAATCTGGCTCCCAGGATTTAAATCATGGATATGTTCACAGGTGCGCACATCCTTAACGTTTAATGCTACTCCACCACCCTTCCTGTTTGGTCTATTTTTCTGAAGTAGGCTATACCCCTCTATTAGTACATTCCAGTCATGAGACTCATCCCACCAGGTTTCAGTGATGCCTATGATATCGTATTTGTTTCGCTGTGGTAAGAGTTCAAGTTCATCTTGCTTATTTCCCATTCTCTGTGCATTCAAAATTGGTAATACAATGGCATGGACAATCCTGACTTTGGTATTCAATGATATGGATCTTGTCTAGTTCCTTTGTAGTTGCCCTTCCAAGTCTTAGTCTTTTTCTGATTACTTTACTGAAGTGTCCATTTTGATTAATGACTGAGCAAAGGTATAGGAAATCTTTCACTATCTCAATTTCTTCATTATCTACTTTAAAGTTATGTAAATCATTTGTGGTCATTATGTTTGTTTTCTTAACATTCAACTATAAGCCTACCTTTGCACAGCACCCAGCTAAATGACTTCCATAGAGCAGCACTTCCTTATGCTTCTGTTGGTTGTGGTCCTTTTGCTTTTGTTAACTTTCCCTTTGTTATACAAACAAAAATTGAAAGAAAAAAATACTCCAAGTTTCTTAAGAAATGGCCACTCTTGCTTTTGGGAAACATTGCAAGGAAAACAATTTAGTCTTTAGTAATGCTATTGGCTATTTTCTTTATATGCAGGTGGTTTGTGATGGGCCCACCTCGATCAGGAACAGGCATTCACATTGACCCTCTAGGAACCAGTGCTTGGAATGCCTTAGTGCAGGGACACAAGCGCTGGTGCCTGTTTCCAACCAGCACCCCCAGAGAATTGATCAAAGTGACTCGTGAAGAGGGAGGGAACCAGCAAGATGAAGCCATCACTTGGTTCAGAGTAATATATCCCAGAACTCAGCTTCCCACTTGGCCTTCTGAGTTCAAACCTTTGGAAATTGTGCAGAAACCAGGAGAGACTGTATTTGTTCCAGGTATGTGCACTTGTTAAGTTCTGAGCAAAACTGTTATCTGATTTTATAAATGATGCAATACACTTAAAAAAAAAAAGATTATCATTATTTGTACAAATGAAGTTGCCACTTTTGAAAACAAAGTGGTTCCCTAAGTACACTCCACAGGAATGTATTACAGTCTCCTACTTTGTGTGTTAAACAAGAAGTATGCATGGCATTATGTAGGGAAGTAATCCTGAAATAAATCATATATTTAGGAAGGAAACGAAGATTTAGGTGAATTGAACCAAAGAAGATTTCGAATTGGGTGAATGCTTTAATAACATCTTCTCAGTGACAGTCAGCTTAACTAACAGCAGAGGAGATCATTTGCCAACATTGAGGTTTTCACTAAAGTAGAAGAAAGAAGCCCTGGTGGCGCAGTGGTTAAATGGCAGTACTGCAAGTCACCACGTTGCAAGTTCGATTCCAGTGGGCTCCAAGGTTCACTCAGCCTTCCATCCTTTCGTAGGTCAGTAAAATGAGTACCCAGCTTGTGGGGTCAATTAGCTAACACACATTGGAAACTGTTTAATGTAGTGTAGATGTGTAAATCTCTCTCTGGCTTTTCTTCGCAAACGAAGATTCAGGAAGGACTCATCCCGCGCTTTCTGCAAGCGCGCTGATGACTAAAAAGGCCAATCCGAGATAAACAAGTCTGGTTGCAAAAAGCACAGCAGAAGGTCTCCTTGGGTGATGTTTTTGGGTTGTGATTCTTTCTGTGTTGTCGTTTCTCTTCAAGACTTGTTCGGCGTGAGTTCTCAAATAAGGCTGCAGCATCGTGGATAGTGCGTCTCCATGCCTCCCGATGTGAGGCCAGGGCGGACCACTGTTGGTGATCAATTTGGCCGAGCCTGAGATGTTGTTTCGGGGAGTCTTTGTATCGCTTTTTTGGAGCGCCCCTCTTATGCTGACCCGTGGCGAGTTCACCGTAGAGTAGTATTTTTGGGAGGCGATGTTCCTCCATCCTAGAAACGTGCCCTGCCCAGCGCAGCTGTGTTCTCAATATCATGGCCTCAATGCTGGTGATCCCTGCTTGGTCAAGGACAGCAACATTCGTCACATAGTCAGTCCAGTGTATATTTAGGATTGTGCGTAGACAGCGCTGATGAAAGCGCTCGAGGAGTCGTAGGTGGTGGCAATAGGTGACCCATGTTTCAGATTCATAAAGGAGGGTAGACAGTACAATGGCTAAATAGCTATTGCTTAAAACAATTTGTAAGCCGCTCTGATAGCCTTCTGGCTGAAGAGCGGGAAATAAATAAATAAATAAATAAATAAGGTGGGTAAGCTGCCTTTGAGAGCCAGTGTAGTGTAATGGTTTGAGTGTTGGACTAGGACTCTGGAAGATAAGGTTTCAAAACCCGCTCAGCCAATGAGTGACTTTTGGCAAGCCACACACTCATCCTCAGAGGAAGGCAATGGCAAACCTTCTCTGAACCAGTCTTGCCAAGGGTTGCCATAAGTCAGAATCAACTTGAAGGCACACAACAAAAGCTTTTTGGAATTGTCACTTGTGTACCAAATAAAAACCCCACCATCTTCCTGGCATCTGTACATACCTGAATCTCTTCAGGCAAAGAGATGTCTAGCTGGTAGAGCAGGCAATGAAACATCTAGACCCTCATTTTGGTTTGGTTTTTCTCAGTTTGAGGGAAAGAACTCTTCTTGTCTCTGGAGTTTTGTGAAATGAGAATAACTTTTCCCATAAATTTTGCCAGTTTCAGATTTCAAAAAAGCTAGTACCCAGTGGGTTCTGGCTAGTTGGGGCAATTACAAAAGTTGATGCAGTACTTTAATTGTTGTTTGGAATACAGGAGGCATATATGGACTCCTTTGTAAGAATAAAAACAATAAACTCAGTTTCACCATGTCCATATGTTTGTTTTACCGCTTCTTTTCCCTTCTGTCTGTTAGAATCATAGAACTGTAGAGTTGTAAGAGACAACAAGGGCCATCCAGTCCAACACCCTGCCATGCAGGAAAGCTTCAACTAAAGGCATCCAAATTACTTGGTGCAACTGAGACTATTACTCTATGTAGCAGTAGAGGGTTTCTGAATGGAAACTTCCATTCAAGTTTTCAGTGGGTGTGCAGCAAGATAAAGATATTACTGTCCCTCAGCTCACATCAACACTTTTTTCCATACTTAGATCACAGCAAAGATCTAATATTCAAACATCCAACTGAAACTTGAATTGCCAAGATATGTAAGCATGTACAACACGTGAAGGCTTATTCTGGCCACAGTGTCTTAGAGTATATGCAACCAAATTCAATAAGGCCTACTCTCAAGTAAGTATGAACAAGACTGCACCTTAGGATAATTGTTATGGTCCATCATATTCTTGGAAGCTGAAACTATTTTTGATATGCTAACACAACATCCTAATCCTCTGTCTAAAGCAGTTCAAGTTCTATTTTGTGTCACTTTTCAGGACTACAGATAATTTCCTGAGAACACTGATATTTAGGCTAAACCAATACATAGCAGCATAAACCTTAAATCACTTCCCCAGTCTCCTGGAACTGGGGTTGACACACTTGACTCCCTCTCCCATGGCAGAACCTCAGAACTCTCTCTGCACTTTGTAGGATAAAATAATCAGGGACAGAAGAACTGCCAGTAGGATAACTGAAGTCCACATTCTGTTTTGCATATATAATTTGAGCACCAACTTCTCCCTCATTGGTGTTCAACAAACACAAAGAGATTAAGCTGCTATATTTTTCTTTGAGTCATCCAGCAATATATAGTGGACTATACTGTACTGTACTACAGTCACAAACCATCAAGATCAACCAACCCTCTTGTCTCCAGACATAGCCACTATAAAATATTTAAGAGCAGTACAGCTAAAGCAGCACAAGGAAGAGGGCTAGCATGGATCCTTGTGCCATTTACTTGGCTACCCTGTTGCCCTTAATGCAATAGAGTGCATTGGAGGCCACTGTGGAAGGGCCACATATTCTGAGGTAAAGCTTAATGGTGTGACTGCTTAGTGTAGAAATTTGGGTTAAATAATTCAACAATTTCCACTAAATCCGAATTATGGTGCTGTCTCAACAAATCCTGGACTAGACCAGGTTTGTACTTTCTCTCATGCTGTTCTGGAAACTGAGCTGGAAGTCAGACATGATCAATACCAGGCCTCTCTTTTGTTCATTTTGAGCTGTTCTCTTTGCAGAGATCTTCCTGTAGTCTTAAAAGGAGTTGATTGCTAGTTCATTATAAATCATATTTCTCTTATTCTCTTATTGGTTTGAAAAGTGTGTGTGCTTATTGTTTTATATGGGGAAAGTTAATTTTGTGGTTGTAATATCTCACTTTTGAAATAGATTACTAGAATTTGCTTAAGAGCCTCTGTGTAGCTTAGATTAAATATGCTCCAAATAGGAGAAGGGTTACAAATGTCATTTGTGTGTAGATCCTTTATTCTTGATGTAAAACCTTGTACTGAACTGAAATGCAGTTGTGAAGTCAAAGGCTTTCAAGGCTGGCATCCATAGATTTTCCTTGGGTTTTTTCCAGGCTGTGAGGCCATGTTCTGAAATAGTTTCTTTCTGAAGTTTTGCCTGCATCTGTAGCTGGCATCTTCAGAGAATGGTTGGGTAGGAGTGTGTCTGGGGTTTATATGCTGTGAACCCTGTAGGGGAGTATATGTAAATTTGTGTAATTGGAATGGTTAGTTTCTGGGTATAGAAATGCAAGGCTCCTTAGTGTCTGTTTGGCTGATGGTTGGTTGATGGGCCATTATCTTCTGGGAAGCCCCCTGTCCCTGGCTGGAATTCCTTTGTAAGTGTTGAGTTTTAATTCTATTGTATTTCAAAACTGGGAGCTAGATTTTGTTTACTTTTAGGGTTTCTTCTTTCCTGTTGAAGTTGTCCAGGTGTTTGTGAACTTCAATAGCTTTTCTGTGCATTCTGACATGATAGTTGTTGGCCTGGTCCAGAATTTCTGTGTTTTTAAATAACGTTTTGTGTCCAGGTTGGTTTATAACATGTTTTGCTACTGCTGATTTTTCTGGCTGGCCCAGTCTGCAGTGTCTCTCATGTTCCTTGATTCGTGTTTGCACACAGCATTTTGTGGTCCCTATGTAAATTTGTCCACAGCTGCATGGTATGCTGTAAACTCCTGCAGCTGTGAGAGGGCCTCTTTTGTCCTTCACTGAGCGTAGCATTTCTTGGATTTTTCTGGTTGGTATATAGATTGTTTGGAGGTTGTGTTTCCTCATCAGTTTCCCTCTTCTGTCTGTGACTCCTTTGATGTATGGTAAAAATACCTTCCCTTTGGGTGGCTGTTTTTCTTCTTCATTCCTGTGTTTTTTTCTGGGTCTGGCTGCTCTTGTGATGTCTGATCTGGAGTAGGGCCCAAGTTCAGGTGCCTCAGTTCATCCTCCAGGTAGTGGGGTTCGCAGATCTTTTTTGCACGGTCTACTGTGTTTTTATTGTGCTTCTTTTTTGTCCTGGGTGATGGAGTTCTTGTGTAGGTATCTATCTCTGTGTGTGGGTTTTCTGTTCACAGCATATAAACCCCAGACAAACTCCCACACAACCATTCTCTGAAGATGCCAGCCACAGATGCAGGCGGAACATCAGAAAGAAACTATTCAAGAACACGGCCTTACAGCCCGGAAAAAAACCCAAGGAAAATCTATGAAATGCAGTTGTTTAAGGGGCTGAAACAATGAGATTTGCAATAAAAACCAAGCTGTTGTGCTCAGTTTCATTTATGTCTGGGGTATGGGAAGTGTAAACCATGGGCCACATGGAGCCCCAAGGCCATTTTGGTGGCCCCCCCCAGCATTTCCCAAAAGTTTAGCCCCTCAACCTCTGGAAGTTGACAATCTCTGATTCATTATACCATTTAAGAATCATGATCTGTTCTTTCCCCTTGTATATATTATAAGCTGCTAAGCCAGTCAGTTGATATAGGAGGGAAATGCTCTTACAAAATATCCATTATAACTAGATATCTAGTTGTAGAATAGTTTTGCACCAGAAGTGTTTTGATGTTGATCTGGTAGTGAGTTCTTAGATGACTGGCAGCCTCATGTTACTGATGTTTTGTTGGAAGATTCACTGTATTCAGACTTGCTCCCAGGTAAGTGTGTATCAGTTCACTATGGAAGAAATCCTGTTCACAGTAATGGACTTTAGTTCCAAGTAAGTCTGAGTATAATACTGACCTACATAGTGTAGTGTGTAGCACTGAAGCTGTGGAGGTGGAATAGAGCTTATGCATCACCTGAACTGCCATGCCCACCATTGGCATGCTGCCACCCACCTTCCACACACTTTGGCTGGGAGGCATGCAGGCCTCAGAGGCTGCTCCAGTCCTAGAAGAACAGTTAATCATATGAACAGTCATATGCTGCTTTGGGCAAGTATAAAGTAAGTGGGTATTATCTGGTAATACAGTCGTCCCTTCCTTTTTGTGGCTTTTCCATTTGCGCTTTTGTTTATTCGTGGAGTTGGAACTGATGGTGCACTGGCTCTGCCTTGTGGATCTCTGAGGAAAGCAGGCAGAGGAGGCGAGTCCAGCGCTTGGAGGGCTGGTGGGGAACGCTATTCTTCCAGCACTCCCCCAACCCCATTCTCCCACCCCCGTCATCATCCCCT
The DNA here is from genome assembly GCA_030847615.1 of Gambelia wislizenii. NCBI lineage: Eukaryota > Metazoa > Chordata > Lepidosauria > Squamata > Crotaphytidae > Gambelia > Gambelia wislizenii. The sequence continues at coordinate 193,262,025 of JAUMIR010000002.1, forward strand.
CCTGGCTCCACCATCTCCTGCCCTTACCCGCTGCCGACTGGATCTTGGGTTTCCTGGGCAGCAGCCACCCCACCATCCACTCTCACTGCGGCACTCGCTTGCAACGCACTGGGCAGGTGGGCGCGGCAGTGTGATAGTGGCGTCTGGGCTCTCCTGGTCCCACTGTGGCTTTGGCCAGCCTCCCCCTCCCCGGGACTGTGGGTGCTGCTCAGCCCTACCTCCAACCTGGCCTTGGCTCTTCGCCCAAGGAGGGGGAGGGGAAAGTGTGTGTGTGTGGGAGGAGGAGGAGGGTCATTTGGGTCCACCAGCCAGTGCGTGCAGGATGTGTGTGTGTGTGTGTGAGAGAGAGAGAGACCAATCTTTTGGGGAGGGAAAGGAATGGATGCTTTTGGGGTCTGGCAGCCGCTTTGTGCGTGAAGCTGGTGGGAGGAGAGTTGGGGTGCCAGAATTGTCATTTTGTGGATCAGAGCCGGCTGTGCGGCTGTGAAGTGGGAGGGTGGCTTGGAGTGGAGTCGGTTGGGGCACAATCTCGCCGTTTTTTGAAACCTCCCTCGTGCCTTCAGATTCCAAGCCTGGCCCCCCAGGGCGACCTGTCTCACCAGCCAGCCAGCCTCCTTGTCACCCAGCTGCCCAAACACACAGGCCCGCCTCACCTACACAGGCTGCTCTCCCTCCCTCCCTCCCTCCCTTGTTCCTTTTCGGGTGCACCTAGATCCTCTCTCTCTTTAACCCCCCCCCCAGCGGCCTCTCATTAGCATCTCTAATGAGCCCGATGCCTGGAGAAAGGTTAAGGTTAGCACATTTTCATGCCCCTTGAGCCTGATGAGGCTATAGAGTCAGATGAGGAGGAGGACATGGCAGGGAATGGCCCTAGGGACCCTGGCACAGGTTTATCTACACCTGTGCCAGCAGGGAACCCTGCCAATCTAGAGGCTCAAGCAGAGGAAGAGCCTGGTCTGAGTGGGTTGGTATCAGTCCCAGCAGAGAGTCCTGCCCACTCAGATAAGGATGAAGAAGAGAGGGACTTACCTCCACCATCTTATACCCAGCAGTGAGCTCAAAAAGAATCTAGAAGTCTCTGACACTTTATGAGAAAAACCTGCTTGTTAAGAAACACCTGGCAAAGCCTTAATTGCTTTATATGTGCTTGGAGAGGCAATGGAGGGTTTGTCAGAGGTCAACTGATCTTCCTGGAGAAAGCTTCCTGCTGGCTTTGTTGCCTTAATCCTTGCTGTCTTGACTCATGCCTTGACCTCGGACTGTTCCTGACTATACTGTTGCCTGATCCTGCTGACCCACGGACCTACTTCTTGACTACGCTGCCTTCTGCAAGCCTTGACCTTTGGAGTGTATTCTGGACTCTTCTCTGTGTGCCTTCTTGCCTGTATTGCTGCTTCCGCAAGAAATGGAACCTTGCTTGTTCTGAACTTTATCTGGCTCTCTAATTAACTTTGCTATCACTGGGGCTTGGCTGCTTTCCCACACCTTGTTTATCCTGCTGGCATTTTGAGCTGCTTTCCCACGTGTCCTCCTTTGCCTCACTGTTGCTTTCTTTCCTTCCTTCCTTCCTTCCTTCTCTCTCTCTCTCTCTCTCAGAAGAGCACAAAAAAGCAGAAAGAAAAAAGTTGGGGGGGGGGAGGTCATGGGTTGGAGCCAAGTGGTGGCAATCCCTGGTCCAAGCCTGCTAGAGGAGGAGGAAAAGAGCTAAGTGGGGGGGGGAGGGGAGCACCGTGCTTTCCCAAACTCCCTCCGTCCCTTGTTCTAAAGCGGAGGCAAGCCAGAGCCCAGCTTGGAAGAGGATCTTCCAAAGCCTAGCCAGCCCAGCCCAACGCCCAAGCCCTCTCCTGCTGGCTCCTGGAGAGGTGAGGAAGTGAGGAAGCACCGGCAGGGTCACCCCTTGCTTCCAGCATCCCCCCCCTCACCTTTGCCCCACTGGGAAAGCGGGGACCTTCAGCCTGATGGACTTGGGCAGGGAGTGTACAGCAGGGCTGCTGCCAGCCTCTTAACCTGAGGTCAGGTGGCCCCTTCAGTTCTCCCTGCAGCAGAGAAGGGTTGCCATGCTGCTGCCCCCCCCCCCAGTTTTTGCATAAATTTTTATTCACATTTTTTAAATTTTGCGGTGGTGCTCTGCCCCTAACCCCTGCGAATGGGAAGGGACAACTGTACAAATTGTTGTCCAAAGCAGTAGAAACCCTATTTCCATCTACTGAGTGCTGAAACATACCTTTTCCCTCTTATTAGCCAGTTGCTAGACAACTAATTCCAATATCATATTATGTTGTCCTGATCTGAGTTATTCATCTTGATTGATAGGGAGTCAGGGATGGATAAGGAGTCAAAATTCCTTTTCCTCATTCTCTCTTCAGCCCGGTATATGGGCTCTGTACCTGCACACAACTAGCTTCAGAGCATTCTAGCTGATGATCGCATACTGTTCCCTTCACAAATACTTTTGCATACCTGCACATGCCTTGAGGAACAAGATGAGTTTTCATCCAACTATTTTCTTAGCAGCATACAGCAGCCTCCCCTAGCCAGGTACCTTCCAGAATTTTTAGTACTACAACTGCCATCATTCTTGACCATTTACCATGTTGCTTGGGACTGCTCAGCATTGTAGTCCAAAGCATCTGAAGGGGCATCTGGTTGAGGAATTCTATGCTAGATTTCTCCATGGTTTTCCCATAACCATAACAAATCTCTCTTTACTTTTTGGGTAAATTTTTAGTTCTTTTTTAATGCAGTGCAAGGAGCCAGCATGGCATAGTGGTCTGAGTGTTGGACTAAAACACTAGGCTTCCAACCCCCACTTAGCCTTAGTGTGACCTTGCGCAAGTCACATACTCTCAGCCCTCAGAAAACCCTGTGTTAGAAAGTGCCGGTATAAACAAACAGGATAAAGATCAGTAAGACATGTTTTTACTATCATTTTGTACTAATAAAATGCTCACATTCTCTATATGAACAATAATCCAATTCAGTAGTTCTTTTCATTTCTGTTCAACTTTGGTTGCTGCTTGATAATACCTACTGAAGCATATAATTGTTTCAGTTAATGGCAAATTAAAATACAGATTTTTAGTCAGATCCCTGTCTTGTTCATTCCTTGTCTCTTGGACTGAATGCAGCATCTTCTTCGTGGTCTCTGTGAATCACACAGTTGGGTTATTCCTGCGCCTGCGCAGAGCATACGGAACCTTCTAGTATCGCTAGGCAAAATGTGCTTTGATACATTTTTGGCGGTAACTCCGCCCATCCTAACGGTCCTTTATAAGGGCTTCCCGCCCAAATCCCCTCAGTTCCTTTTTTTCCGCCGCGTATTGCAGCTCGAAGGAACCTCTCTCGCTAGCGCTTTTTTCTTGTTTCTGACTCGGACTGAATTTTGGACTACGTACTGCTCTTCCCCCTTGGCTTCTTGGTGATTTTGGCTTGACTTGGACTTTTGACTTCGTTTTACTCGCGCCCCTCTGGATTTGTCTCGGCTTTCTGACCTTGGTTTGACCCGGCCCGCCTTTCGACTACGCTCTCGTCTGCTCCTACAATGGCAACTAAAACTGGATTTAAAAGGTGTGTGGTGTGCCAGGCGAAGCTGCCCAGCTCCGATGGCCATTCTCGTTACCTTATCTGCTTGGGTGAATCCCATAACGTAGACGCCTGTGTTCATTGTCGGGCCTTTACCCCTCAGGCGAGAAAACAACGTTCGTCCCGGCTAAAGTCCTTCCTTTATGAAAAGGCCCTCCTTCCTTCTGTGGCTTTGACACCTGCCGCTGAATCCCCTCAAAAACGAGGTAGATCCCTGTCTCAGAAGCCTTCTGGCTCCAAACGCCACCGTTCTCGGAGCCCCTCTCGCCGCCGTTCTGTTGCCTCTGACCCCGAAGCCGTGCTTCACTCTCACAAGCGTGGCTTGAGGACGACCCCGGCTGGGGACCGAGCCTCCTCGGATTTGGCGTCCGAACCTAGAAAGAAGCACGGCGATCGCTCGGGCTCGAGTAAGGACCGGGACTCGGTTTCCTCTCCCAAGGGCAAAGCTCCAAAGAAAAAGGAGACGCGCCCTCATGCTGAAGGCAAACCAAAGGAGCCAAAGAGGCACAAGGCTACTTCGGCAGTGCAGCCGGTAGCAACCACGTCACCGATTCCGACTGCGACGGAGATTCCGCAGGCCCAGGCCCTACCTCAGGACAAAGGAGTACCGTCGGAGTACTCACACTCGAGACCATCCACCCCGACTCCTTCCCTCGAAATCGTGGAGGTTGAAATCGGTGACCCATCGAGTGTCGAGGCTGCCTCCCCAAAATCCCCGGCGCTGGTGGTTTCCCGCTCTGAACTCTTGCGGGACCCGTCGACGGATACAGCCCAGGAGGCCGAACCTCGTCCATCGACATCCCGGATTCAGGATGACGACCAAGCCTATGGGGCCTACGATCTTGCTAGGGCAGTTTTCAGCACGCCCCTGCCCACTCAACACACCATTGATTTGGAGGCTGAGAAGGTCTACTACATGACGGAGGAAGCTGCTACCCGTCACGTCATCTCCATGCCCCCGCCGCGTATCTCCTTCCACGGGTCTGGGAAGCCTCCTTCTCCACGGCCCCCGGCTACACCACGGGTCAGGGATACAGGCTGTCAAGTGTCCCCTTCTCGCCCGTTACCTCCATTGCCTCCACCTCCACGGACGAGCTCGCTGGCTGGACGACATTGCAGCCCTTCTCCTTCTTCGGAGTCGTCATCCTCGTCGGAGGCCTCTGAAGAATACCTCCACTATCTTCTGTCGCCGCAGCCGGAGCTACTCGATGACGACTCATCCTCGCCAACTGACGACGTGCGTTCCTTCTCCGAGCAGGTGGTACGGATGTGTCATGCGCTGGAGTTGAAGGTTACAGAGAAGGACTCTGATCCGGTCGACCCAATCTATCACCGGATCAAATCAAAAGCTCCTCCCACGGCACGCGTTCCGGTACTCCCATCCTTGCTGAAGTTATCTCAAACCTCCTGGGAGAACCCATCGTCGATCCCTCCTACGTCCAAACGGATTGATCGACTTTATCGGGTGGACAGCGATGGAATCGAATGGCTGCAAGAGCACCCCAAGCCTAATTCGGTTGTGGTTGAAGCTGCACAACCCCAAAGGCAACGCCGAGCGCAATCCACTCCCTCTGATCCTGAGGGCAGGAAACTTGACATCATCGGGAAGAAACTGTACTCGGCTGCCGGCTTGAGCTTCCGTATAGCCAACTACTCGGCTTGTATGGGGGCTTACCAACAGGTCCTATGGGAGAGGATGGCCCTGCTTCTACAGGACCTCCCAGAGGAAAGGAGACGGATGGCGCAGGCAATTTCGTCGCAGGCCCAGCTTCTTGCAGGTCAACAAATGAACTCCGCGAGGCATGTTGCCGATTGCGCTGCCAAGACTGTGGCTGGATCGATTGCCTTACGTCGCCATGCTTGGCTTCGATCATCGGGCCTGTCCACCCAAGCAGCCGCAACCATCGAAGACATGCCATTTGATAGCTCCGGCCTCTTCAGTGGCGCGACCGATGACGCAGAAGATGAGGACCACTGCCAGAAAGTACGGTATGCCATCGTCCTCATCTTCTGCGTACCGCCCTAGGTACCGGTCAGGCTGTCATACATCCTCCTATGGCCAAGTCCCTAGACGGGGGAACACACCGCAGCCGGCAAGGCGCCCGCGGTTCCAACAACCGATGTCATCATCATCATCGGTGAGGAGCCAGGGATCCACCTCCAGATATCGCCCTCCCTCAAAACATAGGCCGAGAGGCCAGGGCAGGAGAAAGTTTTAAGTTGCCCATCCCCCTCTTATTGATGCTCTTGTGTTTCCTTTAGACACCCCTGTTTGGAGACCGTCTATGCTCGTTCCAGCACGCTTGGTCCAAGATAACATCGGACCGCTGGGTGCTCCAGATTATACAGCATGGCTACTGGATCGAGTTCGAAGACCTACCTCCAACAGGACGCATCCAACACATGCCACCCTCCCCTCCCCTCATCGAGGAGATCAACACCTTGCTTCAGAAAGGAGCCATCGAACCCGTGAGCCTCGCCCTATCTTAGACTTGAGAGGAGTGAATTGGTACATCATCCCGAAGAAATTCAGGATGAACACCCTTGCTGTTATACTCCCTCTTCTTCAACGAGGGGACTGGTTCGCGTCCACAGACCTGAAGGATGCCTACTTTCACATTGGGATCCACCCTTCACACAGGAGATTCCTGGCGTTCCAGATTGCAGACGAAGCCTACCAGTTCCGTGTCCTCCCCTTCGGGCTCTCCACAGCACCGAGAGTCTTCACGAAGGTCATGGCGACAGTCGCTGCCTTCCTTCGACAACACGGTATCATCGTGTTCCCGTACATCGACGACTGGCTCCTGGTGGCGTCTTCGAGGCTTCAGCTCAAGAGGGACATCCTCTTCACCCTAGATGTTTTGGACACCCTGGGACTTGTTGTCAACATGGAGAAGTCTCAGTTGAACCCTACCCAGTCTATTCAATTCATCGGTGCCCGACTGGACTCGATATCGGGAGCAGCTTACCTTCCCAGCGATCGGTTCGACATGCTCCAGTCTCTGATCCACGCCTGCCGTCGGTCCCGTCGGATTCGAGTGCACGATGTCCAGGTTCTCCTCGGGCACATGGCAGCCACGACATCAGTCACGCGTCTGCCCAAATTCCGATTCCGCCCACTTCAGCACTGGTTCCTGAGTGTATTCGATCACCTGAACGACTCGCCAAGGCAACTCCTGACAATGCCCCGATCGGTTCACCGCTCCTTGGACTGGTGGCTCGACCCATGCAATGTTCTCTCGGGCGTCCCATTCGACCCTCCTCAACCGGAGGTGTCCCTCACAACGGATGCATCTCTACACGGGTGGGGGGCCCATTTGGGTCGCTACACAACCCGGAACTCTTGGACCACCGAAGAAAGACAGTTGCACATCAACGTCCTGGAACTCTTAGCGGTCCAAAAAGCTCTTCGTGCCTTCGAGGTGCTGGTCCGGAACAAGACGGTTCTCCTCGTTACGGACAACACCTCGGTAATGTACTACCTAAACAAACAAGGGGTACCAGGTCCCATCAGCTCCTCCACCTTACTCTTCAGATTTGGGACTGGTGTGTGGAGAGAAACGTCTCCCTTCAGTCAATTCACCTTCCTGGGGAGGAGAATATTCTTGCCGACGAACTGAGCCATTCCAATTCCAGCGTCCACGAGTGGATGCTCCACAGACATGTCGTGCGAGACCTCTTTCATCGGTGGGGCACTCCGCAGATAGACCTCTTTGCGACAGCCGAGAATAGTCATTGCCGCCAATTCTGCTCCAGAATACATCCCAGGCACTCCAGAGGCGATGCCTTCCTGTACCAGTGGAACAAAAAGTTCCTGTATCTTTTCCCCCCGATTCCTCTGCTGACGAGGGTGGTGGCCAAGCTTCGTCGGGACCGATCGGACGCGATTCTCATCACACCGTGGTGGCCCCGGCAACCTTGGTTTGCACCGCTGCTACACCTGTCACGGCGACGGTTCCTCCACCTTCCGAGCCGGCCGGATCTCCTGACCATACAGCAGGGCAAGGTCAGGCACCCCGATCTCGACACACTTCGTCTCACAGCGTGGAGAGTCGTGCCGTGAGCTTGCAACCCTCTCTTCCACTCCTGGCTCCCTCCCTGCCACCAGATATTCAGGCTGTCATAGATGCTGCTCGGAAGCCTTCTACTTGGAAAGCTTATTCATATAAGTGGAACCGCTTCAGGAAGTTTCTAGAGGGAGAGGGACTCAACTTTGAATCCTGCTCGATACCGACAGTCCTCCAATTCTTGCTCCACCTGTCGAACTCAGGGCTTTCCATCTCATCTCTAAAGGGCTACCTAGCAGCCATCTCGGTCGAATTCCAGGCTCTAAATCGACTGTCCCCCTTTCAGGACCCGATGGTGAAAAGGTTTCTCAAGGGGTATGTCAATCTCCACGCTCCAGTCCTTGATCTCATTCCTACCTGGAGCCTTGAACTCGTCCTTTCTCAATTGGTGAGACGCCCCTTTGAACCAATGGCTTCGGCCGACTTCTGACCTGGAAGACGGCTTTCTTGGTGGCCATCACCTCTGCCCGCTGAGCTGGGGAACTCTGTGCTCTTCGGTCGGACCCACCATATACCTGCTTTCATAAGCATAAGGTGGTACTGAGGCCGGATATTTCCTTTCTACCCAAAGTGGTCTCCAGTTTCCACCTGAACCAACCTATCATTTTGCCTGCCTTAATGCAAGATCCCAAAGACGAATTCGAACGTACCCTTCATTCCATGGACGTGCGAAGGGTGCTTGCGTTTTATATTCAACGGACTGCACCATTTCGACAACCACCTCAGCTTTTTGTTTCGTATGCTGATTCGAGGAAGGGTGCTCCGATTTCATCGCAGCGTCTGTCGAAGTGGGTGACGTCAACCATCGCCCTCTGTTATGAACTAGCGAAGAAGCCTTTGCCGCCTCGGGTTCGAGGACACTCTACAAGAGCTGTCTCCGCTTCGACTGCGTTCCTCTCAGGGGTGCCCCTGGAGGATGTTTGCCGCGCTGCGACATGGTCTTCGCCATTGACTTTTATTTCACACTACAGACTGGACACTCGCTCTAGGAACGAGGCTGCGTTTGGAAGAGCAGTTCTTTTGTCCTCCATTCAATGACTGTATGTACTGTATATTTGGACAATTCACCTTTTCTGTATATTGAATTGTGGACTTTTTATGCACCACTGACTTGTCTAATACTTTAAAGAATGTGCAACAACAACAAAAAAAATAGGGAGCTAGAGTTGTAGCAATCCCTTTTTAGACTAATGGGTGGGGTCCTTGTCTACTGATGCACAGGACATACCCTCCTCCAATGAGGAAGCTTGCTAGTCTACCCAACTGTGTGATTCACAGAGACCACGAAGAAGATGGACAGGTTGCTTACCTGTAACCATAGATCTTCGAGTGGTCTTCTGTGAATTCACACAGACCCACCCATCCTCCCCTCTATGTCCTGATACATCATATACACATGCTTAATGTTCCTGATGCTGCAAATTGCGGCGTCATTCAAGGAACTGAGGGGATTTGGGCGGGAAGCCCTTATAAAGGACCGTTAGGATGGGCGGAGTTACCGCCAAAAATGTATCAAAGCACATTCTGCCTAGCGATACTAGAAGGTTCCGTATGCTCTGCGCAGGCGCAGGAATAACCCAACTGTGTGAATTCACAGAAGACCACTCGAAGATCTATGGTTACAGGTAAGCAACCTGTCCTTCTTGGGGCTTTATAGAAAACTTCAAAAACAAAAACAAAGCTTTCTCTAGTATTTTCCGTTATTGAAATATCAAAAGCTGGAAATTTCAATCAGTTGTGATTCAATTTTTGTTTTGGTAGGCCACAATATGGATTATTAGTGCATTGTTATATAATCCTTTGAAGTGTTCAACCTGTTTCTGTGACTGTTTAAATCTTGACTTGTAATAGTTATAGAATGACCTGGAAATATTCTGGTGGATTTCCAGTATACATTCTTCTGATGCTGCTGTAAGTTGCTGTGAGCAGTTTTACTTTGGAAAAATAACATACAAATAAAACTGATGACAGTGAAGATAACAAAGGTATATCTACTGTCTTGAGCAGGGGAAATCAGCCTCCAGTTCCCATGACTAATCTAGTCTGTGAAGGGTATGGATTTGGCTCACGAAGGAACCCTTGGGAGGTTCCCTTATGCACAGCCCCTGTTCTCAACTGGGTAGGCTGCTGCAGGGAAGGGGATCCTGCTAGTATCACTCATCTGAAACTGGACATAATAGTAGGATTTCTCCACCCTGTTAACATTCCGAATGGGGAACACAAATGGTACAGAGGAGCAGAGTAAGGAAGCATTCTCTCTCTTTTTCTCTCTCTGAACAGAAAGTTGATGTTGAGAGGGTGTAATGCAAAGGGCAGGGCTTGGGGTAAGGCATCAAGTAACCTGTTAGCTTAGTTGGGTGGGTGTGATGTGATTCAGTTCCAGGAACCAATCCAGTTCTCTGCTTGTTGTCTTAAGAAACTGAGATCCTCTACAAAAGCAGCTCATCTTTGGTAAAACCCTGACATATGCAGTCTGTCTCTTAAGTAATGAAACTGTGTTTCTACCTTTCAAACAAATTAGGGAGAACTGATTGTTGACGTTTGAATTGTGACCTTGAACATATCTGAACCTGCATAACAAACATCAACACTCTCAGCAGTTCAGTTAATTGTCAGTCATTGTTCAAAGCAGCTGTGTTGTCTGTTGTGTGTCGGGAAAATGCTAAGTTTAAAAGTCAAGCAACGTGTCAGTTTGAAATCTTTAGTAAAATTGAGCAAAACACCAACAGAATCTTTTCAAATGCTTACTGAGGCCTATGGGGAAGACTTTTATGTCTCGTGCATGTGTGTTTGAGTAGCACAAAAGATTCAGAGAAGGACATGAGAATGTGGAAGATGATGTATGCCCTGGACAACCTCCCACTTCAAGAACTGAAATAATTATGGATGGGAAGAATCAGCCAGATTGTTTGAGGAGACTGCCAACTCAGTGTCTGAATGATAGCTGAAGCTGTGAACATTAACAAAGATACTGCGTGGAAAATTTTACATGAGGATCTCAGCATGATAAAAGTTTGTGCCAAGATAGTCCCTAGGGTTCTCACACCAGAGCAAAAAGAGTGCTGCAATTTTGGCAGAATGGGTTCCAGAAGGCAGAACAGTGAACCAGCATTATTATATGGTCGTTTTGACAAAGCTAAAAGGAGGAGTCAGAAAAAAAAAGGCCAGAACTGTTAAAAATGGTTTCATTCTTCATCAAGACAACGCGCCTGCTCACACAGCACTTTCTGTGAAGCAGTTTTTGGCCAATAAATGCATTACTACACTTGAACATCCACCAGATTTGGCAAAATAAAGATGGGTTATTGTACCAGTTTCATTATTTAATAGACAAACCTCGTAGCATGATAGAAAATACACCTTCCTGTGTCCCCACCCTCTGGGAGTCCTCTGCACATGCCAGGGGACTTGGAGGGCTCTTGTTTTCTTTTTCTTGGTCTTTTGTAGAAGCAGGAGAAACCTTACTATTTCCAGATCCCCTAAGAGCTCCATAATTTAGAAGCAACTGAGGGGAAGCAATCTGTGTGCTGGACATCTGGTGTAGAAATGGTTGCTACTGGTGACCAATTTGCAGATATTTGTGACTATGCTCTTAAGACACTATTAGACAAAGGTGGTATTTCCCCCCCTGCAAACAAAGCTATTTATAAGTAGGCTTTTTGGTATCTGCAGCTTATATTTCTAAAAAGGATGATTATTGAGATTTTATTTGTTCTTAATCTTATGTGGTGTTGGTTTTTTTAGGTGGCTGGTGGCATGTTGTTCTTAATCTTGATACAACCATTGCAGTTACTCAGAACTTTGCCAGTTGTACAAACTTCCCTGTGGTGTGGCACAAGACTGTAAGGGGAAGACCAAAATTATCAAGAAAATGGTACAGGTGAGAGATGTGATCATTGCTTCAGTGACTTCCCAGATGCTGACTGCACAAATCAAATATTGCTTCCTAGAACAAGAAGTACTCCTGGAGCAAAACTTGACAGCATCTAATATATTAAACACTGATCTGATGAAGTTTATTGCATTTTGAAAAGACTTTTTCTGGACTATCTGGCTTGTAATGGCTACATCTTACATTAGAGCATGGAGTCCAGAAGGAAGATTAGGCTTCTGGATTTCAGGATTACACTAAGGTGATCATGTATATGTATTCAAAGAGCATAGTTTTAAATTAGAACATGCATTTGAGCATTTGGTGATTGAGCATCAAACTTCCAAATATTAACTAAGGGGTTGATTCAGTGACTTGAACATAGTGAATGTGGTGTTTGTGACAGAAGTGAAAAAGACTCTTCGGGAAGTTAAAAGTCTAAATAGCTCTAGTATACAGTATTTCACTTTGCCTATATTAGTAGCCTAATCTTGCATCCCCTTGAAACAATTCACAGTAGTTTGTCTGATAACTACTGGGAAACAGAAGCCTTTTCCTGTGATTGCTTCCAAATGTTTGGTATTCTTATTGGCAAGCTTAGAGTTGTGGCAATGACATTTTTTGAAAGAAACTGTTCAGCTGTTAGAGGAACATGGATTGTACCCCAACCCACCTCCTGTTTGAGACCATAGTTGGGGCTGCTCTTTGGGTAGAAAACCTTGACTGTGAGGCTGCCAGAAAAGATGGATGGCACTGTGTGGGACCAGCTTTTTCCCTTGCTTGGGACACAAGGTGCTTTCAGCAAAAGATAAAATACCTGTTAGGGGCCAGGATTTTGCTGCTTTGTAGTCTTTGTTAATATTTAATGGGTATATTCTTTGATACAGAGCTTCTGCATTGTATTTTGCTATGAAGCTGCTCTCAGTAGCCTGTGTGCTGAAGTGTGGGGTATGAATTACTTAACCTTCCGTATCTCTTTAAAATGCATAATGATTGTGCTCTTGACTTGTATTTCCATTACCTTGTTAAAATACTTACAATGCTGTCTTGATTTTTTTTTCTCACTCAAGAGTCCTGAAGCAGGAACATCCTGAACTGGCTGCACTAGCAGATTCTGTTGACTTACAAGAATCAACAGGCATTGCTTCTGATAGTTCCAGTGATTCATCTAGTTCTTCCAGCTCCAGTTCTTCAGATTCAGATTCAGAGGTAAGGATTCTGCTTAAGTCATTGGTACTGAGAAAGAGGCTGGGGCGTAAGCATCTTTTCAGTTCCTGAGAGGGATGTGATGCATTCCACTGAAATCAATGAGAATGCTGTACTCTACCATGAATAATTTCATTATAAACTTCCAGTGGTCAGGATGTATTGCAAATTATAAAATATTTATGAACAAGACTTGTCTTGTTTTATTAGTATTTCCTAAGTTTCCCAACCCCTGCAGATAGTTCAGATGTCTTACCAAGCTGGACCTGCACCTCACTTCTCAATTGAGAATACCAGCCATGGCCTTTTCCAAGATTCTCCAGTCTAGCTTCAACCCCACTATTTTTCTGTATTGCTCCACCCCTGCCACATTCAGCCCTTGTTGGACTGTGTTTCTCCAAGCCGAGGCATATAAATTTTGTGTGTGTGTGTGTGTGTGATACTGTTTTGGCTACAAGAGGATTCAGACTCAGAAAATGAGTGAAAGGTAAGTATAATCAGCCCTCCGCATTTCTGGTTTAACTTTTGCCAATTTGATTATTCATAGATTATTTGCTGTCACCTCTGCTGCTGCCCTGTGCCATTTTTAATAGGGATTGCAAATCTTGCGAGACTGAGAGAGACTGCGAATGTGAGGCGAGGCTTGTAAGTCTCTAATAAATAAACATGGTGGCAGCAGAGGCAGCAGCAAACCCTGCCAGCCACCCACTTCTGCCTCGAGAAGGAATCATGCTGCCTCGAAGGCAATTGCAATGTGTTGAATCTGCAGATCGTACTTTTTTGTGTGTGTTAAATATAGTTTGGGAGGGGGGCTAGAGATATTCACAGTTTTCCCACTTTCACATGTGTCCTGCACCCCTAACCCCAGCGAATATGGAGAGCCAACTCTGTATTTAGTATAGTTGCCCCTCCACATTCGCAAACTTAGCATTTGCGGTTTTGAATATTTGCGGGTTTGGGGAGGGCCTCCCGCCCTCCCAAAAGCAGCAACACGGGGCCTCTGGAGGCCCCGTTAAGGCCTTGGGTGGGAGGGGGGAGGGCCAGGGAGACGCTCCGGAGGCCCCATGAAGGCCTTGGGAGGGAGGCGGAGGCGGGGGAAAGCGACTATGGGGCCTCCAGAGGCCCTGTGGTCGCTTTTGCAGGGGAGAGGGAGGGCAGTTGTTATTTGCGGATTTTTCACATTCGCGGGGGTCTGGGGAACCCGCAAATGTGAAGGGATGACTGTATGATGCCATTGAGCAATCTGGAAGAATTAACAGGTTTAAGAGTGCCTAGGTACAGGAGTCCACTAGGGCACTAAAGCAGTTTCAGACCAAAGTTTTAGGCTGGCACCTAATTGAAACAGTCTGTAAAATTATGTCCTCCAGAACTGCTTGAAAGTACAGCCATGTCCAGAAATGACAACCTAGAGACAAGCTGCACATTACAGTTGTGTGTGTGGTCTGAATAGGAGTGTTGAGTTATTGGCTACCTTAAGTAAGATTGTTTTGCTCCCACTTACAACAAACCATTGAGCACCTATAACCAATCCAGTTAGTTTATGTTGGCAAGATTTGGTTAGCCAAGAACAGAAATGAAGCAAAAAAAATTGTGAGCCAAACTAATGTGCCAAAACCAGAAATTGATATGAACAATTATAGTAGAATTTGTTACTACTTGGCATCCTAGTTGAGTTGTACTTTCCAAGAGATTTAGCAAACATGTTTTAGTAGGCTGTTCTTCAAATGTTGTCATCTCTATTGGCAAGTAATGATGGGAATTGCTATTTTTCTAGTTGGGATTTATTATTGTCACTTTTGTGTTTAGTGTGATTCTAGCTCAGAGACAGAAGGAATGATGCATCGACGGAAAAAGCGGAGGACATGCAGCATGATGGGGAATGGTGATACAACGTCCCACGATGACTGCGTGAGCAAAGAACGCAGCTCCTCCAGGTGACCAGGCCAAGATACCCACTTTTACCAAACAAATGATGTGGACCTTAGTCAGATTTATTGGGTTGAGGTTGGATGTTAATTGCAAACGTAAGGGAGCTGCCTATGAAGGGAAGGATGTTTCTTTCAGCTCATGTAACCAGACTGCCTCATATATATATCCTTTCCCATTTCTGATGTTTTAAACAGATGCTCCTTATAATTTGAAGCACCAAAGAAGGATTTCTTCACCTACTAAATTCATACTAAACTCTGCCCAACTTTTCTCTTTTAAGATTAGGATGAAAATGGTGTTTATACCAAGGTATAAAAATGTTATTTCCAAGAAAGCATAATAATATAATTGAAGGACTTTGAATCTAGTTAATTTCTTGTAACACTGTTACCTTGACTGATAGTCTAGCTGTTCCTCACAAAGGCGATGTTTTATACTCAAAACTTCTTTTGTAAGAGAGTCATAGACAAAAGTGGGAGCTTTGGAATTGCAAGCTACTAGCAGCAGGTGATGGAGATAACATAAGGAAAGGACCAGTTTCTCTTTTTTTCTTCTGGGTTATTCTTTGAAAGCAGAAAGTAGTTTCTTACTATACCAACTTCTGCTGGTGGATCATGATAGTAAAACATGTATGTTACTGCTTTTAGAGAAAAGTAGCTCTCTGGAGTGTCCTTGTCATTGTCCTGCTGTCCTAAAGTAAGACAGGTGTTCAGTTGAGTAAATATCTCTTAAGATGGCTTATTTCTTTTTGCTTGTATGGCCTAGCAGAATGGGAAGTTTGAGGTCAGTTAAAGTCTCTTTACTAGATAACTATTTTGTATCTTTTTCAAATGTCTACATGTTTGGCTAGCTGCTTTTGACTGTAATGTAGTGTTATAGTGCATAGGCTCTCCTGTAGTTAAAATTGCTAAAGATGAAACTGCTTCCAAAAAGCTGTGAAAAGTTCTATATTGTCATTTTACATAAACTACAAGAAACTTGCCCTGACAGGCAGTTGTTGTTGTTTTTATTTTTGACAGGATTAGGGAATCTTGTGGAAGTCGTGCTCATCCCTGAAAGATAACAAGACCCATCTAAAGGCAGTCGCAGCCAGCCAGCTGTCTTCTATTCCTCCCATCAGCTGTCTGCTTGGATCTTTCTCAAGTCTTCACCACTCCTCTTTAATTTGTTTTAAATCCAGTCTTTGCCTACCACTGCCTGCTATCTAAATCTGACTCCTTGCTAACAAAAGGAGAAAACTAGACATTTCTGTGTACTCAGCCCTCCTTTTCTGCACTCCATCAAACAGTTATGCTAAACAGTGAGAGACAAGGCCACTCTCTGCAAGGCTGTGCTGTGGCTCACTACTCTATGCCGTCACTAAAGGGGACTTTGTATTAACAAAGCTGTCTTAAAAATTAAGCAGGTAGATCTTCAAAGCCTCTATCCTGCTCCAACATTGTCATATGTTTACAAATTGTATTCTCATGCACTACTACTGGTGGGCAGAACTATGACCTCTATTATGTGTAATTGGCCAGCAGATCCTAGACTAAAGCCGCAAGTCTGGTTATGCTTGCTTAAGGTGACTCTTCTGCTCCATAAATGATCACCTGTAAGAAGCATCTTTTTGTAGTTTTTGATTTGTAACATAAAATCAATTTGTAACACCGTGGGCTAACGAGACTCTTGTAGAAAGTAGTATGTCTAAAGCAGCAGCTCATCACCATGATTACATGTACTTTCTGTTTTAACAAAAGCAACAAAACTGCTTGTATTTTGCAGTCATTTTGGGAGCTTGACCCAGAAAAGTCGGTAGGGAGAAGCTGTAGCTGCCTAATTTATCTCTCCCTGTGGGAGTTTCAGGAAACATGAAATTAGAATGCTTTTTTAAATAAGGAGTGGGTGAAATCTGAATAAACACAATGAACATTTTGTTTTATGAAGAACTGCTTCTTGAGCCTAGAAACGTCCTACTCTATCTGCTGTTGTAGTTGGCAGGTATTTGAGATGTGTGGTGTTTTGTCTTGAAATAAGATGTGATTGTATGTATCCCAAAAGCAGCCAATTTTTTCAGGAAATGCTGTTGTTTCAAGAGTGCTTTGGTTGTTGTTAATGTAGATGTGTATTATATTCTAAGATGGGGCTTGTACCTCCATCCACAGCTGTGATTCTGTTCCAACCGTGAAGGTCTGCAGTATAAGAAAAGGTCCAGCATCCTGATAATACTTGAGAATGACTGGAGTGATTATCTGGACCTGATTGCATTTTGAGACATGACATAGAAAAATATACTTTTGTGGAGGTTATGCTTTTTAGCACCCCACCCCATTGTTTGGGTAATGTGAAATCAACCAGTTTGTGGCCAGTAGTCAGCAAGACCTCTGGCCCCATAAGGAACATATCCAGCAACTAGTCATGGTACATTATTTTCTTCCCTGGGTTCAGTATGCCAAAAAACAAAACAACAACCGTATCATATCAGTGGAGTAAAGATCAATATATCACTTACAAGCCTTAACTCCATGCATGCAAGAAATATATTTTTGGTGAATGCTGATTGTGTTGAAAGGCTGAGTTTCTTCTGTATCACCAACTACTTATTTCATGTTCTTATTCCTAACCAGCTTTATGAATGCAGGATAATCTTAGCAGTTCAAATAATTTTTGCATATTTTTTCTTTAGCTATCAATGGGATTGCACTTTTTTGAAGAACAGATTTTGTAGAACTTGACATCTTTCAGTTTGGTACTAAGAACTCATAACTGTGGAGACAGATGAACAGCAGTGGGGGTGTGTGTGCAAAGAAACATAGTACTGATGCAAGTACCACTGCTTCTTGATCGAAAATTTAGCAAGCTGTTGTGAGCCCAGTAATCTATCTAGTCCCCAAGATACTTTTCATTGGCACCTAAACTGCTGAGACCTTAGTCTGAGGTCTTTCCCAGCCCTGGCTTGGATCCAGAATCCCTGTGAACAGAGTCCTGGTTACGGGATATTCCCAGTGCTCCTCAGGTTTGGGATGGGGGTCCCATTGGAATAGCATGAAAAATGGCATAAAGTGGTGCATGAGGAAGGGAGAATTGTTAAAAGTCTTCTCACCCTTCCCTACTTCCTCCTACACCGGCCCTTGCTGGATCCCTGCCTTTTCTGTGAATGAAAGGAGCTCTTGTGCTTGCATTGAGGGTCTAGACCCTCATACTGAAAGATAGGGTTGAATCTGGAATCTTCTGCATGCCAAACATGTGCTCCACCCCTGAGTTGTGGCCCTCCTCACCTTTTGGAAGTTCTGTCTGTACGGCCTAGGTGTTTCTAAACCTTGAGCAAAAATTCCTATTTGCCATTTTATACACTAGTTATGCAGGGAATGCCATCTCTACCTGGAAGTCTCGTGATACTTGGATTCTGGTGAAATAGTTCAGTCCCATGCAGTTATTTAAATTAGGATTTCAAGCTGATATTGGTTTAATAAATTAATCTGGAAGAGGTACATTTGAAATTTCTTTATAGTTATATTGCGGTTGAAAGACTTATCATTAAGTAAGATGTGCTAGTTCTTGTGTCAAATTTGACTTCTGCTTTTTTTAAAAAAATGCTTTTTTATTTCCGGTCTGTATCAAAAAGAATTGGAATTGTGACATTTCAGGGTCAAACTAGCTATGGCTTTCCTTTTTATAAGTAGTAACCACAAGCAACTGAAGCTCAGTGCACAGTTGCAGTCAGTGTTATGTCTTTTTAAATGTTTATCTTTCACTATATTGCTGAGATTTGTTATTTTATAGAAGCTGTTTGCCTCTGATGTTACTGTAGTAGGGAATATCTTATATTAGAGAATCCAAAATCTGTTGAGAAAAACAACACACATTAAACTTGGACTCTTCTTTTTAAAAGTTGTAGATTTTGTTTACAAAATTGTACATTCTCATACTGTATCCTAACTCCACTGTTTAAAAAAAAAAAGGCAGGTCTGGAGTTGGATGTCTTGTTGTAATTCCTTGACTAGATGCCAAATATATTCCCATCCTGCTGAAGCCAGGTAGTTGTCATATTGGGCCAAGCTGGGGAGGTCATTGTTTCTTAGTACAACATTTTCTCTGTCTATAGCTGCTTGAAAAGAAATGCAGTGAAATAGATGGCTGCTTGTACTAAATGGTTTTGAGTATCAAAGCAGATTTCTGGACATAACATTAGGAAGCTGCAGGTTTAGAGTCGGATCCTGGATTCTTTGCTTGCTTGGTGTCACAAACAAATGCAGTTAACTTGATGCCATAGCCAGAATCCAATAGTGTATTTTTCACTGGGTTCTACTAACAGAATCCCATCCACCCTAAGAATCTGCTCAAGAGCGCTAAAAGGACTCCCTTAACAGGGTTTCGGCACTAAGGAGGAGGCAGGGAAGTAAATCTTGATTCTTCTGGTGGAAGCAGCAGAATCTGGCAGGAGTACACCATTAGATCTTCACTTGTGAACTTAGCACTTCCTTTGTGGAGGAGATAATAGCATTAGTCAGGCTTTCAGAATAGGGTTAAACTGAGCACACAAAGGAAGGGGGGTGCACTAGACCTGCTCGCCTTCATCATTTCTCTCTCGTAGAGAATGATATTGAGAGGGAGAGCCTTTGCTATACAAGGAGACTCTCCAGTGATGTGGAACCCTGAAAAATCAGTGGAGTCTCTCCTCCTCAGACTCTTACTTCATACATGCGGAGCATAATGGCAGAACTAGAGCTCCCCCACATGTGCAGTTCTAATATTTCTGAACACCTGACATTGTTAAATAGAACTTTATTCCAGGCCATGTTTATCATAGTATCCTGTATCCCAAAAAACTGATTTTATGCTTAATTTAAAAAAAAAAACAACAACAGTGTGCTTGTCTAATATGGCAGCTGTTGGTATAGAGGTCAGGTCTTGTCAGCCACTACTTAAAATCAGGATAACTGCTTGCTGGCTTTTCTATAACCATGAGAGCTAAAAATGTACATTTTGATCTGAAAGCCAGGTTAAGACTCACTGGAATCCTACATTTCTGAAATATGTGGTATAACATGGGCTGTCCAGATTGAGATACCCCTGTATAAACTAGGTATGTTCAGGTTAAAGGCTAAGGAATGGAGTTCTGTAACATTTTTCTGAATATTCGTTTTTTAAAAAATGGTTCCACTTTATGGATTTTAAGAGCATACATGTTTTGCAGGTACCCTCCTTATGAAAATGTCACTGAGAGTTTGAGATTACATCAGAGAGAGTACTGCTTTTCTTAATTCTCCTTGCTGACGTCAGTCAAACTTGATCCATCTTGCTTTCTGATCATCTTTTCCAACAGCCACCATTAAATTGGAAAAATGTGCTAACATCTTTTCTTTCTTGAATTCCCAATTTCTATGCCATTATGTTGAGATCTTTTGCCTGCCAGGTCCTTAAGAGGTTCCTTTCCTTTGTGAGAAGTAAGCTCTCTTTGGACTCCTGTAGCCATGTTTAAAGTGCCAGCTTCACTAACTACCTATTAAGTCAAATCCATCCATAGAGCGGAGCCAGGATGGTCTGAACCGTCTTGTTGGATGATGATGATTATATACTTTTTAAATTTAAAATAAAGTCTTATTTTCCATTACTTTATTTGTATTTTGCTTTCAACCAAACTTTGAGAGATTCACATATTTCACATTGTGTACATTGTGTCTGTCACTCCCCCCTCTGACTGCCAGGACCTCTTCACAAAGGAAAACACTGGCTTTGAGGGTATAGGAGTCATTTAGGGGAATGCAATAAGTGTCTGTGGGTCAGGTGGTATCTGTGAGCCCCATGTATTCCAGTCATTCATTTTCATTATAGTTGGGTGCCACGTACTTGCATTCACAGAGGCAGTGACCTGCAGTTTCAGAGTTAAACATAAAACTTTATTGGCATGTTAATCCAGAAAGGATAATATACCAAGTTGTTGCTCAGAATGAAAATTCTAGGGACAAGCAGTATACTAAAAGCATTTGACAATCTATAAAATCTGGTGGGCTACAAAACTATTGGCTATCCATCATTTCCTGCCCTTCTTTTCCCAAGCTCTGAAGTGCAGTTGTGCTTATCTCCCAGTTCTCTAGTGGCTGTTATCATCTCTTTTTCTTACAGTCATTAGAAGCCCTCAGCTGGCAGTAAGAAATAAAAACACAATTTACAGCAAGGTTATAGCACCACATGGAAATGGCAGGGGGAGAAACCATCAGGGATTGATCCTGACATTGGGAACAGGGTATCACAGTCTTGGAATTGGCCTTCAGTGCACATGGGAAGAGAGAGTATATGGCCCCAAAATTTATTTTAGGTCACTAAACCAGGAGCTACTGCCTGATCTTTCAGATAGATCCGAATATGTGTAAATCTCCACCTCCCTCAGTATGTACATGAAGATGTAGAAACTGAACAACTTAGGTCCCAAGCCACCTGTCCAGAGCTATGCCAACGATAAGAGAGTGTCAATGGTTTAAAATGTATTCTTGGAGATCTGAAAAGGTAAAGGACTTGGAAATGGAGCTTTTCACCTGTGTCTCTCACCCCTTTTCTGTAAAGTCCACTCATACCAATCTTCAACCCAGTGCCCTCCGCTTTTTATCTGGACTTCAGTTCCCATTATCCCTCTGACATGTTAGTTGAGTTGACAAGAGTTGCTTTGTAAAATATCTGGAGGGCAGCAGGTTGGGAAAGGCTGGTCTATAGTTTTTAGGAGTCAAATGCTCTTACTGTTTGCAGCAAGGGATTACAGAGTTGTTCACATGGGATGCATTATTTTTCATGGAATGGCTAGGTTATGCATTGGTTGTTCCGTGGACAAGTGAAATTGTCATGTCTGTATTGGAAGGAGGTCTGCTGCTGAGCTGTCCTGCCCCAACAGGTATTCCCATAAGCTGTGAAGTCAAAGGCTTTCATGGCCAGCATCCATAGGCTTTCTGTGGTTTTTTTCCAGGCTGTGAGGCTGTTTTCTGGAAGAGTTTATTCCTTACATTTCGCCTGCCAGATGCCAGCTACAGATGCAGGCGAAACGTCAGGAATAAACTCCAGAACACGGCCTCACAGCCTGGAAAAAAACCACAGAAAACCTATTCCCATAAGCTGTTGTGCATCTGTTCCCTGTCACTTTTACCGTACTTCCATCAGTGGAATGAGGAGACCGTTTCCCCCTCAGTCTCACATACTCTTGCAAAATCCTCAAAGTCTGCTCCTAAGGCAGGGAGGACCCTCTGAAGCACATCGGAAGGAATTATGTCCCATTTGATTTTGCATGTTTTTTCACACACAAGTTCACTCTTCAAGAACAGCAGCAAAGTTACAGCTATAGATGTTTCTTGATCAGGTTTATTGCAGGGTCACCTACTCCAGTAGAGGGCAGCAAACAGTGGTGGATCCAGTTGTTCAGATTCCTTCCTTCACAAATGGTCTCATCACCCCTAAGAATGATATGGCTTGAGCCTAAGGCAAATAACTGTGCTAGCTGAAGATTTAGGTCAGAAGTGGGCAACTTCTGGTCCTCTGCATATGTTGAACTGCAACTCCTAGCAGCCCTAGCCAGCATAGCCAAAGGTTGGAATAGTAGTCCAATGCCATCTGGAGGGTCTCAAGTTGCCCAACCCTGCTTTAGGTGCTGGAAGGAAAAACAAAGTCCTTAGCAAACCACATGTTCATTTTGTCCTTAAATGGATTACTTCAGCCAAGACAGCACTGAATATGAAATTCAGTTTTAAAAAAGGATTCCCACTTGTTATGAATCTGTAGCTATTCATTGTCAATGGGACTGAGAACAGCATACAAGTATATGCTCAAGTTAAACAAATCAAGAACTGGATACACAAAAACCATAAATATCTATTTTGAAAAATTGGTAGTGAATCATTTGAATCCTTCAGCATTTATAATGCAATTCTATTTCTGTCGAGAGGTAGCTCTGATTGAGTCCAGTACAGCTTTCTCTTAGGTAAAGAGTGCAGCCGTAGTTCTGAAAAATGGAAAGTTAATAACAATCTGACCTCTTTCATGGAAAAGCAGTTCTGGGCTCTTTTGTGTCACAGTACCCTTTGTTCAGTTGGGAAAGCCATGTCTAATACTTGGATAATTTTACCACTGGTAAAGTCAGGGAACTCGAAAGCTAACAGATGATAGCTTGTTTTTGTTTTGTTTTTTAAGTGTCAAAATGACACTGAAATGTCAGGTTTCTCAAAGTTTGAGTCAAGCAAAGGAAAATGATCAACACTGCAGAATTAAAGACTATCAGATTCACAAAAAAATCATATCCCTTTAGTGTGTTTCATGGTTTCTGCTTTATAGGTATAATTATTCTGAACTCATATTTCTTATAGAAATTTGACAAACTGGAGGGTTGTGTCTTGCAGGAATACACATTAGCTCTCAATCCTGCTTATAAATCACACCCATGCCCAGTTTTACTGAGTCCAGCACTGTTTGTCCTTCTGTGTAAAATACAAAGCTACCGTATATGGAGGAGGAGATTAGGTGTTATGGCTGTTTGTTACTAAGAATATAATCATCCACCTGCTAATGACCACTGCCTTAATAGGATTACTTAGAAAAACAATCCCCATTACACCCTTGGAAATGCTGTCTTACCCAGCTGACTTGCATCTAAAATGGGTTTATTTGATCCTTATCCCAGGAGATGAATAAAACATTTGTTTATAAAGACTACTTTTTTCATCAACATAGGATTTATGCCAGTTCCTTTGACTTTGATAGGACTAGAACAAGCAGAGTCAAAAGAATTTATGGAGTTCTGATGGAGAACAACTCCAGTCCCTAAAGGCAGAGGTTTTGAACATGTTGGAAGGCACAGATGGAAATGTGACACTTCGACCTGATCCACACTACACAATCCAGTTTGAAACTGGATTATTTGCCATGGCTCCTTCTTAATGTATTCTGGGATTTTTACAAGGTCTTTAGCATTCTCTGTCAAAGAGTGCTGGTGGCTCATCAAACTACAAATCCAATGATTTGTAGTTTGCCAAGGCAAATAATCCCGTTTCAAACTAGATTAATTGTGTAGTATGGATGCACCCTTAGAAATTTGTTCTCCAGATGAGTGTATTGTGGGCTTGAGAACAATGCCCTCTGGCAGACCACAGAAAAGTTACCCTTTGGACAACAAATCCCAGAATCCCCCTTGGCACAGCCAATAACTTTTCCAAGATCTGCTCAAGAAAGGCAAGACAACCCCATCTTCCTATTGCCACTTAAATTGATAATGGGGATACATTTTGTGTGTTGTTGTATTTAAACTTTTTAACAACATTGGGTAGCTTGAAATGTCAACAAACATTGCTTCTTAAAGAAAATTGGAGCAGCCCTTTTACATGGGCTCTTACTTTATATTTTTTATTTATTGAGGCTGGACTCCCTTCTACCCATCCTGCAAGCTAGGACTATTAACTCAAAAGCATGTGCACATGCAATCACCTCCACACAGACATCTAACCAGAGAGTCTTGAAGCCAGATTGCCCCTGTCCACAGATCAGACATTTAGCAGGCCCATAGGGTGCATTGTCTCCACCAAGAGCCTCAACACAAAACATCCCATCCATTACTTCTAATACAAAATAGTTACCCAAGGCTGCAATCTCTTCTGTAAACTCTATCTATGGCTTTCACTATGTCCTGCCCATAGGCTGCAGAAGCCAGTGAACAAACAAAGCAATTGCCTGATTGAAGCCCAAGGACCCATTCGCACCAGGCAATAATAGCACTATGATTCCACTTTAACTGCCATCCTGGGATTAGCACTTCAGGGAGGGGCCTTCAGAACTGTGAATGTGTACAATTACATAGCTTCCTTTCAGAGATCATACTAAAATATGAACAAGCACTAAGTAAGGCAGGAGGACCCTCAAAACTTTTAAAATACGCTTGATATCTTTAACCCCTCCCCGTAGGAATAAGGGAGAGAAAAGAGGGTATCACCCATTCTTAGTTATTGCTTCTAGTTACAGTTCCAATTGAATACTTCCGCCATCCCTCTTTTCTTTCTTTCCTTCTTTCCCTTTCATATAACAAGAGTGCCTGGGCATCTACCAGCCTGACAATGACTCAAGAGCAGTAAAGCTTGCTCTGTGCAACCATGGTGGATGGTTATACTGTAGTACATTTCTCCCCACTCCGCTGCCATTCCTTTTGTTGTTGTTCCTTCTCCTCCTTTTTTGGCTGAAGCAGAAGGGGGAGCTGCAGGACTAGCAGTGCTTGTTTATAGGCGCAGAGAGCCCAGAGGCCCCAGGATATTATTAAGTCTGGCATGCAAGCTTTAATTTCCCTTTCCTGCTTAGGGCTTATACTCAGGCCATGAAGCAAGTCAGGTAGTGCTGATCCATCATATAAGTGCTTTACCTTAAGTGCTGGGGGGGAGGGATTTAAAACTGTAACAGCCAGGGTCCCCCCCCCCCGCCCTTCTGAGAAGCAGCCAACTTTGTAAATCTAGTGAGCCTGACATTGCAATTTAATGTTGTCAAGGGTAAACACATACAGAGGAAAAGCGAGATGGAAATGCTTTTCCCATCTTCTTGTTTTGCTAAGTGTTATGATGCTAAGTATATTGGGCAATGGAGAGTCCTCCAAAATAGTTCTGTGCTGGCTGATGAGACAGGATGTCATTTCTCTTTAAGGGACTAGGTCTCTATCCTCTTGGTCTTGTCCATCCTCACCACAACTATGTCTGCTGCCACTCTGACTGCAGAAATAATGCAGCTTGATACCACTATCATGGCTCCATCCTCTGCAATCTTGGGGTTTGTAGTTTGTTGTGGCACCAGAGCTCTCTGACACAGAAGGTTAAATATTTCACAAAATTACAAATCCCAGAATTCCATAGCATTGAGTCATGTTAATGTGTTAAAAGGTGACATCAAACTGCATTATTTCTGCAGTGCGCGTGCAGCTAATGTGAACTAAGTGCAATTTATAAATAAATACCTGACCCTGAGGTGGATTTCTCTAAAGTTTCCACTTATCCCAGTTGAGCAAGTTCTTGCAGATTGCCATATATTGGTTCAGGATGAACATCCATGGATCAGATGCAGTTGTGTTGCCATGTGTATTAAGAGGACAATTCATTAAGTGTGGTATCTGTCTGTATTGCATTGTGTGGGCAGGAGCAGTTATTTTAATCTACTTGCAGGGCAGACTTACAAGTGACTTTGCATGGTTGCTTTGGGCCACTGATCATAGGCACTTTTACCTTAGTGCAGTCCACTATAAATGTTAATAAAACCTAAATCCACAGAGAGAGGGATCACTAGTGCAAAGAAAGATATGCCATAGGCAGGAAGATGTAGGTGGGATTGGGATGGATGGATGGATGTCTTTAAGTGTAAGACAGAGAGACAAACAGCATAGCAACAGACAGAGGAGTGTGCATGGGAAGCAGTGCACAGAGTGAGGCACAGACATACTGTATGATACAAAGTAAGTCTCCACAAACAAAAGGAAAGGTTTTTCTTGTTTTTTTTCCAGGCTGTGAGGCCATGTTCTGGAATAGTTTCTTTCTTTTTTTTAAAATATATTTTTATTAATTTTATAATCATACATTATATTATCCAATCAATACTTAGTTAGTATAACACATAAAATTACTATCAACATTGCAATTTTTCTATTAACTAATTTCAAAAGTTAACATAGATTCTTTACTATAATTCTATTCAAAAATATTAATTCCCCTAACCCCCCACCACCACCACCACAGTGCTCCTCTTCACCGGAGCCATTATCCCTTACCTAATCTTTCCAGAATCTCATTTCTTCTCGTGGAGGTAACCCCCCATCTTTTGTCTGTAATACTTTTTTAACAAATACTTTCCAAATTTTATCAAAGTCACTTTCTTTCCAACTTCCTCTTCTTACTTTGATTCTACATGTTAACTTATCATTTATTGCCATTGGAATAGTTTCTTTCTGATGTTAAGCCTGCATCTGTGGCTGGCATCTTGAAGATGCCAGCCACAGATGCAGGTGAAACATCAGAAAGAAACTATTCCAGAACACGGCCTCACAGCCTGGAAAAAACCCAAGGAAAATCTATGGATGCCAGCCGTGAAAGCCTTTGACTTCACAAAAGGAAAGGTTTTTATATCTGGACTGGGAAACCACTGGCCCTCCAGATGTTTAGCTCTAGTTTCGACCACCCCAGCCAGGATGACCAGGGATAATGGGAATAGCAGGCTGGAGGGCCACTGGTTCCTCACCTCTGCTGTTTATGAAGATGAAGAGTCATAGAATCATAGAGTTGGAAAAGACCGCAAGGGCCATCTAGTCCAACCCCCTGCCATGCAGGGAATCAAAGCATTCCCAATAGATGGCCATCCAGCCTCTGTTTACAAACCTCCAAAGAAGGAGACTCCACAACACCAAGGCAGAGCATTCCACAGCTGAACAGCTCTTACTGTCTGGAAGTTCCTCCTAACATTTAGGTGGAATCTCTTTTTCTGTAGTTTGAGTCCATTGCTACATTCCTAGTCTCTGGAGCCACAGAAAACAAGCTTGTTCCACCCTCAATGTGACATCCCTTCAAATGTTTAAACCTGGCTATCATGTCCCCTCTTAACCTTCTCTTCTCCAGGCTAAACATACCCAGCTCCTTAAGCCGCTCCTCATAGGACATGGCTTCCAGACCTCCCACCATTTTGGTTGTGTTCCCAGAACACAGCCTCAGAACACAGGGGAAAAAACCACGAAAAACCTACTTCTTCATTCATTATGAAAAATTCATTATAGGCTGTGCAGTTAGGATGCTCAGGCCCCAATATTCCCACCCCCACTGACCTTCTCACACCAACCTTTAGCTAACCAGATCAATATCTTTTATTGCTTTGTCAGCAAATTAGCAAAATAGCAGAGCTTGCACTTCAAGCAGGGGTTCATTCTTTGATTGAAACCCTCCTTCCACACACACCCCTTCTCTTATGATGGTGGAGCAGATTGGAAGTTTTTCAGTGATTTTTTAAAAAAATTGTGGAAACTGTGTAGAAGTGGAAGGAGTAGCTAGTAGGTGACATCGCCACTTTCCCCTGCCCCCTCTTTCCCAGAGTACACTTTTGGGTGTGACCTCTGGTCTTTTAGGAGCCCTGGTAGCGCAGTGGTTCAATGCCCGTACTGCAGCCAAACCACTGTGAGTTCAATCCTGCAGGGTTTCAAGGTTGACTCAGCCTTCCATCCTTCTGTAGCTGGGTAAAATGAGTACCCAGCTTGTTGGGAGCAATTAACTAACATGCATTGGAAACTGCTTAGAGAGAGCCTTGCGCTATAAAGCGGTGTAGACGTGTAAGTGCTATTGCTAAACATAGATTTTCCTTGGGTTTTTTTCTGGGCTGTGAGGCTGTGTTCTGGAAGAGTTTTTTCTGACGTTTCGCCAGCATCTGTGGCTGGCATCTTCAGAGAATGGTTGGGTAGAAGTGTGTGTGGGGTTTATATAGTCCAGAGGGAGTTCAACAATTTGTAAGCCACATAGAGCGCCTTTGTGGCTGAAGAGTGAGATACAAATACTCAAATAAATAAATAAATATTTTTAAAAGGAAGAAAAACCTTTATTTTATCCAGGGCAAATGAAAGTGACCAAAGGACCAGGAAAAGTACAGCCACCTGAGGTGGAAGAATTGGTGGAGGTCTGAAAAAGTTATTATAGGCTGCTGGTGGTACACTTATAGTGCTATTATACCATTTTAACTGCTAGGGCTGCCTCCTGTGGAATCCTGGGATTTCCAGTTTAGGGAAGGGCATTTAGCATTCTCAGCCAGAGTGCTCTTAGGCCTCCCTAAACTACAAACCCCAGGATTCCACCGAGGCAGTCACAGCAGTTGAAGCGGAATAATAGCGCTATAGCAGTGTAGTGTGATAAGCCAAGGAAGAAACCGATCCGAACTTGTGGCGGCCTCCGAGTAGCCGCAGCGTCGGCTGTGGGCAGGGCCTGGAGCCATGACGCGTGTGCTGTGAAATTCTCTCCTCCGCTTGAGGGAGAGGTGGAGAGAGAGCCGGGATTTCTCCGACCGCGGCTGTGGGGCAAGTGGCGCAGGGCTTCACCCGGGGCTGGTCAGTGGCACAGCAGCCGCAGCGCAAAGGGAGGCGGAAGGCGGGAAACGACACCCACCCCCCGCCTCAGCAGCACCTTCCTTCTTCTTCTTCTTCGTCGGCGGCCCCCTCCTCAGTTCTCAGAAGCCCTTCTGGAGCCCTCAGCCGAAGACTGCAGCGCTGCCGGCGGGATGGAGGTAGCGCTGGACTGGTACCTCGCCGTCCCGCTGCTCTTCACCGTCTTGGCGGTCCTCCTGGGCGCCCTCTTTGTGAAGCTGAGGTCCTCGGGAGGGGAAAACCAAGCCAAGGAGGAAAGCCCCGCTCCAGCAGCACCAGCCGCCGCCAAGGAAGAAGGAGAGCCCCAAGTCACCGCGGCCAACGCCAAGGCGGGGACCACCACCGCCGCCGCCGCTGCCGCTGCTGCTGAGGGAGACAGGCGAGGAGGAGGAGGAGGAGAGGAAACCCAAGATGGGGGTGAGGAGGAGAGGGAAGCAGAGCTGGGCTGGGGGGAGCCCCCGAAAAACGGAGTGACCGGAGAGAAAAAGGGGGTGGAGGAGGCGAAGGGAGAGGGGAGAAGAGTCCCCGTGAAGGCGGCTGAAGAGAAGGAGGGAGGAAAGAGCCAGCCGCGGCAGGAGGAGAGCGGGGGAAAGGAAGAGGAGGCGGCGGCTCTGGCGGCGGCTGCAGAGAGGACTGCGAGAGCAGAGCAGCCGCCGCCGCACAGTCCCCCTCAGGCGGAGGAGGCGGGGAGCCTCAGGCGGGAGGCGGCGGCGGCGGCGGCTCCGGTGGCCGTCGAAGGGGAGCAACAGGAGGTCGAGGAGGAGGAGGAGGAAGAAGACGACGACGAAGACGAGGAGGAAGAGGAGGAGAGCAAGGTAAGAGGGGTGCCAGGGCGGACGGGGGAGAGGAAGGCCGGAGAGTCCCTGCCGTTGTACTTTAGTTGAGGGGGAAAAACCCGAAGGAATGTGGGAAGAATACTTTTTGTCCAAATGAGCTCCTGCCATATTCGGGCAGGACCTCCTCGCCATATTCGGGAGGAGGGGGGCTGAAAACTCCCAAGTAGTTTGCGACTACACCTTTTGCTGTTTCTCGCCATCTTTTTTTTTTTAAAATAATATACGCAAAAATATGCATTACAGCCCGTCTGAACAACCAATTCGAATTAGGGCACATCCAGGAAGTTAAAACATGATTGGTGGGATGTGCGCAGGGGCCGGCTTGCTGGCAACAAAGCAGCCAGAGCCACCGTTGTTGTTTTCAGGATACAGTTGAGAGCGCGATCAAGTGCTATTTTCAAGCAGCAGAGCAGGGCATGCTCCATGTGAACTTCAGCCTTGGATAGCTTTCCATGCCAGCGATCTTGTGAATGATTCGTGGAGAGAAATGAACACTGCAGCAATAGTGAGGCAATGCACAGTTTTTCACAATTATCCTGTCTAGCTGAGCCCCTTGTGTTTAAACACCTCCACAGGGTGAGAGAGTACACGCTCAGCTCCGGGTGAGGCAGATCTTGCCAGCTGGTGATTCCCCACCACCACCACCACCACCAATGGTGGGCTATATCTGTTGGTGGCAAATTTTCTCTAATTCGGTTTCCCTTCAAAGGCTTAAGTCATGCCCACCAGTCCCACCCAGTCCAGGCACTGGCCTCCCCATATGGCACCTGGCTTGGTATGATGGCAGCATTCAGGTTTGCGGGCAAATCCTGCTGGGCAGAATAGTTTCCTTGCAAAGCTGCCTTCTCTACAGTGCAGTTACTTTTTGGAATTCTGCTGCCCTTGAAAGCGGGAGGGGTGTTTCTGGATCTCTAGCAGCACATCCTGAAGCATACCCCCAGGTCAGGATCTATGGCCAGCCCCCAACCAGGGCCGGTTTAACCAGTTTGCCAAATCAGCATTGGCAGGAGGCCCCAAGGTCAAGGGCCCCCCCTGCTGACCTCCTTATCTGACGAAGGAGACAGCCAGGAGACAGTCAGGAGGAGCTGCTGCTTTGTAGCCCCCTCCTACCCTCCTCCTCCAAAAACCTCCTGCTGGCTTTTTTAAAAAAACAAAACAAAACAGAGTCTCCCAAACTAGAAAGAGAAAGAGAAAGAAGAAGCAGCCCTCCATGGCAGAAGCTGGAGGGAGTTTGCTGCTGCAAAATGCAAGCCAGCCAGGCATGTTGGAGAGGGGTGAGTGTGTGTGTGTGTGTGAGAGAGAGGGGGGGAATTTGAGGGTTGTCTCCCACAGAAAGGGCTTCTTTCTTTCTTTCTTTCTTTCTTTCTTTTGTTCTTCCTTCCCTTTCCTTCCTTCCACATAGATCCCCTCCAGCCTATCTTTCCAGCTGCTCTTAACATGATTTCCTGGGGTCTCTCCCCTCCCTCCCTCCCCCCCGCTTGGTCTTCAGCTTCCTCCCCTTGCTGACAACTGAGTTCAGCTTGCAAAAGAAATTTGTGTGTGTTTGCCTATGTGCCTTCAAGTCATTTCTGACTAATGTGAACCTACCATAGGGTTTTATAGGCAAGGTTTGTTCAAAGGGGGTGTGCCTTTGCCTTCCTTTGAGGCTGAGAGAGTGTGACTTGCCCAAGGTCATCCAGTGGGTATTCATGGCTGAGTAAGGATTCAAACCCTGGTCTCCATAGTCATAGTGCAATGCTAAAACTTCTACAACACTCTAGCTCTTTTAACAGAAGAATATAAAGAATATAAATTAAAATTTGGAGTAATATTACTGGGAACAATGGTTTTATTGTTGTCACTAAAACACCAGTATCCCATTAGTGTTATGTGAGAGGCATTGGCCTAGAGCAGTGGTTCTTAACCTTTTCTTTACCAGGGACCCCCCTTAAATATCTTTTGTTGCCCCAAGACTTAACTTAAGATTTAAAACCCTAATAATAATAGCTAATAATAATAGCTAACAACAACAACAATACAATTACACCATCCATTAAACTTTCCCTCAGAGGCACTCTTGCTTCTTCCTGCAAGCTTGTGGTTGGAGTGGATTGAATGGCAATGTGCAGGCCAAGCCAGCCAGACTTTGCCTTGGTTCCTGTCACGTGGCTACTCCACTACAGGAAGGAGGTGGGCCAAGCAGCCTTCAAGCCTTTGTGGACCCCCTATGTGGACATTGTGGACCCCAAGTTAAGAACCACTGGGCTACAGAATTGTGGAAAAGGAACAATGCAACCAGACCTTGAGAAGGGTGCTGGCAGGGGGATTCTGGGAGGTGTAATCCAAGAGTAACTTTCCCAGGCTCTGAATGCAGCCTAGAATCATAGGGCTGGAAGGGACCCCAACAGCCATCCCATCCGATCGGCTTCTGCCCTGCAGGAACACACAATCCAAGCATTCCTGACAGATGGCCATCCAACCTATGTTTAAAAAAATCCCAAGAAGGAGACTCCACCACACTCCAAGGCAGCAGTATATTCCACTTCCGAACAGCTCTTTCTGTCAGGAGATTCTAACTAATATTCAGGTGGAATCTCTTTTCCTGTAGTTTGAACCCATAGCTTCGTGTCGTAGTCTCTGGAGCAGCAGAAAACTAGCTGCTCCAGCATGACATCCCTTCAAATATTTAAACATGACTATCATGTCCCCTCTCAACCTTCTCTTCTCCAGGCTAAGCATACCCAGTTCCCTAAGCCGTTCCTCATAGGGCGTAATGGCTTCTAGACTTCGCACCATCCTTCTCAGTATCTTTCTTGAATTGTTGTGCCCAGAATGGAGTGATACTATTACTTCCCTTGATCTAGATACTACTCCTATTAATGCAGCCTAGAATCGCATTGGCATTTTTTGCAGCTGCATCACACTGCTAACTCATGTTCAGCTTGTAGTCCACTATTTCTTTGCTTTGAGGAAATCTATACCATTATGTTAATTGCTAATAAACAAAAAATATTATGTTAGTGCCTATAATATAGTTTTTAAACTAAATTATTGGTGGCAAATTATGTAATACAGTAGGCCTCTCTTATCCACTGGGGATTGGTTCGGGGTGTGTGTGTGGATTCTGAAAACCATGGATAATAGTGAACGCCATTGAAAATAATGGGACTTCTGGTTTAAAATACCATAGAGTTGCCTTGTAGGGCCTAGAAAACGGCTAGGGAGGACATATTTTCTAAGAAGACTCTATGGTAGGTGTGCTGTTTTGTGTCCCATGGATAATGAATCCATGGATATGGGGGTCCTACTGTAATCTGAACACCCTGTAAGGTGAATAGGTTAGGTTACAATGACCTGAGATAAACATATGGGGGCCCCAAAATAAAGCATTGCAGGGGCCCCCAAAATTCCTTAAACCGGCCCTGCCCCCAACCTACTGCTAAGGTTAAGAGCAGTGAGGTGCTCTGTACTACAGGATTTAGGGTAAAAATTAAAATAAGTCAGTTTCAACGATGACACCAAAGTAATATTTATATTTGTTTTTTAAAAAAATAAATGGATTTATATAATAAAAACTTATATAAAACCATATCACACCAGGGGCCCTCCTAATCCCAGATCCCCAGGCTAGAGCCCTGTCATTCCCCCCTCCTTTGTGGGGGGCCACATCTCGCAGTACTGGCTCCAGTTTTGGTTCTAACAGGAAAGCTAGCTTGGTTTTCTCTTGGCACATCCAATCTATCATCCCAAAATAAACTATGAAATATTTCTGTTCTCCTCCTCCTCCTCCTCCTCCTCTTCCTTTACTTCCACTAGCTGTAGACAGCTCAAGAAACCCACCAGTTGCTTCAGAAGGGGCAGACAGTGGCTGCTATAAATGAGGATCTGGTTTATTAAGTCCCATTCTGACACACACACACCAATTCAGAAAGAAGCTCTTCAAAGAAAAGTCATGCTTAATGATGATGATAATGTTCTCTGTTTACAGCACTGGACAGAACTTATGTATGTTTTGACATGTTTTGCTTGTGCTCACATTTTTGGAACTGGTTTGCCACTACTGCTGTCTTTGGCCTAAATTTCCAGAGGACCAAAACATAGCTTTGAGGGTTTTCTTGATGCACCTTCGTGCATAGATGAAAACCCCTTTGGATGGCCCCTTCTGCCCAAATGACATCTCCTGCTGCCATCTCATGTTTTCCCATAATCTGGAGAATGAGACACATTGCGATGTCACCTGTTTCCTCAGAAATGTGCCTGAGGTATGCAGTCGCGCAAGAAGCAGTGGCATGGTAAATCATCTGCTCTCCATATGCAGACTTGGATTGTTTCTGATTAAAAATAAATTAGCAACCAAAGGACAAAAACAGGACATCTTGCCTGCCTGCCTCTGTGTCCAACACACTGTGGTCCTAGGCTGCCCCATTAGTTCTAGACAGGAAGTGACCGTTTTGCTTGTGCACGCTCACAAAACTACAGAGATACCATTTACCCTGTCTCTACCCTAGGCTTACCTGAGAGGTTTCTCTAAAATATTTTTTTTAATCCTTCCTTCATTTCCTTCCTTCCTTCCTCCAATGTAATTAATGCCACTTTATATTCCTGAAGCAGGCAACATTGGATTTTTCCCCAATTTATTTTTTTGAATGAGGAGAAAAAATACCTATTGCTCTTTAGTTGTAAGAGTCATCTAGTATTGGGCCACAACATAAGAGATCCAGGAAATTTTGGTTCTGCTTTGAGAATAATGTTGTACTTACATACTTAATTTGTAAAATGAAGTCTGTTGGGGCTCAAACCATCTTTGGATATTAAACTCCATGGCTGGGAAGCCCATTTCCCTGTTGTCAGATGAGTGGTCACTGGATGTATGCACTATAATGCAAGAAATGCCTTCTGTTCCTGCTCAGAGGCATCTTCTTCATTATAATTGTCATTTGTTTTCATTTTTCCAAATTGACACTAAAACTGTATCCTCATCTGAAATTGTTCTGACAAAGTTCTGTAGTTTGCGACAAAATATTGCATTTGGTAGTTCTTCTGTTCAGTGTGTCAGCCATCTAGCCAGGCACACTTTTTTCTAAAATACTCCCAAGTCCATTCTAGCCTCCCCCACGTTTTCTTGTCCCTTCAGTCAGCATGCTCAGTCCTCACTGGGCTGTTTTTTTGAGGGCATTGCTCCCTTATGCTCCTCTTCTGCAATTTTTTGTACTCCCAAAAGTATTGGGTTTTTCTTGAGCCTGCTGATCATTCCTCCTTGTGCACAGATATTGGGAGCACCCACTGTCCCCCACACCACAACTTCTCCTTTGCATAAGTGCAGTACAGAATGCATGCAACAAACAACAACAACAAAGAGTCTTGTAGTATAATGAAGACATACACATTTATTGTACGGTAGTATAAATTGTGTGCCATAATAAATGTGTTCACTTTTCAGGTGGCACAAGACTGTTGGTTTTGGTGCAACATAAGTGTAATGAGGAGACACAGGCCATGCTGGCTGTGGAATTCTGGGAGCTATAATCCAAAAAAGTAACATTTTCAGGCTCTGGGAGAAGAACTCAGCATTACCACTGCTGCTATGCCATGATTAAATACAGTTGTCCCTTCATATTCACTGTGGTTTTGTTCTAGGACACACACACACACCTCGTGGATACCAAAATCTGTAAATACTCAAGTCCCGTTATATGCAATGGCATAGCAAAATGGTGTCCCGTATATAAGATGGCAAAATCAAGGTTTGCTTTTTGGATTATTATTTTTAAAAAATATTTTCAAGCCGTGAATACTTAAATCTGTGGATACCAAATCCACGGATATGGAGGGCCAACTGTATACACAAGTCCACTAGGGCCAGACCAAGACATTTCGGAACCTAAGCAGAGGAGCAAATGCTGTCCCATAGCCACCCATTGTAAGGTGCATAGTACCCAAGCCAACCAGGTTTATTTGTGGGCAGGAAATCTCATAACTGCCTCTGCCCCTCCTCCAGTTAAAAAACAACAACAGCTAGCAATTTGTTGCCCTTCCATGGAACCCAAAATCAGCTGTTAGAGAAGACATAATCAGCTATGGGCTTGGTTGGGATCCAAGGCAGGCCACTTTAAGATGATCTAATCTGATTGAGGTCAGTAGCTTATCTGGTTTGTGTTGTCCTCTGCTGATTCATACAGATCTGTTTGTTTCTGTCTTCCCTTTCTGTAATAGGGGAATGATAATACTGACTTGCTATAAAGTAAGACAGAACTGAGTACGGTAATTAGTAGCCCTCTGGATACAGTTGGACTACAGGTCCCATAATCCCTTGCTGCTGTCTGTGCTGGCTGGGGATAATGAGAGTTGTAGACTGAAACTATCTGGAGGATCACCAATTGCCCACCCCTGTTATAATGGTTACTAGGATACTGTATGTGAAATTGAACCCTCAAAAAGTGCTGTATAAAGGCAAGTTATTTGTCATAGTTTGCTTTCTGATTACAGTTCTCCCTCCATATCCACGGATTTGATATCCACAGATTTAAAGTATTCATGGCTTGAAAATATTCTTAAAAAAATAATAATCCAAAAAGCAAACCTTGATTTTGTCATCTTATATAAGGGACACCATTTTGCTATGCCATTGCATATACTGTAGTGGGACTTGAGTATTCACGGATTTTGGTATCCACGGTGGGTCCTGGAACCAAACCCCAGCAAATACGAAGGGACAACTGTAATTTTCAAAGTACAGTTTTCCCTTCATATTCGCTGTCGTTTGGTTCCAGG
This sequence comes from Gambelia wislizenii, assembly GCA_030847615.1. Classification (NCBI taxonomy): domain Eukaryota; kingdom Metazoa; phylum Chordata; class Lepidosauria; order Squamata; family Crotaphytidae; genus Gambelia; species Gambelia wislizenii. Next base: position 193,298,355 of record JAUMIR010000002.1, read on the forward strand.
ACCCTGTTCCCCTCCCCGCCATGGATACCAAAATCCGTGAATACTCAAGTGCCATTATATGCAGTGGCATAGCAAAATGGTGTCCCTTGTATAAGATGGCAAAATCAAGGTTTGCTTTTTGGATTATTATTTTTTAAAAAAATACTTTCAAGCTGTGAATACTTAAATTCGTGAATACCAAATCTGTGGATACGGAGGGACAGCTGTAGTCAGAAATACTGTACCTATAGTGTAGGAAATATCAACAGTGTAGCAAATGAGACATTTTTGTTCCCTTATGTTGCCCAAAGTTTTGCCAAATGCAAAAGCCTTGCAACAACTTTAGTTTACTGTAGAGTTACACAGAAGATTTGCTTTGGGCTTGACAAATTAGTACTTCATTTACTCTGCTAATTTTTTGTTTCTGGTTCATATTCTCCTTACTCTTAAAGAGTCCACAGTAATGTCTCCCTACGGTAAACACCACCTTTGCTTTGCGAAGTAAATGGATGCAGTGCAAAGTTAGTTTATCATTGAAACAGACCCCTATAAGATCTGTGTGGAAGGACTTCCATTGTTTATTTATTTATTCCATCCTTGGAGGTGGTGATTACTCTCCCCCCCCCCCTCAGCTTTCTGCCTATGCCTGTTTATGCCTCAAGGCACCTTTCAATAATTTCCCAGGGGAAACATTGGCATGACAAAGAACTTGCCCTAAGCAGCCCTGCAGATCAGGAGATCCTTTGCTGCTTGTTGCTGCTTCTACTGCTGAGCCAGATGGATTTTTCAGCACTGCTTCCTAAGGGGTGCAGAACACATGCTGGCTTTTGTGGCTGGAAACATACAGCAGAGCCTGGAACATCACTGACCTTAACAAAGAGTCCTTCCTGACAGTGTGCTCAGTTGGAGCCTCATCATTGTTGTGGCATGAGTCTCTTGGGTGGGAAGGAATGACCTTTCTCTGTGGCAAGGCTGGCTGGTTGACACTCTTTTCTTTCCTCTCTCATGTTAGCCTCAGCTTATCTAACACTGTCTAAAGGTGCCTTGGAAAAACCACATTTAGCCCTGGCTGTGTATGTAAGATTACATCATTTTATTGCTTCTTTATTGTCTGTGTCTGAAGACACCCATGGAATGTTGCCATCTTGTGCTGCAGACAAGTTTCTCTTGTCTCCTAGCCTTACTGTCTAGCAAACTTTACTTTTCAGGCAAGGCTAATGCCAGATTTATACAGAAGCTAAGAGTATAAGGGGCCAATTTTTTTAAAGACCTCAATGTCATATTTATTAGAATAATAAAAATTGTTTTTGTTTCAGTAATGCACTGGATTGTTTTTAAATAGTTTAGGGCAAGAGTAGGCAACTTGGTTCCTCCTGACGTTTGGGGGCTGCCATTCCCATAATCATGTGCCTATGCTGGCTAGGGTAGATGGGAATTGCAAGCCAAAAATACCTACAGGCTCCACAGATGCCCATCTTTGGCTTAGGGACTCAATGTTTCCATACCTTGCAACTGTTCCACTTTAGGTTGGGAAGTCATGCTTAATTATTTGGCATCCAGCTTTTTCAGCTGCTTTTAAAATATCCCGTACACCCTGCTCTGGCATGGTCAGTGAAGGCTCAGCTAGGCCAAGTGATGGGCCAAATTGCTGGCCTCCTCCTTGTCTTTGTCAGTGTTGTTTCCTCCACCCAACAAAGTTGCTTCACTGCTCAGCATGGTTGATGAAGGCTCGGCTAGGCCAGGTGGAGGGCTGAGTTTCCCCCTCCTCCTAATCTTTGCAATCACTGCCATTGCATCCTCCACCTGAGCCTTCGTTGACCATGCCAAGCAGGAGCATCTTATCTTCTCCTGAGGAGGAGCCACCTGAGTTGGAAGTGCTGTTGCTCCCGCCCAGCCTTGGTTAGGGCTTGGAGGGCCCTAACCAGTGCTTGGTTAGGGCTTGGAGGGAGGGGAACAAGGAGATGACAGCAGCAGACATGGGTTCCCAGCAGAAATAGAAACAGCAGTGGCAGCTACTTGGAGGACAGCTGGCATACCTAGAACAGGAGCAAGGATGCTGATCCTCATCTTTGGAATGTTGGAGGGTGTGTGTTTCGTATTGCAGCCCTGAACAAAGCTGTGGTGTGGAAATGGCCATTTTGTGACTCCATGTTAAGTCTGTCACAGAATTGGGATTCTTGAGAGTCACAGTTTTCATCCTTCCCCATTATCCAAAAAATAGCTAGTCCATTGGGCTCTGGAGAAAATTTTAGAAAAGAGTAGGTAGAGCTTCTAGTGGTCTTCAGTGTACAAGACTTTGTGCCCTGTGTTTGTCTCCAACAGCATTTCCCTTCAGGACCATTGTCCTGTAACCTGTCTCACACATTGGCCAGGATCCTGCGTAGTGTTTGTGGAGCATAATGCTATCACTAGAATGCAGCCTCCAAGTTCCAGAGCATACTGCCATGGTTATTTAATGGCCATCCCTGATGGAGTTCTGGAAGGGCAATACCAACATTTTCCTCCTAGTCGCATGTCTGCAGCCAGATGCTGCCTGACCAGAGCAATGTACAAATACAGGAACACCCACCACAAAATCATTCCATTGTTTAAATTCCAAATAAACAAGCAAGAAGGCTACAATCCTACCTATGAGGGAGAGGGGGTTTACAACTGAGTAAACAAGTATAAGATTGCACTGTAAAAAGTAAATGCACTAATTAATTAATTCAGAATAGGAACAGCCTCAATCACTTACCAATGCTTCATGGACATACAGATCTTTACCGGCTTCCTGAAACTCAGTAGAGAAGTAGCATGCTCATTTTCCTTTGCGAAAGGCCTTCCTCCACTATAGTGCTATCACAGACAAAGCACTCCTGAGAAGCTCCATCATGAACTGCTAGGAACAGGCTTTCCTCAGATGATGAAGTCAATAGGCAGAGGCTCCTATAGGAGAAGCTTTTGCCATCAGGCTCACTAAAGCCAGACTGTTACGTTTTAAAAATGTATAATAATTTCTAGAAGCAATTGAGGCAAGCAGTGCAACTATGAGAAAAGGGCTGAATGTTCTGTGATCTTCTATATCCTGGCAAAAGAGAAGCAGCTACATTCTGTATCCAGCTGCAGCTTCTGGGCTGTCTTCAAGGACAGTCCCATGCAGAGAAAAGGGCTTGGGAACTGCTGCCAAACGAATGCTGGTTCTGAGACAAGAGTATGGCAAAGGAGGAGGGAAAGCCACACTTTGGTTTATCATTGCTTTATGCAGAAGCTGGCGCTTAGCAAAGATTGGAGGAGTGGGTGGAGCTTGGAAATGTTTATTGTTTTTGGACTACAACTCCCAGAATCCATAGATTCCTGCCCTTGCAATATAGTGAAATGTTAATCTACTTCAGTATACACCTCCCCCTTTTTTTACCTTTTTAGCTAGTATCCTTCAGAGTTTGGTAAATCTGCAGATCTTCTGAAACTCCAAAGTCATCACATATTTTTTTAATGCTTCTGAGGAATAGATGATTTTATAGGCTGGTAAACTCTCTACCTGCCTGCTGCAATCTCCAGTTTTAAGCAAAACCCAGTTTAGCCTGGGAGAGCAGGGATCAGCTTCACACCACAGTCTCCACATCTCATTTTGTTCCACCCCCTGGCTCTTCAGAGAAAGCCCCAGAATATTCAGATTTATTACTTCGCTGCCATTTGCCACACATTGTTTGTAGGAAGAATGATCCCATTTAGGCTATTTGCTTTGCAGAGCTTCTTTTGGCTGGTTGCAGGAGGAGGCTGTGTTTGACTAGCATCCAGAGGGAGGTTTTTTGTGGGGGGGGGAATCTGTTTTGAGTAAGTGCTTAAAAGGACTGGACTGGGCTGGCACAGCACACGTGGGACCAGACGTGTGCCCAGGCTCCTCTGAGCAGGCTATTTGTTTAGTTGGCATTTGAGAATTGATGCCTGCAGAATTCATGGTGGGTGGCAATTGCTGCAGTGGTTTGGGTGGTACAAAGATGTGTTTCCTCCCAACAGACTCCCACCCTGAAGGTTTTTGGAAGCCTGCTTGACCTGCGATGATTGTTACATTTCTATCTAGTATTGGACCACTCCAGCTAGAGTTTTAAACTTTAATTAAAACTAAATAGCTCTTGAATGAGTGCTAATTGTTTGTTTTTTTTTAATAGATTTTCCTTGGGGTTTTTTTCCGGGCTGTGAGGCCATGTTCTGGAATAGTTTCTTTCTGACGTTTTGCCTGCATCTGTGGCTGGCATCTTCAGAGAATGGTTGGGTAGGAGTGTATATGGAGTTTATATGCTGTGAACCCCTGTTAGGGAGGATATGTAAATTTGTGTAGTTGAATGGTTAGTTTCTGGGTATAGAAATGCAAAACTCATTAGTGTCTGTTTGGCTAATGGTTGGTTGATGAGCCATTATCTCCTGGGAATCCCCCTGTCCCTGGGTGGAATTCTTTTGTAAGTGTTGAGTTTTGATTCTACTGTATTTCAAAACTGGGAGCCAGATTTTGTTTACTTTTAGGGTTTCTTCTTTCCTGTTGAAGTTTTTGTGGATTTCAGTAGCTTCTCTGTGCATTCTGACATGATAGTTGTTGGCCTGGTCTAGAATTTCTGTGTTTTCAAATAGCATTTTGTGTCCAGGTTGGTTTATAACATGTTCTGCTATTGCTGATTTTTCTGGCTGGCCCAGTCTGCAGTGTCTCTCATGTTCCTTGATTCGTGTTTGCACACTGCGTTTTGTGGTCCCTATGTAAACTTGTCCACAGCTGCATGGTATGCTGTAAACTCCTGCAGCTGTGAGAGGGTCTCTTTTGTCCCTTCGCTGAACGTAGCATTTCTTGGACTTTTTTGGGGGTGGTGGTCTATAGATTGTTTGGAAGTTGTGTTTCCTCATCAGTTTCCCTATTCTGTCTGTGACTCCTTTGATGTATGGTAAAAATACCTTCCCTTTGGGTGGCTGTTTTTCTTCTTCATTCCTGGGTTTTTTTTTCTGGGTCTGGCTGCTCTTGTGATGTCTGATCTGGAGTAACCATTAGCCTGTAGGGCCCAGTTTAGGTGCCTCAGTTCGTCATCCAGGTAGAGGGGTTCACAGATCCTTTTTGCATGGTCTACTAATGTTTTTATTGTGCTTCTTTTTTGTCCTCAGTGATGATTGGAGTTCTTGTGTAGGTATCTGTCCGTGTGTGGGGGTTTTCTGTATACCTTGTGGCCTAACCGTTGGTTTGGTTTGTAGATGACTAGAATGACAGTGTTCCTTCCTTCTCTTTTTCCATCCTGAATTGGATATTTGGTTGGATGCTGTTCAGGTGGTTCAGGAATGAGACCAAATCTTCTTCTCCATGGTTCCAAATGGTGAAAGTGTCATCCGCATATCGGAATTATGTTTTGGGCTTTTTTGGTGCTGTTTCCAGGGCTTGCTTTTCAAAATGTTCCATGTAAAAGTTTGCTATCACTGGGCTCGGGGCTGCCCCTGTTTTTTTAATGTTTGATCATGGGATGTGCATTATATCTCCAGGAGTAGGATTCCTGTATTTGGAACACAGGACTCTGATTTATACAAAAAGATCAAAGTATTTGTCCATCTAACCCAATACCAGGGTTGGAGGAAAAAGCAGGTTTAAAACAAAACAAAAATCCTGGTTTTTGTTTTGGTTTAAAACAGTTTTGTTTTTTGCATTAAAACCAATATAGGACTAAATCAGAAATTAAGTAGCAAAAAGTTGTGTCTGCGTTGTAAGCTGAGTCCCAGACAGTGAAAAGGGCAGGATAAGATGATGATGATGATGATCTGTAGCACTAGGAATCTTCCAGCCAGGATTTTTACTTCAAGAAAAGTAATCTCAAACTCAAATGATCAATGATTGAATCGTGTATTGAAGGACTGAATTGCGTTCACGTATTTTATTATTTATTGGATTTCTGTCCTGCCTTTCTCCTGTGAAAAATTCAAGGTGGCTTACAATAATTTGAAAAATATTAAATGATAGTTTACAAAAGTTTAAAAAGAAATAATTTTTTTAAAAAACCATGGTTAGAAACTGTTAAAATCATCTAAAACCTAAAAAGTTTTAAAAATATGGCACAACACTTCAAATATACACACTACTGCTCCATAATTAAAATTCAAAGGCCTGCCTTAATAAAAACGTCTTCACTTGCTGACAGAAAAAGAGCAGGGAGGGGGCCAACCAGACCTCTTGTGGAAGGGAGTTGCACAGCCTGGAAGCAACCACAGATAAGGTTCTCTTCTAGTCTTCACCAGCTGCACCTGCAAAGGTGGTGGGACTGCCAGATGTGCCCTGCAGATCTTAAAACTGAAGCTGGCTTGTATAACAAGACACAGTCTTTCAGATAGTCTGGACCTAAGTTGTATATCACCACCAAGCTATGCTTTTTTTTTTCTTTTTGATTTCTGTCACTTTCATTGTGGAGTTATTCCGCGTTATCTGGGCCTGTGGATTCTGGACTTTTTGAAATGGGGGGGGCAAAGAGGTTGGGAAAAGAATGGTGCTGTTGTGCTTACAGCTCTCTGTTTCAGATGGTGCCATCCTCCTCCCAACCTTCCCCTGTGCTTCCTCCGTGCTGCGGGTGTAAAAAAGTGCCGTTTTTATCAAGGAAACCCCCCCCATCAATAAAAAGTGGTGCCTACAGCATGGAGGAAGCACGGGGGAAGGTCGGGAGGAGGACAGCGCCATCTGAAACGGAGCACTGTAAGCACGACAGTGCCATTCTTCTCCTGACCTCCTCGGGGAGGTTTCCCTCCATTTGAAAAAGTCCTCTGTCTATTTACCAGATTGTATATTGGTACATGTCATGGTTTCATCTGATTTGTACAGTCATCTTCTTGTTTGTTTGTTCTAATTTTTGTTTGAAAATCTTGTAGGTGTTATCATTGCCTGCCAAAAATTTAACATTCAAGAAGATTCTTCACCTGCAGTTTTGTATTCATTTCCATGGAAGTAAGCACTGTTCAGTTTGATGAGGCTTACTTCTGAGTAGCCATGCACAGAATTGTGATGTATATCTGCACTAGAATGGTTTGAATCAGCTACATTTGAGAGAGAGAGATTTCAGTGAGATGCTTAGTTTAGCTGTTAATGGTTGACTTGACCTGTTTTACTCTCGGAAGGGGAATGCTGTGTTGCTATTTAATTTGTTGCCATACCAAAACCAAATACCTGACAAGGAGAAGAAATGGAAGACAGGACTAAGCAAGCAAATGTCCACTTTTACAATATGCTGATTCTTAGCGATAGAGGGAGGCTGGACATTTGAAAGGTGTATCCAGAACTGTGGTTCTCTTAATCATGGAGATGTGGAAAGGGGGCTGAGCTACTGTTATCCAGATGTCTGTTTAGCCAGGGAAGTAACCACACAACTACTTCTGAAAGCCAAGGAAGAGCCTGGAGGAAGATTTGGATATCTCAAGCATAATGACATTCCATGCCTCATGGCTACTTTTTAATCTGTGTCAGGCATGATTTATAATATCTCATCAGGGAAATTCTTAGATACTGTGAGCTCAGCTGTCCATTCTGTAGTGACCTCAGGGATTTACTAAAGAAGACAAGATGGTCTGTTTAATTTTATCACTGAATTCAGAATGGCAGAAAAAGGTTATGAGCAAATGATTTGCATCCAGAAGGTCCCAGATTCAATCATTACTATCCCTTGTTAGGGCTAGAGAAGAGTTCTGGCTAAAATCATGGTGAGACACTGCCAGTCTGTGTGTCAACAAAACTAGGCTAGATAGATCAATGGTCTGTGACACAGTATAAAGTTGTTTCCATGTTCTCCAAAACTGGAATGCATCATGACAAGCATGATTTTGTTGCACATATTAACCTATCATTTTAAAAAAAAAAACACTACCAGACTTGGCCCCCATGCTGTCTAGTGCTCCAACTCCCCTGCAAAGAGTCAGCCAAAAACAAAACCAGAAGTGACACAATGTCACTTTTGGTTGCATTGGGAGTGCTACTGCACTCCCAGCAGGACATACAGGGATGAAAACTCTCTGCATTTGCACACCGTTAATCTAACACCATTTAAGGACTTTGATCACCTGAATTCACTTAATGGCTATACTTTTCAAATGAGCCAGTTCACAAACTCATCAAGAGTTTAATAAACAGGGGAGAAGAAATCAAAACTATATATATATATACACATATGAGAGGGATCTCAAGGAATGAGAATATGTGGCTTTTACAGATGTTGGGCAAAACTTGGTGTTCAAGCCAAAGCATCAGGGCAAATTCCAACACCAGCTTTATAACTAATGTAGTTTTGTGCTTCCATTCTGAACTGCTTTGCATACGAAGTACACTTGATAATCACTCAACAGCCAACCCACAGTTATACAGAAACATAGAAAGTTTCTTTATCCTGAGTCAGACTTTTAGTCCATTGAGCCTAGTGATGTCATGTCTCATTGACAGAGGTTCTCCATAATTTCAAGCGTGATTCTTTCTTAGCCATACACAGAGATCCTTTCTGTTTCTAGGTGGTCTTCCATCCAAGTACTAACTAGTGCTGGCCCCACTTAGTTTCAGAACTGATATGAAACTAGTTGTGTTCAGGGTGGTGTGGTGATTGACTGGCACCTGAGTGTATAAACAGAATCTATTGAAAAATAATATGATGTTAAGAATTTGTTTGTATTTTATATATCCTGTCTTTCTCCCAATATTGAACCCAAGGCATCTCACAAACATAGGTGTAATGTTCTGGTAACTCTACTTTAGCTAATTCAAGCTCTCATAGATTCAGAAGAACTTTATAAAGAAAGCAGAGTAGATCACAGTACTGTACATAAATTTTATCAGGAGTAAAGGTTTGTCTTGCTACACAGTACAGTATACAGTACTCAAAGTCTACACAGTACAACCATTACAAAAGCTTACACCCCATTTGCTAACAACCCAAAACAATCTGTCTTTCTAGCCCTAACCTTCCTTTAATCCCCTGTACCAAGCTTCCCACAGGAACAACCTTGGGCTGCTCACATCTCCAAATTCCTCCACACATAGCTGCTAATACCCCAGGCTGCAAATATATACAGTCATTATTTCCCAGCACCACACCCAGCAATATAGCATATCTCAGTATTCTTAATATTACCAAGCATCACCTATGTATGACATCACCCAAGGATGGTGGGACTGTGGCTGGATCATGGTCCTAAAGCAAATTCAACTTAAAAACCAATCATCGTGGTAATTTCAAAAAAGTTTTAAAACCTTTAAATAAACTACATATTGAAACACTAGTTTAGAAGTCTTAAAAACATAACAGCACACCTTATTAAAAGGCCTTTCCACAGCAACCAGTTAATAGCCAAATGTGTGTTGAAATGAAAATGTCTTTGACTGCTGGTGAAAGATGGACAGAAGGCCAGCCTAACCTTCCACAGGAGGGACTTCTACAACCTGGAAGGAGCCACTGAGAATGTCCTGTATGAAATCTCTATGCCATTTTTGGCTTTGATAACCCATTCACCCATGCAAATCACCCCTCAATGTGGAAGTAGTCATCAAATGATAGGCATACACACATGAGTAATCACTTTCTCATTCCCTGAATGGTTTTCTTCACTCAGAAATATAATACATTATTGTGACTCAGCCTCTGTACTTTTGAAGAAATTTATTGAAAGAGTGTAGTGATTGTCCATATCTATCTATATCTATCTATCTATCTATCTATCTATCTATCTATCTATTTGTGCGCTAGATAGACCATATATATATATGATAAAAGCCAGGGTATTTTGACCATCTAGAGAAGTACCTTTTCCTCTCTTCAGTATGAATGTTGAATTACATCAACAAACAGTGGAAGGAAAGAAGGTAGTCAAATCATGGACGTTGTCGTCTGCTGGAACGATAGATATTGGATATGTGTGGAATCCATGCCAGATATTCTCTGGCCCTAGAAAGTATATCCCTCTTTGTCCAGTCTTCATGGACAAGCTATAAATAGGTTCAGGAAGTATGAGGGCCTGCAATTGAATTTATTGCCTAAATTTTCTCTTCTGATTAAGGAGATGAAAGAGTTCTCTCATGATGCACAAGAAAATTTCTCCCAATTTTATCTGTGATAAAGATGGTGTATAAAATAATAGCATTAAGCTGCCTTAGTGTAGAATGTCTGCCATTTATAAAACAACTTCCTCCTATCCCAAGCCTTGGTCAAACTAATACACAAGAAATATTGTATCTGCCTGTCCTTCAGCTTATTGTTTAGTACATCATTTGTGGAGGGAGGGCCCTATCCCTGAAGCTTTTAAATTTTTTTTCCTCAGGGTTTAGTAGAGACAGACATATTTATTCCTTCATGCATCTAATATATCAGATAGCATGCCTGAATATATTTGGGGTTTTTTAGCAGAAGAGACACAGAACTTTTTTCTTCAGACATAGTGCAGTCTCTTCAAAGGATCAGTAAATTTACTCATCAGTGATAGGGATCTGGTGGAAGAAGGGAAAGACCTTTGTAGCCTGTAGGCATGATCTCTAGGTCATATAATTTCCCTCAGCAACTCAGTCTTTGATGAACTGATACAGGATACCAGTTCCTGTTAGCCAAATACGCCTTGCTTTACCAGTGACACAGTGTTGTGCTGCTGTTCTTTGCAACTGGTATAGATTGTAGCCCACAGTGTCTTGTGAATAAAATCCTTAAATCCTCTCCAGCTTTCTGAGCTGGATCAGAAGCAGGTTTGTGCTTCCCATCTGCGCAAGCTGTAAAGCTTTGACACTGAATCCATTTTAAAAAGGATCTGGCATCCATCTAAAAGGGTATGACAGATCAGATAAGAAAGAAATGTGACCCCCCCACCCCAAACAAAAACTAGGCAAAACTAGATACAGCTGTGTATCCAAGAGCCCTCCTTTGCCTGCTATGTATCTTACTTTGGCTGATGTACAGTTGTCCCTTCATATTCACTGGGGTGTGGTTCCAGGACCCCATCACCCCGTGGATACGAAAATCCGTGAATACTCAAGTCCCGTTATATGCAATGGCATGTTCGAAGTCAAGGTTATTCATCTTAAAGGAAGAGTAAGGTAACAGTAACCCTTATATGATGGCAAAATCAAGGTTTGCTTTTTGGATTATTATTTTTTTAACAATTTTTTCAAGCCGTGAATACTTAAATCTGCAGATGCCATATCCGTGGATACAGAGGGACAACTGTAATAGGAAAGGAACAGGCAGCAACCTTTGTAGCCATTCACATTCCAGCAAAAGACCTGGGGAATACCCTCTACCTTTTTTTCAAAACCAGCTGTTTTTTCAAGGTATTTTAGGATTCTTTCCCCTACTCAGGGCACATAAATGTGGATTTAAAACAAGGGTTGAAGACTCCTATCCATTGATATTAGATGTCCAAATGTACCTTTAGCCAGAGTGAGGCATTCACCTCAGGCAACAGATACTGAGGGTCTGACCAGTGACAAGGTGTCAGAAGACAGAGAACTGGAGGCACCCCCTAAGCTTGCCCACTGTCTTCAGGTCCTAGTAGACCACAAGTTGAAAAAAACAAGTTGAAAAATGAAATGCATAGATATAGGATGGGAGAGACCTGGCTGAACGAGACTACGTGCGAAAGGGATCTAGGAGTCCTAGTAGACCACAAGTTGAACATGAGTCAACAGTGTGATGCAGCAGCTAAAAAGGTCAATGCGATTTTGGGCTGTATCAATAGAAATATAGTGTCCAGATCAAGGGAAGTAATAGTGCCACTCTATTCTGCCTTGGTCAGACCTCACCTAGAATACTGTGTCCGGTTCTGGGTATCACAATTCAAAAAGGATATTGACAAATTGGAACATGTCCAGAGAAGGGTGACTAAAATGGTGAAAGGTCTGGAAACCATGCCTTATGAGGAGAGACTTAGGGAGCTGGGTATGTTTAGCCTGGAAAAAAGACGGTTAAGAGGCGATATGATAGCCCTGTTTAAGTATTTGAAGGGGTGTCACGTTGAGGATGGAGCAGGCTTGTTTTCTGCTGCTCCAGAGACTGGAACACGGAGCAATGGATGCAAGCTCCAGGAACAGAGATTCCACCTCAACATTAGGAGCAACTTTTTGACAGTAAGAGCTGTTAGGCAGTGGAACACACTCCCTCGGAGCATGGTGGGGTCTCCTTCCTTGGAGGTCTTTAAGCAGAGGCTGGATGGCCATCTGTTGGGGATGCTTTGATCAAGATTTCCTGTGTGGCAGGGGGTAGGACTGGATGGCCCTCGTGGTCTCTTCCAACTCTACAATTCTATGATTCTGTGAATTAAGGGATTCTGTCCCTCACCACTGGTGAAGTAAGATTCAGCTTCTCTAGTCATGTTGGGGCAGCATCTTGCTTTTAACCTCAGGCAGGAGAATGTCTTGGTTTGGCACTGCTTCCTTTTACTATAATCACTTGCAGTAAAGAAGAAAGCCTTGTTTACTCCTCAAATGGCCATGCCCATTAGTCCTCTGTATCCCACTCAGGTGGAAATTAATCCCTCTGGCTGGACACAACTCCTACTTATACTCACTTTGCCCTAAAACCATAGCACACTGTGTTCTGCAGTCAGTGTATTGAATAAGATTTCACACAGGAAGAAGCTGTTATTCCCATTTGCAGATTATTAACTTAAGGTTGTAGTGTGGGCTTTATTTTAAAATAGTGTAGTAATAAAATGAAAAGCTAAGCGAGTAGCTGAGCTAGGAGGAGAACATACAGCTTTCCAAGCACCCTAGTCTAGTTGTTCAGCCACCAGACTTGTGTGTGTGAACTTAATTTACCATCTGGTGACCTAAAATGCTGCTTTAAGACCCCTCCTTGAAGCATGATTATTAAGGTGAGAGCCTCCTATCTGTTCCCTGATTTGCAAATGCATCTGCCCACATGGCCTTTTCTCACCAAATGACTCTGCTTAAACAAAGCAGAGTCATTACTTCCTTATTTAGGGATGAAAGATGTTAAGTAGGAGGTTCATCACTATCTTTGAAATGCTTGAGCAGAGAAACATCTGCAGTCTTTGACCTTCCTGATGTTACGAACTTCCAGTTCTCCAAAGCCCCCCCCCCAAGAATGACATGTAGTAATGAATTGTGGAAATTGTACTCCAAATGTTAGGAGGGCCAAAGGATCCTCGTCCTGGCCCCGATCTACAGAAAATTCAGATTACAGCCCTGATTGTTTTCTAATATTTCAGATGATCCAGTGCTAAATAAATGAATACTCGGGAATTTATATGTGGATTTCCTTGTGAAAAGGTGCCAGTCTAACATGTAGGTGTGATTTAGCTGGTGATTATATCAGTTATAGCAGTTCACCTACCTGTTATATCAGTTATAGCAGTTCACCTACCCGGGAAGCATCATCTCCTCAGATGCCAAGATTGACAAAGAGATCTATCACAGGTTAGCAAAGGTGTATAGTGCATTTGGAAGACTTCACAAAAGAGTCTGGAGCAATAAACACCTGAGGCAAAGCACAAAAATCAGTGTGTATAGAGCCATTGTACTGTCTATTCTCCTTTACGGGTCTGAAACATGGGTCACCTATCGCTACCACTTACGACTCCTCGAACGCTTTCATCAGCGCTGTATACACACAATCCTAAATATACACTGGACTGATTATGTGACAAATGTTGCTGTCCTTGAGCAAGCAGGGATCACCAGCATTGAGGCCATGATATTGAGAACACTGCTGCGCTGGGCAGGGCATGTTTCTAGGATAGAGGACCATCACCTCCCCAAAATAGTACTCTATGGTGAACTCGCCATGGATCAGCATAAGAGGGGCGCTCCAAAAAAGCAATACAAGGACTCCCTGAAACAACATCTCAGGCTCGGCCAAATTGATCACCAACAATGGTCCGCCCTGGCCTCACATCGGGAGGCATGGAGACGCACTATCCACAGTGCTGCAGCCTTATTTGAGAACTCATGCTGAACAAGTCTTGAAGAGAAACGACAACACAGAAAGAATCACAACCTGGAAACATCACCCAAGGAGACCTTCTGCTGTGCTTTCTGCAGCTGGACTTGTTAATCTCAGATTGGCCTTTTTAGTCATCAGCGCGCTTGCAGAAAGCGCAGGATGAGTCCTTCCTGAATCTTTGTTTGCAAAGAAAAGCCAGAGAGACTGAGAGGAGAGAAAGATCACCACCACCTAAAGCATATCTACATATAAGACTGGCACCTTTTTCACAAGGAAATCCCTCAGCCATGGAAACCCATTGGGTGAACATGGATCAGTCACACACTCTCAGCCGCAGGGGAAGGATAAGGCAACCCCATGAACAAATCTTGCCAAGAAAACCCCATGATAGGGTTTGCCATAAATCAGAAAACAACTTACGGTACACAACAATCAACAAGGATATTATATATCTGTGCCTAATTCTACATCTACATACCTTACTGCTATTCTTAGAGTAGTACTGTATAGATCAAGTATACTGCCTGAGCCAAAGGACAAGATGGTTTCCTATCATCTCTGACCCTCAGCCATGGGAGCCACAGTCCAACACCATCCAGAGGGCCATGGCCAGGGGTTTCCCACCCCTGGATTCAAGCACTATCTTATCCTTTGCCCAGATAGGATAGGATTAGGCCCAAACATCTGGAGAATTTCAGGTTGGAAAAGTCTGCTTTAGACAATTCAGAGAATGTTTGGAAGAAAACAGGTATAGTAAAGCCACTTCCACAGTACTTCTCCTGCTCATTTCATCATTTCCCCCCCTAAAAGATGCAAATATTTCTTATGTCCCACATAGTGGGCTCATTTGACCATGTTATATACATCCTTATGCCATCATTCATGCTTCAGTCTTCATCTGTTCATGATCCAAACTACTAATCTTCTACATTCAAGCGTTGGGAATTACTCTGCTGTTGCTTGCCAGGGGTCTTTGGGAACTAGAACTAACTGCAGTTAGAAGAAGGAGAATGAAAGGACTGATAAGAGTGAGACTTGGGGTGCAACATCCAGTGGTGACTTGCACATGTGAAATGACACTTGTAGCTTCACTACATTTGGCAGGATTTATTAATACAGTTCCAGAAGCATGCTAGTTAAGGCATTCAGAGGGTTGTAGTTCAAAAGCAAATCACCTTTTCCAAGTTGTGTATATTTCACTGGAGGCAGTTCACATGTTCATCTGTCCTCAAGTTACATGTACATATGCATACATGAAGAACCAGTCCTTCAAGACCCTTCCTATTTTACTGATGGGGGTTACTTATTTTATTTTTAAAAGAAAAATTTGGGAGATGGTGCCTGTGGCCAAGCAAGCAAAGATGTGAAGATTACAGTGGGGCAGTCTTAGCTCCTCAGAGCAGGGGCCACCTCTGACAGGCACAGCCATGTGGAAAATGGATTGTGCTAGACAACAGCAGTCTTATTCAGCCAGTAAGCTGACACTTCCCCCTGTCAAGTCAGCTGCCTCCTAATTCATGCCTTGCTTTTCAAGCAGACAAGGTCCCGATTAACAGGCAGGGGATGGATGTTAAGCCAGCTGCTCTGTAGGAGTTTTTTTGGGGGGGCAGGGTAGCAGGACAGAAGTTTGGGGTAACAGAGCAGTCAGATATTTCCTAATTTTGAAGGAGAGAATGTCCTTGGTATAGGAAGGGAGCTTGTTCCTAAATGTCTTTTAATTTCAGAATACAATAGTCACACTGAACTATATGTATAAGGGGAAGAACCCTGATCTTGTATTCTAGTCAGGAGGAGATAATGGAGATTATTCTTTGGCATAAAGCTTTGCTTGGATCAGCTCTTTTGGAAAACAGGGAAGGGATAAGAGGAGAGAGGGAGGAAGAATGTGAATATAAAATAAATGAACTGAGAGGAATAGTTCAGTTAAGAAAATGTATAAGTATTCTATGCATATTCAGTTAAACACACAGTCCAGCTAATTTATATAGGCTCCAGTTAAGCCTTATAGACTGCTGGCAATATTCAAAGAACTAACATTTAAACAACCCATTCAGTATCTTAAATTGATAGGATTCTTTCATAAGAAGAAAAGCATTATGTGTTTTAGCAGTACTAGGTGAGGCTGACACCAAAGGTGTATAATTTTTTGTGGCTATTGGTGGTACTGATCAGCTTGGCCTTGCATTTCTTTCTCTTTTATTTCTTGCACTGGGTTGTTTTTCATGGCTCTTGAGTACATAATCACACACCCACCCACTCTGAAATCTTCCACTGCAGGCAAGGACACCCTCCTAAATCATGGTTTTCAACTCAATGTACATGTACAAGCTTGTATAATGGCTCTCTTTTGTCAGAGCTACTGGGATAGATGCCACCTGCTGTGAGTAAGCCCAATTAGAGGGGCCTTAATAGGCTACTGTCAGTTCTGTTTTAGGGGTCGGGAACTTGGTATGTGTTTATAATATAGTGTTTGGGGGGTTGTTGTTGTTGTTGTTTTGTTCGGTATGTGACATTAATGAGAAACACAAGCAGTATCTTCCCCTGGGCATCTCCAAAGGAAGAAGCCATTTGGCAGCGCAAGCCAAACCTGTATTCCTTTAGAGCAGGGGCTGGGAATCATGTGGCCTCCAGATGTGGATGGTTTGCAACTCCCAGCATTCCTCACCACTGTCTTATGCTGGCAAGGGCTGCTAGGACTGGCAGTCTAACAGCACCTGGAGGGCTAAACGATTTCCACCCTTGCTTTACAGCAGGAATCCAGATTTCTATGACCGCTCCCATAGTGCTTCACCATTAGCCACTCTGGACTGGTGCTTCTGAGAGTTGAAGTTCAAATCATCTGGAGAACCAAAGGTTCCCCATCACTGATTTGTTGTATGCATTGAGTTTTGATTTCTTTTGGCATGTCTGATTCACCACCTCAGCTGTTGAAATAGTTAACACTGGGGGGTCGTTTACACGGGCAAATATTCCCCTAAATATACCGCTAAGATAGCTCATAGTTCCCACGGATCGCAGCACAGCATTGCCTCATTCAGAAGGGGGGAAGGTAAAACACCCAAATATAGCGTGGCAGGGCATGTCGCTATTTTTGCAGGAATATTTGCAATGTAGTGCTTTATTGGCAGTGTAAACTAGCATTCCGCTAAGGGTTAAAGCACAGCTGCATTGTGATTGGTTGATGATGCAGGGGTGGTCTTAAAAGAGGGGCAGGGAGGAGGCAAAGACAGTAGCCATTAGAGAAGAAACTTGCAAAAATTCTGTCTGCTATTTTGCGAGCCAGTTTGAAAAAAAAAAAAGGATTCCCAACTTCTTTCATTCCTGGAGCATTCCTTCTAATCCTCTGCTGTTTTGAAAGTATGTAAAGGTTCGTCACTTTTATCCTGTGTATGGGGGAGGGAGAGAAACCATTTCACAAAGGGCTGTAGCAATCTGAACTGCTATTTTCCCTCTCTCTCTCTCTCTCTGCTTGGGGGAAGGAGGGAGGGGGAAATAGGATCCACGGCATGGTCTTTTAGCAGAGAGATTACTCTCCTTCTGCTTTATGGAGTGAGTTAATTTACAGGCAGATTTACAGAGACACACAGAGCCACACACCCCACACTTATTCAAGTCTGAACTGCAAAGCGACATAATTAGAAAAAAAACCTGACTGGCACAGCTGCGGAAAATAATTAAACCGCAAGTTGCCGCAATAAATCTGCTGTGTAAACCGGCCCTGGGTTATTCTCTTCCATCTTGTGTCTCGCATTATGACCATGCAGGCCTTTGTGCCTTCCTGCTGGGGACATCATTGAGGGAGGATGTTCACATCACTCATGCAGGACTTCATCCTTTTCCATACCATTAGGCTCGTCTTCCAGTAGCTCTAGCACTTGTTACATTCGTTAACATTTACCCTGCTGTACAATTTGAATTGAGCTACAAACCTGTTCTTGCGTAGTTTCTTCTTCCGTCAGATCTGTGGAGGGAAATGACAGATCCCTATAGAATATGCATTGTTTGACTGTAATTCTGGCAGATTTTATTATTCAGGTTTCTTTGCTGCTGAGCAGTTGCAGTAACAATCACTACAATTGCCTCCTTGAAATATCAGAAGGGTTGTTGTATAGAACAGTGCTACTCAAAGTGATGATCCCTGGACATCAAAGTGATGCCAGCCCCTGAGCTGTTGCATGCAGGTCTCTGGTGAGTTAAGAAACAGTTGTAACCAATAGGCACAAATATGGTGCTGGTGCCTGGCATATGTGGGGGTGGGGGGAATAATTGCCAGTCCCCCACATCAGATAGCCCAAGAAGCACTGGTATAGAAGATGGCTTGCTTTCTGTTGCTCCAGAGGGCATGACTAGAACTAATAGGTGGAAATTGCAAGAGAGCAAATTTTCAGCTAAACATTAGGAGAAATGCCTTAATGGCAAGAGCTGTTTTGCAGTGACTGCCTTGGGGGCCATTGGGTTTCCTTTCATTGGAAAGATTTAAGCAGAGGATGGGCAGCTATTTGTCAGGAGTGCTGTAGACAAATGTCCCCCACTGAGAAATGGGTTGGGCTCACCTCTGAGTCCCCCCCCCCCGTAACTCTGGAACTTTATAGCTGCAATATATATCCATGCCACAGTCAATTTTCACCAAAACCCCCGCAGAATAAGTTGGGATAGAACAAAGAGAATCATTCAAGGTAGTTGACAATACTGGTGCTATTTACAACATGTTTTTGTTTTTTAAGTCAAAGTAGTAATAAATAGAGGTAGGCATTTTGTTTCCAGTAGTTATCAGTTTTTGTTAGTTAAGCTTAGGTGTAGAAGAAAGTATATTACAAAGGCAGTTCTTAACATGCATGCTCTCCAAGGGAGGTAGGGGAGAGATCTATTGTGTTCTTACTCTGCACTCTGAAATTGCTGTGCAGCTCCCAGTACAGTATTCCGTATGTGGAGAGACTTTTCCTAATGTAAAATGGAAATGTTGTTTATGGCTCTGAAATTGCCCAGAACACTGACTGTGCAGTACTTTCATGAGCAGTACTGAGAGTTTGCTAAACAGAGGATTAAAAAAAGTTTGTTGTCAAGCTGCTAACATGAACCCTGTGTAAGAAAAGCAGGTGCCATCAGAACTTTCTCTTTAAAAAGAAAGAAAGAATTCCTGAAACAAATTAATAGTTTTTATTGGGAAGACTGGATATTCATATCATTGGGAATTGGGAGGAGTACCTTTTCTATTTGGAAGTAATAAAAGCAAAAAAAGGTGTGCCCAAGGCTGCTCTGTACATCTACCAACAGTAAGGAAATACAAAGTAGTTTGTTTTGGACTCTCAGTCTTGTGCTGTTACCATTGCTGTAGTTTCTAACCTCAGCTGCATGCCTGAGCAAAATGACATCGTATATCATCAGGCATGTCAGTGGGAGGCCTGGTATTAATGAGGTAATTTTGTTAAAAACAGTCCCTTGCAAAGCCTCCCAAGAGGAGGGGCAGGGTGGGACTGGGAGACCTTTGTTATCTTCATCCTTTATTACTGCATACAGGGCTGGGACAAATATAGAAAGGGAATAAATAGCAGATCAGAGTAGCTGCCTGCATGATAATAAAGAATTTATCTACTGTTGGCATTAATTGTCCGCCTGGGGATGCTGGCACCTTCATGCAGTTACAAGCAACTGGCTCCTAGAGAATTATATTCCTCTCAGTTGTTGTCTTGACTTCAAAAATCTGTGTAGATATCATCTGCTGAGTTGAAATTATAAAATGGGGACCCGCTTCTTCTGAAACTGCGTTCTCTGCAGAGTTTGGCAATCCCACACTGACTACAATCCCTGTTAACTGCATAATTACAACAAGACCCACAAGGATCGCCTGATTTATGTGCAAGAGAAGTATACTATAGTCTAGTAGTTCGTGTCCTGTGGGATTAATGGGCTTCAGGGAGTCTGTGAATTGCACCCTCCCCGCCCCACAATGAGAGTTCCCTCTTTGTTTCATTTCCTTCCGGTCACTTTGAAAATGGTCTTTGAGTACATTATTCTGAGGAGGGGGAGGGTCTTTAGCTTTCATAAGATTCTATTATTATTATTATTATTATTATTATTTATGATACCCACACCCAACACCAACGTACATTGAACTAAACATTAAACTTAAGACAAACAAATGGACAAATATTACTTACAAACATTCATATGACAATACATTTTTACATACATATCTACCTACATACATATTTATCTATATATATAAAATATATAAACACATACCTAACAGAAATGACTTCCATTATCTCCTTATTTATGTTGTTGATTATTCTCCTGCATATTTCTACCCACTTTATTTTACATGTTTTACTACTTCTGCTGTCCTCTACTGAAATTTATTAGTTCCTTTTCATTGCCATTATTTAATACACGGAAATCATTATTAAATCTCCCAGTCTTCTTTCCACAAGGTAATTAGACTGGATTTCCATGCATCCATATTCCTTGGGTTTACCTTATCTTCCAACAAATTAGATAATCTGTCCATTTCATACATATCTAATAACTTTGCTATCCATTCTTTTATTAGAGGAGTTTTTCCACTTTTCCATTCTTTTGCAAATACTATTCAGCTTTCATCAGATTCTTGAAGAAGTCTATGACACCCCATACAAAAAAAGTTTAAGACCTACTCCTGTAATTCAAGACATTAGAATTTATCAAAAATATAAAAATTCATTATTATTTCTCCCAGTT
Organism: Gambelia wislizenii; assembly: GCA_030847615.1. Classification (NCBI taxonomy): domain Eukaryota; kingdom Metazoa; phylum Chordata; class Lepidosauria; order Squamata; family Crotaphytidae; genus Gambelia; species Gambelia wislizenii. The sequence goes on from JAUMIR010000002.1 coordinate 193,318,967, forward strand.
TGGCAGATTAAGTGTTGACACTACAAAGAAAGAAAGCTTTCCCACCTATCCATGATACGGAAATCTGAACCCAGCTTCAGAAAAGTCCAGTCTTCCATATACCAGATCACACTGAGCCACTGCGATTGGATTTAAGGCAGTGGCTGAGGAGGATTATACACTGATGATGCCCCACTCTATTTTGACATATCACTAAGCAGGTCAAAGCAATCATGTCAATATCAAAGCCTATTTTTGGATATGGAATATTGATCAAAAATATTTCACCCAATCTACCAGACAGTCAAAATTACAGATATGGGCAATTATTTAATTAGTCCAAGTGAGATAAGACAAAGCAGATGAGCCCCAATTTTGGGGGGAAAGCAGGATACAAATACCGGTAATAAAAAAAGACTTCATTCCAGGCCTGCTGCTCATCAGTGGTGTGGGCATTTGGGCTCAAATGTCTGCTGTGCAGTGATGGGGAGGAACTGTCTAGCTCTGTCTTGTTTTATCAGGACTTGAGAATTGATATCCACAGGATTGTAGGAACATTTCAGGCAACAGGGAAAGAAGCACCAGGCCAAAGCTGCACATGCAGGGAAAGATTAAAACTAGTGGAAGTTAGGAACTAAAGTAACACGAGGGGCTGTCAACAGGAAGGATGCACAAGATGGGTGCAAAACTGAGACAGCCAGAAGCCAAGCAACAGGGCTGTCACACTAGCGTTGACTTTACACCAGCTGATGCTTTAAAATCCATGTCCCTATCTGAACAAATATATTTCCAATGCTTCAACCCAGGTTTCCAGAGCAGAGAACAATTAAAAACAAAATTTTGAAACAATTATCATATTAAAACAATAAAGCAACAGTGGGTGCTAAAAACCATTCTAAAACACCCCATTTTAAAATGCAGATAAGATATAAAACAAATATCAACATAAATCCCCTAGGAAGACCTTGGAGTAAAATGTGTTTGGCCTCAACCCCTCTTCTGAGAGACTGTGGCTTCCTAAAGAGAGACCTGCTTTGGCAGTTGATCTAGGTAGGATATAGTTATTGATAAAATGCAAATAGTCTCTCTTTCTTTGTGTTTTCATGTTTTCATTCATGTTCAAAAGTAGGCAGGATGTGTATGGCTCAGTCTAGCGTGCAAGGGATGAGAAAAAATGTACTTAACCAATATTTATTTATTTATTTATTTATTTATACCCCGCTCTTCAGCCACAAGGCTATCAGAGCGGCGAACCAAGACTCCCATTCCTATTTAATTCCTAGTTCTTCTTCCTCCATGATGGTGCTAGTTGGGGATTGTTTAGAATTCAACTATTTTATTTATTTTATTTATTTTATTTTATTTTATTTTTTTATTTAGTTATTTATATCCCGCTCTTCAGCCACAAGGCTATCAGAGCGGCTTACAAATTGTTTTAAGCAATAGCTATTTACACATCTACACTGCATTAAACAGTTTCCAATGTGTGTTAGCTAAGTTAACTAAGTTAACTAAGGCGGATTCTGAACAGAACTTGGGAAAGATATTTTGGGGGCTGCAATTCCCATGCTTCAGCCAGGAATTCAAGGATCTAGAATCCAAAAATGTAACTTTCCAGGCTCTAATTCTGAAAAACTTTATGTGAGCTACAAGATCTTCCTCACAGTCACTCTAGGATGGGTGACTGCTGACTTTATCACACCATACTGTTATAGCACTATTTTTCCACTTTAACTACTATGGCTGCCTTTTGTGGAATTCTGGGGTTTGTAGTTTAGTGAAGCCTAAGAGTTCTCTGGCTGAGAGTTCTAAATGCCCCTCCCTAAACAGCAAATCCCAGGATTCCACAGGAGGCAGCCATAGCAGTTAAAGTGGAGTAATAGCACTATAACAGTGTAATGTAATAATCTCCTGCTTCACACTCCCTCAATTGTTGTTGTTTCTGCCTTTTTGACAATCTGGGACTCAAGGCAGCTACCAAAAGTTAAAACAGATACAGCTAAAAAGGTACATCATACAAAAGTTTAAATATATAATTAAACTATCAATAGAACAAAAAGCAGTTAAAAGCATAAGCATTAAAAAGAAAAACAACAAATACTGTATAAACAGTACAGTACATGATGAAAGGGACCTTCATCCTGTGTAACCAGTCCTTAAAGGCCTGCTGAAACAAAGCAGTCTTCCACTACCTACTTTAGGATAGATAGCAAGGAGTGAGCCATTCTAACCTCTCTAGCAAGAGAGTTTCAGAGCCTGGGAACAGCCAGTGAGAAGGCCCTCTCCTCTGTTCCTACCAAAATTACCTTTGATGGTGTTGGGAGAGGAGAAGAGCCTCCCTAGAAGATCTCAAAACACAAAGCAAGGTCATGTAGGAGAATATGGGCCTTCAGATAACCTGGACCTGCCCCATATAGAGCCTTTTAAAAAAAATCATTCCATCAGCCTTTTCATCTTTTCACCACAATTCAAGAAGGATATTGAAAAACTGGAACATGTCCAGAGGAGGGCAACCAAGATGGTGGAAGGTCTGGAAGCCATGCCCTATGAGGACTGGCTTAGGCTGCTGGGTATGTTTAACCTGGAGAAGAAAAGGTTAAGAGATAACATGATAACTATGTTTAAATATTGGAAGGGATGTCATACTGAGGATGCAGCAAGCTTGTTTTCTTCTTCTATGGAGACTAGGAGACGGAGCAATGGACTCCAAACTACAGGAAAAGAGATTCCACCTAAACATTAGAAAGAACATCCTTACAGTAAGAGCTGTTCTGGTGGTGGAATGCACTGCCTTGGAGCGTGGTGGGATCTCCTTCTTTGGAGGTTTTTAAACAGAGGCTGGATGGTCATCTGTCGGGAGTACTTTGATTGGGTATTCCTGCATGGCAGGGGGTTAGACTAGATGACCCTTGTGGTCTCTTCCAACTCTATGATTCTGTGATCTATCTGTTAAATAATCCTGCATCTTCTGTGGGAGAAGCTAAGCCTGGAAATAGGGGGACAACCCATGCCAGCAATAAAATCACCACTAAAATATTCCTGCCATGTTATTGTAATACAGTTGTCCCTCCATATCAACGGATTTGAGTATTCATGGCTTGAAAATATTCTTTAAAAAATAATAATCCAAAAAGCAAACCTTGATTTTTGCCATCTTATATAAGGGACACCACTTTGCTATGCTATTGCATATAATGGGATTTGAGTATTCACGGATTTTGGTATCCATGGGGTGGGGTGGGGGTCTTGGAACCAAACCCCAGAGAATATGAAGGGACAACTGTGGTTAACAGCCTTATGTCTTGTGACTTCAAGGTAAGAAGAGACTTCATCTCTTATTCCAGTGGGTCTAGGAAGATGTTTGTTTTAGCAGCTGCTTCCTCAATGCAGTACAATGATTAAGAGCTCTAGATGCAGGATTGGGGCAGGGGGAGGGAACAGAGCCTGATGTAACCATTTCCTCTGGCCAGGCTCAGGGAGTGCGCCCTTTATTCCAGACTTTGTGCTTTCCCCTTTCCTCTTGCAGTCTCTTGCATCAGGCTTTGGTCAGAAAGCAGATCCATAAATGGCAACATGTTACATACTTTGGCACTAAAGCCAAGAGGGGTTTTTTTTTCCAAGCGGTGGTTTTCTGCTTAAACTCTCCCTTCTCAGAACTGTGTGTTTGCATTCCCTTCACACCCTTCCTGTGATAGAGAGATGACACAGATTCTTCCTTTGACCTCTCTAAACTTGGAATTGTAGCTTCATGTTTAAAATTCATCATCAACAACATCTACATCAATAACAACAATACCTCTGGCAGGGCAGATGTGCTTTGCTTCTTCTTCTTCTTCTTTTTTTTTCCTTCTGCAAGGAAGGTAACTTTAGCTGTTAATACCACTAGATCAGAATGGGCAACTTGTGACCCTCCAGATGTTGGACTGGATCTCCCATCAGTCTTAATCACTCTAGCTAGGAATGCTGGGAGCTACAATCCAGCAATTTATGGAGAGCTGGCTGTTCCCCATCCCTGTCTAGATGGAGGGTAGTGTTTTGGAGCAAGGAGTGGGTCCTATAGGAAAGAAGCTAAATTGATCATGTGAGTCTCTGTGGCGGGGGGGGGCTTTAAAACCAAAGTCACAGAAAGGTTATACTGTGACTTCAGAAGGAGGTTGCAAACTGACATACTCCATAAGTAGGATAGGATGAGGTATTCTGTCTACCATTTTTCTTCCTTTTCTTTTTCCTATAGTATAATTGCCAAAATGTGAAAGTGTCCAAACAAGGATGAGTCTTGGCTTGTATTCTCACCTAGAAATGCCCTTCCTATGACACACTGATGTGTCCATCATTGGGGATCTCCAACCTCTATGAAAAGGGGAAAGCGGGGGGAGATACTCAAATAAGAGATTCATTTTACAAAACCAAAAATAAGTTTCACCAAAAAGTGGTGTTAGTTCTCCCTTTATTAAATTATTTCTTATTTTTAATTTTCTGAAAATGTTTTGCTGTTGTTCTGATATATTGGTAAATATATATATTTATATTCTTAATAGGATGCATATTAATACTTGCAAAACACAGCTTGCTTGTTAACCATTGAACATGCAAAAGAATTAAGACCTGACAAGGAGCTATGCTTTGATTCAGGTCCTTAACTCTTAGGGGATGAGCTCTTGTAATTCTTACCATAATTGCCAGTGGGACTGCTTGGGGTGCCTCAGTAAATAAAGTAACACTGGGTACCACTTTAGATTAAACTGACACGAAATAAAATAAAGAAGAGATTAATAGATTAAAACATGTAGAGTCTGGAGAAGTTACTTTTGGTGCTAGTGACCAAGCCAGTTGGGGGCGTTCTGGGAGTTGTAATCCCAAAAGGCAACCTTTTCCAAGCTCTGAAAATATTTTAGGGCCATAGATCATCCCTAATAGTGGCAGTTAGCTGCTCAGAGAAGTCCAGTTGGCAGATCTATAGCCATATCTCTGTGACTCATTACAGAGAACAGTTGCTGGAAGAAATCACAAGTAGATGAAACTGGCTTCAAACAATAGTGTTGCTAAGCACAGAGAGAAACCCTACAGTGGAGTTGCTGTTGTTGTGCTGCCATCCATTTGGGGACTCAAAAATCAGAAATACCGTACATGCTTCCAAATTTAGAAACAAAGGATTGTCTTGGGTGGGCCACACTGAGTACAGTATTCAAAATTCTTATCTCAGTACTTTGCCTCCATCCGCTCCCAACCTTTTCATTGGGGCCCCACCCTGCAATTCACAATGCAGACGGTGCTGCCCATGAGAAACCTGGCTACACAGAGTGCCCAGTCTGGCTGGTTCTGAAACTCCCTGTTGGTTATCTACCAGGATTGAGAAATGAATGTCTGTCTTACAAAATGACAAAAGGAGCACCTTGTGATCCCATTTCCTTGAACTTCTTTATGTCAAGGTCCCACAATCTTTTTATTTCTCTCTCCTACACACATCCACACCCACCATCTTAGGGCTTGTCTAAACTGTGAAAATAATCCTAAGGGATGCAAATGGAAGGCAATCCATTCATATGGACATTCACATCAATACGTGTCATTCGGAAGGGGGCAGCCAAATCCACCGCGTGTGAGTTGCACCCAAGGCTTCTCCAAGATGTTTAAAAAAGCTCTGTATGGCATGCACATTTGTGATCGTTTGAACACTCACATTCACATAGATATGAACAGGCAGCATAATCTGATTGGCTAAACAAGCATGGGGGTGGGGCTAGCAAACAGGGAAAGTGCCTGCTGCCACCATATTGGATTTTTGGCTAAGCAAGGGTCTGGTAAGTCGATAAAACGGCGATCTTACACTCTTTCTCTCTCTCTCTCTCTTTGGAATAATATTTTTTATTACTTCAAAATTGAAATTTCTTACTAGATATACAAATACATTGTTATAATATCTAATTGAATCATCTTATGTAATCATACCATACATATGTTTCTACATTTTATATATCTAAAAGAGGTAAAAAATATATTGCGTATTGCATCTGCAGAGTCCCGCCCAGCAGAGCTGTTTAGGGTGGTAAGGGAGATGACGCAGGTTATACCTGCGTAGAACCTGTTGCTTAACCCAACAATGGCCTGCTGTGATGTGTTTAACAACTTCTTTGCAGATAAAATGTCTTGGATAAGAGCCGACTTAGATGCCAGTATTTTGACAGAAACAGAAACAATTGACGAGGTGTCCAGCAACTCCGTTGATGTAAGTTTACTGGATCAATTTCAATCTGTGAGTACCAAGGATGTGGACAAGCTACTTGGTAGGGTGAGGAAGATGACCTGCCCTTTCGATCCTTGCCCTTCATGGCTGGCCATCCGGGGGTGTGTGTGTGTGCCTTGATGTCCTTAAGGACATCATCAATGCATCCCTCAGGGAAGGGTGTGTTCCATCCTGTTTAAAGGAAGCTGCCGTTAGGCCACTCCTGAAAAAAACTTCCCTGGACCCCCTGGACATGAACAACTATAGGCCGGTTTCTATGTTACCATTCTTGAGCAAAGTGATCGAGAGGGCAGTTGTGCTTCAACTCCAAGTGGTCTTGGATGAAACCGATTATCTAGACCCATTTCAAACTGGCTTTAGGACAGGATTTGGAGTTGAGACCACCATGGTTGCCTTGACCGATGACCTGCATCTAAACATCGACAGGGGTAGTGTGACCCTGTTGGTGCTTCTCGACTTCTCAGCGGCTTTTGATACAATAGATGATAGCATCCTCTTGGATTGCCTGCATGGGTTAGGAATCGGAGGCACTGCGCTCCAGTGGTTCTGGTCCTTCCTCTCGGGCAGGTCCCAGAGGGTGCTGCTCAGGGACAGCTGCTCCAGCAGAAAGGAGTTTACTTGTGGCATTTTGCAAGGAGCCATCCTGTCCCCGATGTTGTTTAACATCTATATGAAGCCGCTGGGCGAGATTATTCGGAATTATGGGGTTGGGTGTTATCAGTACACTGATGACACCCAGATCTATTTCTCCTTGTCCCGATCATCGGCCTTGAATTCCGATTGCGTCTCTCCTCTTAATGACTGTCTTAAAGCAGTAATGGACTGGATGAGGAAAAACAGATTGAGATTAAATCCGGACAAAACGGAGGTGCTCACGGTAGCGGGCCCGAAACCAGGAGTTGGGTTGCAACCTCTAGTCCTGGACGGAGTCACACTCTTTGTTAAGGACTGTGTTCACAGTCTGGGGGTGCTCCTTGATTCATCGCTTCAGGTGACTAGTCAGGTGAATGTGACGGTCAGGAGTGCCTGTTATCAGCTTTGGCTGATACGCCAGCTGCGCCCTTTCCTGGAAGTAAGGGACCTCGAGACTGTGGTGCACGCACTGGTAACCTCCCGTCTAGATTTCTGCAATGTGCTCTACATGGGGCTACCCTCGTGCTTGGTCCGGAAACTTCAGTTGGTACAAAATATGGCAATCAGAGTAGTCTCAGGAACATCTTGGAGAGACCATATAAGTCCAGTATTAAGATCTCTCCACTGGCTGCCTATCAGTTTCTGGGTCCAGCATAAGGTGTTGGTTATTACCTTTAAAGCCCTAAATGGCTTGGGTCCAACTTATCTTCGGAACCGCCTTCTGCCATACAATCCTCCCCACGCACTCCAGTCCTCTGGGAGGAATTTGCTTCAGCCACAAAAATCTAGGCTGTCTGCAATCTCCCAGAGGGCCTTTTTGGTAATCGGCCCAAATTATGGAATTGCCTGCTGAATGAGACCCGTCAGATGACGAGCTTAAATAGCTTTAAAAAAGCACTAAAGACGGATCTCTTTTGGCAGGCCTTTCCTGATTAGATCCTGGCCTCAGGAGCTGCATCTCCTGGCCTCTTTTAGTTTCGCTGGTTGTTGATTTTTGTATTTGTTTATTTATGTGATTTTAGTTTAGGTGGATTTTAATTTGATACTTATTTAATATCTTTATGGGGGAGGGTGGGGTGGTGCTTAGGGATTTTACTCAGTATTGTTGTATTTTAATAGTTGTACGCCACCCCGATTGTTTTTAACAGAGCGGCAAGGTAAAAATAAATTTTATTATTATTATTATAAAGAACAAAGAAGATAAACCAAATTAATAATAATAATATATTTTGTTCCTTTGACCTTCATGTTCCTAAATTCCTTTGTTTCTATTAATTTTCTTCCTATCTGACCTATCCGTATATCCCTTTATTTTAAGCAGTACACCTTTCATTATCTTTCTCCTGGTTTCCATTACCTTTTTGTTTATTATAACAAATCTTATGTTCTCCTTAATACTCTACTAACCCTTATATACTGTGTTACTTATCTTCCTATACAGTGATCCATTTACCTTTTTGTTTTATTAGTCCGCAGCAGACAACATAAGTAAAGTACAGATTAGGAAAAATAAAGTCTCTCTCTCTGGCTTTTCTTCGCAAATGAAGATTCAGGAAGGACTCATCTCGCACTTTCTGCAAGCGCGCTGATGACTGAAAAAATCTGAGATAAACAAGTCCGGTTGCAGAAAGCACAGCAGAAGGTCTCCTTGGGTGATGTTTCCGGGTTGTGATTCTTTCTGCGTTGTCGTTTCTCTTCAAGACTTGTTCGGCATGAGCTCTCAAGGCTGCAGCATTGTGGATAGTGCATCTCCATGCCTCCCGATGTGAAGCCATGGCAGACCATTGTTGGTGATCAATTTGGCCAAGCCTGAGATGTTGTTTCAGGGAGCTCCTCTTACGCTGACCTGTGGTGAGTTCACCGTAGAGTACTATTTTTGGGAGGCGATGGTCCTCCATCCTAGAAACGTGCCCTGCCCAGCGCAGCTGTGTTCTCAATATCATGGTCTCAATGTTGGTGATCCCTGCTTGCTTAAGGACAGCAACATTCGCCACATAGTCAGTCCAGTGTATATTTAGAAAAAAAAGGTAAAAACCTGTTAAATATGCATTTACCGTATATTCCGGTGTATAAGATGACCTTTTAACCTTGTCAAAACCTTTTAAAAATTAGGGGGTCATTTTATATGCCGGAATAGGGCTTCCCTATCGAGGCTTCAGAAGGATGGGCAACTGGCTGGATGGGGGAGGCTTGCCAGCACCCGCCCTTCCCGAAGCCACAATGAAGAGCCCTATAAGAAACCCCAGCCAACCAGCCACGCCTCCATACCTCCCAAGCCACAGTCGGGCTCCCGACCGCAGCTTTGGGTAGGGGTTGCGTGGCTGGAAAGCACCCCCCAAGGCATCCTTCCACCCTCCCTGAATCTGCGAACGGAAGCCCAATCACGGCTTCGGGGAGGGGTTGGGTGGCTGGAAAGCCCCTTCCCTCGAGGCACCCTTCCACCCTCCCTGAAGCCACAATCGGGAGCACAATCACAGCTTCGGGGACGGGGGGTGGCTGGAAAGACCCCCCCCCTCGAGGCACCCTTCCACCCTCACCGAAGCCGTGATCGGGCTCCTGATCGTGGCTTCAGGGATGCAGGGTTGGCTGGAAAGCCCCCCCCCTCGAGCCACCCTTACATTTGCCCCTCTCCTCCGCCTTCGATTCCTACAGGAAGGGTGGATGGGTGGTGGCTGGATGGGGGGGGGGGCTTTACAGCCAGCACCCGCTCTTCCCAAAGCCATGATCAGGGTTCCTATCATGGTTTTGGGATGGGTGGATGGGTGATGGTTGGAGGAGGGAGTCTGGAGGGGGGAGTTTGGGATATACAGCTGTCCCTCCATATTCACGGATTTGGCATTCATGGATTTAAGTATTCATGGCTTGAAAATGTTCTTAAAAAACATAATAACCCAAAAAGCAAACCTTGATATTACCATTTTATATAACCGACACCATTTTGCTATGCCATTGCATATAAGGGGACTTGAGTATTCACAGATTTAAATATTCTCGGCTTGAAAATGTTCTTTAAAAAATAATAATCCAAAAAGTAAAGCTGTGATTTCGCCATCTTATATAAGGGACACCATTTTGCTATGCCACTGCATATAATGGGACTTGAATATTCACGGATTTGGGTATCCGCAGTGGGTCCTGGAACCCAGCCCCAGTGAATGTGAAGGGACAACTATACTCTCCATATAAGAGAAGGAGGGGTCATCTTACACTGCGAGTATATCCCAAACTCTATATTTTAACTTAAAAATTGGGGGGTCGTCTTGTATGCCCAGTCGTCTTATATGGCGGAGTATACAGTACAGTACAAAGATATTTAAAAGTTGATTGCTGCAGCTTCCCCCCATCTGTTTTCAAGGTATTTGGATACTTTGTACCAATTGGCTATACAGTTGTCCCTTCATATCCGCTGGGTTTGGTTCCAGGACCCCCGTGGATACCAAAATCCGTGAATACTCAAGTCCCATTACATGCAATGGCATAGCAAACTGGTGTTCCTTATATAAGATGGCAAAATCAAATTTGCTTTTGGATTATTAATTTTTAAAGAATATTTTCAAGCCGTGAATACTTAAATCCATGGATACCAAATCTGTGGATACGGAGGGACAACTGTATATGTTTCTACAATTTTTTCTCTTATTAACATTGTCAGTCTATCCATCTGTATTATCTCATAAAGCTTCTCCAACCCCTGATCCGTTGTAGGGCATTCCTTATTTTTCCACATCTTGACAAAAATTATTCTTGCTGTTACCAGCATATAAAATATTATTTTCCCATGCTCTTTTTCTAACGTCTCATCCACCATACCTAATAAATATGCATCTGGCTTTAATGGTAAATTAATCTTCAAAATGTCATCAGTTATTTGTTGGATTTGTTTCCAATATTTTATTGATTTTTCACAGCTCCACCATAAATGGTAGAAAGTTCCTATGTTGTCTTCGTGCTAGAGGGCCCATCCTGCCCTTTGACGCTCTTTGTCAGACCCTTCGGTTTTGACCTGTCTGGCATGGGAGACCCTACCAGTGGCTATTATGCCACCGCCAGCATAGCTCAAAACATCATTAGGGTACGCAAGCCTCTCCCCCATGACAATGGGAAAAGTAACTGTATCTTTAATAGATAGTGTTGCTGGGTCTACAGGTTGTGATAGTCTACAACCAGGGTTTGAAAATTCTTGTTCAGATATGAGTTCCTTTTCAGTTGTGACTGTTGTAAACTTTTAAAAGTTGGCAGACTTACCCCAAATCAAAAGGCAGCCTCTATATAGCTGATTTGCACAGTGCTCTGGAGTTAATAAATACTGACTATGTGATGAATGTTGCTGTCCTTGAGCAAGCAGGGATCACCAGCATTGAGGCCATGCTATTGAGAACACAGCTGCCCTGGGCAGGGCACATTTCTAGGATGGAGGACCATCGCCTCCCAAAAATAGTACTCTACGGTGAAGTCGCCATGAAGAGGGGCGCTCCAAAAAAGCGATACAAGGACTCCCTGAAACAACATCTCAGGTTTGGCCAAACTGATCACCAAGAATTGTCCGCCCACGCCACACATCAGGATGCATGGAGACTCACTATCCACAATGCTGCAACCTTATTTGAGAGCTCACGCTGAACAAGTCTTGAAGAGAAACGACAATGCAGAAAGAATCACTACCCGGAAACATCACCCAAGGAGACCTTCTGCTGTGCTTTCTGCAACCGGACATGTTTATCTCGGATTGGCCTTTTCAATTATCACCGCACTTGCAGAAAGTGCAGGATGAGTCCTTCCTGAATCTTCATTTGCAAAAAAAAAGCCAGAGAGAGAGAGATACATTAATGATAGCTTGTGAGGTGACAGATGCCATCTAAAGAACGTTGTATAAATGTTCTCTCTAATATTTTGGCATAATGTCGTTTTCATCTGTTTGGTCCACATCCTTTCCCAACTAGCCAATGCTATAGTATGTCCAATATTCTGAGCCCAAGCTATCATATTTGATTTTATTATTTCTTCCTCGGTGTTCCATTTCAAAATTAAATTGTAGAATCTTGATATCATATTTTTATTTCCATGTTGGATTATGTTTTCCCATTCAGATTTGATTGCTGTTATACCTATTAATTTCATGTCCATTTTATATCTTTCATTAATTTGCTTGTATTGATACCAATGACAATCAATATTGTCTTTTCTCAGTTCTTCTTGTGTCTTTATTATATTTAGTTCTCCTTCTAAAATCAGTATATCTTTATATTTAATCCGTTGACAAAGTCGGGATGCCTTCTCTACTAAATAACACTTCATGCGGTGAAGCCCAAATTGGAATTTTTGGAAATAATATTTCCTTGTATTTTTTCCAAACCTGTATTAGTGATTTTCCAATATAATGATTATTAAACGTTTTATTTACTGTGTCTTTGTCATAGAAGAGGTAGGCATGCCACCCATAACATTTCCATCTCCTTCTAATTTCAATAATTTCTCGTCCTCTAGTATAGCCCAATCCTTTATCCTCTCTATTTTTATAAATATATATAAAATTTTATATTGCATGTGCGCACCATGGTAAACTGTTGTTGTTGTTTTAAATGGCAGTGGCAGATTTAAAAGTGCGAGTAAATCACTCATGACTGCCATCTTGGCTAGGGATCATGAGAAGTTTAGGGGGGCTCTTTTGGCCGTTAAGACAGGTCGCATCATTGCAAATGGCTGCTTTTTCGGACGTGTTCATATTTTTCCCCCCTTGTATAGACGGGACCTTACTGAACAGCTTGAAGACAGTCCCATAAGGAATAAGAAAGATCACTGCCAGTCCACTGACAATATTATTTTATATAGTAGTTACATTATATCCACCTTAGGTCAGAAATGACTTGAAGGCACACAACGACAAATATCCCACTTTTACTGTCTATGAGCTCACAGCAGCATACACAAATCCCTTCTGACCCAGGGAGAGAGAGTGCTTGGTCCAAGGTCACACACTGAGTTTCATGGCTTATTGGAGACTAAATTTCTTGGGCTCTAGTCCAACCCTCTCACCACTGTCCTTCCAGTGGCCTGGCACCAAAAGTAGATTCCTGCTTTCTCATTTCACAGTGCACTATTCTTTCTTCATCCCATTTAGGCTTACTAGTGGCTTTTCCAACAACAAGCATAGTAGTTGATGGAAGACACAAGCTCTATTTTGAAAGGTTGTGCTGCCTAAAGATTAAAGCAGGGGGCATTGCTGAGTGTTGGATCTTTTACTGTTTTGACTATTGAGTCTCTTTTGTTTTTAAATCATAGAATCATAGATTTGGAAGAGACTACAAGGGCCATCCAGTCTAACCCCCTGCTATGCAGGAATACACAATCAAAACATGACAGATGGCCATCTATTCCTTGGCTTAACTGTACCTGTACAGCCTCAGAAGAGAAGGTTACAAAGTACAAGGATACATGGCAAGCACAGAGAGTCTCTTGTGAAGAAATGTTTGAGTGCAAAGCACCCCTGTTTGGGAGAAATACATTGAGGAATGAGAGTGGTACAACTGAAAAAGGCCAAATGATCTGTCAGGCAGCTGTTGGGCAAAAGGCCTCTTCATTAAGCCTTCAGTCAAGAGATCTTTGGTATAGCAGCTGTCCAAACTGCCTTTGCATGTAGGAAACCTCCAGATGCTCTCAGACCTTTTCTTCTTTGGGCAAAAAAGCTTCCCTTTTTCCTCAAGGAGAGCCTTCTTGCCATCTGTGGTAGCCATGTCACTATCAAAGCCCTAGTCAGCACATACTGGGAGAGCAGAAGCCCAGCTGTGCTGAGGTGAAGAGGCTGTGAGGCAGCTGCTCTTTTGCAGGCTGCTTGCTAAGTGGGTCAAGCTTTCCCTCCTCCCTGACTTTCTCTAATGGGCATTTCTGCCCTCTTGCTTTGCCCATCAGCATTGTCTACTGCACTTGAGGGCAAGTAGGGTACTTTGGAGGGCACAAGGCAAGGGGATGGTATACATAGTTCTACCCTCCAACACTTTTGGTACTGCTGTGCACCCTGGGGTACAGCTACAGTGAAGTCAGAAATGGGGGTGTTGCCCCCAAACTGCTCTCCCAAATGAACATTTCCTGCAATCCCCAAATTAAATTTCTAGCATTGCAGTAACTTAAAGTTTCAGTTGAACATTTAAAAATAGTTTAGGTAGGCATCGAAAAGGGGTAGGCAAAGTTACTGAGAGAATGTGAAACAAATATAGAAGTTTTGCATGCAAATGATTTTCAACATCTCATTTCTACAATGCTAGAAATTTTGGGGCCTAAAGGAAAATTTCATTGGGGTGGTAGATTTCTTATTGGGGAGGCAATGCCCTTGTCCCCCCCACCCAGCCCTGCCCCATTAGGTACACTGCTATATACACCCTTCTAGTATCTGAGGCAACTACCTTATTCTGCCTAGTGTTAGGGCTGACACTGTGACATATTAATATATCAACAAATGTTCAAGACAAAAGGAATGTAGAGCAGAGACAGAAATGTTGTCTTCCAGACATACTATTACTACCTGGTACGGGGGAGGGGAGGGGATTCTTTAGCACTGGTGGTACCATGCATAACTTTTAAACAGCTAAACATTAAAATCATGGCCAAGGAACACCAGCTGAGAGCAAGAAAAGTCTCAGTTTTTGTTTCCCCAGAAATCTGCAAGTGTAAGAAGGTCAGGAAACTGCTTACTTTACAGATTAGATGAACTAACAAAGACAGATGGTCCTTTCTCTGAGCAATGAATGAGATCTTATGGTTATTTTGTTTTTTAATCATGTTATTTTGGGAAGCTGGCACCATCCTTCAAGATCATTACTGAGGTAAAAATGCCATCCACAGTCTGACTGAATGTACATGTAATTGGTTAATTACTTAAATGGCAGGCATTGAATTAAGATAGCAATCCTGAATATATTTACACCCCCCAAACCACACTGAAAACAGTGGGACTTAATCTGAGTAAATATTCAGAGGATTGTACTAGAGAAGACCTTTATCTGGTTCACAGTTCTACAGAAAAGCAGTAAGGAAATCAGTCAGTGGTGTCCTACCTACTAATGAAAGTAGATTTCATTATTTGTTTATATGCACACTGTTATTTATGTAAATTATTTACAAGTTTAATATTTACACATACATACCATATGATGTTATTGTTGTTGTATGCCTTCAAGTCATTTCCAGCTTATGATACCTTAAGGTGAACCTATCACAGGATTTTCATAGCAGAATTTGTTCTGAGGGGTCCTTTTCCTTCCTCTGAGGTGGAGAGAGTGTGACTTGACCAAGGTCACCCAGTGGGTTTTTGTGGCTGAGCAAGGATTCAAACCTGGCTCTCCAGAGTCATAGTGCAATGCTCAAACCACTACACCATACTATTTCTCAAATATGATATAGTAACTATTATTGTGCATTAAAATATGTATTAATCACTCCAGGGCTCCCAAAGCAGTGTGCAATTTAAAAAGGTGAAAAGATTAAAAACAGTAGGCTGCCTTGGAGTATGTTTCCCAAGAATCCCATCCTGCAAAATGTGTAAACTTACTTCATTGGAAAAGCCCTCCCCTCCCACAGCTGTCGGGGATGCTTTGATCAAGATTTCCTGCGTGGCAGGGGGTTGGACTGGATGGCCCTTGTGGTCTCTTCCAACTCTACAATTCTATGATTCTATGAGGGTACAGGG
The DNA here is from genome assembly GCA_030847615.1 of Gambelia wislizenii. Lineage (NCBI taxonomy): Eukaryota > Metazoa > Chordata > Lepidosauria > Squamata > Crotaphytidae > Gambelia > Gambelia wislizenii. The sequence continues at coordinate 193,334,503 of JAUMIR010000002.1, forward strand.
AAGTAGTTTTATCAGGTTTTGCCTTTCTTGGGGCTTTTTTGTTTTAGCCAGGGAGGGGGCTTTTTCAAAACTGGAAGTTCTGGTTATTTCTGGTTTCAGAGTGGAAAAACGCCTTGGCCTAAGTCCCACTGAATCTGGTGAAATTGCCCCTGGGTCCTATAAAGGGCACAAGTGGCATTTTTTAGAATTTTTAAAAATGGGGGTGAGGGTCCAAAGGGATACAGGGGAAGGTGCAACCTTTGGATGTGGAGACCTTGATTGGCCTTGCTTTAAAAACAGATTAAGAACAATTCTTTAAAAAAATGTAATTGGTTTGAAAAACCAATGGCCATAGGGAATAATAACAGTTTTGGCTGCCCACCAAGATGGAGCTAGCCTGACTTCTCTTGAGAGGCTGTTCTGCAGTCAAGCTGCTCTTCCAGAGTCAATTGTGTCACATGTACTCACCAATCCAGCCTCTCAGGTTGGCAGGTCACACAACAAGCACCTCCCGCCCACCTCCCATTCGTCCCGTTGACCATTAAGACATAGGGCCAGTTTCTTTTCAACTAGGTGGAAGGATTTTCATGAATGAATTAAAGGCAAACAAGCAGCTTGTAGCAAGTTGGGCCTCTGCCAACCGGTAGATGAGTTTTAGAGTCCTTGTTGGCATCATGGCCAAACATTAACTGCTGTCACTACACAGTAAAGGTTAATTTGTATTCATGTTCTTGTATGATAGTGGGGAAAGATATGAATACTGAGAATAGACAGGAGGAGTGAGTTTTCCTCTCTTACTAACCTGCTTGCACAGTTCTCATGGCTCTGAGATGGGGGAAATGGGTGAAACTTACACATTTTTATTTTCTTTGTTTTTTTTCTACACTATGTTTTTTTCTAGTCCATCTCCCATTAACCTAGCACTGGAGGGGCTACACATATAGCCAACGAGGGGGAATTTGACCACCAACTGGGGATAGCCTGGGTATAATGAGTTGATTAGGGGTCCAGTTTTACTATTGGTTGGGAGGGATGCTGGACCCCATCAGTAGAACAGCTGGAATGCTTCTCTGCTGTGTACTATCTGCTGCATCATCTACTAACAAAGGTTTTTTGTGTGTTTGTTTTTGGTTTTTGTTTTTTGTTTTTGAATAGCAGTAGCATGTATTAATGTTTGGCACCTCTTGTGAAGGCCTGGAACTACAGCCAGTCCAGAACAGAACACAACACACCTCATGCAGAATTGTCCGAATACCATAAATAATAGAATGAATCCAAGCTGGTAACAACTGCTCCAACAAGAATTTCTCTCTGTCCCCTCTTCTTCAGCAAACAGTAGCTGTATATAAATGGACAAAGGCCTGATGGAAAATTTCTGTCTCTGCTGCACCATCTCATCTATTTCCATATTTGTTTTTTAAGGAATAAGCCCTGGGCCTAGGATGTGACCCCAGGAGTGGGTAGCATGTGGGGTTTCTGTTTTTAAAACCTGCAGTGTCAGCAGTGGATCCAAGGGCTTTGTCTTTATCCTGCTTGGGGGGAAAACTGCATGAGGTACAGCAATGGACTAATGCTCTTTTTGCAGAATCAGTCAATTTTAATTAGGCACATCTGTTTTGTAGTTCTTGCATACAGCCCTCCAGCCCTCCCTACTTTTAGTCTGTGATGCCATCTTTCTGTGTAGTTGAAGTGTAATATTTTGCAGCATGAAAAATGTAGGACTTGACCCCAGATGGTACATTTATTTATGGATGCCGTTATTTATTCATAGAGCACTACAATCAGAAAGCACTCAAAATAGGAGCAGAAAAAATAGTTTTCACACAATAGAAATTAATCTGAGGTATGCAAGGGGGTGGGGAGGGAGGAGGGAAAATCCATGAACTTCAGAAGTTCTTTACAGTTTTAGAAAAATCCAAGCACTTCGAGATTACTGTTGTTGTGTGCCTTCAAGTCATTTCTGACTTATGGCAACTTTAAGGCCGTAAGGGGTTTTCTTGGCAAGATTTGTTAAGAGAGGAGTTGCCTTTGCCTTTTTCTGAGACTGAGAGAGTATGACTTGCCTAGGATCACCCAGTGGGCAGGGATACAAATAAGTCCAGTGCTCAAATCACTACATCACTCTGGCTCTCTTCCACACTGGCTGTCTTACTCTCTTTGAGTACAGGACATCACAAAGACAAAATATAGTCTGTACAAACAGACAAAGTTAATCCCCCCCCCAAAAAAAAATAATCCATGTGATACTCTCTCTGTCTGTCTGTCCATCTCTCTATCTTCTTTGTAACACCTTAAAATTCTAATTCACACTAGTTAGAACTATATGAAATAAGATTATGGCAGCTATAGTTTGAAATATCTGGAGTGCCAAAGGTTCCCCTATGCTGCAATGGGAGTAAGTTCCACTGAATTTTATAGAACATACTTCTGAGCAGACATACGGTACATAGTACTGTGCTGTCACATTCCCATAGTTTTATCCACATTTCCCTTTCTCAGCACACAATCACACAGACAAACACACCAAAACAAAAAAGAGGGGTAATAGAGATAAAACAGGGATAGGAATTATGCCATCCTCCTGATGCTGTTGGGCTGTAACTCCTAGCAATTTCTCACCAGTGGCTACGCTGACTAGGACTCCTGGGAGTTGCTGTCCAACATCATCTGGAGTATGGTATGATTCCCACACTTAATGAATAAGTCAATGAGATGAAAAAAAATGTCTTGCAGGCTGAATGTGGATGAAAGCCTGTCAGTTTAATGTTGGATGAAACTACATGCTACTGTAGCCAGAACATCAGACTAACAACCTCCCTTGTATAGAGGCACCATTTTATCGGTTCAGTGTGTCCCCTTAACCCTCCAGAAGGGCTGTGCCAAACCATCTTGTCTCGGGCACTCATCCCAAGAACTATGCATTAGAAAACCTAGCTAGCTGGGTCACACTCTTCCTGTCTCTCTACCCCACCTCCAGCCCCGAGTATGGGCTGGGAAAGAGATGAATGAAGAATGGAGCTTCCATTTTTGGAAACGCAGATTAAAATAGATGTGTGTGTAGGAGGTGGCAATGCAGAGCATGTGTCTGGTTGATGAGTCAGGGACCAAAGAATGCAAGATGCACCCTCAAAGGGTGGATGAGCAACATACATTTTTCACTGATGACACTACTCACCTAGATCTGTCCTCTGGGGTACTAAGATAGCAAATCTCTGGTTTCAGTAAAAGCACTTTTTCAGTTCCCAAGACTGATTATTCCTGTTTTCCTCCTCACTCTCTCATTCCCCTTCCATGTTCCATGTTCTTGATAAAGGCATATGGCCCTGACGTCTGTATTAGCTTCCTTTGTCTTTTCTCCATCTTGATTCTGCCTCCCTAATTGAGGCTGGCAGCCTCCTGTGGCTCTTCCTCTGTATGTGCACAATTCTCTACAAACAGAGCAAAATGGTAGCAGCTGCAAAGGCCCTGTCCCATTGAATCAAACACAGGAGATAAGACAAACTGGGGCAGAGAGGACAGGCCCACACACCATCTGGAATCTGACTGGCTGTTCCGCTCCTCTCCAGGGACGCAACAGAGCCACACAGAGAGAATGTGTGCGGCTGCTTGCTGCCATGGTGTTACGCATTCCGGCACCTAAGCACTGATGAAAAAGTAAGTGTGTGTATAGATACGTGCATGTGTATGAACAAATGTGTATAGTGCACAGCTGCATATGTACGTAAATTGTATATGGTGAAGCACTAATGGTTTGAATAGGTGGGATGATTTTCATGCATCAGCTTTTCCAGTAATGGCCAGGGCAAACAGGGAACCGATCTGTAAGTAGTTACATAGCAAATCTGTTATATACACAAGATTCCTAGCCATTCCAGGAGGGATCTGGGTTCCCTAGATGATCCTGGACATGTACTCCTAGAATGGCAAGTAATGGGAGATTCTGAAATCTGTAGTCCAGCAACACCAGACCATCCTATAATCCATCCTGGCTCAGGGACTCTGGGAGCTGTAGCCCCCAAAATGAAGTTTTTCCAAACTCCAGATTTCTGAAGTGCAATTGTAACTTTATTGTTTATAGTGGTGGGCCATTAAATTTTTGTACATTAAAATAAAATACAGAATATATATGAAAATACAAAATAGAAATTGAGCTTAATGTATCCAAAAGAACATACCTGAAATGGCTAAAATGACTAAAAGTAAAGGTTTTAATAAAAGTGGATAATAACATTTCTGCAGTGAAAACTATTGGTGTTGAACACACAGCTACCTGTGGAGTGAGACAAGCCAGTGGTCTGTGTAACCCAGGTTTTGTCTAGATGGTGGAAAAGCTTATCGAATTCAAAGAGAATTCCCTTTGTCCCAATGAGATCCCTGGGTGATTTGCCGTTTTTGGAAGAAGGGGGTGGGTGGGCAATAACTGCCTGGGAGTGTTTCTTTGGAGGTTCTTAATGAGATGCTGTATGGCCATCTGTTGGGAGTGCTTTGATTGTGTATTCCTGCATGGCAGGGGGTTGGACTAGATGGCCCTTGTGGTCTCTTTCAACTCTGTGATTCTGTGAAAAGCCTTTGCAGCTTTCCCCGAGGTTTTTAAACAAATACATGGAAATGCGCATTACTGCCCGAAATGGAAAGCTGATTGTTCGGATGTGTTTGGGACGCAGGCTTGCCAGCAACAAAGTTGCTGGAAGTGCCATTTTAGATTTTCGCAGTAGTATTTGTGCATTTTTTTGCAGTGCTGAGGTGACCAAACAGTTTTTTTAAGCAGAAGGTCACACTTGCACATCTTGAATTTAAAGTTTTTTTTAAAAAAATTGTGCAGCAGCGGCAACTTGTGGAGAATATTAATGCAAGTAAATTCACTCCCAGCCACCATCTTGATTTGCAGGCATGGTTGCATGTGAGCTTCAAATATGGATAACTTCGCATACCAGTGATCTTGCCAAAAAACTGTGGAGACAAATGAACGCTGCTGGGATTTTGCATTAATGTGCAGCAATCCACATTATTTTACCTTGTCTAGATGAGGCCCCTGTAATGTCCTCTCTGACAGTGGCTTTTTAAGACCTCAGATTAGAGCTCCCCTCCCTGCCAGTATCCATCTACTGGATGGATTTGCTGGGAAGTAGCCTTATGTATGCAAAGTGTGCTGCCACTGAGCATGGGTAAAGAATAAATAAAGCAGGCTCATGAAAACCTTCCTATTTTACTATGGTGGTCTAGTTAGATTCTCATTCCACATTTTGGACACAAGTACTAAATGTGTATTTTGGGTACAGCTTGGAAAGTTACAGTGCTGGTTGGGGGATTTGGGAATTTCAGTCTGCAAAGGAAACTTTTCAGAACTCTGGTGTTGGTTGCACGGCCGCTGTGAACGTGAGCATAGACAACCAGGCGTGAAGTAATGCTATGAGGGTTTATGCCAATAATTTTTTAAAATTGGTCTGTCTTTGCAGGATGTTGCCAGCGGAAGGATATGCTGAGTTTGGGCTAGCGTCTTAATTTCCAAAAAGGGGACAAGCAGGGCTTTATGGGGGGTTTTACAGGAACTACTGCCTCCTGCCTTGGAATAAACACCCTCATGCAGTATGTTGTTGTAAGTGTCCCACAACTTACTGCATGTGTATGGTGATGAGGGAAATCACTTTGTACATGTTGAGAGTTGCTTTATATACAAATAATTACCGCATTTCTAAAATCAGGAGTGTGACCAAGCTGAAGAGGATGGGTCAAAATTAGCAAGTTTGTTTATTTATTTATTTTAGGTATTTATACCCCCTTCTTCAGCCACAAAGGCTCTCAGATCAGCTTATAAATTATTTTAAACAATAGCAATTTACATATCTACACCTCATTAAATGGTTTCCAATGTGTGTTAGCTAATTGCCCCCATAAGCCGGGTAGTCATTTTACCAACTTACAAAAGGATGGAAGGCTGAGTGAACCTTGGAGCCCTCTGGGATTGAACTTGCAATGTGGTGGCTTGCAGTAAGAGTTGTTGTTGTGTGCCTTCAAACTGCTTCCAGCTTATGGCAACCCTATCATAGGGTTTTCTGTGGGCTGAGAGTGTGTGACTTGCCCAAGGTCACCCTGTGGGTTTTCATGGCTGAGCAGGGATTTGAACCCTGGTCTCCAGAGTCCTAGTCCAATACTCAAACCATTATGCCACTCTATAGTAGGAAAGGTGGGGCTAAAGTTCAGAACCAAAGGGTTTCTGCAAGGGACATTATTCTGCTGCAGAATCAAATAGTTATATGTAAAATCACTACTTTTCCTTTTAAAATACATAAGGTATCACCAGCAAAGAGAATGCTTGTACAAGCCCTCTGCATCCACGGATTCTTTATCTATGGATTCAATTAACCACAACTTGAAAGTAGTTTTTAAAAATATATTCTAAAAAGCAAGCCTTTCTATTCAGCATTTTAAATAAGAGACACCATTTTATTGTGCCATTCATCCATGGATTTTGGTATCCATGGGAGCTCCTGGAGCCCTGGCATGTACAGAGGCCCCACTGTGTGTGCACAAGGAGAGGAAGCTGTTTTAAAACTGAATGTACATGGTAGGCAGTGAAGGTTTTGTGTTCACCTCACAGATGAGAATAATTAAAACAAAAAAAACTCACACTTCATTTCCATGCATGAATATATGGAATCAAGAGATGTGCACTTCCCCCACAAAGAAATTCAGATTTCTTTTAAAAATCCTAACCCTAGTCCTTCCTATTGTCCTGTTTTAAGAAATAGTAGGTGTGTCCTGAGGATATTTTTAAATGAGATTCTATCATACGTTAATGATGCTTTAAATTGTATCTGCCTGTTCCTGTTGCTTACAAGAGCAGTTGGGAGGAAAGTGTACATGAATTTGAGACTCATTTCATGTGGAAAGCTTTTTCCTAAGACCCAACTAAAATTCCATCGCTAAGTTATTTTGTCTATAATTTCTTTGTGGCTTTGTTTAGGAGAAGGTATTCCTGCTGATAGCTTTGCAGCAGTTGTAAGGCCCGCCCTATCATTTGATAGAATGAAGCAGGTGCCTCTGTCAGCAGATTTTAAGTGTTGTGAAGGGCCAGCATGTTAGCTATTGATTGTTAGCTGTTGAATTTATTATTTTTATGGCCAGGGATGGGGAGAGATGCATGGGATTTTCTATCTCATGCCAAAATAACCTGGGTGTCTTTGGGTACTATGTAACTTGACTTGTGTGAGTGTGGCTGGGGACGGGGAGGAATTTGTTGTTCTGCCTCAGACAGCAAAATGACTTGGGCCAGTGTTATTTTATGTTTAATTTATTTGTTTCAGGAGGAAGATCAGGAATCAGAAAATGAGAAACTAGTGGTGAAAGAACCTGAGACTGAAGATGGTAAGTCTGGGACTTAATGACTGAAGAGTTAGTGGTCAGAGATGAAAGCTTCACAGCTGGTACAAAGAACATCATTTACTCTCACTTTACAATATTCTTCAGCAAAAGGGCCATTCTTATTTACTGTATCTTCTCTAAAATTAATAATAGTTATTTGTAATAGCAAAAATGGGAGCAATTTTAATTAATGGCCCTCTTTGATTTATAGTTGTGGGAAACAAAAACCAGTGTTAGTATCCCTGGTGAAAAAAACATACAGTTGTCCCTCCGTATCAACGGATTTAAGTATTCACAGTTTGAAAATATTCTTTTAAAAAAAAAATCCAAAAGCAAACCTTGATTTTGCCATCTTATATAAGGGACACCATTTTACTGTGCCATTGCATATAATGGGACTTGAGTATTCACGGATTTTGGTATCCACGGGGGGGGGGAGGGGTCCTGGAACCAAACCCCAGCGAATATGAAGAGACAACTGTGTAACTAAATGAGATCTGAACTGAATATTTGAACTTGAGAAGGGACAAACACAATCTTTTACAAAACAATGATGCTAATGATGCCACAGCACATAACACATTGTCACTTGTTTGTTTTCAGCTGATTTTGGTGGTTCTATTTTTTTCAGTGTAATATTTATTTGTTTTTGGTTCAGTTTCAGTCATACTCCAATCAAGGTCCCTTCTGAATATCTGTACTCCTCAGTGTGCATTACCAATATTTTGTGAGAAACATAATATCCCTAAATCCCACATGGTTTCTTACTTTTAAAATGTCAGATTGGAGTTTTTAATTTCTGTAGTGCATCTGAGCACGTATCTCCAGGTATTTCCTAGATCGCCATCTTCAGTTTGGCTCTCCAAAACATATTGGAAAGTTGGCAGATCTCTGAAAATGTGGGACTCCCACCTCCCTTTCTTTTGTTGATTGTGCAGTACATTGTGGGGATATTATTCAAGAATATTTAAGTGGGACTGGAAAATTCTAAAGTTCCCCTCAGAAGTGGGGCACTAGGGGTGTGTGGAAGACTGCACCGCACCAGGTAGCACCATGGGACGGGGAGGGATGACACCAGCCTTAGTGATGCCACAGCCCCTCAGTGACTGCCTCTCAGAGCCAACCTGCTTTTTTTCTGTGTGTGCTAGAGTCTGAGCCCAGATATACTGGTAGGACAATCCTGAGCTCTGGTGGAGGGCTAGGGCATGGCTGTCACTTTCTATAAATCTGGCCTCTGATGAAGCAGGCTTGGGCACTGACGCTGTTGCTACATCCATCCTGCAGGAAGACAGTAGATTAGCTGCCTGCCCTCAAGCAGCAGAGACTCAAAAGGCAGGCAGCTTCCTCCTTCTGATTATTACTGAGTTCTTAATTCTTTTCAGTTGTAGGGGAAGAACAAAGGGCAAGACACAGTTGCTAGCATTTGTCAGTGAACACTTGCAGATCTCCCCGCCCACTATAAGGGACGGATAATAACTGAGGGGGATGGGAATAGAAGGGTGATATAGGTTGCAGGTACCTTAAAATTGTACAAAGGATGCAAGACTGAGTATTTGCTAATCCTAACACCTAATGGATAACTCTCTCTCTCTCTCTCTCTCTCTCTGGCTTTTCTTCGCAAACGAAGATTCAGGAAGGACTCATCCCGCACTTTCTGCAAGCGCGCTGATGACTAAAAAGGCCAATCCAAGATAAACAAGTCCGGTTGCAGAAAGCACAGCAGAAGGTCTCCTTGGGTGATGTTTCTGGGTTGTGAATCTTTCTGCGTTGTCATTTCTCTTCAAGACTTGTTCGGCATGAGTTCTAAATTAAGGTTGCAGCATTGTGGATAGTGCGTCTCCATGCCTCCCGATGTGAGGCCAGGGCGGACCATTGTTGGTGATCAATTTGGCCGAGCCTGAGATGTGGTTTCAGGGATCCTTGTATCGCTTTTTTGGAGTGCCCCTCTTACGCTGACCTGTGGCGAGTTCACCATAGAGTACTATTTTGGGGAGGCGATGGTCCTCCATCCTAGAAATGTGCCCTGCCCAGCGCAGCTGTGTTCTCAATACCATGGCCTCGATGCTGGTGATCCCTGCTTGCTCAAGGACAGCAACATTCGTCACATAGTCAGTCCAGTGTATATTTAGGATTGTGCGTATACAGCGCTGATGAAAGTGTTCGAGGAGTCGTAAGTGGTGGCGATAGGTGACCCATGTTTCAGACCCATAAAGGAGAAAAGACAGTACAATGGTTCTATACACACTGATTTTTGTGCTTCGCCTCAGGCGTTTATTACTCCAGACTCTTTTGTAAAGACTTCCAAATGCACTATATGCCTTTGCTAATCTGTGATCAATCTCTTGTAAAGAGTAAAGACATAGTACAGGAATACCTTCTTAATCTAAATGAATTTAAATCTCCAGGACCAGATGAACTACATCCAAGAGTATTAAAAGAGCTGGCAAATATAATCTCAGAGCCATTGGCAATAATATTTGAGAACTCCTGGAGAACAGGAGAAGTCCCAGCAGACTGGAGGAGGGCAAACGTTGTTCCCATCTTCAAAAAGGGGGAAAAAGAGGATCCCAACAATTATCGTCCAGTTAGTCTGACATCAATACCAGGGAAGATTCTAGAGCAGATCATTAAACAAGAGAGTCTGTGAACATTTAGAAGGCAATGCCATAATCACAAAAAGTCAACATGGGTTTCAGAGAAACAAGTCATGCCAGACTAATCTGATCTTTTTTTTTGATAAAGTTACCAGCTTGGTAGATGAAGGGAATGCTGTGGACATCGCATACCTTGATTTCAGTAAGGCCTTTGACAAGGTTCCCCATGACATTCTTGCAAACAAGCTTGTAAAATTTGGGCTAGACAAGTTAACTGTTCAATGGATTTGTAATTGGTTCACCGGCCATACCCAAAGGGTGCTCAGCAGTGGCTCCTCTTCGTCTTGGAAAGATGTGACCAGTGGGGTGCCACAGGGTTCTGTCCTGGGCCCAGTGCTATTCAACATCTTTATCAATGACTTGGATGAGGGAATTAGGGGCATACTTATCAAATTTGCAGATGACACCTAATTAGGAGGAGTAGCTAATACCCTAGAGGACAGGATGAAAATTCAGAATGACCTGGATAGACTGGAGAGCTGGGCCAAAGCTAACAAAATGAAATTCAATATGGAGAAATGTAAAGTACTGCACTTAGGGCGGAAAAATGAAATGCATAAATACAGGATGGGAGAGACCTGGCTGAATGAGACTACGTGTGAAAGGGATCTAGGAGTCCTAGTAGACCGCAAGTTGAACATGAGCCAACAGTGTGATGCGGCAGCTAAAAAGGCCAATGCGATTTTGGGCTGTATCAATAGAAGTATAGTGTCTAGATCACGGGAGGTAATAGTGCCACTCTATTCTGCCTTGTTCAGACCTCACTTAGAATACTGTGTCCAGTTCTGGGCGCCACAATTCAAAAAGGATATTGACAAATTGGAGCGTGTCCAGAGAAGGGCAACTAAAATGGTGAAAGGTCTGGAAATGATGCCTTATGAGGAGAGACTTAGGGAGCTGGGTATGTTTAGCCTGGAAAAAAGACAGTTAAGAGGCGATATGATAGCCCTGTTTAAGTATTTGAAGGGATGTCACGCTGAGGATGGAGCAGGCTTGTTTTCTGCTGCTCCAGAGACTGGAACACGGAGCAATGGGTGCAAGCTCCAGGAACAGAGATTCCACCTCAACATGAGGAGGAACTTTTTGACAGTAAGAGCTGTTTGGCAGTGGAACACACTCCCTCGGAGCGTGGTTGGGTCTCCTTCCTTGGAGGTCTTTAAACAGAAGCTGGATTGCCATCTGTCGGGGATGCTTTGATCAAGATTTCCTGCGTGGCAGGGGGGTTGGACTGGATGGCCCTCATGGTCTCTTCCAACTCTGCAATTCTATGATTCTATGATTCTTTGTCAATCTTGGCATCTGAGGAGGTGATGCTTTCCAGGTAGGTGAACTACTGAATGGACTTAAGCACAGATTTGTCAACGGTAATGTGGGGATGATGGTGTTTGTCCTGTGGTGCAGGCTGGTACAGAACTTCCGTTTTCTTCAGGTTGACTTCCAGCCCAAACAGCTCTGCAGCTGTTGCAAAGCAGGATGTTAGGCACTGCAGAGCTGCTTCTGTGTGGGCAACAAGGGCAATATCATCAGCGAAGAGCAGCTCATGGACTAGATAGTTTAGAGTCTTAGTGCGAGCCCTCAGACGGCTTAAGTTAAACAAGCTACCATCAGTACGGTAAGGTATATAGATGCCGTCTTCTTCTTCAAGCTCTGCCGTAGCCCTTTGGAGCATCATGCTGAAGAAGATTGTAAATAAAGTTGGTGCAAGAACACAACCTTGCTTCGCTCCATTAGTTATTAGAAAGGGCTCTGAAATAGCATCGCCATATCTGACTTGACCACGCTAGCCCTCGTGTAGCAAGATAATCATTTTAAGGAATTTGGGGGGACATCCTAGTCTTTCCAGGATCTGCCACAGACTTTTTCTACTCACTGTGTTGAGGGCTTTGGTGAGGTCAACAAAAGTTACATAGAGTTCCTTTTCTGCTCCCTACATTTCTCTTGCAGTTGTTTAAGGGCATACACCATATCTGTAGTACTCCTATTGGCTCTGAAGCCACATTGGCTTTCAGGAAGAAGTTCTGCAATAGCAGGAACTAATCTGTTCAGGAGTATCCTTGCAAGGATTTTTCCAGCAATAGAGAGCAGTGTTATGCCTTGGTAGTTTGAGCAATCAGATTTTGCTCCTTTTTTCTTGTACAGGGTGATGATGACTGCATCTCGGAGATCTGATGGCAGTTCCCCCTTTTCCCAGCAATTCACAAGGATTCGTGGAATTTATCTTGGAGTACCTGACCTCCGTGTTTCCAAACTTCAGGTGGGATTCCATCAGTCCCAACTGCCTTGCCGTTTTTCATCTGCTGTATGGCCTTAAGGGTCTCTTCCAAAGTGGGAGCTATGTCCAATTCATTTTTCATCGGTTTTTGTATCATATGTTGGATAGCTGAGCCATGCACTACTCGGTTGGCACTAAAGAAACTTTGAAAGTGTTCAGCCCATTGATTCAGGATGGAGGCTTTATCAGCAATTAATGTTTGACCATCTGTACTGTATAAGGAGCTTTGGACCTGATAAGTAGGTCCAAACACTGCCTTAAGAGTTTCATAAAATCCTCTAAGATCACCCAGATCTGCACAGCATTGTGTCTTTTCTGCTATATTGATCCACCACTTGTTCTGCATGTCTCGGAGTTTTTGTTGAAGTTTACTACATGTGAATGGAAAGCGGCTTTTCTTACATGGCAAGTTGGCTGGGCGAGGTAAGCCTGGTGAGCAATTCTCTTCTTTGCCAACAGCTCCTGGACTCTTGGGTGTTTTCATCAAACCAGTCTTGATTTTTCTTGTGGGAGAACCCAAGGGATTCTTCCGCAAACTGGAGGATACTGTTTCTGATATGTTGCCAAAGCACTGTAGGAGAAGGATCTGTAGGATGGTCTTCAAGTTTTGTTTGCAAATTTGCCTGGAAGTTGTCTCTCATGGTAGCTTGTTGAAGATTGTTGACTTGGAGTCTCTTCTTTAAGATGCCATCCCTCTTAGGTTTGAACTTAAGATGAAGATTTAGTTTACATCTTACGAGGCAATGATCTGTTTGGCATTCTGCACTCGGCATCACTCGAGTATGACGGACAGCGTGAATGTTTCTCTGGCGGACTAGAACATAATCAATGAGGTGCCAATGTTTGGATCGGGGATGCATCCATGTTGTCTTCCTTGGAGGTCTTCAAACAGAGGTTGGATGGCTATCTGTCAGGGATGCTTGGATCGTGATTTCCTGCGTGGCAGGGGGTTGGACTAGATGGCCCTCATGGTCTCTTCCAACTCTGCAATTCTGTGATTCTATGATTCAATCTATCTTTCTGCTGAAAGATAGTGTTTGTAATAATCAGCTGTTGTTCTGCACAGAACTCTAGCAAGAGGGGTCTGTTATCATTGCAGTTTCCAACACCATGCTTGCCTAAGACACCTTTCCAGGCGTCGGAGTTCTTTCTACTCTGGCATTGAAGTCACCAAGGATAATAATTTTATCTTCTACAGGGACTTTTTGTATGAGTTGGTATAGGTCTGTGTAGAATTTGTCTTTTTCTACATAGATAACTAGGTTTAGGATAAATGGACAAATAAATGCATTTGAGTAAGAACTGCCAACCATTGTACAAAGACTATGTGGAACATCCAGGCTCAGAGTCTGTCTCTTCAGGATATAAATCTCCTCTGTGATCCTAAAGCAGACCTTTTACAGACCTTGAAGATCAGTAGTTCCCAAACTTGGTTTCCCAGATGTTGTTGGACTACAACTCCCAGAAAACCTAGCCAGCATGGCCAGAGGACATGGGAGGGATTCTGAGAGGTGAAGTCCAGTAACATCAAGGGACTCAAGGTTAGGAATCACAAGATTAGGAGAAAAATATTGACCCACTGTGTCCATTCTGCTTAATTTAATTGAGCAAGAGTGAGGATAGCAGATGTTTGTTGTCTTTGGAGAACACTTGGGCACTGCTAAAGAGAGCCATTCTAAGCTTCCAGGGAAAGGAAATGAGAGACCAATGAATGTTGTGGGCCTCCTTTTGCAGGTGGAAGTCTCCTTAACGTGGCAAAAGCAAGAGTTGCCCGTGTTGCTCTTTTAGATTTAGTAGTCTGAAGCAGAGATCCCAAAAATAAGAAGACAGAGAAAGTGATGGATCCTAAGACCATAAGCTTTCTTGTTCCCTGGACACACACACACCTATCAAGAGGCCCTATACTGCTCCAGTCCAGGTTCATGGCAGCCTTGGACTATTGTTGTAATGAAAGAGAAAGAAGAAAAAGGGGAGGAAGGTATGGAGATCTTGGTGTCTGGCCAGTACCTTCTGCCCTGGCCATAGTGATCTGGGAGGGTTTTGGATTTGGTGGCTGATCCTTTACAAAATCATCTTGCCCCCCCCCCTTATTTTTAGCCTCAGAGAGTTTTTATTTGTTGAGCCCAGAAAATTCCATTTTTGTGTCATATTTGAAATTAGTTATCGGTTAGGCAGAGAAAAACTAGCTTAAAACACTGAAGAATCTGAACTACATAGAAAAACAGAAAGGTCTAATAGCTTAATTTCCAACTTACGTGCTTTCTAAATATCCAAATCCTAAAGCTGAATCCAAAAGTGCTTTCCCCAATATAGTTAGTGCTTCCAGATCTAACTCAGTATAGAATGACTTTCAGATATATAGCTCCATTTTTAAAAAGTTGGACAGTAAATATTTTAAGAAGAATATTATATAGCGTTAGTACAGTGGACCCATCTGTTTGGGGTTGGCATCCTCTGCATTCATGAAAGCAGTGTACAGTCTGTATCAAACATATTCAGCAACATAAGGACTATGTAGTTTAGCTGTAGACCTCCAGCTATATTTCTAATGTAGATCTCATTGGGGAATAAATTTGCACTTTCATTTTCTGAAATTATAATACCTTAAAGACAGATCTTAACTCTAGCTCCCTCTCAATACCACAGCTTAGAAAAGCTACTCTGTTTCTTTGGAAAATATAACTATTAGAATCTCCCAGCCATCATGGGAATCTCTAAGGTAATTTTTCCAAGCTCTGTTCAATATATATTCACAGACATTCAAGACAAATCTGGTTTCTACTTCCCACTACCCTTGCTTTATAATATCTTCAAAGGCCAGTTCCAGAGCTCTATGCCAAGCCTAGAAAAACTTTAAGTGATTAGTTGATTAACAGAAAATGATTCATTGACTAGTTTGAGAAGTTTGCACAACAGAAAACAAGATACAGTCGGACCCCCGTATCCTCAGTACACAGAACAGGGACAAATGCCATAGAGTCACACTGGAAAATGCCTAGAGAGGCATCCTCTCTAGGCATTTTCTAGGTTCTCCAATGCAACTCTATGGTATGGTTTTACCAGAAGCCCTGTATTTTAATAGGGTTCATTGTTATCAGCAGTTTCCAGTATCGGTGGTAAGTCCAGAAACTGAACCCCTGCAGAAATGGGTGCCAGAAAGGTGATTTGTTCTTGTTAACTGACATCAAGTTGTCTTGATGGATACATGCATGCTGTGAACTTTCATGAATAAAATCTTTTCCAAGGAACTGGACAAGCATTGCATTTTATGCAAAGATCAACCCACAAAGGCTTGAATTCCTGCGTCCCAATTAAGGTTGCCAACTTTTGAACTGGCCCCTGTATGTGTGCCTTCGACATTGGTGTTTTGTGTAAAAATACAAAACACCTGCCTTGGAAACCTCATCTCTGCAATTCAGTTTATAGTAACAGGCAATGTTCTGTTGGTATTGCTTATTTGTTTTAGAGATGGCAACCTTAATCCCAATATCCTGTCCCTGTGCAGATGAGGAAGTAATACATGTGGTCAGGGCCGGTTTAACCAGTCTGCCAAATCAGCATTGGCAGGGGGCCCCAAGGTCAAGGGGCCCCCCTGCTGATCTCCTTATCTGACAAAGGAGACAACCAGGAGACAGCCAGGAGTAGCTGCTGCTTTGTAGCCCCCTCCTACCCTCCTCCTCCAAAAACCTCTTGCTGGCTTTTTAAAACAAACAAACAAACAAAAACTCATGGTCTCCCAAACTAGAAAGAGAAAGAGGAAGAGGAAGCAGCCCTCCATGGCAGAAGCTGGAGGGAGTTTGCTGCTGCAAAATGCAAGCCGGTCAGGCATGTCGGAGAGGGGTGAGTGTGTGTGTGAGAGAGAGGGAATTTGAGGGTTGTCTCTTTCCCTCAAAAAGGACTTCTTTCTTTCTTTCTTTCTTCCTTCCTTCCTTCCTTCCTTCCTTCCTTCCTTCCTTCCACATAGATCCCCTCCAGCCCTTCTTTCCAGCTACTCTTAACATGGTTTTCTGGGGTCTCTGCCCTCCCTCCCTTCACCCCTTGGTCTTCTTCAGCTTCCTCCCCTTGCTGCCAACTGAGTTCAGCTTGCAAAAGAAATTTGTGTGTGTTTGCCTATGTGCCTTTAAGTCATTTCTTACTAAGGCGAACCTACCATAGGGTTTTATAGGCAAGGTTTGTTCAAAGGAAGTGTGCCTTTGCCTTCCTTTGAGGCTGAGAGAGTGTGACTTGCCCAAGGTCACCCAGTGGGTATTCATGGCTGAGTAAAGATTCAGACCCTGGTCTCCATAGTCATAGTACAATGCTGAAACTTCTACAACACTCTAGCTCTTTTAACAGAAGAATATAAAGAATAGAAATTCAAATTTGGAGTAATATTACTGGGAACAATGGTTTTATTGTTGTCACTAAAACACCAGTATCCCATTAGTGTTATGTGAGAGGCATTGGCCTAGAGCAGTGGTTCTTAACCTTTTCTTTACCAGGGACCCCTTTTAAATATCTTTTGTTGCCCCAAGACTTAACTCAAGATTTAAAACCCTAATAATAATAGCTAATAATAATAGCTAACAACAATACAATTACACCATCCATTAAACTTTCCCTCAGAGGCACTCTTGCTTCTTCCTGCAAGCTTGTGGTTGGAGTGGATTAAATGGCAATGTGCAGGCCAAGCCAGCCAGCCTTTGCCTTGGTTCCTGTCATGTGGCTACTCCACTACAGGGAGGAGGTGGCCCAAGCAGCCTTCGTGGACCCCCAGTGAGGACATTGCGGACCCCAAGTTAAGAACCACTGGGCTAGAGAATGCTGGAAAAGGAACAATGCAACCAGACCTTGAGAAGGGTGCTGGCAGGGGGATTCTGGGAGGTGTAATCCAAGAGTAACTTTCCCAGGCTCTGAATGCAGCCTAGAATCATAGGGCTGGAAGGGACCCCAACAGCCATCCCATCCGATCGGCTTCTGCCCTGCAGGAACACACAATCCAAGCATTCCTGACAGATGGCCATCCAACCTATGTTTTAAAAAATCCCAAGAAGGAGACTCCACCACAGTCCCAGGCAGCAGTATATTCCACTTCCGAACAGCTCTTTCTGTCAGGAGGTTCTTCCTAATATTCAGGTGGAATCTCTTTTCCTGTAGTTTGAACCCATGACTCCGTGTCCTAGTCTCTGGAGCAGCAGAAAACAAGTTTGCTCCTTCCTCAGTATGACATCCCTTCAAATATTTAAACATGGCTATCACGTCACCTCTGAACTTTCTCTTCTCCAGGCTAAGCATACCCAGCTCCCTAAGCCATTCCTCATAGGCCGTAATGGCTTTCAGACCTCCCACCATACTTCTCAGTATCTTTCTTGAATTGTTTTGCCCAGAACTGGAAACAGCATTCCATGTGAGGTCTGACCAAAGCAGAATGGAGTGATACTATTACTTCCCTTGATCTAGACACTACTCCTATTAATGCAGCCTAGAGTCACATTGGCATTTTTTGCTTCTGCATCACACTGCTAACTCATGTTCAGCTTGTAGTCCACTATTTCTTTGAGGAAATCTACACCATTATGTTAATTGCTAATAAACAAAAAATATTATGTTAGTGCCTATAATATAGTTTTTAAACCAAATTATTGGTGGCAAATTATGTAATACAGTAGGCCCCTCTTATCCACTGGGGATTGGTTCAGGGGGGGGGGCGTGGATTCTGAAAACAATGGATAATAGTGAACGCCATTGAAAATAATGGGACTTCTGGTTTAAAATACCATAGAGTTGCCTTGGAGGGCCTAGAGAACGGCTAGGGAGGACACATTTTCTAGGAAGACTATGGTAGGTGTGGTGTTTTGTGTCCCATGGATAATGAATCCGTGGATACGGGGGTCCTACTGTAATCTGAACATCCTGTACAGTGAATAGGTTAGGTTACAATGACCCGAGATAAACATATGGGGCCCCCAAAATAAAGCATTGCAGGGGCCCCAAAATTCCTTAAACTGGCCCTGTATGTGGTAATGCATTTTTAAAAGTTCTGTATCATGAGTAGGGCAGTTGATGATAGGGGCACTTGGAGTTCTCTCATTCACAAGGTCACCATAAGTGGAAGTCGACTTGATAGCCAGTTAACAAGAACAAATCACCTTTCTGGTGAGAGAGAAAAAAAAATAAGCATTTGAGGAGGTTTACATTGTGGTCTTTTACAATACATCTGGAATTTGCAGTCAGTGGAGAAGACCTATTTATCTTTTCATTTGTCATATTAACTTCTCGCCCTTTCCTCTGTAAAGCTTAGGATGGCACACATGAATATTATTGTCTTGTTTGGCTAACAGCACTTTGAGGTAGATTTAGTTGAGAGACAGCGCCCAAGGCTACACAGTAAGTGGTGGGAAACCTGTAGCCCGCCACATGTTGTTGGACTCTTCTAACTCCTGTCAGCCCCAGCCAGTATAGCCAATGGTCAGGGGGGTCAGAGCTATAGTCCAACAACATCTGGAGGGCCATCACTTGCCCCCACCTGAAAATATGGCTTTTTAGTCTATACTAGGGATGAGAATCATGTGGACCTTTAGTATTGCTGAATTGCAGCTCCCAGAATTCTTCACCATTGGTTGGATTGGCTAGAGAAGTCCAACAACACCCAGAGGGCTGCACAATTTGCATGCTTGATCTAAGCACAGCACGCTGTCCTTTATACTGCCTGAGTTATGTCCTCCTAGTTAGAAAGAGCCAAAGCTAAAAAAATCCACCCCTGCCCTCTCCTACTATCCCCCTCTCTACTGATAAACTGCTGGGTTTTCCAGTAAAAAGAGGATACAGATGGGTGCTGTACTACCTTGTCCCACTTTCCAGCTGTCCCTTGAGTCCCCATGTCACAGTCACAATCCTATTGACTCAGGAGGATTATGCTTATAATACTTAAAAACAATCTCTAATCCTCACACATCATGTCCACAAGGTAGAGGGAGCATTATCCCTTTTTATAAAGGCAGAGAAACAAAATGCATAACAATTGCTAAGTAACAAGTTATTTTGTGTGTGTAGGTGGTGGTGGTGAGCAGTATTCTTGCCACATTTTTGTTGGCCCTGCTCCTGTGTCTTTAACAGCAGTCTGATGCACAGACTAAGCCAATGAATCCTTTTCTGTCATTTTACTTCTATGCCAGGAAGAGATTTACTTGCTAAAGGCATAGGAGAATGGCCATTTTTTACAAAGCTTAAGAAAGTGGCTTATACTGGATGAATTTATATTGTCCCTTTAACCCAGTATTGTCTGTTTACTGTTAGCAGCTCTCCAGGACCTCCTCAGGTGGAAGTTCTTAGTTTCACCTGCAACCTGATCTATTAAAACCAAAGCAAAACTGGTGATGTCAAGGACTAAGCCTGCATACAATGCTTTTGCTTGAAGTGCTTGTGCTCCTGCTATTGAATGATTACAGTAGGACCCCCGTATCCACAGGGGATTGGTTCCAGAGCCCCCCGCGGATACCGAAAATCATGAATAACAGCAGACGCCATTGAAAATAATGGGACTTCCAGTTTAAAATACCATACAGTTGCCTTGGAGGACCTAGAAGATGCTTCTGGGATGCTTCTGTAAGCATTTTCTAGGAAGACTCTATGGTAGGGGTGCTGTTTTGTGTCCTGCAGATAACTGAAACCGTGGGTCTTGGTTCTGCACATATGGGGGTCATACTGTATTCTCTTTTCTTAAAGAAAAATACACATCCAAAATTGTACCTTCCTTTCTATATGTTTGCTGCTTTTCTTTCTTATGGAACTTAGAACAGTCTACATAAGGCTAGCAGGAGCTCTCCTATTTAGGAAGTGGTCATACTTATACTTGCCTAACTTCAACAAGGCTGATGCAGGGCAGCCAGTGGACCTGTTGCCTTAGGCTGACAAAACTACACTCAGTTTTATGAGTGCAGTTCTAAGTGCTAGTTATCACCTATAAAGCCCTAAATGATTTAGGTCCAGGCTGTGTGAGAGACTGTGTCTCCCCATCTCGCTGAGCTGCATTTACTTCCTGGAATGCAAATCCCAGCCGTTCTCACAGGAGGATGAGTGCACGGGAAATTCAAAAGTTAAAAGAAAAATATAAGTCTAAAAGTAAAACCAAGCACAAAAACACACTTTAAAAAATACAAGTAACCCAGGGAGGGTACAAAAAAGTGTGTCACCTCATCCCGATCGCACCCGGAAGTGTTCGGCACGGACCTCCTACTAATGCTGGCATTGTGTTAGCATAATGGGGCACCTTTTCATTCACCTGGGATTTCACGACAGGAACAGAACGGGTGATCTATTCATGGCTTGAGTCATGAATAAAAAAGAACGATGGTAGAACGGAAGGGGCACTGGAGCATGACGACTGCAGAACGATGTCGTCTGAAAGGGAAGCCCTTTCGCAATCTCCTGGCATCCTTGTCATGCCATATTTACGTCACCTAATAATCTAAGACACAAGCAAAGAGATCCTTCCTTTATTAGAGCAGCAGAAGCAGAAGGTGTCCAGGGGCTTTAATTAAAAAAAAGACACAGAAAATCTTTACACATAAGGCTCTGGTGTTGCAGCTCTGTCAGAGGATATATTCCTCCCTGGCCCCAGGAAAAACATTATATAATTCAGAATTATTAATAGGACCAGTGAGGCTAGAAAGGTGAAGCCTCTAGCAACCATGTGTTCCTTTGAGTGGTTAGCCAGCAAATTTTTGTACCTCACTAATGCATTTTATGTACATGCCTGCAGCATCCATTACTCTCTTTTGGTTATAAATGGATGCCTCTCTCCCCCCTTGCATCCCTGTCTTTGTCTAAGAGAGTTTAATGTTATAGCATGACTCCTGTTTCTTTTTTCAACTTTCTGTTCAACTTCTTGCTATTTTCTTTCTTATGTGTTATGTGTTCTTGTTGAGCCAGTGTTGTGTAGTGGTTGGAGTGCTGCCTGGGACTTAAGAGATCCAAGTTCAAGTCCCCACTGAGCTATGAAACTCACAAGGAGACCTTGGGCCACTCACTTCTCTCAGCCTTACTTACCAGACAGAGTTGTTGTGATGATAATGTGGGGAACCTTTAATCTCTGAGTTCTGGAAAGTGGGAGTAACCTTCAGGAAATAAAGGATGTCTTCATACCATCACCTTCTTCTTCTGCAGGGGATACAATAATAGAAGGGTAACCCAATTAGTAGTTGCTATAGGTGTTTATCAATCTAATATCAACTTGTTTGAAGTTCAGCTTTTCTGGTTCTAGCCAGTGTGATTAAAGCACCACTTTTAACCACAGTGTGATTAAAGCACCACCAGTGTGTTTGCTCTCAAGCAGGATTCCTCTCTGAAATAAATAAGACTACACAGCTTTAAGAGCCAATATACATTTTTGTGGACTGCACATAATGGCTTAACTCTTTTGAACTTACCACTGGCTTTGTATGCTGAATATTCAAAATGAAAGCTGTGTAGGTCACGTAATAGTTTTACACAACAACCAAACAAGTAAGGGTACAAGGCTGTCTATGGCAGGAAGTCCCATTCAACTAACTGGGACTACATGTGAGGAAATATGCATGGAATTGGATTGCAAGGAGCTTCAGTGGGAAAAGGGTTTAGTTTTGAAGAAATGCTCTTTATTGCTAGGGGTAGAAATGACCACAAAGGGGAGGGGGATGACCAGAGTGGCATGGAATCTTGCAGGTTCTGAGTGGGGTGGGTGAGAACAAGGTAGTGAGTAAATGCCTTTTAAAATGATAGTTCCTGTTGAGCTGCTTTGTTTAAAGTAGGTCATTCCATTCCTCTTACATACTTTGCAGCAAGTCCAGAACTTGAAAAAATGTTTCCTGGAGTTTGGTGGAAGCAAGGTTTTTCTGTGTTGGTTTCTCTTTCCCAGCTCAGTTCAGATGAACATGTACATCAAATAATTTCTTTGCCATGTTTAGAACGCTTTAGATTTGTGTATGCACACAACAACAATGACATATCAACTGTATACCATGTAAGGAAAGATAAGTGGAGAAGATGTGTCTGTTACTTTGAAAGGGGAGAGCTGTCTCATGGGAAGAAAAGGCTAGAAGAAAGAGGAACAGGGAGTTAAATTAAAAGCTTGATCGTGTAGATGATGGGCTTTGGTCAGTAAAGTTATAATAGTGTTTGAAGCAATTCATATTGCTTCCATATAGACTAGTCACTTTTAAAGTTGTTTCCTTTTTATTTATTTTTTATTTGAAACCTAAGTGAAATGGTGGTGACAGACTGGCAGATAGGATTGGGAGTGTTCTGTGTTTTGAAAGAGCTCTGTTGCCCAAACTCACTTGTTACCTGGATCTCAAAGTGTCAGAATTCCTCCCTATTCTGCCCAGCAGCTATTTTTATTTATTTATTTATTTATTTATACCCCGCTCTTCAGCCACAAGGCTATCAGAGCGGCTAACAGATTGTTTTAAGCAACACAATTTACACATCTACACTGCATTAAGCAGTTTCCAATGTGTGTTAGCTGATTGCCCTCACAAGCTGGGTACTCATTTTACTGACCTACGAAAGGATGGAAGGCTGAGTGAACCTAGGAGCCTGCTGGAATCGAACTTGCAACATGGTGACTTGCAGTACTGGCATTTAACCACTGCGCCACCAGGGCTTAATACCCAGAATCTAAATAAAGCAGTACTTTGAAAAGTTACTTTTGGAGATGACAACTCCCAGAATTCCTCAGCCAGTATTACTATGCTGGTTGGAAGATTCTGAGAGTCATAGTCTGCAGAGGTAACTTTTCTGAGCTTTGACTAAATATGACACAAAACACACATTTGAAAAAGGGTGCTGTTTTTATACTCAAAGGGAGGGGGGACTGAGAAATAGCAATCTCTCTTTTCCCAGCTCCTTCATCAGAGGCTGGGTAAAAAACAGTGGAGCCAGCCCGTAAGACCCCATGTCTCCCCAAAAGGTGGTACATCCATGCAAGCAAGAGAAGGCATCACAGTTTCTGCTTGCGTTCCCATCTAGCTTCATCCCATCCCCGTGATACCACTACAGAAAGAAGTTGAAGAGATCATTACCAGTACTTTGAATAGTTAGCTATTTGAGTAGTTAGCTATTGAACTCACTCTGTGTGTTCTTGCCTTTGTTAATGCTTTAGCTTTCCTATTTGGAATAAGACTACCTTCTGGTAATGTGAGTAGGTTGCTCTGGATCTATCTTGTAATAAAGCATTGCAGTCAGTGGTACTTCTATATACACTCTTTTACTCAGTCATGCCCTCCCCTGTGCCCTTGCATGCATTTTTCTCTGTTTTCCCATCCAAAACAGCGACCCAAACATTCCATGGCTATTGAGGCATGCTAAGCAACCTTAGCATGCCTATACTCCGTAGCTGCTAGTTTATATGTTTCTCTAAGAGCTTAGGCATAGTAGCGCATATTCATGTCATTTCCTGTTTGTTGGTCTTAGGAACACCCTCTCTTTCCCTGCATCAATTGGTCTGCAGTTAGTTTCCGTTTGTTCATCTTCCATTTTGTAGTCTGAAGTTCTATCTCTCCTCCATGTTCGAAGAGCAGATATTATACAGCCTCTCACCATGAGATGTTATGAAGTCTTTAGTATTTATAAGTCAGCCTGTTTCATGTGCTTTATTTTTCTGCTAGACTCTGGTTGCGGGGTGGGACTGATTATTGCTCACCATCTACTTCTGAATACTAATTACTCTGCTTGTGAGATATACCATTATTTCTCACATTCCCCAACTGAGCATACTCAGACCACATTGGGCACTTTCCCTCCCCACATATACTTTATTTAGAAAAAAAATTCTAACTATTTTTCATAGTTCTGCAAACCTTGGAGTTCCCCAAGATTACTGATATCTCCCATTATGTGTAAATGGTGTCATTTTGGCAATGTAAGCACTGGCACTCATGCCTGAATGTCAAAAAAGCAATGGTTTAAATTACTAGTTGAGGGTGGGCTTTTGTTTTTGTTTTTTGTTTTGTTTGTTTGTTTAAATCAGTGGGGTTGGTACAACTGATTGATATCAGTATATGCTGGAACTGATCTCACAAGCATTGAAAGGAGGGACTCCAAGATCAGTGACCTGTTAAAATCCTTTTTCAACCTCTCTTGATAGTGTGTGATAATTCAGTGAGCTAAATTTCCATTTGCTTCCGGTTGATCAGACTTGTATGCCTACTATAGTCAGGGAATGACATTGGTTTTTCCATGAGGGAAAATGAGAATTTGATGAAGCTAGATTTCTTGATGCTCCTGAGCCAAGGGATTTGTTGTTTGGGTGACTGTGACTGCTGGCTGTACTGAAAGCATTTGGCATGTGGGGAGAAAATGAATGTGAGTGGTGCTACTTTTTGCTTTTTTGCTTCAGTGGTACAAACAAGCTTTTGTACCTGGCCTTTTAAGCTCATGGTTTAAGATGTTTCCCTCTGGATATGTAGATGGAATCTAAGGGAAACATGTTGACACCTTGAGATTAAAAAGAAGGGACATTGACTTAGATTGGTAGACATCCTTCAGAAAAATATCGTGGTGGTTCCAGCAGTTCTTTCCGGCTTGGCCCTGGTGATGTGTGTGTGTGTGTGTGTAGTGGAGGATGAAGTCATTTGAAAATCGTTGCATTTTTTCTTTCCTGTCTATAGTCAGTTTGTTGGGCTGATATTCAATCATAGCTATGCATAATTCGATTCCTTTCTCTAAACAAAACGTTAAACACCATCCTGTTAAATCAAAGAAGAGTTTGTTTGTTTTAATTACTGTACATGATATATACAGGAAGACTGTGGATCACACTGCACAATGAATCGCATTGGGACAGCAGCTGCTTCTAGTCTAAACTGGATTGGCATTAATAATTCCTTGGCATTAATAATTCCAAGGAGACTAGGTGCCATGGTCATTGTAGATTGCTATGCTTTCTTTGTACTAGACCAAAGATGAAGCCCTCAGTTTCTTGAAAGCCATTTGTTTTTATCTTCATACTTCCTTCATTTCTGGGGTGAGGAGGTGGTATTTGTTCTTGGTCCCAGAAAATGTATGCTGTAAAGTTGGTTATTCCTCCCTTCTTGTGTCTCAGTCTGTTTTCAAAGAGCGAAACCAAGCAAGTCATGAGCTTTGTCTTTGAACATATTTCACTGACACAGAAAAGCAAGACAATTTCATGGGTAAGAAGTGAAGTAATATAGTCCAGTGTTTGGGAACTGAGTTTATCACAGTGATAATTATGGTGTGTTGTTGTTTTTGTTTTAGGAAAACAAAATGGAGAGCACGACAAAAAACTTATCTGGGGGTTATTGCTTCTGCATATGTAGGTCATACATATGGGCTTTATGTGGAAACTTTTTTAAAAAAAATCGTGGTCTGAACTGAGAATTAGAGGGTAACGATAAGGCCAGGATTGACCCAATATATTTCTTGTCTTAGGCACAGCAGCAACAGCAGCAAACCCTCCATCCACCTAATAACAGATAAATTGTTTTGCCACATGAAAGTAGAAAGAAACCACAAACACATCCTCCCACCTGCAAGTGAAAGTATACTAATAACAAACTGGATAACTTGACAATTTGATGTCCTTCTGTGACATGAGGAATCTGTTGCCTGAGACAACTGTTTTGTTTTGCCTAATGGTATGGCAACCCTTAAGCTCCACTACTTTTGGGAGGGGACCCCAGTCATCACTGTTACTGATTCATTGCTAATCCATGCCCTAATTGGTTAATGAATCAGTCTGTTAGTTAAAGCAAAACCTTAGATTACTGTCCTAGTACTTGTCATTGTCAGAATTAAGTTGTGGGAGAGGGATGTGTTTTGTTCAGCAAGGGGCCTTTCTGCTTTGGCAACCAGGCTTTCCTACAACTC
This sequence comes from Gambelia wislizenii, assembly GCA_030847615.1. Taxonomy (NCBI): domain Eukaryota; kingdom Metazoa; phylum Chordata; class Lepidosauria; order Squamata; family Crotaphytidae; genus Gambelia; species Gambelia wislizenii. The sequence continues at coordinate 193,360,615 of JAUMIR010000002.1, forward strand.
CAAGTGGCTGCAGGCAAGGGAGCCTAGGTTGTTGCTAGGCAGCAACCAAGCGCTTCCATCACATCTGTTTCCCCACCTACTCCAAAGATAAACACTGCTTGGAGCTTTAATGAAAGGTGATAGGATAATTCCATGCTAATATATATGGCACAGGGCTCTTTGGTGGTTCTGTGTTCTTCCAAATGAGATGCAAATTGCTGGCAGGATGTCATTATGCTGCTGATGGGATGACATTAGCATACACAAATTAGCTGTGGGCCTCTGTCTCACAATGAGTGACAGACCACAATGGTGAACAAGCTGCTCTGTTTGCTTTACAGCCATACCATACAGAGCATGGTTACCAATAAAGGCTTGCCCTCACCAAACAGACATTTCCCCAGTCCTCTGCCCACTCTAAGAGCAACCTGTACCCTCAGGAGCTCTCAACAATGTGCCATCATTGCTCCATAGTCATCTGGTGCAGAGATTATTTAACAAGACCTTTACTTCTGTGCACTTAAAACAAAGCAAAAACAAACGGGCACAGGTGCATCCCTTTGTGCTAGAGCCTTTAATTGACTTCCAGTGCTATTGCTTACTGGGCCTCTTGTAGGAAGATGACCCAAAGGAGTGAATTAAAACATAAACAAAGAGCTGGAGCAAAATCTGCTTTAAAGAGATAAACCTCTGGCTCCATGTCCCTTAGTTAGAGTGCTTTAATTGGCAGAAATATGGTCCGGCAGGAGTCAAGAAAGAAAACACAATTTATTGTTGCAGATGGAAAGAAACTCACTTGACAGCACAGGAATTATGTTCTTATCAGCTGGTAACAAAGAAAACTTGGTATCAGCCTGATTTCCACCAACCAGTTAGGCTTACATTAGCATATTGCAGTGTGCTCTGTATTCCCCTGGTAACTTCATGGTTTCAATGGCAAGTATTTGTTGATCGTTATACCCAGTCACCCACTCTCTCTCAAACAATTCTGTTGCTCTCTTTGAACTAGTTCCTTGGATCCCAGGATCCTGGGGCTATATGAGGGTGGGCAAAGGGTGTCCTGGAGGCCATAGGCAGGCCCCAAAAGATTGTTTGTGTCGCTCAACTTCCCCCAAATCCCCAGGCTGCCTTTTTCTTGCCAAAAGAAGGAGGCGAATTGCTGCTCCTTGAAGTCTCCACATGCAATAATTTACCTTTTATATAGGGTGCAAAGTTGCCCTGTATTAACATCAAAAATACAAGTTTTTGAGAACCAGAAGTAGTTTGCTTTGTGGGGCGGTTGTTTTTGGTAGTGTAGAAGGCCCCTGGAGGGTCCCAGGGAATAAAAATGATCCCCAGATCTTTCTGCAGTTGACCACCCCTTGGCTATACAGTATGGTAATCATAACAGTCCAGCAAGGGAGTGGAACAATAAGAGGAAGCATGGGCTTGAATCTTATTGGTTAGTCTCCTTCACTAGAGTAGACGCATTGATTCAGTGGGATTTACCTGTGTGTTGATTCACCATTCACCTATTGATTCAGTGGTTCTATTGTAGTTGGGAGCAACCAATAAAATTCAGGCTGTGGTCTCCTGCCATGTCCATTTTATTCTAGATTGGCAGGGCTGGTGGCCAAACCTTTCCAGTGGCAGGGACATCTGTATATAGTTCGTCTACAGAAGCAAAGGCTGCAGTCTGATGCATGGTCTTGAAGAAGGCTGAAGACCATCTTTGTGAAGAATGATAGTCTGGTTGATGAGTTGCTGTTTTATTAACAGAAGCTAGAAGAAATTCTTCCCATATATGAGAAACTCTTTGCAACATGTGGAATGTAAATCAATCAGAGTTTGAGAGGAGAGAAATATCTTACAAATAGTTGCTGCCTGCCAATAGAAGGGCATGAGAAACAGTCAGAAACACTGTTTGCAGTGGATATGAGAAACAGACAGACAGAACAAGGGGAATGGTTCTGAGTTAGCTTCAAATTCCAGGGATGGAGAGCTTTTGTTGAACTCCAGCTCCCACCAGTCCCACTCAGCAGGGTCAGGCATGATAAGAGTTGAAAAAAAACAACCTCTGAAGGGTCACAGGTTTCCCATCCCTGGCTTAAACTCATAGTAATATAAAATACTGTATTAGATTAGACCAGTGGTTCTTAACCTGTGGTCCAGGGACCCCCAGGGGTCCACAGTGTTCTCACAGGGGGTCCTCAAAGGCTTGAAGGCTGCTTGGCCCATCTCCTTCCTGCAGCGGAGTGGCCACGTGACAGGAGCCAAGGCAACGGCTGGCTGGCTTGGCTTGCACATTGCCATTCTATCTGCTCCGGCCAAAAACTTGCAGGAAGAAGCAGGAGAGAAGTCTTCCTTCTCTCTCCAGTGCCTCTGAGGGAAAGTTTAATGGATGGTGTTATTGTATTATTGTTATTACCAGGTGTGGTGGTGGTTTTAAATATTTGAGTTAAGTCCTGGGGGGTCTGTGGCAACAAAAGATATTTGAAGGGGTTCCTGGTAAAGAAAAGGTTAAAAACCACTGGATTAGATTACAGTACAGTATTTGCAGTACAGCCCAGTATTGTCTGCTCTGAATGGCAGTCACTATCCAAAATCTTTTCCATCACCTGTTTCTTTTAACTGAAGGTGCCAGCAATTGAACAAAGCAAAGTTAAGCAAAGTTGGCTCTACCCTTGAGTTTATGATCCCTCTTTCAAGAGGAGGTTTGGGGACAGTCAAAAATCTGAAGCGTGGGTTTATAAATTTGCTGCCTGTCATAAAGAAACAATCCACTATGTTCAGTGTGTGTACATCCAAAGGCAATTAAGTTTTGCTGTGCTATCCTTGGAATTTGTCACTGAGTTGTTAGGGAGGTGGGATATCCATAGCAATTTGGAATCAAGTCCCCAGAAATTCATGGGACTAACTTCCAAATATCGGTAAGTACAATAAGCTCAAGGTATCCTTCTCTGATGCATCTTCTTTCTCTCTTTTGTAGCAGATGAACAGTTCTCCTTTAAATATAGTCCTGGAAAAATGAGGGGAAGCCAGTATAAATCTATGATGACCAAAGAAGAACTTGAAGAAGAACAAAGGTAGGTTGGGCTTCTGTTAAGTCCATCACAGCACCTAGTGATTCTAACCTAGCTTCTATTGGTTGCACCTTACAACCAGAAATTAGTTGATTCTTGGTATATCTAACACTTTTTGTAAAGGATATTAGGATATGTTCACACTAGCTATTGTTCTGGTAATGAAGGAGCAGCTAACCTCTCTGTGGTCACCTCATCATGAGGAACATTGCCTACTGGATCTGTTGGACTAAGAACAGCTCCAGCCTTTCATTTCGATTCAGGTTCTTGAAGTGCCCAAAGAACATTCAGCATTTCTCTGAATAACAAGACCTAATATTGGTGGTGTTGTCAGCAGAGACCATCAGATAGACTCAGAATGTACTGGTTTCCTGACATCCTCGGTTTCCCTTTCTTGGTAATTCTGTGGACTTCTGATGCAATAAGCCCTTCCATCATGAAAAGGAGTACATGACTAGTGTGAACTGCCATCTTTTATTTCCTTATTACCCAGAATACCCATGGGAATAATAATGCAACATAACTCCCATTGTGGAGCACTTCCAGGCTGCTGTTTATTGCAGCTTAGTTTGTGCATGAAGTGGTTGTGAAGTATAGCTGTGGGGCAAAACTTCTGGAGGGCCAAGGTTCCTTACCCTGGTATTAAAGACTGCAGATATCTGCTGCCTTGTATCTATCATGGTAAGATGCTGCCTGAAAAATATGGGAATTTTCCCCAGCCCTCAAAGATCATAAAAATGACCCTTGCAACCCCCCAATTCTGGAAAATGCCTGAGTGATATATTTTGGCTAGCATGAAGAAAACCATTGAACCATGCCCACTTGGTGCCATAAAATCAGAATATGTAATGCTTTTATTTAAAAAGTGATTTGTTGCCATTACTATGATGATTTGAAAACTCATTGTGTTACTTGTTGCTTTTTAAAAATACAGTTAGGATTGATAAGAGAATAGAATAAAGCAAATAAATCCCTCTCTCCCTCAACATCTCTACAAATTCCCAAAAATGCCCTTTGAAAGAAACATTTTTTAAAATGAGGAGATGTTACTTATTGCACCAGTACAAGAACTACACTACTTGTAACTCATTCCTTCCAAGGTCTGTGTAAGATGTGCAGCATACATCTAAATAAGATTACTCAGAACCATGTCCCAGTGAGTAGAAGAAAGATCATTTGTACACAAATGGGTTAATGGGTCCAGCAAGGTGGTGGCATCATTTTTGTGTGTGTGTGATAAAGTGTTCTTAGTTGCAGTCAGTCAACCAATGAGTTGTTTCTACATAAAGAAAATGATTAGAAAAGCAGTGGAATATGGGCCCATTTCTTGCTAATGGCTCGGTGATTCTCTCTCATTATTGTTGCTTCATGATGTGGTCAACAAAGTCTGCTTTGTCTTTTATCTCTGTTGTTTTTGTACAGTCTGTTTGGTTTCTGAGCTATATAGAAATGTGCTTCTTAACAGCAACCTGAGGTCAGATTCATCTGCAGCTACATGCTTGCAAACTCGTTGTTTAATCATTAGCTCCTTAAATCCTGACACTGCCTTTAAAAGCACAAATATTTTAAAAACAATAATACTATGGCACTTTAATCTTTGTTCCAATAACAATGAAGACTATAACGTCTGTAATTTAATATAACACAAATGTTTGTTGTTTATTCTGCTGAAACTCAGCTCAAATTTCTACTGTAGTTTTAGAAAACAAACCCAACACCCCTCCACTCCCAATTTGAATTTTAAATGAATACAGATCTAGAACTAAACATGTTCATAAGGGTATTAGCTCATTAAGTGGACCAAACTGTCTCTGATTTCTTCAAGTAGAAAAAGTAACAGATCAATTTGGAATTAATTCATGAGCAAATAATTGGATGTAGGGCAGTCTCACCTGCTAAATTCAGTGGGTCTCAACTGACTTCAGTATAAATGTTTGGTGCAGTTGTGGACTGCACTCATGTGTCGGATCCAAATGGTGAGAGTAAACACATGCAATAGAGGACAAAATTTCTTTATGTTGAATAGCTGAGTAGTAGATGGGATTTCAGCAGATGCTCATCCATTCAACACTGTTACATGACAAGCTGCATATTCCAGAATATCCTCTTATATAACTTTAAATAGTATTACTTTTTTTTTAAAAAAAAATCCATCCTCTAGAGCATGTATTGGTCCTATCTTTAATATTTGATCCCAATGGTGCAAATGAGCAAACAAAATAGGCAAATAACAAATTAATATATAAATATGAACAAGCTAGTAATCACCTGTCTCATGAAATTGCTTGCCAGGTAAGTGATCACATTGAAAAGCCAAATGGACAGAACAAATGAAACTACTGTATATATTCATTTTTTAAAAGTGTGTATGTATGTTTTTGTGCATACATATACATTCTTTATACAGACATTTCTTTCTCTGAGCTTTATGTGGTCAGGGGAGATGGAGTTCACACAATATGCTTACCAGCATATCTCTGGATTAGGGTAAAATTCCTTTTAGTCTTCATTTAAACATGAGTAGCACTGAAACAGCCCTTAACTGATTGAGGTATCCACGGATTCTGCATACACAGATTCCAGCATCCATGGCTTGAAAATATTTTTTAAAAATCCAAAAAGGCAAACCTTGATTTTGCTATTCAGTACTGTATAAGGGACACCATTTTACTGCACTATTTATCTAATGGGACTTGAGCATCCATGGATTTTGGTATCCATGGGGAGACCTGTAACCAAAGTCCAGCGGGTACCAAGGGCCCACTGTATAAGCATTTATATTTCTAACTCAGAAATGTATACAGGTTGCCTCCTGTATCTGCGGTACCAATATCCACAGTTTCAGTTATCCACAGCTGCAACATAGTGACACATACCATAAAGTCACGCTGGAAAATGCCTAGAGGTGTCCTCTTTAGGAATCATAAAGTCTTCCAATGTAACTCTATGGTATGTTTGTACCTTTATTTTAATAGGGTTTGCTATTATCCACAGTTTCATTTATAAATGGTAAGTCCAGGAATTTATCCCCTGTGGATAGTGTGTGTGTGTGTGTGTGTGTGTGTGTGTCCTGTAACTAGAAAAGGCTTGGAGGCCATCTTGTCTGCCCAGTTGCTTACCCTTAGGAATGATCTCCTCACTTTGCTTTCCTTAACAGAGGAGCCAAAATTCATTCATGGTTGGGTGAAATGTCTTCAGCTTGATGTGGTTACCACGTTGTCTCTTCTAAAGGGAGAGCTCTATGCTCATGTTGAAAATAAAATAAAAACAAATTATCAAAAATGCGTAATAAGGAAACAGGCGAGCTCCAATTACTGAGATCTATCAGTGAGCAGCCAAACTAATCTGATTTAAGCTTTGTTATAAGCTTATCATATACCTTAAACCTAAATTCATTTTCTTACTAGTACAGTAGTTCTTTGAGCTGTCTGAGGCATAGCTTTATTTACCAGAAATAATTGTAGTTACAGCGCTCAGGGCAGCTCCCCCACACATTCATGACATGATACAAAGAGTTCTTCTGTCTTCATGTGTATCAATAATGTGGAAAAAGTAGACTTGGGTGTTTCCAGGGAATCACTTTTGCTTCACTTACATGTCAAAATAGAATTTGCTTTCCTTTCTTGGTTGGTAATTTTTCAAATGTCAGTGAGGATTTGACATACTGAGCATTTTTTACCTCTTACCAGCTGCAGATGTTAGCTAAAAAAATTTTCTTGATACAGCAGCAGATAAAAGGGAGTCTTTTGGGAACTATCCCAATGCATTGTGGTGTGAAATCTTGTTTCACCTTTTCCTGCTGGAGTTTCAACCCCTACTCTGTCCACTAGAGACTCTGGGTATGTCTCTGCTTGTGTGACTGCAAAGAGGGCCTTATCAAAGTACCCTATAGAATTGAACAAAAATTATGTATAGGAATTTTATATGGAAACCAAGATAACTGATAGAAAAAGCCATGTATACCACGAGCAACAAAGAGTCCTATGGGAACTTAAAGAATAAGAAATGTACTATAGCACAAGCTTTCATGGAGTCTAGCCTACTTCATCAGTTGCATGCAGTGTGCCATCCAGGATTTTTTAAGTATTTAATTTCCCTGAGACCTTACTGACTATAGTCACACTGCATCCATACCTGAAATCCAAGGCAACACCTCATCCTTCTGATGAAGTGGACTTTAGTCCAGGAAAGTTCAATGTGTCATACATTTCTTACTCTTTAGTTGCTACAGGACTTCTTTCTTTCCTTCCTTCCTTCCTTCCTTCCTTTTGGTTGTTTTTGCTGCAACAGATGAACAACACACAACATGCATACTCATTGCTATATGTGATGTGCCACCTGTGTATGGCAGCATACCGGCAGATAACTCCTGAAACTATACAACCAGGAAATAAATTGTGACCCGTTTGGAGGCTGGTAACAGACTGGCAAGCTGCATATGTTGCCCAGTCTACACATTGCAGAGGTCTGCTTTATAAACATGTATTACTTGTGTAGAGCAGGGGCTGTTGAACTTGTGGTCTTCCAGGTATTGTTGAATTAATACTCCTAGTTTTTAAATCATAGCTAAGGCTGGCTGGAGCTGGCAGAATCTGGAGTCCAACCATATCTGGAGATCCAGTCCTGCAGTAGAACTGTGAGAGATTCTCTAACTTCCACTAAGGAGTTGTTCCACGGTGAACATGGCTGTTCCTCTGATCTTCCATCCAGTAGAAAAATGAATACGTAATTCTACAGGACAGCTTTTTCATAAGAGACAAATGTAGATGCTCTGTCACAGCTTCCTGTCTTGGACTGCAAGGATACCGTTGGCAATGGCAGTTTGCTTCCTGGTTGACAGCATTTTTGTGCTATATGTGTACGCATATATCACCTTCCACAATTTACTTGGAATATTGAATGCTTGCTGTCTCTGTCTGTGCAGACTCCTTTGCATTTGCAAAATTCCCTCCAACCTCCTGCACTAATTGCATTGGCAGATTGTTGCATTTCTTCTAACGGATTCTCTGTTTCTTGTCAATGTGCCATATTTTCTCTGTTTCTCTGTGTCTGTTTGTTTGTTTTTCCAAGCTCTAGTTTTGTTTTGTTTCCTCTTCCTCCCCTTACCTCTGAGTGCTGGTTGTGGCATCAGCAATTTTTCATTTCAGGCTTCTCCAAACCACCCTTCTTTCTAGCTGGTTTGTTGGGGCAGGGCTGCCTGCAGGTAAGGAGCTACACTGGATCAGCCAAGGGAAACCATGCCATCCACTACCCAATCCCTTTTATTCCCAATCCTTTGTGTGCGTGCGCATGCACACTTGTTTCCCTCCCCTTTTCACCCCCACCCCCAATCAGGCAGTGCCTGACAATGCTGCCATTTTGATGTGACCAAGGTTTGCTGCATTTATGTTACAGGATTGAGCTGACCTCTGACCTCACATCCCTGTAGCAAGTACCTTAGGTCCTCGGCCACAAACATTCTTACAAATCCTTTTGGTAAGGAGATGATGCATCTTAGTAGTAGTGGTACCACCTATAACCTCTGCTAATGTGATTTGAAACTAAAGTTGACCATGTTTCCCTACCCCCCACCCTGCACCTTCCTTTTTCCCTTTCCATAACTAATTAGTCTCCTTGCCCTCTGTGCCCCATTTCATTTCCCATGAACACCACAAATCAAATCAATACTAAAAACAAAAACAAAACAGAGTCTTCCTAGTGGGATCCTAGATTGGCTCTTACTATCTATCCTCTGGTTAACTTCTCCTGGGTAGCATGAACTAAACAATTCAAGAGTGAGATGCAGGAGTTCAGCACCTCAGCTGTTAGGATCTAGGGATGGAAAGAGTATTCAAAATACTAGAAAGAAAGAAAGACAGACAGACAGACCATGTTTTTCAAATGTTGAGAAACCCTGGTGGGAAAAATCCTTGACTGACAAGAATCTTTGCAGTTTGGGACACAGTTGTTTTGTGCATTTTCTGTGTATGAAACAGCATTTTTGTGCAGAAACTACTGTTTCTATGCAAGACTACCACATTCACATTTTGCATAGACTAACTCCTGAATTACAAATAGGTTTTGAAAACTGTGTAGTTTTCAAAGACTTTCTCACAGTGTGAAGAAAATCGCTAAAATTACTCATTGCTTCCTTCCAGAGGAAAATTAGTGGATAATTACATCCCTTATTAGGATCTATACATCAGATTTCTGAGGGTGCATTCTTCAACTAAGAGTAGGAAACGTACCTCCCAGATCTGAACACTAGGGCTCCAGTCCAGTTGGCTCAATTGCTTGTGAGCTGGACAACCCTTCTTTCCATTCTGCATTAGGATTGAGTTTCTGACTGTAATCACTGCACCCTGTTGTGCCTAGAGCAAAGTTCCACCAAAAATGAATGGAATTCATCAGAAAAGTGATAATATATAACAGTGATAATAAGTGTGTTTCTATACAGGGACTCAGTTGGAGAGAATGTGGCCCATCAAAGGCCTCACCTAATGTACTGACAGCTGTACTGAGAAATGACTCTTCTGTTTGAAGACCCTATTCTTAACTACTGCAGGGAACCCATAATTCAAGTTAACACATGCATAAAACTCCCCTTCGAATCAATGGAATTTTAATAGAGTTTGTTTGGATTGTGCTTCTAAGTCTTTGATATTCGAAACATATCTCCATTACAGGATACACTGCCCAGCCTGTCTGCTAAGCCCCTACTCAGGTGTTATTTAGTTATCTAAAGCTTGCATTTTGGCTTGACCAGACACCATGGAATAATGAGGCACTTTGCTGGTCATATAGGCATCAGAATAGGGGAAACATTATTTAAACTTGCTCAAGAGATCCAGGAATTTTAAAACTTGAGGAAAGAAAGACAGGCTTATCTGGATATGTGTTGTTTAGCATTTAAATAGCATTTTCTGAGTATCACTTCGTGTACATTATCTTATTCATCCTTGTAACAACTTAGTAAGGTAGACTAGTGTTATTTTTTCCAAACTGAGGTGGGGAGCTGAGAAATTCCTTGCCCAAAACCACTTACTGACCTCATAGCTGAGGTTTGAACCTTTGGCTTCTTTATCATAAGCTCAGGTCTTTTAACTCCTAAGCTACTACAGTTCTCATATGCTGCCTTGGGTTGACAGCCAGCCATTCACAAAACTGCAAAATGGATTACAAGGCAAGTTGGCTTCTCTGCTGCTGGTGTAAGTAAGTTTGACATTGGCAGGTGAAGCTTTTCAAATCAGGACCTAATGTTTATCAACGACTAATTGCTCTGGATCAAAGTACTCTTCATAGCTACATGGATTGCTTCAAAATCTAAAAAGTTAATCTTGGCTGTCAGAGAGGTAATTTATGTGGTGTTCTGGACATGTTAGCTTTCTTATCAGGGGTGATTTTAATGATCAGAAGAAAAAACACATTATTAAAAGACACTCAGCACTTCCCGGGGAAAGAAAATACAGCAGAGCTACTCCAAGCCAGAGGACAAGGAAATAAGACAAGAAGAGCAAAGCCGGAAAGTGGCTGAAGACCATGGCTTATGATTATGCTAAGGGCAAGCAAGCTAGGGGATCAATTTGAGATTAAAGCTCACCAGATTATAGCACAAAAGAAGAATGGGGGAGGGAGAAGGGAGAAGACATAGCTTCTGCTGGAGAAAGAGGACAAGAATGGGGGATATTGAGCAAACTATGAAACAGGAGTGAGGGGTCAAGAAAAGCCAAAACTTCCAGTTAGGAACTAAGTGGTACGAGCAGGGAAGGGACACACAGGAACAATTTAATCACTCTGCCCAGAAACCAACACAGTGGACTCTGTGTTGTCAGTTTCTCAAAGCTTTTGTTTTTATAGCTTATTTTCATTTCAAACCCTTGGTTGGTAACTGGGAATTGGTGTCATTGCCCAGCATCAGTTCCAGGGAAAATTACTTGAGGGGGATTACAACTCCCAGAATCCCTCCAGCCAGCATGGACAATAGCCAGACTGACTAGGGAATTCTAGAAGCTGTAGTTCCCAAAAGTAACTTTCCCCATCTGTGGTTCTAGGTTTTTTGAAGGAGAAGTTGGGAAAGATCCTTTCACAATGGTTCCTGCCCAACCCACTCCCCTCTCCTCCTCACTACTTGTGCTGCTGCTTCATTTGCCTCTCTGTTTATATCCAGTTGGCTTCATCTCCCAAGGAAAGCAAGGCCAAGGCAGAGGGACCAATGAACAGCCTGTAGCAGCAAGAAGGAAAAGCAATAAGGTCCTGGAGGCTCCAAGGGTTGGTGGTGACTTACTGGGCCATGAGCCTCTGCAGGTGCCTGGCAATGCCATCCTTGCCATGTTGCAGATAATCCTGTAAAACTATGAGCCTGTTCTATAATAAAGTGGCCTTTGGTTTGTAGCCAAAAGGCACAGTCCACAAGCCACTTCAGATGGCAAACTCTGCACTTAAACTAGGTTAGTTTCTTTGGCTTCAAGAGAGTGAACAGTTCCATTCCTGAAAACACTGCCTGAAAGGACATCCAACAGACTTCAATGGCAATTGTATTATGCATTTATTTATAGAATATTTATTTCTTCCCCAATCTTTACCTGCTAATCCAGAGGTCTTAAAGCATGTATTGTAGAAACAGGATATATAACGCAAATTCAGTTGGTGATCTGTGAATTATCCAGTATATTCCCAGTTCTGTTCATGCTGGCATTTGATCCTGAAGGCTGCAAATTAGATTTTGAAGGAGGATCTAATTCTGGATCAGCTCCTTTCAGTTTATCTGGTTATTATGGTGTATTCTTCTGTTTAAGGCAACATAAATTCCTGGGACAGGGGCGCCCTCTGTCGATCTTGGCAAGTCATTCTGGTTTGAAATTTGGTAAATCTCAGCTGCAAAATCACCTTTGCATTATATGGGCATATCCCAAACAGACTGAAACTTGTTATGGAATCAATCTCACCTCCAGAGAACCCTTGGGATTGTAGTTTGAAGGTTGCCGTCTTTCACAGAATTCTCAGCACCTTTCAAAATAACCGTTCCAAGTGTTTTGGGATGGCAGTGGGGGAAGCCTTGAGAGTCCGAGCAGTATAAAACCAACACAGAATCTTAAGTGTAGCTATGCAAGGAGGGAGATACACAGATTTACTTAGTCACCAGGCTGTTGTTGCTTACGGAAGTCTTATGCAGACTAAATTCCCCTTGTCTTGAGAAATTTCAGAGCAAGAAGGTTTGAAAAAAGTGTGCGTGTGTGTACGTGTACACATGTGCCTTCAAGCTGCCTGCCGACTTAATGGTGATCCCATGAATTTCATTGGCCTTTCTTAGGCCAAATCCAGACTACACAAATAATCCAGTTTGAAACTGGATTATTTACCATGCATTCTTCCTATGGAATCCTGGGATTTGTAGTTTGGTGAGGCACCAGCACTCTTTGGCAGAGAATGCTAAAGACTTTGTAAAGTAATAGGAAGGAGCTATGGCAAAGAATCCAGTTTCAAACTGGATTATTTGTGTAGTGTGAATCAGGCCATAGGCAAGGAATATTCAGAGGTATCAAAGAGAGCACTTTGCCACTTTTTCTAACAGGCAAGTGTGTACTTTGTCTATTTGTTTTGTTGCAAAAAAAATTCTCCCAAGTATTCTTTTTCAGGTTTCAGAGAAACTAGGAATGCAGCTTTTGTACTAGGAGTAACCTCCATCATGGGGCATATGGCCTAAGTCATATGGCAATCAGGTGTAGGACTGGCTCATGGGAACTTTCCATTTTGAGCTCAGCTGAGAAGTTACTTCGGACACTACAACTCCCAGAATCCCCATCTGTCTGGGGGAGTTAACTTTCCAAGGTCTGGTTTTTGACGTGTGGTTGATTGAGAAAAGGGCCCACCTAGCTTGAGACTGAAGCAGCTATACAGACAGACATGAAGGGAGCCTCCTATTTAGCCTGCTTGTCCTTTCAGATTAATTGGAGAAAGCTTGCAGAAAACTGGGATATCACAATCTGAAACTCAAATCTCATACAGTGGAAAGAACTAAAATGCCATTGTTTCTTACCGCCATTGGATTAAACAAACTACAATCCCTTCCTGAAATCAAGCAAGATATATACCAAGAAAGGTCCACATTTTCCCAGACTCTGACCCTATGCCTTCTCAGCAGAACAGACAAAATGGACATTTCTAGGCATAACGCTACATTGTTTCAGGTGGTATTATTAGGTTTCGACTGGGTTAATATCATAAGGAGAGCTTCCTCCCACATAGAACAAAATAAAGAAGAGGTGGCAGAGGGATTAGCCAAAGCAGCTAACCATTCTGCCCAGCTTCCCCTTCTACAAACACAGCTAGACCTTCAAAGAGAAAGGGATACATTTGAGCAGATACCTTTTGGTGCCTGTCAGCTCTGCTCTCCAGTGCATGCTCCCCCTCTGCTTGTTCCTCTGTGATTTCTGCTTGCTGAATCCTAATGTTGCAGTAGCCTTGGGATCATTTTCCCTTCCCATTGTTATTTGCTGCCTCAGGCTGCCTGCATCTTTTTCCTCCTCCTTTATCAGCAGCTTTGCTTTCCTGTTGAGCATGATGTTTCTTTAGGATAAAAGAGGCTGGTAAGTTTCTGTTCCCTTTTTGCTGTTCATCTTCTGCAGCACGATAGAGCATTCAAGGGTGGGGAAGGACTATACAGCAGTCTGGCGTGTTACTGCAATCGGCATAATGGCAAAACCATTCTTGTCTCTGCAGCAAATATTTTGATGCTGTTCAAGCTGTTAACCAACATAAGAAGGTTCAGACCAAGGGCCAGCCCTACCATTAGGTAAAGCGAAGGGGCTGTCTCAGGCAGGAGTTGTTGAAAAGTAGCAGCAAGATGTTGGAGAGAGAGCTTTGTAAGCTAGGCAAATGTTGTCATGTATGGTAGCTGCTCTTGAAGAAAGCTTCAACTGCCATTCTAACTGGCTTTTGTGCATGGAAAGGAAGATTAGTGTGCCATCTTGTTCTTCATTTTAGGTAGTAAAATGTTCCAGGCCAGATTGCATTCAGTAAAGAATCCCGCTGTGTTTTTATTTTCTGCATTTCAACAATGGCATTCTACTTGCAGGAATGAGTTAGATATTCCTTCATATACCTTGACTTTAAAAAAAAAAGACCTCACAGACTCCAACTGGCCCAACAATGCCTAGTTGCCGCTACTGTTCTTAAAGATACGGTATTTAACTATAATTAAAAGAGGAGGATTTTGAAAAGGGATACAAGTAAAGTTTAAACCCTCCCACAGATTTTTACACCAATATTTTCAGGCACTAATATCTAGCAATCATCTGCTATCTTCTACCTGGACTGACTTATGGAAAATTCAGCTTGAGTCTGAATTGGGATAGAATCCCAGCGTGCTCTGGCAACAGCATACTATGACTGACAACCAAAAATTATTAGTGTGTTTTGGAAAGTAACAGTAAAATTGCTGACCACGCTGTACGTATTTTGAAGTCTGGTGCTGTTTTCAGAAGCAGCACTGGGACATCTTGAGGCCAGTATCTCCCAATATATTCTGAGAAATCTTTGGCTGGTGTAGTTTGTTCTATTAGAATATTGATCATACTCCCAACACAAGTTCTTTGTCTGGCTGCAGTGACTTAGAGGACATCATCACAGTCTTCATAGCCACAACACTACCAGTGAAAGGTAAAAAATGTAGGCTGTTGTGTTCATCCATATCAACATGCCCATTATAGCAATTCTAGCAAGTCCAATAAGTATTGTGTCTTTTTTAAGGTTAATGAGTCTTAATTGCCCATTCAAGATCAAGCCACCCCAAAATATTTTTCATTGGATCAGGGATTACCCACGAAAGGAAAGTTCATCCTCACTCCCAGTTACTGTGGGGATTGTAACTAAATTCAGAGATAAAAGGGTAACTGGGGTAAGGGAGTGACAGATGATTTTATAAACCTTGTTAATTAAAAAAAAAGAGACTGGTGCTTTGACAACATGATCCCTGATTCCACAACATCACTGCCTGGTTGTCCTCTTGCTCCGTATTTCCTAAACCCAAATGGCACAGCTGTCGCACAACTTCTTTTATCCATGCTGAAGTTATTTAGTAATATTACAAAATCCTTCCTATACAGAAGAGCAATGTTATACTTTGGTTAGTGGACTGACATTCTTCTTCTTTTAAGAGAGAAGATAGAGGGTAAGAGGAAAGCTGCTTTAAGCTATTGATTCTTTTCCATTTCTACTCAGGGGTCGGTTCCACGGCTATTTTTTTTGCGCAAAGTATCGCATTAGCGCTCTTTCGAATTTGCACCGCGGAGTTCCCATGGAAAAGTTTCGCTTCCTACTTACATCCGTGTTGTAGTTCCCATGTCATTATAATGTGTATTATTTAAAATTTCGAATTTCTACAATTCGAAGTACTTTAATTCCCACGATGTCGATATTACGCATCTTTTGTCAATATTATCTGTCAATCAACGTAGTACGTCATTCGTTGTACACGTACTTCCTTTCGGAATTCCCGCCACCCGCACACTCATTGGTCAACCTTTTACACCCTCTTGGGTTTCTGATTGGGCATCTACTCTTCTTTTATGGCCTTTGTTGTCTTCAATCTTCCAAAGTAAATTACTGCCACCATGGAGGTTTTAGCTACCATCATTTCCTGCTTGTATTTGGCTATCAAAGTACTCTCCACAATGGTTTCATTCTCTGAGAAGTGTCGTTCCTACCGAAGAAGAACCCTTATTAGGAAGCGAAGACTTCGCAAAGGAAAAAACGCTTTCACTGAGTACTTTGCTTTGCGTAACGATTTTAAGAGGAATATTATCACCGCATTCAACCTACAGAACGAGCTGCCATGCATGCTGGCCCCGTTAATACACAGCTCACTGCGTCAACGGAGATTTTGTCAAACACATCGATATTCCGATGACATAGACGTAGCTGCTCCTGTACTTTTTCCTCCCCCCAAAGATCCAGTAAATCAATTGTTTCCGCATGAGTCCAAGCTATTCCCCTGCCCCCTTCTTTGTTCTCTGTAGTGAATCCATAAGAAAAAGGAAGATGTTTACAGATGCTTCAAAAAGAGGGATGCCGGATGTGTAGGCGGGTTTTCGATTGCGTCACTTTACAATCCGCACACACCTCCTACATTTAACATCGCGAATATAAAAATGTCGGATAGTTCCCATATGCGATAATGCGCAAACTTGCGACACTTTTTTAAAAAAGGCGGAAAATCAGCGGTGTCATTAAGTGCGCCACTTACGGGTATTTTTGCCCCCCTCCTTCCGAAAAGGGCGATACAGATGCGGAAGACGTGGGAACTAACAGAATTCTAGGCGAATTCTTTGAGGAATATTTTTGCCGTGTAAACGGCCCCTCAGTTTCTGTTTCTCCCCTGGTCTTTGTTGTTCATCTGTGCCCCACGTGGCACTCCTTTGCATCATGTCTTCATATGTTCTGCATTGTACTGATCTTCCTGAAGCTGGTTCCCATTCTCCATTTGCTGTTCATCACGTGTTATGGATATTCTTCCATTCTTCTGTTTAGCAAGCCGTGTAGAATACAAGATGAATAGGAAGATGCAGGAAAATACTGAAGAAAACATGGAAGATACATTAGGAGTGTGTGAGCACGTTCTTATATCGTCAAGTATTCTGTATCAACATTTGCACATTTGAAATGTTGGCTCTACAAAGAAGAAAATTATATCAAATTAATCATCTGTACTGTAAAGTATTATCCTATGTAATTACTGATAATTCAAGTAAAATCTAAATATATGAAAAAGTAAGTACTTAAACTGGCTTTGGACAGCGGTGAGAGTGAATTGTTCACAATTGTATATTTTAGAATGGTGGTGGACAGAATTTCCAAACTCTTACAGTAATTGTCTCTTGACCTGAGAATATGGTAACCAATACGTATCCTCTTCCTGTAGATAAAGAGGAAAAGCCATTCTGAAAAAGAATGTTCTGATGAAGTTGATTCTAAAGTACTCAGCTGTGACTGGCCACAATGCTAGTGACTTAGAATATGGGTGCAAGAGGATCTTTCTTGCACAACATTATCCACATTCTTAGCTTAATGATGAAATTCACATTGGTCATAAGTACCCTTCCCGAAACATCGATCTTGAGTAATTATCCATTACAACTCCCAGAATCCCCCCAGCCAACACTTTTTACCCCATATACCTCCTCTGCTTATTCCCATTCCTTAGCTGTCTTCTCTTAGCTATGTCAATAATATAGATATAAGATATTTATTATTCAAATTTTCATTGTTATTACTATCCTTTTTTATAAATAATAATCTGTCAACATTCTTAGTATATTGGAATGTGATTCTATCTGTTTGATTTAAAATCTGTCTCTTATTTTTGGACTATATAACTACATATGAGTCAGAGCTCTTAAGTTAATTATTAACATGAATAAGACAATGTTGGCTTAAGGGGAGGCACACCGGCCCTTAAGCAATAGCTTGTTGAATGCAGTGATTCCACAATTACTGACGCCATTATACTCGGCTTCAAATTTGGCAAGTCCACACCAGTATTACTGGTTATTGATGCATCTAACTTGCTTCCCCTGCCCCTTCCTTTATCCAGTCTATAATTGGGGAGGGGGGTGTTTGTGCTTGAATGGACTATGTTATCCTTTATAAGTGAATGAAAGGCTTTCTAGCATAAGGAGGAGTACAACATACTCTTTTGTATTAGATGGTTTGGCATGAATTCACTCAAATATAGAAGATGAGGATGGTACATATGTAAAACGCAACTTCTGTCCACTGCTCTCTGTGATTAATGGTTACCAGTGCCCATCTTATTTCAACAGCTGTTCTTAGCAAGTGTTCCCATTGTGTTTATGAAATGATCCAGTGCTTGACTTATGAAAAACGTAATACAGCGGAAAACCAGAGAAGAACGTAATGTTGGAATGTGTATATTTTTAGAGAGGGGTTATATTTGTCAGTAGGAGAGGGGGTTGTTTTTTTAATAGCTATGCACTGTAGTAATCCCTTCCATTGTGAGCTTCAGTTATTTGGTTCTGATCTTCATGGAATGCCTCATGCATAACCTTTGGTGCCTGAGAAATCTGCACCAGGTGAGAATCATGATGTATGAATTAGCACAGCCTATATGAACCAGTTTTTAAGTCCAGAGCTGTCACTCTGAACAGACATATATAATGAAATATATTGCTGACCTAATGCTCTGGACTACTGAAAGGATGAAATGTTCAGAATGGGATATGAGGGCATATTAAATTTAGATCTTCCCTCCCCAAAAAAATGTTTCAAGGGATCCTTGCCAGTTGGTAAGGCTAGAACAGGCTAGAAGTCTTCAAGATGCAAACCAGGAGGTTTTGTACGTGCTCAGCTTGTTGGGCTTAGACTATCCTGCTGCAAATGATGAAGCAAATGCCTTTAATCTCAAGGTGTCCTTTCTGGTGAATGTTTTGTGTTTGTGCCCTGATGGTTCAGAAACTTTCCTTAAAACTCCCTCTCAGCACTAAGTTCTTTCCCTCCACTTATTATAAAAAGTAGTAATAATAAATAACCCTCCAAAGGTGACATGTCTCAAATGAATTCTCTTTATTTTCTTCTTGTTTCTCTTTACAGAGCTGAAGACTATATGAAGTTATCCCTAGACTCTTCCTAAGGCTTTTCCTTTTGGCATCTTTTAAAGGCTTGAGAAAAAACAACCCCCCAAACCTACCAGATACACATATCCAACTGAAATATAAATAACCCCTCAAAATATGGGACTTTCTCTTTGGCTGAAGCTGAGTTCCTCAAAATAAAATCTTATAATGTCAAGACTGGAGAGAATCTTATGTGTTTGGGTATGGAGAACTATATGGGCTGGAGAAAGTAGGAAACTGCATTTTGAGGGGGTCTGTTCTTAACTGTGAAAGTAAGATGCTTAAAGTAAGTCAAGCACACTTTGTTACAATAACTGCTCTATATCCACTGCTCTATATCCACTATCTTCCCAAAAATGATAAATTCTCTTTAGACAGCATGGACTAAGACTAACAATCAGATCAGTGATTCTCTCAACTATCTGGTCCCCTTCCATTAGTCTGCCTTGGACCAAAGCATATCTTGATAGCTTTGATGACAATGCATTGAGATTTGAAGCATTGTGAATGCTCCCTTCACTTGCAGGTGGAGATTTAGTGGTAAGATGTAGACTCTAGTGTAGCTAGTCTTCCATTGTAGCCTTTTAATAAGAAGCAGTCCTTCATCTTAGATAGTGGGAAATCCTAAGAACTAAGAAGGATTTACAGTGCAGGTCTACCCAGAAGTAAGTCCCATTGAGTCCAGTGGGGTTTACTTTCAGATAATGGCACAGGAGTGCAACCTTATTG
Source organism: Gambelia wislizenii (assembly GCA_030847615.1). NCBI lineage: Eukaryota > Metazoa > Chordata > Lepidosauria > Squamata > Crotaphytidae > Gambelia > Gambelia wislizenii. The sequence goes on from JAUMIR010000002.1 coordinate 193,379,993, forward strand.
TAATTGTTTATTAGTTGTGCTTTTTAATCATGAGGACTATAGCTTCATTAAAGCGCAATAGCCAGTGTATTTGGCCCTTGCCCCTGATCCCAAGAATGGCGTTTGAAAAAGTAAACCTTGATATGTGTAGTGTCCCTCAAGTTATGATTTATTATAAATTTCCTGAATAACATCAAATGTATTGTTGATATGCGGCCACACTGATATAGCATCCTTTTATTTTTTTAAAAACCCCAATTTTTTGTTGCTGCCTCCCTACAACAGATCAATCAGTGCATTAAATTTTTACAATATACTGTAATGTACAGAAAATCAGTTCTGCAGACTTTATTGAAACAATACTTCCAGTAAAAACTATACTGTTGTTTAATAAGCTTTTTGTACCACAAAGAGAGTACTGAAGTAATGTACTGAGGTCACTTTCTATTTGTGGAATTACCACTTTGGGTTGGGATTCTTCCAAAATCCTATCATATTTTGAAGACAGATTAATCCATGACTAACACTTCATACTACATCAAAGCCAAGCTGCTTTTAAAAATGAAAACTTAATTCTTTGGGAATACTTGAAATTATTTACTCAATCATTCTTTGGAGTGCCCAGGTTTGGGAAATGTTTTTCTCTAGCATAACTTTTTTTAAAGGGCTTATTTAGGAAGCAGCAGGAAGCTGTAGCTTTTTAAAAAAAATATCTGAGCTTCCACTTCTGTTCATGTTTTCACTAGCATAATACAGTTTGCAATTGAATTCTGTTTATATAAGGACACTCGGCTTTGAGATACCTGTTAGCATCCACTCTGCCTCCAATTAATTATTTTGACTGATTCAGTGTTCCAGGCACTATTAACTATGCAAAGATTGCCTTATATACAATATAATGCTTCAGTATACAGCAATACATATATTGTAAAAGGAATATGACTAGTGGTTGTGAGCAAAGGTATCTCCTCAATAATGTCAAAAATGGTTATCTGGGTATTTTCTACATTTTTTTTTCTAAATGTGAAGGTGACTCTTATACACAGGACTGTACTTTCTAGTGGCTTGAAATGTATATTGCCATTACTCAGTCCAATAAACCTTTAAATAGTTTATATGAATTTGTTGTTGTGTTTGTTAATGTGTATGGCCCACACCCCTCTGCCCTCAACTATTGTGTTTCAAAAATTACACCAACAGAATAATACTTTTTATATCGTTATTCAGTGTGGAAAACAGAACCATTTGTTTGTTTGTTTTTCTTCTGCCCAGGATTAGCAAGTTAGAATAAGAAAAACGGCTTCGGGAAGAGATTCTAAAACAGAAATTCAGATTAATAGTTGATTTAGGCATAAACTAGATATGTCACACAGATAGATGCATGTGGTTTCACAACTCTTTTCTCACTTCCTTTCAGCTTGTTGTGGGGTGCACCTATTTTGGGCCTGCTCACATAAGTGACTTGTTTTGTTTCATTGCAGCAACATCAAAGAAGTGGGTTTGTACAAGACTGCAACTTTTCCAATATTACAAAATGTTTTCCATTCCACAGAAGAGGTGCAATTTCATACAGGGGACAAATGCATGAACAGATAATTGCACAAGTAAGCCAGCCGATAGGGAAGGCATGTGAAGAATATGTGGTGCTCCCAGGGCTTGGGAATTCTTTGTTAAAAATTACAGTAATTCATTGCTCCAGTTGATAAAAAAAATTAACAATCATTTCAAGATGCATCATTTTAATAGTTAAACACCTCTGGTATTACTTCTGAGCAGCAATCAACAGTTCTCATTGCTCTAAAGTGATCCTGGCCATTTAATAATTTTGAATTATATTTAGCAGATTAATTTTTAAAAGCTAATGTCAAAAATTCTTAACGTTGACTAATTGTTTTCATTAATGATTTAATATTAGCACTAAAGCTAACATTTAGAAGTTTTGGGCCCTCCAAATATTGTTGGTTGACAATTCCCATTGTTCTCTATAATTGCCCATGCTCACTAGGGCTGATGGGAATACTACACTCTGGCTGTAGATACTCCAGAGTGTGACGGAGCATCTGAACCAGCTCAGAAACCATCTAAAAGCAGACAAATAGAGGCAGAGTTCGACTCAAGTCTAGTGTGCCAGTAAACATAATCTGGGCAGCTGGAGCAAACAAACCTACTGAAGAGAAGGTCATAATAAGCATACAGAAGTTAATAAGGTTATATCAGGTTGAATCTGGGCAGCTGAAGACTAGCTAAAGCCAAGTTCAGACTGTAGCAAGCAGGACATGCAGTTCAGGCTGTACCCAGAGGGCAGTTTTGCCTAAAGACATCACTGAACCAGAAACAGGAGGGAAACAATGGCTCCACTGAAAAGGTACCAATAATTGAGGGAAGGGGTTGCTGATCTAGGCTATACAATCTGAACTGATTCTGCTAGTCCTTTTCAACCAGCAAGGATATGCACAGTGTAACTTGCAGGCTTAATGATGCTGATTCAGCACACTAAGAGCAGAACTTGAAATCATAGCTAGTTACCAAAAGAAATAGTTATTAATTCCTTCAGGCAGTGACTAAGGTATGTTTTATTTTGATGGGTAATCAGTGAGGGAAATCGCAGTGTAACTAATTTTAACAAGTGTGGGCTCAATAAATGATGGTATTGGAATAGCACATGGTTCAAGTGCCAGTTCATGCTCTGTTGAGGTGACAAGGAGACAGATAGGAGAGTGTATTCTATAGCACAAGCCACTGGCTTGTAGCATTCAGAGTTTTTACAGAAGTAACTAAAAGTAATAATTTAAATTACAGTTGAAAAGAGCTGTTACCTTTAAATATTATAAATGCATGCCCCCTGTTTCTGGCACTGAAGCTATAGCTGTACCCAGTTAGCTTTTAAAGTAAGGGCTTGTCTATATGAGGGGGGGGGACTATGAACACGTCTGAAAAAGCAGGCGTTTGCAATGATGTGATCTGCCTACATGGCCAAAAGAGCCCCCATAAACTCTGCATGACCCCCTAGCCAGCTGGTGGCCGCGAGTGATTTACTTGTAATTTTAAATCTGCCGCCACCAATTAAAAAAAAAAAACAGTTTCCCAGGGTGTGCACAAGCCACACTTTGTATTTACAAACAAATAAAATAAAATAAAAAAGTATAAAATCACCATTTGATCGACTTACCAGACCCTCGCTTAGCCGAAAACCCAACATGGCAGCCATAGCCGCTTTCCCTCTGTGCTAGCCCCACCCCCTGTGATCGTCCAGCCAATCAGATTGTACTGCCTGTTAGTATCTGTGTGAACATGAGTGTTCAAATGATCACACATTCGCATATCATACAGAGCTTTTAAAAATATCCGTATAAAGCCCCAGACGCGGTGCACACTGACTTTGCGGTGGATTTGTCTGCCCTTCTTCTGAATGACGAATTTGTGCACACATCCATATGAACGGATCGCTGATCTCTTTCATCTTGATCATATTATTTTGACCATATAGACAGGACCTAACTTTCCAAACTCTGAATAAGACATACTGGAGAATTGAACCTTATGATTCATTAAAAGAGAAGTAAACGTTTTGTGGCTTCTTCCAGAAAAGCCAATCAGAAAGGTACAAGAGTGTCACCAACCAAGAATCAATACTGGAGCCTTGCTAGTAATGCATGCAACTTGAGTGGTCAGGGAAATGAGCTAATACACCAAAGCCACTGGCACAATATAGTCAATGCACTGAATCACTCTTAACGGTCACTGTCATATGTCTGTAAGAACCTGCCCCACTCCCACCGCAGTTTGCTTGAAAAAACTGGTAATCATTTCTCACAGACAGCTAGGACTGTGGGCCAAACTACTTGTGATGATCAGCCACATGAAGCTTTTTTCCCATTATGTGCATTTATGTTCACAGTAGGAGTGGAAAACCTTTGGCCCTCTTGATGCTTTGGACTTTAACATGCAGAAAATCAAGACAGCATGTGGCTTAATGTCTGGAAGGCTAAAGGTTTGCTAAACTTGTTTTGCAAAATGCAGCTGTGGAAGGTTACATCCTGCAGCAAAAGTCTAGCATGAGAGTAGTGGGCTTTCCCCTTTGGCTCTCCCTGCCTTAAAAGTCTCTCTCCTAATCTCCTAAGCAGAGGAATAGTCTCCACTGTAATCCATCAGCATTTGTCTTCCATTTGTAGACTGCAATTTCTGAAGTTTCATTGTTCTAAAATACAGAAAATACATAACTAAACAGGTTGTACAGGCTGGCTCCTGCTCACTCTCTCTTACATAATTCTTTAAATGGGGTGGGAGACATTACTTTTAAAAGTAAGCCCAAGGATTCTTCAATCAATTCTAATTTTTTTATATACTCTTATAAATTTCTTTTAGCTACCAGCCTCAAGAACCCAAGTCAATCATCATGCTCATTTTAAAAACATTTCTACTTTTAGTAGCAGTTATAGTAGCATGCACCCTCAGGTCACCTGTTGGGAAACCTCATGAATTTCATAGGGTCTTCTTAGACAAGGAATTATTCAGAGGGGGATTGCCATTGCCTTTTTCTGAATTATAGCTGACAGCACCTGCTATTCCCTAATTTTCACAATACTAATCAAGGCTGATCCTGGTTAGCTTCTAAAACCAGACAGGACCTGGTACTTTCAGGGTGCTTCAACTACTTTTATCCCATTAAAAATTGGACAGTGAGGTAGGAAGCATAGTTTCAAGCACATCGATGTCCTTTCAACATTCTAGTAGTGGTGCCTGAGCCATTTTTCAGTCAGTTCATCCTGGAGAACTGCTGTTAATATTGAAAGAATGGCCACTGCCTGGGCATGGCCAGTTAGCATACAATCACTGCCTAACCAGGACTGAGGACAACCAATGTATGGCAGGCAAAAGGATCCACACAATTAGCCCCACACATGAGAATATTCCTGAGTGCCCAGAATCTGACAGTGGCCTGCTGAGGCTGGTATGACAATGGCACCTGTTCTTTTGGCCATTGTGAAATCTGCTTTACTTACATGTTGTTCTGTTTTGTATGTCTTTTGTGATTGCATATAAATGGGCTGCCTTTGAAAACTATTTGGAAATGTCACACATTTCAGAATGCAACTGCCAGATTTTCACCTAGTATCACTTAACGGGAACAAGTTATTCCTATGCTACAGTTATACTGGGATGTACTGTCAGTTCCTTATGCTACAGCAATTACACTGGTCCAAACCACCCTACCACCTGAATACACATCTGATCTCATCTGACTGCAGAAGCTAAGCAGGGTCAGGCCTGGTTAGTACTTGGATGGGAAACCATCACAGAAGTCCGGGTAAGGTTAGGGCAGAATCCTGCCTGAAACCCCAGAGTACTGCTGCCAATCAGAGTTGGCAATCCTGGGCAAGATGAACCAGTGGTCTGATTTAGTATAAAACCCTGTCCCTATGCTTTCTGTGTGCTTGTCCACTTGTGTGCACTGGATATGACCTCTAAAGCTGTGATATCTTGAGATATTACCTGAAGGGGCTGCCTTCTCAAATATGGGTTTGTAAGGGTATGCAAACATTTTCTGGAGGCCCTGAATTAGCCTGCAGTCTTAAACGGATTTACCTGGGAGTGAAGACCCATTAAACACTGTGGGGCTCATTTCTGGGTAGACACATGTATATAAGATTTCGCTGAGCCTGTTTTAGAAAAATCATGAAGCAGGTTCTTGCCTTATAACAGTTCATGTTACAAGGGGCTTTAAAGGACTGCCAGGTCTTCAATGAAGAGTGATGTTTTAGGTGTAACAATTTGACTAATGATTTGACTGAAGTTTTTCTTACTGAAAAAAATCCCAAGCTATATGAAATTGAAGGCTTTCATGGCCGGCATCCATAGATTTTCCTTGGTTTTTTTCTGGGCTGTGAGGCCGTGTTCTGGAATAGTTTCTTTCTGACGTTTCACCTGCATCTGTGGCTGGCATCTTCAGAGAATGGTTGGGTAGGAGTGATAACGGCCCATCAACCAACCATCAGCCAAACAGACACTAACGAGCCTTGCATTTCTATACCCAGAAACTAACCATTCAATTACACAAACTTACATATACTCCCCAACAGGGGGTCACAGCATATAAACTCCACATACACTCCTACCCAACCATTCTCTGAAGATGCCAGCCACAGATGCAGGTGAAACACCAGAAAGAATCTATTCCAGAACACAGCCTCACAGCCCAGAAAAAAAACCAATGAAAATCCAAGCTACTTTATCATTTCAGTTCTAAATTACCTAATATAACTTCATGGTGGTGGGGTGGGGAGCTGACATGAGATTATTTTCTATTGGCACTTTCCCCCATGGTTCCTAATTAATCCTCAATTGTCCCTAAATCTGGATTGGTGGTCCTCCAGATGTTGTTTGCCTGAAAATGCCATCAAATTCTGGCTAGGGCAGATGAAAGTTACAGTCCAACAGTATCTGGAGGGCCAAACATTTGCATCTCAGCCCTAAGTAATGATATCTACATTTCAGCTAAAATGAAGTAGTTAGACCTGTTCATCTGTTTCATCAGAGAGGTTGAGACCTTAAGAAATTTACATTTGGGAACCATTATCTATTTTAAATAGTTATGCACTTCAGATGTGCAGGTATCTACGAAAATATGAATTTTGTTCCTTATTCAGGTGGTTCAGATATACACTCCTACACATTAAAAGGGAATGAGGCATGGTTTATGAATATCATCTAAGGCTTACATTCTAAATGCGGGCAGCGGGGTCATATTGCTGGACTGTTGTTGTTGCTGCTGCTTCCGCTGTTGTTGTTGTGTACATTCAAGTCATTTCCAACTTATGGTGACCTTAAAGTGAAATGTCACAGGGTTTCCTTGGCAAGATTTGTTCAGAGGGGGTTTGCCTTTGCTCCCTCTGAGGGTGAGAGAGTGTGACTTCCCTAAGGTCACCCAATGGGTTTCCATGCAGGAATTCAAACCCTGGTTTCCAGAGTCATAGTCCAACGCTCAAACCACTACACCACACTGGCTCAATGCTTTGGTGCAGAATGCTGCAGTTCCCAGCATTCCACACTATTGGCTATAATGGCTAGGGCAGATGGGAGCTGTCATGCAACAACATCTGGAGGACCACATTGAATTGACTCATGTTCTAAATAGTAAGAGATTGGGGGAAATGCTAAGGTTAAAGATACCTTTAGAGCATGAGCAGGGAACCCATTAACGTTCCAGATGTTATTGGCTCCCACCACCTATCAGTCAGTGATTGGGGGTGGGAATTAGTATCAAGGAACTGGATGGCAACAGATGCCTCACTGCTATCAGAGATATTCCTTTGCTGGATCTTCATAATTATACTTGTCCTTTAAGATCTCCAAATTGGAGGGAGGGAGTGGCTCACTGGTCTTAATAAAAGCAACTTCTCTGATTTGTGACATACCAAAATAAACACAGCATCAAGAAACTCATGGAATTTGGGAAAACTGCCCTCCCCACCCCATGCATATGAAGTGGCTCCTATGAGTGACAAGACAACCAATGTCTGAGAAGACCATGGGAGCCATGCCATCTCCTGATAATAAAATGTACACATTCAAACCATGATTCCCAGCATTTCAGACCAAGTGTGTATGCAACTTTATCTTTCGTATGTTATGGAACAGTTTTACTCAAATGTTCTACCATAAGGCAGTTTTGGGATTCTTAGGATGAGATGCATCCCATGGGTATACCACTAGACACAGCTGCAGAAGACAAGGGCATTTAGGAATAATTTTGCCCATCTCCATTCATCCTGTTTGAGGGAACTCTTCGCTTATGTATCAATGGCATCTCCATTTTCCATTCTGTTACTCTTTTTCTCTTCTTGGCAGGGTTAAAAGAGACCAGCTGATTGCCATCTTCGGCCTCCTAAAGGAAAAATCAGACACATTCGGGGAGATGTCTGAAACTGATATCAAAGAACAACTCAAGCTTTATGATATGTAGGCTGTAAGTTACCAAGGCTGACCACCATTTTATTTATCCTTCAGCATACTGGAGATTGCAGAACTATAGACTGAACACAGAGTAAGATCGGTTTTTGAATTTTGGTCTATGAGGATACTTAAAACTAGCCTTTTCAGTGTTGGGGGAACTGATTTTCCTTGAAGAAAAAAGTCCTTTAGTTTTTCCTTGAACGTGAAGAAGCTTTATGGCCTAAAGAATCTGTATGGCAGAGCACACCAATGGCTATAGCAGTCAACATACTATACAGTGGCATTATGCTGATGTTGAAAGGAGGTAACTTTAATGGTGCAGACATTCCTTTGATGGTCAGTGCAAATATTAAAAAGCTGTCTCTGAATTTCTGTAATAATACAGTAGAAATATAATTGTGCAAAATCATTTGTGTTAAAGCGTGTGCCAGAAAGTCTGATAAAATTCATACATCAGAAAAACACTGTTGTTGAGAACCAAATAAATATCAACTACTAAATCAACATCTGGCTTCCTGCTTGTTTTAAAAGAAAAAAGTTTTCTTCTTTACATTAAAAATTGCATCTAAAAGCATTTACAGGAGATGAGAAAGAAGAGTAAAATACCAGAAGTTACCTAGGTCTAGCTATACTTGTTGGTGAACTATTTGGATGGGCAATGGGGAAGGGAAAGACGTAATCACTTTTAAAATCAAACAGCAAGTGCTAACTGAGTTGTACTATGTGGTACAAATGGGTATGCTGCTGAAGGAATGTCAAGTCAATGTATGTTTTCATTTCTGAAAAGTCTGATTTTATATTGTTTTCTTAAATAAATGTGAGCTCACTTAACACATACCAGGACTCCTGGTCATGTCAACTGCTAAGCTTATGTTGGACAGAAGGGCTATAAGAGGGCTTGGTATTTTCTTTCATGCTGTTTTGTGTAAAGCAAACAGAATGGAAAGGATAAAAGACATTTCCTGTATAGAAAGAGATAACATTTTGATTCATTTTTCTGTTTAGATTCAGATTTGGCTTGCTTCCCTGGTAAAAAGAGTAAAAGTTGGGGAGTATCCGATCAAATCCAGAAGAGAAAAGAGAGACACTTCTCAAGATGCTGAAGATATTTACTGTCTATAAAGTCCAACACATTCCAACTTGTTGATAATCCAAGGCCATATTTGGGGGCAATACAAAGAATGCAGTACAGCATACAGGTACACCTGTACAGTAATAGTAATAATGGCTATATACTGCCTATAATCTGTACATCCCAATTTAAGGTCAAAGCTGCAGAAATGTCTGATAGGAAGAGTCTAATACCATTTGCTGGTGAAATGAAAGCATGTAAATGAAGATGAATGAGCCTAAATACCCTAAAGGCACCAGATCCCATCTGATCTTGGAATCTAAACAGGGTCAGCCCTGATTAGTACTTGGACGGGAGACCACCAGTGAATAGCAGATGCTGTAGGCTACATTTAAGAAGAATGAAATGGCAAAACTACCTCTGAGCCTAAGAAAACCCTATGAAATCCATGGGGTTGTCATAACTTGACAGGTGACATGAAGGCACATACACAAATGGAAGCTAAGGGTGTGTGTGTGTATGTGTGCATATATATCTTGTGAGCAAATGCTAACAAATAGATAAATGTTCAAGGGCACTATGGATGTGTTTGAGTGAAGGAAAAAGGAATGTCAGAAGAACCTAAAAGATTTTATAAGAGTGGGAGATACTCAGTTTCTTTGTTCAGGCCTGAAGGGGCCAAGATTTGAATCCACTCTTATTTCCTCTTCCAGCAAAATCCTATCATCTGTGGAGTTCATCTTTTACCATGCCCTAACTCTAAGGTCTATTGTACAATGGTGTTCCTCCAAGAAGTGGCTGATTAAGAGAGCAGCTACTTTGTTGTTACTTATACTTACTTTGTTGTTATGTGAGGGGGATTAGTGTCTATTGTCTGCTGGGAAACCTCCTGTCCCTGGATGAAGTTCATTTGCATGTGTTGAGTTTTTATTTTGGTGTTTTTCAGGACTGGTGGCCAAATTTAGTTTACTTTTAAGGTTTCCTCTTTTCTGTTTAAATTGTCCAGGTGTTTGAAAACCCCAAAATTCTGATCCAGGCAAACAACTATCAGGTCAGAATGCATAGGGAAGCTATTGAAATTCACAAACACCTGGACAATTTCAACAGAAAAAAGGAAATCCTAAAAGTAAACAAAGTTTGGCTACCAGTCCTGAAAAACACCAAAATAATAAATCAACACATGCAAATGAACTTCAACCAGGGACAGGAGGTTTCCCAGAAGACAATGGACACTAATCCCCCCTGCATATCCTCCCACCCTAAGAACTGAACAGCCAACAACTAAATATACAAATTTACATACTAATCACCCTCGCATATCCTCTCACCCTAAGAACTGAACAGCCAACAACTGAATACACAAATTTACATGCTAATCCAGTGGTTCTCAGTCTGTGGGTCCCCAGATGTTGTTGGACTACAGTTCCCAGGAAACCTCTGAGGTCTCACCTTGACAGCCAGGTGGTCCTCCCAGTCATTAGTGAGGCTGTGAGTTCAATCCTACAGCCTACAGCCAACAACATCTGGGGACCCACAGGTTGAGAACCACTGTGCTAATCCTTTTCAACAGGGACTCACAGTATATAAATGCCATACACCCACATGGCATCATTCTCTGAAGATGCCAGCCACAGATGCAGGCGAAATGTCAGGAATAAACTCTTCTAGAACACGGCCTCACAACCCAGAAAAAACACGCAAAAAAACCTATAAATCTGCCTTATGTTGAATTAGGCACCAGTGTTTCTAAAGTCCTTTAAATTGTTGATAATGCAATTTAAACCATTTGGCTGTGGTTTAGCCTATTTTCTTAAAAGATCCTAACATGTTTGAAATGCTTTACACAAGCACTGAAATACTTTTTTTATGGATACTCTGTGTCAAGAAGTTATTCAGTCAGTATACAAGCTTTCTAAAATCTGTTTCACTTCAACAGTTGTGTTGTAGTCTAAGAAACTCTCTACAGATAAGAGTGCATTTGTAAAATGTAGAGAGTGACCTCTCAAACCATAAACATGTATTTGTCAATTTTCTATATAGGGAGGTGGTACAGGGACCTAAATACCTGAAAGGCACCAGATCCCCTCTGATCTTGGAAGCTAAGTAGGATCAGCTCTGGTTAGTACTTGGATGGGAGACCACCAACAAATGCCAGGTGCTGTAGGCTATATTTCAGAAAAAGCAACTGGCAAAACCACCCCTGAGTATTCCTTGCGTGAGAAAACCCTATGAAATTCATGGGCTCATTATAAGTCGATAGGCAACTTGAAGGCACATTCATGCATACACAACTTGATCTACTGCCTTCTTGAGTTTTAAATTCACAACATTAATTTCTAAATGAATATACTGTATGTTGTATACAGGTCAGCCCCCATATCTGTGGGGATACATTCCAAGACCCGCTGCCCCCTCTGTGGATACCTGAAACCATGGATAAAAGGGAACCCTATTATTTTCAATGAGATAAATGCTGGAAGTAGACCATAGGATCACATTGGAGGACCTAGTAATTTCTAAAGAGAACATATTTTTGGACGTGGATAAGTGAAACTGTGGATACCAAATCTATGGATATGGGGGTCAACCTGTATTAGTATCTACTGCACTCACAGCATGGGTATGCATGGCTGAAACACATACTTTTGGCTAATAAACATAATCTTCCAGCATCTTGTCACACCTTCTCTTTCTACTCTTGCTTCTGTGGTAGGCAACAAGTGATGCAGCATCTGGGCCAAATAATCCAGGGGTGGGGAATGTGAGTTGTGATCCAAAACATCTGGACGGTACTACAAATTCCAGTCCATCAACCGTGGATTGCACAGAGAGAATGGTTTCCTGGCACACTATGCATATCATAACACTAGTTAACACCCTAGCCTGATGGGGGCACTTTTGGACCAGCATCAAACTACATTCCAAAACTTCCTCCAAGTTTATATGGCCATCCACCCACCCTGCCCTTAGGCTACATCTTGCCTCTTGCCTTTGTCCCTCAATGACTTTTGTTAAACTAACTAGTCACCTCATCACCACACCCACTAGTTTTGCATTTCTATGACTATTCAATAGCCTCCTTATACGGTTTGCTCCTGGGCACCAGTTCACTCCAGCACCTGAGGAAATAGACTAACCGGGTTGTCTCAACAGTGAAAATAAATCCTTGTAGAATTCAAGGAGAAAATGCATTGTCTTCATGGCAACCTGCAGCAATTTGCCTTATTCAGAGGGAGGGGAACAAAAACAGCCATATGCTATGTGCTAAGAGACTTTGCAGTTTTCCATGAAGTTTTTTAAAAACTGCAAGGGGGAGTACACATTCCTGCTTGTTAGGATAAGTGATTTGCCTTGATTCACTTCCCCATACCTTATGGGGGCTGCTGGGGGAAAACCCACCATTAAGACAAGTTGCAGCTGCTGTGACTTGCTCTTACTGCAGAGCACTTTTTCTCTCCTTGTATAGATGGGGCCTAAGTCTACAAAAGCTTATGCTACAATTTTCTCTCTCAGTCTCAAAGGTGCTACAAGATCCCCTTGCTTACTGATATTCCAGATGGACACAGCTATGTCTTTGAATTCTACCCCTGTGAAGGGTACCATGTTGGGGAAGGCCACATTAAAGATATTTATTAAGGAGGGTAAATTCTATGGTACTATTAACATAACTGGTAAGTTTTAAAAAAAATGAGGATAAGCTTTTGCAGTCTACAGCCCACTACTTCAGATATACAGTACTGAGGGACCCTTCATGCATCTGGAGAAGCAAAATTGCTGTTTCTTCTGCATCAAACTAACACAGCCACCTCTACTAGAGATTATTAGAACTGTGCTGCAGGGAGAGCAAGAGAACAACCAAGTTAGTTTTTGTGAGCAATGAAATGAAAAGCCACTTTTCCTGCTGGGGCAGCATCTTCTTTTCCAGCTGCTGCCAGTCTCCCCTTTCCCAGAATGGAGGAGACAGAACAGTGCCTCTACCAGGCGAACAGACACCCAATGGTTTCTTTTCTCTCTCTCTCTCTCTCTCTCTCTCTCTCTCTCTCTCTCTCTCTCTCTCGGGGACCAAAGTAATGGAATGTCATCCTCTACGAGGCTTATCGCACAAGGGAAGGGAAATTGAAGTAAAGCCTGAGAGTAATGTGTCCCGTGTTGCCTTATTGCATGATGTTGGCATGTTTCAGGTGTTCTCCTGTTCTAGTCCTGGGGGAGACAGTGGGAGATGCAAGTCTTTTTTGGTAACTGGAAAAACACGTTATCAAAAAAGACCTGCCTTTACCGCCATCTCCCATGAGACTGGAATGGGAGAACAGCTGAAACATGCCAACATCATGCAATAAGGCAATGTGGGATGCGCTACTCTTGGGCTTCACTTCTGCTTCCCTTATGTGATAAGCCCCTTAGCAAAATGACTTGTGATTACCACCTTCTTCCACAGGACTGGAAGACAAGCTGAAGCATACAGATGTCATGCATGAGGCAAGCTGGGATGTGCTATTCTTAGGCTTTATTTCTACTTCCCTTCCCTCATGCAATAGGCCCCAATGTCATATACCACTAATATTTCCTGTTATGCATGCACTGCCTTTGGGTTCAAAAGATGTGCTCATTCTCTCAATGAGGTCTTTTACATGCAAGAACTGGCCTGCACTTTAGCTTTAGTGTCCCTATAAAGTATGACCCAGATGTAGTGAGAAGTTTATTGGTGCCATAGAGTTTCAAAGAGACGAAGATGTACGAAAAAGGAGAGGTCTCTCAGGTCTTCTCTATATGGTCAAAATAATACGAACAGCATATGAATGGAAGGCGATCCATTCATACGGACATTCATACAAATCCACCACAAAGTCCATGTGTGTCATGTCCTGGGCTTTGTACTTTTTTTAAAAAAAGCTCCGTATGACATGCAAATGTGCAATTGTTCGAACACTCACATTTGCACAGGTATGAACAGACAGCATAATCTGATTGGCTGGACAAGGATGGGGGCGGGGCTAGCAAACAGGGAAACCACCTGCAGCTGCAATGTTAAATTTTCAGCTAAGTGAGGGACCAGTAAGTCAATCAAGTGATGATCTTATACTCTTTCTTTCTTTCTTTTTGTAAATACGAACTATTGCTTGTGCATACCATGGGAAACCTTTTTTTTAAAAAAATAGCAGCAGATTTAAAATCGTGAGTAAATCACTTGCGGCTGCCATCCTGGCTAGGAGTCATGCGGCGTTTAGGGGGCTCTTTTGACCATGAAGACTGGTCACATTGTTGCAAATGCCTGCTTTTTTGACATGTTAGTATTCCCCCCCTCATATAGACAAGATCTCAGTCCATAGCAAAGAGATGGAATAATTTTGTCTCCTTAAGAAATCCTCCTTTTTGGTTCTCCTAGGGAGGAAGTAACACCCCAAAGCCTCTCCCCAAAGGGGGAGGGATCAAAAATTTAGCATTCCTGTGATTGGGTAGCAGTGCATCCACCACACTAGAACAGTGTGTACTATTTCTGAAGGCTTAATTTGTGGCAAAACATTTATATATATACAGTAGCTTAACTTAAAGCATACAGTTGTCCCATCATATCCATGGATTTGGTATCCACGGATTTGGGTATTCACAGTTTGAAAATATTCTTTAAAAATAATAATCCAAAAAGCAAACCTTGATATTGCCATCTTATATAAGGGACACCATTTGTTATGCCAGAGAGAGAGAAAGAGAGAGAGAGAGAGAGAGAGAGAGAGAGAGAGAGCATATAATAGAACTTGAGTATTCACAGATGTTGGTATCCACAGGGGGTCCTGGAACCAAACCCCAGCGAATATGAAGGGACAACTATATAATTTTAAAAAGCCAACCCTACCAGTGCTAATTGTGTATGCCAATTCAGTTGATCAACCTTGAACTGCAGATAAGAATGGTAGCTCCAAGAAAGTGGCTCAGGTGTCATTGTAATGTGCAGCTGGGCATATTTTTGGCAGAAGGAACATAAAATGTGCCGTGGGAAACAGGTTTTTATGTAGTTTACAATACGGGCTTTGATCAAGAACAAAATTATTTCTTAAAACAAATAGATGAAGAAAAATTAAATAAAAAGAAAATTAAAATGTATGGTTTCAGTCTTCATAACCTTATTTTAAGAATATAAGGGGTTGTCAATTACACTCTGCACTCATTTTGCATCATGGCACAGGGTTCACTGGCAGCTATAAAGTCCTGCTTTTTCATCCAAAGATTTTGTAATGACTTTTCCCATTATATAAATTTTGTCAATTCTGGCTTTGTCAATTCTTCAAAACCACCATCATATCTTAGGGACAAGGCAAAAACTTTCTGCTCTATTGAATTGAATGCAGAAGACATGTGCTTTTAAATGTTTATAAATCAGTTGTGTTTTTCATTCAGACTAAGACCTGGTCTTGAAAGTACATGATGTTGGACATATTACTGCCCAACTAAAACCACGCTTAGGCTAAAACCCTGGGTTTCTCCTTTGTTTTACCTGTTTCCTTTTATTCATCAGAACCCTTTCTCAGCCGTCTTTCAAGACCATAGTCTTCCCAAAACACCTAACAGCATACAAACAATGCAAGTATTACTGGTTTTATTAAATATGTACAGTTTTAAATAACACCAGAAATCCCAACATGCATGGATTGGGTTGAGAAAGTGATGGAAATGGCACAATCAGACAAGCTAACAAATTCTGTAAAAATAAATTTGTTCAAAGATTTTATGAAAATATGGGAACCATTTATAGTTTATCTTAAACATATAAGAGGGAATACCTATCTTATTGGATTTAATAATTAATAAATATATTTATTAGAAATGTTACTATAGGTTTTTTATTTTCTTATATTTTAGGTAGGAATGTTGATTTTTATTTTGAATAAAACTAGAGTAAATAAGAAATATGATAGTAAAATAGAGGTAGAAATAAAGAATATTGAATTTAGGAAGTAATTGGAGTGCACGCGGGAAGTCCTTTTTAAGGGGGGTTGTTAAAATGTGTATGTTTCTTTTTGTTTCACATGTTTTTTGTCTATTTTTCTTTTTTGTTTTATCTATATTGTTTATCTGTTTACTTGCTCGAGGCTGACCCGGGAGATGACAGTCTTGTTCGGCAGCATCCTGACCTTCTGCTGTGCTTTCTGCAACTGGACTTGTTTATCTTAGATTGGCCTTTTTAGTCATCAGTGCACTTGCAGAAAGCACGGGATGAATCCTTCCTGAATCTTCGTTTGCGAAGAAAAGCCAGAGAGAGACATGTTTGTTCTGTATTAACGTGTTTAAGACAAATTGTTTAATAAACATTTATTTTTTTAAAAAAAATGACACATGAGAAGAAGAAAAATGTCGACGTTAGAGTCACAGGACTACATTTTGCCTTAAGAAGTTGCTTTTGTTAGTGGGTCTCAAACTTTGGTCTTCCAGATGTTTTAGACTTCATCTCCCAGAATTCCTGACTATTGGCCAAGGTGGCTAGGGCTTCTGGGAGATGAAGTCCAAAACACCTGGAGGCCCTTAAGGAACTTAAGGGATATCTTTAAATAAATATTTTTATTATTATTATTGTATTATTTTTTTGTTTTCCAAATATGTATAATTGTAATGTGTAACTTCTAATTTTAGTATAAAGGTATAAATATAATGTTTATTGGATAAGGAAAGAGAGTGATTGTACTGTATTTAGATTAAGAAGGAAAATGTATTAGTGTTAGGATAGATAGTTTTATTTTTGTATTAGTAAGTAAAGAGATGGGGGGAATTTTGTGTTATTGTTACAGCCTTTTGCAGTCGGGTGTATTATTTTGTTGAATGGTTTTATTTCAATAAAAAACCATCCTAATCCCCCCAAAATTCCTGGAGGACCAAAGTTTGGGTATCACCAATCCAGGCAGAGGCCACGTCGCTGTTTGTCCACGTGGGAAACAAAAGCTATAAAATTTAGAAATAAAATATCAACTCCATTCGTAACAGAAATAATAATTATTATTATTATTATTATTATTATAACAACGCCAGTTTCAATAAACGCAATGTGAAAAATATTTTCAATGTCAAAATACAACGTCAAAAATACAATGTTAAAATACAAAAGTACAATGTCAAAAAATATATAACAAAAATAACCAGCAGCCTGTTAATCTGATTTATTCGTCCCGCAGGGGAAGAGAAAATGGGGGGGGGGAACTAAACAGAAATGGACTCGGAATTAACCACTTCGCGTGTCAGTCTAGCCAGTACAAATCTATGGGCATCCAAGTAGGGCTAGCTCCGGTGCCTCTGAAGTGACCCGGATGACGAGCCCTGGTTACGGAAGCCGAAAAGGCTCCACTCCCTATTTAGTGACGCGGAGGCTGGGGGCGGGGCGTTCCTACGCATGGGCATTCTGGTTCCGAAGCCGCCTCTTCCTCTTCTTCGGCCGGTGTGAGCGGCAGGTGCCTGGCCTTGTGAGGTGGGTTTCCCAGGCAACGGGCCCTCTGTTCCTATAAACTAACGGGCGGAGGCAGAGGGAGAGGGAGAGTGGGACCCCACACCCCACCCGAAAACAGACCCACGGCTCGGCCCCTCCGCTGACCCCCAGCCCTCCTCCATCTCTCTCTCCAGGCCAAAGTGCCTTTCGGGGAGGCGAGGAAAGGGAAGAGGCCCGGGAGCTCCCACCACCATCACTACCAGCAGCAGCAGCCCCTCTTCCTCCCCGCTGTGAGGGCCAGGTTGCTGCCCACCTGGACGGGGCTCCTTGGCTTTGAAGGGGGCTTCTGCTCCCCACCCCGGTACCCGGCCTCCATCACTGCCAGCTTGGAAATTGACCCCAGGAAAAGAATGTCGGCCAAGCCCTGGTCCCCATAGGCAGGCAGGCAGGCTGGCTGGCTTCTCCCCTTTCTGCTTTAGAAAGAAATACTGACTTGGGTGATTTGCAGCAACCTCAGTGGCTCCTCTTCCTCCTCCTCCTCTTCCCCTGTGCCAGCAGTCAAGTCCAACCACACCAAGCAACGCCCAGGCCACTTTTCTGCCATGTTGCCCACCAAAAGATGCAATCTTGTGGTCTGTCAGACCCCAGAAAACAAAGACTGGTTTTGACCCGACCCTTTTGAAAACCTTGGAGGCAGCTGGAGCAACCAAGCGGGGTGGTTAGGTTGGTCCGGCACCCATGGCAGCCTTAACCAGTCTTCCAAAACTGAGTCCAAATATCAGCAATAGAATGGTTTTTCAGGAACCCCTGTATCCTATTCCGCTTATGCCCATCCAGATAAAGCCGCCTAATTTTGACCCGACCCTTTTGAAAACCCTGGAGGCAGCTGTAGCGGCCAAGACATGTGGCGTAATTGGGCCGGTACCCATGGGAGCGGCAGCATGTATTCCAGGATTGAGTCCAAATAGCAGTAATGGAGTGAATCCACAGGCTGCTAATAAGAAGCAAACAGCTATGAGTACTGTTATGCAACCAGCAGAAGGTAAGGCACCCTCCGGTACATTGCAGTCAGAGTCTCAAGATGAAATCTTCCACGTTTCCATTTTCCATGAGACTACATCTGTCTTGCACCTCTTCTGGGGGGAGGAAACAGAAGGGGGGCACCTCCCAGTCCACAGCTAGCACCACATCACTTTAACAACCCTGCAAAGTGTGTATTTTTAAGTGCATCTCGCTGAGAGAGACTGCAAATTTTTCTTTGCTGAATAAAAACTTTGTCTCTCTACCCTGTAGCCATTGGCAAGGCAAATAAAACTGAAATATAATTAATTTATGTGGAATGGCAGAAAATGAAGAAGATACATGTGCAATATATGTTATGCCCACAAAACATAAATACAAATGCAAAGAATTAGTTTAGTCTGTCTGTTAAAACAACTGCAGCCACATTCAGGAGATTAGTGGTTCCTATCCCCCCTACTGTAGTTAAAACATTTACTGCTCCCCGACATAAAACTGCCAAAAAGAAAGGACTGTATGATGCATTCTGCAAAACGAGTACAACTCTATTGGGTCAGTTCCCTATTCAGACCTTATCATAGATAAAATACTGTTTTTCCATACATCCCCATAGGAGAAAGATGTAACAGTAGACAGCAGCAACAAGCAAAGAATCCCTGTGTAAATCAGGAACAATCAATCTTAGGAAGTTTCTTGTTCAAATTCATACAGCCATTGTTTACTGCCAAGCAAATGAGTCTATAGAGTTGTGGAAAGGAATGTGTGAATGCACACGTGCTTCCAGAACTGCAGTACTGAGTCGAATTATCCCAAGTGAAAACAGTGCTACATGTTTTATCACACCTAGAGTCTGGAATAACATAAAGGTCCCACTAATCACTGAAGAGAAGAGTGTGCCACACTTTCATTATTAAAATTTAAAAAGTCAGTAATCACTTTATTCAAAGATTTTTCTGGGAATCCAGCCATTTTACCATATTTATTGTTGTGTGTCTTCAAGCCATTTTTTACTTATGGCGATGCCAAGGTGAACCTATCACGGAGATTTCTGAGGCTGAGTGTGTGACTTGCCCAAGGGTTTTCATGGCCAAGCAGGGATTTGAACCCTGGTCTCCAGAGTTGTAGTCTAACACTTGAACCACTATATCTATCATACATTCTATTCCCCTCAGACCCAGCCAAGTTCCCCTGCCCCCAAGCTGGTTCTGTAGGCCAACCTCTTCCTTCCTTCCTTTCATCTGGACACCAGCACATGTGACTGAAGAAAGCAGACTTCCTTATTTGTATCTCCTCCCCTGTACTTCATTTATCTTGACGAGCTCCTCTATACCATTCACTCTTCCCTACTTATCTTGGTACCTTCAGTGGTTTTTTCCCTGTGCTGTTGAACTGGCCAACTTCTGACAACCTTTAATTCTTATGCATAATAGTAGAAATTGACTTCTTTAAATTACAGCTAACATGCTCTTTTGTGAATTAGATCTTGAGATTTTGTTGATCAAAAAGGATCGGCATATTAATGTTTTAATTCCATGTGTTAGTGTTAATAATGGGGTGATAAGCTTATGTAGGCATGGTAAACTTATATACATTTCAAACAGAAGCAGTTGAATTAATGTGGCATTTTACTTTTCAGTTGTTGGAAGCCTGCAGCCTGCTCGAAAGGAAGTCTGGATATGTGGCAATTCTGTGATCTTGGCATCAAAGAAAAGAGCCGAAAATAATTCTGCTGGATTGCAGTTGGGCATCCCAGCTTCAAAGGCATATGTATATTGGCATGGGATACAGGCAATGAAGTGGAGGCAGCTCTTGCCACTTCTGCATGAAATGTACCAACTTCGATCTCCTCCATCTGTTATATTAATTCATCTTGGGGAAGATGATCTGTTGCCCGAGGATAACACTTTACTTATTATGTCAATGAAAAATGACCTGAGCATTCTTAGAAGAGCATTCTTAGATGCTGTTATAGTTTGGTCTTCACTGTTGCCAAGATGTTGTTCCAAGAAAGACCAAAATCATGAACTTATGGAAAAAGCTAAGAAACAAGTTAACAGAATAATTATAGACTATTGTAGTAAAATTGGTGTGAACTTCCTGTCACATAACTTGATTACCTCTTATAAAACAGGCTTGTTCTTGCCTAATGGTCAACTGTCTAATGTGGGAGCTGATCTCTTCATAACAGATTTGCAGAATATCTTAAAGTTTGGTATCAGATTTAGGGATAGATGTTAGGACGTGTTGAAAAGACGGGCTTGTAGTTGTAAGGAACGATAGCGATGTTGTTGCCTAAATAAGGTTAGAGATAGACTCTCTATTAAAAGAAAAGCTGAATATTTTACATATATATTTGATACAGGCTGAATGTATGTATGTGTGAATGAAACTGTTCATTTTGATTCCTTGGAGGGTATTTGTTATATATGATGGCATAATGACAACAAATTGAATTGTCTCTAGGAAATGGACCCAGTAATTGCTTGCTGCTTAGTTTGTCTGATGAAGGGATAAAGTTTAAAGGGGTATCGACTCCATGGTGTTTGACTAATGGTTATCAGGAGCACTAGCAGGAATATGTGGAACACTTTTTCACTTTTTAGCATAAAGTGTAAGAAGGGAAACATGTATGGACATGCCCATCTTGAAATAATGAATATCATCAAATGGTATAGCAGCAGGGCCCTTAAATACATTTTTGTTCACCCTCAGTTATCCTCAACAAATTGCTTACTCCAAATAGCCATGAAAGACCATACAACAACAGACAAACCATGCCATGTATTTATAATAAAGTAGCTTATTGGAGACAGATATAGAAGCTTCAGTAAGAAAGCCTGGAAAAAAAACGGTTAAGAGGCGATATGATAGCCCTGTTTAAGTATTTGAAGGGGTATCATGCTGTGGATGGAACAGGCTTGTTTTCTGCTGCTCCAGAGACTGGAACACGGAGCAGTGGATGCAAGCTCCAGGAACAGACCTCAACATGAGGAGGAACTTTTTGACAGTAAGAGCTGTTCGGCAGTGGAACACACTCCCTCGGAGCGTGGTGGGGTCTCCTTCCTTGGAGGTCTTTAAGCAGAGGCTGGATGGCCATCTGTCAGGGATGCTTTGATCAAGATTTCCTGCATGGCAGGGGGTTGGACTGGATGGCCCTCGTGGTCTCTTCCAACTCTGCAATTCTATGGTTCTATGATTCTATGAAATGCACCCCTCCAGGGTACAAAACGGGGTATAAATATCCTAACTCCAACTCTAGCCACATGTGCCACAGGTCAGATCCGACATTCTGCATGCCACCTCATCACTCTTTTGATGAACTGGATCCCCCTGTGCCACCCTCAGACTCTGGAGATGGGGTCAATATTCTGTGGCAGGCATGTAACAGAGTTGAGAAAGGGGCTCCCTTTCAGATGTCAACCCCTTTGTCCTGCTCCCGTAGTATTCTATTCACATTGAAGCATTGTGAATAGAACACTTGTTTCTTTTTTTTTTTATTGTTTTTATAAAAAAGATTACACAAATCTAAAAACAAAAAGTCCAACATAACATATAGTTTCTTATATTTTCTTCATCAGTTCTCTGCAGATCAACACAGAAATTAGTAAACAGTCAACATTGCACCTAAATTATCTTTAAATTATCTGTTTATCTTTGTTTTATATCTGACTTCCCTCCTGGTGTCCTCTAGTATTTCCTTTCTCATCTTGTATATCGATTTCGTACATTTAATCCTGGCTTCTATATTTCCTGTTCTATTTCCCTTATATACCTTATTGTTTTTGTAAATTAACTATATATGTTCCCATATACTTCGTGAAAAGTTATAAGTAATATTAGTATTAGGTATTAAATATTAGGTAGTGAGTATTGTGTCTATAACATGTTCTTTTTTGTTGTTTATTTTCTTCCTATTCTTTTGTTGTTGTTGTTTTTATTGTTCTACTCAGTTAGTATTATGTTCAAATATAGGAGTATGTTGCTACTTTACCCCATCTATTCGTTAGGAATGTAACAAGGGTTGTCCAATCTTTATCATAATGTTCCATTTTTTCTCCCTTTAATAACATCGTTAATCTATCCAAATTTAAGGACTCATACAGCTTTTCAAGCCACTGATCCATTGTGGGGCATTCTTTATTCTTCCACAGTCTTGCAAACGTAATCCTAGCAGTTGTCAACATATAGAAGATGATTTTACCATGTTCTTTCTCCAAGTTCTTTTCTATCATTCCTAAAAGGAATACTTCTGGTTCCCATTGCAGATAAATATTCAAAATTTCTACTATCATTTGTCGAACCTGCTTCCAATATTTGTTTGATTTTTTACAGTTCCACCACAGGTGGAAGAATGTTCCGTTTTCTTTTCCGCATTTCCAACAGTTATTCTGGGCTCCTTTATACATCTTAGAGAGTTTACTGGGTGACAAATACCATCTAAAATACATTTTGTATAGATTTTCTCTTAATTCTTGACTAGAGGTTCTTTTGATTTGTTTTAACCACATATCTTCCCAGGCTTCCAATTGTATTGTATGCCCTATATTTTGTGCCCATACAATCATATTTGGTTTGATTACATCCTCTTCTGTATTCCATTGTAGTAATAATTTATAAAATTTAGAAATCATTTTTCTATTCCCTGATTCCGTGATTGTTTCCCAAAGTGAGTTCTTTGTCATAATACCTGTAAGTTTAACGTCCATTTTGTATCTCTCTCTCATTTGAGCGTAAAGATACCAATGACAGTCAAGACCCCTCTGTTTCAATTCCGCTTGGGATTTCATTATGTAGTTATCTCCTTCTATATTTAAAATATCTTTGTACCTCAACCAATGCTGTGTTGGAATGCCTTCCTTATTATGAAATGCTTCATGGGGTGAGGTACACATAGGTACTTGATGAAAAAACCTAGTTTTAACTTTTTTCCAGCAGTTTAGTAGAGATCTCCTAATAGAATGATTATAAAAGTCCTTGTTTATTACATCTTTATTATAGAAAAGATAAGCATGCCAGCCAAAGCGGATCCCTTCACCTTCAATCGCCAATAACTTTTGATCCTTCAGTGTCACCCAGTCGTTGATCCATGTCAGGCAACATGCCTGATAGTAAAGTTCCAGGTTTGGGACACTAAGTCCACCTCTTTCTTTTGCATCTTGGAGGGTTTTCATTTTCACCCTCGGCTTTTTCCCTGACCAGAGGAATCTCGAAATGTCCGATTGCCACTCTTTAAAGGTCTTCTGATTAATGTTTATTGGGATTGTTTGGAATAGAAATATCATCCTAGGGAGAATATTCATCTTTATTATGCTGATTTTCCCTAGCAAAGATGTGGTAATCTTTTGCCAATTATTAAGATCTTTTTTGACTTGCGTCCATACTTGTTTATAGTTATTATTGAAAAGATCCGAGTTGTTATTTGTTATATTTACTCCCAGATATCTTACTGTTTTGGCTATCTTAAACCCTGATTTTTCTGTCAGTTCTTTCTCTTCGCTCTTTGTAAGGTTTTTAGGTAATATCATCGTCTTTTCCTTATTTACTTTAAGTCCAGTTATAATCTCGAATTCCTTCAGGATATTCATCAAATATAATATTTCATCTTGTGGTTTACTCAAGGAGATCACCAGGTCATCTGCAAACATTCTTATTTTGTGCCTATATTTTTGTATTTTAATGCCATTAATTTCATTTCCTTCGTTGATTCTTGTCCCCAGAAGATCCATTATCAATAGAAAAAGGAAGGGTGAAAGAGGGCATCCTTGTCGCGTCCCTTTCTGAATTTGTATGCTTTCTGTTTTCCCTCCATTTATTAATATTTTTGCTGATTGTTTATGATAGATAACTTTCATCCAATCCAAAAAAACTGGTCCTACATCAATTTGGGCTAAAATCTCAAACATAGTCGTCCAGTCCACATTATCAAATGCTTTTTCGATATCTAAGAAGATCAAGGCCAATTTTTTCTCTTGATGTTTTCCATGATAGTCAATCAAGTTTACTATATGTCTAACATTATCTTTCAAAAATCTGTCTGGTAAGAAGCCTCTTTGATCCTCTTTGATCAAATCCGCCAACACTTTTTTTAGTCTGTCTGCCAATATAGATGCAAAGATTTTGTAGTCCACGTTTAGGAGGGATATTGGACGATAATTCTTCGGGTCGGAAGGATCTCTATTTTCTTTATGTATTAGAGTGATGTATGCCTCTTCCCATGTTTGTGGATACGAACCTTTATTTAGGGCTTCTAACGTTTTTTTAAAGGGCATTATTATAGTATCCTTCATCACTTTATAAAACTTTGAAGTGAACCCATCTGGTCCAGGAGCTTTACCGACCTTTAATTCATGAATTTTTTCAGTAATTTCCGCTAACGTTATCTGGTGATTCAAGATCTCCTTTTGGTGAACTGTACATTCTAAAAATGATTGTCCTTTGAGAAATAGTCTTATGTTCCCTCTGTTTATGTTCCGCTTCTGGTACAAGTTCTTGTAATAATCTTTAAATATCTGTTCTATTTTTGACTGGTCGGAGTAAATTTGGTCACCTTGTTTTACTTTACTAATATAATTCCTTTCTCTTCTTTTTCTTAATTGGTAAGCTAACCATTTTCCTGGTTTATTAGAATTTTCAAAACTTCGCTGTTTTAAATATTGTAGTTTTCTTTTAATTTCCTCCATGGTTTCTCCTGCTAATTGTTCTTGTAGTAATTTTAATTCTCTTAGCACTATCTTGTCATGTGGTTTTTGTTGTACTTTCTTTTCTCTTGCCCTGATTTCTTCGTGAATTGTTTCCATCTTTTCCATTTTCTTCCTTTTTAGGATGCTGCCTTGCTGTATAAAGAAGCCTCTCATAACCGCTTTATATGTGTCCCAGACAACCGCAATGTCAATGTCAGCTTTAAAATTTTCTTCAAAAAACCACTTGGTCTCCTGTTTCGCTTTTTCCACTATCTCTTCCCTTTGAAGCAGGCTGTCATTTAGTCGCCAGCTGAATTCTGTGCTTCTTTTGTCTTTTAATTCAAGCAAAACGGGATTGTGGTCTGAACATGTTCTTGGAAGTATATCAATCTTGTGTATGGAGTTGCAAATATTGCGGGAAATCATGAAGAAGTCGATTCTTGAGAAGGAGTGATGTCGCTCTGAGTAGAAGGTAAAATCTTTGGCTTCGTTGTATTTGAACCTCCATGCGTCTACCAAGGAGAGATTGTCCACTAAATTTTCAAATGCTTTTGGTAATTTGCCTTGTTTTTTCTTGATCTTTTTAGTAGATTTTCTATCTAATGCTGGGGAGATCACTCCATTCCAGTCTCCGCATAGGATAAGTCTATCGTGATCATATTCAAGTAGCTGTTCTTCTAGTTTTTGATAAAATATGTGTTTCCTTTCCAAGGGAGCATATAAACCAAGGATTAGTGTCTTTCTAGATTGTATGAATGCCTCAATTATGACAAATTGTCCTTCTGGGTCATTATATATCTCTTGTGATTGGATACGTTGATTTACATAAATTACCACACCTTTTTTCTTATTCTTTGCTGTCGAGGTGTATTCCTTCCCCAATTTCCTGTTCTTAAGTAGATGTTTGTCTTCTATTTTGATATGGGTTTCTTGGAGACAAATTATATCGTATTTTTTCTTCCCCAAAGCATGGAAGACTTTCTTTCTCTTCTGTGGAGAGTTCAAGCCTTTTATGTTCCAGGTCAGAATCTTTAAGTTCATTTTGGTTACCTTTTAATAGGTCTGTATAATGTTTCTCTGTCTATTGTTGAAAATTGCCTATTTATTTTCCACGTACCTCCTCTTCCTCTGACTGTTCACCCTCTTCTTTCTGCAACTCTCCTCTTTCACCTTCTGCTTCTACTTCGTCATCTTCCTCATCTCTTTCTAAAGTTCTCCCTTCTGTTCCTTCTCCTTGAGGTTTTGATTCTTGAGTTTCCTTATTCCAGGATGTCAAATCTTTTTTGTATTTCTCAAGAAATTCTTCTATTTTATGTACAGATGTTATTCTAAAGTTTCTTTGTTTGAGTTTAAAGGAGACTCCCTCAATTTTCTCCCATTTATAACGGATTCTATTCTGTCTTAATAGTTCTGTAAGATTTTTGTAGTCTCTTCTTTTCTTTAGGATCCTCATAGGAATATCCTTGAGGATGGAGATATCATTGCCCTCTATTTCAAATTGCTGTTCAAAATTTTTCTGCAGAAATAAGTCTCTAGTCTTCTTCCTTACAAAATATATGACGATGTCTCTAGGTAGACTTTTCTGTTTGGCAAATCTAGAGGGGAGTCTATAAATTTTGTCAATTTCCCACTCAAATTGAGTTTTAGTTTTCCCCATGAATTTAGCTAACTTTGGAATAAGATATTTATATAAGTCTTCTTCTGGTTGTTCTGTTAATCCTCTTATCTTTAAACAATTTTCTCTCCATTTCATCTCCTGGAGCGCTAAATCGTCCAATTCACGATCTCTGGATTCTTCCAGGGTGACTGTTCTTTTCTCTATGTCATCTACTTTAGCTTCTATCGTATTCACTTTCTCCTTTAATTTTTTGGAGTCTTCTGATACTTTATCTATTGCTTCTCTAATACTCTTCAGTTCTCTTTTCATCTCCTGTTTTAAGTCTATCTTCATCTCTCGCAATTCCTCTCTCATTAGTTTCAGTTCCTCTAAAATTGGATTTTGGTTGGGCTGGTTAGCATCAAGTGAGGGCCGTCTTGTCGTTTGAATTGTTGTTTGAGTTGTCTTTCTCATTTTGGTTTCCTTATTGGTCTGACTTCCCCTTCTTCGTATTATAGTTGTACTTTCTTTCCTCTAATAAGTATTATGACTTTAACTCCTCTTAATCTTTTACTTCTTTCCACTTTTCGTCTTGTCCCTTATTACCTCCTGGTTTTTGTTTTTTGTTTTGGTTTTTTTTTTTTTTTTGTTTAAACCTTGGTTCTTCTTTTTCTCTCGCTGTCTTTGTTTTATTTATTTATTTATTTACTCCCCCCTCTTTAATACTCAGACAAACCCATAAAGTTCATTTTCCTTTTAGGCAACTGTTAAAACAGATGCTTATTTGATTACGTCTACTCTATCAAAAAATCCACAGTTTGATCATATATTAACAATAGCGTATTGCCTCTAATAGAGATGTATATGTATATATATATATATATATTACAAAGAAAGTTCTAAGAGAGCAATGTTCTAAGTAAACAAACTAGGTAGGATATACAAAGTCTATAAGTAGTGTTTGTAATGTAAATAATGTGTATATCTATATGTATATTTGATCAATTATCAGTTATCGTTAATCATCTATATATCTATATAACTATTGAAGCAATTATCCTTCACTATCAATTGAGTTTCTATCCAAGGAAATTAATTGAATTACTTGTAAAATACAATCGTTTATATTTAAATCCTCATAGCAGTAATCCAAAAAAAAAAAAAAAAACCAGGAAAGAAAAGAGAGTTGGGGGGGAAAGGAACCAGTTTACCCAAATTATTCAGTAGTGATATATTAATCTAATACAGAAAGAACTTAATGTCAGAACTTAACTAGTCTTCCCAAAGTCCGTGAAATTATTTAAGAGTCCTCTTTTAAAACACAGTTTTAGTCCTTTGTTCCTTTCCTTTATTAGCACTATGTAAAACTTCTTAATTATGTAGCACACTGTATACTTTGTGTTGCTCACCCCTTTACTCTTGTCAGTGTCACAAGTATGTCCTTCAGATCCTCTTTGCAGATATTTAGGTATTAGTTGTCTTCAAGTCTGTTAACTGTCCCTTTATTCCTTTTCTCCTTATTCCTTTTCTCCTTAATTATTTATTTCCTCCATTTCCCTCCTCGTGCTTTCGTTGCGTCTAACTTCCCGTCGTTGCACTTCTGCCTCCGGTCCTTTCTAGTCTCGTATCCTCTTATGATTGCCTAGAACACTTGTTTCATGTGTCACAGAAATCAGGGATGTGGGAAAAGGAGCCCTGTTCCAAGTTGACAGGTACAGGGGAAGAGATCTGTTCTGAGCACTTCCTGGCACGATCAGGAGGGACATCCAGATAAATGGCACTCTTCCCCCTCCCCTGGGTTACTTGTAATTTTTGTATTTTTGGTGTTTTGATTTTATTTTTGAGAGTTGGGGGGGTATTTGCAAATTTGCCACGTGCCTGTTCTTGCATTTATGACCAGCCAGCTTGGGGAGAGGGAGGACGTTCCTGCCGTGGAATTAAGGTAAGTGTGAGAACATTTTTCCTTTATTCTGCAGCAGGAATGGGATTGGGGCTTGCAGGGCAGAAATGGGTCATTTGGCCCCATCTGAAAAAGTCCTCTGAGTCCCTCCACAGTGCAAACCTTTTTCTTTGAGACTGGTAACTATCACCCTTCAACCCGACTTCTCTCTATCCAACCTTTCAGCCTTTTTTCTTCAATAGCCTTGTATGGTTCTTAAGAGTGTATGTTCTTGTAAAATAGTTTATCTCATGTTAATTTGAATAAAATACTTTGTTCAATTTCAACTGGTGTAGTAAAATAGTGTCCCTTATATAAAATGGTGAAGAGCAAGGTTGGTTGAATCCGTGGATAAAGAATCCATGGGTAAGGAGGGCCAACTGTTTTATATACTGTATTCACTCCAGGAATACAGTATATTTTCTAGGTCCTCCAAGGCAACTCTATAGTATTTTAAACCAGAACTCCCATTATTTTCAGTGGGGTTCATTGTTATCCACAATTTTCAGTATCCACAGACACCCCCCCCCCAAGAACCAATCCCCAGTGGAAATGGGGGTCCTACTGTATTTTTAAAGAAGAAAACTGTTAGAAAATGTGTTTAAAAGCCTTGCCAAACAACGTTAAAAGCACATATGGGATCATAACCTCAGCATGTATTAACATGATTCCAGCATCTAACATCCCAGTTTGCAAATAGAAAAATTATCCAGTTCTGCAGATATGGTTTGGACCAGGCCTTTCACCCTCATTGGAGCACATCAGCTGAATATGTTACAGATCAGCTGTGGAAGTCAGGTGTCTACATACACATTTTACTGGATTTTTAAAAACAGAAATTGCAGTTTCTTAGTTTTGCATGTACTCCTGATTTTTCCATTTCTAGCCACGTTGTATTTTTAAAAAGAGAAAGAAAAAGATCAATATTCACAGATGGCCATGCCCTCTTAAGTTCCTATCGTGATGTGCAGCTACAACATCAAATCATACTATAGTAGTTGTAGTTGGTTTCAGTTTTTATTCACAGAGGGAGCAGCTTTTCTAGCAAATTACCTCTAAAATTACTGTATCAAATCAGCATAGAAGGTGTACTACAATGCCAAAAACTAAATTAATGGAAGGCACTATACAAAGTCAACATTTTATTACAACTTCATAATATTTACATTAAATTTCAATTTTAAAAAAATAACATTTTCAGATACCCAAACATAAGCCCATTTCTTTTCGTTCTGGCTTGGATAGCTCCATGATTGCCAAATAATTATCTGGCATTGTAGTGAACAGCGATTGCTAACTCTGCTTGACTTAAATACATGCTTATGGTGTGTACAATACTGTTTCTCATTGCAATAATGCATGGAATATCTAAATTTTTCCACTCACATTTGACTTCTGCATAGACAAGATGATCTTCCAGTGAATATCAAACCATGACAAATTGACATACATGTTCTTTGGTCATTATACAATTAATAACATCTGGGTAATTTGTAGATTTATAATTAAACAATGATGGAGAAGAGAGGGCACTAAAATAGTTCACTGGTTATTATTCTAACAAAAAAAGAATTATATTTACTTAACTGTGATAATTTCTGTTAGTTATGGAAATAGCAATATTGTGAGTAATTAAAACTCATAAAAATGGATGAGGATCATTTGAATTTGATACAAACTAATGTAATCAGTTAGGTTAACTAACAGGTTAAGGCTGTCATATACTGCCCATGGTGCCTCCAAGGGGGTCCTACCATACCCTTGCCAGCAACATCATCTTCTCTTCACTCCTTGACCACTGCTTTTCAAAGGGTCTGCCAGTGAAACTTGGAAGTTAGCTCACTGCTTTGTAACATTTGTGACCTTCCTTGTCTAATGAATCACCAGGGCTCCTTGCAATTTTTTTATTAATTATGAATGCTAGAGAGAATGCTGAGTTGTAAATTATTATTAATAATTTATTGATTAAGAATGCAAAGAAAGGCTTTCTCAAAACCTATTATTTGGAAAGGCAGGGGTTCTTTGGAGGAGAATGAGTCCTAAGGAGCTTATCACACAAGGCCCTTCTTCCGCTACAATAGTCTTATCGGTAAAAATACTGTTCAATTTGGATTGCTCTATTTTCTTGCGCACCTTCAAAAACATTCCAGGATTAGTGTGTTTGGACTGAAACCTTATCAAACACAGGACTGCCCTCATACTACCTCCTCCAAGACATTACCCCTTCCCCTTTTCATTGTTTGGCAAACATGCACAAATAGATCCCCCCCGCCCCTGAATTATAAATGAAAACAGCCCTACCTTTAAATGCTTTTTAAAACTGTAAGACTAGTTTGCCTTTTCTGCTTACATTTCCAGGTGTGTGTGTGGGGAGGGAGGGCATTAGCACACCATAGCATCTAGTGTTGAAGTGACAGAGGGACTCCAGAATGGGGCTGGAAAAGGCGCTGGGGGGGCAGTGAGCAAAGTTTTGGCTTCTCTGACAAGCCCTGGGAGTGGTCATTTGGCAATTTAGTTTAAAACTTTCTCAGTTATTCTGCCAACTGAAAGGAAATCTAATTGAAATGTGCACTCAGGGCCAGTTTAAGGAATTTTGGGGCCCCCTACAATACTTTATTTTGGGGGCCCCATATGTTTATCTCAGGTCATTGTAACCTAACCTATTCACTGTACAGGATGTTCAGATTACAGTAGGACCCCCGTATCCATGGACAAAAAACATGGATAAAAAACATTCTTCCTAGAAATCCATGAGACACAAAACATTCTTCCTAGAAAATATGTCCTCCCTAGCCGTTTTCTAGCCCCTCCAAGGCAACTCTATGGTATTTTAAACCAGAAGTCCCATTATTTTCAATGGCGTTCACTATTATCCATGGTTTTCAGAATCCACCCCCCCCGAACCAATCCCCAGTGGATAAGAGGGGCCTACTGTATTACATAATTTGCCACCAATAATTTAGTTTAAAAACTGTATTATAAGCACTAACATAATATTTTTTGCTTATTAGCAATTAACATAATGGTGTAGATTTCCTCAAAGAAAAGAAATAGTGGACTACAGGCTGAACATGAGTTAGCAGTGCGATGCAGCAACAAAAAATGCCAATGTGATTCTAGGCTGCATTAATAGGAGTAGTGTCTAGATCAAGGGAAGTACTGTAATAGTATCACTCCATTCTGCTTTGGTCAGACCTCACATGGAATACTGTTTCCAGTTCTGGGCAAAACAATTCAAGAAAGTTACTTAGAAGG
This sequence comes from Gambelia wislizenii, assembly GCA_030847615.1. Taxonomy (NCBI): domain Eukaryota; kingdom Metazoa; phylum Chordata; class Lepidosauria; order Squamata; family Crotaphytidae; genus Gambelia; species Gambelia wislizenii. Next base: position 193,411,895 of record JAUMIR010000002.1, read on the forward strand.
ATGGTGGGAGGTCTGAAAGCCATTACGCCCTATGAGGAACGACTTAGGGAGCTGGGTATGCTTAGCCTGGATAAAAGAAAGTTGAGAGGTGACATGATAGCCATGTTTAAATATTTGAAGGGATGTCATGCTGCGGAAGGAGCAAGCTAGTTTTCGGCTGCTCCAGAGACTAGAACACAAAGCCATGGGTTCAAACTACAGGAAAAGAGATTCCACCTGAATATTAGGAAGAACCTCCTGAAAGAAAGAGCTGTTCGGAAGTGGAATATACTGCTGCCTTGGAGTGTGGTGAAGTCTCCTTCTTGGGTTTTTTTTAAACATAGGTTGAATGGCCATCTGTCAGGAATGCTTGGATTGTGTGTTCCTGCAGGGCAGAAGCCGATCGGATGGGATGGCTGTTGGGGTCCCTTTCAGCCCTATGATTCTAGGCTGAATTCAGAGCCTGGGAAAGTTACTCTTGGATTACACCTCCCAGAATCCCCCTGCCAGCACCCTTCTCAAGGTCTGGTTGCATTGTTCCTTTTCCAGCATTCTCTAGCCCAGAGGTTCTTAACTTGGGGTCCACAATGTCCTCACAGGGGGTCCACAAAGGCTGAAAACAAGCCTGCTCCATCCTCAGCGTGACACCCCTTCAAATACTTAAACAGGGCTATCATATCGCCTCTTAACCGTCTTTTTTCCAGGCTAAACATACCCAGCTCCCTAAGTCTCTCCTCATAAGGCATGGTTTCCAGACATTTCATCATTTTAGTTGCCCTTCTCTGGACATGCTCCAATTTGTCAATATCCTTTTTGAATTGTGGTGCCCAGAACTGGGACACAGTATTCTAGGTGAGGTCTGACCAAGGCAGAATAGAGCAGCACTATTACTTCCCTTGATCTAGACACTATACTTCTATTGATACAGCCCAAAATCGCATTGGCCTTTTTAGCTGCCGCATCACACTGTTGACTCATGTTCAACTTGTGGTCTACTAGGACTCCTAGATCCCTTTCGCACGTAGTCTCGTTCAGCCAGATCTCTCCCATTATATATCTATGCATTTCATTTTTCCGCCCTAAGTGCAGTACCTTACATTTCTCCATGTTGAATTTCATTTTGTTAGCTTTGGCCCAGCTCTCCAGTCTATCCAGGTCATTCTGAATTTTGATCCTGTCCTCTAGGGTATTAGCTACTCCTCCTAATTTGGTGTCATCTGCAAATTTGATAAGTATGCCCCTAATTCCCTCATCCAAGTCATTGATAAAGATGTTGAATAGCACTGGGCCCAGGACAGAACCCTGTGGCACCCCACTGGTCACATCTTTCCAAGATGAAGAGGAGCCACTGCTGAGCACCCTTTGGGTTCGGCCGGTCAACCAGTTACAAATCCATTGAACAGTTAACTTGTCTAGCCCACTTTTTACAAGCTTGTTTGCAATAATGTCATGGGGAACCTTGTCAAAGGCCTTACTGAAATCAAGGTATGCGATGTCCACAGCATTCCCTTCATCTACCAAGCTGGTAACTTTATCAAAAAAAGAGATCAGATTAGTCTGGCATGACTTGTTTCTCTGAAACCAATGTTGACTTTTTGTTATTATGGCATTACCTTCTAAATGTTCACAGACTCTCTGTTTAATGATCTGCTCTAGTATCTTCCCTGGTATTGATGTCAGACTTACTGGACGATAATTGTTGGGATCCTCTTTTTTCCCCTTTTTGAAGATGGGGACAACGTTTGCCCTCCTCCAGTCTGCTGGGACTTCTCCTGTTCTCCATGAATTCTCAAAGATTATTGCCAATGGCTCTGAGATCACATTTGCCAGCTCTTTTAATACTCTTGGATGTAGTTCATCTGGTCCTGGAGATTTAAATTCATTTAGATTAAGAAGGTATTCCTGTACTACCTCTTTGCTTATTCTGAGCTGGATTTCCCCTGTTGTGTCCTCTGTTCCATTCTCCTCAGGTTGGTCCCCCTTTTCTTTTTCTGAAAACACTGAGGCAAAGAAGGTGTTGAGTAATTCTGCCTTTTCTCTGTCCCCTGTTAGCATTTTGCCATCTTCTCCGCGTAGTGGCCCTATCATTTCCTTCTTCCTCCTTTTGCTGCGGACATACCCAAAAACCCCCTTTTTATTGTTCTTAACCTCCCTAGCAAGCCTGAGCTCATTCTGCGCTTTAGCTTTTCTGACTTTACTCCTACACGTGTTCGCTATCTGTTTGAATTCTTCTTTGGTGATTTCCCCCTTTTTCCATTTCCTATACATGTTCCGTTTAAAACGTAGCTCCACTGAAAGTTCTTTAGTCATCCATCCTGGTTTCTTGAGACACCTCCCATTTTTCTTCCTCAATGGTACTGTTTGAAATTGTGCCTTCACTATCTCCCTTTTGAGAAAGTCCCATCCGTCTTGAGGTCTCTTCTCTTTTAGTATTCCTGACCATGGGATCACCCCCAGTGTTTCCCTGAGTTGTTATGACAAAGCCTGGATGGCTGGCTTTCTCACAGATTGGACAAAAGGGTCTGGAATGAGCTGATTGCCTTAGCTCTGAATAGGCAAACCATTGATGGGATTTGCGTCAACCTCTTAATGTTTGGTCAGGTATGGTGTATAGGAAAGATTTCTGTAGGGTATGGATTAGGGTTAGGGTTAGGGTATTTCTGTAGGGTATGGGTCAAGGCATGGTCGCCGATTGCATGTTTGAAAGGATTAGCATAGACCCATTAACAACTGGGTTTTCCGCATAATCCTATCTGGGTTTTTCTATTATTCTGGACATGTCTCATGTCATTGTGACCTTGACTGTCCTCCAGTCAGCTTGACCCCAAACAGTGTCCAGTCAATTGGCCCTGAAAAGTGTCCACTATGCGCAGTTATGAAATAGGGGTGGTACGGTATGCTAACATCCACCCCCCATGGAACCCATGTAACAAAGTCACATGGTTTCATTTCTCTACAACGGGGCAACAAGCCCACTATTGAATTACATGACCAAGACACAGGGTTGCAAGGAAATGACATGTTGGGTAGGAAGAAAAGGGTATGAGATTGCTACAATTCCATCCATCCTAGAAAAAGGATAGTAACTAGTACCATTCTTATCTGCAGTTCAAGGTTGATCAACTGAATTGGCATGCACAATTAGCATTGGTAGGGTTGGCTTTTAAAAATATTATATGTACAGTTGTCCCTTCATATTCGCTGGGGTTTGGTTCCAGGACCCCCTGTGGATACTCTCCCCCCCCCTCTCTCTCTCTCCCTCCCTCCCTCCCTCCCTCCCTCCCTCCCTCCCCCTCTCTCTCTCTCTCTCTCTCCACATACACACCCAGTATATAGAATACAGTATATAGAACACTTGGCCCTCCTTATCCATGAATTCTTTATCCACAGAGTCAACCAACCCCTCTCTCCCCTCAGCACCCCTGAATTATTTCAGACACTGGGGTGGGGGGTGAGGGACGTCTCCTTCAAGAGACCCCTTGGATTGCTGTTGTCAAGATACACCGGGACTGTTAATTTCGGGCATGGGGGGGATGCCTTTCTCCTCACCCAATGCACAGCTGCTTGTGTTGTGTCATGCCATGTATTTATTGTTGCTTCCAATTGCGGGAACATTGTGCTGTTTTGCCATTTAACACTTACTGGAACTCTGTGTACAGTTTTGCTATTGTGTTGTACAGTTTTGCCATTTAACATTATTGCCACTCCAAATGTTGGAGAACCACTAGATAGATAGATAGAGAGAGAGAGAGAGAGAGAGCATACCTTTCTCTCTCTCTTTTTCTCTTTGCCCACATTTTTATATACCCCTTTTGAAACCCTTACCCCATAGCAACCTTTTTGTTAACCTTTTTTGTTAAGTCACTACCCTTTGTCCAGATTGATGGAACTGTGGCAATCTCACCTTTATTCCTCCTACCCAATGTAGTATTCCTTCATAACCCCATGTCTTGGTCACTCAGTCTAATGGCAAAAATGAAACCATGTTATTTTGCCACATGGGTTCTATTGGGGGGGGGATGTTTGCATGCCCTACTCTTCCTCCCCACAAGATTCCATAATTGGACATATTGGACACTTTTCGGGCTCACATTGGCTATAAAGTTAGGCAGACTGGAGGGCAGTCAAAGGTCACAATGACCTGAGACATGTCTAGAAATATAATGGTGGGAAAGCCCAAGTTAGGATTAGATGGAAATCCCCCATAATGGGTTTATGCTAATAACCCAGTAATTAATGAGTATATGCTAATCCTTTCTCTCAGCCCTGGGCATTTCAAGCAATAATTCAATCATGCAAACAGGCGACCTTTCCTCAATCCATACCCTATGGAAATCTCTCCTCACACCCCCTCCTGTCCAATCTTATGAGGTTGTCACAAGACAATCAGTGTTTAGCATTGCCTTGAACTAAAGTAATCAGTTGAGTTTCAGCTTCTTTTGTCTATCCCGTGGGAAAGCCATCCAGGCTTTGTTATAATCAGCATACTGCTCCAAGGCATGAAATAGGTTATAAATATCATAGATCCAACCCTAGCTAAGTGTGTCACAGCTGAGGTGTGATACCACCAGACCTTGTCATTCTCTTCTTTGCTGTGCCACCCTCAGATGCCGGTCTGAGTATCTTCACTGCACAGAACTTGCTTCTCCTCAAGACTGGTAACTATCACCCTGTCTTCCCAGACCCCACTCTCTATCCAACCTTTCTGCCTTACCCTGCTATAGCTTTGTATGGCATATAAGAATGTATGCTGTATATGTTAGTTTACTTTCTGTATTATTCCAATAAAATACTTTATTTTACTTTAACTGGAGCCTTCTCTACAGTTAATACTGGTATATATAGGTGGAAAAATCCCTGAAGTTACCCTTCTCTTGCAGGCTTCATATCTGAGCTAATACTTCCCCCAAGTATTAAGGGAGATTTTGACATCACGGGTGAGACTCTAACACATCCCCCTTCTCTTAGGGTAAAACTGACAGTTTTATTTTGAAGTAGTTTTATTAAATAAATGGAAAGGAGTGTTGATGTTATCCATTTGTTCCAAATTCCACTTAGAATCATAGAATTGTAGAGTTGGAAGAGACCACAAGGGCCTTCCAGTCCAACCCCCTGCCATACACAATTTGATTTGAATACACAATCAAAGCATCCCCGACAGATGGCCATCCAGCCTCTGTTTAAAGACCTCCATGGAAGGAGACCCCACCACGCTCTGAGGGAGTGTGTTCCACTGCCAAACAGCTCCTAAACTTTCATTTCATTTTGTAGAGTGAAAACCCACGTTTTCACTCTACAACCTACAACCGAATGAATTTAGGCTGCAATCCAAATACATATACCTGAATGTAAATCCTATCGAGCTCAGCAAAGCTTACTTCTGAGTAAGAATCATAAGACTGTATTTTATGCTGCGCTCGTATGTACCATACCCTCCAACATTTCACAGATGTAAACCTGGACATGTGTGGCCAAGCAACATCAGAGTGTGGTCAAGATGGCAAAGGTTATAAATGAGGATGAACAGACAAGCCAGGAGAGGCAGAGTTGGGTTGCTTTTGCCTGAGCCTACAGGGAAGAGCGAGCTTCTGCCCTCTCCTCTCCTCTCCCCCTGCTGAGTTAATCGAGTGCAAAATATTCATTAAAAAAAATCCAAAAAAGCAAACCTTGCTGTTCGCTATTTTACATAAGGAATGCGATTTTACTACGCCATTGGATACAATGTGACTTGAGTATCCATGGAGTGTCCTGGAACTAAACTCCAGTGGATACCAAGGGCCTACTGTACTTTTGCAGTCTGAACTCAGTTTGCAGCAATTAAAGTAAACTGAGGACAAAGGGAGAAGTGAAAGGAAGAGAGAGAAACTGGGACATTTTATAAGCAATGCAAAAAGTGGAATGGCAGAGGATTAATTTAGACTGTCCCTGCCAAACTGGGGCAGTTGGGGGGTATGATGTATAGTTATTTAGGAGCAAATCCCACTGAAATCAATGGGACTTCAGTAAACCTGCACAGGATTCACAGGATTATACTGTTAATGCTTTTTTAAAAAAGCTTTCACTGGGTTCTGCCCTGGATTGCAATCCTTGACATACTTAGTAGGGAGTAATACTTATTGAATGACATTTGACTTATTTCTGAGTAAGTACACTTGGGATTTCTCTGTAGCTTCATCAGCTCTCATGATTTTAAAGGAAAGACTAAAAGATGAGTACTATTTGCTAGTTCTCTGTATTTTAAATAAAGTGATCCTCACATTGTTCTTAATTTTCAGAGATTTTATCAGCACTTGTGGTTATTTCAAAAGATTGATAGTCTCCCAAATGATGAGAATAAACTTCTTCTACATCCTAATATGCGAAAAGAAAAAATAATAATGTATCACTGTTTCAGTGTAGCATAGCCATCAACTATAGGCAAATAGCCATCATGTTCATATAAGCTTGGTATAGAATACATGGTTTATATATTCAAAATTATACTATGTATCTCATGAAAAATCCAAACCGAATGCAGTCCTCCAATTCAGTTTCCATGGCAGCTAATTAAGATGTATATATTACCTACTTTTCACCTAAAGGGGTTTAGTTTCAGTGGTCCTGGAATATAAGCTTTTAAAAAATCTTCATAATATCTCCCCCCACCCCAAATACAAATTTAAAAGTTATCCCCTGATTGGTTTTCAGCCAAACTATTTTAAACATTCTTAAAAGATGTGTGTGTTTCTGAGCGATATTCTTGATATTCTCCGGGTGTTATGAAGACAAGGTGGACCTGAGATACATAGTATTTCCGTTCCCATATGATTTCTATGCTGTCATTATTAGTACAGTGTTTATTTAATACTTAATATTTAATAACTGCATCTGTGAGGAAATAATGTATTTGTTTATCTATAATAATAAAATTATACTGTGAATGCTAAATCCTAATGTTCAATACATGATAGCGGATATGAAAAATTACCAGTGATAACTTGATAATCCACTAGATGGTGATAATGTCAAATAAATGATTAAATTTTTCTCCATGATAATTACCTCTGCCACCAGTTCTTGATGATGTAGAAACTGACATCTGGGCCTGATCTGTATTGCCAGTGGTTTGATTCTGGGTTATCAGTGACTGGACATGACAAGGGATGTCAAAGAATATTCTAAAATGTTCTTGCCCTGAAAAAGACCAACAATTAAACACCCCAACAATTTAAAAAAAGGTCAATTGCTTTAATTCACATTGTGGAACTTTTTGTTGTTGTTGTACAAACAGAAGTCCCAAAGATTTTTTTAAAATGCACAATAACTCGAAATGTTTATGTTAGTATGCCCTACTACCCCCTCCCCATGGTATTTCATAACTGGAAATATTGGATGCTTTTTGGGGTCAGGTTGGTTGAGGCAAACCAGAGGTGAGTTGGAGGTCACAATGGCCTGGGATGTGTCTAGAAATATAGTGGAAAGAAAGTGCAAGTTAGGATGTGGAAAGCTTGTTATTAAACACAGTTGTTAAGGAGGTATGTGCTAATCCTTTCTTCCAGCCCTGGGCCTTTTAGCAATTATTCAATCAAGCAATTAAGTGACCATTCCTTAATCTATTCCTACGGAAATCTTTCCTATACCCCATCCTGTCCAACCTTGCACAATTGTCTCAAACCAATAAAATTCTGTCTCCCAGCAATTAAAGCAATCAGTTGAGTTTTGGTTTCCTTTGTCTAGCCCATTGGAAAGCCATCAAGGCTTTGTCATAACCAGAGTACCCCTTCAGGATATTAAATAGGGTATAAACATTAGTTCCGTAGCAATAGTAAAGTGTGCCACAGTGGGAGGACCTGGCCACTCACTTTCTCAATGTGCCCAAGATCAGAACCTACTGTGCCACCTTCAGACACCAGTCTGAGTCTCTTCACTGCACAGAACTCTCCTCTTCAAGACTGGTAACTATTGCCCAATATTCCTGAATCTCTCCCTCTATCTAATCTTTCTGTTTTACTCTGCTATAGCTTTGTATGGTTCTTAAGCACATGTGTTTGTTAGTTCACTTTTGTGTTGTTCCAATAAAATACTTTGCTTCACTTTAACTGGAGTGCTCTCTATAAGTACTGGTATACATGGGTGAAAAGATCGCTGTGGGTACCCTCCTCTCACAGGTTTCCTTTTGAACTAATAATTACACCAAATAATAATGGAGATTTTGGCATCACAGGTGGAACTCCAACATATTTTCCACCTCTTAGAGTAGCATTCCCAGCAAGGAGGAAATGTTTGCAAGTATTTTTTTGTTCTTGCATATGAGATTGAAATAAGCAAAGATTTGCCGCTCAAGAAGTGACACTGGGACTCTTTCCCATCTAGCTTATCTTCCCAGTGGAGAGAAGGATCAGACAGGGAGGAATCAGGCAAAGAAAGGCACAGCACTGCGTCTCTTTTTCTGCATGAAGAAACTTGAAATGGGCATGAGGAGAAGGGCCAGAGGACAGCCAAGAAAAGGGCAGGGCTTCATGGGTAGAGTCCCAGCCCCAGAGGGTGATTTTTAAAAACTACATAAAAATAAAGAAATAAAATATTCTGTAGGTGAACTATATCTATTAAATATCTATTAAATATGTTTGACAGGGATTTTCCGAAGGAATATAAGAGTATGATGCTTTGCATGACCACCACAGCGCATATTGTCTTCGCGAGATATTGGAAATCAAAATCAATTCCAAATTGTGATGAATGGAAAGTATCCGAAGTAGCCCAAATGGAACTTTGTTGGATAAAATACCAGTCTAAAAGCGAATTTAGAAAAGAGTGGAGAAGTTTAATTGAATATTGGAAAGCTGAGGGAAATAGTATAAGAGCAACTTGGTTTACTGATTAATGAAACTTATTACATAGGTAAATAACGGTATAAATATGTACCTCTCTGTCTGGAGAATACAGGTGAAATGTTGTATATACTAATGTTCTTATAGAAAAAAAGAAATCCTGTTTCTATGATTTAATGGTATAATACAATTAAATGGGGAGAAAAAGATAGAAAGCCAATGTTAGAAACAAAATCAAATTCAGACAACAGTGTAAAGGAAGTATATGGAATTTTATTATTGTGAAACATGTTTAAAATATAATAATTTTAAAAAGCCAGTGGAAAAACACACTTTAGCGTCTGAAGATACTGACCTTTACCTCTCTGACCTAAGAGACACTGACTTATCTGCTCAGTTTCTGCTTCTATCAAGGAACATATGTTGAAATTGATTTATAGGTGGTATTGTACATCGCATGGCAGTGTAGTGTAGCAGTCTGAATGCTGGACAATGACTCTGGAGACCAGGGTTTGAATCCCTACACAGCCATGGAAACCCACTCAGTGAGCTTGGGCAAGTCACACTCTCTCAGCCTCGGAGGAGGACAATGGCAAATCCCCTCTGAATAAATCTTGCCAAGAAAACCCCATGACAGGTTCACCTTGGGGTTGCCATAAGTCGGAAATGAATTGAAGGCACGTAACAACAACAACAACAAATTATACCACTCTAAGATTACGCCATATTTCTAGTACGTTAAACGGAAATCGCTGGACATGACCAAAACAATTGGGATCATATTTCCTTATGTGGTGGACATACTCTGCAACTTTTTATTTTTGGTCTTTAGTTTGTATAAAAATCTCCTCCATCACAGGTCAAGACACTGTACCAAATCCAGCTATATTTTTTCTGGGGATTATGAGCATCCCCTTATAATGATTTAATTGGGTTTCTCTATCAGCTAGGATGGTTATTGCTAGATATTGGAAAGAATCCAGTACACTTACCATATCTGACTGGCTAAGGGGTTGTCTGTACAAGGCAAAAAGAAGTGTGTTGCCGTAAATGCAACTCACAGCAGCTGCGATTTGTCTTAATGTTGTTTTTCTGCCTAAGTGTAATACCTTACATTTTACAAGTAACCACCATTTGGAAGCCCTGCTGTAAAATGTACTGGGAAATCTTCGGGCTGATGTGACAACCTAGCATCTATCAGAATTAAGATGGTGTGTAAACAAACTCAAGCCGAAGAATATGGCAGGTTTATTTAAGCCAGTTTCCCTTTTCTGTCCTTAACCACCCATTTCACTGACTATATCTGAATCCAGGATGTCCTGTTCAGTTATCTGTCCAGTGTGACCATAAATTGGCAAGCTCATTAGAGATGTTGGAAAGAAATATACAGCTAAATTAGCTATAACACATGCCTTGGAGCTGAGTTGGGAGTCTAATTGTAATTTCAGTTGCTTGGCATTCATGCTTGAAAGCCTCTGGGAGCCTTAATGAAAGATTAGGACAATGCAATTGTTGTCACAGATGGCTGTATGCCCTGAACAGTTTGCCAAAACAGAATGCTGGAGTGGAGGGAATAATGTACTCCATGTGCACAACACACATTCACATACAGTCAGTAGTAGGGAACTAATTCACATTATCATGGAAAGTAAGCATTCTACAAAGCTTGTCTGTAACTATAGCTTCCTGATAGTCTGCATAAGCACCACCACCACTACCTCATCGGTATCCTTTTATCCTTTCAGCATCACTACTAAAAGTGTTTTAGGAATAGCTGGGATAACCTGGATCACAGTCTAATATGAGCAGATGGGAAGTACATTCTAAAGCTCCCATTCACATGGTTTTGGGCAACATGGATAGATAACCACACAATCCTGCCAGTCAGCTTTGTGAAAAGAAGTTTGCATCTAGAACTCCCTTAATTCCTTCTGGAAATTTATTTACCACCAACTCCTTGTTCTTGTGAGGTAGGTAACTCTTTGCTTGATACACACCACACACACCTGTTGCTTATAAGTCCTCCAGACTAACTGATGAAAGGCAAGCTCAGCTTCTTCTTCTGGGAGGAAAGAAATAAAGTGCCCTTCTCTTCATCTACTCCACCAGGGTTCCCCCCCCCCTGATTTTATTGCCTCTCATGTAGTCCTATGACTTTATCACACTACACTGTCATAGCGCTATTATTCCACTTTAACTGCTCTGGCTGCCTCCTGTGCAATTCTGGGGTTTGTAGTTTAGGGAAGCCTAAGAGTTCTCTGAGAATGCTCAATGCCCCTCCCTAAACTGCAAATCCTAGGATTCCACAGAAGGCAGTAAGAGCAGTTAAAGTGAAATAGCACTATAAGAGTGCAATGTGATAAAGTATCTTACTTAGAGCTGGAAGGGGCTGCAGGGACCATGCAGGCCAACTTCCTGCCATGCTGGAATACACCTTTAAGTAGCTTCAGGCCATTTCCACACTTCTTCTGTTGGTCAGTTCTCTATACAAACAAGCATTAATCACTCCTCCAAAATTCAAGTCATGTGTAGAGGTGCAAAAGAACTTCCTGTCTTTGCTCCTGGTGATCCAAGAAAGACTTGTTCAGTGCACACAACAGAGATAACAACATGTGGTCAAGAGTGCAGTGATGCATGTCAGAGTAAATGCTAAGATGTAACTTGGCAACCTTTAATACAATGATGGGTGCTGAAATATCACATTAGCTCATGGACCTTTCTCACTGAACCATGCACAGATTTAAACAATTGAATTTTAAGTTCTTTTCAGCTTATGATGCAAAGTCGACACACCCGGTTTACTTTGAGGAAGTACAAAAATGCTTCTTCCGCAACTAACCTATGTGCAAAGGCACTGGATTTTGAAGGTTCTGGTATATAGTCAGGGGCAGGTGTGGAAGGCAGACTGCCTTGAAGAAGAGGTATACAGAACAATTTCACATGAATATGTCCCACTTTTCTTCAGTTTGATCTGTGGATAAACATTCTGTGGAATCGCCTGCTTAACTATTGGCTTCTCTCCTTTGGGTATACTTGGAAGAAACTTCAGGAGTTCCATTGTACCCTATTGTAGCCTTCCCACTTGGCTAAAGCTACCCTGCTGGTTGAACAGCACTAATGTAGGACCTCTTAGAAACCATTTTAACAGCATGTCATGTGTTGTTCTTCTTCATTACTTATAGCTTTATAAATGCACAAGAAAGCCTTTCCCAGGGAGAGAAATATAGTTAAAATTCCACAGTGGAAATAAGGGGGGATGTCCTTCCTCTAGCATTCTCCCCTCCCTTCTTCAGAATGCTGCTAAACTGCTCCCACCAGAGATACAATTTATCCTTCCAGCCCACAGAAATACTTCTGAAAGGCAAACATACACTAGGACTTTATCAGATAGGGACTTTTACCCCATTCCTGTCTCGCTATACCCCTCCCACCCCATTCCCATCCCTGCTCCAAAATAAAATAAATTTTTTCACACTTACCTTAATTTTGAGACAGGAACATCCTCCCCTCCCCTCAGATGGCCGTGAGAAAATGCAGCCATCATAAAGCTGCATTTATGACCCAGAAAGCAAATCCCGCCCATTCTTGCGAGAGAAAGGTCGCACAGGAAATTTAAAAATTAAAATAAAACCAAATGTCAAAGAGCAAAACTAAGCAACAAAGCACACTTTTAACATTACGAGTGACCCGGGGAGGGTAAAAAATGGGTGCCACTTACCTCCTCGTCCCAATCTCGACCGGAAGTGTCCAGCATGGACCTCCCCCCATGGCTGGCATCGCACCAGCATAACAAGAGAGGAACGAGGTGCCTTTCAGACCACCCATGGTTCCGTGACAGAAACAGAGCAGGTGGTCTATTCACGATGTTTCCCCGTTAATAAAAAAATACAGAAGCAGTACGGGAGCAGCACGGGGACAGCATAGGATGGGGACGACAGCGTCTGAAAGGGAAACTCTTTCTCAACCCTTTAAATCTCAGGCTTACCTCAACAATGGCTGATCAGGTGCAAACACCTCTGGGTCAGATCAGGACATCCAGGTAAATTTTGCTCTTTTTATGATGCTCCCTGAGTTACTTGGAAGTTTGTGTGTGTGCTTTGTGTCACTTTTTATGCTTTATTTTTGTTTTTAAATTTGAATGTCCTGCGTGATGAAATCACACAAGATTTCAAACGAGGAAGTGAACGGGGCTCCGTTCACTTCCTCTTCATTCACGGAGGAGCCTTTACCAGGAGAGGAGGTGAATGCGGGGGGGGGGACGTTCTTTTGCCGACATAAGAATGCTTTTTTTATGCCAGCAAAAGAACATTTAAAACAATGTGTCTGGTAAAGTCCTTTGTCTAGAGTGAAGCAGCTTTATTGGTATGTCATCTGTTCCTGGTGATTTCTTTCAATATACATTCCAATCCCCAAGGAAGGGAACACCAGGAATTGCAGTAACCACAGGACCATATGGAGTGAAAAATGCCAGATGTCCAAGCTGAGGTCAGGAAAGGAAGAGGCACTAGGGATCATATTGCAAACATATGTTGGATAATGGAGCGCACCAAATAATTTTTTTAAAATCACCCTGTGCTTTCTAGATTATGGGAAAACCTTTGATTGTATAAATCATGAAGAACTATTGATTGCTCTTAAAGAAATGGGTATGCTACAACATTTTATTACCCTGATGAATCAGGACAAGAGGCTACTGTTAGGACAGAATACGTAGAAATGAAATGGATTCCAATTAGCAAGGGGGTCAGGCAAGGCTGCGTTTTATCACCCTGTCTATTTAACTTGTGCACTGAATACATCATATATAAAGCAGGATTAGATGCAGAGGAAGAGGTGTGAAAATTGGAGAAAGGAACATTGACAATTTAAGATATGCAGATGAGACCATACTACTAGCAGAAAATAGCAAAGACTTGGAACAATTACTGAAGAAAGTCAAGGAAGAAAGTACAAAGGTAGGTTTACACTTGAACATTAAGAAAACCAAAATAATGATAGATAGTATTAACCTAACTTTAAAGTAGATGATGAAGACACTGAAATAGTTCAAGATTTTCCATACCTTGGCTCAGTCATCATTAATCAGAATGGAGACTGCAGTCAAGAAATAAGAAGAAGATTAGAACTTGGAAGAGCAGCTATGAAGGAACTCACATGATCCTGAAATGTCAAGATATATAATTGAATACTAAAGTTAGGACTGGCCATGCCATTGTATTTCCCATTTCTATGTATGGTTATGAAAGCTGGAGCATGAAGAAAGCTGATAGGAAGAAAATCAACCCATTTAAATTTGGTGCTAGAAAACATTTCTGCAGATACCATGGACTGCTAAAAAGACCAATAAATGGGTCCCAGAGTAAATCAAATCTGAACTCTCCCTGAAAACCAAGATGACTAAACTGAGGACTTTATCAGATGCAGCCCCTGAAAACATTCTTTTGCCGGCATAAAAAACCAACTTTTATGATGGCAAAAGAATGTTCCTCCCGTACTTACCTTCTAATCTCAGCAAAGGCTCCCAGCAATAAAGAAGTGAATGGAGCTCCATTCACTTCATCATTCAAAATCTCACGCAATTTCATCATGCAGGAAATTTAAAAAGAAAATAAACACAAAGTTACACCAAGCACCTTAACACACTTTAAATGTCCCAAGTAACCCAGGGAGGGTCATAAAAAGAGTGAACCTTACCTGGATGTCCCAATCTCACCCAGAAGTGTTCACGCCAGACCGGCCATTGTCGGGGTTAGTACATGATTTAAATGGCCTGAGGTTTCTCATGCCGGCAATGCCAGCAAAAAAGCTGCAGGTGGATCTATTGACGGCTTAAGCTGTCAATTAAAAACAATGGGATTTAGGCTGTTTTTAACCACGAAAGGGTGATCTCATCTGATCCACGTGCCCTTTCACGGTTATGTGGCGTCCTTATGACGCCATATTTTGTGTGTCTGATAAAGTCCTAAGACTGGTGTACTTTGGCCATATCATGAGAAGACATGAATCACTAGCAAAGACAACAATGCTTGGCAAGTTAGAAGGCAGTAGGAAAAGAAGAATACTGCATTACAGATGGATAGACTCATTGTCAAGGAAGCCATGGCTCTGAGTGTGGAAGACCTGTGCAGGGCTGTTGATGACAGGGTGACTTGGAGGTCTCTCATTCACACAGTTGCCATAATAAAGTCAACTTGATAGCAGTCAACAATAAACCACTTTTTCTAAGACCTACTTGCTGTAATGAATCTCCAAAAGGTGTCACTTTTAAAATCTCTCTTCACCTTTACATTTGGTCATGCTGTCTGTAGTTTACTTAAAAAGAGACACCCACACCTTGTAATGGGCTGTTCTTTAAAATAGATAGTTTTTAAAACAACAACAACACCCATCTACTATATTTTGTAGAAGCCCATCTAATGAAGGTACTATGCTTATTTATGTTTATTCAAGAATTCACTGTCACTTATTGTCAAGTAAACATGCATAGCACTGCAGTGGTACTGTACAGTTATATTCTTGTCCACTTAGAAGCAGGTTGCACTGTATTCAATAGAGCTTATTCCAAGAAAGCAGATATAAGATTTGGGCAATAGATTTTCTTTTTCAGAAACACAGCTTCTCTCTTCTTTTTTCTCAAATGCAGACAAGCACACTTTCATCTGCTTGCTCTCCCCCCACAAACTTACTTATTTACTTTCTCTCTCCCTTCCCCACCCCCATGTATGACTTTAGTCACTTTGTTTAAAAGAGGAAATTTTGGCAGGTGCAAGCTGTTACTCAGGAGTGAGAAAAGACGCACTTGCCTAAATATACTTCCACATAACTTTGTCAAGGAGATCCATTCCTTTCCCTTCTGCTCACCTTACGCAACGAGACATGCTACTTGTCAGCATCAGATAATATTTGCATCCAACAAATGCGTAGGTGTTTTTCACAAAACTCTCAGTGGGGATAACACAATTTGTAGCACCCCCTTGTTTGACTTCTGGGAGTCTCTCTGCTGGCACATTTTGTGTGCAAGATCCATGAATCTGATATGAGGAGGAAGTAACCTTCTCTGTCTTTGTGTCAGAGGAATGCAATCCTAGGGCCAAGCTGAATGGAGTGTGTGTCCTACCTACCCTCCCTGTTCAAGTGATATCAGGGGAGCAGACCTTAGGGTGTGGTTATTCTACAGGGTGTCCGCGACAGGGAAGCTAAAGATCTCCCTGGGATGTTTAGCATGAAATCATGAGGTGGAGGTTTCCTAGGGTGTCCTGGCTGCTTTTCATAGTCATTTTGTTCCTAGTTCTCTCTCTTGCAGCCTACATTGGCTTTCCAGAAAAATATCCATACAGGTAAGAAAAGATATACTGTACCTCTTTCTCAGATATGCTTTCTTGTGCGTTGTTTTCTGTAACAAGCAAGCTATGCTGATCTTTTTTTAGGCACTGAAATCCATAATGTTATCATACCTACCCTCCTCTATTTTCTCGCTCATAGATATGTCAGCAGTATTTCCCAGGTAAATTAAATTAGTCTGTTGTTAAAATAATATTTTTCTGTCACTAGCTCACTTTTAGGTGCAGGGCAGTAACCAGCCCTCCTTGTCATGTCTCCTGGTAGGGCTTTGAAGAAATTATTTCTAAAGTGACCACTTCCTCACAACTATAAACTTTTCTACTCACCCACCAAACCCTTGTACAAGCGTAGTTAGCCCTACAAATAGATACTCTGAATGGGAACAAACTCCAAACACAATACACCTTAAGTTCATAATATGGACATTGGAACTTGTTTTATGGTCAAAACATGGCTATCCCTGCATTTGTATGAATTTAATAAAACATTCCTTTTTTAAACTGGAAAGCTACTTATAATGATCTTATATCTTAAATTATGTGTAAAAGTACTGTAATTGACTTGCAAATGTGTTCATGCAATCTCTGTGTGTTGAGCATAATATCAAATGAGCTACAAATTCATTGGGGTAGATGACTGTTGTATCTGGGTTTTTTTTTCTTCATAAGAATTATGCCTAAACCCAATTGTTAGTCCCAGGTTACCAGAGTAGACCCATTGAATCCATGTGGATTTGGTAATGTAACACTGATGTAAATTCCTTTGATTCAACGGGTTTGCCTTAATTCAGACTAAGTACTTGATTATTGTTACTGTATGTACAGTATATTCATAGTATCAATGAGCTACCAAAAATGAGATACCAAAAATGTTAAAACAAAATAACTTCTACTGTGAATGGAAGGAGGGGGAAACAGTTGTAGCTTATTTTTCTCTTTACATATATATATATATATATATATATATATATATATAATCATACATTATATTATCCAATCAATACTTATTTAGTATAACACATAAAATTACTATAAACATCACAATTTTTCTATTAACTAATTTCAAAAGTTAACATAGATTCTTTACTATAATTATATTCAAAAATATTAATTCCCCTACCCCCCCCCCTCAGTGCTCCCCTTCACCGGAGCCATTATCCCTTACCTAATCTTTCCAGAATCTCATTTCTTCTCGTGGAGGTAACCTCCCATCTTTTGTCTGTAATACTTTTTTTAACAAATACTTTCCAAATTTTATCAAAATCACTTTCTTTCCAACTTCCTCTTCTTACTTTAATTCTACATGTTAACTTATCATTTATTGCCATTTCCCAAACTTCTTTATGCCACTCCTCCACTTGTACATTTATTTGCATTTTCCAATGTCTTGCTATAATTAATCTTGCTACCGTTAATAAAGTAGCTTATTTTTCTCAAAGGGAAGACTAACCAAGAAACACAGTACGGAATGTTATAGTCTGGCCACAGGACAGAACTGCTAGGTTTCATGGTTTCAGTCAAAAAGTGGTGCTGAACCCATGCTTAATTTCCTCACTGACAGAAATAGGCCTTGTAATCTTCCATGTCAGGTATCTTGGTGTCTCTAATAAAATGTCTGATCAATGTGCAATCATTTGTACTTATATATACTTAAAGTTAATCTTCAACATAAAGGAAGGGCAAAGGCCAGCTTTTCAGGTTGAACAAGTGTTTAAGCACTGTGTGTGCGTAGGTTTTTAAAAGTTCAAATAGATAAAATTAACTACAGATCTATAGCAGATTTTAAAATATCTGAAATCAATTTAATTCTTCATTAGATATTAATATTAAAACTCTTTGCACACATCATTAACAAAATCCCCATTCATTAGTAACTTTTATGTAGATATAAATTAACCTTAAATTAACTTTTAATATGATGTTCGCTATATTTACTATTGATGTTAATTGCCATCCACTCAGCTCTGACATAGGCAATCCTGTGAATGAGAGACCTCCAAGACACCTGTTAATGAGCAGCCCTGCTCAGGTCCTGCAGACTCAGGACTGTGACTTCCTTGATTGAATCTATCCACCTGTAATGTGGTCTTCCTCTTTTCCTAATGTCTCCTGCTTTATCAAGTGTTATAGTCTTTCTTAATAAGTCAGGTCATCTCATTTGGGAGAATAGGGAGAATTAAGGCTTGATTTGCTCTAGGACCTATTGCTCATTTGGCAGTTCATACTATCCACAAACTCATCTAGCATGATATTTCATACAAGCTGAAGCACTGGAGAAGGAGGGATTGGTAAACCCATTTTGAATGCCTTTTACCATGAAAATCCTATCATGGACAATCCAAAATGAAGCAAAGAGATAGTGCTGGAAGATGAGAATCCTAGGTCAAAAGGCATGCAATCAGTTACTGGGGGAAAGCAGAGGACAAGTATGAGTAGTGCTGTGTCTAGTTATGCAACCAGACATTTACTACTGTGTTGAACTGAAGTTGACAATGATGTTGACTACACTTCTCTGTCTGTCCCACTTCAAAGCTTGATGTTATTGTTGTGTGCCTTCAAGTTGTTTCCAACTTATGGTGAACCTATCATAGGATTTTCTTGGCAAGATTTGTTCAGAGGGGTTTGCCACTGCCTCCCTCTGAGGCTGAGAGAGTATGACTTGCCTAAGGTCACCCAGTGGGTTCCCATGGCTGAGTGGGGATTCAAACCCTGGTCTCCAGAGTCATAGTCTAATGCTTAAACCACTATACTACACTGGCTCTCTGCATGACTTGTTACCTTGCCTTTTTCACCCTTTAATAACCAGTGGCTTGCTTCACAGAAACCTGGCTGGGAGAGGATAGCACTGTCACGTGGATGCAGGCCCTCCCAGCCGGGTATTCTGTCAGTGGGCAGGTGAGGGGAAGTGGGTGGGGGGACGGAGTGGCTGGTTTATAAGAACAATCTGACTTTGACAAGGATACCTGTCCGGAACACAGTCCACTTCGAGTGTATGTACCTTAGCCTGAGGACCAGGGATAGTTTGGGCATTCTGCTAGTATACTGACCACCCCATTGTCTAGCAGACTCCCTATCTGAGCTGACACAGCTGGTCTTAGAGTTGCTGTTGGAGTTGCTGTTGGACTTTTAGTTTTGGGCAATTTCAACATTCCACTCGAGACCAGTTTGACAAATCTGACTGGTGCGGCTCGGGAGTTCATGGAAACCATGACAAACATGGGCCTATCCCAATTGGTCGTCGGGCCCACACATTGTGCAGGTCATATCCTCAATGCGGTCTTCAGTACAGAACAGGAATATCAGTGGGCGGAGGTTATTAAAACCACCACATTGTCATGGACGGATCATTTCCTGGTCAAGAATGAACTAAGAGTCTCTTCCCACCCCACCGGGGGTGGTGGACCCATTAGAATGGTCCACCTCCGAAGGCAAAAGGAACCAATAGGATTCCAGAAAGCCTTGGAGGGTTTAATGGTTGGTAACGCCGGTGACCCTGTCGAAGCTTTGGTTAATACCTGGAACACTGACCTTACCAAGGCTATCGACACGATTGCTCCCAAGAGTCCTTTCCAACCCGCTCCAAACCATAAGCCATGGTGTACATCAGAGCTTAGGAAAATGAAGTGGGTTGGACAATGACTAGAGTGCAACTGGCGGAAAACTTGACTCTTATCTGACAGGACTCGTCATAGGAACTTTCTTTGGTCCTATCAAGAGGCAATACGTGCAGCACAGAGATCCTTCTCCTCTGCACGTATTGCATCTGCAGAGTCCCATCCAGCAGAGCTGTTTAGGGTGGTAAAGGAGATGACGCAGGTTATACCTGCGCAGAACCTGTTGCTTAACCCAACAACGGCCTGCTGTGATGCGTTTAACAACTTCTTTGCAGATAAAATCTCTCAGATAAGAGCCAACTTAGATGCCAATATTTTGACAGAAACAATTGACGGGGTGTCCAGCAACTCCGCTGATGTAAGTTAACTTGATCAATTTCAATCCGTGAGTACTGAGGACATGGACAAGCTACATGGTAGAGTGAGGAAGACGACCTGCCCTCTTTATCCTTGCCCTTCATGGCTGGCCATCCGGGGTGTGTGTGTGTGCCTTGATGGTGTTCCTTAAGGACATCATCAATGCATCCCTCATGGAAGGGTGTGTTCCATCCTGTTTAAAAGAAGTGGCGGTTAGGCCGCTCCTGAAAAAACCTTCCCTGGACCCCCTGGACATGAACAACTATAGGCCAGTTTCTATGTTACCATTCTTGAGCAAAGTGATCGAGAGGGTGGTTGCTTTTCAACTCCAAGTGGTCTTGGATGAAACCGATTAGCTAGACCCGTTTCAAACTGGCTTTAGGACGGGATTTGGAGTTGAGACCGCCATGGTTGCCTTGACCGACGACCTGCGTCTGAGCATTGACAGGGGTAGTGTGACCCTGTTGGTGCTTGTATACCTCTCAGTGGCTTTCGCTATGATAGATCATAGCATCTTCTTGGATCACCTATGTGCTCCAGTGGTTCCGGTCCTTCCTCTCGGGTAGATCCCAGAGGGTGCTGCTCGGGGACAGCTGCTCCAGTAAAAAGGAGCTTACTTGTGGCATTCCACAAGGTGCCATCCTGTCCTCGATGCTGTTTAACATCTATATGAAGCCACTGGGTGAGATTATTCAGAGTTATGGGTCTGGGTGTTATCAGTACACTGATGACACCCAGATCTATTTCTCCTTGTCTCGATCGTCGGCCTTGAATTCCGATGGTGTCTCTCCTCTAAATGACTATCTTTTGGGCTGGATGAGGAAAAACAGATTGAGATTAAATCCGGACAAAATGGAGGTGCTCACGGTAACGGCCCTGAAACCAGGAGTTGGGTTGCAACTTCCAATCCTGGACGGGGTCATACTCTCCGTTAAAGGACTGTGTTCACAGTCTGGGGGTGCTCCTTGATTCATCGCTTCAGATGACTAGTCAGGTGAATGTGATGGTCAGGAGCGCCTGTTATCAGCTTTGGCTGATACGCCAGCTGCGCCCTTTCCTGGAAGTAAGGGACCTTGAGACTGTGGTGCACGCATTGGTAACCTCTCGTCTAGATTTTTGCAATGCGCTCTACATGGGGCTACCCTCATGCTTGGTCCGGAAACTTCAGTTGGTACAAAATATGGCAGTCAGAGTTGTCTCGGGAACATCTCGGAGAGACCATATAACTCCAGTATTAAAATCTCTCCACTGGCTGCCTATTAGTTTCCGGGCCCAGTATAAGGTGTTGGTTATTACCTTTAAAGCCCTAAATGGCTTGGGTCCAACCTATCTTCAGAACCACCTCCTCCCATACAATCCTCCCTGCGCCCTCCGGTCCTCTGGGAGGAATTTGCTTCAGCCACAAAAATCTAGGCTGTCTGCAACCACCCAGAGGGCCTTTTCGGTAATCGCCCCCAAATTATGGAATAGCCTGCCAAACAAGATCCGTCAGATGACAAGCTTGAGTAGCTTTAAAAAAGCACTAAAGACAGATCTCTTTCGGCAGGCTTTCCTGATTAGATCCCGGCCTCAGGAGCTGCGTCTCCTGGCCTCTTTTAGTTCTTTACCCTGACTCGCTGGCTGTTGATTTTTGTATTTGTTTATTTATGTGATTTTAAGTTTAGGTGGATTTTAATTTGATACTAGTTTAATATCTTTTTATGGGGGAGGGTGGGGGTGGGTCTTAGGGATTTTAGTCTGTATTGTTATATTTTAACTGTTGTAAGCCGCCCTGATTGTTTTTAACAGAGGGGCGGAGTAAAAATAAATATTATTATTATTATTATTATTATTATTACTCTCTTTCCCCAGTGCACACCTCACCCAATCATTACGTCTGTCCCACCTCTAACATTGCTGCATCCCCATCTATTACCCCATCCCCCCCACCAGTTTCTGACACCATCATCTCTTTTTCTTCTTAATGATAACAGCACACAAGGTTTTCAGTCCGTCTACACAATTCATTTGCCTGAAGGAGCCTCAAACACAACTAGGCAGTGCACCCTGGCTACCTGAAACATGCTGCAAAAAAAGTTAATGATAAAGTTAATAGATATATGTGTGGGGGGGTCTGGTTTTCTGAGTATGTATGCTTGAGTGAAGAGGAAGCATGTCTGTGTTTATTCTTTCCCATCCTCCTGTGACACTGTGAGGAGGGGACCCCTCTTTTATCTACCATGATAGTAAATTTGCCAGTACAGTAGGACCCCATATCCACAGGGGATTGGTTCTGGGTCAATAGCAAATAGTCAATAGCAAACGCTATCACTGGAAGCCCTGCGGAGAAGGGAGAAAGGAGGCAAGCTCACCTCTCCCTCCCTTCCCTGTCCAACCCCCCACCAGCTCCACCACACCTCTGGAACCCTTCCAGGGAAAGGGAGGGGGGAGCTTACCTCCTCCCTCCCTCCCTTGTCCAACCCCTCCACAAGCTCCACTAGAAGCCCTGCGGAGAAGGGAGAAGGGAGGTGAGCTCTCTTCCTCCTCTCCCTCCTCCGTCCAGCCACCCGCCATTGCCATCTGCAGA
This sequence comes from Gambelia wislizenii, assembly GCA_030847615.1. Classification (NCBI taxonomy): domain Eukaryota; kingdom Metazoa; phylum Chordata; class Lepidosauria; order Squamata; family Crotaphytidae; genus Gambelia; species Gambelia wislizenii. The sequence continues at coordinate 193,434,561 of JAUMIR010000002.1, forward strand.
TAATTGAATCAGCGGATTGTGAATCAGTGGATACAGGGTGCTACTGTATGCTGTAAAGGAATAAAGATATCCCTTTTAAGTATCCTGACACTTTTTTCCCCAATATCATTGGAGCATGTTTCTTAAACACACCCACCCTTGGGTGGAAATAGTCCTTTTGTGCTAGAAGGGAACATAGAAATACCTTAAATAACCCAGGTATGGCAGCACTACCACTGGCCACTTGTTTCATGTTCTGTCTCTCTGTGGTTTTAATTCCACCTCCGCCTTAGGTCTTGTTTGCATATTGTTCAGGAACTATATGGCTTATACACAACTTGCTGTGGGGTTCTCCTCCTTCTCTAGAGTTAGACAGCAGGTTTAAAGCATTAACATTATTGGAGACATATAAAGCAAATACCAGGTCACCCCGTTTATGCAGGATGTGTTATCCGAAGAGGTGTGGGTGCTTTAGAGCCTCACACGTGATATTAATATGAAATACTGTATTATTAGCTCAAAAGGAATGCTGTGAGAGGTAGGTAACTTTGGGACCTTTTCACCTATGTATGCCAGTATTAACTGCAGAGAACTCTAGGTTAAAGTGAAATAAATGGTTTTTATTGGGGAAATAACACAGAAGGAAATCGCACATGATCACAAGAACCACACAAGGTGAGCGAATTAAGGCAGAAAGGCTGGATAGAGGAATAGATTCGGGAGATAGGGCAATCGTTACCAGTATGAAGAGGAGTGAAGTACTCAGACAGAAGTCTGAGGGTGGCACTGGAAGTCCAATCCAGGGGCGTGTCGACAGAGAGATTTTCTGGGTGTTGTCCATAGTAGTACACCTTGCTATTGTTTGGGGCTAATATTTATACTGTATTTTGTGTCCTGAAGGGGTGTTTGGGCTTAGAACAAAGCTTAGATGGGTTTCCCACCAAATAAATAAAGGAAACAGAAACTCTGCTGATTGATGTTAATGGCTGAGAGATAGGAATTGATGGGTTTATGAAAACCTTGTATTGTAGGACAGGAAAGAATGCTGAGGAATATTTCCTGGAGACCTGTTTAGGTCACTTTATGAGGTATAGCCAAGGGGACCAAGAAGGGATTAGCACATACCTCCTAAATGAAGTTATTTACTAGGGGCTCTGCTTAATCTTGTATTGGGTGTGTTGGCTAGAATATTTCCAAGACCCTTCTCAGATCCTTGTGACCTCCATCTGACCTCCTTTTTGGTCCACCCTGGTCTACTAGACCACTTGAAGTGTCTACTATTGCCAATTATGAGATATTATAAGGAGGGGATAGTAGGGAATGGTAACAGATTGGTAACTATGGTTTCACTTACCTGTGGCCGGGGGGAAGAGGTCTCTCTAGGCATCAAGAGGTCATCCAGCATGACTCCATGCTATTGTCAACATCTTCCGGAAGATGACCATAGAGTCACACCAGATGCTTAGAGAGGCATCCTTGCTAGGCATTTTCTAGGTCCTCCAGTGCGAATCTATGGTATTCTATAGTGGTTCAATATTATATGCGGTTTCACATATCTACGGTAAGTCCAGGAAAATATAGCCTGTGACATGTTTTTTAACCATCACTGAATTTTGATCACAGTTACAAACCATATTAGTATCTATTACTGAAGCAAAATAACCCAGCTCAAACCAAAATCGCTTCCAAATAATTGCTAAGATTATTCCTTCCTTCCTTCCTTCCTTCCTTCCTTCCTTCCTTCCTTCCTTTGTTGGATGTATACCCCTACTTTCTTCTAGGATGGGATCCAAAGTGGCTATAGCAGAGATTCTCCCTGGTTCTAAAGCAAGCTGAATGGCATTGGGATAATCATGTGGTGGTGTTGCTATGCGTATTCAAGTTAACTCTGACTTATGACAACCCGATCATAGGGTTTTCTTGGCAAGATTTATTTATGTGTGGTTTGCCATTGCCTTCCTCTTAAGCTGAGAGAGTGCAACTTGCCCAAGATTACCCAGTGGGCTTTCCATACCTGAATGGGGATTTGAACCCTGGTCTCCCAGTGTCCTGGTCCAACATGCAAGCCGCTACAACACTCTGGGATGTTCTTTTTCCTACTGTGAAATACTAGCAATTGTAGCAGAGTCCAGAAGAGAAGGTTTACTATTAGAATGGCCACAAGCACCGCCAAAAATAGGGTACAGATTTGCAGAAAAAACTGTATGTGTGCTAATTTATAGGTAGAAAAAGTTACTGTAATTTCAAAAAAAATGCAACCCATGACACCATGATAGGAAATACTAACACGAGGTTACACTAAACAAAAGGACAGTTCCTGACCATAATGCACCACAAAAAGGAGAAACTCAAATCTAGACATATGTTGTAATTAAAATGCTATATTCAATGAAAATAGGTTTTTTTGAATTATTTCATATCAAGCATATACATAATCATGAATAATTTACCTTATTCGCAGTTTCTCTGTTTAAAATGGAACTGTACTGAGGAGAAACAATATCAAGAGACAGCATGAACTTATCAAGTGGAACTATCAAATAGAGCTTTATCCAAATAGTGTAACAGAGAAGGTAAAAGAAAGAGCAGACAAGGTGTCTCGGTCATCTTTATTTGTCTGCCAAGAGCTCCACTTTTGAGAACTTAATGGGATTATCACTTTCAGTTGATGTGACCTGGCATAGGCTATGTTAAACATATAGCTAGAATGTGTATCTCTCAGGATGCTAGGAAGAAAAAAGAAACACTTTATGCTGGTTTGAATTTATGCCAGGTTTGATGTAATTAAGTTAAGCAATGTCCTTTACATAATTATAATGTTCTCATATATATATGAACATTGTCCTAAATTTAATCATCCACTTGAGTCCTTGTTATTTGGAGGCACTGAAAAAATCAAACAGGATCCTTGAAAACAGATTTATGTAAAATCCTTACTCTTGAGGAGAGAGGCTATTTGGATATTCCTTTTGAATACTTGTAAACCAGTAGATTTGAATAATGAATTGGATTTGTCAATGCATCCTTAAATTCAAATTCTTTTGTGTATCTGTAAATCTTTCAATTGTCTGCCAAGGGCTCCAATTTTGAGAACTCAATGGGATTATCATTTTCAGTTGATGTGACCTGGCATAGGCTATGTTAAACATATAGCTAGAATGTGTATCTCTCAGGATGCTAGGATATTATAATTTTCTCATATATTTCTAACAGTATGTCAACCTGTTAGTAACCCAGAATTACCGCTGAAGAAGTCTGTTGAAACGGATCTAGAATTCACCAGTCCAATCCGTACGGTAACTGGATTTAATTTACTTGCATATTTTGACAAGATATCCCCTGCATTCCCATTGGAAGAATAAGAAAAAGGTTATCATATTTGGAATATTTGAATTATTATATTGCCTCGTCTGGCACCTTGGACGTTTCATTGAGCAGTCAGTCTGATATTCATCAGATTGGAAATACCATACATTGTGGATATACTTGCCTATTCAGATGGGACTATTATAATTTGTAGACTTATTTATCGGTCATAATTTCATGACAATTGGATGTTATATGTCATAATTATGTATATGCTTGATATGCAATAATTCAAAAAAATTATTTTCATTGAATATAGCATTTTATTTACAACGTAAGTTTAGTTTTGAGTTTCTCCTTTTTGTGGTGCATAACACTAGGTTACCTATGTACTTTCTTGGTCTTAGTCTCCCATATTATGTTTTTTTAAAAAATAACTTTGGATTGGATGACCCTTTAAACAGAGGATTTTCCTCTGCCATGCAGGACACATGGCCATCCTACTTGCTATGTTGGTAGGTTCATCTTTGATTATTGGAGACCTATAACCCCCACCTGACCTTGCTAACAAATGACACCATCATGGAGAGTAGATGGATTTTTTAGAAGCTGCCCTCTACAAAGTTAGATTCTTGGCTTCATAATATATTTGACTACAGTCAATGGACAATATTTAATCAATCAGTTGACCACCATGCCAATCCTATTCTCCTCTATTTGCAGTTCCAATTTACAGCTTCAATAACTGCCAAATGTTCAGCATACTATGCATAATTCTTTGGGGGGTATGCCCATAAATTTTAGAGGGCAAACAATTCCATTTGCCATTGTCTACCTGCTAGTATTTACAAGTGTATCCTGCTGATAAAGCTGCTGGAGGTGCAACCTGGCAGCTGTTTTGTGCCTAATATGTTCAGTTAGGGCTGCTCTAAGCTTTGAGATAAATGGAGAGGGGTGAGAGTTATGCATGAGTTAAAACCTTATTTTGAAGATATCAAAAAGATAGTAGGTCACTGGGGTGGAAGACAGTATAGAAAGACATGGCCCCTGAATGCAAATTAGCAATGTGTCCATCCCTCCCTTTATTAAATGGTGTAGTGTGGTATTGTCGGGATAGAAAATGAAGAATGGAAGGGTTTCCAATTGGTAAGGGAATCAGGCAAGGCTGCATTTTATCACCCTATCTGTGTAATTTGTATGCTTAACATATCATACATAAAGCAGGATTAGACTTGGAGGAAGGAGGCATGAAAATCAGAGGAAGGCACACCAACAATTTAAGATGACACCATACTGCTAGCAGAAAATAGCAAAGACTTGGAACAATTACTAAAGAAAGTCAAAGAAGAAAATACAAAGGTAGGTATACAGTTAACCATTAAGAAACAAAATGACCACACATGATTTTTGTTGTTACCTGCCTTTGAGTCAACTTTGACTCATGGTGACCCCATGAATGAGACACATCCAAGACACCCTCTCCTCAACAGCTCTGCCCAGGTCCTGCAAACTCAGGTCTGTAGCCTCTTTGATAGAATCTATCCATCTGGTATGCGATCTTCCTCTCTAGTTCAAGATTTTCCAAACCAGTCTGCATATCAGAGTGGAGACAGCAGTAAGGAAATCAGAAGACTAGGACTTGAAAGGGCAGCTGTGAAGGAACTAGACAAGATCCTGAAGTGTCAAGATATATAACTGAATACTAAAGTTAGGAGTGTCCATGCCATTGTATTTCCCATTGGAGAAGAGTTCTACCGATACTGTGGACTGCTAAAAAGACCAATAAAGGGGTCCTAGAACAAATCAAACCTGAACTCTCCCTAGAAGCCAAGATGACTAAACTCAAACTGTTGTACTTTGTCTATATCATGAATAGTCATGACTCACTATAAAAGACAATAACATTTGGTAAGGCAGAAGTCAGCAGGAAAAGAGGACAACTGCATTCCAGATGGATAGGCTCAGTCAAGGAAGCCATGGCCATGTGTGTACAAGACCTGTGTAGGGCTGTTGATGATAGGATGACTTGGAGGTCGCTTATTCATGGGGTCAATATAATAAAGTCAACTTAATTGCAGTTAACAACAATAAAGTGTGCTTCCAGTTCTATAGGTAGTCTCCTTCAGAGAAAGCTGTCAAAAAGGGATACAGTAGGCACTCAGTATCTTCTGGGGTTTGGTTCCATGACCCCCCTATGGATACCAAACTCTGTGGATTCTGAAGTCATAATATACACAATGGCATACAAAATGACAACCCTTATATAAAATGGGGAGCAGCAAGGTTTGCTTCTTGGATTTTTTTTTTGTGGGGTGATACTTTCAAGACCTGGTTGGTTGAATCCATGAATAAAGAATCCATGTATATGGTTGGCCAACTGTATAGTTGAAGCTAACTGATCCAGCTGCGAGTTCCAGATAGTCCTTCCTTAACCACTCTAGATGGAGAAGTCCTGTACAACATGACATAGAATCATAGAGTTGGAAGGGACCATAAGGGCCACCTCATCTAATGCCCTGCCATGCAGGAATACACAGTTAGCTCACCCCTGAAAAATTGCCACCCACCCTTCAAAGAAGGAGATCTCCCTCCAAGGCAGTCTATTCCACTGTTGAATAGCTGCTACGTTCAAGACATTATTCCTAATGTTTAAGTGGTATCTCTTTTCTTGTAATTTGAATTTATTGGTTTGTATTCCAGTCTCTGGGGCAACAGAAAAGAAGCTTGCTCCATCTTCTGTGTGACATCCCTTCAAATATTTAAAGATAACTACCATGTCACCTCTCAGTCTTCTTTTCTCCAAGCTAAAGATATCCAGCTCCTTAAGTCATTTCTCATAGGGCTTGGTTTCCATACTTTTGACCATCTTGGTCACCCTCCTCTAAACATGTTCCAGTTTGTTAATATCCTTCTCGAAATCTAGTGCCCAGAACTGGACCCAGTATTTCAGGTGTAGTCTGACAAAAGCAGAACAGAAAGGTACGATTACTTCACTATATACTGTGCTCCTGTTCGGTATTAGCATTCCCAAACTCATAGAACACAAGCTTCAGGGTTCATCAGAAAGCTTTATTGCCAGAAATCCAGGAAGCATACAATACAAAGTCGTTGCTGATATTGAGAACCTAACAGATACACTCTAAGTTAAAAGCATGTTACAATCGACAAAATCCAGTGGGCTGTGGTTGTCCATCATCCACTGACACAAGCATTCCTTAAATCAAAAGTTACCATCTTCTCAGAGTCTCTAGCCTGAAGCCATTAATTGCAGACAGGGCCGGCTTAACCATACCGCCAAATCAACATCTGTGGGGGGGGGGGCTTCCAGCCAGGGCCCCCCACCCACCCTCCTCCTGCAAAAACAAACAAACCAGCATCTCCCAAACTAGAAAGAGAAAGAGAAAGAAGGTGCTGCCCTCCGTGTGGCTTAAGCTGGGGGGAGTTTGCTGCTCCCTCACCCCCTCCTCCCAGAATCATCAAAACCAGTCAGGTGTCTGTTGGAGAGAGGTGAGTGTGTGTGTATGAGAGAGAGGGGTGTGGAAGTGTGAGGGTCATCTCTTTCCTTCTCTTTCTCCCCTGCTCTCTCTTCAGAAAGGGCTCCCTCCTTCCTTCCACATAGCTCCCCTCCATCCCATCTTTCCAGCTGCTCTTAACCTGTCCTGGTTCCTCTCCCCTCCCTTTCCCCCTTGGTCTTCAGCTTCCTCCCCTTGCTGCCTACTGAGTTCAGCCTGCAAAAGAAATTTGTGTGTGTTTGCCTATATGCCTTCAAGTCATTTCTGACTAAGGACTTTTTCAGACAAGTAAAATGCAGCGCAAGCAGCCTCGCCACATTGCGAGGCTGCAGTGCTGCAGGACGTTCCTTTGGAATGACGCCCGTCCCTGCCAGTACTGTTGTGGTACCGCAGGGACATTTGAGTGGAATATTTTGCTGATTTTTACTCACTGATGACTAGTGAACAAAGAATGCAGATTCAGACCAAATTAGAAGAGAATGCCAGAAAGGTTGCCCGTGATGAGGGAGCCCATGATCTGAACATTTACCTACAGACCCTTGCCCCACTGTCAATCCCAGAGGATGAGAAGAACAGGCAGACTGTAGTCCTTCCCTACGTGTCACAGTTCACCCCTCATATCCAGAAGAAGTTGCAGAAGACTGATGGGTTTGAAGGTATGTCCCTGGCCCAACTGAAAGCTATAGCAGACCTCAATAGAGAAGTTGAAGAAAGGCAAGAGGGCATCAAGCAGGTGAAGGAAAAGGCCAGTCTGTTGGCTGCAGCTTTACAGCAACAACCCCAACAACAACCACATCAACATCCTGGGGTTGCCACTGATCCCTACCACCAGAACCTGTTGAGACAGAACCAAGGTGCTTACTGCAAACAAGAAGGCCATTGGAAGGATCAATGCCCTGAGAAGCAACCCACCCCTGATGGCTTTTGTGGAAGAGGAAGAGAGGGTTTCCAAGGACACGGATGGGGCCAGAGAGCTGGACCATTCCCTCCAGGACCGGGAACCTTCCCCCCGATGATACCATTCAACCCACAGGTGGCAGCATTTCACCCTGACCACACATTCCAACCTGACCAGACTGCCCAAGCCATGGCCTTGCAGGAGCACAAAAATATCAGAGAGACCAAGATTCAACATGAATTCATTTTCTTGCCCTCTTGCCCCTGATTGGAAGAGACCTCCTGTACAAAGTGCGTGTCACCTTGTCCTTTCATCCTGATGGATCAGTGACTGCTACTGCTGGGAACCAGCCCTTGACTCTTACCTGTCCTGTACAGGAAACCTGGAGATTCAGCCCTGATCTGGGGCTCTGCATCCCCCTGTTAGTTCAACACTCTCCTGAAGCCTCACAAATCATTAAGTAAGTTCCTGGTGCGTGGTCTGAAGATAATCCTGGAGGCTTGACACAAAATGCTGAACCTATCTGAATTCAACTAAAGCCTGAAGTCTGCTTGGACATGTAGTGAACCAATCCCAGTATCCCATCCCAGCAGTTGCTAGAGCCTCAATGCAGACAAACTGATTTTACTGAAGATCCTCGTTCCCACCATCTCCCCATGGAATACACCTCTGCTGCCTGTAAAGAAACCTAGCCTTGGTTTGAATTATTAACCTGTGACAAGCCTTAAGACAGTTAAAACCAGCCTTGACCAGTCCACCAGCCTTGGGTTTGCCAGACATCTTCCAGTTGTTCATAGATGACCGCTGAGGAATGGTGGTTGGAGTCCTGACCCAGAAATTTGGAACCTGGAACAGACCTGTACCCTACCTCAGTAAAAACTTGGATCCTGTGAGCTGAGGATGGCCTGGTTGCTTGCAAATCATGGCTGCTGTCTCCTTGCTTTTTAAGAAGCTACCAAACTTATATATAGCCAGAATATCGAAGTCTCCGCTTCCCACTCTATTCAGACATTATTAGAGACTCAAGGCCCCAAGTGAATAGCAAACTCCAGACTAGTAAAATACAGGGCTTAATTGTATGAAGATCCCACTGTCCTCCTGAAAGACAGAACTACCTTAAATCCTGCTACTTTTATGCCTGTTCTGGAAGCTCCTCTACATGACTACAAAGAAATCATGGCAACTGTCCCCTCAGCATGACCTGATTTAAGAGATGTGCCCATTCCTGGAAGAATCATACTGTTCACTGATGGCAACAGTTCTGTCAGCAAACGCCAAGCAAGCTATGCTGTTGTTACTGAAGATGAAGTTCTGATGGCCGAATCTCTACTAGTTAAAACCTCAGCCCAGAAAGCGGAATTAATTGCACTAATCAAAGCCCTGCAATGGAGCAAAAGAAATAAAGCCACCATTTATACTGATTCCAAATATGCCTTTCTAACTGTGCAAGTACATGAAGCCCTATACAAGGAGCATGGGTTCCTGACTGCAGAAAGAAAAAGAGATAGCACATACCCAAGAAATCCAACTGCTGCTACCTGAGATCTGAAACCCAAGAAGATAGATAGCTATCGGCCACTGTCTAGACCACACTGGAAAGTCAAACCCTATTGCCTGAGAAAATGCCTGAACTGACAGATCTGCTAAAAAAGCAACTCAACGGTCTCTTCCTGAACCTGAAACCCTGATGGTTGTAGCTGTACCTGATTACATTAACTCTGAACATTCCTGAAACGAACATGAAGAAACCACTTGTCAGGGCTATCGCAAACACCATGGGTGATATATTCTCCCAGACGACTGTATATGGATTCCTGTAGCTCTGAGACTTTCTGTGATACAGCACCTGCTTGGCCAATGTCACTTAGGCAAAGAAGCCTTAAAGACACCTGATAGAGAAAACTTTCTACGTCAACAAGCTGTCCTCCCTGTTGGACTGACACCCTACAAGCTGATATATGGAAGACCACCACCCTTCCCTGTGATTAGGGAAATTCTGGAACTAAGGGGGAGATTTCCCTCAAACGACAGCTCAGAGAGTTAAAAGATGCAGTCCTGGAAGTTGGCCAGCACACTGAACAAGCCCCCTTGGAACTCACTACACCTACCCATGCTTTCCACCCTGGTGATTCAGTTTGGGCAAAGAGTTATAAGAAAGATGCATCAGGAAAGACACGGGAGAAACCTTTCATTGCCTTGCTAACCACCTCTACTGCTTTAAAGGAAGCCCTGCCTGCATCCATTTGCTGTAGAGGCCACCCCAGTACCATGGTCGGTTACCTGCCAGAAAGACCTTCAGATGACCCTGAGGCAAGGATTCCCCCAGCAACCATCCATCAAAGCCTCCTCGAGACTGGCGCTCGAGAGAGCGATGACATCAGACACGACGGGAGAAGACTCATCGGGACCAGTGACCGAGTGAGCGAAGCTCTGGAGGGACCTCTCCCAGCCTGGAAAGAGGTGTTGGTCACCGCCTGAAGATGAGAATCTGTCCTGAGTCGGCTCGTCTGCCTTGTCTTAAAGCATATCATTTGTTTATAATGTTCTTATTGGGTATAATCATAATGTTGTTTTTGTTCCCCCCACACTGTGAAACCAAACTCACTAGTGACCCCTATAAAAGCTGCATCAAAACAGTTAGGACAGGGAACAAGATTGGCAAAACCCTAGTTTATCAAAGTAACTATGTTTGCCTGGGGTCCAGAAAAACCTGCACATTTAAAAATATTACTTATTCAGCCTGCCAAGAGGAAGAAACAACTATCTAACTATCTGTTATAATCCTAAAGAAAACCCTGTTCAGAGGTATCTTCAGGTACATCACACACACTTTGGAAGGATCCTAATGTCACGAGTTCAGATGAACTCGCCCAACCAGAAGACAACCCTCACCCTAGAACCCTGTACCCTGGTTATGTGCCCAGCTAGCCCAGTTAGTAGAGCATGGGACTCTTAATCCCTGCATCTCAGTTGGTAAAAAGCTTATGCACTCAATGACAAATACATCTGCCCTGGCCAGACCTGGAAAATCAATTCAGACTGTCAAAGTTTGTAGTATGCCCACTGTCCTGAGTGGCATTGCATGCTGTGGGCTACCTGGGAGTCCCAGTCCTATGATCCTGGTTAGCCCAAGAGATCACTCCCTGGTCAAACTGCTATCTTGACCAGAGTTCCAGTTTCGTCTACATGTGCAGCTAAACAGTGTAACTATGTTAACTTCACTATTTTCAAACCACAACAGTTTATTCAGTGGCATGGATCCCAATTTGGTATTGGTATCAATGGCAGGGGCAGTGATCCTCTAGGGTTGTTCTACCTTAAAATTGTTAAGTACACTGAAGAAGGCCACACACTCCAACACACTGTCTTTTCTGAATCATGGACAGAAATGCCAACACCCTTTCATGTTCCTGAGGTTACAAGAAATCTGTTTGTCACGTTTGCTGAAACAGTAGCTGAAGCTCTGAATGTTAGTAACTGTTATGTCTGTGGTGGCACCCAAATCGGAGACCAATGGCCCTGGGAGGCGGCTGAGTTAAATGTCAGTGAATTTTACAAAAGCAAAACAGATGTCACTTCACCTCGTAGTCGTTGGATGCTCAAAACCACCATTGTTAGGAGATAGTGTGTCCAGAAAATTAAGCTGTCTGCCCCAGAAGTAAGACAGGTCCCTTGTGATACCATGACTATCCTGAACCAGATAAATCTCAAGGTTTGCTCAGTCAAGCTGGCCTAACCAGTCTGTAATCCTGTCAAATAACCTGTGGCCAGATGCTGCAGTTGAACCTGAGTAACAGTAATAATCAGTCATGGCATATACCTGACGGGCTGTACTGGATTTGTTGTCAGTATGCCCATTCTGCATTCCTGAACCCTGGCAAAGGGCCTGTACCTTAAGAGAAATCCGACTGTCTTTTTTCCTGATTACCCTGACAAACGGTGAGCATTTGAGACATCCAGTTTACAACCAAAAAGAAAAGAGCACCCATCAAAATTGAGGGCTGGAGAAATCACTGACAAAATAGTTAAACTGGCATATGTAAAGATCTGAAATCTTGCCTACATCTGATGACACTGAAATGGTCCCTTTTGATAGTGATACTCCATCATCCCTGCGGGAAAATGAAGTATCAAAGTGGGGGGAATGACAGGGTCTGTAAGAATAATAGGGCCTGTTATTAGGGTCTGTCTGTATTGATCAACCAAAGCTTGTTATGTTGTGCTTGTGAGAATAATATTGCCCACTAAAAGAAAAGACAGAGTCTGTAAAAGCAGTTCTGTGTCAGTGAAGAAGCTGAGAAGCAGATGTAACCTTGCAGTAGCTTGGCTCCCGGCCAAGAATTAGCTTTCCCTGATAAGAACAAGATAGGCAGCAAGCAGAAAAAACAAAGCTACATTATATGCTGTAGAAAGAAAGTTACATTAGATTATTTACAAGAAATGACATCAATGCAGACAAATGGAAACCTAAGAGTCTTTTTGGAGAAATGGAAACTTATTGGATATTCTGATGTAGTTGACATGCGCAAAGCCTGAGTTTCTTAAGTTTCGTGTTTATGTGATAAAAAGGCATCTCTGTGTTTTGATTCGGGACACAATATGGAGAGGTATCCCCTGTGTCACATGCTAGCAGAATAAAGCCATCTGAATGAATTGAACCTGGACCTTGAGACTTCATTTGTTAACCCAGATAGACCTTAACACTAAGACCCCTAGATCTTTTTCACAGTTATTCTTATCAAGCTAACTGTCATCCAGACTATATTTGAGCATTTCATTTTTCTTGCCTAAACCTTTATCCCTGATGAAATTCATTTTGTTAGTATTGGCCCAGCTATCCGATCTGTTAAAGTAATTTTGATTCCTGATCCTCTCCTCTGGGATATTCACTACCCCTCCTAACTTGGTGTCATCTGTGAAGTTGATAAGCATGCCCTCTATTCCATCAGTCCAAGTCATTTATAAAGATATTGAACAACACCAGGTCCAGACAGAACCCTGTGCCACTAATCACTTTATACTTATAGCAATAGCACTTACATTTCTATACCGCTTTATAGTGCTAAACACTCCCTAAACAGTTTACAATGTGTTAGCTAACTGCCCCAAACAAGACAGGTACTAATTTTACCAACCTACAGAAGGAAGGAAGGCTGAGTCAACTTGGAACCCTGCAGGATCAACTCACAAGGTTGTGGCTGCAGTACCAGCGTTTAACCATTATGCCACCAGGGCTCATTTCTCTCCAGAATGAAGAACATGTGATGAGTACAGTTGTCCCTCCGTATCCACGGATTTGGTATTCACAGATTTAAGTATTCACGGCTTGAAAACATTCTTAAAAAAATAAAAAGCCAAAAAGCAAACCTTGATTTTGCCATCTTATTTAAGGGGCACCATTTTGCTATGCTATTGCATATAATGGGACTTGAGTATTCACGGATTTTAGTATTCATGGGGGGGGTGTCCTGGAATCAAACCCCAGCAAATATGAAGGGATAACTATACTCTTTGGGTTCTGTCTATCAACCAGTTAAAAATCCTCCTAACAATAGCACATTTTCCCACTTGTCTGCAAGAATATCATGGGGGAATTTGTCAAAAGCCTTACTGAAATCTCTCTCTCTCTCTCTCTTTATATGTGTGTGTGTGGAGAGAGAGTTTGAGAGAGAAAGAAATTTAGAGTGGCATTCCCTCTTTTTGAGAAACCCATGCTGGCTGGCTCTTAGTAATCACAACTTTCCTTTCCAAGTGTGTACAGACTTAGGTCTTCTGTGGTTTTTTTCTGGTCTGTGGGGCTGTGTTCTGGAAGAGTTTATTCCTGACATTTCGCCTGCATCTGTGGCTGGCATCTTCAGAGAATGGTTGGGTAGGAGTGTGTGTGGGTTTATATACTGTGAGTCCCTGTTGGAGAGGATGTGTAAATTTGTATATGTGAGTGGCTAGTTCCTGGTGGGGGGGGGGGAGATATACAAGGAGGATTAGTGTCTGTTTGGCTAATGGCCCATTATCTGCTGGAAATCCCCCTGCCCCTGGGTGGAGTTCATTTGCATGTGTTGACTTTTGATTTTGATGTTTTTCAGGACTGGTAGCCAAACTTTGTTTACTTTAAGAGTTTCTTCTTTCCTGTTGAAGTTGTCGAGGTGTTTGTGGATTTCAATAGCTTCTCTGTGCATTCTGACATGATGGTTGTTGGCCTGGTCCAGAATTTGGGTGTTTTTAAATAACATTTTCTGTCCAGGTTGGTTTATAACATGTTCTGCTACTGCTGATTTTTCTGGCTGGCCCAGTCTGCAGTGTCTCTCATGTTCCTCGATTCATGTTTGCACACTACATTTAGTGATCCCTATGTAAACTTGTCCACAGCTGCATGGTATGTGGTAAACTCCTGCAGCTGTGGGAGGGTCTCTTTTGTCCTTCGCTGAGTGTAGCATTTCTTGGATTTTTTGGGTTAGTCTATAGATTGTTTGGAGGTCATGTTTCCTCATAGGTTTCCCTATTCTGTCTGTGACTCCTTTGATGTATGGTAAAAATACCTTCCCTTTGGGTGGCTGTTTTTCTTCATTCCTGTGTTTTTTTCTGGGTCTGGCTGCTCTTGTGATGTCTGATCTGGAGTAACCATTAGCCTGCAGAGCCCAGTTTAGATGCTTTAGTTCATCCTCCAGGTAGTAGGGTTTGCAGATCCTTTTTGCATGGTCTTCCAATGTTTTTATTGTGCTTCTGTTTTTGTCCTAGGTGACGATTGGCATTTGTGTAGGTATCTGTCTCTGTGTGGGTTTTCTGTATACCTTATGGCCCAACCATTGGTTTGGTTTGCAGATGACTAGGACATCCAAGAATGGCAATGTTCCTTCCTTTTCTTTTTCCATTGTGAATTGGACATTTGGGTGGATGCTGTTCAGGTGGTTCAGAAATGTGACCAAATCGACTTCCGGTTGCGGAACGGCTTGGCGACGGCAGCTAGAGGAGGGAGCTCCGGACCTAGCGCCGATCTCTAGTGCGACAGAATACTGGGGAACTTCGAGGAAACCCCCCACTTTGGGAAGAGAGGGGGGGAAGGAGTTACTCGTCGGGGCAAGGAGTCCCCCTGAAGAAGGTGGGTCGGGGAACGGAGGTTCCACGCCAACCGAGGGAGACCCTTGCGAAGAGCAAACCCTGGAGCACTAGAGGAGCCATAGCTCGAGGGAGCTCGTTGGCTTAAGCCAAGCCCGCAATTTTTTTAAAAAAACTTTTTTTTCTGTTTGCCTTCTAACGAAGGAAATCTTTTCTTTTTACATTTTGGAAGCAAACCTTCGGCAGTAAGGACTCTCTTTTATTTGGCAAAAGTAAGACACGCCATCAATGGTCTGAGAAAAGTGCTTAAATAACGAGGAGAGAAAACCTGCCTCTTAGTGAGGCCGTTTTGATCGGCGAGTATAGGCGATTTTCACATATATATTTTTTTTCTTTTCTTCTTCTCCTTTAAGAACATCTTTTGAAAGCTGGTGAAGCTTGTTTTTTTTTTTTTTTTTTTTGATTTGAAAGTTCTGAGACTGCTTTTGGACTCTGTATGACTGCTGGACATCTGTTTGGAAATATCCCTATTTTTTTCTGGCGATTTGGTTTGAGGCTTGAGGCGTGAACGGGAACGGGGAGGTAAAGCTGCTTCCTATCAGCGACCAACAAACCCACATAAACCTACAGCTGACGGTGATCACTCGCGAACTACTTCCTAACAGTAAATTGAAAGGCTGCTTTCATCTAGCTGCGTGGAGAAAGAAGAGAAAGGACAGAAAGGAATTTAGAGAGAAGGTAAAATAACTGACTCAACTGTACTATACTAACTTGGAAGACCAGCTTGGGGAAGTGGGAATAGAGAGGAGAAAGAGAAAGGCGACAAGAGAGGAAGAAGGAAGCCACAGTTTTGACTCCGCTTAGAAAGATATTGGAAATAGGTTTATTTGTAATAGAGTTGATGTATACAAATGGTAATTAATTGGTAATGGTATGAAAACAAATGATATTGAGAGATTTTGGAATTGATATAAAACAACATAAAAAGGGATTTTTTTTTATTTCGCCTTTTATAAAGAAATAATTGATACTTATTGCATTACATGTTGTCCTCTGCTGTATATTGATTGTGTCTCTCTTATCGCTGTTCGTGGGAGTGTTATCCTAGTCCATAGTAACTTCATTTTCTTTTTGCATTGTGTTAACGGAGGGGGGAGATATAGGATTCAATTATAAGATACTGCATATAGGAGCATATAACCCTATTTAATCTCTTACAGAAATTAAAGAGGGGATTTATATCAACTATAAATATATATATTCATATATTATATATAGGTATACATATATATACAATAAACATATAACTAAGAAGATATATATACAGTAAAGACTTTAAATATACATTATTTAAGCTGAAAAACAACAAGACAAATTTATGGTGACATCTTAAATAAAAGCAGATAAAAGACAGAAATATATAAATCTACCAAAAGAAAGAAATGGCATACAGTACCAGAAAAACAACTGCTCTAGCTCAGTCCCAAACATTGACAACAAGAAGAGGCTCAGCAGAACTAGTGAAAGCTCCAGAACTCCATACTATGATTATAGAGGAATTAAAAACAGAACTTAAGAACTTTAAACAAGACATAAGAGCAGAATTAAAAGATTTGAGAAGAGAAATAAGAGCTGACTATAAAAGAGAATCTGAATTACTAGGGAAAAAGATAGATAAAATAAATAAGGAATTAGAAGAGATGAAATTGGAAATTGGACAATTGAAAACTAAATCACAGGAAACTGAGAAAATTACAAAGACAATACAAATAATACAGAATAAGGAGGAACAACAAATATTAACTCAAGAATTGAGATACCGAGATCGATGTTTAAAACTAAGAGGAATACCTGAAAAAATCAAAGAAAATCTTATGGAGAGAATCATTCCAGCATTAGCGAATTACATTCAATGTACAGAGGCAGAGATAGATGGGGAAATTGACAAGGCATTTCGCGTGAATTCAAAAATTGCAAAGGAAAAAAAAATTCCTAGAGATGTGGTATTGGTCTTGACCAGAACAAAAACAAGAGAAAATATTATTCAGAAAAGCTATGAGAAAAATCTAATAATAGAAGAGAAAGAGATAAAAATATTTAAAGATATACCCCCAGCTATATTGAAGAAAAGACAAGAATATAAAGAGTTAACACAAAAATTAACGAAGAGAGGAGTAAAATACAAATGGGAAAGAATAGAAGGTATCTCTTTTACATATAGGCAGAAAAGATACAAAATTGATACAGTAAGAAAGGCGGAAGAATTTAGTAAAAAAATGGAAGAACAGAACAAAGAGAAACGAGGTAAGAAACAAATAGAAGTGGAGACAGAAAATGACAATCAGCGAACAGAATCTGATGCAGAAGAAGAAGAATTAGAAGAAGATGAGGGGAAAGTTGAAAATGAGGAAACAGAACAGGAACAGGAACCCGATGAAGAAACTGAGGAAGAGCGTGAATTAGAAGAAAGAGAAAAAGGAACGGCGCCAGGAGAAAGGGTAGATATCGAAGATGACAATTAAATTCGTTTCATGGAATGTCAAAGGACTAAACTCACAATATAAACGTAAACAGGTTTTCCACTACTTAGAGAAATTGAAGGTTGACGTGATTTGCTTACAGGAAACAAGAATTAAGGAAGAAGATGAAAAATATATAAGAAATCCAAAACTGGGTCACATATATCACTCCGCTACAAAGAAAAAAAAGAGAGGTGTTGTTCTATACATCAATAAAGCATATAAGGTTAGAGAACTCTTTAAAGATGAAGCAGGGCAAATCATTGCCGTTGAGGTGTTTATGCAAAATTTGAAACTTTTAGTAGTAGGCATATATGCCCCTAATACACAACAAGAAAAATTCTATATGAAATTACATAAAATGCTAGAAGAGTACAACACGGAAAACTTGCTGATTCTAGGAGATTATAACGGAGTAATAGATCCAGCAACAGATAGATCTAAGGGGAAAAACCAAAAATATCAAGGAAAATTGCCAAGAAGTTTTTTCGAACTGGCTGAACAATTATCAATACAAGATGTTTGGTCATATAAATATGGTAAGCAAAAAGGTTATACCTTTTTCTCAGACTGCCACAAAACAATGTCCAGAATAGACCTCTTTATTATCTCTAAACATCTACTCCCGATCACAAAAAGTATGGATATATTAGCGAAGGTGGTATCAGATCACTCACCGATTGAACTAAGAATAGAATTAAGGAAAAGGGATTTCAACTGGAGACTGAACGATAGTTTGCTTAGAAATGAAGAATTTGTTAAGACAATCAAAAAAGAAATAAAATACTACTTTGCAGAGAATATGACATCAGAGTGCTCGATGAAAGTGATATGGGATGCTGGAAAGGCAGTAATGCGAGGTCTATTTTTGAAACGAGGAGCAGAAGTAAAAAGAAAAAAACTAGAAAGATTCAAATTGTTGACTGAAGAGTTAAAAAGCAGAGAAGAAAAACTGAGACATAACCCAAAAGATGAGGAAATCAATGCGCAAATAAAATTGATAAAAAACCAACTGAATAGCGAGATGGCAGAAGTGATAGAGAGACAATTGAAAAGAAACAAGCAGATAAATTTCGAGCACTCAAATAAAGTCGGGAAATGGCTATCATACAAGCTGAAAAAAGAAAGGGAAAAGAAAATGATCACGGAAATTAAATACAAAGATAAAGAGGTACTAGATCAAGAGAAAATCAAAGGGATCTTCCTGGAATATTATAAAAATCTGTTTAAGATTGGAAAAACTATGAAGGGGAAAAAGGAAGATATGAAAAGATATCTGGAAAAACAAAGTTTTCCCCAACTGACAGAAGATCAGATTAAGTTACTAAATGCACCTATATCAGCATCAGAAATCCTATCAGCGATAAAGACAATGAAAGTCAATAAAGCACCAGGCCCAGACGGCTTTACAAGTACATATTATAAAACATTTCAAGAAGAATTAATAGCGCCACTCTATAAGACTCTAAACGAAATAGAAGAGAAAGGAATACCGGATTCCTGGATCAATGCAAACATCACACTCATACCGAAAGAGGGGAAAGACGTCAAAGATGTAAGAAATTACCGACCAATATCATTATTAAATAATGATTATAAGATTTATACGATGATATTAGCTAAGAGAATAAAAGAAATATTGATACATATTGTGCATAAAGATCAGAGTGGATTTGTGCCAGACAGGCAAATCCGACACAACATAAGAATTATAGTAGACTTAATTGAATACTTCGAAACCCATAACGAAAAGAAGCTAGCTATGTTTTTTGCTGACGCCGAGAAAGCATTTGACAGCGTACAATGGGACTTCATGATAGAAGTATTGAAGAGGATGAAACTGGGTGATAGCTTTGTAAAAAGGATAGAGCAGCTTTACAACAAACAGACAGCACAATTAATAATAAACGGTGAGAAAACGGAAATAATAGATATCAATAAGGGGACAAGACAAGGGTGTCCCTTATCACCACTGCTCTTCATTCTCGTCCTGGAAGTACTAAATAGAAGTTTAAAAGCCAACCGCAATTATCCAGGGGTTAAGATAAGAAATCAAACATACAAACTTAGAGCTTTCGCGGACGATATAGTTTTTTTTATGGAAGACCCAATTAATCAAATAAAAGAATTGATGACAGTCCTGAAAGAATTTGGAGACTATTCAGGGATTAAGATAAATGCAGAAAAATCAATAATAATGACTAAAAATATGACAAAACAGGAAGAGCTTAGCTTGTCAGCAATAACAAATTGCAGAATAGAGAAAAAAGTTAGATATTTGGGGATATACATCGCTAAAAGGAATGCAGATCTATTTGATAATAATTACAAGGTAACCTGGAAGAACATAAAAGATGATCTGAAAAGATGGCAGAAACTAAACCTCTCAATATTGGGACGAATTTCAATTTGTAAGATGAATATCCTCCCCAGAATGTTATTTCTCTTTCAAAATTTACCAATAGTTAAGAAAGATAAAATGTTTAAAATCTGGAATAAAGACCTTAGAGAATTTATCTGGAATAAGAAAAAGGGAAGGACAAAATGGAAATATTTGACTGACACTAAAGAGAGAGGCGGTTGTGATATGCCAGATCTGAAAATATATCATATGGCGGCATCTCTAGTTTGGATTCAAGACTGGATAAGACTAGATGATGAGCAGACATTGAATATAGAAGGCTATAACCTAAGGTTCGGATGGCACGCTTATCTGCAATACGAAAAGGAAAAGGTCAACAAGGACTTTAATAATCATTGTATAAGAAAACCATTATTGAAAACCTGGAAGGCAGTCAAACAAAAATTCTATATGAAAATCCCTCAATGGGTATCGCCGCAGGAAGCCTTTATGGGTAGATGGAAAGAAATAAAAGACTGGATAAGATATAGAGATTTAGGAACCTTAAATGAAAACAATGAGCTTATGCTGAGAACTAAACAAGAACTAGAGGAGACCCAGAGAATAAACTGGTTCGAGTATTTACAATTAAAACAAAGATTCAAAGAGGACCATAGAAAAGAGGGGTTTGAAATGGAGAGTAATACATTAGATAATATTATATGGGATGAAAACAAAAAAAAGAAAATATCAAAATATTACAAACTGTTATTGGAGGTAGAACTAGAACAAGAAAACATAAAAGAATTTATGATAAGATGGTCCAAAGACTTGGGATATGCACTCAATTTGGAGGCATGGGAAAAGGCTAGAAAACAGACATGGAAGTTTACAGCATCGCAGAGTCTAAGAGAAAATTACATTAAAGTAACACAAAGATGGTATTTTACTCCAACAAAATTGAATAAAATGAATAATACAATCAATGTGGAATGCTGGAGATGTAAATCTAACCCTGGAACCTACATACACATGTGGTGGAGATGTAGAAAAATACAGAGATTCTGGCAGAAAGTTCATAAGGAAATTAAACAATTGTTACAGATAGAATATGAAATGAAGCCAGAGGTTTATTTGCTAAACATGCTAGATGCAGTAGGTCGGGAAATTGAGCAAAAACATTGGAAACTCATGCTGTATTTAATAGTTGCGGCCAGATTGATAATAGCCAGAAAATGGAAATCACCAGAAACACCAAGTATAAATGATTGGAAGGACAAAGTACTAGAGATGATAGAAATGGATAATTTGACAAATAAGATCAAAAATAAATCAAGCAAAAAATTAGCAGACGATTGGGCAGTTGTGATAAATGATTGGGGGAGGAAGGGATATGTATTTGATAAACAATTAATGTTATTATAAGAAAACAGTTGAGCTAGAATAGAAGGAATAGAAAGAATAAAGAATACTGAATATAAGGATGGAGTGACAAGTTAACAAATGTAATATCCAAATACGTAAATGACTGTGTGTAAAACCTGAAAACCGGAGATATCGCTGAGGAAGTGGTTTTTGTTGTCTATCGGTCTATTTGTGTTGTTAAATTTGGTTGTTTGTTGATATGTTTTTGTTTGTTTATTTGTTAGATCGGTATTATATATATTCTTTATATAAGGTGACAATTTCAACAACAAGGAGTTACCAAATATGGATACAGATATTATATAAGAATATTATGTGGAAGGACGAAATAATTAAAGACAACGCACACACACACACACACACATATATATATATATATACATAAATGTAGAAATGTGGAAATGTGGTAATGTGGAAACAAACGAAAATGTTATTCATGGTTGCCTAATTAAAAAAAAAATTATATAAAGAAATGTGACCAAATCTTCTTCATGGCTCCAAATGGTGAAAGTGTCATCCACACAGAGCCAGTTTAAGGAACCAGTGGCATCAGCATCCGCAGGGGGCCCCATCATTGTGGGGGCCCCATAGTAACCCTCCTCCTGCAAAAACTTTATTAGTAATAATCTGAATATCCTGCATTGTGGATAGCTTAGGTTGCGTTAGGTTACATTGACCTGAGATAAACATATAGGCCCCCCAAAATAAAGCATTGCAGGGGCCCCCCAAATTCCTTAAACTGGCCCTGCGTCCACATATCGGAACCATGTTGTCGGCTTTTTTGGTGCTGTTTCCAGGGCTTGCTTTTCAAAAATGTTCCATGTAAAAGTTTGCTATCACAGGGCTCAGAGGGCTGCCCATGGCTACCGTATCTATCTGTTCATAGAATTAGTTATCCCACTGGAAGCAGCTTGTGTTGAGGCAATGTTTGAACATGGCTGTGATGTCTTCTGGAAATATTTGTTGGATGAGTGCCATAATGTCCATTATGGGGACTTTGGAGACCACATCAAAACTGATCAGTTTGTCTCCATGTTTCAGTTCGATGTTGTTGATTTTTTTCTATGAAGTGAGCTAAGTCCTTGATGTAGTGGGGGGGTTGTCCTATGTGAGTTTGTAATTGTGTGGCCAGAAACTTGGCCAAGTCATACATGGTGGATCCAATGGCACTCACTATGGGTTGGAGTGGAATGGAATCCTTGTGGATCTTGGGAAGTCTATACAGTCTTGGTGGGAGAGCCTCAGATCTGCATAGATTCTGGCATATGATTGGCTGAATTGATGAATTCTTGATCAAGGTATTTGTTTTTCTGGTGATTTTGTTAGTCTGGTCTTGCTTGAGTTTTATGTATATGGCAGGATCCAAGAGTTCCCTTGTTTTTTGTTTGTATTTTTCTGTTTCCATGATTACCATGGCATTGCTTTTATCTGCTGGGAGAATAATGATTTCTGGGTCAGCATTGAGATCCTTGATGAATGACAGTATATAAATCCACACACCCCTACCCAACCATTCTCTGAAGATGCCAGCCACAGGTGCAGGCGAAACGTCAGTAATAAACTCTTCCAGAACACGGCCTCACAGCCTGGAAACAAACCACAGAAAACCTATGGATGCTAGATGTGAAAGCCTTCGACTTCACATGTGCACAGACTGACTGTTCAATTGTCTGTTCTAGAATTTTTCCTGATATTGACTTCAAGCTGACTGGTTGGTAGTTGCTTGCATCATCTTTTCTCCCCCCCCCCTTTTTTTTTTTTTTAAATGGGGCAATATTAACTGGAACCTTTCCTGATATCCAAGAATTCTCAGAGATTATTAACAGTGGCCCTGAGATTACATCTGTAAATTCCTTTCATACCCTTGGAAGCAGTTCATCCAGCCCAGGATACTTGAATTCATTTAGAATAGCTAGGTATTCATGCACTCTCTCTCTGGCTTTTCTTCACAAATGAAGATTCAGGAAGGACTCATCCTGTGCTTTCTGCAAGTGTGCCGATGACTAAAAAGGTCAAAATCCGAGATAAATAAGTCCAGTTGCAGAAAGCACAGCAGAAGGTCTCCTTGGGTGATGTTTCTAGGTTGTGATTCTTTCTGCATTGTCGTTTATCTTTATAGCTGCCAGTGAACCCTGTGCCCATGATGCAAAATGAGTGCAGAGTGTAACTGACAACCCCTTATATTCTTAAAATAAGGTTATGAAGACTGAAACCATACATTTTAATTTTCTTTTTATTTAATTTTTCTTCATCTGTTTGTTTTAAGAAATAATTTTGTTCTTGATCAAAGCCCGTATTGTAAACTGCACAAAAACCTGTTTCCCACGGCACATTTTATGTTCCTTCTGCCAAAAATATGCCCAGCTGCACATTACAATGACACCTGAGCCATTTTCTTGGAGCTACCATTCTTATCTGCAGTTCAAGGTTGATCAACTGAATTGGCATGCACAATTAGCACTGGTAGGGTTGGCTTTTTAAAATATTATATGTACAGTTGTCCCTTCATATTCGCTGGGGTTTGGTTCCAGGACCCCCTGTGGATACCAACATCTGTGAATACTCAAGTTCTATTATATGCTCTCTCTCTCTCTCTCTCTCTCTCTCTCTCTCTCTCTTTCTCTCTCTCTGGCATAACAAATGGTGTCCCTTATATAAGATGGCAATATCAAGGTTTGCTTTTTGGATTATTATTTTTTAAAGAATATTTTCAAGCTGTGAATACTCAAATCCGTGGATACCAAATCTATGGACACGAAGGGACAACTGTATGCTTAAAGTTAAGCTACTGTATACATAAATGTTTTTGCCACAAAATCTCTCTCTCTGACTTTTCTTCACAAACGAAGATTCAGGAAGGACTCATCCCGCGCTTTCTGCAAGTGCGCTGATGACTAAAAAGGCCAATCCGAGATAAACAAGTCCGGTTGCAGAAAGCACAGCAGAAGGTCTCCTTGGGTGATGTTTCCGGGTTCTGATTCTTTCTGCGTTGTCATTTCTCTTCAAAACTTGTTCGGCGTGAGTTCTCAAATAAGGCTGCAGCATTGTGGATAGTGCGTCTCCATGCCTCCCGATGTGAGGCCAGGGCAGACCATTTTTGGTGATCAATTTGGCCGAGCCTGAGATGTTGTTTCAGGGAGTCCTTGTATCGCTTTTTTCGAGCGCACCTCTTATGCTGACCCATGGCGAGTTCACTGTAGAGTACTATTTTGGGGAGGCGATGGTCCTCCATCCTAGAAACATGTCTTGCCCAGCACAGCTGTGTTCTCAATATCATGGCCTCAATGCTGGTGATCCCTGCTTGCTCAAGGACAGCAACATTCGTCACATAGTCAATCCAGTGTATATTTAGGATTGTGCATATACAGCACTGATGAAAGCGTTCGAGGAGTTGTAGGTGGTGGCGATAGGTGATCCATGTTTCAGATCCATAAAGGAGAATAGACAGTACAATGGCTCTATACACACTGATTTTTGTGCTTCGCCTCCGGTGTTTATTACTCCAGACTTTTTTGTAAAAAAACTCTTCCTTTATGCACTACTTCTTTAACTACAGCATTCTGATCTGAAGCTCCCTTACTGCATCATTTGCACCAAGTAGATCATTGTTTTCCTTTTGGAAGAAGGCTGAAGCAAAGAAGGGATTGATCAGTTCTTTCCCCAGTTAGCACTTCACTGTCTTCCCCATGCAGTAGCCCTACTATTTGCTTGTTCTTTGTCATGCTCTGAACATAGCCCTTTTTATTATTTTTAACTTCGGTAGCAAGACTGAGGTTTAACTTTTCTCATTTTCTCCCTGAAATTTGTATTTGCCTTTGCTGTTTCTGTTTCCCACATCTTGGGTTCTACTTATCTATTTGTGAAGTCACTACTCTCCTTCCCCAGTAAATGCTACAAGTCCTGTGGGTGGCTTTCCCTGCCTTGAGATTTTTAATTCTTATTCTGTCATCAAGACAGCATCCCAACAGGAATGTAATTATGATGATCAGCGGTGACAGACGTCCAGATAGGATTATGGTTCAGCAAAAGATCAGAATGTCTCAGGGACAGAAACAATTTCCCAAGAGGCCTCAGTCCATTGCTCCAAACACCTGCAATCTTTCCCTTATGCTTTGGTGAATGACAAAGAGGAACATCATGTGTTCTGGCTGTTTTTCAAAGCCAGAGCAGCTGGGAACAGATTGATACACATAAGCATTGCTTATCAGGGTGGAGGTTTTTCTTTCTTTCCTTTTTCTAACCCTCTGGCAAATGTATAAGTCATTCTAGATTATTTTCTGGTAGACGTTGCTCTATATTTGTGCCAACACAACAAACAGTTCTACCCATGTGTGACGTGTGTAATTACCTTGGTCACTCTAGGCAGAAGTAAATGTGAGGGAAACTGCTTCAATGGTTCAATTGTACACATCTGGCCTTCCAACAGAGCAGTACTTGCATACGGTAAAAACTCTGGGCCTGCAACTTGTCTCAGTACAGCCAACAGCATATACCAAAGCTTGACAAGTTATGTTTTGCAGCCATTCTTTCCTGTTGCTCATTGCAGCATTTTAAAAAGTGATTAGTTGTCATTAGTTGTAATGATGCTTAAAGGGTAACTCATTATGTTATCAGCAGGCTGTTCCACATGAGTCCAAAGAAGAGTGAGTTCTCCTAATGCTGGATAGTGCTTTGGCTTTGCCAGCTGTTGTTGTCTCCATATCCAATCATTCCATTCTTGGGGCGGGGGGGGTTGCGTACACATTTTGTAGCAACTTCTTGGACCTCCACTAGGGTTTTCCCAAAGGATTTTCTTTGTAATATGCTTTCATAGACTTCAGAAAACACATTCAGGGGTAGCCATATTGGCCATTTAGCAAAACAAAATCCAAAATCCACAAAAAGCGATACCTTTATTAGCCAACCAAATACACAATGCATGATGCAAGCTGTGGAATTTCTACTGGCTTCTTCATCAGGCAGAAGATGTTTAAAAAGAAGAAAAAGAAAATTTAATGAAGCAGAGGCCACTCCTACTTCCTGGCCATGTGAAGTTGAGACAAAAGGCAGTAAAAATTTAACTTCCTCAGAGGCATGGCGTGAACTGGTGCCTAAGAACTTTTTATAAGCAGGCTGTTGAATAGCCATAGAAATGCAAAGGAAATGCAAAACTAGTGGGTGTGGTGATGAGGGGACTAGTTAGTTTAATGATGGATGGTTGCTGAGGGACAAAGGCAAGAGGCAAGATGTAGCCTAAGGCCAGAGTGGGTGGATGACCATATAAATGGTGGGTGAAGTTTTGAAATGTAGTGTGATGCTGGTTGGGAACCAGAAAGGAGATGTGATAAACTGGCTGAGAGAGCCCTCATGAGACTGGGGTGTTAACTCATGTTATGATATATGAAGCATGCCAGGAAACTATTGTCTCTGTTCAACATGAATTGCTCAGGTAGTTGTATGTATGGGCTGAAGGATAAATGTTCTTCTTTCAGATTTGGAAAAAAAAAATCATTACAGAGCTATAGTGGCATTTTACTAATGCACTATAGCACTATAACTCTAAAACAATAACAAAAAATAAGATAAAAGAGAAGGTAGGGGAACATTTTTCTGATATGTTCCAGAATTTGAAAGAACCCCACTTGAGCATGGAAATAAAATGTTGCAGACAGTGCTGGGAATTGCCAGAAAATAGTCCAGGACCACAAAAACATTGTTTGGATATTTTGAAAAACAACAAGAACTACAGCTACAAGTACTGTAGCTGTAGCTTCCCAAGACATTTGCCTCATCTAGAGGAGCACCTGTTGTACTGTTACTTTTTGTTACTCTTTTGTTTTGCTTTGTTTCCCTCCCTCCCTCCCTCCCTCCCTCTCAGTGTGCGTATCTATATGAAAACCTATATGAAAAATCTATATGAAAAGATTAATAGGAGAATGGCATAAAGCTGCAGGGAGGGGGGCAGAAATCCTGTCAAAATACCTCTGAAAAGCAACTTAAAAGTAAATTGGAAAAGTAACTAGAAAACATTCCTCATCATACCAGCAAAGAAACTTTGGGCTTGACTACACGGGGGTGGGGGTAAAAATCCAGATGAGATTTGGACTACTTTGGCTAAAGGGGAAAGGCAGGATCTGGTTTCAGAGAGGGTAGCTACTGCTGGTGCTTTGCTTTCCCCAGAGCTCAGAGGGGCAACTGTGCACTGGAAAAGCAAAGCCCCAGCAGTAGTCACCCTCTCTGAAGCCAGAATGGGAAGCTAGCCTCATGATGGCAGGGCTCGCCGGGGGTTCTGTCCTCAGAAAGAGCGACTACCACTGGGGCTCTGCCTTTGGAATGAGAGGTTGCACCGAGGAGGGGGTGAGAAATGGTAGCCCCTCAGGCAGTGCTTGTCCTTCCTCTCCTCTCCTCCCCACCCCCACTCCCAAATCCAGTATGGATGGATTGCTCACATGGCAGCTTTCTCTGGAGTTTCCAGAAAACTCTGGAGAAAACTGGAAGTTTTCTAAAACCTAGGTTAAGGGGGTATTCCTGTGTCTGGTGCAAATAGGGCCATACATCTTGTGTCACTAACACACCAGATTCATGGAAAATGCCATGTTGCCAGATTCAGGATGGATTCAGGGTTTTTTTTCCCCTGGTGTAGACAAGCTCTTTGTTCCCACTCATTATATTACTTTTGAACTGTAATTTCATTATATCCTTGTAACAAAATGACTCCAAAACCTGATTAATTATAGGTAACTATGGCATGAATCCTCTTGGTTAGTCCCAATCATAGAATTTCATAGAATCCTAGAGCTGGAAGAGACCCCCAAGGGCCATCCAGTCCAACCCCCTTCTGCCCTGCAGGAATCCACAAAGGAAGCCCCCCTGATAGATGGCCACCCCCCTCTTTAAAAGCCTCCAAAGGAAGAGATTCCTTCAGAGTAGCCCCATTTAATTAACTGTTGAATTG
The DNA here is from genome assembly GCA_030847615.1 of Gambelia wislizenii. Classification (NCBI taxonomy): domain Eukaryota; kingdom Metazoa; phylum Chordata; class Lepidosauria; order Squamata; family Crotaphytidae; genus Gambelia; species Gambelia wislizenii. The sequence continues at coordinate 193,462,528 of JAUMIR010000002.1, forward strand.
TTAGTCAATACTCAAGTAAATAAATTGATTCAATGGGTCTCCTCTGCTTTGAATTACCAATAGGGTTTTAGCCCACAACATACAGCATGTTATTTCCAAGCTGTTAGATGCACATACAGTATCTGCTTTTTCAACCATGTCTGTGCGGATGGTTCCCTCTTGCCTCCTATACCAGCAGATACTGTATATTTAAACTAACACAGCCTGCAGAGGATTGAAAGTATGGCCACTGGGCTGAAGAAGGAAAGGGGTCATCAGGTGGATAGGTGTTAACATGGCACAAAGATCTGGTAGTACTGGTATTAGTACAAGGTGTAAGCTCTTTCCTCCATAGGCATTTAGTCCTTCAGCCTCATATGCTTTCCTAATGCATTACGCTAGATCTGTCATATGCTTGTTGCTTTCATACACAGAACACATTTTTTTCAGTCAGTCTGGTAACAATATTTTGTCCAAATTGGATTATCATAATATGCATTGCACATGGAGCTGCCTTTGAAATTCATGCAGAAGCATCAATTAGTACACAAGATAACGGGCCCTTCATATTCACTGGGGTTTGGTTCCAGGTCCCCCCCACCCCCCATGGATACCAAAATATGTGGATGCTCAAGTCCCATTATATAGAATGGTGTAGTAAAATGGCATCCCTTATATAAAATGGCGAACAGCAAAGCTTGCTTTTTGGAATGTTTCCTCCCCACCCCAAATATTTTCAAGCTGTGGTTGGTTGAATCTGTGGATGAACCTGTGGTTGAACCTATTGGTTGAATCTGTGGACAGTACAGCTGAAAGTATCTTTTTACTTCCACAGATCACATCTAGCCTGTCTTAAAAGAACTGGCTGCCTGTTTGTTACCAAGGCCAGTTCAAACCACAGATATTTACCATCAAAACTCAAATGGATTGAGACTCCCATGGCAGCTGAAAGAGCACCTATTCTCAGAGCTATTTGACTGTGTTTTATAATGATCTGCTGGTGTCCTTTACCAAGTGCTTCCTTCTTTAAAAGCACTTAATTAGAATGGACATACTATGGAATCAAGGAAAATCAACCGGCACTAAAAAGTTATCATCTTTGGGGCATCAGGCAAAACGTTTCCAATTCTCCCAGTCTATTAAGTATGGTTGATCTTTGAACATTTACCTCTCACTTTCCTCTCCAAGTTATGGTTGTATTAGAACTATATTGTTGTTACTTGTTGTGCTATGGTGCACTGTACTAGAATCAAGAGGGTTTTTGTTTTGTTTTTTTCTGAACAGGAGTAAATAAAATATTTAAAATTTAATAAATATCAAGCCCATGATATTCCTTAGACAGAAGTTTAAAATATTATGATATCAAATTAACTTACCCCATTTTAATTTACCTGTTAGCATTTCTATGTGTGTATTAAATGTAGCCTCAATTCTTATTTTTTTTTTATTATAAAATCTCAAATTCACTGTACATAGGATATCACTAGGGCTTAACATAAACCATATCACACAGATCCCAGATTTTGTCAAGTGAAAAAAGTCTAAATAAACAACTTATGTGATTTACCCTGTATAAAAATATATTGGATGTAATTATGTTTTTTTAAAACAACTTTTCAGTCAATTGTCTTATTTTCGCCGTGACTCTGAAATGACACCAGTGGACATCCAACAGTCTACCCTGGCACCTGTAACTGCCAATGTAGAAACATCAAAGCTTCCAGATGTGATACTGGGGTCAAACAGCACCCGACTGGAGCAAGATGCTATTAAGAGATTAGGAGCCAACAATGAACTGTATGCCCAAGATGCGGCATTCCAAGGTTTAACAAAACCAACAGAGAAGCAAACCAGGAGTAAAGGTACTATATCTGTAGCCACTAAAATGGCAGCTGAAGACAAGTTAAGGTCTGTACCTTATAAGAATCTAGTTAAAAACAGGAATGTGTCACCCACAGCAGGTAAAAATCATGCTGAGACTGTGGATGGAACATTAATGTCGAATAAAAAACAAACCAAGAAGACTGTTGCACCAATATCCCATTCAAAGGAAGAGAAAAATAAAGGCATGACACCAAAACACCAGGGTAAGAAGCAAAATGAAACTATATATGAGACACAAGCATCCAGTCCAAAGCAGACTGTGAAGAAGGATGCAACCACAGTGTCCAGACTGCTGCGGCTTCAAGGAGAAAATGTCACACCGCTGTTCAAGGCAAACCAAACCAAGAGGAAACAAACCAGAGAAACAGAAATGGCCGAAGCACACTCCGCCAAAACTGAGCCATTTTCTGTCGTCGTGGGTCACAAACCGTCAGCCTTGGAGATTCAACAGACCACCTGTTTAATTCCTCCAACAGTCCCCAGAAAAAGGTTTAAAGCATCTGACTTCAAATCTGAGCCCCGTTGGGATTTTGAAGACCAGTATCTCCTAGACAATTCAACCATGCAGTCAGTAAGTAGCTATAGCATCACCTGGTCATAAATCTCCTGAAAATGCCACCACTTCTGTAGGACATGGCAAAGACAATAGCGTTTTCTCCACTTCAATTGTTTTATCATCTAGAAACCAAAGTAAAGTGTACACATGACTATTGGTGGGGAGGTTTTTTAATCTTTCCTGGCATGGTAAGCTATTTGACATAACTGAGTTCCAACAGGGGTTATGAAACATCTACTCTGATATGAGATGGTTACTTGCCAATGACAGCAGATGTCTTGTCCACCTAAAACATCTAGTGATGACTAGTGTTCCTTCTCCGCTTTTTAAAAATTGTATTTTCTAATATCGTATTTGTGTCTGTTTGTTCTTCTGCACAGAAGTTGCCCTACTTGTACTATTCAAAATGTGGCAGGGTAACCCACTATGTGACCTTGGGCATGTCACACACTCTCAGCCCTCAGAAAAACCTGTGATAGGTTTGCTTCCGGGTCACCATAAGCTGGAAATGACTTGAAGGCATACAACAATAAAATCACTGGCAAATGATGCCATCTATCACATTGGAAATAGAGCAAATAAATACACCCCTAATGTTTTGGGCGGTTAACCTAAATACCCTAAAAGCACCAGGTCCTATCTGATTTTGGAGTCTAAGCAAGGTCAACTCCAAGTACTTGGATATGGGAGACCACCAGCAAATCCCAGGTGCTGTAGGCTATATTTCAAAGGAAGGAACTGGCAAAGCTGCCTCTGAGTCTTCCTTGCTTAAAAAAAAGCCTATGAAATTCATGGACTTGCCCTAAGTTAACAGGCGACTTGAAGGCACATACAAAGATACAATGTTTTGAGTGACATTATTAGGTTCTCTAACAGTGTTGCCAGAGTTGAAATGGGGACATAGGCTGAGATCCTCTTTGTTGGCATAACTACACCAGTGATGGTGATGTAGTGGCAGTGGGAGGGTAGGTTGCAGGTGCTGTGACCATAGATGAAGCCATCTTTCTACTCCTCTTAAGCCCCAATAAAGAAAAAGGGACTTGCTGACATGAGTGATCCTTATTGTAGCAGGATCACCAACAGGATTCTAGCCTTTATTGGCCTCTGGATCAACCACTGCACCTGTTTCCTGGGTTTGTATCTCTGTGGCAAGGTATGATGTTGCTTATTTAAATTGGGCAAATGGCTGGAAGCCTAGAGCCTTATTTACACCCAGCTGCTCAACTTACCATATATTCTGGCGTATAAGATGACTGGGCATATAAGACGACCCCCCCAATTTTTGAGTTAAAATATAGACTTTAACGTATACTCGCCATATTAGACGACCGCCCATCACCTGCCCTCCCCGAAGCCATGATCCGGCTCCCCTTCATGGCTTCAGGGAGGACGGATGGTGGCTGGAAAGCTTCCCCCCCTCCAGCCAGCCACCCTTCTTGAAGCTGGCTGAGGAACCACAGGGGATGGCTGCCTGGCTGGAAAGAGGCTCAGGCACCTCCCGCGATTCTCCAACCCATCAGGAAGCTGGCCACCCTCCTCACAAGTCAGGCAATCACGGGGGATGGCTGGTCAGCCTCGGAAAGGCTCAGCCACCTTCCATGATTTTCCAACTCACGAGGAGGCTGGCCAGCCTCCTCACGAGTTGGGGAATCACGGGGGATGGCTGGCCAGCTGGGGAGAGGCTCAGCCCCTCCGGACCAGCAAAGCTTTCCCTCCCGTGCAGCCTTGCTCGCTGGGAGGGGATCCTCTCCGTGACTCAGAGTCACAGAGAAGACCCCTCCCACCCAGCAAGGCTCCCCCCGTGCAGCTGCACTGGTGGGGCAAAGAAGGTGGCTAGCAAGCTTCCCCCCCCCAGCCACCTCCGTCATTCTGAGTCTGAGATGAGGCTAGCATAGCCCCATCTTGGACTTGTATCCAGCATATAATACGGCCCCTGACTTTTCAGCTGATTTTACAGGCTGAAAAAGTCATCTTATATACTGGAATATATGGTAGATGGGTCATTCCCCAGCAACACCAGACCTGACAACAGAGATACAGGCACAGGAGCTAGAGTCTATGGAAGGAACACATTGTTGGTTAGACAGATTTTGGTCCTTGAACAGACACTTTCTAATTTCATTTCTCTCTTTTTGTATTTCAAGAGCTGCCCAGATTCTCTGCGAGTCAAGGCTGCCAAGTCTGACTGGTTAAAAGATGTTTTCCTGCCCAACATCACACTGTTCATGGACAGGAGCCATTTCAGTGACAGCGAATGGGAACGAATGGAGCATTTCCCCCCACCTTTTGGTTTCATGGAGCTAAACTATTCGTGTGAGCAACTCTTCCAAGGGGGAGACAGACAGGGGCTGAAAATAAGGTTTTTGCTTTCTCGAGCAAGGAGTCAAAGGTCTTATATTCAGGAAACTTAGGACTGTTTGGAAAGTGTGGGATGCTCAACACTGGCAGGCAGGTTGTTATTAGTTATGCCTACTTGCCGGAGGAGGGCAAATTACTTTTCCCATCCATTATCATTAAAATATATTTAAATATGAAGACTTTCACGTGCACAACATGTATATAGAAGTGCCACCCACATGTTCAGTGAAGTTTACTTCCAAGTAAGTGTGCATAACATGGACTACAGGCAGCCTTTAGTATTCTTAGGAGGGCTACACATAGTATTTTTTAATGTTTTATCATTTAGTATACTTCTGATTGATGATCCTAACAAGGTTCAGCTACATAGGAGTCTACTCTTGATCCAACTTGGCCAGGTCATGGAAGGGGGGCTCAACCATCCTAGCCTAGTCTTAAGTGGGGCTTCAGTCCCCCTACCCCTCCTCCCATATGCCAGAGTCCATGCTTATATTCAGCAAGCTACAGTTCTCCAAATTTCCCTGTTGGAGAACCTGATCCTTGCTTCCCCATCTTGTGATAAGGGGACAGTCCCTATTTTCTGTGATATCTAGGATGAAGAAAATGATTCTTTGGGTGTGTTTGAACCAGCAGCTACTGTATGGAGGCAGGGTTGGCCTTCCTATAAAGTATTGAGGAGTGGCACCCTCAGATGGAAGACTTCAGGTGCCTTTAACAGGGTGGCAAATGTCCACTTTTAAATTTCATATTATAATATTTACTATGAGATGGAATATTTCATTTTCCACTAAAGGTGCAACAGTCTCTAAAACTACCCCTGGCAGGAAACCCTCTGTGGCATGAGGAAACTACTCCTGTGTCAGTCTGTTACTGCATTTTGAAAGTAGCCTCTAGAAAGGGAACTTATTGATAACAATTCTCTTTTCTACAGATAAGATCCTAATCAACAGTGCAGTCCTAAACATGTTCTACTCTAGTGAGTACTCCAGTGAATAGGCAATAAGTTCAGTGGACCTCTAATAGACAATGGGCCGTTTCACACCACTGAGTTATCATGCTATAATTTCACTTTAAGTGCAATGGCTCTCTCCTATGAAATCCTGTGATTTGGTGTTGAAAAGAGGGGCTGTTATGCATACTATCCTTTCTCCTCAGCTTCCCCACCTATAGCAAGTTGTATTTCTTTCTGTTAAAGTCCTTGAGGGCTTTAGTTCATAGGCTGGTAGTATCAGTGCTCACTCTCAATGCACCACCCACCCTGTTAGGAAAGACATGCTCAGAGGACAACTCCCTGCAGCCTCTACTACATGTCTTCCAGGTCTTAGACAAGTAAGGAGAGAAACACCCCACCCTGGGCATATGTTTCCCTTCAGCAAAGACATGCACAGGAAGTAGTAGAGATCTGTCTGCAGTAATGCTCTCTCAAGCACTTACTTAATGCAGAGGTTTCCTTTGAATAGAAGAAGACCAAGAAAGAAATACTGAGCTTGTGAAAGGCTGCAGAAGACTATCCTTCCATGGCCATCTCAGCTGCCTTGAGATGTACAAATGGACAACTTGTCAATATCTGTGTAATATGCTGTAGCCTGGCTCAAACATGCATTTATTGAACTGTATGACCTACCCTTGACTGAATCCACACCTGCAAAATAATTCAGCTCCAGTGTACAATATCCTGCCCCAGTTTGATCCTGTTAACACCACACTTACCCATTTTAGTCCAAACTCAATTGGTCTTGAAAGCCACACATTTCCCCCCACTGGAAGTCACATTGGTACAAAACGGTGTTTCTACCATGTCCACATTTTCACTGAATCAGATTAATTTAGGTCACATGAAAATCCAATGGCATTTTCTGCCTTTCCTTTCATAAAAAAGAAAATAGGTACTCAGTTTGGCTATCTATATATCTACAGTTGTCCCTCCACATTCACGGATTTGACAATCATGGATTTGAGTATTCATGGCTTGAAAATATTCTTAAAAAATAATAATCCTAATAGCAAACCTTGATTTTGCCATCTTATATAAGGGACACCATTTTGCTATGCCATTGCATATAATGGGACTTGAGTATTCATGGATTTGGATATTCACGGGGGGTCTTGAAACCAAACACCAGCCAATGTGAAGGGACAACTGTATTTCAATATAGCAAATATGTAGAGTTGGAGCCACAATGTTGCTCAAAATTCTGCTCTCGCAGGCAAAGTTGGGGGAAAGGAAATTTTTGCTTTCTTCTCCCTCGCACACCCACAAAAGTTCTCCAGAGAATCAGGGAATCTGAAATAATGGGGAAAGGACACAGGGAATTGCCAAGGGACTAAGGAACAACCCAAAGTTTGTTGCCTCTTTCCTCCTATTCTGTTCCTTCAGAGAAGCTCTCCACTAATTCCTTTTGTGAATAGAATAATTTATTCTATTTAAGAAGCAACTATTCTAGATCCAGTCCATATTATGGAAGAATGCAAACATTAAGCATTAGTGAACCTTCATGGCCCATCTTCAAGACAAGGTAGCAAGTTTAATGTGTTTGGGTTTAGTTTTGTTCCTGTATTTTAGTTCCTTTCTGTTTCTCTCTTAATTCAACTTCTGCTTTATTTGCCACCCATTCATAACTAATAACATTTGTCTTCTCAGTGGTGAAAGAAGTCATAACCATGCTTCCTCCTAAACCTTACCACCAAATTCTCTTGGCTCACAATGGCAGTAGACAGACTTCTCGATGTATCACCTGTGCAGTCGTAGGGAATGGAGGGATCTTAAACAACTCAAGAATGGGCAAAGAGATTGACTCACATGATTATGTGTTCCGGTAGGAGGAACCTCTCTCTTTTATATTGTTCTCTTCTCTGTTTATGTATTTAACTAAATGATGTATAGCCTACCTTTCCTAACAACAGTACAAAACAGCTTAGCAACTTCACTGTTAAAACAGTAAAACATTTATTTTAAAAACCACACAAAATTTAAGAAGCATAAAACAGTGAGATAAAACAAGTTTGTAATTTATAAGAACATCAGCAGTAGAGAATAAAACAATAATTAGCATACCATCTCAATAGCAGAAAATTGTCTTGGATCACAACAGCTGATAGTAGAGGGGAAGTTTAGTTTAATAGAAAAGCTTGATATCTGGAGGGAAACATGAAGCTTCAAATGTAAGCTGTAATTTCTTCTTCAAATACTAAGCACAGACTGGATTTTCAAAACACTTTCTTTTTTCTCCCCTTCAAAGCTAACAGTATTTTAATTCAAAATATTGGGGTATTTCCACAATTTTTGTACATTTTATTTCTAGTTGTACGTGGAATACTTGCCAAATGACAAATTCTAACAAATACCCATTGCATTTCCATTCTCAACATCTGTAGCAAGGCTGTGATTATGGATGAAATGTAATTATTCTGGTTTCTGGAAAACTGAACTATAACTTTAACTTTTGGAACTCCCCTCCTCTAGAAATTTGACCAAGTCAAATCTTGAGTCAATTATGTTACAGCAGCAAGTGAAAAATCATCCATCCTAGCAATGTGTCATGAAATCAAACTCCATCACTTGATTTCATTACACACTGATGAGATGGGTGAATTGCAAGGCCAAATTTGTCATTTAGGAGATTATCAGACACAGCAAATATAGCATAATAATGATGCCACAAAGAACATGAAAGGGCACCCATATCACACAGCATCATGCTTTAGCATTATGCAGTTGTTAATAAGGTGTTCTTTTTTATTGATGGTCCAAATCTGTCAATTGATCTGTTGTGGCCTTTTTGTCATGGCATTATGAGTGTCTGAAACTATATCCCATTATACTCTTGTGATTACAGCATCAATGGGCACTCCCCACCAGAACACTTCCAGGTGAGAATGCAGAAACTAAGTATGGGATATTCTTTTTATGAACCTCCTTATTTTGCGGGCAAGTTTTAAGTGTGTTTCAGTGCTTTATTAATTTAGCTGTTTTTAGACTTTTAAGCACGCTTGTGTTTTCTCACAAGAACCACCGAGATCACATGCCCTGGCAAACATGGAAGTAAACAGTGCTGGTAATGTACGAAGCCTGAATTTCTTAGGTTATGGGAAAACCCATGCCATATAAGGGAACTCCACGCTTCCTTCCTGCCTGCCTCAATTAGGTAATAAAATATCTTCAAAGTAAGCTTTGAGGAAAGGCTCTGGAAGCTAGCTTAAATTTCACAACCCAGTGTTATCCTGCTATCTATAGTTTCACATGGTAGCTTGTCTTGGTGTATTTTCAACATTCCCAGTTAAGTTCCTGGCTGTATCCTTTTGATCCTAGTGATTGAGTGTATCACAGACAGATGGTTAGCAAATGGTTAACTACGGTATACCTATGTGACTGTTAAACTATATAAGGTGGAAGCCCTGAATGGGGGGAGAGCTTGAGCCTGCTTGCATTCCTGTCCTAATGTCCTTTGTCCAAGATGCAGCTTCCATTGTCTTTTGCTAATGTCTCTGTGTTAGCATGCAAAACCCTGAATAAATCTGTGTAGCATTTTGCTCATATTTCACCATGCTTCTGTGTTACCATACTTGCTGTAACACTGGTGATCATGCTCTGATAATGCTCTTTCTTGTTATTACAGCGATGTGTGATAAAAAGGGTTATTGTATCAGGACACTTAGGAGATTATCAGACAGAAACACGAAAAGCGTTCCTGTCCCACAATCTCCACTCCTGCCCCTGACTTATTTCTTTTCCAGAACAATCACCCTCCCCACCCCACCTCTAACAGAGCTCCATTCACTTCCTGGATTGAAATCCCACAGAATTTCGCGAGAAGACGTGAGCATGGGAAATTCAAAAATAAAAATAAAAAGAACACACAAAAAAAGAGAGAGCAAGCACAAAAACACACTTTAAAATGTAGAAGTAATCGGAGGAAGGTCATAAAAAGTGTGTCACTTATCTGGATGTCCAAATCTCACTTGGAAGTGTTCTGGCAAGGACCGCCCATTGATGCTGGGATCTTGCCAGTGAAATGAGGCACTTGGTCACAGGAAAGAGGAAAGAGGTCAGAGGAAAATCCATGACAGAAATGGAACAGGGGATCTATTGATGGCTTCTCCCATCAATAAAAAGCAGCACCTGCTGAATGTCAGCAGAACAGGCGCATAACGATGGGGGATGTCATCGCCTGGTAAGGGAGCCCTTTTGCGATCTCCTGGCATTGCTGCAATGCCACTTTTGACATGTCTGATAATCTCCTTACACTTTAAAATATAGTGGGACAAGAACATTTTTAGAGGCTCCTCTCATAATCTCCTTAGTTTCATGACACACTGCTGAGATGGGTGGGTTTTTTCCCCTCAGGGCTAACTTTGCAATTCAATGTGATTTCTCGAGCCAGAGTGAGTGGGGCCGTGATCAAGGGCTATGAGAAAGATGTGGGAACAAGAACTTCCTTCTATGGATTCACAGCCTACTCCATAATGGCTTCTCTTGTATCACTGCAGAATCATGGATTCAAAAAGATCCCCATGGGAAAGGTAAGAGAGATCCTGTATGGGAAGTTATATGTTAGTTCCTGTGGGGCAACTAACAACTTTAGGGAGCAATTAAGATGACTGAGAATGATAGAAAGTATACCACCACAAACTCCACAGGTATAATCTCCCTTGTTGCTTCCCCTCCCCCCCCCACCTCCCTGAAGGTCTTATTGCAGATATCCCAGTCTCCCATCCACTTTGGCCCTTAGAGTTCCTATGCAGTATACATCTCCAAGGATGATGGGGTCATTAAATAAAAAGATGATGCAGTATCACTGCAGGGTTGCCCGAGTGAATACTGGATAGGGCTCCTGCACCTTTAATGGCTGTATAATAAAAGAGGGAATTTTGGCAGGTGTTGCTTGCTACCTGGTTACATGACAAGTAGCACCCATTGAAATTCCTTCTACACAATCATTAAAGGTACAAGATCTGGCTCTATTTTCAATCTGGCAGCCCTAAGCAGTCATGTGATACAGGAGTAGTTAGTGTTGGCTGCTTTCAGTGATTATCTCAGCCTTAGTTTCTAAGGCATTAATGCTCACAGCTTGAGGAGCTGTTGCTTAAAATCTAAGCAGTAGTTCCTCATGCTGTGAGGATGAATGATCTACTGACATTGGGCCTGGCAACAGCAGAAGTTTTTGCACCAGTAAATTTTTTATGACATAGAACAGTGTCCAGTCAGCGGAGCCCTGGGTCAACACAGCAGAAACAATTGGTTTATGCTGATTAAGTATAGTCTGGACCATCTCCATATTCTTAAATCACCATTCCAAATTTTGTGGTGTGTTCCATTTTCTATCCGCTCTTTTGCTTTGTCCCTGTTTGGTTGCACCGAAAAGCTGAGGTTGGCCTTGCATCATTTACATAAATGATTTAGAGAATGAGGCCTGCAGCAGCCTGTGGATTTAAGCTGGCTAGTTTAAGACTGTGCCCAATCCTACCCAGACATTAGATGTGATCTGGCAATGCTTATGTTCCATCTGTTATGCCCCCTACCAGCATATGTGTGGCATGTTTCCTAGGACATCAAGTACCTTCATTTCCTGGAAGGGGCAAGAGATTACGAATGGCTGAAAGCTCTTCTACTGAATGTGAAAGTCAGGAAGGGATTTTTGGACTACTATGGGTGAGAGATGCTCCACTTTCTGGGCTTTCCACTTTTAAAAACTATGTTTCTTAGGACTAGTGTACACTATTAAAAATGCTGAATCTCCCTGTGAATTCCCCCAAATCTGCAGCAATCAGGCCACATGTGGCATGGACTTTTCTCTGAATCTGGGGTGATCAGGCCACATGTTGTAGGGCCCATATTCTGTGCATTCCAAGGTATTTTACCTAGATGCGGAGTATGTCTGCCGCCAGCACTGCTGCCAACACCGCAACCAATTTTAAAGCTCACGAGGCAGTTCCCTGGTTTTCTTCCTTGCCCTGGCTTGGTTTTCTGGCATGGTTTTCCCCCTTGCCCTGGCTTGGCAGCACTGCCTCTGCCCACTCTCCACTCACCCATCACTTCCTTCAACTGCTGCCGACGCTTTCTTCAAGCACCTCTTCCTGTAATGGGCGAGCAGGAGAGTGGGCAGACGCAGTGCTGCTGAGCCAGGGGAAGGGAGAAAACCTCTCTCTTTGGCTGGGAACTGCCTCCTGAGCTTTAAATTATGGTTGAAGTGGTGGCAGACTAAACTCTGCAGGGACAGTCAAGACAAAGGTATCCCACATCCCTGCGGAGAATAATAAAAAGCAGGGCTTCAGGCGGCATTGCAGGGGCATGAGGGGAGAACTCCATTCTGAGTTTTTGCCTTGCATGTAGACTAGCCCTTAAACTTTTGCATCTTGGTCTACTTTTCAAAGAAGGCTCTATGACAATCCATCTATGCTGTGGACACCTCTAGCTAATGAAAGCATAACTGTAAGTCAACATTGGTTAGAATTACCTTGACTCTTCCAATGGTGAGGAACATGCAACATTGTCACCTAGCCCCTTGGGAACTTAAAAAAACCATGCCCATGGTGGTACAATGCTTGGGCTTCCCCATTCTGTTCTTCAAAATGTTTGTATGTGCCTTCAAGTTACCTGTCAACATATGCCAACCCCATGAATTTCATAGGATTTTCTTAGGCAAGGAATACTCAGAGGTGGCTTTGCCAGTTCCTTGCTATGAAATGCAGCTTATAGCACCTGGTATTCATTGGCAGTCTCCCATCCAAGTACTAACCAGAGCTGACCCTTGTGCCTTCAGGGCAGTGATTCCCAAGCTTTGGTCCTCTAGGTGTTTTGGACTTCAACCCCCAGAAACCTCAGCCAGCTTGTCCAATGGTCAGGAATTCTGGGAGCTGAAGTCCAAAAACCTGGAGGACCAAAGTTTGAAAACCACTACCATACTTTACAGTATTTAGGCCTCCAGTTCTTCAGTTCTATGTGTTAAATGATAGCACCTGCTTCCGCCCTCAGTATAACTTGCAGGGCAAGCTAGTTTGGGTGCAAATTCCTTATGCTTTCTGTGAAAGTACTTTTGTTTCCTTTCCTAGGCCAAGGCCTCGGGATGTATTCAGTAACAATTTCAACCTGGATAAATACTTTGTGATTCATCCAGATTTTACCAGATACATAAAAAACAGGTAATTGCCAATAGTATGTAAATTATCTTCAGACATTAGAAAGATTCTGGAATTTGTTGTTGGTGTGTGCCGAGCAGGACTTCAAACCCTGTTCTCCATAGTCCTAGTCCTGCACTCAGACCACTACGCCGCAATGGATAGAAATACACAGGGCTGCCATGGACCATGCTACTCTATGTGAGAGTGAGAGAGATTGAGAGGGAGGGGAGTTATTAATTTCATTTATATGTTGTCTTTTCCCCAGCATGGAACCCAAGACTGCTCTAGAACATAAAGTAAAACAAAATACAGCTAAGAACAATTATTGTAATAACAATAGTTTAAAAACAATTAGCTATTCTGTTGAAAATAATACTAATTTAAAACATATCAAAAGCAGTTAAAACATAATAATGAGAATAAAATTATAGCAAAATTACACCTGTTAAAAGACCCAGCTGCAACAACTGATTAATAGCCAAGCACCTATCTATTCTTTTTTTAAAAAACGTATTTTGATGGTGACCTTGCTTACAGAGGGATATCATTTTTAATGGTTTTCCTATTTACAGCTGTATGAAAGATTTAAGACGGACAGAAAGATCTATGGTTTTGAACAAAATAAATCATAGTTTGAATTACAGTTAGGTACAGATGATGACCATGTGCTTGGTAAAATGTGTAAACTTCTGTTAATACTGGAAATGGAAGAAGAACAAGTAAAACAGTGTATCATAAAAACGGGCTAGGAATTTTGGATATAATATACAAATGAAACAATGGGAAAGGATGTAGTCAAAGAGGTTGAAATTTACATTGTGTTACAATCTCAAAGAGTATTTTTATAAGATGATGTACCATTGGTATATGACTCCAGAAAAGTTGTCTAGAATGTATAAAGGGATTTCAAATGTGTATTGGAAATGTGAACAACAAAAAGGGATATGTTACCATATGTGGTGGACTTTTGAGAAGGCCAAAAAAAGTGGGGGTTCCAAACTCATACTTCAATCCAGAAAATATTAAAGTTTAACATATAGCTAAAACCAGAACTTTTTATTTTGAGATTTATGAATGAACAACTGGAAGGGAACTATGGACGAACACTTCAATATATGATCATGGCAAATGAGACTGTTATATGCTCAGAAATGGAAGAATCCAGAAATTCCTACAGTGGAAGAATGGTTGCTAAAACTAGATGAGTTAGCAGAAATTGCTAAACTTTAGATTGATTAGCCAAAATCACTAAAGTCCTTTTTAAAAGACTAGAAGCTTCTGTTAAACTTTGAGTAAAAAAGAAAATGATTTCATAACTGTTGATTTTAAGAACTAATACGAGTTAACCACCAGAAGTGTATGACATAGCTTGTTACAGAGCAGGTAGGATGTCTATGTGTATAGCCACTGAAGAGAAAGTATTTTCTATATATTACTTCTATCTATTTCTCTTTCTCTTTTCTTTGCTTTCTGTTTCTTCTTTCCTGTCTGTAGTTTTGTTGTAGCATATGTAACTTTTATAGTATGTAGAAAAATCTTAATAAAAATTATGAAATAGAAAAAGTATTTTGATGGCAGAAAGAGAGTTGAGAGGGGGCCACCCTAGTCTCCTGTGGGAAAGACTTCAAGAGCTTAGGAGCAGCTACAGATAATTATTTCTTCTGTATAGTTTTTGAAACATAAGACCCCTGTACAGAGTCTGAGGACTTTATCGCATTATAAATTTGCTGCATAATCGCACTGGCTTAGTTCCGTGTTTGAGCTTTCCTTAACACACAACATCATGACTCTCCTGCTGTTGCATCACATTTCCATCGTTATTGGGTTGCATCATTTCAGTGATGGGGAAAACCTGTTAATGGCTCCAATATTACTGCTGTTCAGCTATTGATTCTTGTGCAATTGTTTTGTTCTGCCGCAGTTCTAATATTCTGGCAGCCATATGGTATAAGTGGGCATGGTTCTCCTCTTCTCTCTCTGCCTGTCCCCAAGCAGGGTGAAGTACGGTTGTTTTATTCTGTCTTTTGTTGTTGTTTTTTAAATTTAATTGGTTTGCCATAATTGTGCAATTGCACTGCCATGGTGGGTCACCAGCATGCTGAAATTAAGCAATTATGGTAGTGCCTTCCATTTGCAAGAAGCAACAAAACTGTGCAATTGTGTAATTGCGGCATTAAAAAAATTGAACAATACTACATAGGGTGGGCATGCATAGTAAGGTAGGTTCAAGTGAGGCAGTGTGAAAGACTGATTGTGAGAATGTTCCTCACTGAAAAAACACCATACTGTTATTGGAGAAAAAGTATAAAAGCAATTATTTTCACACAGGTATGTTTCCATTTGCTTAAACAACATGATTGCAGTGAGACAACAGGCTGGTGTGATAACGCCCTGGATATAGCAACTTTAAAGATAAGAAATACCTGTTATTAGCTTTATTATATTGCCAGGTTGAAAAGTGCCTCTTCTTCTTAATCTCTTGGAGTCTGTGCAGCAGGGTTCTGATTCTTTATTAGCATTTCACAGTGGGACAGATATTTGATGGTGGCAGCCTGTAAATGCATAACTTCATTCTCCTTGTGCTGCTACCTAAATGGCTGCCCAGCATCACAAGGGCCAGTAACACAGAGACCAGTACTAAGCTGTTTGGAATGTTAGTACATACTGTACAGATAGCCAGCAGACAAGATTTTATTTTATTTTTTTCTGGTTGAAATGATATCCTCAGCATGGACAAAATGATTTTAGCAAGCTACCCACCCTTCCCCCCCCCTTATATTAATTAGTCCACAAAACATTTCCAGCCAGCTTATTTACCCACATTTCCAAAATGGGTGCTAGAGTTGAGCAATAATTGCTAGCAAATTATAGTAGCAAACTGTAGTAGCTAATGGGTCATTTTTAAAAAGAGCACTAAAATATTTATATCTTGGTATTCAGCCCCACAAAAAAATTCCTCCTCCAGTGTAAATTAAATAGTATGTGATCCACACACAAATAAAACTGGGGGGAACGAGCTGAATTTATGTTATTTGCACAGGCTTCTAATTGACTTCTGGGTCATCTTATATACCACCGGGAGGGGGGTTATAATAACCTGAGGGATCTTTTAGGGCTGAAAGAAGCTAAATAATGAAATCACAGAAGAGGAGAAAATTAAACCAAACCAAAGATATGGTGAATCACAGAAGGTTTGGCATTACACCCAAGCAAAAGAGCCAATGAGGCTAGATAGTCTATAATCCATACTGGCTATGCTACCTGACCCCATTGGCTCCTTTCTTTCTAGTACAAATGTCTTACAGGTTTCCAGATAACTGAAAGAGAAAACTAAGTGGGGCATTTTGGAGCAGAGAGTGTAAGACAGAGCAATCCTGCTTCAGCTCTGCAATGAGGGAATTAGGGGCATACTTATCAAATTTGCAGATGACACCAAATTGGGAGGAGTAGCTAATACCCTAGAGGACAGGATCAAAATTCAGAATGACCTGGATAGACTGGAGAGCTGGGCCAAAGCTAACAAAATGAAATTCAATACGGAGAAATGTAAAGTACTGCATTTAGGGTGGAAAAATGAAATGCATAAATATAGGATGGGAGAGACCTGGCTGAATGAGACTACGTGCGAAAGGGATCTAGGAGTCCTAGTAGACCACAAGTTGAACATGAGCCAACAGTGTGATGCGGCAGCTAAAAAGGCCAATGCAATTTTGGGCTGTATCAATAGAAGTATAGTGTCTAGATCAAGGGAAGTAATAGTGCCACTCTATTCTGCCTTGGTCAGACCTCACTTAGAATACTGTGTCCAGTTCTGGGCACCACAATTCAGAAAGGATATTGACAAATTGGAGCGTGTCCAGAGAAGGGCAACTAAAATGGTGAAAGGTCTGGAAACAATGCCTTATGAGGAGAGACTTAGGGAGCTGGGTATGTTTAGCCTGGAAAAAAGACGGTTAAGAGGCGATATGATAGCCCTGTTTAAGTATTTGAAGGGATGTCACGCTGAGGATGGAGCAGGCTTGTTTTCTGCTGCTCCAGTGACTGGAACACGGAGCAATGGGTGCAAGCTCCAGGAACAGAGATTCCACCTCAACATGAGGAGGAACTTTTTGACAGTAAGAGCTGTTCGGCAGTGGAACGCACTCCCTCGGAGCGTGGTGGGGTCTCCTTCCTTGGAGGTCTTTAAACAGAGGCTGGATGGCCATCTGTCGGGGATGCTTTGATCAAGATTTCCTGCGTGGCAGGGGGGTTGGACTGGATGGCCCTCGTGGTCTCTTCCAACTCTGCAATTCTATGATTCTATGATTCTATGTCCCATTCAAACATAGCACTACAGCACAAAATCCACTTTCCCATCTTCCTTACTTGTCCCTCAGTTGTGGAAGACTACTCATTAAGCTGGTGAAATGGCCTTTGTTTTTTTCAAGTGTTAAGAAAGAGAAAATAAAAGCAAAAGCACCCGGGTATGGCCTTATCTCCCATTCTGCTAGGCTGCCTTGGGAAGTTCTGGCGGGGGTGGCAGGTGGATGAAGAACAAGGCTATCCTGGTACAGATGCATTTCCCAAGGGCAAAGAACTGGTTTCTCTTCTGGCCACGATTCTGCAAAGGCCTCCCAATGACCCATGGTAATCAGCAGGGAAAAGGACATTTTAGGGGTGGGAGAATACAACTTTAAAGAGGAATTTTCTTCTATGGTTCATGTTAGATGATAGGGCAATTTTTCTTCAATATTGTTATCGCATGTACATGGCGTTAGCTGCAGAAGAGGTTTTGTGAGCTTGTTGTGGCGTATACATTTCTTGTCACAGTATAGAAATATGTCTAGTCCATGTGTATCTACAGTATACATTGCCCATGACTTGTGAGCTTAGGTGTGTACAGTTCATGTGGCAGAAAGCTTGGGAAAATTTCACTGTCCTTCAGAGCAGTATATATGCAGCCAGTGGTCAATGCTGAAGGGCAGGCAAATACTAGCCCCCATTAGCCGTTCCTTCTGTGAATCCTGGTTTCACTATAACACTGTCTACCATTTGGGGACAGAAAAGGTATGCCTCCATTTCACCAATACTAAGATGGCTTGCAGTAGACCATGTGCAGAAAATGGTATAATGAAGAAGATTTAGACCTTTGGCATTCCAGCTGTTTTGGATTATAATTTGCACAGTGCAATTTTTCACCAAGGACCATGCTGGGTGGGGCATCTAGAAGTAGTAGTCCCAAACATCTAGAGAACCAAAAATACCCCACCACTGGTTTAGAGAGAATGAGAACTGAGGGAGGGTGTTACTGCCAGCAATCTGTCCTGTCTCTTTGAGTCCCAAGTTGGGGGGAAAAACTGGGATAGAAATAAAGATAATAATGATGATGATGATGGGAAGTCAACATAAGCTTGCTTTACCATATGCCTACATGCAAAACCCATTTCTGGCAGCTTTGCAATAGCACAATAAATGCAGGGTGAGTGAGTTGTGAGGTGGACATTCAGGAAAGCAACCACTTGACCATTTCGTCCCATGTCAAACACTATAGTGAATACAACCTCTCAAAATCTTCATGCTAGTTTCTGTCAGTTGGCCCACAGGCAGCAATAGTAGCTGGCCTGGAGGACAAAAAAAAAGTCATCTGAGAAACCAACTGGTTCATTGTGGTCTCCTTTACCTGATGTACATTTAATGGAAAGAAACAATTCACTAAATATCTACTGCTCTCAACTTTTCTGCAACTCTAGGATGTAAAAACCCTAAGTGGGTTAGAGGACGCAAACCAAACTCTTGATACCTGCTGGGGAGGGGGCACACCAGACAATGTTAAATAAATCTCAGTTTGATGAGTTTTTCAAACTTTTTCTCTTAATATTAATCATCTCCCACTGCAAATGTTTCTGAAGTAGACTGTATATCCTCCAATTCCTGGAGCATATTCCCTGGCAAAGAAGCACATGAGACCTGGGGACCTTTCACCCACACATTATTTCCCCTTAAACTGCAATGACAATATCCTGTAGGATCCTGGTGTCTGAATATTTTGGTCAGAGGCAAGAGAGGCGCACCCTATCTGAGAAATCTAAATACCCCTCCCTCAACTGAAAACCCCAGGATTCCATAAGATGTTGCCATGGCAGTTCAAGTGGAATCATAGCACTATAATTTGCAGTGTTTAAGGGCCCTAAGAAAGGGAGGTGGATTTAAAAGAGGATCTGCTTTACCACTCTGCAAAGCCTGCCTCATATCCACCTCACATTGAGAGACATGGGCAGGCTCGTCTCTCAAGGATACGAAACGACTGAAATGATAAGATGATCCCCCTGAAGTAAAGTATATGGGTTTGTAATTATTCCAATCTTTTATTCATTGTTCCTGGGGCTCATCTACACGGGGGGGGGGGGCAGAGTACATTGTAGTATTGGCATTTCGCAGCAGCAGAGACATATCTTAACAGTTTTTCTGACCTTGGGAGTCCCTATTATTATTATTATTATTATTATTATTAATTTCTATCCCGCCTCTCTGCAATGCAATTGGGCCAGCTTACAGTATAAAAACTCCATAATTACCTCAATACCCTAACCCACCCACCCCTTAAAATAATATTAAACTAGAAAAGATTAAAAACATACAATAATTTTAAAAAAACATACAGCAACTAATCACAGCAGCATAGAATAATTCAATGGCAGCTCAAAGCGGGGGGAAACAGTCGAATCTTCGAGCCGGGATAGCTATTCAGGAAAGGCCTGCCGGAAAAGATCCGTCTTGACAGCTTTTTTGAAGCTGTCTAGGGTGGTAATAAGACGGATCTCGTCCGGCAGGCCATTCCATAATCTGGGAGCGGCAGCAGAGAAGGCCCTCTGGGAGGTCACCGACAGCCTTGTTTTCATAGGTTGTAACAGGTTCCCAAGTTGGACCCAAGCCATGTAGGGCTTTAAAGGTCATAACCAACACCTTGTACTGTGCCAGGAAACTAATAGGCAGCCAGTGGAGAGCTTTTAGCACAGGTGTTATATGCTCTCTTTGGAAATACCAGAAACCAACCTGGCTGCCATGTTCTGAACTAATTTAAGTTTCCGAGTCAAAGCACAAGGGTAGCCCCATGTAGAGTGGATTACAGAAGTCGAGACGGGAGGTTACCAGCGCATGTTCCACAGTTTCGAGGTCCCTGGTTTCCAGGAAAGGGCGCAGCTGGCGTATCAGCCGAAGCTGATAACAGACACTCCTGACAATCGCATTTACCTGATTAGACATCAGGAGCGACGAGTCCAGGAGCACCCCCAGACTGCGAACACAGTCCTTGGAAGAGAATGTGACTCCATCCAAGACTGGAAGGTGTATTCCCGGACCTGGTTTCAGGCCCGCAACTGTTAGTACCTCCGTTTTGTCTGGATTCAGTCTCAATTTGTTTTTCCTCATCCAGTCCATTACTGCTTTAAGACAATCATTGAGTGGAGAGACACCATCTGAAATCAAAGCCGACGACCGAGACATGGAGAAGTATATCTGGGTGTCATCAGCATACTGATGACACTGCGCTACATGCCTCCGAATGATCTCTCCCAGCAGCTTCATATAGATGTTAAATAGCATTGGGGACAGGATGGCACCCTGAGGAACACCAGAATTAAGCTCTATTCTATTATTATTATTAAGCATTCCAGATGGCAGCCATGAGCGATTTACTCACGTTAGTTCTTTGCCACTGCTGTTTGGTGTTTTTTTTAAAGTCATCCAAGGTGCGTTGGAGCAATAGAGTGATTTTTTTATTTTATAAGAGAGTAAACAAAAAATAACCATCCTATTTTATTGCCTTACCAAGCAATCACTAAAGCGAAAATCCAACATGGTGGCAGTGGGCACTTGCCCTGCTAGCAAGCCCCACTCTCTCTGCTCTCACTGTGCTTCACTTCGAATTTCATGTCATTCAATAGCCCAAATGAGCAGGAATGCACAAACCCCTTGAGAGTTTTTTAGAAAGCAGAGGAAAAGCCACAAAAGCTTTTCCTCTTGTTTTTGCCGTTTTGGGCTCCCCTCTTTCCGAATAGTGTGGATTGGTGCAGGAATCCATTTAGACAGGTAGGATTCCCAGTGAATTCCATGAGGGGCATTTTCACTGTCTAGACAACCCCCTGGTTTCTGAAAATGATTACCGGTAAATTATATATGCTGTGTAGATGGGAGACTATGAGGACCGCAAAGGCTCTAATAAGGATACAGATAAGGAGCCTGAGGTTTGGCGTCCTTGTTATAAAGCACTGTGGCCACATGAGGGCGAAAACTAAACATTACCTAGAAAATCAGGATGTTTCCTTTTGAAGTCAGTTTATGTGGCACTTGCAGGGGAGACCTGGGCAGCCAAGGGAGTTTGCATAATCCTTTTCCTCTGCATTTCTGTCTGGAAAGTGTTACATCAAGCTGTACCTCATCATTTCTCTTAACCAATGCTGAAACCAGAGGCAAAATTACTGGGGCCAGTGGCGGGGAGAGGAGCGTTCATAAGGGGGAAATTGAGAGGCACAGGTTGTTAACCAGTTTTCATCTGCAAAATCCTGTCCCTCTCCCCCTCTTCTCACTACTCAGTAAGTTAAACTTTTGGATTGTGCGTATAGAACCCATTGTATATCCAGTGGGCTCTCAGTATCCACTGCCATTTGGTTCCAGGATCCCCCTTGGATGCCAAAATCTGTGGATGCTCAAGTCCCACTACATACAATTGTCTAGTAAAATGGTGTCCCTTATATAAAAATGGCAAACAGCAAGGTGTGCTTTTTAGTATCTCCCCCTGCCCTGATATTTTCAAGCTGTGATTGGTTGAATCATTGGATGCAGAACCCATGGATACAAAGCGCCAATTGTAATCCCATTTTTCAAGAGGGCAGCCACAATTTGTTGCAACTAAAACAAACAAACAAAAAAAGATCTCTTGGTACCTTAAAAGGTAATACATTTCATTTGGCATTAACTGATGTGAGCTATAGTCCACAGAAGCTTATGCTACATGAAACTTTAAGATTCTATAAGATTCGTTGTTTTCTGCATTTACCAAGGAACATGGATATTTTGGCTTGAGTGTCAAAACACAGCCACTATTTCACTGGTAATGGCTGAGTCCTGGTACTAGAAATAATGCAAGGGTTCTGTGAAGGTGTCTGAATAACATGTTTAAGAGAGTCCAGTGGGACTCAGTGGATTTGCATTAATATTTTTGAATTAAAAAGGTGAATTTTAAATCATCTCCGCATACAGGAAAATAGTCATGGTTATGATACGCAGCACTGATGTCTTCCCCCATGAATACTCATGAGCACCAGACAAAGGTGAATAGAATTGAGATTTGGATATCAATATTTTAACAGTGTCATCCATCTTGAGTTCTGTATTTCTTTCTTGCAAACAAGTGCCACACAACCTGTCTACTCCTAAGCTTCCCTTAGCACATAAATGTTTTTGGAGAAACCATTTTTAGCTAGTATCATTGCAGACATTTTATATCTTGCGTGATTAGTCTTGTTTCCTTTAGTCATACGTACTGTCTGTTTTTGCCTGAAGGCTGGATGTGATTGCTGCATTTCAGTTTTCTATGTGTGTGTGTTAGACCTTTGTATTCTATTGATAAATTCATAAAGTATATTATTTTTAAAATGCAACCTGTTTTATTATCCTACTGCAGGTTTTTAAAGTCCAAAAGTCTAGACCGACCCTACTGGCGGATCTATAGACCCACAACAGGTGCCTTCCTTCTGCTAACTGCACTCCATCTCTGTGACCAGGTAAAGGCTCCATGACACTAAACAGGACATAAAGCTGCACAAATGGATCAGCTACAGCAGGGATGAGGACGTTCTGGCCCTCCAGATGTTTTGGCTGAAATTCTCACCCACTCCATCAAATATGGCCAATGGTGAGATATTGTGAGTTTGTAGTTCAAAACATCTGAAGGCTCAAAGGTTCCCCATCCCTGAACTAAGGGCTGTCCTCAGGTTGGGTACAGGGAAACACTAGCCCTAAAGGAAGCTGCTGGGTCAGCTGCCACTAACTCTTCAGGGCTCTTTGGTTCTTTTCGCATCACTAGTCTGCCTGAAGCAAGGTATACGGTAGAAATAAGCATCCTAATAGGATGTTTCTCTCTCCCACTTTAAGGACCTCCAGCCACTGTCTCCCTAACTGTTGTACATATCTCTTTCTTACTTCTTTATAAGCTGTTCTTTTCCCCCCACCTCACTGATGAGAAAGAAATCTACACTTTGCAAAATAAAAATATTCAGCCAGGTTGAAGTATGCAGACTGAATAAATATTATGTATTTTCTGATATGCTATGTAACTTAGTCCAGCTGAAACTTGTTTTTTGTTTTCTTGATGGCCAATATGTGTCCCAGAAGTTCCTATCTCCATTACTTAAGTCCAATTAAGTGTACCAATACTATATGTCACAGTTTGATAAGCCTCATCTACATACTGTAATTTCTTAAGTTACTTTTAAAGTTAAAAGCCTCAAAGTACACCTGAGGATGCTGGAGCTTATTTGCTTTGAAAGTTGAGCAGGGTGTGCTCTGGGTGAGAGTGAATAATCCTTTTCCTCTTTGTCCTCCTCCCCCAAATCTAAACCCCTTCTCAAATTTGTCTCCAAGTCTTCTTTTCAGCATTCCTTTTCTACTTGTTTCTAATTGTGTCTCTTTGCTTTCCCCAGGTAAGTGCATATGGGTACATCACAGAAGGCTACCAAAAGTATTCCGATCACTATTACGATAAGCAATGGAAGCCTTTGATCTTCTACACCAATCATGACTTTGATCTGGAACAGAGGGTATGGAAAAAGCTTCATGATGAGAAGATCATGAAACTCTACCAGCGTTCCTGACAAGAGACAGACCCATGGAACAGAAAGTTTAGAAAGTGGAGTCTTATCTGGATCCAAGCCATATTTTTATTTCTGCAGAGCGAATTCTTGGCCTTAAAGACTTTGCATCTATAGAATTAATTCTTGCAAAAACTTCCACCCCAATGTATGCACTGTTGCCAGTTGCAGGACAAAATACAGAAGGATTCTGCAACTTGAACTTGATTGTGGGATTAATTATTTAATTATTTTCTGAAATTCACTTGGTTAAAACGAGCTGAGTCAGACTATTAGATCAGTTAACATGGTGCTAGCTGTGTTGTTGGGCTAGCCTTTCTAAAGCCCCACCCCCTCTCTGTAGTAATAAGAGCACCAGCAACCACATTAGTGTTAGTACAGTCGTCCCTTCACATTCGCGGGGGTTAGGTTCCATGGACCCCCGCGAATGTGAAAAATCAGCGAATATTGATTGGCCCTCCTCCCCCGCCAAAACGACCATGGGGCCTCCGGAGGCCTCATAGTTGCTTTCCCCGGACTCCCCACTCCCTCCCAAAGCCTTCACGGGGCCTCCGGAGACCCTCCCGAGGTCCCATGGAGGCCTCCCAAGCCCTCCCCCTCCCACCCAGGGCCTTCATGGGGCCTATGGAGACGCTCTGTAGGCCCCATGGAGGCCTCCGCGGCCCTCCCCCCTCCTGCCCAGGGCCTTCACGGGGCCGCGCAAGGTTCTGTGGAGGCCTCCACGGCCCTCCCCCCTCCCTCCCAGCGCCTTCATGGGGCCGTGCAAGGCGCCGTGGAGGCCTCCGCGGCCCTCCCCCCTCCCCCCCAAGGCCTTCATGGGGCCTCCGGAGGGTCTCCAAAGGCACGGTGGAGGCCTCCCCGGCCCTCCCCGCTCCCTCCCAGGGCCTTCATGGGGCCTCTGGAGGCCCCATATCGCGGTTTGGGGAGGGCGGGGGGGGGCCTCCCAAAACCGCGAATAATCAAAACCGCGAATGCCAAGTTCGCGAATGTGGAGGGGCAACTGTATTTCATTTTGCAAGGAAGATGTGCCAGTGCCATGGTTGTTTGATTTTGATTTAGCCAAAATTTGTCCACTCATTTGGCTGAAGTAAGATAATTGTTGGTATGATAAGTGTGAGCAACAGGACTATTTAACAGACCATTAAATCACACAGAGCATCACACCAAAGGAGAACAGGAGATCCCTATTTTGTAGCCACTTCCCAGATTCATGACTGTGGAATTATTGCACGTATAGATTTTCCTTGGTTTTTTTCTGGGCTGTGAGGCTGTGTTCTGGAAGTGTTTGATTCTGACGTTTTCCCCTGCATCTGTGGCTAGCATCTTCAGAGATGTTACACATATGCCCTTGACAACTGACCTGCAAGAAGTTCCCAGCACTTATCCAGAGTTCTGCTCCCCTAAAAAATAAGTCACTGGAGAGTGACAGCATTTCTGTGATCTAACATATGTTTACATATATACACAACCTGAGCTAGAGCTTTAACATACCTAGGACTTTTTCAGATGGGCTATTTATTCCGTGGGAGGCACAGAACAGGGTTGAGAAAAAGTCTCCCTTTCAGATGACGTTGACCCCTTTCTGTGCCTCTCCCATCCTCATTCTGGTTTCTCCCGTGATATTCTAATCACAAGGAAACATCATTAGTAGACCACCTGTTCCGTTTCTGTCACGGAATCAGGGTGGTCTGAAAGGCATCCTGTTCCTCTCCCGTGATGACAGCTATGGGGGGGGGAGGTCCATTCTTAAAACTTCGAGGCATGGATCGGGACATCAAGGTAAGTGGCACCCTTTTTCTCCCCTCCCTGGGTTACTTGGGGTTTTTTTTGGGGGGGGGGGTTGTGCTTGGTGCACTTTTAAAATGTATTTTTGACGTTTTATTTTTGAATTTCCCTTGCATCGTTCTCTCGTGAGAATGTGCGGAATTTGCTTTCCACGTCATAAATACAGCCTTAGGAAAGCTGCATTTACTCCTGGAGAGCGAGGAGAGGGGGAAGAAGTTCCTGCTGTGGAATCAAGGTAAGTGTGTGAATGTTTTTATCTTATTCCGCAGCAGGAACAGGAATGGAGGTAGTGGGGCAGGAATGGGACATTTGGCCCCATCTGAAAAAGTCCCTAGTTGTGAATGAACAGTTACTCCCAATTTGTCTATTGTCAATGTATAAGTATATTAGATTACCATTGTAACATAAGAAGACATGATTTACCCCTTTTCCAGTTGTAACTGTAACTTGTATAGTTTTGGACATGTGGCTTCACTAAATTGTAGGAGAGGTATATTACACGGTAGCTCATGCTGCTTGCCTCATACTGTTCTGTGAATGTTGTGGGGAGAATGAGGTGGATCAGAAGCAAGTGTGTTCAACCTCCCCAACCCCAAGCAAGCAGCCTATAGGACTCAGATTGTTTAAAATTAAATAACTATTTTGGTTATTTCTGAGAAACAGAAAGGCAACTGTTCCTCAGTTGGACTGGATGGCCCTCGTGGTCTCTTCCAACTCTGCAATTCTATGATAGAACTTATTGCTCTTTTTACAATGTAATCCTAATAGTACTTGACTATCTGTTTGGGCCACCGGAATTATAAATATAACTAATTACTATTAAAAGTAACTTTCCAAACTCTGTTCTGAGTACAAGATGTGGTTCACAATGTAAACTCTCCAATAGATTTTTGTTACTCATTTTAGCTTTCATCAGGTTTCCTGTAGAGACCCACATTAGTTCTCAGCCACTTTGAGTTCAGACCAGCTTCCCACTACAGAGATACAGACCTCATTCCTCTTTCCTTGTCTAGTGGGGAGGAGAAAGAGGACTTATTTCCACCTATCACCTAGCCCAGCCTTCCTAGCCAATCCTAGTTGCCAGTGAAATTGATGACCGGAATGTCATTGGCTATCAACAGTTTTCGTTGGGTCTTAAGAGTTATTTTCTTGGGCCACCTGCAATGATAGCTCTATTTACAGAAATCTCAGGAAACACAGAGCTAGAAGTGTCCTTGTGTAGTCATCCTGACCAACCTTTGTCTGATAGCAACAGTATGGGTTGCATCCTACTTCCCATTCTCTCAGCTTCATTAGGTGAAGGTAGATCCCCAAGATCTTCTCTTCAAAACTATAGTACAGGAATGGGCAACTTGTGGCCCTACAAATGCTTCTGAACTTCTTTCATTCTTCAGCATTTGCTGCGCTAGGCTTGATGGGAACTTCAGAAACACATGGAGGATAGCAAGTTTCCCACCCTTTTTGTGATATATGTCCCTCTATCTGTGTGCTGTTGGGACCTATGGATCTTAGAGCTCTTTCATACTACATAATCAAAGCACTGTGAGGCTTATTACGTGAGGGAAGGGAAGTGGAAGCACAGCTGATAATAGTGCCTTCCATTCTGCCTTATCACATGATGGTCTATTTCTTCAGTACTGTAGTTCTTCAGTTCTTATTCCATGGGACATGGTTATAAAAGCAAGTCTTTTTTCTAACAGTTTTTTTCAATTAGAAAAAAGACTCACTTTTACGACCATCTCCCATGGGACCAGAACTGAAAACCTACTGAAGAAATGCAACAACATGCAGTAAGACAGAACGGAAAGTGAAATGATCCAGCCACACATTTGCTTCTCTTCACTCATGTGGTATACCTCTAGGATTCCCCTTTAATTGCCATGGCTGCATCCTGTGGATTCCTGGGGTTTATAGTTTAGTCAAGGGCTCTAGAGGAGCTCTCTGGCTGACAATATAGGGTAAAATCATAGTGCTATAATTGTGCAGTGCAAAAGCACCCCTTGGTGTAGAGAGTGCCTTCTCTATTGACTTCTGACTCAACCCAACCCTAGGGCCTATTCACAGCACACAATTATAGCGCTGTTATTCCACTCTTAACTCCATGGTTCCATCCTGTAGAAACCTGGGATTTGCATCTGGCTGAGAATTCTGAGGCCCTCTTTAAAATGCCAATCCCAGGATTCCATAGG
The DNA here is from genome assembly GCA_030847615.1 of Gambelia wislizenii. Classification (NCBI taxonomy): domain Eukaryota; kingdom Metazoa; phylum Chordata; class Lepidosauria; order Squamata; family Crotaphytidae; genus Gambelia; species Gambelia wislizenii. The sequence goes on from JAUMIR010000002.1 coordinate 193,490,244, forward strand.
ATGAAACAATGGCAGTTAAGGTGGAATAATGGCACTATAACTGCATAGTGTGAGGGGCTTACCGCACTCTGAAGAAAAGCGACAAGGCAGCAGGAATGTTCCATCTTCTGTGCTGCCTTACCACATGATGTCATCGTTCTTCTGGTGTTCTTTCATTCCAGTCCCATGGGAGACCAAAGTAAAACTGTCTTTTTGCTAACGGACTTTTCCAGTTAGCAAAAAGAGGCAGTTTTAACTCGGTCCCCCACGGGACCAGAATGAAAGAACAACAATGTCATGCAGTAAGGCAGCACGGAAAACGGAACATTCCTGCTGCCTTGCTGTTTTTGTTCAGAGTGCAGTAAGCTCCTCAGTGACCCCCTGGTTCCTTCACTTGTACAGTATATCAATGGCATGTTACCACATTGACCCAGTTCTTGCCTGACATCACTGATGAAATGTCTCATTGTAGACCAGGCTTTTTGAATTGGCAAGTGACCATATCAGTAACATGAGAGGCATTCTTTATTCTTCTGTAGCTGCCACAGGATCAAAATCCATAGGCTTACATCTACAGCCTGGGCAGGTTATATTTACAGAGAGCAGGTCATTCACTTGACTGTATCCAGAGTTTTCATCTTGCAGGCAGGAAGGTACGCAAGCAGATATCCTTTGTAAAACAGTCCTACTGGCAGGAAGGTGTGTTCTGATTGGGGTGTGTGTCTCACAGATACCTTCCTCACATGGATCATGGGGAAGATCAGCAGTAGGCATAGGGGGAACTGAAGAGGGGAAATTACCTTGCCACGTAAGGAACAAGGCTTTACTAAATCGGAAATCTGTTGGTGGAAAGAGCGTGTCCATTCATAGGAGTTTTTGCTGAATCTTACAGATGTTGGTCAATATTCTGTACAATTTTAACATAGTTCAAGTATACATTGGTGAGTCAGTGTGGTGTATTGAGTTTTGCACTAGGACTTTGGGAGAGGAGGGTTTGAATCCCCACTGGGGCATGGAAATCCACTGAGTGACCTTGGACAAAGCACATTCTCTCAGCCTCGGAAAATGGCAATGGCAAATCCCTCCTCTGAACAAATCTTCCTCATAATATGGGTGCCTGAGGGTTGCCATATGTTGGAAATCACTTGAAGGCACATAACAACAAACTATACACTGGCATAGCATACCCTTATTAAGATTAGTATTTAATTCATTTTTATCCCACTTTTCTCCTGATAATGGAACTCAAGGTGGCTAACAACATATTTAAAACAGTACAAAAGCATTAATAAAAGTATAAGATCTAAAAAAATGAAGTTAATATATTAAATATTAAAAATATAAAAATGCATTAAAGCACTATATACATTGGGAGGGAGCTGGGTTGGAGGAAAGCGATAAAGAAACTGACAAGACACATCATGTGTGCAAGAACTGGGAGAACTAGTCCTTGAAGAAGCTGTTTGATGCTCATGAAACAGCAGCCTAAGAAAAGGTAAGGAAAGTAAACATATAGTGATGCAAATTCATTTCACTCCTCTCTTTCTCCAGTTCTGCTGAAGTCAACTGAGCATTTTATTCACACAGGAGAAGAACAAGGTCCAACTGTAAGCCCTTGCTTTTCATAATCTGGAGTGGGGGATTTTGGCACCATGTTGCATTTGCCATGGCTCCAATAAAGACAATTTTCTTGTAAGAGTTTTTCCCATCTTTGTCCCCTGCCACTGCTCTCAGGAGAAGATTTCCAGGCTTTCAATTCTCAGCAGGGTAGCAAGGAATTATTGTTTCTTCCACTCTGGAATCCAAGCTGTGCCACATTGCTCCAGGTTGCTAGGTGACCATCTCCATGCTGGTATTCTTCAAAGTTGAATAGGGCCATTTCAATGCCCATTAAGAGGTTTGATAAAAGTTTCTCCCTGCAGGGGCCCCAGCTCCCTTGCATGACTCTGTGGTAGAGAAGAGATTATCCTCAAAACCCTTCACAACAGCATGAGAAGATGGAAAGTCCCCCTGTACAACAAAGTCATCTACAAAGCCAAGAAAAATCAAGGGCACAGAAAAAACTTAGCCAAAGTGTACCTGCCTGACCAGAGCAGGATCCTTGCATTGTGTTCCAGAAGATCACAGCCTTGTTTTGAGATTGATTATAGTAGCTTCACTGGAGTAAAAACCCAAATTCAGGATCCAGAAAACAGAAAGTTAAGATGTTGGTCATGTTTTAAGCTCAGGACAGATTTTGGAGATATCCTGCCAATTCAAGTTTCTTTAGATAGTAGCATAGCAGTACATGTGGTAGAGGATGTCATTTATTTTTCATAAAAACATTTATTTTTCATTTGCAATTCTAAAGCAGGTACAAGAGTACCAGTTAGGGTTGCCCTGTGCCCTGCTTTACATAGAACAGTCCTGTATTTGAAGGGCTGCCACATGTCGGTCATATGTTTGATGGCACCCTCTATTTTAAAGATTTTCAAACCATAAGAAGAGGGAACAGGGTCCTTGACATTGCCCATCAACATATATTGTAGGTACAATTCAACATGTCACACCCTCCAACATTTCACAGATGAAAAGTGGGACATGTGTGGCCAAATAACATCAGAGTGTGGTCAAGATGGCAAAGGTTATTAGTGAGGAAGAATAGACAAGCTCGAAAAGGCTGCAGCAGTTTGCCTTTGCCTGAGCCTACTGGGAAAGGCAAGATTCAACCTTCCTCCTCTCTACTCCTGCTCTCTTGAGTGGAGTGCAAACTACTTTTTCACCATGAAGTTTATAATAATTGAAGGGAGCAAGGGACAAAGGGGGAAGTCAAAGAAGGAGAGAGAAACTGGGGACTTTATCAGACACACAAAATAAGGCGCAATAACAAGGCCACGTAACCGCAAAAGGGCACACAGATCAGATGACGTTGCCCTTTCACGGTTAAAATCAGCCCCAAACCTGTACCTTTTTATTGACGGCTAAAGCTGTCACTAGACCCCCCATGGTGCTTTAGTGCCGGCATGCAAAACCTCAGGCCATTTAACTCTCATGACTACAGCGAGAACGGCCAGTCTGGCATGAACACTTCTGGGTGAGATTAGGACACTCTTTATTCACTCTTTTTATGAACCTCCCTGGGTCACTTGGGACTTTTAAAATATGTGTGTGTGCTTTCAAAAACTTTTTATGCTTTATTTTTGTTTTTATTTTTAAATTTCCCACATGACAAAGTCTCACCACTATGGACTTGTCTGTACAAGGCAAAAAGATGTGGATTGCTCCACAGTAATGGCAATTTGCAGCAGCTACTATTTGTCTTAATCAGTGTTGTTGGGTTTTTTTTGGCAGATTGCAGACATGAGAAGCTATCTGCATCTGCTGTGCAAACTGGCATGCCTGTGAATCAAGATGACGGCCATGAGTGAATTACTCACATTTTTACTTACCTCAGTCTGCTGCTGCCGGACAGTATTTTTTAAAACCACATCCAAGGTGTGAAAGAGCGACCTTTCACTTTAACAAAAAAAGCAAACAACAAAAAAAGCCATTTTATTGCCTTAGCACTCGTTTGCCAAGCCGAAAATCCAACATGGCGGCTTTGGGTGCTTGCCTTGTTAGCAAGCTCCACACCCCCGCCCCACATGTCCGACCAATCATCTGCTTGTATTGGGAGAGCGAATCAATTCAGTTGCTTATCCCAGTGAGCAGGAATGTGCATTCCCCTTGCTGTTTTTCAAAAAATTTGGGAAAAGCCACAAAGGCTTTTCCCACGGAGTATATGGTGTTTTGGGGTCTCCTCCACAATATGGTGATTAGAAGTGGGATCCCATTCTGACAGATGGTATTATCTTCACATTCTGTGAAGAGTATAGTATTTTTGCCATTTAGACAATCCCTATAAAAGACGTTTCTCTGGGGACAGTTTTTCATAGGTAATGACAAAAATACCACACAGTTAATGCATTTTAATTGGAAAGTATGTTGTGAAACTTCCAATAAAGCAACTCAATTTGAAATATTTTTCACATATAAAATAGTTGTGTAAACTAAATTACAGTGCCTAGAAAGTAAACACGCATTGTACAAGTCATCCTACTATAATGATCTCAACTATTAGTAAAGTCTAATGCACCATGATTTTTTTGCAGACCTGCAGAGAAACAGTTCACTTGAAATTCCTTCAGATATATTACTTTTAAAGCCAAGATTACTGCCTTTGCTATTTTCTGATGAAGGACTGAATGCCAGTAGGACATTAGCATATGTGTCAGAGCTGAGAATGAATTTTCTTTCACACAGCTGTAAATGCGCCAAAGTTGAGTCCTGCAACATACAAAGAGTGCATGGATGGCCAAGTTTCTTTGTACATGTTCTGTACAATGTTCAGTCAGTTCATGAAGTCTTAGTGTTGTGGTTTTGCAGGAGCCTAGCATACCCTGTTTGTTTTATTTTTGGATGCCTGAACTATATTTCTAAATGCTTAGCTGCAATGCTAGAAATTTGGAGAGTGGAGGAAAATTCATTTGGGAGTTCAGAATTCTTATTCAGGGGGTGGGGAATGCCCCTATTTGTCCACCTTGTCATACTCCTGGGCACATCTAGATTTACTGGAAGATCTGTGGGTGAACTGCAATAGATTGGCAAGAATGTTTAATTCTTATTTTTTAACCTCTGTGAGAGTAAAATGAATCCCCCTGCCCATACCCTAAACTACAGTGCTGAAACAAAGAGTGTTGGAGTGCTCAGGAATGGCTCTTTTTATATGAGATGGGTCTATTAACGTTATTCAGTTCTAGCACTCAAAACAGTTCTATCTTTACTTTTATATTTACTTACTTAATTTATATCCTGCCTCTCTCCCAACATGGCAAGTTACAACATAGGTTAAAACAAAATGCAACTAAGATAATATATAATACAAAAAGGTTTTATTTTCTTTTTTTTTTAACTATCTCACTAAAAGCACTAGTTTACAAGAGTTTTAAAATATTTCAAATAGAGTTTTAGTTCTAGTTCCGTTCTACCACTCAAAATCAAATGTGAGTCTCAGAATCCTGCCATTCTAAGTGTCTGTTTTCTGGATTTCCCACATTTGCTGGGTGTGGTAGTTAAACATAAGTCAGAGTAGATCCCACAGTCTTGAACTTTCCCACCCCTACACTGGGAGACATTTTTAAGGTGGGGAAGTAAACTTGTTCCTACTCTCTGATGACGTCAGTGTCTTGGGTAAATTATATAGGCACTAATGACTACTGTATCACTAGGGTTGTGAGTTCAGGACTATCCCAGGCTTTGAGACTTCAGGGCCAAAACCTGAGAGCTAAAGGGCAACGCCTTGTGATGTCATGGGGGTGTGTCCGTCATGAGGTCACAAGGGTGATGTTACAAGGGGCAGCCCCTGAGAATGTCATCAGGCAGAGTACCTTTCATATCAACTATAGTTGTAGAGTGAATGCCATTCAAATAAAAACACCATCTAACAAATTAGGGATACACGGCCCATGCTTATCAAGTCTGTTCCTGAGATTCCTCCCCCTTGTCCTGAGGACTGGGCCAAGTCCTGAGACCATTGGTGAAGGAAGCTCTTCAGCAGGTTTCCAGTCTCCTAGCAGAACTGCAGTGCTCTTCTCCAGCCCATGAGGTGGCAGCATCTCTTTGGTTCAGAAGAGAATTTGTGACAGCAAAGGCCCAGTGAAATATGCATGAACTTGGAAGATCCGTTTTTTGTTTTTTTGTTTTTTCATTGTCACAACTAGACATGTGAAGGCTTGGGCAAGGGGGACTGACACATTCAGCTCCTTTCCTTAAGCTTTCTACTTGTTTTCAACATATCTGTTTTGAGCTCCCACATAGGTTTCCTTCTTATAATTTTTAACTCATTCGGTTATGTTACTTGTGATTTTGGTTTTATTATATATCTCTTCTTGAGCCTTAAGTAAAGTGAAGAAAATATGGAAAGATTGTACTTATTTATTTGCTGTGCAGTCCTACCCATGTCTACTCAGGAGTAAGCATCATTGTTGTCAATTGAGCTTACTTTCTAATATATGTATACTATAGGATAGCAGTCCTGTTATTTGTTTCTAGGTTCACATAGGGAGTGTAGATGAGCTGAATTTCTGAGTCTATTCCATCCATTCAATTATTGGGACATTTCTGCTAAAAGCCAGGGGAGCACAGGAATGGAAACAAAAATTGGTTTGGAACCGTATTCTCTCTGACTCAGCCACTATGTGATTATTCTGGTTCTTGACAATTATCATTGATAATTATTTGCTACCATATCTTCTTAAAAAATGAGAAGTGAGAGGAACAGAGGAATGGGGTTGTCTAAACAGTGAAAAAAACTCCTCATGGAATGTGAGGGGAATTCCTTTTGTCCTAATAAGATCCTGCAGTGATTCGCCATATTCAGAAGGAGAGGGGCCAAAAACCACAAAAACTATGTGAAAAAAGACTTCCGGACTTTTCTTGAGTTTTTTTCAAAACTGTGGGGGAAATGCATACTCTCACTTGTTAGGATAACTGAATTGCAGCGCAGTGCATTCCTGGATAAGAGTGGAAGTAGATGGCTGATTGGTTGGATGTGCACAGGCGGGGGTTGCCGACAACAAAGTGGCCAGAACTGCCATTTTGGTTTTTTTGTGGTAGCAATTGTGTGCTTTTTTGTGGTGCTGAGGCAACAAAACAGCTTTTAAAAGCTTTTTCAGGTAGAAGATTGCACTTACGCACCTCAGATTTACTGTTAAAAACTACTATTCAGTGGTGACAACTTGTGGAGAATAAAAATGCAAGTAATTCATTCACAGCCACCATCTTGATTTGCAGGCATGCTTCTGTCTGAACAACAAACACAGATAGCTTTTCATACCAGCAATTTTGCCAAAAAAACATGGAGACAAAAGAGCGCTGCTGTGAATTTGTGATAATGCGCTTCAATCTGCATTGTATTGCCTCGTTTATTGTATAGTATCTGCATTGTATTGCCCGTAGTAATAAATTTCCTTCCAGATAATCATAGAACTAGGAAGTAGCTAGTTATAAATATAAATTACAAATCCCTTTTCCTTATAGCCAAAGTGTAATTACATTATGTTGTACTTGCATCTTAATGTGAGTAATGTCATTCCTTTTGCGTAACAACTGTAGTTTTAGTTATTATTACAGTTGCAGGGCTATGGCATAACTTAATGGTAAGGTGGCCACATATAAGAGGACCCTGTGGTTGTAATAGTTATCTGGAAGAGGGAATTTCCTTAAAATCCTACCCTTAATTAAAAACAATTAAAATCCTACATACCTAGTTATGTGGAATTTCCTCTTCCATATAACTGTTAAAGGTTCAAGAGACCAGGCTTCTTTTTCATGTGGCTACTCTATTAAATGGTGGAGGAGGAACATCACATGTTTTATTTTCACACTGCGCTTCATGCTGCCCCTTTGTGCTCTGTGGTGAGTGTTGAGGCAGTTATGTGGCAGACAAGGGGGCAAAAGTGTTCTGTATCATAGGCCAGAGGCATGTAGCATTTGGATACTTCAGGACTTTACTAGATGGACGAAATATGGCATCATCAGGATGCCACATAACTGTGAAAGGGTGCACATATCAGATGATGTCGCCCTTTCACGGTTGTGTGCTGCCCCAAAACCAGGGTTTTTAATTGATGGCTTAAGCTGTCAATAGATCCCTCTGATGCTTTTTTGCTGGCATTCCCAGCATGTAAAACCTTGGTCCCTTTAAATCTTGGACTTACCCCGACAATGGTGCTCCAATGTGAACACTTCTGGGTGAGATCGGGACATCTAGGTAAGTTTCACTCTTTTTATGACCCTTCTTGGTAACTTGGTAGCTTTAAAGTGTGTTGTTTGGTGCAACTGTAATTAAAATAAAAATAAAAAAATCCCGTACAATGAAATTGCTTGAGATTTCAAACGAGGAAGTGAACGGGGCTCTGTTCACTTCCTCTTTATTGCTGGGAGCCTTTGCTGGGATTAGAAGGTAAGTGTGCAGGGGGAACATTCTTTTGCCGGCATAGAAATGGGTTTTTCTATGCCGGCAAAAGAACATTTTATAATGGGGCATCTAATAAAGTCTTTAAATAGAAAAAAAAAACACTAAGAAATAACTAATTTAATTGCTTTCAGAAAATGTGAAGCAAATAGTTATCTTTAAAAATCAGTACAGTACTATTAGAGCAACTATTCGTTAGGGCCTTGTACTATAACTGTAACCAATTACTTTTAAAATGTTACTTTTTGAGCACTTGTGCACCATTTCACCCTGAGACAGGTTAGTAGAGCCAGATGGAATGTATTATTGTTGTTGCTGCTGCTGCTGTTGTTCCCAAATCCTGAATCCATTCATGACAGTTTCATATTCACAATCCCTACATATTCCCTAGTTAAGGAAAATCCATCAATCCCAACTCACCGGGCAGCAGCCTCTGTGATCATCAGAAAAACAGTTGACTGACATTCCTACCCCCACCACCACCACCATATGAGTAATCTCTAGTGTTAGGGGGACCCTGCTTCTGCCTGTCTTACCAGAGATCACTTGTGGGAGGGGATGAAAATATAAGTCAACAGCTTCCTGAGCAAAAAGGGAACAGACTCTGGCAGCTGCCCAGTAAGTAGGAATTGTATGGGTTGGGCCAGGAGTTACCACATAGCCATGTAACTTCAGTGGTTACTCATTCCTAACTCCCCAAGAGGGTTCCAGCTCTTCCCCTTCCCCTTCTTCCTTCTCTTCTTCTTCTTCTTCATTTATCTCTCTCTGGCTTTTCTTCACAAACGAAGATTCGGGAAGGACTCATCCTGCACTTTCTGCAAGCGCGCTGATGACTAAAAAGGCCAATCTGAGATAAACAAGTCCGGTTGCAGAAAGCACAGCAGAAGGTCTCCTTGGGTGATGTTTCCGGGTTGTGATTCTTTCTGCATTGTCATTTCTCTTCAAGACTTGTTTGGTGTGAGTTCTCAAATAAGGGTGTAGCATTGTGGATAGTGTGTCTCCATGCCTCCCAATGTGAGGCCAGGGCGGATCATTGTTGGTGATCAATTTGGCTGAGCCTGAGATGTTGTTTCAGGGAATCCTTGTATCGCTTTTTTGGAGCGCCCCTCTTACACTGACCCGTGACGAGTTCACCGTAGAGTACTATTTTTGGGAGGCAATGGTCCTCCATCCTAGAAATGTGCCCTGCCCAGCGCAGCTGTGTTCTCAATATCATGGCCTCAATGCTGGTGATCCCTGCTTGCTCAAGGACAGCAACATTCGTCACATAGTCAGTCCAGTGTATATTTAGGATTGTGCGTATACAGCACTGATGAAAGCACTCGAGGAGTTGTAGGTGGTGGCGATAGGTGACCCATGTTTCAGATCCATAAAGGAGAATAGACAATACAATGGCTCTATACACACTGATTTTTGTGCTTCGCCTCAGGTGTTTATTACTCCAGACTCTTTTGTGAAGTCTTCCAAATGCACTATATGCCTTTGCTAATCTGTGATTGATCTCTTCATTTATATATATCATTTATATCCTGCATTTTCCCCAAATGCAGGACTCAAGGCAGCTTACAAATTATTAAAACAAGTACAGATTAAAAACATGCTGTTTTCTGTTGCACAAGAGATTAGGGCCTAACCCACCAATTTCCAAATAACAAGAAATGGGTTTTCAATGCAGCATTAGAAAGAATGCCTTGACATGATGAGCTGTTTGACTTTGAAACAGACCACCTTGGAAGGAGCTGCCATCCAAAGACAGGCTGGCCTGTCTGGAATACTGCAGCAGTAGAGTTCCTACAGTGGCCGGAGTTTGGATGACAGCAGGGTTGAGGATCATGTAGCCCTCCAGATATTGTTGGACTGCAACTCCAAGTGCTGTTCATCATTGGCTATGCTGGCCAAGGCTGCTGGGACTTGCAGTTCAATGTCTGGAGGGCTGCATGATCCCCACCCTTGGAATAGATGACCTTTGAGGTCACCTCCAACTCTATGGTTTAATTTCTGCATACAGCGAAACAAACTTAACAAGGAGAAGGAGGGCTGAGAATCAGTGGCAAATAGGACAACTGTCATGGAACCAGAGAAAACTCGAGAGGCAGAGAATGTGAGAAAAATAGAATAAAACTAATTCTTAAACAAGGAAGTTTCAAGAGTTCCAGAAGCTCAAATAACTAGGGACCAGTTTTGACTGGCTTTTTTTTTTTGGCTTTATTTACTAGGTTTTATTTGTGTTGTTGATATTCATGTATTTGTGTTAAAACAGCAAGCAAACACAACTTGTATTATGCCTGGATATAACACAATAAGAAACTGTTAACATAGATTTCCCACTTTCTGAACATACTTCCCCTAGTATGTATGTTGAAAAACACACAAACATTCTTTGGTTGTACATCAGGTGTGTTCCACATCCCAGCTTCAAGGAGAGGAATTGCCTACCATTGGTCTCATCAAGCTCACATCCCCAGTGTCTATCCTTGCTGCATGTCTATTGTGTGTGTATGTGCCCTCAAGTTGCCTGTCGACTTACGGTGACCCCATGAATTTTTCAGAGGTGCTTTTGCTGGCTCCTTCCTCTGAAAGATAGCCTACAGCACCTGGGATTTGTTGGTGGTTTCCCATCCAAGTACTAATCAGAACTAATCCTGCTTAGCTTACAAGATCAAACACACTCTGGTGCCTTTAGGGCATGTACCAGAGGTTAAAATGGGCAGAATGGGTGAGCTTCAGTGCATTATCTCATCACAGTTCTTCAGCTGCCACTGTCACCAACTCCACCTACTGTCGTGTACTGGCATCTCCAGACTCAGTGACCAGCAGTTTCAGAGTTCCAAACCACAGAACTTTATTGTTGCAGCAAGCCAAAGAGTTCTCCCTACATGTTTGTTGCTCAGAGTGAAACCTGACAAACAGTATACGGAAAGCATATTCTAATCTACAGAATCTTGCTGGCTATACAATCATTGGCTATCCATCATCCCCACTCCCATTTTCCACTATACCAGGGTTCAGCCTTCTTTTCCCAGAGTTGAGACCCAGGTGCAGCACTTATCAAACTGTCATAGACACAGAACACGTACTCCCTTTTACAGTCAGGCTACATACTCGTTAACAAGCACAGAAAAATGCAAATACAATGAGCCACAAGGTTATACAGCAGAACTGAATTTGGCAGGAAAAGGTCATGTCCAGGACAGATCCTGACACCTACCCACCCCCAGTGAAAGTTTATTCCAGATCCTCATGACCCAGAGGTAGCTGGATGTAGCTTTTGTGACTTTTCAGCAATTTTGTTATTAATAGTAAGGGATTGTTTGGGTTTGGGTTCAGTCCATGGCTAAGTGTTAATGTCAACAATGAAACAGAGGAAACTAATGTGGTATTTTTGGAAGCTCCACTCCATTGGTTAAAGTTAATCTCTTCAGTAATTAGATTTCTATGATGTGTCACTGGAGATGGAGTTGACCAACAAAACTTTAAGAAGTATATTTTAGGAACACGTAAGAGAAAGAGGATTGGAATGAGACCACCAAGCTACTTCCACCCTTGAGTAGGTATTATTCCCCAGTCCTTAGACTTTGGAATGTAAGCACACCTACATTCAAACCTTATGACTCTTCTTGCTCTTTTTGGTCTCAGCCTTACAATATCCTGCCTTAAAAGACATCAGTGTTGGGATGTTGGGCCACAGTGTCTTGGCACTGTCTCTCTTTAGGGGTATTCTTTAATCTCCTTGTTGATCCCTCTTTGTCCTTTGGATCATAAGCCACCCCCAGGTAGGTTGAGCCAGTGTTTCTGCCACTATTTTGTTTTGGGGGAAGTATGGGTTTTGTCCTTTACCACAGCCTCCAGAGCATGGACTCTCCAAAGGGATTTCCCCATGCTGGAGGTGAGGATTCCATATGGATCCCAATGCCGGATAATGGCTCACTGCCCAGGATAGGCCCAATGTCAACACCTGTCAATGTCAGCACCGGGGCCCACAGGGTCTGGCTGCAGAATGATTTCTTTTGTATTTTCCAATGTTAATTGGTCAGCACTGAAAGGAAGTATTGCCAGGCTAGGTGAATGCAACATCATAGTGTCAAGTAAAGGGCCTAGATGCATTTGGGAAAAACAAAATGGCAACTGCTTCAGCAACCTAACCCAACAATTTCAGTGCTTGCCCCTTAAAAGTGGCAGCAGGAGTGGGGTGGGGACTGTGCCAATAATCACCTTTTCCTCAAAGTGCCACCCTGGCCTTAGCTAACAAACAATGGGGAAAGACATGACAATCACACTCAGGGCAGCATGAATTTTGATTTTTTGTTTTTGTTTGTTTTTAATGGTGTCGTATCAAGGAAAGTGTAAGGCCAGGCTCATGCTTGTACTTGTCAACCTCTGTCACCCAAAACACTCTTTGATGGGGCTGACTGCCTTTCCCCCTTTGGGTGAGGGCACCAAGGTGCTGCTTTGTGCACAGCCCAGAAATATTGGTCCAGGGATATGAGATACTCCAGCTGTGATGTACCAGTAACACACGCTCACATTCACTCAATAAGAATTCTTTATTGGTAAGGAAACGTGCATCAGGAACATAGAACAAAGCTGAAACTAAACACAGACTAGCACAAACCCCCAGATAAACCCTTACAACGTGATAATGGCATTTAGAGAGGAGAAACGGTCCAGCCAGCACCTGGAGCTGCGACCTTGAGCTGGTGTGGAGAACAGCGTTCCCAGGCCAACAAGGCGGGCTGACACCCCTCCAAAGACAGAGAGGCCCAAGCAAAGGAAACAGGCCAAAGCCAGCCTCATGTCGGGGTCCTCCATGAATTCCACTCTAAACCCCAGAATTCAGGGATGATCCTGACACCAGCCCAGTTATGAAGATTCATCACACATGGGGGCAGCTGCACACTGAGCAGAGGTCCCCCCTCCTTTCTAGTCCCCATGGCTTCTCTTGACAGCAATGCATCAAAATAAGCATCCATACTTGCCTATGCACGGGGATCTCTCTTTCTGGATCTCTAAGAACCACCTTCACTTAATGACATCAGCTCCTTCCCTCTGCAATCTGTCACCCACACAGAACTGACTGTTCTTTTTTTAAAAAAAGTCTTCAGCACTGTTCGTTGCTTTGGCTGTCCCTCAAGAAAGAGATGAAGGGAATCTAAAGATATAGAATCTAGATGAAAAAGAATGCTCCGTGCTGGTCTTCATAATCTTTGCTTCATCAAGAAGACTTTAATTGGAAACTTCAAGACTTTAAGCCTAGTATTTTAAATATTACTTTTCCAAGTGTCTTTTTTCACATGCATCCTTGCCTACAGGAATTAATGTAGAAGATACACATTTTATCATCATGCAAGGGTAACCTTCTTTAGACCACATCATAAGCAAGGATGGAAGGCCTACATCTGAAATAATGGAAGCTGTTACACACACACCCCCGCAAAAAACAGTTCTCAAGGACCAATTGGATTTCATTCTTTTTTTTTAAGCTGAGAAAGTATTTCCTTATCATCATAATTAATCTCACCATCACTTTACATTTGTTTTTTATATTAGCCCCTCGTCACCCACTGAAAAAATAAAATAAATTTTGAAGAGTACATTTTAGTAATTCATGCCACAATTACCTCTATCCCTGCTATATATATCCTTTTCAAAATGATTAAAGTTATTTAAACACACACACTCCAAAAAAGAGGGAAAGAAATGAGGGAACACAAAGGGGGGGGGTTAAGGAAAATAGAGGGGAAATAAAAATAAAAAACAGAAAGGGATTGGGAGAAAAAGGAAAGTTTATATTATTACAATTTAGCCAGTAAATGAATGTTATCAGTTATCTTTTCATTCCATGATTTTTATGATGCCATATTTGCCACGTCTGATAAAGGCTACTGTAATGCTTTCCACCACTTTATCCAGAAAAGACATTGAGCTAACCAGCATGTAATTCCCAATATCTCTCCTGGATCCCTTTTAAAAAGTTGGTGCCACACTGGTCACTTCCTAATCTTCTCCTCCAGAAATAGTTTTAGGGACAGGTCACATAATTTTGTTACAAGATAGGAATATCACATTTCAATTATTTAAGAATCTCAGGTGTGGTTTGCTTGTTTTCAGTTTGTCAATAGGACCTTTAGCTCACTCCCTTTCTGACAATATTAGTTTAGGCACAGGTATTTGCCCTATTTCCTATACAGTGCAGACAGACACAAAGAAGTCAGTCAGTTTCTCTGCAGTCTCATTGTCCTTTGTTATTCTTTAAACTCTGTTGTCATCCAGGGTTTTGTGGATCCAGCCTCTCCACTGTCCCATTACCTGCTCCATATGTATTTAAGTCATTTATATTGTTAGCCTTAATGTTGTCAGCAATATGCTCCTCAAAATTCTCTCCCCCCACAAAAAAACATATTGTCTGCTTGCATTTCTTCTATGTGTTGTTCTCCTTGTTTAATCAAGATTTCCATTTTCTTAAAGAAGCAATTTTTATATTTTTCCTTGACATTACAGTACAATGACCTATTCCCCTTTGAAGATATCTTTTTAGGTGCGCAGTATATATTTCAACTGGTCTCCTATTATTGTGGTTTTGAGAAACACATCTAAGTGTTCTAGAGATCTGAGCATCTTGACTTTCATTTCCAAGTCTGCTTTTACCAATTCCCTTTTTAAAAAGATATTGAAATCCAATATAATTGGTTTGGTTAGATCTGCATTTCTTTACTTACATATACATTAAATCTGATAGTATCCTGGCTGTTGCTTTCAACTGGTTTAACAACGCTTACATCTTACTCTGGGTCACAGATGCCACTTAATATTAAATCCAAGGTTCTCTTTCCTCTGGTTGGTTCCATGTTGTAGAGCACACTTGTTTAGAATATCACCTTTTTCATGATGACCTGTGAGAACAACTGAAAGTACATTCCTACAATGTTCCTTCTCCTATCCTCTGGAAGCATATTTTTGGCTTGAGAAGACATCTGTTCATCCATCAATGAATGGGTCCCTTCTAAGGGATCATTTCCCTTTTCCTTGGAGTGAAATCCTCATTTTCCATGACAGCAGAAGAGTTGTCACTCTAAGAGTGAAACACTGCTATCACATCCCTGAAGGTGTTATTCATTAACCTCTATGCCTCTCTTAGCTTCTCCATGTCAGCTACCTTGGCCTCAAGGGAACAAACTAATTTCCTCGGAGATAGAGCTGAGTGCTCCAAGTACATGCCCATTACTTTAATCCAGACAGCAAAAATAGTTGCAGTCTGTGCGATACAGTGAATACTCCCTGCAACCTTGCTGGCACTATTTCGTTATTGCATCTATTTACCTGAAAAGCTAAGTTATTTACTATTTGAAATAGGAGAGAGACTTTGACCTCTTTGCTAAATGCTAAGCTTGCACAGTTGCTTAATTTACCTATCAGCTTCAGTTTTTATTACCTACTTTGTTGCTTTGTCTCGTGCTGCTGAGACACTAAGGCCTGTTGACTGATGTAACTAGGCCAGTGGTGGTAGAAGAGGAGCTGAAGTAACATGGCCACAAATAATATGACGACTGAGGTCAAGGTAGGGTTGCCAGGTTTTCTAAATACTGTAGTACAAGACACTTGAAATTCATGAAACAATGTGAAGGGGTGAGAGATAAGAGAGCCCTGGTCCTCAGGTCTGGTCTAACAACATTCTTCCTATTCAGTTGCCAGCTCAAGACTGGCCAGGAACATGTGAGGCAGGCCTATATAAAGTTTGCCTCAAGTCTCATGTGAGAGATTTCTGGGCTACCATGAAATCTCAGGGCTTGTGGGAACCCCCAAACCCAGGAAAATCTCAAGGTGGCAGGCCAGCAACCAATGTGAGATTTACTGCTGCAAACATGCTAAGAACATGCTGCTCAGAATTGGCATGGAGAGCAGAAAGAGTGGGTGCCAGCCATGCTCAGAACAGATGGATCCCCCAGCATTTTGTATGTAACATGAAGCCATTTTTGCCAGGCACCAACTGCTGGGGGGGGGGGGCTCCATCTGTTGTTAACACAACTGGTGCCTCCCCTTTCCCACTGACATTGATAAAAACACAGGGTTTGGGGCATTCTGTATTAGACCAATATGGGATAGATTTTTCAGCTCCTACATAAGAGACATCCTGTACAAAATGGGATGTGTGGGGACCCTAGGTCAAGGACAGCAGCAAAAGCCATCTCCATCAAGAGAGGAAGCTGCCTTGCCAGGTCGCAAGAGCTCCACAGCCAAGAGGCCAGCTTCTTGTCCTGGTGGAGATGGCATTCTCGGCCATCCCCCTGCTGCCACTATGCTCCACTTAAGAAAGTGCTTATGCTAGCATAACATGTAGGTACACCAGCATAAGTCACCACCAGGATTCTAGCCTTTTGTCAGCTGGGGTTCTACCAAATGTTCCTAGAGCTGGATTGCACAAGCTTGCCCTAATTTTATAGCTTTCTCCCATTTTCACGGCATCCAGGTTGATTGGGGTGTGTGTGTGTCTTGCTGCACCAGATTCCAAAGAAAGGAAATCCATGTCAGTTGAACCACCACAGATTTTAGTTATAATTTTTTAAATAACAAGACAGGAGAATAGATGGGGAACAGAGATAGGATGTAATTAGAGACACTCTGGAAATCAAACGTCCTCCTTATATCTTCTTTCCTTCATCTCTGCTGACTTCTGGGATCCTCTAGTAATTTCACTGTCTTTTTTGCAAGTTTGTAGTTAGCAGAGCTGTATCTACCAACATAACAAAGAGTTAAATAATTTATTTTCCACACAAGCCACTTCTTCCTTGCACTGCTTTTACTCTTCAGCTTATCTCACACCAAGAAAAGGGGTGTAGCTACATGGTGGGAGGGCAAAATGAGCCCCCCCCCCAAAAATAAGAATTCTGTCTACTCTTCCATGAAACTTTCCTTCACTTTCCAAATATCTAGCACAGTAGTAGTAGTAGTAGTAGTAGTAGTAGAAGATATTTATTATGGTCATAGACCAGTATAAATATCTAGCACTGAAATAACTTACAACATTAGTTGAACATTTAGAAATGCAGATTAGGCCTCTAAAGAAAAGAAGCAGGCAAACTGGCCAAGGAAATGTGAACACAGAAAACATAAAAGCTCTAGATGAAAGCGATTTTGAATGTATCCCTTGCTGCAATGCTAGGGATTTGAGAACTGAAAGAACATTTCATTTGGGGAGCAGGATTCCTATTTGGAGAGGCAATGGCAAAACCACCTCTGAGTATTCCTTGCCTATGAAATTAATGGGGTGGCCATAGGTCGACATGAGACTTGAACTCACACACACACACAGAGAGAGAGAGAGATTAGTTTAGACTAGTTGTGGGTATCTTAACAAAACTGGGCTTTTGACCAGTTTTCCAGGCACTGTTGATTTTGTTATATACAGGGCCAGTGTTAGGAGGAAGGGGAGAGGAATCTAAAGCCCTGGAGAGGCACCAGGCTCCATAATCTTAAAAAGAAGGGAATGTTTCCTACTCATCAGTTGATTATCAGCACCCTCCATAAACTACCTTGAGGCCTATTGAGACCCTTCAGACAGCTTTAGACCAACATGAAAGGGTGGCTTTACAGAGCTTTGTGGTAACCACCCTTGCAAAGAGCTGGGCTGGCTCTGGAAAATGTCAACAGAGGCTGTATGGCACGCTGAACAATAGAGCCCCTATTCTCAGCTCTCCCCATTCCTCCCCCACACATGTACACACATACATTTCTGACAATTTCCATCATCCTTTCCACTGGTATGTAGTGGTGTTTTAGTAGAACTGCTCTAGGTGCTTATCATACAGTGAAGCAATAGGAAAATCTAAAAGAGAATTATCTCTTCCAAGACTGCACACTTACCTTGTTAACTAGCATAGTAACCAAATCCACACATATAATAATAATAATAATAATAATAATATTTGTTTATACCCCGCCCCTCTGCTAAAAACAATTGGGCGGCTTCCAACAATTAAAACATTATAATAAAGACTAAAAACACCACCCACCCCCACCCACCCCCATAAAAAGACATTAAACACTATAAAATTAAAACCTTCTAACTAAAAACACATTAAAAACAAATATATACATAATTTTAAAAAGCCAGGAGACTGAGCTCCTGAGGCCGGGATCTAATCAGGAAAGGCCTGGTGAAAGAGATCCATCTTTAGTGCTTTTTAAAAGCTACTCAAGCTTGTCAACTGATGGATCTCATTCGGCAGGCCATTCCATAAATTGGGGGCGATTACCGAAAAGGCCCTCTGGGTGGTTGCAGACAGCCTTGATTTTTGTGGCTGAAGCAGATTCCTCTCAGAGAACCGGAGTGCGCAGGGAGGATTGTATGGGAAGAGGCGGTTCTGGAGATAAGTTGGGCCCAAGCCATTTAGGGCTTTAAAGGTAATAACCAACACCTTATACTGGGCCCGGAAACTGATAGGCAGCCAGTGGAGAGATTTTAATACTGGAGTTATATGATCTCTCTGAGATGTTCCTGAGAACATCTTTCTTTCCATTCTACAGTTCTGACATTTACTTCAAACGCTGACAATTCCTACATGCCAGTACACTGCCCCTAGTGTGTTGGGATGTGGGGAAGTGCAATGCATAGAGGGGACACTGAACCACCCCAGGCCAACACACTAGGAGCTGTGTACTTGCTTGTAGTGAAAATGATCTAATCACACTTCCCTTCTAAAGAGTTTAAGGCTGGGTTTTGCTCAGAATATGATCAATCAACCTCTTTAGACTGCTGGAGAGATTTCCTTCTGTCTTCCTGTGTAGTGCAGAAAGCAGCCTTTCCAAACCTGATTTCTTCCAAATATATTGGACTATAACATCCATCACCCTTTCCATAGCAAAAGGAAACCCCATTCACATTATAGTGAATTCTGGCTAGGATTACTCTGAGGCAGGTTTTCCCCAGCCTAGTGTCCTCTAGATGGTTTTGGCTTCAGCTCCCATGATCC
Source organism: Gambelia wislizenii (assembly GCA_030847615.1). Classification (NCBI taxonomy): domain Eukaryota; kingdom Metazoa; phylum Chordata; class Lepidosauria; order Squamata; family Crotaphytidae; genus Gambelia; species Gambelia wislizenii. The sequence continues at coordinate 193,509,183 of JAUMIR010000002.1, forward strand.
TTGACCAATGGGCATGTTAGGTTGGGGGTGATGAGAGCTGCAATCAAAAACATTTGTAGTGCAACAGGTCGGGGAAATCTCCTCTAAAGTTTATAGAAGCAAAGTACTGGCAAGACAATTTGGCTTCCCCATCTCCTGTATGGTATGTGTATTATTTGCTGTTGTTGTGTGCCTTTAAACAATTTCTGACTTATGGCTACCCTAAGGAGAACCTACCATGGAGCTTTATTGGCAAAATTTGTTCAGAGTGGGTTTGCCTTTGCCTTCCTCTGAGGCTGAGAAAGTGATTTGCCCACGGTTACCCAGTGGGTTTCTATGGCCTAGTGGGAATTCAAACCCTGGTCTTCAGAGTCATAGTCCAACACTCAACGCACTACACCATGCCAGCTCTCTTTTTTACACATTTCCTCTACTTTCTGATGCATTGCTTTCCAATGACTCACTCTTTCAATGTTTGCAAATTGCAGACACATTTCATTAATTTGACAGGGCTTCCACTCTTTCATCAGTTCTTCTTGCTCACGAGGCTCATTATGGACCGCTTGTATATACTTTTGTGTGTGTATTACATATGTAGTATTAATTTAGCTTTTCCATGCATTCAAAAGTGATATATAGTGTGTTATTTACATGTTTCCATGGCCAAAATGCATTTGTGAGCTAAAAAATCCTGGGTTCCACTTTTGAACAGATTCCACTTTCTGACAGTCCTCCAGTCCCTAACCCATCAGATAAGTGGGGGCTTCTTGTATTATTACTGTTTATTATTACTGTTTATCACTCTTTACTGTTGCTTTTTAAAAAATTAACAACTGTTGCTATTATTTGTCAAACCTGGAAAAAACACACAAAGTACTATGTAAAACAAATAGGAAGCCAGATGCAACTCTGATTAAATATATATAGTAGAAACTACCCCACATTCCCTTGCAACTCAGCATTAAGGAAGAAGATTGATTGTGATAAGGTAACTGTCCTTCAGGGAAGGCTAATCGAGAGGATCACTCTTCAAGAGTCTGAGTTTTCAGTGAAATCCAGCAGTTCTCAGGACAGAGCAGGAAAAGCCTGGCCTTTCTAAAGTTGCAGTGCATCTCATCTCTGCTTGTGGACAACTACACACAGGTTTGTGTTAGGTCAGTCTTCTCTAACCTGACACCTTCCGGAGGTGTTGGACTACAACTCCCATCATCCACAGGCAGCATGATCATGGCTGATGTCACCACAGTTAGGAAAGGCTAGGTTTAAAGTCAAGGTATGGACAGCCAATGGAAGAATAACACCTTCCATTCTCAATTCATTGGATCAGAAGGGTTGAGGAGAGCTGTAGTTGTTGCATTTCTCCCTATCTTGCAGCTGTTCCTCAGAGCCTCTGTGAGGGGTAAGATGCTAGCTAGCATCTTGTGCCACTGGCAGGGAGTTAACTTTCATGAAAGCTCCAAAAGGGACTTGGGCTTGGAACCTGAATATATTCCTTCACACTGAAGCACGCTTAGGAGGGAGATAGTTTTTAATTCAAGGGCCACAGAGGGTCAGAATCCAGCCTGCTGAGCTTCCCAGATTGCCTCTCCCTTGAGCCTCAGCTCCTGCAAGCTATGAAGTGTGTGTAACAGAGGAGTGGAATGCCTGCTGTATCTCCACTTGGGAGGGAGAGCAGCGCAAGGAAATGGATGCTCTCGGCCATACCTTCAGGTGCAGCATTGGGACTCTGCTGGTACCTACAAAGGTGGGGTGAAAGCACTCCCCCCGCCATCTTCTTTTGGCCAGGGAACCAATGAGGTCAGGGTCAAGTTCTCTGGAATCTCCCACACACACACACACACACACACCCCAACATAGATCTCTCTTCCTCTCCTGTCCATCAGAGTAGAATGGATGGCTTGTGAAACACCAGCTGGTGGTCTGAACTGATCACATTATGCTAACTGAGCACGCCCTCTATACTGTTGCCTGGTTTAGCTTGCTGGTTCATCCATCTCTGCACATTTTAGGAGCACATTTGTGCGATAATATCAAAAGTGACAGGAATAAAATGTAATTCTGCATCACGTCTGCAAGTGTCAGCTTTTACCCGAGTGGGAGTAGATGTGAAGGAGGCTATTGGGGATGTGAACATGAGGGTGGGGTGTCTCTGTGTGTGGAATTTTGTTGCTCATGTAACATTACTGACAGGCATTTGAGAGGCTGCCAGCATTTTTATTTTCAGTCCCATGAGTAGGCCTTTTAGGTGTGAATTTCCATACGAGCATGTGTCATGTTGAATGGGAGCAGGAAGCAGCAAGGGACCAGATTCAAACCTTGACTAAACTGGGATTATATTAGCAGGGAGGCATTTCCAACCCTCTGCCCCAGCTGGTGATGACTTAAAGTCTTCTCAAGCTTCCCAGAAAATGCATTCCTCAAAACGGGATCCCTTCAAAACCCATAGGGCTTGTCTACACGAAAAGAAAAAAAAAGGACTACTCCGCAGTAATAGCATGTCTATTAGTAATAGCAAGTAACAGCAGCTGCTGCAACCTGTCTAGTGGAACGCACTCCCTCGGAGCGTGGTGGGGTCTCCTTCCTTGGAGGTCTTTAAACAGAGGCTGGATGGCCATCTGTCGGGGATGCTTTGATCGTGATTTCCTGCATGGCAGGGGGTTGGACTGGATGGCCCTCGTGGTCTCTTCCAACTCTGCAATTCTATGATTCTATGATTAATGATTTTACAGCCCCCATAAACCTTGAGCCTGTAGCCGAGATGGGGGCTGCAAAGTGAATTGTTTTTTTAAATCTGCCGCCTCCAAACATTTTTTTTTAAAAAAAACCCTATTTCTATGGTGTGCACAAGCGATATTTCACCTTTCTGAAAAAAAAAGTGAAGGAGAAAGATACCCCCCCCCATTTTATCGCCTTAGTGATCAATCGCTAAAGTGAAAATCCAACATGGTGGCAGAGGGTGCTTGCCCTGTAACCCAGCCCCGCCACCTGCACTCATCTGGCGAATCAGGTGTGCACTTCCTCTTGCATGGGGAATCGATACATGTTAAATCTCTTGTCTTAATGAGCGAGAATGAGCACACCACATGGGGCCTTTTTAAAAAGTTGAGGAAAGCTGCAAATGCTTTTCTCGCATACATTTTGCTCTTTTTGGCCCCCTTCCTTCACAATACAGTGAGACAATGTGGGATCCCATTAAGACAACCCATTTTCTGAACAAATTCTGTGAGAAGTGTTTTTACCATATAGACTATTGGAATTTTAAAAAAACATTTGAAATTTGGTGATCTCAGTAGCAGAGTTAAAGCTGCATTTAGCAGAAGTTTTGGGAACAGATTAAGCCAGCCACCTCCTCCCCACACACAATATAGCTGAGAAATAAAACAAGCTTAGTCTTCTTTAAAAATTATAAAAGGGAAGTTTACTTACAAAGTAGCTTGTGCATAATCAATATACAAGTTCAGCATCTTCAGGTATGTAGGAGGAAGAAATATGAAGGTCTATATGCTGTTCAGAACTAAGAAGCATCTTTATCTAGAGTGCTACTTTAAAACCACATACTTAATGGTGAAAGGTTAGTAAAAGAGTGTGTGTGCTTGGGGCTTGTTCCCCAGAGAACAAAAGGTGCCTATGTGATCAAGAAGAGGAGAGGTATGTAAACAAGCAAACAGGAAATTAGCCATAAAAATGCTTTGCATAAACTCCTAGAGAGATTAAGTGTTTTAACTACTATAGAGTTCATGCATGCAAAAGCTGTTAATCCCAACATAGACAACCCCATAGATGTGGGGCTGAATCCACACTTCACAAATAATCCAGTTTGAAACTGGATTATTGACCATGATTTCTCCAATGGAATCCTGGGATTTGTAGTCTTACAAGGTCTATTGCCTTCTCTGCCCAGGAGTGCTGGCGCCTCACTAAACCACAAACCCCAGGATTCCATAGGAAGGAGCCAGGCAAATAATCCGGTTTCAAACTGGATTATTTGTGGAGTGTAGATTTGGCCATTATACATTGGCTGAGGCCACTGAATAAGAAGAGGGCAAGGAAACGGCCCCGCCGTGCGTTCAGCCGCCCCCCTGGCCTCCACTATTATGTCCTCTTGGTTGTTACTTCGAAGGGCTCAGGCCTCAGCCTCAACCACGGCGGACTTGGCGGTAAAAACCAGACAGAGGAGAGGGCCCCTTTCCCACGTGACACCGGGAATCCGAAGAGTGGCTGTGGGAAAACCTCACGCTTTTCTCCCGGCTCTTTCCCTCATGTCCGAAGGCGCCCGGCCATTGCCTTTGTAAAATTACCGCTCCATAGGAGAATGGGGTGGGGAGTCACGCCTGTTTTAGGGAAGAGACAAAGGCTTCGGGAAGTTTCGCGAGGAGGGAAATAGCATTCAAAAGGGGACCCACGGCTAGGGGAGGGACGCCAGGCTTCCCCATGAATTCTTCAGCTATGGGAAGAAACCCCAAAGAAAAGCTAGATCTGGTGAGGGAATTAATTCGCCCCCAATCCTTCCCCCCCCCCCACCCGCTTTGGCCTCATAATCCCATTCAACCAAAGGGAGCCACTCCGAATTTACAACGCAAAGCCAATGCAAAGTGGCCGCCCCACCCGAGACCTCGGCGGGATAGGTCGACTCGGCCCCTCGGGTCCATGAGGAGGGCTTGTTTTGCGCTTTGGGGAAACTCGCGTGTTCGCGCCCGTCTCGCGCTCCAGGGTGATGAAAGTGGGTGAAACCAGCCCTCCTTTCGAAAGCCACGCTTTCGGATCGAGGCCACGTCCAGACATGGGGCTTTCTCGGCTGGTTTCAGTCAATGGGTTTTAATCGCTACGAGTTTGTAGCTCGCCCTCCCGCCCCAGAAGCGAGTCTGAACCAGTTGGGGGACTGTCCTCACTCTCCCCCCCCCCCAGCCCCGCTTTCCCAACTTGGACCCCCCCCCCCAATCTCGCCTCGGCGCTTCTCCGAAGGTGCCTCAGCAGCGACCAACAGAAGGAAGGGGAGAGGCGGGGAGGAGAAGAGCCGGCGGTGGCCAGGAGCAGGAGGAGGGCTTTATTCCGGCGCCACACAACAGCCCAGCCCCGGGGGACCTTTTTCCATCTGGGCGCCGGAGTGCGAAGGCGGGCGGGAAGGCTCGGGGAACTTTGCAGAAGAGCTTGAGAGAGCAACGCCGGGAGGAGACCCGCAATTGCCCGTTCCTACGGGCGCCGCTTGAGGAGGGTGTGTGTGTGTGTGTGTGTGTGTGTGAGAGAGAGAGAGAGAGAGAGAGAGACTTCTTCAGGGCTGAGGGGACTCTGATTTCGTCCGGCGGCGCCTGGGCGGAGTGGTGGGCTAAGGCAGGCGAGCTCTTCCTTTCTCTCCCGCTCTGCTCGGCAAAGTTTCCCGGGATGGGGTCTCCCCGGTGGAAGAGGCTCTGCCTTTTGTCCCTGCTGGGCTTGGCGTCCTCGGTCCTTTTCTATGGACACTACCTCTACTACGCCACGGAGTCGTCCCCCAGTCCCAGGACCGCAGCCAGGTGAGCCTTGGGGCGCTTTGGGTGGGTCGGTAGGGTGTATGTGTGTGGCCAAGAAGCAGTCCAAACCCAACCCTGGACCCCAATACTCCTCACCTGGAAGCCAGCTCGGGCGTATAGTGTGGGATGGTCGTTGTGCTTAGGAATAAGCTTGTGTGTATTTGTGCCTTCAAGGCGCCTGTCGACTTACGGCGACCCCATAGGGTTTTTCTTAGCCCAGGAATACTCAGAAGTGCTTTTGCCAGTCCCTTCCTCTGAAATATAGCCTGTCGCACCTGGTATCCGTTGGCCGTCTCCCATCCAAGTACCAACCCGGGCTGGCCCTGCTTAGCCTCCAAGATCAGACGAGACCTGGTGCCTTTAGGACAGTGTCCCAACCAGGGTTCCCTGGAACCTTAGGGTTCCCCAAGTGGTTGCTAGGGGTTCCTCAAGGGATTGGGATTGTGGGGGGAAAGCAATAGCAGGATATAGAATAACATTTAGGCAGGGGTTCCCTGAGACCTGAAAATTATTTCAAGGGTTCCTCCAGGATAAAAAAGTTGCGAAAGGCTGCTTTAGGGTATAAGGTACAACCCCTTTAAAAACAAACAAGGATGCCAGTGTGGCAACCCGGTGTGCATAAAATACCTCTCGTTTTGCCTAATCCTCTTTTGTTTTCTGTATGATCCCCTTGGATCTCTTGGAGATCAACCCCAAGCCCAGTTGTTAGATGCACAACAAAAGGACATAAAAGAAGAGGGGCGCGGGGAGGAGGTGTCGATGCTAACCTGAATCTCGCTTTCGGAGATGTTAGCTGCACATGTTGCTGTACACGCACCTCCCGACCCACGCGGAGCGATCTACCAAAGTATGTGGATCAGACAACAAAGCACAACAACCGGGATGCCACTTCTCCCCAGAGAGCAGCGAAGGAAAGGGAAACAGGGCGGGCAAGTGTGGGAGAGAAGAGGGGCCTTGTCTCTCCCCCGCCCCCAGTTCCCAAAAGCCTAGGAAGAAAATCAGGCAGAGCATGCTAATTCACTTCAGTGGTGGTGGGAGTGACTAATGCTGGGAGTGCAGGGTGGAGAGGCTCCCAGATGCTTTCCCTGTTCCAAGGCTTCCGTGTGACAGTACTGTAGTGGTACATTCCCAAGCAGAAGGGCAGAAGAAGACAGCAGGGCTCTCAGAAGGGCATTGCCCCGTGACTTCAGTCCTGGCAGTTGGAGGCACTGCTTCACAATGCCATAGATGTGTTGGATATGGGAGTAGGCTCTACTACCAGGCACCCTCCCCACACACATGTCCATGAGAGATTAGCAGTGACACAGCCTTTGAGGCTCACTCAAGCTTGCTGTGCCCCCCCCCCCATGAGAGCAAAGGTTCCTAACAAAAAGTTACCTGCCTTGCCTTAAGGCTCCTTCCACTTTGCTGGTTACATATTAACGCACCTCTATGTAGGTGTCAGGAGCTGCAGTTACCATCCATTGTAAACAGACATGGAAACTCAGATATTTCAGTTTCATCCCCCAACTTGTATCTCCAACCCAAACAGTTACAGGCACTAGTGTGATATACAAACAGCACATTGGGCAAAATCTTCTCATTCTCCACCCTGTTACAAACACACAAATTCAAAGAACCCAAAAATACTTGTACCCAGTGTGCCCTGGGACCCAGGTACAAATCTTAGGTCCTGTACTGAGATACTTCCTAAATTTCACATAATGTACCAGGGGGTTGATACCTGAGCATGAAATACTCATGAATGGTGTAATTTATAGATGTCGGCTATGGATAAATCAGTTTCTTCCCTCTTTTTGTCTACACTTTGCAGAAAAATGATTTTGCTAGTTGATTATCATTTTTGCAGGCAAAAGCTGTTCAGATGGTTTTGATAAATTACAGTGTAAAAATGTCTGTCATTTATGTAGTACATACTGTATTGTGCTTTGCACACGTTATCAGTAATTGTTACAAGACCCAATAGAGATGGCCAGTATCAACCTCATATTATACATGCAGGGACTGAAAGGCAGTGTCTTTCCTAAACCGATCCACTAAGTTCATAGCTGAACTATGAACATTAACTAGGCTTTTGAATCTTCACCTGTTAATTCCTGGGTGCATAGAATCATAGTTGAAAGCGACCACAATGGCCATCTAGTCCAACCCCCCCCCCAAGGAATATACAATCAAAGCATTCCTGCCAGATGGCCATCCAGCCTCTGTTTAAAAACCTCCAAAGAAGGAGTACATGCCTGATGTACAGGAGGTTGCAGTCCTGTACATCAGGCATGGGTGATATGCAACTCCAGGGCTGCATATGACCCACCCCCACCCAAAGACTTTTTTTAGGGCTCTCTGATTGCTCTGAACTCCCCAGACCACTCATTTTCTGCTGCCCCTGAACAAAGAAGGTGAATTGCTCCTCTTGGAGACCTTCAAGAGCACTGAGTCACCTTTTATATAGCTTGCAGAAGTCCCCTGCACTGATTGATTGATTGATTGATTGATTTAAAAAAAACACACCACTTTTTCAAAACCAGACTCCCAGAGACTTCTGGGATTTTGTTTGTTTAATTTTTTGGCATTCTGTGCAATCCTTGGATAGTCCAGAAAATTGGTGCCTGGACCTTCCACTGTTGCCCATCCCTGCTATCCATGTTCACCTGGGAGTAAATCCCACTGAATCTCATGGGGCTTGTTTTGATGTTTAGGTTTCTCTTTGGAGTAAAACACATAAGAATGCCCTGGTAGTTTACAAAACACCCTTGTGCAAGTTTTGGCTCAGCCTCCCGCACAGAAAATGAAAGTGATAATGCATAGGTAACAACATTGTTATGAGGAAGGAGAGAGTAGTTGTTAAGTATTTTGCATAGCAATGCTCCTGCTGTGAAGTTAATAACAGAGTAAGGAAATTTTTTTTAGGAAAGCACTTGAAATATGGTTAGCCAGTATACTTGTTTACAGTCATCTGCTGCAATCATATTTCATGTTTATAATTATGCATTTTCTTTCCTACGTGTGGCACTGCCATCTAGATGGATCCTTCATAGAATCATAGAATCACAGAATTGTAAGTTGGAAGAGACCACGAGGGCCATCCAGTCCAACCCCCTGCCACGCAGGAAATCACAATCAAAGCATCCCTGACAGATGGCCATCCAGCCTCTGTTTAAAGACCTCCAAGGAAGGAGACCCCACCATGCTCCGAGGGAGTGTGTTCCACTGCCAAACAGCTCTTACTGTCAAAAAGTTCCTCCTGATGTTGAGGTGGAATCTCTGTTCCTGGAGCTTGCATCCATTGCTCCGCATTCCAGTCTCTGGAGCAGCAGAAAACAAGCTTGCTCCATCCTCAATGTGACACCCCTTCAAATACTTAAATAGGCTATCATATCGCCTCTTAACCATCTTTTTTCCAGGCTAAACATACCTAGCTCCCTAAGTCTCTCCTCATAAGGCATCGTTTCCAGACCTTTCACCATTTTAGTCGCTCTCCTCTGGACACGCTCCAATTTGTCAATATCCTTTTTGAATTGCGGTGCCCAGAACTGGACACAGTATTCTAGGTGAGGTCTGACCAAGGCAGAATAGAGCGGCACTATTACTTCCCTTGATCTAGACACTATACTTCTATTGATGCAGCCCAAAATCGCATTGGCCTTTTTAGCTGCTGTATCACACTGTTGACTCATGTTCAACTTGTGGCCTACTAGGACTCCTAGATCCCTTTCGCACATAGTCTCATTCAGCGAGGTCTCCCCCATCCTATATCTATGCATTTCATTTTTCCACCCTAAGTGCAGTACCTTACATTTCTCTGTATTGAATTTCATTTTATTAGCTTTGGCCCAGCTTTGGCCCAGCTCTCCAGTCTATCCAGGTCATTTTGAATTTTGATCCTGTCCTCTAGGGTATTAGCTACTCTTCCTAATTTGGTGTCATCTGCAAATTTGATAAGTATGCCCCTAATTCCATCATCCAAGTCATTGATAAAGATGTTGAATAGCACTGGGCCCAGGACAGAACCCTGTGGCACCCCACTGGTCACATCTTTCCAAGATGAAGAGGAGCCATTGCTGATCACCCTTTGGGTTCCACCGGTCAACTAATTACAGATCCATTGAACAGTTAACTTGTTTAGCCCACATTTTACAAGCTTGTTTGCAAGAATATCATGGGGAACCTTGTCAAAGGCCTTACTGAAATCAAGGTATGCGATATCCGCAGCGTTCCCTTCATCTACCAAGCTGGTAATTTTATCAAAAAAAGAGATCAGATTAGTCTGGCATGACTTGTTTCTCTGAAATCCATGTTGACTTTTTGTGATTATGGCATTGCCTTCTAAATGTTCACAGACTCTCTGTTTAATGATCTGCTCTAGAATAGGTTGCCATGTGCATAGCACTACCAGAGGCAGAGTTGGTTGTCCCCAGTTCATGGTGGGAAGAGCTGGGCAAAAGAGAACAGTCCTCAAGCAATCATTTGTGAAGCTGGTCATCAGTAATACTTGGCCACTTGGTCAGGCACTTTATTACATCTCCTTCAGATTTGTTTGGGTGAATAGTAAACAACCACCTGAACATGTGAACTACTGCTGCAGCTTACCATAGTTGTTTTTCACTTGGTTTTTCACTTCACATTTACAACTGGTGACCTCACAGTAAATGGTCATCTGTAGCTACTCTGAATATTGTCCTGTGCACACTTACCTGGGAGCAAGCTGCACTTGAACACAAATAACTTCCTTGCAAACATACACGTGTTTGAATTGCATGTATAATCATGTTTAGTTTTGCAGTGGGTGTCAAATCAGTAAGATCAGAATTGGCCCAGTCCCTACTGAGTAACAGACACCTAGCACTGAGAACTGGAAATCATCAAGGGTTTGACACAAATTCTGTGCAATGGAGAACAAACTTTTCTGTGCCTGCCTCAAAGGCAAATATCATTGAGTTCAATTTGGCTACCTCCAAGGTAAGTTGGCATACGATCCCAACCGCAGTGATCTTTTCAGGTGTCAAACCAGACTTTTTTCTTGCGTGCTCATGGTCAGTGATGAGAGATGTACTGAGCCTTTTGAAGGCTGGTTGACACAAATGGAATATTTCTTCATTTCCTGGAAATATATGATTCAGAAATCAAGCAGGAAGTGGCTCATAGGAGTTCAAAAAGAAAGGCAGAAGACAGGTGTTAACATAGTATTTCATTGTACATGACAGAACAAAGATTACCATAGCCTGGAAGGCAAAACTTTGATCTTAGACAAGTTTCACCAGTAGTGACTTCACAGTCATGATAGCTACATAATTAATATCTAGACAAACATATATTTATCTTTTTCTCCTTTTTTGTATGTTCTTACACCAACTTAATTTGGCATCCTAAAAGATAATTTACCTTCTTTGTGTGTGTGTTAGCTAAGATGACTAGCTCTTTATCCTATACATAACATATTCCTAGATCTTGGAAGGCCTACAATCTCAAAATAAATCAAACTAGGCGTACCCAGTGTAACACATGCCCAGTTGCTCTTCTCTTTCTATAATGTTCTCTGTCTTTTTCATCATAATGTTTCACTTCAGTGCCTTAGTCTATTTAATCTGTCCTCTAATGTGTCATCTTCTACAGTTTCTCAAGAGTTCTTTCACACAGTTCACCCATTTTTACGAATTTTAAAAAATTAATAAATTGTTTTATGTGTTTTTTCTCAGAATCCTTTCACACAGTTCAGCTATATGGTATTATTTTAGGAGAAAATGTTGCATTGTTTTACATGTGGGTGGTGAGTGGCTGAGGGAGGGAGAGGAGGGAGGGGCCCTTGGGAGGCTGGGGGTATAGATGCAGATTGAGTGGCAGGAGTGGGTTGTGAGGTGGAGAGGGAATTTGTATGTGGGTGGTGATTGACTGAGAGAGTGAGAGGAGGGAAAGGTATGTTTCTTAAGCGGCCAATCAGCACACTGGGAAGGGAAACATACCTGTGAGTTTTTAGATAGATAGATAGATGGATGGAGAAGCTAATCTTGTCCTATGTCACTCCTGTTCCTGGAGACTACACATGATTTTGGGATTACGAGACCACTCAGTTTTTGTCATGTGGAAAATCAGATTGACAGTCATGTTCTACTCCTTGTTTTCTAGTTTCTGACTATAAAAACATATGAATCCTTTTACAAAAGAGATGGGCAATTGCCAGGTGTTAGCAGGCTGTATTGGCATCTTAGGGGATTTAGGAGGGCTGTACTACCCACAACTTGGGGATCAATTTCATGGCATTTTTGCCCTCTTGGGGCAAGTCACACTCTCTCAGCTTCAGAGGAAGGCAAAGGCAAACCCCCTCTGAATAAATCTTGCCAAGAAAACCCTGTAATAGGGTCACTGTATGTTGGAAATTACTTGAAGGCACACAACAACAAATCTAAAGTTGGGGTGGCTAGATAGAAAAGTTTGTGCACCTTTCATGCTTGCCTGGAAGAGGGAATTTCCACAGATGTAGCTTATCATTCAAGTCACCTCTGATGATAAGTGCACAACTCTGGCCCTTTCCCCCCTCTCTGACCACCCTATCTAAAAATAATAAATGGGGGTGGGGGCTAACTTGCCTTTCCTTCTATGGAGGGAGTTCCACATTCAGGAGAGAAAAAAGGGAAAAACATCTTGCAGCTTACTTTCTAGTATTTGTACGTGATTTTGATGTGAGAGAGTGTTGCAAAATGGGGCATGTCTATGCTATCAAATACCCTGAATCCCCATGCAAATGCCCCCAAATTTGCTGTGATCAGGCCACATGTGGCATGGCCTTTTCCCCAAATCTGAGGCTATCCAGCCACACGTGGCATGTCCCAGATTTGCAGCGTTTCAGGGTATCTTACTAGGATGCACAGTATGTGGGTTTGGGGGTTTTCTATGTATTTTCATCTGCTGCCACCACTGCTGACACTGCCACCACAACCAAGTATAAAGCTCTGAGGGCAGTTCCTAGCCGAAGGGAGAGGTTTTCTCCCTTCCCCTGGTTCGGCAACTCTACCTCTGCCCACTCTCCCTCTTGCCTGTCGCAGAAGAGGCACTTGAAGAAAGCAATGAAAGCACTTGAAGGATGAGATGGGTAAGTGGGAGAGTTGGCAGAGGCAGTGCTACTGAGCCAGGGGAAGGGAGAAACCCTTTCCTTTTGGTAAGGAACTGCCTCTGGAGCTTATGGGTGGTGGTGGTGGTGGCAGCGACAGCAGTGGATGAAACTCTGCAGGGATGGTGAAGACAAGGTACCCCATGTTCTTGCGGAGAATAATAATGCACAGCGCTTTGGGGGGGGATGTGGGGGCATGCAGGCAAAACTCCATTCGAAGTTTTTGCCCCACATGTAGACAAGCCCATGATCTTCACCCTGCATTTTGAACTGGTATTGACACAGTAGGTCTTTTTTGAACAAGTATATTGGCTCTTCAAAACCCATCCATACCTATGCCTCTTCTATTACAAATATACCTTCCCCAGGTATTGCAGCCCATATAGCCCAGGGTGAAGACCAGTATTTGCAGTTGCTTACATTGTGGCTGGCATGTATTTTCTCAACCCTGTCCTTTCTTCCTATCTTTTGGAGAAAGATCTCTGAAGAAGTACTTGGCAATATTTCCATAAAACCTTGAGAATGATGACAGAGTTCCTTTCTCCTGATCATTAAAGAACCAGAAGTAACATGTATATCTTAAGTTCCATGTTAGTATTGATTTTTGCATTTGGGGTTTACAACTGTCATACACAACAGTTTCCGTTCGCTGAAAACTTGGCCCCTCTGTCCCCACTCTTCTTTTTATAACCTGCTAACTTTTATTTTTAAACATTTAATGAAAGGCAAACCATGGCAGTAAGAGCTGTTGAATTTTCAGCTCTTTATAATATACAGCAGTGGCAAAGAAGCTAGAATGACACTTCCAGAATAAAGGTGACATAAAACATATTTTTAGAACAGTAGATCTAATTGTAACACATTCTCAGTATGAACATTTTTTAATGTCCTGGGGCAAGCTCAGAAAAACTGGTTCTGCGAGTGTGAATGGTTTGGAATGGATGAGGAGGGGAGAGCTGTGCAAGCATCCATGAAATCATTAACACATTTTTACTTCCCCAAAGGTGTTTTGCAATTGTTTTAAAATTCTGGGGAGGGAGGTTAAGTGAAAGATGGATATATAAACATGTAGGTGCCCAACCCTTGAGTGGAAAATGCTTAAAGCGTTAAGGAAGGGACAACACTGACAACAGATCTAGCTTTTGATTTTCTGGAATATGCATCTGTAATGCAGGTTGGACAACCAGGATCACGTTACACGTAATGAACTTGCTGTGACTGATCCTCAGATCTTATGCCTTATCTTTACTCCCAGGTGATTTGAGATTCTATAGACCTGCTGTATGGTGGACATAAATATTCCTGGTCTGAATACTCAGGAAGTGCAGTAGAAGGGTATTCTATATTTAAGCCAGTCCTGGTTCACCAGTCTTCCCTGCTCACCTTTTCTGATATAGCCAGCCTTCTTGGCATCAAAGGTTCTGGTTAAGAGTTTGCAAATAATTTTTACTGTTCAGATATTGTTGGGCAGAAAGTAGATGGGGATCACTAGTTAAGCTTTGTGTGATTTGCACTAGATCAGCAAGGGATGCTGACTACACAGTTGCCTTAACAATAGCAATAATCAGCTTCCACCCCTCTTTAATTAGGCAGCTTCTGAGGAAACCTGTAATAGGTTTTGTGAAAGGACTTGTGAGCTTGATCCTGATACAGACCATAAATAGCTGGGCTAGTTGTGTGTTCAAAAGCATCCTGGTCCTTCATTCTTAGTGCTTGTGAGCCTGTCTGATCCATCATTTTGCACTTGGCTCTGTTTGGCAAACCTCAGGGTTCCAGTCAGAAAGAAAGTAGAACTTGCAAGCCTGAAGTTTATTTATCCTTGGGGTTCAGAATGTGGAAACAGCGTGGCCCAACCTCTTTCCCATCTTTTTTCCTTTAAGGCATAGATTCAAACTTCACAGACAATAGATATTATAGGCAACATCATTCCTTTCCCCCTTGACTATAGCTGTTTTAGCAGCTTACTGCTGAATATTGGCAGCAAACTGTGATGTCAAATTAAAAAAAGAAATCTGTGGGCCATAAGAAAGGGCTTGGGCCTCATATGTCCTGTAGGGTGCATTTTACCCAGTGCTTTTCTAATTTGCTCAAGGTGATGTACATGGCTTCCCCATTTTATTGACTCAGAAGCAGTCCTTTGAGTTAAGCTAGGCTAAGAAACAATGACAGGCCCCAAATCACCTGTTGAAATTTGTGGCTCACCTGTGTCTCTCAAGTCTCAATCCAACCCTTTAACCACTACACCAGACTAGCTCTCGGAATAACAGCAACAGTCTTCGGTGTCCTGGAAAGTTTCATTTTTCTATCTCAGCTGCATCAGGACATTATTCATTATTCATTATTTGGGACAAATTTGGAGGATGTGAGTTGGGGGTGTGGATCTTAGCAAACTCAGTTTTGGAATAGTTCATGAAATTGCTGTACTGTGGCTGTGTTATGATTTGAAGGTGGGATGTCAGTTTCTGAGGTGATTTACTCATAAGTAAGAATGGCAAAGGAGACCTGGAAGATGAGCAATCAAAACGTTGACTCTAGGTTTTCTCTTCATAATACTTCTGATGTAATAGTCTACAGCAAGGTGCAAAATATTTAAATGTATGCATACTTGGATATTTCCTGTTTTCTACCTTTTTATGAGGCATTTGAATATGTTGCTGAAATCTTGAATTAACAGGGAAATGCATGCACTTTGTGCTGTGGCAGTGCCGCATTGCTGGGGAAGATCCATAATGGATGGCAAGCAATCTTTAAAGTAAGGGCAGGCAATTTGTGTTCGAAATGCAACAAAGAAATTGGGACCGTATACCACATGTGGTGGAAATGTGAAAAAGTTGATAAATTTTGGCTCATGATAAAATGTAGAATGCAAACAACCTTATGTAAAAAAAACTCAGTCTAAAACCAGAATTTTTTCTTCTAGGTCTCACACAATTTGAAGCAAACAGTGAGAAAGAAATGGGTAGACTGTTGACACTTAGTTATGGCAGCTAGAATGCTTATTACTAAATATTGGGGAAAAGATAGTTTCCACACAGCGGAGGAGTGGTTAGAAAAGATAACCGAGGTCACGTAAATGGACAAATTATGTTACATATTGGATGGCAAACCTAATAGCAAATTTGTGAAAGATTGAAAATATTTGCAAGACTATTTGCAAAACAAATTTGATGTACTTACATCTGGATTTCCAGATTAAGAACAAAATTGTATTCACTTGTAGGAAGAGTTTATGGTAAATCAAGGTATCTATAAAGAATAAGCATTTTGAAGGAATTACAAATAAATATTATTTCTCCTTTATGGCATAAGGTTTATGGCATAAAATAAAAAAATAAATCAATCTGTTCCTCATTATAAGGAAAGTATTTTGTGCATTTGTAGATTGTAAGTTTTTAGGTCTTTATGTGTTGATGTTTTTGTTCGTTGTGTTCATATGTCTATATGTTGGGGTAACAATATTATGGAGGGGGGAGATATGATGTATGTATACCATATATAAAGAAATGTATAATGCAGTGTAAGATATACTGCTAAGTTTCGGTATGACAAGTTTTTTTTTCTCATTTATTTTATGTTAATGATTGTATTCTGTTGTGCTATAAAAGTTAAAATGCGATAAAAATATGTCAAAAAACAAAGTAGGGTGGGTAACATGTAGCCCACTAGATGTTTTTGGACTGTAACTCCCATCACTCACCATAGCCAATAGTAAAGGATGCTGGGAGCTGCAGTCTAGCAACATCTGGGCGAGCAGAAGTTGCCCACTCTAGCTTTAAGGGAAGCTTGTGAGCTATTATTTAAATTATTTAAATTCTCACTGATGAATGCTGCGGGTTCCTAGGACATGGTTTGAAAACCACTGATCTATTTTCCATTTTCTTTTTCCTTCCACCTGATTCTGATGCAGGATTTTCCAGCTTAGCATAAGGATTGCTCTGTATCTTGTCCAGCAGTTTCTGGGGATCAGGATGTCATATGTATAAAAGTGGATGTTTAATTAGACTTCACATTCCCACCTCACCTCAGCAATATTAAGCTGCTTGCAAATCCTGCTTTCTCTCACACACAGGTAGATGGACAGATGGATGGATACACACACAATTGCTTTTGGCCAAAGCCTTTCAAGTGCATCCCGCTGATAACCTCAGTGTCGACCTGCACTTATTGCTTTGTCACTGAGTAAGCTAATAGGTAACCACAACAAAAATTATGTTGGCCCCACGTGTTTAGGGTTTCTTTACAATGCACCCTCTTGAACTAAATATTCAAGAGGCTTGTTAATTTATTAATGGTTTGGGGGCTGGTCTAGTGTTGTGTGCTCTGAACCAGTTTATTGAATGAAATCAATCAGTTAAGTGTCTTCATAAAAGTGGAATGCAGAGGTGTATTAAGGCCATAGGTATGTAACTTAATGTATTTTTTTGGTAAAGTCATCTTGAAATTGACCTCAAGGCAACACAGTCAGTCAAGGTCTAGGGTAAGAATAATGATACTGACAGCAACAAACATTCATTCCTTCATGGCTCCAGCAAAACTCTTGATTGATGCCTTGGCCTCCGTCTGATTTGATTTCCAAAAGAATCTTCAGTAGAGATGATGGGGAAGGCATGTTTGAGCAGGTCAGATTGATTTTAAATAATCTCTCAAGACTAAATGCAGAAATGTATTTCCATGAGTTCAACAGATTTCTGTTTCACATTATTTCTTCCATGTCCCTTTAGACCTGGGATGGACAATTTGATCAAAATTGAGAACTGCATTGGCAACATATGATAACCAGGTGCTGGCACCTAATTTGTGTATTTGAGATAATTGTAATTAGCATTCATTTGCATAAAGATGGTGCATGCCAAGTTGTAACAGATGGACATATTGCATTTATTTTTGTGATATCTGAAATTATTAACCCCAAATGTGAAAGTCTATATAGACTATTGGATAGCTCTTGGTGACACATACACGCTCGTTGTTATAAGAGTTACTTAAGGGCACGGTCATTCAGCACTTATGAAACAGTGGATGCTTGAGTAAACATTCACCCTGGCAAGCTTAGAGTAGTCACTTTTAATCTCAGGACAACTATACCACCACACTCTCCTTTTATTTAGTGTAGGTGACCTTGAGTTCCTCAGGAATCTGTAACTGGACTGATTTAGATCTACCGACTGCCTTGTGTGTTTTGATTGGCTTTCTATCTAAACCATTCAGTCCTCTTCCACAAAACCTAAATACAATGGCCAGATTCAGATGTAAGGAGGTCTCTGAGACCTTAGGTATGTACTCCCATGGGTTGTGCAAGAGTCTGTGGCACTCCTGGAAAGACGTACAGGCACTTCTCCACCCACCAGTCTGGATGACTTGGTTTTCTCTGCAATGCCATGGAGTTACGCCAACATAGCATTCTGCTCCGTTGGCTCCCAACAGTATTCCAGCCAGTTTGTTCACAAGTGGTTAGAGATTTTTGCATATGAAAAAGAGATGGATTTTTTTAAAAAAACAACACAGAACATGGTAAGAAAACATTTTACATTTTAGATTGTACGCCTTTTGGCAGGTCTGGCTGTTTTCTGTTGTTGTTTTACTTGTAAAGCACCATGTACATGGTTTGGGTCCAGATTAACTGCGGGATCACGTTCTCCCATATAATCTGCCCCATACACTCAGGGCCTCTGGGGGACATTTACTTCAGTCAGCCAGAGCTAGGCTTGCAATGGTCACCCAGTGGACTTTTTCTTCAGCCGTCCCTAGACTCTGGAATAGCCTGCCAGAAGAGATTCAATAGTTGCATATACTGTCTGAATGTAAAAGAGCATTAAAGACAAATCTCTTCTGGCAGGCCTATCCAGATGATTTTTAAATTGAATTTTAAACTGTTCTAATATGTACTGGTTTTATTTGTTCTTTTAAACTGATATTGTGTGTTTTGATGTATTTATGTATTTTAACCAAGATGTGTTTTAATTGATATTAATTGTTTTGTGTGGATGTGTTGTTCCCTGTCTCAATCCATGGGGAGAGACAGGTAAGAAACAACAACAACAGCAATTTTGAGGTGCTATATAAATTGATGGTGATGGTGTAACTGGGCTAGGTAGCCATTGGCCTTCCAGGTCATGTTGGGACTCCCACCTCCCATCAACCCCTCTCAGTATGGCCAGTAGACAACATGGAGGTCTGCAGGTTGTCCACCCTATAGTCATAGGAGCTCTGCTAGAAGGAAGAGTTAATCCACAGTTAGAAATTACTACTAACCTGCTATTTAGACATTTCTTGGTTAGACACTAAAAATATTCTAATTCTTTGTGCAACATTAGTGGCCAGTGTTTCTGCCTACATCATGAACCCCCCTCTTAAAAGTTTCCTTTCTGGTTCCAGCAGTATCTTACCCAAAGTCTCATATTTGATCTTGCTGCCATTGTTTGCATTAGCTGTACAGATAATCCTATTCTCTTTTTAACAGCCTAGCAACATAAACAGCAACCTTATATCAGTATAGATGCACACAGCAAATGCTGCAAGATATGCAGGGTGAGTGGTGTTTACACAGACTGATGAGTCTGCACATTCACAAGTGGTACTGTGTTCTGTTTTGAACTTGTATCCTGGAGTGAAAACAAGCCAGGCATTTTCAGTTCACAAGTCTGTTCAAAGCATCCTCTCACTTAAGTGAACCCTCCAGAGTTTTTTGCACTCTCAGAGCATGTGGAGAGATTAGGAAGACTCTTTAGAATCAAAAGGTGGGGACATTTTATCATATGTGGTAGACATGTGATAAGGCCAAGAAGTACTAGATTCAGATTCACATGATGTTAGAGGACATTCTTAAATTAAAATTACACATGAGACCTGAATTCTATCTGTTGGGGACGATGGAAGAACATCTGGAGAAGAAGCATGAAAGAATAATTCAATAGATGATAACAGTGGCAAGACTTGTATATGCTCAGAGGTGGAAAGATGATACTGTATCAACACAAAAAGAGTGGCTGATGAAAATATATTATTTGGCTGAAATGGACAGATGGACAATGTTGATTAAGGACAAATCATTGTTAAACTTCAAGAAGGATTGGGATCTGGTTATTACTTTTTAAAGACAACCTTGGGGAATCAGTGTTACGTTTCGAGGATTAGTAGAGTTTTTGCTTCTCATAGAAGTGATGTTAAGATTTCATTTAGAGGAAGTTGATTAATTTGATAATTATAACCACTGGTTGAAAGGGTGGAAGCCATATGTATTCCCTTGTAGTTATTCGGTTGTTAGTTGCGGTTTAGTTTTGTTGGTTGAAAGGTTGTATTATTTCTGTGTCTTTTCCTTAAATGTTGTTTTATATACAATTGGACCCCTATATCCATGGAACCAATATCTGTGGGACACAAAACAGGGACACATACCTTAGAGTTATGCTGGGAAATGCTTAGAGAGGCATCCTCTCTAGGTATCTTTTAGGTCATCCAACACAACTCTTTGGTATGTTTTTACTGGAAGCCCTTTATTTTAATAGGGTTTGCTCTTTTCTGCAGTTTCTAGTATCTGCAATAAGTCTGGGAATTGAACCACCATGGATATGGCGGTTCCAACTGTATATCATTTGTGTGTGTGTGTTATTTAAAAATAAAAATAAAGAATCCATTCTGATTGTTGTAGTTCAAGAAGTTGACTATCTGGCAGCCGCCCTGTGGCTAGGGTTTTGTCTGAGTGGCAGTGAGAGAGACAGAGACAAAGAAGCCTTTGTAAGGCCCAAAGGGCAATTTTGACACCATGGAACAAGTAGTTCACGTTTGCCTGCTCCTGTATGCACTTAACCAGTGTCAGACATTGCTTCTTATCTGGAAGCCTGAATTGCAAGGGTAGCTATGATCAATGAATTGCAGGTGGGAATCATGGACCTGTCTGTATAGAATTGGTTTCTTGTTGTTGCTGTGCACTTTCAAGTTGTTTCTGACCCTAAAGCTAACATATCATGGGGTTTCCTGGCAAGATTTATTCAGAGGAGGTTTGTCATTGCCTTCCTCTGAGGCTGAGAGAGTGTGATTTTGCCAAAGGACACCCAGTGGGTTTTAGTGGCTGAGCAAGATTCAAACCCTGATGTCCTAGTCCAGTGGTTACCAGACTTTGGTCCTCTAGCTGTCTCGGACTTCAACTCCCAGAACCCCCAGCCAGCTTGGCCAACAGTCAGGAAACAGTCCAAAACATCTGGGAGACCAAAGTTTGGGAAATGCTGTAGTCAAACACTCAAACCACTACACCATGCTGGTGTAGAAGTGGTTTTCCCTCTGGGAAAGACAGTCCTTGATGAAGGTCACTTTAGAAAAGGCAGTAATTGTACCTTTAAGGCCAGGGCACAAACCAGTTAAACAGGATAGACTAAGTGGTGAACTGGTTGGGTCCCACAGATTTCAGCTGGAGGGAAATGCAACTGAGTTGGCTTTGGATTGACAGAAGTAAGAGGTGGGGGGGGGAACCACCATTGTTACAAACCAGAAATTTCACATGGACCTGGGAGTGTGCGCATGAGTGTGTGTGCGTGCTTGCACATACATACACAAACACACCAGGAACTGGGGAGCCAATCCATTCATTGCACCAGAGAGAAGGGAATTGGTGCACCTGTTCTTTGCATGCAGTGGTTGGCTATCTCTTCTTGTAGATGAACAGAGCAGTTGTACTTAGATGACATCATTGGACGGGAGCCTTGGCTCATGCTTGTCTTCTAAAGGCGGCCAATGTTTAGTGATGGGAATTGTATGGGTGGGACGAGAGCATGCAACACTAATTCCAGGCCTTTGTGAATAAGGAGTGGGTGGCAAATGTTAAGTAGGCAGAACCAATATTATAAGCTCAATTTGAAAGCCAGTTCAAGTGGATACATTGATATTTGCAGACAGCTAAATACTTCAGACAGTGTCTCCTTAACAATATATGGGTGATGAATAGATTTTTGAATTGATTCGTAATAACATTGTCTCCTCCTACCCACCCAAACCAGGGCAGGCTGAAGTCAGAATGGCTTTGGTGTCAAACTGATGTTTTCTAGTGAATGGGCCTCTTTCTTTCATATCCAAGAGGATCCATCTAGCACACAGTATGATCTTCCAGATGTTGCTGAACTGCAGCTCTCATCACCCCTAGCTAGCGTAGCTAACGGTAAGGATTGCTAGGATTTGAAGATCTGCAAAATCTGGATCCCAGTTTTGAAATACAATAGAATTAAAACTCAACACTTACAAAAGAATCCCACCCAGGGATAGAGGGATTCCCAACAGATAATGGTCCATCAACCAACCATCAGCCAAACAGACACTAACGAGCCTTGCATTTTCTATATCCAGAAAGTAACCATAGTTACACAAATTTACATATACTCCCCTACAGGGGTTTACAGCATATAAACCCCAAACACACACTTACCCAACCATTCTCTGAAGAGGCCAGCTACAGGTGCAGGCAAAACGTCAGAAAGAAACTACTGTTGCCCCTCGACATTCGCGGCTTTCACACTCGCGGTTTTGATTATTTGCGGTTTAGCCCCAGCCCCTTAGGGAAGGCTGCCGAGAGGCGGGGCAACCTCCTGCCTGCACCTTCTCTGGCCTTCCAGAGGCGGCTCCGGGGCTTCAAAGCCCCGGAGTCTGCTCAGGAAGGCCAGGGGGTGGGGCGGGCAGCCTCCCTCCCTCCGCCATTCCCGGCCTTCCTAAAAGGACTCCGAGGCTTCTAAGACCCAGACTCCCCTCAGGAAGGCCAGGCAGCTTTTCTCCCGCCCACCTGCTGCCTTCCCTGGCCTTCCTAAGCGGCCTCCGGGGCTCCAAAGCCCCGGAGTCCGCTCAGGAAGCCTCCTCCCCACCCGCCCGCTGCCTTCCCTGGTCTTCCTGTGGGGACTCCAAGGCTTCTAAGCCCCGGAGTCCACTCAGGAAGGCTGGGGAGAGGAAGACAGCCGCCCACCCGCTGCCTTCCCCGACCTTTTTAAGTGGGCTCTGGGGCTCCAAAGACCCGGCGCCCGCTTCGGAAGGCCGGGGAGAGGCAGCGCAGCCTCCTCCCCACCCGCCTACTCACCCACCCGCCCGCTGCTCTCCCCGGCCTTCCAAAGTGGGCGCCGGGGCTCCAAAGCCCCAGCGCTCGCTTTGGAAGGCCGGGGGGAGGCAGCGCAGCCTCCTCCCCACCTGCCCGCCCGCTCACCCACCCACCCGCTGCTGTCCCCGGCCTTCCGAAGTGGGCACCGGGGCTCCAAAGCCCCGGCACCCGCTTCGGAAGGCCGGGGAGAGGCAGTGCAGCCTCCTCCCCACCCGCCTGCCCGCTCACCCGCTGCCATCCCCGGCCTTCCTATGCGGGCTCCGGGTATTCTAAGGCCTGGATTCCCTTCAGGAAGGCTTGCGGAGAGGCCAGCCAGGCTGGCCAGACACCCTCCCGCCGCCTCCCTCCCTCTGGGGGGGGGTTGCGGGAGCAGTTGTTATTCATGGTTTTTCCACATTCGCGGGGGTCTCAAGAACGTAACCCTCACGAATGTGGAGGGATGACTGTATTCCAGAACACGGCCTCACAGCCCAGAAAAACCCCATGGAAAATTTAATGCTTAGCAGTTTGAAAGTGCCATAGAGTTACCTTCCCTGTAACCAGGTGTCAGAGAAATGCATTAATTAGACTGCAGCTTCTGCCATCTGGAGCCAGCAATGGCAAATGGGCATGATAGCTTGGATTGATGGGAGCCAGCACATTTAAAAGTAACCGTGTTATGAGGGAGCCTGTTTTACAGTTTCATGCCTATGCTTCCCCAATTCCTCCAATGACTCCTTACAGTATGGCTCATCCCCCTGTAAACTGCATGTGGAATTGCTATTGGTTTGTCACTTTTTGGGAGGAGAGTAGTGCTTTCCATGTGGGTGCATCTTAGCACGTGCTCTATCCACACTAGTTGACATGATAGAACTTGGTGACCTGGAAAAGGAAAGTTCACCTGAAATGCAAGGGTAGCTATGATCAATGAATTGCAGGTGGGAATCATGGACCTGTCTGTATAGAATAGCTACGGTAGCTATGATTTTTAAATAGTGGTTTACATTTTTAAAAGATCCGCCACCGTGGTATGATTACGTCAGTAATCTTAAAAAGTACAAGAAAGGAAAGGTAAATGAATGTGATAAAATGGGTAGGTGAGTGGGATGTGCGTGTCAGTTGCCCTAGCTGGAGTTGTAATTGGCTAGGGAGTTCTGTCAGGTGGTAGCACACACTGGGTACCTAAACAGGTCCAGGCAGCAAAATAAACAGCAGAGTGTTGTTCCTTCGGGCATCAGAATAAAGGCACAGACAGACACAGACTTGTGTCTAAAATAAACTTCTCTTTACTTGAGCATAATGAAGAGTATTTAGATATATATAGCATTCAAAAGAAAAACATCTTCCCTCTGTGAAATCCAACACAGAACATCCTCACACAGTGAGATCCAAAATAGGACTGCTTAGCTCTCAGTCCAGCCCAGATCTGCTGTGCTCTGCTCCAGGACTTTGAGCTAATCAATATTGATACATTTACCCAGCTAGCTTTTGCAAACTGCTGCCAGCTCACAGTGCTGCAAACTGCAGACTGTTTGCTGTATCCCAGCTCTTCACAGAATAAATCTGCTGCATGTCCTAATATCCTGACACACGTCTATATTTATTCTTAAAGAGCTGTATTTAAACACATTGCACCATACCAAACTTAGACAACAAATACTGGTATTTAACAGGACCTAATGCTTTAGTAAACATGTTAGCTTCACTGTCTACATAACATCACAAATTAACTGTTTTCTCCTTCTCTTGGAGTAATTTCAACATCTCATTTAAATTGTTAGGTTCACATGTAACCCGACACACTTTGACAGCATTATCCACTGTGAATCTTTGAGGTGGCACCCCTTTTGTCACACGATCAGACCTTCTGGGTATTGAAAACTGTGGCACCTCATGATCCCCATCATTGCTTTTTTCCTGTTTAGAATTGTCCCCCTGTTGCACTTCAGTTTTAACTACTACAGAGCTTTTAGCATTAGCATCAGGCATAACTGGCTCTTGCACTTTCTGAATCTCCTGGGCATCTCCATTTACAGGCAGAAGCACCTCAGAATTTGAGTGAACTTGACTCCAATTGCTATGTTCCTCAAATTTCTGGAAATTAAGACTTTGCCATTTCCAAGTGCAAACCTATAAGCTTTAGAGACATTCTGATATCCCACAAATCTTAGTCTCTGTGCTCTAGGAGATCTCTTTCTCCTTGAACTCTTGGGTATGTTAATCCATGCAAAACTCCCCAAAATTCTCAGATGCTTAACTGAAGGGTTTTTTTTTTTTACCATACAACAAAGAATATGGAGTTTCTTATACCACAGAATTCCGAAGTCTGTTATGTAAATAATTTGCAGTTCGGATTGCCTTGCCCCAGTATTTCTAATCCATCTTGGAATCATACATTAAGAAATCCTTCATTATTTGCAAAACACCAAATCTGCACTCTGCAACGCCATTCTGGCTGGGCATAAAGGGGGAGGAGCATCTGTGGAAGATGCCCCTCTGTTTTAGCGAGTTCTGGAATTTGTCTGACATAAATCCCCCCCCTGAATCACTTTGCATGCAGCCAACCTTAACATGGTGCATCCTTTCAACATAATTACAGTGGACCCTCCACATTCGTGGGGGTTAGGGTCTTGAGACCCCCATGAATGTGGGAAAACCGTGAATAAAAAATGCTTCTCCCGCAGGGCCCCCTAGCAGGAAGGAGGCGGTGGAAGGGTGTCTGGCCTTCCTGAGGGGACTCCGGGCCTTAGAAGCCCCGGAGCCCCCTTAGGAAGGCCAGGGAAGGCAGCGAGCGGGCAGGAGGAAGGCTGCCCTGCCTCTCTGCGGCTTTCCTGAGGGGACTCAGCGGCTTTGAAGCCCCAGAGCCTGCTTAGGAAGGCTGGGGAGAGCAATGGGCAGGTGGCAGCCCTGCCTCTCTGCGGCCTTCCTGAGCGGACTCAGAGGCTTTGAAGCCCCGGAGCCCGCTTAGGAAGGCCGGGGAGGGTGGCAGGCGGGCGGGAAGCTGCCCTGCCCCTCCGCTGCCTTCCTGCGGGGCATGAACATTTCCATCCTTTAAAATAAAGCATTTTTTGCCGATAAAGGTAATCTCATACCCCTCTTCTGCTAGTGAATTTACAGAATGTAAAGAATTTTCAAGTGAGGGCACATAAACCTCTTTGTCAATATTTTGACCTAAACATGAACTAAAACATTTTCCCTCCCCTTTCACAACAGATCACTGGCCATCAGCAAGTCTCACATGTTGAATTCTGGATTTAGACATTTCTACAAATTCAGAGTTATTATTGGCTATATGCACATTGCAGCCACTGTCCGGAACCCACAAAGTTAAATCAGATGGATTGTCTTTTCTTACCACAGCAGACATGACAACTGTGCAGCATGGCTCTTCTTCCTTTTTCGCCTTGGATTTGAAGCCTCAGTTCTTTTTCTGTTTATTAGGACAATGTCTTACAAAATGCTCACCAGAACCACAGTTCCAGCATTTCTTCACAGCAAATGCAGCCTCTGTCCCTTCGCCGTTCACCACTTTATGGCTGTTGGGGTCATCAGGCTTCTTTCTTGGCTTGAAGTGTTTTCCTTCCTCCCTTCGCTAATTGCGTCTCTCTTTCTCCTCGAGAAGACAGCTCCTGAGATAATTCACAGACAGGTCTTTCTCTGGAATTGCTTCCACACTGTTTATCAGTGCATCAAAACTGGAATCAAGGCTACTCAAAATTACGTAGACCTTCTCTTGCTCTTTGTAATCCAGCCGTGCTTGATGCAGCTTTCCAAATAGAGAATGAAGATAAGCCTGGTGCTGACTTACATCATCTCCAGGTTTCACCTGTGTCTTGTAGAGCTTTCTTGTGAATGGGATTTTGGATCCTGCTGTCTCACGCACATAAACTGCTCTTAAGACATCCCGGCATTCCTTGGCTGTGTTTAAATCATTAACATAGGTCACTTGCAAATCTTCCAGCCCCCAAATAATAGAGGCGTGTGCCTTTTCTTCTGCCTTCCTCTCAGGAACAGTTGGAGCTACAGCAATGTGGAGGATTGGGTCCCAAAGTCCCTCCCTTCTCAAATACATCTGCATCTTCAAGCTCCAGTCCAGGCAGTTACTCTCATGCAGCCTTTCGAAAGGTAGCCCACTCATACTCTGTACAGACGCCATCTTAGTTCAGCAAACTGTCAAGCCGCTATCACAGCCGTGCTTCTCACCAAAAGATCAGCAATCCTGGCCAGGAACTTCCAGACAGTTCACCACAGCTCACAGGTATCCACAGGTCACAGTAGACTGGTGCAGACTGGCACAGCGGAGCGGAGCCTGGGCCCATAACCTGTCAGGTGGTAGTGCGCACTGGGTACTTAAGCAGATCCAGGCAGCAAAAATAAACAGCAGAGTGTTGTTCCTTCAGGCATCAGAATAAAGGCACAGACACAGACTTGTGTCTAAAATAAACTTCTCTTTACTTGAGCATAATGAAAGTATATAGAGCATTCAAAAGAAACGCATCTTCCCTCTGTGAAATCCAACACAGAACATCCTCACACAGTGAGATCCAAAATAGGACTGCTTAGCTCTCAGTCCAGCCCAGATCTGCTCGGCTTTGCTCCAGGACTTTGAGCTAATCAATATTGATACGTTTACCCTGCTAGCTTTTGCAAACCGCTGCCAGCTCACAGTGCTGCAAACTGAAGACTGTTTGCTATATCCCAGCTCTTCACAGAATAAATCTACTGCATGTCCCAATATCCTGACAAGTTCATTCTTGGGACAGCAGCCCTCCCCTTTCATCTGCAGATATAGCTACTCATTCATATTCTTATACATTCCATCTCTCACTCACATACACACAGGATATATGTGGGGAGAACTAAACCCTCTCTCTCCAAGTGCTATTAACCCCCCATGTAAATCATGCTCTTGCCAGCCTACCCAACATCTGCTTGACAGATGGGCAGAAGCAGAATTTAATTGGGGATAATGGCACATGCAAATGATGCTCCTTGCCACCAGTGGCCAGGGACATCTGTGCCACTGGAGGGGAGAATCTTCTCTTAAGTTTTAGACTGAACTTTAAATGAGTTGTCCAAGATGCTGAACCCATTCTGGGGATATGGTATAGCATTTTGGATAGCTCCTTTAATGTTCTGACTAAAATCCAAAGAAAATTCACTGTCCCACTAATGTGAAAGCTAATGCTGCCCTTTACATGGCTATCGTCTTCATCACCATCATTGGATGGGGAGGCAGACATGTGATTTTCAAGCTTGTTAGACAAGCTCAGCTGCAGAGGGGAAAATTGTTCACTGTCACAAAACACACCTAAGGCCTCCAAGTTTTTTATGCATTGTAGAGGATACAGCTACTCTAGATTTTTTTTTTACATGCCCACACACTCTTTGTTCTTCACCCCTGCACCCCTCAGTGGGCTGCACCATTGTGTTTTGACACACCACAAGTGATGTCACATCACACCTGGATGCTGTTTTGGCTAACTTTCAGTGAATAGTTTTCAGTGATTTGGGTGGGGGACTTTGTTGGATGGGAGACGTAAACTTCCACACCTTTAACTGCTTTTTAATTGATTTGGCTAGTTTGTGTGTGTGTGTGAAAATCTCCCAAAATTGGTGGGAAAACATTTTTGAAATTTTTAAGGATTGGGGGGTGTCTCTGGGGGGCTTTAGGAAGACTGCATGTGGCCCACAGGCTACACTTTGCCCACTCAACCCATTTGTAGTCTCAGTTTGCTTTCCATGGAGGGAGGACTGAAGACTTAATCTACTCTGTTTATGTACAAATGTCCAGGTTGAGCAATTACTATAGGGTGAAGAAGTAAAAAGTGGTCACTTCAGTCCTTAATGAACAGCAGCAGGTAGAAAGTAAAATACTGCCTCTCTAGAAACACCTGAGGGCTTATCTATGCTGGGGGTAAAAATCTGGATGAAATTCAGACTACTCTGGCACGGATCTGCGTTACATGAAATTTGGACTGTATTTGGATTACTCTGGCCCAGAGTTGAGCACCATACCTTACGTGGCCAAAGCCCAGATCTGCACTGCTTCTTGCTAGGGCTGTCTACACAAGTGATTCACCTGGATTTTTACCCCTAGTGTAGATAAGCTGTTCATCGCCAGTGCCTAGCCAAGCACCTCTGTGGCAGCGGCAGCACCACTGGCATGCAGTTGCTTACTCTAAGGTCATTATGAGGTGGCCAGCCATGTGATCACATGCCTGCCTGCTTGTTCTGACCTCAGAGTGAGCAACTGCATGCCAGCGGCAGTGGCATTGAGGAGCGGGGAAATGATGGCACCTGTTAGGTAGTGCTTGTCCTGCCTTTCCAGCCCTCAAATCCAGGGCAGATCCTTTGTTCACACTATAGTTTTCTCCAGAGTTTCCAGCAAACTCCAGAGAAAACTGAGTTTTTAAAACCTGAATTAAGGTGGTATACCCCAAGTTTAGTGTACATAGGGCTGTATGTTGTGTGGCCTTATCACACCAATTTCAGGGATAAGACTGCACATCTGTGGGCTTATTGAGCCAGGTTTGGGGTGGGGTAGGGTTTTTCACTAGTGAGCAACTGTGACAAGCTGCTCCCAATTCAGAGCTGTGGTTCTTGTAACTTGCTGTGACTCTTCTTCTCACCCTGGTGATCTCCTGCATTGATTAGATTAGAATGGACCCAAATTCACATCCGTTGCTATTGATCAAGTCTCACCAAAGCTGAAAGGGCAGGTGGTAGGGGTTGAACAAAAAGACTGCTTAGCTTACAACAGTATTAGAGACAAATGCGAGGCACCTGCACATAAGAATTCTGTTCATATCCATTGGAATTTGGTATTCTGGTGAGTGCAAAGTATGCTAACTCAGATCCAGGGAAGAGCATCTGCATGTAAAATCCTTAGATACGGTACCTGACCTGGGGGTGTGCATGCATCCCACTTGTGTACCATCAATGCACTGCCAGACACAAGTATCGGTGTTGCCAGCTCTGAACTCCTGCGTGTGGCTGAGCCTCAGGTCTGTTTTTCTCCTGTGGGCAATCAGTGCTGCCTGAGCTGACAGCATTAATCATCTCTTTGATGGGGGAAAGGAGTGGGATTGTCAAGCACAGCCTCAGGCAGACAGCCCTGCTGTTGTGCGAGAATGTCCCTGAATCAGGGCCAGCATACCCTCTGTTTGTTTCTGGTCTGTTCGGCATTCTGTGAACAGAAGAAAGACAGACTTATCAGTCAAGTCAACCCCTTTCCTGCACTCCTTAATATCAGACAATTGGGCAGAATGGAGAGATTGGATGAGATGGGGTGTGACAAGGCACAAGTTTTACATGCCTCTTTCCTATGTCAGCACAAGCCATTGCTGGGGAACTTGTAGATCAAGGATTGGCAACATCCACCAGTCCATGGGCCAAAGTTTATGTGGCTGTCTTTGAACTTAAAATTTCTAAATCTACTTTTTCATCCCTTATCTGAAGGAACCGTTGTGTGGAAAAGTTACTTTCCCCCCACTACAAATCCCAGGACTTTTTTGTACTCCAGATCGCAGAAACCCTTTTTGTATCACAAATCTCAGCAGGAGATACTGGAAGTTGTAGTCCAAAAAGTAACTTTTCCAAGCTCTGATAAAAACACGGAAACCTGAGTTGGTATTTTAACATTGGTGTCCATTCTGATCATGACAGAAAGGTGGTTGTGCTGAAAATGAAGCCCTTTATTCATACTGTTGTTTTATGACCGAGCAGCAGATTGTCATGTTATTCCAGAATTAAAACATTATTTCGCAATTTATTATTTATTAAATTATTAAATTATTTAGCATTTCTTCAGTTTTCCAGCATAGTAGCTCATTATCAGTTAAGAAAATGTGCTGAGGCTAAGAGGTAGACAGCTCAGATCTCAAGTCTTGCTGTGCAAGACCTTGGAGCTAAGCGATAGAGCTGGTCAGATTTAATAACACCATTTTAATTAATGGGTAAAATAGGTTGCAACTGCTCATTTTTCTGGTGAACTTCATTGTGTTTTGGTTTGATCTAGCAAGCAGAGCTGCCTTCTTATGCAAAAGTCTTTAATTCCCAAGCACTGAACGTGCCACAGCGAACATGAAATTGACAGTAATCTACACAGAAAAGTTCAAACAACAGTTTCCAAAGCTGGCGGGAGAGTTTTGCTGTTCAATGTTACCAATAAAGAGTTTTGTGGCACCACAAAGGCTGACAAATTGATTATTGTATACATTTTTTGTGGGCTAAAGTCCACTTTATCACAAGCAGTGAAATGTTTTACAGCATTATATTGCTTGGGGGCAGGGAGATGGCAAACAGTGAGGTCAGATGGAAATCAAATGCAGCAGCAGACTAACATGACTATCTTTTTGGAAATGCCACACTTAAGGTCTATACAGTCCAAAGTGGAAGAGCTAGTAAGTGTTGGGATTTGAATCTCTTTCTCACAGAAGCTTTTTGATCTCTCTGAGCATCCTGTGTAGGGGCTACAGCTATACTCTGTGGTTCTGCAGAAGGATCCTGAAATGATATGGGGACATGGTGTGTTAACTTCTCCACATAAAACCCCTCTGCTTGCTTCCTGTGTTGTAGGCTGCTACAGCAGGAGACACTACAGTTGGCACAAGCAGAATTGCCCCGAGGTGCCAGGAGCCACGACTTGACTGGAGGGAGCATCATGAAGAAGTGGGTGAGATTAGACATGGGATACGATCCTTCTTTACTGAAACATGGGTTTGTTTTGATCAGATTTCTTACTAAAGCAGTGATCTCCTCCAAGGTGTTGCACTGTCTGCCCTGGCAGCCCTAGCCAGCATAGTCAGTAGTAAAGAATGCTGGGACTTACAGTACCACAACATTGAGGGCTGCATGATTCCCACTCCTTTGTGAGGCCTACGTGTTCTGTCCCTGACCCACAGTCTCCATCTGAGTTGTGCTTGCCCACTTTTTCTTGACAAATACTTCAGAACCCTAGTCCCAGGTTTTATGTTTCATCCCAGCCTCACCCTGTCATTGTCTCCTTGTTTCTAGAGGTTGTTTTTCCCCTCCAGATTTCACTCTCTGGTTACCTCCTTTGCAATTCAGTTAACTGCCATTTTCTTTAGACCTTGTTCTCCATTTACCCTTTCTACATATTTCTGTTTCTTAGTCCATTATTCAGTATTCCTTCATCTTTCTTGCCTCTGGGCTCTGTTCCTTAGTATCCTAATATCCTGGCATTCCTTTCCAATCTGTCGCCTGTCCCATGTAAGTGTCTAATTCAAGCCAAACTGACAACTGTTCCTTTCCTCATAGAAGTAGGGCTGCAAAATATTTAGTTCCCTGAGCAACATTCTGATCCACCACACCAGTTTCAGTCAGTCAGTTTCACAGACTTCGCAAGTGCAATGCAATCGTATGTTGATATGTACTAGTGTTACTTGACACTTCACTTAAATACAAAGCCTTGTAGGCTAAATGACAGTGTGACTGAACCAGTATGACAGATTCAGATAACCATCTATAACTGCCATCTGGCTCTAGAAGACTTCAGGTTCTCAGATCTAGATCTTCTTACTTGTTTCTTGGGATTCTGTTTGGACATTTAATAGGACCTTCCCCGGAAAGGGGCCACTGTAGGGTCTAACTCACAATGTGCAAATCTTGGGAGTGAATCCTAATTCCCTTTTCTTCTTGTTGTTTGTTGTTGTTGTTCTAGGGGAAACCAAACCAAAGATTCGTCTAAGGGAGAAAGCCCTTATAATCCTAAGGAGAAGGTAATAAGCACATCCTTCATTTGTTTTCTTCTGCTTCGTCCCCTTCCCAAAGCAGTCTAGCACTCACTGTTAAACAAACCAAGGAAGAAGCAGTGTCTAGCCCTCCCAGTATTGTAGGATTGCATCTCCCATTTTCCCTCACTGCTGGTTATGCTGTCTAGGGCTAATGGAAGTCGCAGTCCAACAATATCAGGAGAGCCACACAATTTCCATCCTGGACCTAGATCCTGTTATTAATCCCAACTAAAATAGATCCGCTGAAACAGTAGCAAAATGGTAAGTCAACATTAATACAAGGTCTATTAATTCAGCTCTGTTTGGAACTTTCAAAATGGATTTGGGTGAGGGGAGGGAATTGTGCAGTCCTCCAGATGCTATTCAACTGCAACTTCCAGCCACCCTAGCCAATGGTGAGGAAATCTGGGAGTTACAGTCCAAGAACATCTGGAGGGCTGTACAATTTGTGAAGAATGTTAACATTCCCCAGTAGAAACGCTTCAGAACAGTGGGTTGATCCTCCCGTTTGCTCCTGGTAGGCCGGTAAAAAAAGAATGGCCCTTTCCAGTGAGGTCACGTGGGAGGAGCAACTCCCAGGAGGCCATTTCTTTCCTGCCTACTGCTCCTTTTCATTCCTTGTGGAGTCTTTGCCATGTGATCAACTGAACCAGTTATTTTTTCTTCTCAGTTCCCCTTTTCCCTTCCTTGCATTTTCCTTCTCTGCATCTGTTACCTTTCTTTGTTCCATGCCAAAAAAAGGCCTTGTTTTCTCTTCCTCCTTTTCTTTGCTACCATGCTTGCTTCTGCCATTCCTCCTTCTCCCTCTTGTTGGGGCCGTTTGACCACTGTGTATGGAGAGATGCCGAAAAAGGGGGACAAGCCCCCCGCCTCAGCTGACGCCATCAACACAGAGCTAGTCTTGGACATGTAGCTAGTCAGTTAGCGGTAGTGGCGGACATTGCCTCCGCAAATGTGGAGTTCATAAAGAAGGTGGAGGAAAGGTTTTCCCTCCACACCACTGAAACACCGCTCTTCCATCATGTGGCCATCGCCGGTGAAGGAGACCAGCTGAGACTCACTGGAGAGGTGAGTGAGCCCAGGGTGTCAGTACTTGGCATGTTATGGGGGGAAGCAACCGAGGGCTTGGCTTCCTGGGTCCAGGAGCTGGTCGTGCAGGAAACAGCCTGCCTGCTTGCAGCTAGTTTTCCCCATCCATGCTACTTAGACTTCCTCTGGAGGCCAAGGGAGGTGAGGGGTGGCAAGTGCTCCCTTTCCCCTTCCCCCTTCTGTCACCCCTGTGCAGGAATCTGCCTAGCCAGGGCGACTTTGGGGAGACCCCATGCCAACCTAGTGTTCCATCGGGCCTCCAGTGCAACAAACAAGACCCTCTCTGCAGGAGAGGATGCTAGCACTTCCTCCTCAGGCCTGTCGGCTCACTACCGGGGCCAAGCCTGAGGCAAGGGCCTTAAGTCCAAGGGCCACTCCCGGGGGGATCAGGAATGGTCCTCCGACACAGTGAGTGTTGCCACGGAGCAGCAGCTACCCAGGAAATGCAGGAGAATCTCAGAGCTTAGTGATGAAGGTGGGAAGGAGTCCACCTACTCATCTGAGGACGAGGGGGTTCTCATCAGACTACAACCCCTCTGACAGATCCCTTTTCAGAGGAAGAGGGGGAAGATAGTAAGGACCCTGACCAGGCCACCACGCGGCTCTTTAGATCTGAGTACTTTGCCACCTTGCTAAGGAAAACAGTCTGAACCCTGATTTTGCCCCTTCCCCCCAGCCAGGAGCATCAGGTAGACCCTGAGCTTCCTAGAGCAACTAGTGACCTGTTCCCAGGCACAGCACCTCCAGAGTTGGAGATGCCTTTTCCTTCCAACCTGATGCAGGTGGTTAGGGATGAATGGTGTAAGACCACTACCAGCAGGAACCCCCCTAGTTTGGCAAAGAAATTATACAACTTACCTCAAAGCGTTATGACTAAGCTTTAGGTCCCTCTTATTGACGCACCCATCTTGGCTCTGGTGTCATCCATGATCTTCAGCCATGATGACAAGACACCCTCAAGATCCCAGAGGACAGAAGAGCTGACTCTGCTCTCAAGAGGGCTCATGAGGGCCTCTCTCTGGCCATCAGAACAGCCACAACACCAACTATGGTGGCAAAGGCATCTTTTCAGTGGTCCAGGGAAGTTTTGTCAGACATCCCATTGGACGAGACAAAGATTTGACAGGCCTCAACAAGATTTCAAGAGCCTCTGCCTTTTTGGCGGACAGTACCCTAGACAATATTCAGTTTTGCACAAGGGGCTAGGCAGCAGCAGTCGCAGCGCGAAGACAACTCTGGCTGAAGAGCTGGAGTGCAGACTTTAAATCTAAGCAAAACCTGGTTTTTACCCCTTTCCTGGGAGGAAAGCTGTTTGGAAAATCTCAGGAGCCAGTCCTAGGAAAAGACAAAGACAAAAAGAAGACCTTGGCCTCAAACAAGAAAAGAAAGGAGAAGTTTCTTAAACAGGACCATTCCTTTCGGAGCTCCAAACCTTCCTCCAACTCCACACCAAACTCCTCCTTCCAGTACAGAGTTCCCAGACCCCAGAGACAGAGATAGGGAGACCAGAAATTTCAGCACAGGAGCCAGGCTGTCCTGCAGGCAGACCTCAACCAAACAGCAACAACAGCAGAGGGCAGTGCAAAAATCAACAAGCGTGACAGGGACCCTCCAGTAGGGGGCAGACTTTGGGAATTTACAGGGTAATGGGAAAGTTCTACCTCGGACCGATGGGTCTTGGAGACCATCCATCAGGGTTATCAGATAGAGTTCTCACGTACCCCTCTACAGTGGTTTGTCCCTACCCCAAAGTCCAAGGACCCAATCAAATATCGCTGCCTACTGGAAGCCATTTGTGAACTCTAATTGCTGGGAGCAATGGAGAAGGTTCTCCCACAGCAGCAAGTGAAGGGATGTTACTCCAACATATTCCTCGTACCCAAGAAAAATGGGAAATGGAGGGCCATCCTCAACCTGAGAGGTCTCAATCGGTTTGTGAAGAAGAGGAGGTTTCATATGGAAAACCTGAAGCACATCTTGGAGGCCCTGCGGTCAGGAGCCTTCCTGACTTCCTTTGACCTCCAGGATGCCTAACTTCATGTCCTGATCCATCACTCACATTGCTGTTATCTGTTTTTGCTTACAACAACAAACATTTCAAATACAGGGCATTGCCTTTCAGCCTGTCATTAGCACTCAGAGTTTTCACAAAAATTATGGTAGCTTTGGTGGCTCATTGAAGAAAAGCCAGACTGCATATATACCTTTACCTAGATGATTTACTGATCTGCTTGGACTCCAAATGACAGGCCCAGAAGGAGGTGCATCACGTACACAGGTCACTACGGGATCATGGCTTCCTGGTGAACCTCAAGAAGAGCTCCATTGCCTCATTACAACAAATCCAACATCTAGGAACCATCCTAGACTCACTGAAGGGGCAGATCTCCCTTCCGTAGGAGAGGATCACTTCCACAGAGAGGGCGATTCAGAAGATTCAGACCTGCCCCGCAGTGAATCTCATGCATTTGGCCCTCCTGCAAGGCCTTATGATCGCTGCAATAGACTGCGTACCCTGGGCCTGTTTTCATGTCAGAACCCTACAATGTTTTCTACTCCCCTTCCAGGAGGACATTGTGTCCAGGCATCATTGTCTTATAAGAATGCCAAAGAAGGTGCACAAATCCTTGGAATGGTGGGCGTCCCTAGTGATCCTCAAGGCCGCCCTATTTGGATACCAGATCAGGTGCAGATCATGTTGGATGCAAGTCTGAGGGGCTGGGAAGCCCACTGTGGAAATCAGATAGTCCAGGGCAGATGGAAACAGGAGGATTCGACACATAACATCAACTGGCTAGAACTCAGGGCAGTCAGACTGGCACTTCTCGCATACCAGGACTTGATACAGGGCAATGTGGTGCTGGTCAGAACTGAGAGCACCACAACCAAGATCCATATAAATCGCCAAGGGGCCATGAGATCGAAAGCACTCATGGCAGAGGCCAGCTGTTTCTGTCATGGGTGGAAGAGAACCTAATATCTCTGGAGGCGGAGCACCTCCAGGGTGTTTTGAACACCAGGCCTGATTAGCTCAGCAGATCTGACATAGATCAGGGAGAGTGGAGTCTCCATCCAGAGGTGTTCAACAGTATCATAGAAGCACTGGGACACCCAGAGCTGGACCTCTCTGCTTTCCCATTGAATACCAAGCTTCCTTGTTTTTTTCTCCTGGTACCTGTCAGAGGGAGCCAAGGATACAGATGCACTTGCGCAGCCATGACCGCTGGGGTTTCTGTACACCTTCCTACCTTTCCCCCTAATTTCTTGGGTGTTGGGAAGATCCACAGAGAAAATGCGGAAATTATTCTGGTTGCCCCTGCGTGGCTGAGAAGAGCATGGTTCTCAGACATTCTGGGCATGGTGACAGGGGCTCTTCCACTCCCACTGCGCTCGGACCTCTTGTTACAGGGCCAAGTTCACCACTCGGACCAAGCCTGGCTACACCTCCACACGTGGAGATTGAATCATCGATGCTGAATTCATGGGGATATTCTCATAACGTGACAAGGACTATCCTGGTATCTAGAAGAAATTCAAGTAATAGAGTGTATGAGTACACTTTCAGGGTCTATCGTAGGTGGTGCAGGCGCAAGAAGTTAGACTTCAGGCAGACCTCCCTGCCTGTTGTCCTGGAGTTCTTACAGGAGGGAATTGATTGTGGCCTATGTTCAACCACCATCAGGAGGCAAGTGGCAGCTATTGCTTCAGTCCTGCCTCCCGACACGGCCACAGGGCTAGCATCGCACCCACATTTTGCAGATTCATGAAAAGACTGGAAAACATATCACCACCTATGGTTCATAGGTTCCCGTCTTGGGACCTACATACAGTGCTTAAGGCCCTGATGACCATCCCCTTTGAACTGCTAAGGAACGCTTCATTAAAGACCTGTTCATGGAAAGACCTGTTCCTCGTTGCCATTACATCAGCACGGAGAGTCTCAGAATTGGGGGCCCTCTCCATTAGGGACGAATTGTGCATGTTTAGACCAGATTCGGTGGTGCTCCGCCTGGACCCGGATTTCATACTGAAAGTTAACTCGTCCTTTCACTGAGCTCAGGAGATCATTCTACCCACTTTCTGTCCTAAGCCGGTCAAGGAATTGGAGAAAATCTGGCACACGCTGGATGTCTGCAGGGCAATCCGCATCTATATCAAGAGGACTAGACAGTTCAGGGTATCAGAAGCCCTCTTTGTCTCAATTCACCCTCAATCCTTAGGGAAGATTTCCTCTTCAACTCTGAGCAGATGGATCAAGACCTGCATTATAGCATGCTATAAGACCATAGATAGCTCTCCTCCAGAAGGGATACAATCTGATTCCACCAGAAATGCAGCAACCACAACTGCCTGGGGAGTGAATGCCACCCTGGATGAGATATGTAGGATGGCTACCTGGAAATCTTGTCCTTTTTCATCAGACACTGCAAGTTGGACAAGTTCCAATCTGCTGAGGCGGCCTTTGGCAGAAGGGTCCTCCAGGAGGTGGTCGAGACTTAGCGCTTGCCAGCACCCCCCCTTCCTCTTCAGGGAAGCTCTGGCATGTCCCACTGCTTCCGGATGTTCTGAAGCCTATCTGCTGGGGAAAGAAATGTTGTTCTTACCTGTGATACATTCATTCCTAGTAGATAGGTGGAGAACATCCTTCCCACCCAAGCTGCAGGTGAGATGAGCCAGGCAGCTCACATCCTCAGGGTGGTGAGAGCTTCTTTTTCTATGGTTTCTGTGGCCAGAGTGATCTGTCATTCTGTGTTCTTTCCCTTTTCCTTGCCTGTCACTCCTCCCACGTGACCTCACTGGAAGGGGCCGTTCTTTTCTTACCTGCCTACCAGGAGCAAAGGGGAGGATCAACCCACTGCTTCAGGATGTTCTTCACCTATCTACTGGGAATGAACGTATCATAGGTAAGACCAACATTTTTGTTGCCTGCCTGTGATATAGGTTGTTTTATGCACAAAATGTTTAAGGTTGCCTTTCTTATTCATCTTATTTGAGACCTTCCTTCAAGAAACACAAAGGTTACGCTTATTCCTCCCAACACGTTTTAAAAAATAACAGATCAGAAACTATGAGACTTTGGACAGGCCCAAGCTCCAAAGCTACCTAGTGCATCTGTAGTTTACACAGATTGGGACCTAGATATTTGATTTATCCTATCAATTCTGGGAAACAACAAGGAAAATGTAATTGCATAGACAATGAAGGACAAGCTGGTGGAATGTTTAATGTTATGTCATTTAAGAAATCTATACACTGTCTTGCTAGAATGAAGTTCTCTCAAAGCAACATGTAGATATGATTAAAGCTATGTATTGCAATACTGCTGTTATATACCTTTATATTATATATATCTTAAGAATACCTGTAGTGACTTATTTATTAAAGGAGTAGAATTCGAATTAATAAATTGATATTATACAACAATGTTTAATTATAGAGAAATATACAATTACAGAAAAAAGCTTAATAAAACAAAGCAATAGAGTTAATGAATAATATATATATAAGTAAGGAGGTGAAAGCTAGAAAATAAAATTCAAAATCAGACAGAGATTGGAAGTCATTTTAGCTTGTTTTTGTAGGGTACTGATTGTTATGTGTAGAGAATGGTTTTTTTTTGTATATGTTGTTGAATTGTTCTTAAACTTAAATTGTTATGTCTTTTATGTTTTAATATACTTTAATACTCAATAAAATATAATTAAAAATACTGCTATTATATACTATATACTGCAAGCCTGGCATCATGAGTAAAATGTTGATTGATAAAAAAAATGGGTTTTAAGGTCCTTCTAAAGACTAGCAAATATGGAACCAAACATGCTTCATTTGGAAGAGAGTTCCAGTGGCATGGGGCAATTGCTTATTTTAAACTGCTTTGGGGGTTTCTGTAGCAGTAAAATGGCTTTTAAAAGTCTCTGGCTTTTCTTCGCAAACAAAGATTCAGGAAGGACTCATCCCACGCTTTCTGCAAGCGCGCTGATGACTAAAAAGGCCAATCCAAGATAAACAAGTCCGGTTGCAGAAAGCACAGCAGAAGGTCTCCTTGGGTGATGTTTCTGGGTTGTGATTCTTTCTGTGTTGTCGTTTCTCTTCAAGACTTGTTTGTCGTGAGTTCTCAAATAACGCTGCAGCATTGTGGATAGTGCGCCTCCATGCCTCCCGTTGTGAGGCCAGGGCGGACCACTGTTGGTGATCAAAATAAGTAAAAATAAATATTTGTCTGATGCCTGTGGTATCAAGTTGTTAGATATGGCCCAAATGAACATAATGTCCAAAACTTACCTCTGAATCTGCCTAGGTTGACTCTGCCGTTAGACATTTAGATTCTGATGCTCAGATTGGATGTCCTTGTCAAAATTCAAATGCCACCCATATTTGACTTTAAAAATATTTTGTTTGGTTCCTAAAATGTTTAAATTCTGGCATTAAAATCATCAGTCAAATGACAGATGTTATCTGTACAGTCTACATGATTCTGCTTTTGATGTCAATGGAGTCTGCATGGCAGCCTTTTGGTAACAGACAGAATATTTATACAGCCAGTGGACATACATCCAGCAATGGAAGCTAGGCACTTAAGTCTATACCATTATTTAGTGTATGACTTAGAATTCTGGTATCATCCATAGAAGTAAATTTGGAAATTTTCATTTTGTTCATTCATTGATGTTTTCCATTTAAAGAATGGCAGAGAATACTACTTTACGGAAGAACCGAGGAAATATAGAATATTACATCTCACTTTATGCTTGTTTCTTCCATAATTCATAAGAAGAGGAATGCTAGTCTCGTGGCCGTACTGTCTGATGACTGGCCAGAAAGAAACAAATCCTCCTAACCCCAGTTCTCTTCTTACCTCCTCTATTCTAGACAGGGCCAACCCAAGACATTTTGATGTCTGAGGCAGTTTACGGTAGTACTGTAGCTGGCATCCTGCCCCCCATAGGCCAGGGTATATGGTGCCCAATGCCACTCAGAGAGTATTGGCACTTCAAAGCAGAAAATCCTACAAGCACATCTCCCTGCCACCATTAGGGAGAAAAAATATTCGCCTAAATCAAGTCATTAGTCTCATGTGGAGTACACTTTCTGAATTAATGAGAACTTGTTAAGTCGAAACCTATGAAAGTCCCATTGACTCAGTGAGTCTGCTCTTGTTGGGACTAACAATTGGATATAAGCCATTACAATAATAAATTTAACCTTGTAAACCTGTTTTAACTTCTTGATGCCTTTAATATGTTTTAAGTCTTTTAAAGTTATTTTTATCATTTAAAATTATTTTAATCTGTTTCTACTGGTCTTATCTGTACACCATCCTGAGATCTTATGATATAAAATGGGATATAAATATTTTCATAATTGAATAAATGACCTAACAATTTGCTGCTGTGCCATAACACTGTTGATCTGTTGCCAGAGGCAGCCACCTTCCTCTGCCTGTCATGTGGTAGGGCTGGCCCTGGATCTAGGTCCCCACCCCATCTGCATCCCTGTGTGCAACTCCATTCTGGTCTTATGCCTTCACCGGTGCTATCTGTGGTCAAGGTCAGACTGAGTTATTGGCACAATGCTTCCATTCTTGGACCATTAAAATGGCCCCACTCCTAAACTATTACTCTGGGATTCAGCAGGTGTGAGCGAAGCACAAACCTTCCAGACCTTGTTGAACTGCACCTCCCAGCATTCCTCATCATTGGCTAGGGCCTATGGAGGCTGCAATCCAGCAACATCTGGAGGGCCGCATGTTACCTACCCTGATACAAGCAGAACTGACATAAGCCACACGGAAAAATACTGTATCTCCAAACTGCCCCGCCTATATTAAGAGAAGTTTTGGGACACTTGTTTAATCCCAGGCAGCGTCACTCCTATTTGTAAATTAATTAAAGAATTGATTTTCTGTACAGGTGACATGGCCAGGCCTAGACCCATCAGCTGCTCACCAGTACAGGTTTTAGCAGAAATTAGAATCCAATTGCCATCTCTAATTTTAAAATGTTTTTCAAGCAAAGGAGTTGCTCAGAGATTAGGTGTGCTGATTCATTGCGCAGAACAGTCACAATTCAAAATGGGACTATTCAAGTCTCCTGTACTTTTTACAAAAAAAATAAAAAAATAAAAAATTCATTAGAATAAAATACAAAAATACATTAGAATAAAATACAAAAAAGGTTAGCAAAGACATAGACATTAGATAAAATACAAAAAGAAAAAGAAAAGAAGCATTGACTCCCAACTTCCCTTCTGATGGTTATGTTATAAAATCTTATTCCCCCTATTTGACAATATCTCACAGTTTTTCTATTTATATATTTCTGTTAATTTTCAAATTCCACTGTTAATTTTTTATCTTTCTGTTCTTGCAAAAAAGACAATTAAAGGTTCCCATTCTTTCATAAAGGTACTTAAAGATTTTTCTCTTATTAAAACAGATAGCTTGTACATTTCAGCAAGCTCAGACAATTGTAATAGCTATTCCTCCTGTGATGAAATTACTGTATTTTTCAGTTTCTGTGTGTATAACAGCCTTGCTGCAGTGGTCATATATTATAACAGTCTTCCATGTTTCTTCTTAATTTGGTCATCCAACAGTCCCTGTAAAAACAGTTCTGATTTTAATTGAAATTTTGTTTTATAAATCTTCTAAATGAAATTATGTATTTGCTTCCAGTTTTTTTTTTACCTTCTCACAAGTCCACCACATAGGATAAAATGATAAAAACGGCCAGTTCCTTACATTTCCTTTAAAAAATATTTTTTTAACATACAGCATTTATGTATATAAAACAACATATAAGGGACAAAAAAGGAACACAAAAGCAATCAACACAAAAGCCAATTATACAAACTTTACAAACTAACCTAAACAACACATATCTAACAAAGGGCGAAAGAAACATGGCTTCCTGCCTCCTTGTTTATGGTTTAAAATGCTAATACTTTGATTAATTATTTAAATTTCTACCCATTTAGTGAAAACTTCTATTCTTCAAAAT
Source organism: Gambelia wislizenii (assembly GCA_030847615.1). Lineage (NCBI taxonomy): Eukaryota > Metazoa > Chordata > Lepidosauria > Squamata > Crotaphytidae > Gambelia > Gambelia wislizenii. Next base: position 193,551,665 of record JAUMIR010000002.1, read on the forward strand.
CAGAAATTACAAAAAAAACAAAAAAAAAGAAAAAGAAAGAAAGAAAGAAAGAAAAGGGGGGGAATTCCCCGTCAGACCTCTAATGTAAATCTGTGTCAGAGACTACATGCGAAAGGGATCTAGGAGCCCTAGTAGACCACAAGTTGAACATGAGTCAACAGTGTGATGCGGCAGCTAAAAAGGCCAATGCGATTTTGGGCTGCATCAATAGAAGTATCGTGTCTAGATCAAGGGAAGTAATAGTGCTGCTCTATTCTGCCTTGGTCAGACCTCACCTAGAATACTGTGTCCAGTTCTGGGCACCACAGTTCAAAAAGGATATGGACAAATTGGAGCATGTTCAGAGAAGGACAACTAAAATGGTGAAAGGTCTGGAAACCATGCCTTATGAGGAGAGACTTAGGGGGCTGGGTATGTTTAGCCTCGAAAAAAGATGGTTAAGAGGTGATATGATAGCCCTGTTTAAGTATTTGAAGGAGTGTCACATTGAGGATGCAGCAGGCTTGTTTTCTGCTGCTCCAGAGACTGGAACACAGAGCAATGGATGCAAGCTCCAGGAACAGAGATTCCACCTCAACATCAGGAGGACCTTTTTGACAGTAAGAGCTGTTCAGCAGTGGAACACACACTCTCAGAACGTGGTGGGGTCTCCTTCCTTGGAGGTCTTTAAACGAGGCTGGATGGCCATCTGTCAGGGATGCTTTGATTGTGATTTCCTGCGTGGCAGGGGGTTGGACTGGATGGCCCTCGTGTTCTCTTCCAACTCTACAATTCTATGATTCTATGATATTATTAAGCAATCTTAATATTAAAAGCATGCTTTTCAGTACACACTACACAATATTATTTAAGCTGTTCATGATATTCTTTTCCTAATCAAGGCCTTAGAATAAAAAAAGAATCTCATTAACTAAGAAACATTATGCATGTACTTTAATCTTACTCCTCATCTTTTCTTGCATCTATTCATTTAATCTCCAGTGTTTTGAATCTCATAAATTACATCACATTGCCTTATTAATTTGAAATGACCACAAATCCAACCAATTTACATATAATAATTACTTTTATCTTGTATATGGCTTTCTTCCATTTTTTAAATTTTAACATCAGATAGATATAACCATTCCGTATCTTCCTTCAGATCAATATAGCATCTTCTCAATATTACATAACCTCTTTCTTCCATAATATCCATCAAAAGATTGATAATTGTCCTTACATCATTCTTGCTTCAGAATTCTTTGTTGTGCCTCTTTAATGTCACTACCAGGAGATGCTTTATCCATCTTCCTTTCCTCTGCTCCTTTCTTTTCCCTATCCATATTTTTCAAATCTATCTGTCAATTCTATTGAAAAATCCACCTCTGGGTTTTCCTGCAGATCACCTTGTTTATCCATCTCCTCTTCCTCAAATCTACATCCTCCTGTATATGTTTCTTGAAAAATAAACCCTCATCTGTTTAATTTCCCTTCTAAATTGTCTCAGCTCCTCAAGAATTTCCCATGTTATATCTGTCATGTTAATTGGTTGAACCACAAATATATTTTGTTCAATAAATTTTGATAGCTGTCAAACGGCAAAGAAGGCAAAAACAAAGAACAAAACCTGGGTTGCAGTTTCTCTTCCCATCCAGAAGGCATTGTTGTCTCACTGCAGTACTTCTCTAGTTAGATATAGGAGATTTTCAGATGGGCTAAATATGGCGTGATACCGATGCCAGGAGATCACTAAAGGGCTTCCCTTTCAGATGACATTGTCCCCGTGTTGTCATGTTCCCGTTCAGCTGCCGTCCTGCCAACTCTCGTTTTTATTCACGGGCTAAGCCGTGGATTGATCCCCCATTCCGTTTCTGTAATGGGATGACATGCAATTGAAATGGTGCCCCGTTATGCTGGCATGATACCAGCGTCAGTGGGAGGTCCATGCCATAACACTTCCGGTTGATGTGAAGTCGAAGGCTTTCACGGCTGGCATCCCATAGATTTTCCTTGGTTTTTTTCTGGTCAGTGAGGCCATGTTCTGGAAGAGTTTACTTCTGACATTTCGCCTGCATCTGTGGCTGGCATCTTCTCTGAAACTCTTCCAGAACATGGCCTCACAGTCCAGAAAAAAAACAAGGAAAATTACTTCCGGTTGAGATCGGGACATCCAGGTAAGTCACACACCTTTTTGTACCATCCCTAGGTAACTTGGGATGTTTTAAGTGTGTTTTTGAGCTTGGTGTAACTTTTTCCAGCTTATTTTGCTTTTTATTTTTGAATTCCCTACATTCTCATCTTCTCGCAAGAGCAGCTGGGATTTCAATCCAGGAAGTGAAAGGGGCTCCATTCGAGCTCCTTTCACTCCTGGACTGCCCTGCTGAGGGAAGGACACACAAACAAGGTAGGTATAAAAAATAATTCTGTCGTTACAAGGATGGGAGAGGAGATTGCGAGAGGGGAACACTTTTTTTGTTCCCCTCTGAAAATCTCCATAGTACAATCTTTCATCAAAGACCAGAATTCAGTTGGTAAAATCGGAGTCATTCCATTTCCTCTTCATTCATTCCTCTCCAAATGGCAAATGGTAACCTTGAGCTTATCTCTTAATATGTAAGCAAAAAATCCTCCCAGCCTTTCAATTCCATCTCAGTACCCTTAATTCTTTTAACTCCAAATAAGTCATTTACATATATTATATTCCAAATACTTTTCATCAGCCAGTCTTCGAATCTTAGAGAACTAGTATCCAACACAAATTTTCATTCAGATTACTTTAATACTGTACACAACTCTTTAAAAAAAGATGACTCTATATACGATTTACTCACTTCTCCTCTGTATAAGTTTTACACAGATCTTAGCAGTAGAAATTGTTGTGGCCATCAGCTATGAAGCTTTCTTATTTTACTGTTCTTCAGTGTCAATGGTAATTTTTAAAAGCTGGCTTTCAGAGCTTGTGTCCTCACAGTGGCCAGATGTGACTGGACTCTGCTCACAGTTCCCTTCTTCCTTCCCATGTCCCATTGAGATGCATGTTTCAGCAGTTCACTAGGGACAGAATATGACCTCTTGTGAGCTGCCTCCATTTATGCCAAGGGGACAATTTTTGCCAGTCCTAATATCTCCAGACTGGCAAATACCACAAATGGTGTTTGTCTTTTAAAAAAAAATTAAAATATTGAGATCAAGAAATAAAGATACAAATTATAAACACTACTATAACACATCACAATTCCCATTCTTAACATAATAATACAAGAAATATTAATATATAAGTGATTCCCTCCACCCTGGGACCTCCACCTTGCATTCATACCTCTTTCCAGAATTCCATTGTCTCCAACGCTGGTTTGTTCCCTCTCCCCTTTATTAATACAAATTCTAAAAACTTGCTCCAGATATCTCCAAAATCTTTCTTAATAACCATTCTCTTTTTTTTCTTTAATACTTTTTGTTAATTTCTCATTCATTGCTATATCCCATACTTCACTGTACCATTCCTCTATCTAGTAATTGCTTTGTATTTTCCACTTCCTTGCTATTATTAACCTTGCTGCTGTCAGCAAATTTGTTAGTAAATCCTTAATAGCTTGGGATTCTTGTATTTTCTCATAAATTGATAACAACACTATTTCAGGGCTTAAAGATATATTTATCTCTATTATTTCATTTATCTCCTTCATTACCATTTGCCAAAAACTGTGAACATATTTACAGTGCCACCACATATGAATATACGTCCCCAATTCTTGACATCCCATCCAACACTGTGCTAATAATAAATAATAATAATAAAATTTATTTATACCCCGCCCCTCTGTTAAAACAATCGGGGCGGCTTACAAAAGTTAAAATACAAATCATATTAAAATCCCTAAAAAAACACCCTCCCCCATAAAAAGATATTAAACCAATATAAATTAAAAACAACTAATCTAAAATCACATTAAAAAAATAATAAATAGCTAGCAGACTAAAAGAGGCCAGGAGCTCCTGAGGCCGGGATCTAATTAGGAAAGACCTACTGAAAGAGATCCATCTTTAGTGCTTTTTTAAAGCTACTCAGGCTCGTCATCTGATGGATCTCGTTCCGCAAGCCATTCCATAATTTGGGGGCGATTACTGAAAAGGCCCTCTGAGAGGTTGCAAACAGCCTAGATTTTTGTGGCTGAAGCAAATTCCTCCCAGAGGACCGGAGTGCGTGGGGAGGATTGTATGGCAGGAGCCGGTTCCGAAGATAGGTTGGACCCAAGCCATTTAGGGCCTTAAAGGTAATAACCAACGCCTTATACTGGGCCCAGAAACTAATAGGCAGCCAGTGGAGAGATTTTAATACTGGAGTTATGTGGTCTCTCCAAGATGTTCCCGAGACCACTCTGGCTGCCATATTTTGTACCAACTGAAGTTTCCAGACCAAGCATGAGGGTAGCCCCACGTAGAGCACATTGCAGAAATTTAGACGAGAGGTTACCAGTGCGTGCACCACTGTCTCGAGGTCCCTTACTTCCAGGAAAGGGCACAGCTGGCGTATCAGCCAAAGCTGATAACAGGCACTCCTGATCGTCACTTTCACCTGACTAGTCATCTGAAGGATGACTCAAGGAGCACCCCCAGACTGCGAACACAGCCCTTAACGGAGAGCATGACCCCGTCCAGGACTGGAGGTTGCAACCCAACTCCTGGTTTTGGGGCCGTGAGCACCTCCGCTTTGTCCGGATTTAATCTCAATCTGTTTTTCCTCATCCAGCCCATTATTGCTTTAAGACAATCATTAAGAGGAGAGACGCCATCAGAATTCGAGGCCGACAATCAGGACAAGAAGAAATAGATCTGAGTGTCGTCGGCGTACTGATAACACCCAGCCCCATAACTCCGAATAATCTCATCCAGTGGCTTCATATAGATATTAAATAGCATCGGGGACAGGATGACGCCTTGCGGAACGCCACAGGTAAGCTCCTTTCTGCTGTAGCAGCTGTCCCCGAGCAACACCCTCTGGGACCTGCCCGAGAGGAAGGACCAGAACCACTGGAGCACAGTGCCATCGATTCCTAACCCACTCAGGCGATCCAAGAGGATGCTATGATCTATCGTATCGAAAGCCGCTGAGAGGTCTAAAAGCACCAACAGGGTCACACTACCCCTGTCGATGCTTAGACGCAGGTCGTCGGTCAAGGCAACCATGGCAATCTCAACTCCAAATCCCGTCCTAGAGCCAGATTGAAATGGGTCTAGATAATCGGCTTCATCCAAGACCACTTGGAGTTGAAGCGCAACTGCCCTCTCGATCACTTTGCTCAAGAATGGTAACATAGAAACCGGCCTATAGTTGTTCATGTCCAGGGAAGGTTTTTACAGGAGTGGCCTAACGGCCGCTTCCTTTAAATAAGATAGAACACACCCTTCTCTGAGCGAATATTTTTTTATCTATTTGCTGAATACTTTTTATCTATTTGGTTCATTCTTACTGGTGTTAGATACCACCTCCATACTATCTTATAATAATGTTCTTTAATTCTTACTGATAATGTTTTCAAGTTGTGCATATTCCATATTTTCTCCCATCTATATCTATCTATTACAGTTACTATGTCCATTTCCCATAAAACTTTAAGATAATCTTGCTGATTTTTATTTTCCACTAGTATCTTGTAAATTTTCCTTGTAATATCTTTTATAATAGCATTCCTTGGTTGGCCTGTAAAATTAATTCTTCAAATTTTGTATATTTTCTACAACTTCCCCCTTTTAACCGTTTCTTTGTCCACTGCTCTAATTGTGTTAACTTAAACCATGTAATTTCTTGCTCTCTTTGTGCTTTTTACAATTGACTTATTTTTCATTTTTTTCATCCATTCCTTCAATCTTATTTCTTGTCCTCCTAGCTTTGCTTCCACTTCATTCCTTAAATTTGCTAGAAAACCATCCAGCAGTGTCACTGGAGTTAATGGAGACATTCTCGGAGCCAATACCTTTTTGCATTTAGCTCAGATATCTACTATATTCTTTAAGGAGACGTTCTGTACTCTTTCCCTAAATTTCTTCCCAGGTTTGCAAACAAATATGTTTCTTGATTTTAAATCCATTTCTTGTTTATTCATTTCCAACTACTTAATTTCTTTTGATTCTTCTAGACTATCAATAATATATCTCAATTGATTTGCTACAAAATATAACTTCAAATTAGGTAAACCTAAACTTCCCTTTTTTTTGAGATTTATACCATCTTTTTTTTGTTAATTCTTGATCTTTTACTTCTATTACAATAGTTATTTATCATGGTTTGCCATTTTTTCAGTTCCACCTCTGATATATTAATAGGTATCATTCTAAATAAAAAAATATTTTCAGTAAAATTTTCATGTTTATAAGTGCTATTCTACCAAAGTTCTATGAAAGTTTAATTTTCCCATAATTCTCTATTTTCCCCCTTATCTTTCCTTAATATGGTGACATTTTTTTTCTTCTAACTTCTCTAACTGTTGTAATATTTATTCATAAATATTTTATTTGCTTCTTTATTTTAATATATTTTCTTTTACTTGTCATATATATTTTTTCTCAAATGGTGATTGTCCTTTCAGCGCAATCACTAGAGGGACAACCAGTGTCTTGCCATGCAAACCCGGAAGCACGTTCCTTACATTTCCAACATACATTAACAAGTCCTATACACATTTTAGCTAGCCTCTCTGGGTCAAATACCAACAATACATCATTTTATAGAAATTCTCCTTAAGATCATAAGATAATGTAAATTTAATTCCCTTTGACCACATTTTACCCATTGTTCCATCTGCTTATTATAATCAAAATGTTGTGCCCTTTCTATCATACAATCTTAAACTTGTTCCTCCTCCATCTCCAGTTTAAACAGCAGTTTATACATCTTACCAATCAAATATTCATCTTTTGTACATAATTGCAAGTCAAATTCAGATTTATTCTGTTGGAATCCATGTATCTTTTTATCCATTTTAAACCTTTCAAATATTTTTATGTAAGAATACCATTGAAAACTATACGCCTCACTCGTCTTGATTCTATATTGCTTCTTATCAAACAATAAAATAACTTGATAAGTTACCCACTTTTCTTTTGCCATTGTTTGTTTTCTGTAAAAGACTTCTTGTGTTGAAATGCATAGTGGCATCATAGGGCATAAACTTTGGCTTGTATCTGTGCCAGACTCTTAAGAAAGCACATCTCACATAATGATTATAAAAATCAGCATTTGCTTTCACTTTATCGTACCATAAATAACCATGCCACCCAAACTTGTGATCATGCCCTTCTAAATCTAATATAATAATCTCCTGTTTTTCAACACAGTCCATTCTTTTAACCAAACCAAGCAGCATCCTGAAGGCTACAATCTCAAATCTGATAATCCCAGTTCTCCTCTTTGCTCCTGTGCTTTTTCACAGAACAACTACTATTGCTGCTTCCTATCATCCCACCTCCTCTCTGCAGCACAGCAGCCATGCGACAGGAGCCAAGGCAAAGGCTATGGGGAGGTGGTGGGCTGAGCAGCTAAACAACAGCAGAGCAGACAGACAGCATTTGCCCGTCTCTCTTTCTCCCCCCCCCTTTCCATCTGGAAGCAGTCTAGTTTCCTATCAAAATGCTTCAATCCCCCTTTTTCTGCATTTGTCATCAATAGGGGAGGAGACTGGGATGGGAGAAGGAGGGAGGGAGGGAAAGAAAGAGAGGGCAGACTAACAAACAAGCAAGCAAAGGGTCTGGTACCCCTCCTCAGCACTGTTGTCAACTAACACCTATTCAGAATTAACCGGGACATTTACACATGACACAGCTCTCTGCCACCCAACAAATCCGAATGTAGGAATTGATATGCACAATACTTCTATATAGGGGAAAGGGGAGGGCTCCTATGGAGAGCCAGCCAGTGCCTACTTTGGAAAAATGTCTTCACAGGTTCTTTAAACTCTGAGTCCCCTTATTTTCACATAGTATTCTTTTGTTTCTTCATCAGTTACTCTCCTCAGTTTTTTATATATTTATTTATTTGTCAGGAGTTAGAGACTGAACTCCATTATAAAATGGCTGAACAACTGCAGAAGCATGCTGAGTCATAATGGCTGAATGCATGAACTACCAAGTCATGCCTAGCCAGGGCCACTAGAGAGCAATTTCCTGTAGATATATATATAGAGAGAGCTCGCTTCCTCCTCTCTTCTCTTCCTGTGAATGCTAAGGCCTGGTGAAGCAGTTTTCTCCTTCAATTTTAAATATTTGTATATATTGCAACTGTTTGACTTTGAAGATAAAAGTGCCTCCTGCTTTATTTGGACATCAAACACTCTGTGTGTGAGTATTCTTGGGAATGTTTGCTACTGAGTCTGCTGAGATAGGGTTTTTTTTTTGTGGCTTCTGCCAGAGATTGAGTGTCCTATCATCCCCTGACATTATTTGCCACACACTCTCCCATGTTTCCATCCCAGAACCATGTTCATAGGGATTTGGTTCTACCAGCCACAAGGATTATTTTTTGATGGGATGGGATGGGATGGGATGGGGGGTGGCAAGGTGGGCAGGAGAAGGGAGGGCAGATAGTAAATGCCCCTCCCCACCTGCTGCTGCTGCTTCTTCCAGCACCCCTCCTGTCACATGCTCTCTCTAGGGTTGCACATCCTGACATGAGGGGGAGGACTCAACACCTGGCATTGCCTGCTGGGGCAGGGTTAGGGCATCAGGCTGGGTGGAACTGCTGCAGCCTCTCCAACCCTGTGTTGCCACTACTCCTGCCACCACCACTGCCCTTCAGTTCGCTAGTTAGCCCAGGAGGAGGAGGAGGAGGAAGAGAACCTTGTGTGTGTGTGAGAGAGAGAGAGTGCCTTGCCAGCTCTCCTTGTCAGCTCTCCAACATGCTTGGTGGTGGATCCCTTTCCTCCTCCTTCAGCCTATCCAGCTCACAGCTCTTTGCAAACTTGCATTGTGTGCGCGCACATGCATGTGCACAATGCTTGCCAGGTAGCAGGGAATTTTCCCTGCTCCCTTTAGAGCTGGTTTTGCAGCTGTGAAAAGAATATCATCAGCACCACCACTGGGAAAGAAACAGACAAATCTTCCCAGAAGATATATATTGTATAATGAAAATGAAAGAGCAGTTGTTGATGGATGGTTGCAGTTTTCAATGGTTCTTTTATTTATAGTTATTTGAAAGATTTAAGATGGACAAAAAAAACCCTGAGGTTTTGAACAAAATAAATCAGAGTTTGAATTGCAATTATGTACAAATTATCAACAGGTAAACTGGTAAAATGTATAAACTTTTGTAAAAATCTGACATGGAAGAAGAGCAAGTGAAGGATTATATGATAAAATGGGCTAAGAATCTGAATATAATATACAAATGGAACAATGGGGAAAGATGTAGTTAGAAGGTTTGAAATTTACTTTATGTTACGATCTTAAAGAGAATTTTTACAAAATGAGGTACTGTTGGTATACGATGCCTAAGAAATTATCCAGGATGTACATAGAAGGGAACTTGGAATATATGTTGGAAATGTGAACAACAAGAAGGGACTTTTTACCATACGTGGTGGAGTTGTGAAAAGATGAAAAAGTACTTGGTGCCAATACAGGTCAACTCCAATATCCACAGAACCAATATCTGCAGTTTTAGTTACCTGCGGCTGAAAAAATGGGTATACATACCATAGAGTTGTGCTGGAAGATGCCTAGAGAGAAATGCTCTCTAGGAATCACTGGGTTACCCAACACAACTCTATGGTATGTTTGCACCGAAAGTCCTTCATTTTAATAGAGTTTACTAATATATGTGGTTTCATTTATATTAAATTTTTATTCGTCATTTCATACATAAAATATATATTATTCACACTTCACATTCAACAAACATAACATTATCTACAAAAACCCATCACCCTTATCCCATATCACATAACACAAAATACTCTTCACATTTCACATTTTACTTCCTTTTCTATTTACTGTATTTTTATCCTATGGATTAACTTCACGTTTTTTTGATCTCAACTTTCCCCAATTTGACATCTTTAGTTTTCCTCTGTTTCCTTACTGATTCATATTTTATTGCAGTATCTTAATTGATTACTTGATTATTATAAATCTATTATCGCTCACTCCCCCCACTTAGCTTTCCATAGTGGGTTTAATATTTTCCACCCCTGTAAATCTCTCATAGTTTTCCTTTCATCCATTATAATTGTTAACTTATCCATTTCGAACATGTCATATAATCGCATTTTCCATTCATCAATCAAAAGTATTTCTTTACTTTTCCAATTTTTAGCTAGTGTTAACCTTGCATCCGTGAGCATATATAATAGGATTCTCCAATATTTTATTTGCATGTTTTTATCCACTTTGTCTAATATATTCAAAAGGTAGATTTCTGGTTCACAAGGGAAATTTGTTTCTGATACTGATGTTATTATTTATTTATTTTCCAAAACTTGTTGATTTTTCTACACATCCACCAGAAGTGGTAATACGTCCCCTTATCTTTTTGACACCTTCAGCATTGATCTGAACAATTTTTATATATCTTAGCTAATCTGCTTGGTGTCAAGTACCACCTGTACATTACTTTATATGTTTTCTCTTAAATTACTACTACTTGTGAATGTTACATTTTTTTCCCATAGCTTTCCCCATTGGTCTAACGTAATCTTGTGTCCAATGTTTTGTGCCCATGTTATCATATATGGTTTGATAATTTCCTATTCGAGATTCAATTTTAGTAAAACCTTATAGATTTTTGATATAATCTTCCTTTTTTCACCAAATATAAGATCTTCACATTCTGTTTTCTCTGTTTCTATTCCTTCCAGTTTTTGATCTATCTTACATTTTTCTTTTAGCTGTCTATAAAGGAACCAGTGGCATCCAATATTGTGGTCTCGTAGTTCCTCCTGAGTTTTTATTCTGTAGTTCTTCACGTTATTTATCTCAGTTCTTATCAATAAATCTTTATACGTTAGCCATTTGTCATTATAGATGTTTTCTTTTTTTGTAATAAGCTTTGTGATTTGAGAGCCATAGAGGAGTTTTGGGACACAGTTTTCTTTTATATTTTAACCATACCCTCAATATGGCTTTTCTTATAAAATGATGGTTAAATTCCTTATGTACTTGGGATTTATTATGCCATATATATGCATGCCACCCGAACCTTAAATTAAACCCTTTTAATGTAAGGAGTCTATTATTTTCTAGTCTTATCCACTCTATCATCCATGATAAGCAACAAGCATGATAGTACATTTGTAAGTCGGGTAGTGCCAATCCTCCTCCATCCTTAGTATCAGTTAAGATCTTTCTTCCTATTCTGGGTTTTTTCCTGTTCCAGATAAATCTTGTTAAGTCTTTATTCCAAAGCTTAAATGCTTTGTCATTTATCACAATCGGTATATTTTGAAACAAATACATCATCTTAGGAAGAATATACATCTTTACTGTTGCTATTCTACCAAGCATTGAAAGGTCTATTTTATCCCATGTTCTTAAGTGTTTTTTTAATTTGCTTCCATGTTTTACCATAATTGTTTTCTAACAGATCTGAGTTCTTCTTCGTTATTATAATTCCAAGATATTTTATTTTTTCCTCTATCTTAACATTCATGATTTTCATTAAATCTATTTTTCCTGTCTCGTTAAGTTCATCGTTAGCATTGCCGTCTTATCTCTATTTTTAAACCAGCTAGATCTCCAAACTGCTCAATTAACTCCACTAGTTTTCCTGCATCTCTCTTCGGATCATCCAGGAAGAAAACTAAGTCATCAGCAAAGGCCTTGTATTTATATACTTGACCCTGCCATCTAATTCCTTTAACTTGTTGGTTCAATCTTATTTTCCTATTTAGTATTTTGATAACCATTATAAATAGTAAGTGGGACCAGGAGCATCCCTGCCTTGTACCTCTTTCAATTTTACATGTTCTTGTCTTTTCCCCATTCACTATAATCTATGCTTCCTGTTTACTATATATTTTGGTTATCCAATCCAAATATCTTTCTCCTACGTTTATTTCCTTTAACACTTCGAGCATAAACTCCCATTTCAAATTATCAAAAGCCTTTTCGGCATTGACATGGTGGTTTCATTTATAGATGGTAAGTTTGGGAATGTAACCCCACCGGATACAGGAGGGCGACCTGTACATATGTTGATGCAGAGAATTTTAAAGAACAATATACATTTAAAACCTGAACTGTTTCTTCTGGGACTGATAGATGACCATCTAGAAAGGAATTATGGGAGAATATTTCAATATATGATTATAGCAGTCAGATTATTATATGCTCTGAGATGGAAGAATAACATATTACCTACTAAGGAAGAATGATTGTTAAAAGTGAGTGAGCAGGCAGAAGTGGACAAACTGTGAACTTTGGAGAAAAATCGCTAGTAATTTTTATGAAAGATTGAAAACCCTCATGGACATTTAAAGAAAAAATGAAAGTGAATTGATGATAGTTGGTTATTAGAAGCGTAACATTTAAACTCTCTCTCTCGAGAGGTTAGGACCAAAACGTCTTCCTACTGGGAAGATTATTAAGATATAATATAAGGACAGTATTGAATGTAATTGAATATTATGAAAGAGCAAACAAGAGAAAACTTGCAAGAATATTTGTCGATGTGGAGAAAGCATTTGATAATGTTAAATGGAATTTATGATGAAAGTGATGTGAGAACTAGATCTTGGAGGGAATTTCATAAAAGGAATAGAATGCATATATAAAGATCAGGCCACACAGTTAATAATTAATGGCGAGACAACTGAATTGATAAAAATACAAAAAGGCACAAGACAGGGGTGCCTTCTTTCCCCACTCTTATCCATAATGACTTTGGAGATTCTAAATGATACAGTTAGAAAAAATGTAAAAAATAAGACGCATGAAACTTAAAGGACATGAATACAGACTTAAAGCTTTCACCGATGACCTCGTTATTTTCTTAGAAGACTCTATTGTAAACATAGGAAAATTGATGGCAGTGGTATTGTGTCTATGTCGAGGGATGTAATAGTACCACTGTATTCTGCTTTGGTCAGATCTCACCAGGAATACTGTATCCAGTTCTGGACACCACAATTCAAGAAGGATATTGACAAGCTGGAATGTGTCCAGAGGAGGGCAACCAAAATGCGGAAAGGCCTATAAGGCTTGCAGCTTAGGGAGCTGGGTACATTTGGCCTAGATAAGAGAAACATAGAGTTGGAAGAGACCACAAGGGCCATCCAGTCCAACCCCTGCCATGCAAGAACACACAATCAAAGCACACCCAACTGATGGCCATCCAGCCTCTGTTTAAAAACCTCCGAAGAAGGAGACTCCACCACACTCCGAGGCAGCACATTCCACTGTCAGTCAGCTCTTACCATTAGGAAGTTCTTCCTAATGTTTAGGTGGAACTTCTTTTCCTATAGTGTGAATCCAGGTTGAAGAAAGTTAAGAGGTGACACGATAGGCATGTTTAAATATTTAAAGGGATGTTATATTGAAGATAGAGCAAGCTTGTTTTTTGCTGCTCCAGAGACTAGGACATGGAGGAATGGAGTCAAACCATAAGAAAAGAGGTTCCACCTAAACATTAGGAAGAATTTCCTGATGGTAAAAGTTGTTCGACAGTGGAATGCACTGCCTCAGATTGTGGTGGAGTCTCATAAAATCATAGAATCATAGAGTTGGAAGAGACCACAAGGGCCATCCAGTCCAACCCCCTGCCATGAAGGAATACACAATCAAATCATTCCCAACAGATGGCCATCCAGCCTCTGTTTAAAAACCTCCAAAGAAGGAGACTCCACCACACTACGAGGTAGTGTATTCCACTTCCGAACAGCTCTTATTGTCAGGAAGTTCTTCCTAATGTTTAGGTGGAATCTCTTTTCCTATAGGCTCCTTCTTTGGATTCTGTAAACAGGCTGGATGACCATCTGTCGGGAATGCTTTGATTGTGTATTCCTGCATGACAGGGGATTGGACTGGATGGCCCTTGTGGTCTCTTCCAACTCTGTGATTCTACAAACACATGCACACACGCAAAGATAGTGGGATGTCATTTTAATCAGTTTAGTAGTTTATCCTGTAGTTTGTCTCTTTTTCTTTTTCTTGTAGATGTCTTTTTCTTTGCATATTGTCATAGTGTTAGTAGTTTGTTTCTTTTGTGCGTTTTGTGTAATTTTTATTTGTATGTTAATTAAAACTTTTTTTTTTAAGGAAGGGAGTTCCAGTGTCTGGGAATAGCCACTGAGAAGGCCCTCCTGTGTTCCACAAGATGTACTTGTGAGAGTGATAAGAGAGCAAGAAGGGCCTCCAGAAGATCTCAAAACATGGGTGGGCTCCTATGAGGAGATGCGATCCTTCAGATAGCCTGGACATGAGCCACTTGGGAAAGGGTGTTTTGGGTTATTGGTTGTGGTTGTTGTTGTTTGTTGTTTGGACTATAGCTGTCTGAATCCCTGTGGGTTTCTAGGAATTATAGTCCAAAAAACTAACTTTCTCCAAGCTCTTGATCCTACAGAAGAGTTAGTGCAGGTTCACATGCCAAATGAGAGATGGTAGCATCAAGTTCTGCACAATAGTGTTCTCCTCCATTCTTCTATATCACAATTTCCTGTCCTTTTGGTGTGTGCTGTTGTTGCTACTGATACTGGGCATTGTCATCTGGCAGTAACCAGAGATGTTGACAGGTTCTTTCAAGTCTGGCTTCTTCAAGTCTATATGTGGATCATGATCACAGAATTTGAGAGTTTCCCTTATGCCGAAATAGGAGACATTGTTAGTAGTTAAACTGTTACAACCTGTAACTCCTGCAGATTTTGAGACCTACCGTGGCAGATCTCTTGTGCTGGTGGATAATACTTTGCTGGTTTTCTAGGTGACCTGTGCAAGCAAACATTCTAGGAAAATAAGGATTTATTTAATATCTATTGCATTCAAATTTACTCACTCTCAACCTTTCTCAGTCCAGTTTGTGCCTCTGGTCATTAAAGTCCAAAGTGAAGAGTGATCCCGTGTTTAGAAGGCAATTTGATTTTGATGGCCCTGTGCTGATGTGGAATCGTCACTTCACCCCGGAGATATGGGACAAGCTGAAGGAACGCAGCGTCCCCTATGGCTGGCGTGGCTTGTCATATGCAGGTAACCAGCAGGGAGAGGATGATATGGGTCTGTGCTGGTGGGCAGCACAGAGGTGTAGTGAATAGGGGGCTGGATGCTTGATCTCATTGTTTTAGCATTGATCCAGGCTTACTTTGGTCTGCTTCAGGAAGTGCAGGTGACAAGGAAACATGTAACAGAGAAAGAGGAGAGCAAGATAGCCACTGCTGTAGGGCAGAATTTGCTAGAGTTACTTTTTTAGACTATAATGCCTCAAATCCCCCAGCAGCTAATGGGCGGGAGCAGGACTATGAGAGAACACAGTGGGGGACAACAGAGGGCTATAGTGAACAGTGAATTCTAGGGGTTGTAGCCCTAAAATGGAACTTGTCCAAGCACTGCTACTGGGAACTACTGAATCCCATGTTTCCAACCCTTGCTGGAATAGTTTAAACGGCCCTGTCAGATAGTCAAACTGCCCTGTTTTTATGTGAAACAAAATTGGACACTTTCATCAAAACTTAGAATTTGTCCCACCCCTTGAAAGGACTCCTCCACCTTAAAAAATCAGAACTGCAATTATGTAGTAGCCCAGTTGGTCCAGTGTGTTAATGACATTCTTAATTCCAACCCCCTCTGAAAATAAAAGTTGTGGGTTCAAAACTCCATCCCCCTCTCCACCAATACCCCTTTTCCTCCCAAGGCAAATTAATGCTGGGGGAGTGGAACAAGATTTCCATCAGGGTTACAGCACAGCAGGCCTAGTCCTGATCGCCCAGTTCACACTTGCTATTTTAAAGAAAACAAGGGCTGACTTGTGTGTTTAATGCAATGAGCAGTGACCTCAAGTAGCATTGCCATCAGGTGGGAGAAGCCAAATTAGAATTTGCACAAATACTGTCTCTTCTGGCCTCACCTAAAGGATCCAGAGCCCACAAACCTGAGATGGGGAGTGTATAGCCCTCCAGACATTCTTGGACTGCAACTCCCAACGTCCCTCAACTATGTCTTTTGCTCCCTAGGGCTGATGAGAGTTGAAGTCCAGCAACATCTAGAGGGCCATGAATTTCCCACCTGTGGCATCAACAGTGCTGTTGCCTGTAAACCTACTGTTCCACCTAGAGCCAGTTTCTTTGATTTAGGCTGATGGCAGACACATTTTGTGGTCTAGGAGCCAGATTTCTTCATATGAGGTGTGTGCCTGTGTGCCGTGGTCTATTTAAAATATGGCTCACCATTCCTGCAGACTTCCAAGAAACACAATTCATTTTTTTTTTTTGCCAGAGAAAGGATGGCCTGAGGGGACTGGGAGCTGCAAAAACAGACTTGGAGTTCTGCTCTTTGCCTACCCCTGGTTTATATGTACATTCTGCTGTTGATTTATGAGGCCTCCCACTTGTTAACTGCCCTACAGCCTGTCATGTGACTAATCCACATGGGGAAAGATGCACCTTAGCCATTCAGAAGTGAGGAGAGCGCCAAAAGTGAAAGATGCTGGTATTTCTGTGGCAAAAGGAAATGTCCTTCCTCACTGGCCCTTGCTTGCTTATTCTGTTAATGCGCTCAAATGTACACACTCAGTGGATTTATGCAGCTCTAAAAAACTTTTTTTAAGTGACTGATAACTGTGAAGCAAATGTGGTTAAATGGCTGGGAAAATGAGTACTGGGAGAGGAGGAAAGGACAGGAAAGTTTTCTACATCTATCAGAAAGAAGCCAAACTTTAAAAAAGAATTAAAAACCCAATTTGAAGTCGAAGGCTTTCATGGCCGGCATCCATAGATTTTCCTTGGGTTTTTTTTCCGGGCTGTGAGGCCGTGTTGTAGAAGAGTTTACTCCTATGTTTCACCTGCATCTGTGGCTGACATCCTCAGAGAATGGTTGTGTAGGTGTGTGTGTAGAGTTTATATGCTGTGAACCCCTGTTGGCGAGGATATGTAAATTTGTGTAATTGAATGGTTAGTTTCTGAATATAAAAATGCAAGGCTCCTTAGTGTCTGTCTGGCTAATGGTTGGTTGATGGGCCATTGTCTCCTGGGAATCCCCCTGTTCCTGTCTGGAATTCCTTTGTAAGTGTTGAGTTTGGATTCTATTGTATTTCAAAACTGGGAGCCAGATTTTGTTCACTTTTAGGGTTTCTTCTTTCCTGTTGAAGTTGTCCAGGTGTTTGTGGATTTCAGTAGCTTCTCTGTGCATTCTGACATGATAGTTGTTGGCTTGGTCTAGAATTTCTGTGTTTTCAAATAGCATTTTGTGTCCAGGTTGGTTTATAACATGTTCTGCTACTGCTGATTTTTCTGGCTGGCCCAGTCTGCAGTGTCTCTCATGTTCCTTGATTCATGTTTGCACACTGCGTTTTGTGGTCCCTATGTAAACTTGTCCACAGCTGCATGGTATGCGGTAAACTCCTGCAGCTGTGAGAGGGTCTCTTTTGTCCTTCGCTGAGAGTAGCATTTCTTGGAATTTTTTTTGGTTGGTCTATAGATTGTTTGGAGGTTGTGTTTCCTCATCGGTTTCCCTATTCTGTCTGTGATTCCTTTGATGTGTGGTAAAAATATCTTCCCTTTGGGTGGCTGTTTTTCTTCTTCATTCCTGTGTTTTTTTCTGGGTCTGGCTGCTCTTGTGTTGTCTGATCTGGAGTAACCATTAGCCTGTAAGGCCCAGTTTAGGTGCCTGAGTTCGTCCTCCAGGTAGTGGGATTCGCAGATCCTTTTTGTACAGTTTACCAATGTTTTTATTGTGCTTCTTTTTAGTCCTGGGTGATGATTGGAGTCCTTGTGTAGGTATCTGTCTGTGTGTGGGAGTTTTCTGTATACCTTGTGGCCTAACTGTTGGTTTGGTTTGCGGATAACTAGGATATATCCTCCCCAACAGGAGTTCACAGCATATAAACTCCACACACACACCTACACAACCATTCTCTGAGGATGCCAGCCACAGATACAGGCGAAACGTCAGAAAGAAACTATTCCAGAACACGGCTTCACAGCCTGGAAAAAACCCCAAGGAAAATCTATAAAAACCCAATTTCTTAACAGTGTTTTATGTTTGCAAATGACATCATATTTCTAGTGGCTTCCCCACAATCTGTGCTTTCTTTTTAAAGACATAGATCTAGGGGGAGAGGAAGTCTTTAGAAGCGCTAGCATGAACATCTTGTGACATTTGCCTGACTAAAAAACCCAGTGTCTTTGTGATGATGAACAGCCTGCTCCATTGTTGCTGCTGGTCATTGGCTTCTGGGAATTATCTCACTTCCTACCCTGTGCCCACTCTTCTTAGCTTGCCAAGTGCATTGTCTGCCCTGAATCTCTGTACTGTGACCAAAGAAGGGACAGCCTTCACCTAGAAAGGGAAGCGAAATAGCGTGGGGAGAACTGGCTGCTGAGAGTTTTTGTTTGGGGGCAGAGAAGTTGTGTGCTGGCAAAGGACCTCTGAGACAAATAACATGTTCCTAGATCAGTGCCTATGACACAGCTATCAAAGTTTGCTGGGGTGGGTGGGCAAGATGAAGGGAGGTTGCTATATGAAGGATTCTGCACTGCATCAGGGAACTGAATTTGATGAGCGTCTACTCCCTTCTATAGGCCTATGAAATATTGATGAGTCTATGAACTGTATACGGAGAAGCTTAAGATAAATAACATGTTCAGTACATACAATGAAGCTGCAGCAATATTTCTGCTAAATAAAGCAATTTCTAATTTGTTTTGCCAGCACCAACTCTGAGCGGCCTTTCAATGGAAGAGGGGAGCCTGCTTTGTTTAAAACCTGAATCACAACTTCTGATGACTCAGTCAAGAAGTTTAGAATGTTGACAAATGGTTTCGAGCTTGCTTCTAAAGTGTTTACCTCAAGCTATATTTGCTTTTAAATATTCCTTCTGTACTTTTGTACTAGAGAAGAAAAAGATCTGCCATATTTTTATGCCTCCCTTTGTTCCTTCTCTCTCTCTCTCTCTCTCTCTCTCTCTCTCTCTCTCCCTCCCTCCCTCCCCCCTCCTTTCTCTGAGCTGGACTTCCTTGCTACCAAAGAGAAGTGGCAACTATCTTAAGCTTCTCCGTATACAGTTCATAGACAGTCCTCCAGCATGATTTGATGGTATTCTATGTCAGTTTACTATTATATGCAGTTTCTCATATCTGTGGTAAGTCCGGGAACATTTCCCCCATGGATATGGGTGGGTGACCTGTATAGTGTTAAGGGCACCATTCAGTGGGCACTTAGGAAAGCCTTCTCAATTCACATACAGAAGCTCTGTCTCACATATACACATTTAAACATGTTTTGATCATGTGTGCCTGATTGTGCATGTATTCTTGTTATTCATACCTACAGGTATATGTGTAATACTGCTCTCTCTTATGCCTATATGTAATATTCTATGTTCTTTGTATATGCACCAGTACCGTCTTTATTTTTTTCACAATCTCCCTCATCCATCAAAAGCAAAGGTGGTCACTGTGTTTTGGCCCAGTACCAAAATTCAATCTGGGAAAAGTCTGGAAAGGTACATTCTAACAGTGGCAAGGGTATGAGATGGGCAAAGGACAGCATAGGCAACGGCAAAGCAAAACAGACAAGGGACAACTGCAATTCTTACCTATTTAGATATTCCACCCCCCCAAAAAAACACAGCTCAATTCTATGCATCTCTGCTCTAGAGGGAGCACTTGAATAACACCTTCAGGCTTGGGAAACACAGCTCCGTTTCTATACATGTCTGCTAAGAAATTTGAGTATCTGGTTCTTCATCATGTAAAGGTATTTAAGGAGCAGGAAAAAATAAACTGTGTGTGTATGTGCCTTCAAGCCGCCTGTCAACTTGAGGCAACTCCATGAATTTCACAGGGTTTTCTTAGGCAAGGGATACTCAGAGGTGGCTTTGCTGGTTTCCTCCTGTGAAATCTAGCCTACAATACTTGGTATTCATTGGTGGTCTCCCATCCAAATATTAACCAGGGCTGACCCTGCTTAGTTTCCAAGATCTGATGGGATCTGGTGCCTTTAGGGTATTTAGGCTTAAATGTCCCTCCTCTTATTTCCCATCATTAATAAGAGAAAACAGTGGGATTCCCTGCAGTTCTGTAAAAAGGCTTTCTTTAGTTCTGAAGAGTTCTGAGCCCCAGCACTTATTCTGATCATTGATTAGAGATACAGGCGTTGCTAGAGGAAGAAAGTGGGGGTGCTGGTGAAGAAATTCAGGGGGTTGGATTGGGAACCCCTGCAAATCAGAGTGTTTTCCTTCTTTAGAATTGAAGAAAGCCTTTTTTCAGAACTGCAAGGAAACCTACTGTTATATTAATGACTGAAAATAAGAGGTGGGGCATTCAAGCTTAAATACCAAAGGAGTAGTAAAGATCAGAAGTTGAAACCATGACTGGGACACAAGAGCTGGGCAACTGAAAGTTGTTCTTCACCACCCAAGGAAACTTTGGCCTTTTGTTTCTAGAATAGCAGCCCTGCACATGCACACAAATATGCACATACCGCTACACAAATACGCACATACCGCTCTATGTCAACCACCTGTTGAAAGTAAACAAATGTTCAAGAGCAGCTTGTGATGTGGTCTAGGGGTCTGCTGGTCAAAGAAAAAAAAAGTCAAGAAGTCTGTCCAAACTCTTAGGCATTCTACAGTAGTTCTCAGGATTCTAGATTGTGGCTTCTTAGAGAGTAGAAGCCCTTGCTGGTGAAATTTATGGCAGTGACATTTACCAATATTCTACACCAGCTGCTTACATATGTGTAACTACATAAAGTCTTATGGCTCAACCCCCACCAAGCCCACCTTAACAGCCAGCAGCCACATCAAGCAATGGAAGCCTCACTCAGCTGCTGACCTGGGTGCAAGGAGGACAATGTCTCCAGTACCCTCTCACCAGTGAGTGAGGCTGCCACAAGGAATTGCAACAGGGTGTCTTGTTTCTGATTTCACAGTCTTGCTCACTGGTGGGAGGGAGGAGGAAACAGACCTCCTTCACTGAATGTAGCTGCTGTCTGTTAAGGTAGGCCAGGGGTGGGGGCAGTTTCATACATAGTATTACTGAATGTGGAGCAAATATGGATCCATAACTCGAGGTTACAAATCTGCAACTACAATAATGAATGCCAGCCATTCTCAGTAAAAGTCACTTGGAGTCTAGAAATAGTTTGGTTTGTTGGGGAAATCTGCAGAGAAGAAAAAGAGGTCAGTGTTGTGTGTTTTATATTCCAACTTTCTCCCAGTATGGGACTCAAGGCAGCTCACAATATAAGTTAAAACAATGGGTAATACACAAGTTAAAAACGAATTAAATAATCAACTATATTAAAAGCTACAGGAAAAGAGATTCCATCTAATGATTTGATTATTTATTCCTGCATGGCAGGGGGTTGGACTGGATGGCCCTTGAGGTCTCTTCCAACTCTGTGCTTCTGTGATTCTAAACATTAGGAAGAACTGCCTGACAGTAAGAGCTGTTTGAAAGTGGAATATGCTGCCTTGTAGTGTGGTGGAGTCTCCTTCTTTGGAGGTTTTTATAAGCAGAGGCTGGATGGCCATCTGTTGGGAATGATTTGATTGGGTATTCCTGCATGGCAGGGGGTTGGACTAGGGTCCTTGCAGCCTCTTCCAAGTCTATGATTCTATGAAAAACATTAATTTAAAATAGTTAAAAAGGCAATTGAAACATAATAACAATGATAAGAATATAACACATCCTAGTTAGAAGATCTTGCAGTGGCCTGTTCACAGTGAAAGGCCTGATTAAATAAAGAGGTTTTTGTCTGCCAACAAATGCAAAGGAGGGAGAGGGCCACCCTAGCCTCCTGTGAGAGGGAATTCCATATCCTGGGGGCAGCCCCCGAGAAGGCTCTCTCCTGTGTTCTCACCAACCATAAGGATGGTGTGAAGAAAGCTCTCCCCTGAGGAGCTTAAATTCAAATCCGGCAATATGGTCCTTCAGATAGCTAGACCTAGGCCATAGTTGCCAGTACACTTGTTAGCCAAATCTTCCTGTCAGAAGTGATGGGATTTCCAGATCAGTTTCATGATCGCTATGCATAAAGTGAAGAAAGGGAGAAGAGAACTAAGCAAGCAAGATGCTATTTCTAGTGTATCGCAGTTTGTAAGGGTTTGGAATTTCTGTTTCCTTGGAAACAGGGCCAGGTTTGCAGGACAGTGCACCATCTCATCATAGTTAGCCTGAACATTGCCTTATCTATCCTCTTCTGGGTTTCCTAGGGCAAGGGCCATCGCTAATCCCAAGACAGTGGGTCCTCCTGCTAGTTTTATGACCTTTGAGTTGCTTGACATGTCCCTCTTCTTCTGACTCTCATCCACTTGCTTTGATCTGCAGTCATTGCATCCACGTTGCAGCTCCTCAGTGACTCTGCCAACAGCAGACTTTTCAACAAGACCACCTCCCCTGATGGCTGTGTCCGCTGTGCTGTGGTTGGGAACGGGGGAATTCTGAACGGATCCCACCAAGGCAAGGAGATAGATGCTCATGACTTTGTCTTCAGGTACAATGAGGTTGACTATCTGCCTTTCTTGGAAGGGCATCAGACTCAATTTGGGATGGTCATGGAGGGCTGAAAGAATCCCCGGGGAGGGGGCACCCCATGCTAAAGTATTCCAAATTAAAAAAAAAAATACTCAGAGCTCTGAACCATAGATTTACGAGTTCCTCAGAGCTAACGGCTGTGTATTTCTCAGAGTCTCTGTTCTTTTATTTATTTTTCTCATTGCAGGCTTAATGGAGCAGTGACTAAGGGCTTTGAGGAAGACGTTGGAACAAAGACTTCCTTCTATGGTTTCACAGTAAACACCATGAAGAACTCCCTCATTGCTTATGCAGAGTATGGCTTCACCCAGATCCCACAGGGCAAGGTAGATTTTAGTAAGATGTAATGAAGCTTCACTGCAAGACAGATTGTTTGGTCTTGCTCACTGTTAACCTATAAGGCTTTTCAATCTGTGGGAAGTGTGGAGTGAACCAAGTGCTTTACATGGACAATGTCCCAAGTTCAGTCTTTATGGTCTTCACTAAATAGCGCTTTGGTGGTAGGCCAGGAAAAGATCTTTCCCTGAGATGTTGGAAGAGAAGAAAGGTGATGAAAAGAAGGCCATAGCAATGCAGCCTGATGCAGACAGGCTGGATGCCCATTGCTCAAGGAATCCTTTTACATCACTTGGGACCAGGGCAGCTTTAAGGAATTTTGGGGGCCCCTGCAATGCTTTATTTTGGGGCCCCCATATGTTTATCTCAGGTCAATGTAACCTAACCTATTCACCGTACAGGATGTTCAGATTACAGTAGGACCCCTGTATCCAAGGATTCATTATCCATGAGACACAAAACAGTGCACCTACCATAGAGTCTTCCTCCCTAGCCATTTTCTAGGCCCTCCAAGGCAACTCTATGGTATTTTAAACCAGAAGCCCCATTATTTTCGATGGCGTTCACTATTATTTGTGGTTTTCAGAATCCACGCCCCCTCCCCCAGAACCAATCCCCAGTGGATAAGAGGGGCCTACTGTATTACATAATTTGCCACCAATAATTTAGTTTAAAAACTATATTATAGGCACTAACATAATATTTTTTGTTAATTAGCAATTAATGTAATGGTGTAGATTTCCTCAAAGAAAAGAAAGAATGGACTACAAGCTGAACATGAGTTAGCAGTGTAATGCAGCAGCAAAAAATGCCAGTGCGATTCTAGGCTGCATTAATAGGAGTAGTGTCTAGATCAAGGGAAGTAATAGTATCACTCCATTCTGGGCACAACAATTCAAGAAAGATACGGAGAAGGATGGTGGGAGGTCTGGAAGCCACTACGCCCTATAGAGGAACAGCTTAGGGAGCTGGGTGTGCTTAGCCTGGAGAAGAGAAGGTTGAGAGGTGACGTGATAGCCATGTTTAAATATTTGAAGGGATGTCATACTGAGGAAGGAGCAAGCTTGTTTTCTGCTGCTCCAGAGACTAGGACACGGAGCCATGGGTGCAAACTACAGGAAAAGAGATTCCACCTGAATATTAGGAGGAACTTCCTGACAGTAAGAGCTGTTTGGAAGTGGAATATACTGCTGCCTTGGAGTGTGGTGGAGTCTCCTTCTTGGGGTTTTTTTAAACATAGGTTGGATGGCCATCTGTCAGGAATGCTTGGATTGTGTGTTCCTGCAGGGCAGAGGCTGATCGGATGGGATGGCTGTTGGGGTCCCTTTCAGCCCTATGATTCTAGGCTGCATTCAGAGCCTGGGAAAGTTACTCTTGGATTACACCTCCCAGAATCCCCCTGCCAGCACCCTTCTCAAGGTCTGGTTGCATTGTTCCTTTTCCAGCATTCTCTAGCCCAGTGGTTCTTAACTTGGGGTCCACAATGTCCACATAGGGGTCCACAAAGGCTTGAAGGCTGCTTGGTCCACCTCCTCCCTGTAGTGGAGTAGCCACGTATCAGGAGCCAAGGCAAAGGTTGGCTGGCTTGGCCTGCACATTGCCATTCAATCCACTCTAGCCACAGACTTGCAGGAAGAAGCAAGAGTGCCTCTGAGGGAAAATTTAATGGATGGTGTAATTATATGTTCTTGTTGTTGTTAGCTATTATTATTATCTATTATTATTAGGGTTTTAAATCTTGAGTTCAGTCTTGGGGCAACAAAAGATATTTAAAGGGGGTCCCTGATAAAGAAAAGGTTAAGAGCCACTGCTCTAGGCCAATGCCTCTCACTTAACACTAATGGGATACTGATAAATAATAAATAACATCATTTAAATAAATAAATAAAATCATTGTTCCCAGTTAATATTACTCCAAATTTTAATTCATATTCTTTATATTCTTCTGTTAAAAGAGCTAGAGTGTTGTAAAAGTTTCAGCATTGCACTATGACTATGGAGACCAGGGTTTGAATCCTTACTCAGCCATGAATGCCCACTGGGTGAGCTTGGGCAAGTCACACTCTCTCAGCCTCAAAGGAAGGCAATGGCACACCCCCTTTGAACAAACCTTGCCCAGAAAACCCCATGGTAGGTTTGCCTTAGTCAGAAATTACTTGAAGGCACATAGGCAAACACACACACATTTCTTTTGCAGGCTGAACTCAGTTGGCAGCAAGGGAGGAAGCTGAAGAAGACCAAGGGGGAAAGGGAGCGAGGGGAGAGGCCAGCACGGGGCCCTCTCTTGACTTTGGGGTCCCTCGCCAATGCTGCTTTGGCAGACAGGTTAAACCGGCCCTGCTTGGGACCCTAGCTATTTCCTGCTTAATTATTATCTAATAAGTCATAAATGTTGGTAAGAGTCCATCATAAATTAGGGAGCCTGGTGGTGCAGTGGTTAAATGCCGGTACTGCAGCCACAACATTGTGAGTTCGATCCTGCAGGACTCCAGGTTAACCAGCCTTTCATCCTTTAGTGGGTTGGTAAAATGAGTACCCAGCTTATTGGGGGCAATTAGCTAACACATTGTAAAACCGCTATAAAGCAGTGTAGATGTTTAAGTGCTATTGCTAAACAATTTGTAAGCTGCTCTGAGAGCCTTTGTGGTTGAAGAGCAGGATATAAATAATCTAAAATGAATCCCTATAGCAAACTCATACCAAGAGGGCGTGACTCAAAGGTTTCCAGAAGCACAAAATGTTTCCTAAGTGGGTAGACCCTCAGAAGAGAGGCCAGATGAGGCCTAAGTATCTTCAGTGACCACCACATGCAGAATTTTGTTGGGTGAGGGTGCAATAGAAAACCAGACAGAGAGAGGAAATGGAATGAAGTGTTCTAGAAAAGATTGTGCCTGTAAGCTTGCCTTATTGCAAGGTTTTGTTCCAGGCCTCACCTTGTGAATCCTACATTCTTGCTTTGTGTTTTGCATTCCGTTTTGTCTTGGCTGCAGGATATACGGTACATTTTCATTCCTTCAGATATACGAGATTACCTAATGCTGAAATCAGCTATCCTGGGCATCCCTGTCCCAGAGGGCTATGACAAGGGTGACAAGTAAGTGCCCTCCTTCTTCTGCTTCTCTGTCCTCCCAATGCTATTTCAGATATTGGCTGGAATCTTGTAGGGTACAGCATAGCATTTTTCCCCCCAGCTCTATTCTGCTGCGTAGTTTATCTGCTGTTTGGCTACTCCTGGGTTAAAATCATCCCCAGGCAGTGCCAGGTACCTCTCAGTGAGCCTATGCTGAGTGGACACATAATTCCTGCATGCAGAACTACCCTTGAACACCCCTGGATTGAGCTTCTGTAGCCCTCCTCCGCGGCCATTCCATGGCTGGTGGATAGCAAGGGGGGATTGATTGGGGAAGCATCTGGCTGTGTTCCTGCTGCCCTGAGCAGATTCTGCATGACTGTGAGCAGGGCAGATTCATCTGTGTTCTTGTCATCCCTTTGGCCCATTTTTTCTTTCCAGCTTTAATGTTTCAGTGCTTCTAGCAGGGCTTCAGCAGGGCAACTCAGAGAAATCTGGAGGTTGGCAAGCTCACCCAACAGTAGTACGATTTCTAAGATTTTCAAGTAACCAATCCCTCTGCTAAAAATGATGGTATTATCTTGTTCTTCTCTCAGATTATAGTGTACCAGGCTTGTTTCACTTTGTTCCCAACAGCTGTAGATAAGTTTCATCCAGTCCTTCAATCAAGAATAATATTGTAGAACTGTGTAAAGCAACTTACATCATACAGAAAACCTGAAAATGACCTCTTTTTCTTTCCACTAGCACGAAAAGCTGATACAGCTGTAGGTCAACCTGAATACACTGGGTGACATCTCATTGTGTCTGTCCTCTGATGAAAGGCCCTTTAATCCACCAGAGACTTTCTTATGTAGAAAGGCAGTGGTGGTTTTGGCTGGTTTCTGCCTTTCCCTTGGAACATTGTTTTTTATCCCCCAAAAGTAATCTTTTCCACATTAGTAGTAAACCTATTTGTTTCCCTCTCTCTCCAGTAGAAGACAGAATTGTGGCTGGTATCCTATTAGTAGCATATACACATGTGTTTTTTCCTTATACCTGTGTACATCCTTTTTTAGGTGCTGCGGAGGTTGGTATTCCCTTCCTCCTTTTGCATTGCCCAAACCATCACCACCTGAACTTATCGTATAGCCTCTGAAGCCATGCCTTGTGGAGAGTGGGCAGGATCAGAGAATCGTCTGGCCCTGTAGTCAGACATTAAATGATTACAGTAGCACTGAGTGCTCCAGAAGACAGGAGTGGCTCTCATTGCTGATATAACATCTGGCTACATGAACATAGATAGATACTTCTTTGATCTTTTCTGCTCTCCATCAGGCACAGGATGGCTGTGACAAGAGGATTGTTTGTTAGCGCATTTGGAAGACTTTACAAAAGAGTCTGGAGCAATAAACACCTGAGGCGAAGCACAAAAATCAGTGTGTATAGAGCCATTGTACTGTCTATTCTCCTTTATGGATCTGAAACATGGGTCACCTATCGCCACCACTTACGACTCCTCGAACACTTTCATCAGCTCTGTATACGCACAATCCTAAATATACACTAGACTGACTATGTGACGAATGTTGCTGTCCTTGAGCAAACAGGGATCACCAGCATTGAGGCCATGACATTGAGAACACAGCTGCGCTGGGCAGGGCACATTTCTAGGATGGAGGACCATCGCCTCCCCAAAATAGTACTTTACGGTGAACTCGCCACAGGTCAGCATAAGAGGGGTGCTCCAAAAAAGCAATACAAAGACTCCCTGAAACATCTCAGGCTCGGCCAAATTGATCACCAACAATGATCCGCCCTCGCATCACATCGGGAGGCACCGAGACGCACTATCCACAATGCACTATCTTTATTTGAGAACTCACGCCGAACAAGTCTTGAAGAGAAACGACAACGCAGAAAGAATCATAACCCGGAAACATCACCCAAGGAAACCTTCTGCTGTGCTTTCTGCAACCGGACTTGTCTATCTTGGATTGGCCTTTTTAGTCATCAGCGCGCTTGCAGAAAACGCGGGATGAGTCCTTCCTGAATCTTCGTTTGCGAAGAAAAGCCAGAGAGGGGGGTGGTTGTATATGGTTTGGGCTAGTGTTAGTCCATGTGCAGAACTACTATGCTACACTGAGTCATAAAGGATTGCAGCCAGTGTATGCTAAAGAAAGTAACATTACTATACTGCTACTATAAAATACTATTTTTTTTTAAAAAGTAACTTTTTGAATAACAAGCCATCTGAGAGTGTGGAGTATGTGTGCCAGTGTTAATGTTTATAATAGTTTTTTTTAGTTACTTTTTATTATTATTTTAAACACCCTTTAAAGTACTAAAATTATCAAAGATTCCCCAAAATGAACACACGCACTCCAGCAACATTTTAGGAGTATGAGCAAATGTGGTTCATTACCCTAAAAAAATGTAGCAGTGTTACTAGCTATTGTTGCAACCTAAAAAGTAACATGTCAGAGAGAACATTTTCACTTGTAACATGTTATTTCCAGGTTCTGCTTCTTTCTTCAGCAGTCTGCCCCCTTGCCACCTCCTATGTTATTTGAACCAAACTGAGGGCCTCCAGGGTGGAAGTGGAGCTGATTGGGAGGGCAGAACAGCGAGAAAGGGGGGGTCAGTGAAAGTTGCTTCCTTCCCTGGGCAGCAAGGGAGGGGAGACAGTGGGTTACATTCCAGTGTGTTTTTTAAAAACTAGGTCACTAATGGTCAGCAGTTTTGTTCTGGGAGACCATAGCAGTAGGTGGGTGGTCAACATTTGCCAATGGACCAGAGCAGGTGATAGGAGTGGCGACTGAATTACTCTCCCTCACCTCTCTCACACATTGAAATATGCACATGCGCTCATGGGAAAGGCACACCTGGAGAAAAGAGAGTTGGCTCTCATTCATCATGTTCTTGCCAGTGCAGTATACCTGTGGGGGTGGTGCATGAGGAGAGCCAGATCTGCTTGCCTGATTGCTCCATTGCAATCAAAGTGCCAAAATGCTGGTGAGAGTCCACTTTGGATGTATGGGGGAGGTGTAGGGGTTGCATCTGAAGGTAAATTGCTCCACTTGCCATCTTTTATCATCACTCTCTTGATGGGCTGTCAAAAGTGCAATTCTCAGGGCAAGGCACAACTTTTGCTGCAATTAGGGTGGCTTGGGCCGATATGCAGGCCAAACTGAGGCCCTCCCAAGGGTAGAATTCATCCACGTATGTGTGAACCCCACCACAGTGCTTAAGTTATCTGATATGGAGGACTGTCAGTTTCTTCCCCCAATGTGCCAAAAACTGATATCATATTAGTGCCGTTGGCTACAGTTATTTCCTTCCTTCCTAGAAACTCTCCAGAGACTGTCAGCAGATGGCTCAGGGACTGGTGGTGGTCCATGGACCACCATTTTGAGTAGCACTGCCCCAGGAGGTCTCATGTGGATTTTGTGTCCTGGATGGCAAAAGGTGGTGCACGTGCCCTGGAAGTTTAGAGCAGCAGTTCTTAACCTGTGGTCTGTGGGCCCCCAGGGGGCTGCACTGTCCTCAGAGGGGGGTCCGTGAAGGCTTGAAGGCTGCTCAGCCCACATGACAGCAGCCAAGGCAAAGGCTTGTTCAATCTGCTCCAACCACAAATTTCCAGGAAGAAGCAGGAGAAAAGTCTTCCCTCCCCTCCAGTGCCTCTGAGGGAAAGGTTAATGGATGGTGTAATTGTGTTGTTGTTGTTAGGGTTTTAAATCTTGAGTTAAGTCTTAGGGGTCTGTGGCAACAAAAGATATTTTAAGGAGGTCCCTGGTAAAGAAAAGGTTAAGATCCACTGGTTTAGAGTATTGTTTAGAATGTGCCCTGCAAAACCATACTCGTATACACAATTATTCTCTCAGACATCTCAGTGTGTGGTAAATAAGACTATTGTTCAGTTTACTTACTCAGCTATCTTCCCTGTTGTTGGATCAGCTGAAAGCTATATAATTGCTGATACACTATGAAGCTGTTTTTGTTTGATCTCTTTCCACAGGCCCCAAAAATACTTTGGATCTGATGTATCTTCAGGAAAGTTCAGATTGCTGCACCCAGAATTCATGTATTACCTGACAGAAAGGTAATGCTTTGAGCCCTTGAACACTGCAACAAAGCCTGTTGTTGGCATCCATTGACGATGTGATTCAGTAGCCACATAAGTACTAATCGTATCTTTCATAAAGGTGGGCAGAGGTGGGAGGGTGAGAAGGAAGGACCCATTTCTTATTTTTTGGAATCTGGAAGCCCCATTCATGTCCTGTGACATTTTTGCAAAACCAGTACAAAAGAGGAAGTAGTCATACAGTAATGCCTTGTCACAACATTATGCCAGCTTCAAGCACACATGAGAGAGGAACTTGCTCGAAAGCACCCCTACTTCAAAAGGTTCTCTGAATGTAGAGAGATAGCATAATAGAGGAATAGGCCACAAGTTAAAAATATTCTGTTTGCCAATTTTTTATGGCCCATTTTCTGTACTCTGGTGGTAGAGTGGTCTGTCATTTCTGAATAGCCCCTAATGTTCTCTGACAAAATCTTTCTTTTTCATTTACAGGTTCTTAAAATCAGAAATAATAAACACTCAGTTTGGGCATCTCTACATGCCCAGCACTGGAGCAATTATGCTTTTAACAGCTCTGCATACCTGTGATCAGGTAAGATGCCTTATAGTGCTGTCTTTTCCAGTACCTGGTTACTTAGTAGCAAAAAGGTAGAGATTTAAAACTATTCGAAAGGGTGACAACACACACTGTGAAAAGAGGGAGCACAATGACTCTCCTCCCCCTCCCTCACTCCTCCCCTCCCTCTACAGGCTTGCATCCTTCTAATGACTTATGTGCAGATAAGTGTAGTTTACACATGTGTAAGCCCCTTTATGAATGGGACACAGAGAGCTGTTCATTTGCCCTTGCAGTCCATCCAAAAATCTCTCAGTGCCTAGCAACTCAGGGAGGTGTTCCCTACTTTTGTCACTTACTGGTGGAGAATGGAGAATGGGGGAGGTGATTCAGACCATAAAGGTCCCATCTCCTGTGAGCTCCCAAGGAAAGAAAAAAGGGGTCCACTCCATTTGAGAGCACACCCTCCCCCCTCCGGGCCCCCGACTGAGCTGAAACACATTCTCTATGGTCTGAACTTGTGCATTTTCCTTGCAAGATGCATGCTTGCCACTTGCATTGAGAACCTCTGTCTCACTGATGGTCCAGGCTTTGCTGCTGCCTGAATTGGGATGGGAACCATCACCTCTCCCTATCAGTGCTGTTGCCACTCCACCGCTCCCATCTCTGAGAGCAAGACAGAGGGCGTATGGGCTCAGTGGAGAGAAGCATTAGCCACACAGCCATCAAGGTACAAATGTATTTTTCTGACAGGTCCATCCTCAGAACTAGAAATTTCTGCAGGGGGGAGAAACACACCCTGTTGCAGACCCTCCCAACTCTTGATGCCAGGCTCTGAGGAAGACCCCCACAGAGTCTGCTGTTTGTGCCTGGACAATTATGTAGAGAGCAAGGCTCTCTGGACGTCTTCCAGGGGGCGGGACATGGTTTTTCCTCCTGATGTTCTTCTGACTGAGGCAGATGCCTCACTACAACTAACAGGAGGGCTGTGCTGGTCCTACATCTTACTCTGGAGGAAATGGGCAAAGTGCTTTTTGGGCTTCATGATGTTTTCTAAATGTGTGTGGCACTGAAGCCTGAGCCACTCTGCCATCTCCTTAGCTTTGAAGAGTCTTTGAATGAGGTGATGCCAGAGAGCTGCAGCCCATGCAGTGGGGATGGAAGGATGGGTACCTGTCCATGTCCCTCTTTAACTCTTTCTGTTACCTTTGCTTTGCTCACCTCCTTAGGTTAGTGCCTATGGCTTCATCACAGACAATTACAGGACATTTTCAGATCATTACTATGAGCACGAGAAGAAGCCCTTGGTCTTCTATGCCAATCATGATATGCTCTTAGAGGCTGAGCTTTGGAAGAGACTACACCGGGTTGGCATCGTGAAGCTGTATCAGCGGTGAAGGCAGTGCATTGTTTGGACAAGGAAGGGGCTGTGCAGCTCCCCCTGATTCTCTCCGTGTGAGCAGTTTGGTGATCCACAGGAGACCTTTTGCTTTCATGGGGATTGAGGATAAAACTGATAACCTGCAAGTACTAGCCATACATAAGAAACTACCAGCTGGTTAATTCATGGAGATAATTCTCATAGGATTTGGCTGTGAGCAATAAACGTACCAATCTGTACTAGAAGAAAAGCCCACCCAGTGTGACTGTCCAATTTAGAGAGGAGATATGACAGCAAACCAGCCTCAAAAAGCCAGGACTGAGTTGGCAGGAAAATGGACAAAAACATTTGTTAGCTACTCTGCTGCCTGTGCACTTTTAGTGATGCCTTCGTGAGACATTCAGTTGCAGTTTTGCCTGGAAAGAAGAGGAATTACATTTCTTGGATGGGGGGTTTAGCCTGTGATGCAGTGTGACAGTTTTTGGCATCATTCTAGTCTTTTCCTTTGAAGAGAAGGCTGACAAACATCATTGTCAAAAAGGGCAAGGAGTCTGGAATATATTGTATTTGCCATGGACTCAGTGTTGTGCCCCTGCTGGGGACCACAAAACATTGCTCAAAGGTGGCAGCAACACAGTGAGCAACTGCTGTCTGCTCAGACCTGCTGTACTCAGAATGGTTCCGCTTTTCAAAACAGCTCTCTGTGGCCAAGCCCCAGGGGATATTGCATAGGAATAAGTTTTGATACTGTAAAATAGGAAGGAGGAAGGGGACAGCTGGAGAAATAGTAATTGTTTTCCAGCAAAAAAATGGTAGATCATCCACCACCTTTTTAAACAGGTCTGCAGTTATATCCCCAGCAGCAGTGATTGCTGCTACGATTGCTACTAGTAAATCAGCAGCAGGAGAGATTTTTTCCCTTTTAAAACATATCATGCACTCCCTGTATGCCTTGGTTACAGAGGTACCATCGGTGCATTTCCAGGAGGCTCTCAAGAGTGCAGTTGTGCTTGTAAACAAGGTGCACAGGGAGCACTAGCTGCTCCATTGTTGTCACCACTGCACAACAAATTCAGCAGGAGTAGGAGCACAGACCTAGGAAGGGGACAAAAACAGCTGGAGGTATGAGTTCCTCACTTCTTCTTAAAAAGGCTGTGATGTCATTGCAGGGGCAAGGCTGCCTGATGCCACTTTGATGTAAATGATGGGTGCATACTCCTCCTTTAGGATCCATTTCATGATGCTTTCCCTTTGTCCACTGTGGCACAGACTCCTTTCCTTATCCCACCTTGATATTATAAAGATCTTGCTATAGCATGTGAAAATGTCTCCTTTGTGATTGTAGAGAGGAGATGAGCAATCATTGGTTCATTTCACCCAAGACCAAGCTCAGTATTGGACTAACAACCAGCTGCCTTTTACATCTTGCAGGAAAAATCCATCTTGAGCATGACCCTTTCTCTTTCCGGTGTACCAAACATGGCTCAGTTTGCCATCTTTGTTTAAACATGGAGAGTTCCCCTGTAATGTATGGATGTTCTTCCTCCCTAATACTGAGGGCAGTTACCACACTATGTGATAGGTAGTCCCTCACTCTGCAGTGGATAAGTAAGCTACTCATGGCCTGCTGAGTATCTGCTGCAGGGCTGTGTGTATATAACCAGCTGTAAAACACGAAAATGTGTACCAAGAAAAGTTGAATTCAGTATATCTGGAAATGTTTCCATGATCTGCATTTCCTTTGGGGCAAACACCAAGGTTCACAGCAAAGACAGCATTGGAGTTATTCCTTCACATAGAATATCTAACAGACTGTCTATTAACCAGTCAGTGTTTTAAAATATAAACTAAAATATGAAGCATTGCTCATAATGTAATAGAGGTAATAAGTTTCTCTTCTTGAGCCCATTGCCCATGGATCTCTCAGCTTCTTTATGGTTTAGATTTCCTTATATAATCTGAAGATGTCTAAGTATGGACGTTTTTGGAATACCTTAAAAGAAGAGGGGGGTGGGGCATAAAATAATCTCTCTCTCTGGCTTTTCTTCGCAAACAAAGATTCAGGAAGGACTCATCCCGCGCTTTCTGCAAGCGCACTGATGACTAAAAAGGCCAATCCGAGATAAATAAGTCCGGTTGCAGAAAGCACAGCAGAAGGTCTCTTTGGGTGAAGTTTCTGGGTTGTGATTCTGCGTTGTCGTTTCTCTTCAAGACTTGTTCGGCGTGAGTTCTCAAATAAGGCTGCAGCATTGTGAATAGTGCATCTCCGTGCCTCCCGATGTGAGGCCAGGGCGACCATTGTTGGTGATCAATTTGGCTGAGCCTGAGATGTTGTTTCAGGGAGTCCTTGTATCGCTTTTTTGGAGCATCCCTCTTACGCTATACACCTATGCAAAATAAAACTCCAAGAAACCTACTGCCTGCTGAACTGAACCTAACTGTTCAGGCCCAGTCAATGTGCCAAACAAGGCTCTTTGTCTACTAGCGTCAAATGTTTCCATTTGGTGCAGAAGGTGGAACTGATTAAGTACTGGCATACCAGTTCCTTTCCTCTTCTCTTTTTGGAGATTTTAAAAGAGTTTTTGTTTCTTTGGGCCAGGAGGGTTGTGTCCCCCCCGCTTCTTTTGTATAATTGTGTTTCTTCTCAAAAAATGAAAGTCTTGCAGGACTTTAATGACTGGCAGGTTTTATTTGATGGACTAGTCCAATAATATATGTTAAGTCTTTAAGGTACCACAAGACTTGAGACCTGCTGCAGCAACCTAACTTGGCTCTTATCCTCACGGAGTTCTCCCACCACTGCCTTTAGTTTCTGAGATATCAGCAGAGCCAACACTTTTCAAACCTATCTTCTTTGCAGCTGGATTTTGCAAGAAACTTGCTTTAAGAATGAAAGAGAAGACGCTTGCTTAGCATGCTTCTTCTCATGGTGCTAGTTTTCCACTTGCACGGATTTTTATTTCATGGGGAGCATTCAGAAACGGCCCAGCCTCCTAACAGTCCGCAAGTGTCATTGCGCAGCTTGTTTTACCACCTCCTTACTCTTTCTATGTAGAGCAGGCCTGACATTCTCGGGATACTGAGTGGCAACTCTCTGAAATTGGAAACAGCCTGGTATATTAAGAAACATCACTAATTTGGCACAGAGCAATTTGAGGTTTCACAGCAAGGGTAATTGGGAGGCTAAATGAGAAGTTTGACCTATAAAGCAGTGGAATTTAAGAGTAGGCAAGGAGGGTGACCTTAATCCTGTCTTGTCACCTGCCTAAGCTGCATTTGCCCAGCCACTTTTCTCCCAGCAGTGCTCTAAAACCAGTGACAGCTCCTTTTTTTAAAGGTATTTTTATTACATATAAAACATAAAATTCAAAAAAAAACAACCCACAAACATACACAAAAATGCAAAACACAATAGAAGAAAATAAAGAAAAATACTCACTTAGATTTTAAAAAATCTGTCAAGCTTAATCATCTAAGTCTCCTTAATAAAGGTGTGTATGCATGTGTGTGTGCGTGCACACACACACATATTCTCCAGTCATATTGTGTGCATGTGCCTTCAAGTCACCTGTCAACATACAGCAACCTCATGAATTTCATCGTTTTCTTAGGCAGGGAATACTCAGACGTGATTTGCTGTTGCCCTCCTCTGAACTATAGCCTGCAGCACCTGCAGTCACCCATCCAAATATTAAGCAAGACTGACCCTGCTTAGCTACTAAGACCAGAAGGAATCTGGTGCCTTCAGGGTACAGTCATCCCTTCACATTTGCGGGGGTTAGGTTCCCCAGACACCCGCGAATGTGAAAATTCCGCAAATAATGACTGCCCTCCCCCTCCCCCTCCCCCTCCCCTGCCAAAGCGACCATGGGGCCTCTGGAGGCCCCATCGTCGCTTTCTCCGGACTCCCCAGTCCCTTCCTAGGCCTTCATGGGGCCTCAGGAGACCCTCCAGAGGCCCCGTGAAGGCCTCCCCGGCCCTCCCCCCTCCCAACCCGGCCCTTCACGGAGCGTTCTAAGGCTCCGTGAAGACCTTCCCGGCCCTCCCCCCTCCCACCCTGGGTCTTCATGGGGCCTCCAGGAGGCCCCTTGCCGTGGTTTTGGGAGGGCGGGGGGACCTTCCCAAAACCGTGAATAATCAAAACCGCGAATGCTAAGTTCGCGAATGTGGAGGGGCAACTGTATTTAAGCTCTATTCCCAGCAATATTACATTAAATAAAATATATTCTGGAATTGAATTGCTGAGACACAAGTGTCTTTGCAGGGGTGATGCATTTACCCACCATTAACAATTGTTACTAAGTAGCTACAACTCCTATCTCAAGTATTTTGCTAATAGGGGAGAAGTGATTAGGTCCATCTAGAACAGGGGGGCTGCAATCTTGTTTTATGCTGGAACCAGAGGCTGTCTGGCTCTCAACATCCAAAGCAAGATTACAAGAGTTGGATATGGGAATCACTTCATCATCAGGCAGCGAACAGCATCAGAAGTAGCAAATGAGTACACAAAGCTGATAGAAGGGTATTGAAAAGTGTGTGTGTGAGAGAGAGAGAGAGACCTTTTGACTCCTGTACCTCAAACACAGGGTAAAATTCCCTCTTAAGCTAATTAAACCACAATTAGCCACCAAGAAGCAAAGGAAGCAACACACATAACCTTGCAGACCTTAAAGCAGGTGTTTGTAAGATAATTAAGTGTAAATAGCAACCCAGAGATCAATGGCAGGTCAGTTTTGTTCAAAGTGACAGACGAGGGTTGTGGATGCACAATGAATAAAGGTGGAATGTAATCCGAAACATTTTCCCACTTTGTATA
The DNA here is from genome assembly GCA_030847615.1 of Gambelia wislizenii. Classification (NCBI taxonomy): domain Eukaryota; kingdom Metazoa; phylum Chordata; class Lepidosauria; order Squamata; family Crotaphytidae; genus Gambelia; species Gambelia wislizenii. The sequence goes on from JAUMIR010000002.1 coordinate 193,588,542, forward strand.
ATTGCATAAATGTTGAATGATCTTTTCTCCTTTGTGTGTTCCTTTTGTCATCTGGGTGTGAGGCAGCAAGGAAGAGAAAATGCACTTTTTTCTCCCCTATGGCTAAAGTTGAGTAAAACACAGGGGGCAAGATAGTGCAGAGAAAGGAATGATGGCATGGGAGGAGAGAGCCAAGGGGTTTAAACCATTTGTGGGAATGGATGGGAGCCTGCCTAAAAGAGGCATCAAGACACACGATCAGCCTTATGCCTGGTGGTTATGAGATCATGCCCTGTGCTCTCTCTAAAAAATAACCATACACCCCAGGACAGGGCGGGTATCCATATTGCACATTTATAGCACTTTAGATTACATTATGTGCCATAGCGCAATTCTATGGAATCTTTGAGATTTGCTTTGTAAGAGGCCCTAGAATTCTCTAGTGCTACAGAATTAGAGTTCACTGGCAGAGAATTCCAAATATTTCAAGAAATTGCATATCCCAGGTTTCCAGAGGATGAAGCCATGGTAGTTAAAGTGGGGTCAAAGTATTATAACTGTGTAGTATGAAAACACTCTTGGATCATCAATGTTGCTTTTTTTTTTCACTTAACAACTGGACAAGAGCACGTGTTCCCCTAAGTGTGATCAGAAGCCATCATATGCTTGTAAGAGCATAGCTGCTAAGAGGCTGAGCTGTGAAGAGGAATTTTCTGGTTCATAGCTTATCTCTGCTGCAAATACACTAGTAGTCATCACAGGCAAACCACTAGCTCTTAGTGTACCTCCCTCTCTACCCTGCCTTGGCAGCATGGTAGTAACTTACACAGTGGTAAGGATTCCTGAGATAACCTATGTGACGCACCCTGAAATGTCACACTCACACGTGCATCATGCTTGAAGTGCTATGCAATAGTATAGTGGAGGAGCAGAAGGATGGCAACACCAGGCTTTAAAAAATGAACTGCACCAGCAATGTGCTTGCTTCCTATTCCCCTTGAGCTTAGCTTCAGTCCTCACAGCAGCTTAAGGGGGGTTCCCAACAAGATATGTTATCCTGAGCAACTGTGTCTTGGAGTGCAAAATATTTTGCAGTGTTGTGGTCTTGAATGGGCAATCAGTCCCATTAACTTTTCAAACTACCTGCCCTTGCCCCAGGCTCCCTGTATCATACATGGTGGAGGTGTGTTCAGATCAAGAAATTCTGGTTATAAGTCCATGCAACAATAGAGAAGATGTTTCAAATTCACTTCACTACGAAACTGGAATTTTCCCTTTTCAATATGACAAATGTTCTAGAAAAAAGTGAAGAAAAACAACATTGGAAAGTACAGCTTCACATTATTACAGCCGCAAGCCTGATAATTGCCCAAAGATGGAAGACCGAAGAAGTCCCATTGGTAAATGACTGGTTACAAAAACTGACACGATTGAGTTGGATGTTTTAACTTCAAAGATTCAATCCAAACCCTTAAACTGGATACAGATTGCTTACAAGTAATTAATTATTGGATGGGGTATTCGTGAAATACTGTCTCTTTTTAGGCATCTAATACTTTGTTTGGATGACTAATTTAAAACTGAGACAACTACAGTTAAAAATATATATGGAAATATTAAGGGAATAGGAGTGAACAATTTGAAAAATTGGTTAAAACAGAGTACTTTAGAAATGGCTAGAAGCTATCTTACAAATTTGGGATAAATGAAAGGAAGGTGCCAAAAGATCCTTTTGCTGGCTTTGCAGTTACAATTAATACAGCTCCTCCCTTCCAAACTGGAAGCTATGACTTGCCATATACAGTTATACCTCATTTAGCAAAGTAGATGTGTTCCTAGGCATTACTTCTTTAACTGAAAATTTGGTGCCAGAGACAGAAATAATATGGAAAGAATAGGAACAGACTCCTAACACCACCAAAAAAGAGCAGTTCAATGTTTCAGGACACTTTTTATTCAAAACTAAAAACCCACATATGTGAAATGAAAAAACCAGCTCAGGTAAGAAAGTCATTTTAAATTTTCTAGAAACCACCTGAAGGCCTCTTCCAAAATAAACCCAGGGCTGACTTTTTCTTTCAACAGCTTCTACTTTTCTTTTTCATGTTGGTGCCCAAGCCTACATATCTAGGATTTTTTAACATGCCGGGGTGGGGGGGGGAGCTAGCGAGGCAAACTTATCTGCTCTCACCTTTTCTCTCTGTTCTTCTATTCATGCATGCTCAGTAAGGGATTCTGGAGGCAGCTGCTGTTTATCTTGCCTGTTGTAGGCAGGCACACACAGCTACAGTAGGATCAGCTACAGCAGAATTCCATTCTTCCCCAGCTAAAGCTTTATTAACTGTTTACTCCAGATATGCTGCTGCAACCCACTCAGAAAGTCTGTTTCTCCAGGCCTCTTTCACCACCACCCCTTGCCAATGCTGCTAAAAAAATTCCAACTAGACAGAGGATGAGGAAGAAAGGGGGTTTGGGAGGACATAAAAGCACTTTATAAAAAGCAGCTTTACAATCAAAGGCTTTGTTAACTGAGGTTATGCCTGTATTATGTGTTAGGCAGCAAACTCACACTTCCCCACTGGACATCCATACAACAGACACATTTAATCCCAACTCACAGATTACCACTGCACATGCACCTGCAAAGGCAGCAAACTTGCCCTGCTTTTTATGTGTTCTCTTAAAGCATGATGTGCATACTAATGCAAAGTGACTGACCTGACAGTCAAGACCAAGCACTCAAAACTGATAAGACAAAGGAGAAAGAAGAAATAACTGGGGAGGGGGGAAGCAGAAAGAACTGTAAGGAAGTGTGGGGAGGCAGGGATGGAATCTACTTCTTCTGCACAAATGTTCAACAGGGTGACAAGAAGGCTCCTAAGCAGGACTCAAACTTAGCTAGGAAGTATGAGCTGGAAGGACAAGAGGACTACAGTCAGCTTTGTAAAGAGAGTGGATATTTAGACACCTTGATCAGCAAACACAACAAATATACGGTACCTGCACTGAATCAGCTTTCAAAGTTTTAAGCAAATTGCACTTAATCTCATCATGCTGTTGCTGCTACATACTAACACAGACCTTCTAACAGGTGCTAGGAAATGTGGGCTCGGTCCCAAGGCTAGAAAAGTTACTTTTTTGGAGTTAGCTCCCAGATCCTCCCCCATTCCCCAGTGGCACTATGCTGGTACAATTTTTGGTTGAACCAGTGGTGGTAATTTTTATCAGCCTGAACGAGGAAGTACACATTCCCTTACGCAAATGCCTTACACATGTGATCCCTGTTTAACTGGTAGCACAACAGTCCAGTTTGTAAACCATTTGGCATCAAGGCCATAAGCTTCCTTCCTTCCTTCCTGATCAGAATGGCCAGTTTATGGCCATGGGGTGCATTGGGAAACTTTCACCCAATTGTCCATGCTAATGCCAGGCTGGCTGTCATAACAGTGATCTTGCACTGGCAAGGGTTTCAACAGGACCACAGCCCTTCTCTCTTCTCAGCTACCTCCTAGGTAAAGCAAGCTCAAGAACCCCAAGCCCCTGCCCTTAAAATTTCTCTTACACCTTTTCTTCCAGCCTCCCACCGCCAGAAGCTAAATCTAAAGAACAGGTGAGGTTCCTGAAGACTGGAAGAATGCAAATGTTTTCCCCATCTTCAAAAAGGACACTGAGGAGAGGAACTGGCCAACTACCAACCAGTCAGCTTGACATTAATACTGGGAAAGCTTCTAGAACTGATCAGTCAGTATATGAGCATTTAGGGAAAATAGGCCGTGACTTATGAGCTAGCACAAGTTTTTCAAAAACAAATCAAGTCAGACTAATTGTCCCTCTCAATCCTTGAGTTACAAACTCAGATCAGGGGAATGCTGTGGACGTGATGTATTTTGATTTTGACAAGGTTTGTCATTATATTCTTGCAGACGCTGGTAAATATTAGCCTGAATGATGCTATTGTCATGTGGATTTCTACCTGCTTGTTAAACCAAACCCAAAGAGTGCTTTAGAGAGATTGAATGGTCAATAATTGTCCTCCCATCATCCTGAAGAGATGAGACAAGTGAGGTGCTATAGAGTGTTGTTCCAAGCCCAATGTTGTTCAACTTTTTTAATGATTTGGATGAAGGAAAAGAGGGCTGGGAGGGATACTAATACCTCAGGAAACAGAATTAAGATTCAGGATGACCTAAAGAAATTGGAAGAACTGGGCCAACACTAACAAAATGAATTCTAATAGGATAAATTTAAGGCACTAAATTCAGGCAGGGAAAATCAGATGGACAAATATAGGATTGATGACACCAGGCTTTGACAACAGTACATGGGAATAGGATCTAGAGGCCTCAATAAGCTACAAGCTAAACATGAGTCAACAGTATGATGTGATGTCATAAAAAGACCAATGCTACTGTAGGGTCTATCAACAGAAGTATGAAGTCAAGGGAAGTAGTAGTATTGTACCACTCTATTCTATTTTTGTCATACCGTACCAGGAGTACTGTCTTCTAGGCACCACAACGTGAGGATATCAACAAGATACCTTGTTGGTATCTGAAAACCAAGTCCTGTGATGAATAGTTGAGAGTTAGACATGTTTGAGAGTTGATTCAACAGCAATCTTTAAATACATGAAGGGCTGTCAGCTGGAAAATGAAGTGAGCTTGTTTCCTGCTGCTCCAAATAAGATCCAAATTATAAGAAAAGAGATTCTAATTAAGCACAAGGAAGAACTTCCTGATTTGCTGTTTGACACCTCTGCTTTGGAACACAGTGGAATCTCCTTTCCTGGGAGTTTTCTGAACATAGGCTGGAAGCCCATCTTGCAGGGGCACTTTTATAGTGGACCCCTGCACTAGCAAGGGGTTGGGCTAGATGGTCATTATGGCCCTTACAATTCTATGAAGCCAATTTGTTTTTCCTCAAGTAGCAATTTAGGCTATCAAATATAATGAGAATGAGTAGCAACTGCCATTCACTCTAGACACCACAGATGATTGTGAGGAATGCTAGAAGCTGAAATCCAACATCTAGAAGGTATCACTTTGCCTCTTCCTCTTCTAGAGTCTGGAGCAGATCCGCCTGCCCAGATTGCTTCTAATGGATCCCAGATTGACCTAAACCTTAAAATCAAGCCTAGTGCTACTAGGTTCTATTGCCGGGTTCTATTTCTTTATCATACTAGAGTGAAAGAACTACAGGACCTGGCTAGATGAACTGTGTTGACTGTTTTGTATTAAAAGCTTCATTAATGGTGGAGGAAAAAGGAAATGCAACCTACTGTTATACACCCAACTGCCAGGATATACCAGTCATTTTAAATTATCCAAAACTTGGCCAGGTCTCCATAGAGCTTCAGAGGGTCTGTTCCCCTTTGAATCTATGAAGGTGCCTGCCAGTATAAGGCCAGAATGTTTTATGGATTTTTTTTTAATGAGCAACTTTCTACCACCACATTATCAGAAAGGGCTGGACCAATTTTGAAACACTAGAAAGCTTCTATTACTGTTTTACACCCTCCAGACACAATACTTTTTCTTTCTTCACCTTGACTATAGAATTACACAACCTCTGTTGCAAGATGTTGAGCTTTTGTAAAGAATTTCTACCTCCAAAAATGATAAACAGACACTGTGCTAAGAGCTCTGCTGGAGGAGGAGGACATCTGAAAGTACTGAAACATTTGAGAAGGTCACTCCCCACTGAATAGGACTCCTACAGCGCTGGAGGAGGAAGCAAAGACTGGAATGTTAAAGCTAATTTGCTGCTCCTTACTTTTTGAAAAGTTAACTTTTTACTACTGCTCTTTGCTTGTGAAGGATGACTCATTACATTTCATGTCACTATTGAGTTGTCTTTTAATCATTTTTTAAAGTGCTACACAAAACTGGGCATCACCACACCAAACACCATTTTAGGAGTAACAAGGAGATAAATGTTTGACTAAAAACGTAGTGCTGGCACCAACCATCACCTTTTGTTTCAATTAACAATAGCTCTAATCTTGTATTTTCATAAAGTTTTCCCATATGGCAAGATTGCTAGAGTCATGTCATCTCACTCTGTGAGCAACAGCTTATAGACAGCTTCACTTACTTCTTGAAAAAGGGCCACAGCACTGTTGAACTGCTGGCATTGTATAGACTGTTAGCTAGTAGCTGCAGATTAATAAGATTTGCAGGGACATAAACTGCATGGAGAGTTAGACATTCTGCTATATAAAGGCAGAGGTACCCTTGAACATCAGAAAACTAGTTTACTTTGTGTTAATGCCTTAAGCCCTCAGCCACAATGCTGGGTAACTTCTCAAGACTGCTCCTTACAGCCTGAATCCTATGGTCAGCTGCCAATTAAAGTAGACTGACCGACTGAATCAGGGAAACTTACCCAAGTGTTGACTCAAGACCTGGTCCAATGTGCGTACCTTAGTTCAGACTACCCAATAGGATTCAAGCCTATGAGTAATAAAATATCCCAACACAACCCTGGTTTACAGCTTAACAGGAGTTTTCAAATTCTGTTGCTAGGCCAGTTACCAGGGTTCCCTTTCTTGAAAACAGGTTTGAGCAAAGCTGCTGCCAAACTGTAATACCCAACCTTCCTCACCACTTGCTATACTAGCTAGGGTTGCTGGGAGTGATAGTCACAAATCATCTAGAGTAACCTGTGATTTCCACCATCTGCCATTACCCTCCCTCCCCCAACTGTGCAGCCACAGCGAGAGTGAGACTTCGTTTTAGGAAACTTTCAGTTCAAGCAGCTTGAGACAAAGGAGGATCAATGATGGCCAAGGGTTCCTGCCACAATTTACACTGTTACAAGCGGCCCAGACTCCTCTGCTATTGCCCAGGTGTCCCACAGCAATCACAAGGAGACTCCGCAGCATGCAAGCCCATGTGGGATGAGACCACCCTTGAGGTGCCAGCTTCATTCTGGCACCAAGTTAGAACATGGCTTTGTGTTAAAACTCTTAGGGCCTAAATAATTCCATCCCAATTTGTACAGCTATACGATTTTAAATTATTCTAATTTGTTAAATGGTTTGATACATGCTGCACTGTAAGAAAGCAAACTGGGACAGAACACCAACATTTCACTGGTTTCACCAGTTACTCATATTGAAAGTAAGCCCTGAAAAATTCACTTTTTAAAAAAATATCTACCTGTGGTTTTGCTAGGTAAAAAAAAGACTCCACACTCAAGCCAATTCTGACTAATTTGCTTTATTGTTAAATGCACATGGGGAAACTGTGGCAAGATGGCTCCATACTTCCATACCCTTCCAGTTAAAATGAGCACCTATAAAGGGAAAAAGATGAGGGAGTTAAAAGGAACAGCACTGAAGACAGAGCACTGTCAACAGGCGGATGGCCAAAATTTCAAAGGAAGGAAAGCAATATTTTATCTTTTTAAAGAAACCATGACTACAAAGTATGCCACTGAGGTTGTTTGCGGGGTAGGATAAACATTTCTTAAGTAAGTCGGGAGTGACAGTTATGCCTTTTTTTCAGCCCCTGATCAGAGTAAGAAATAGACATACAGTTTCCACAATGAGAATCTTATCAGGAATCTTTTGTTATACTGTAAAGCATTTTCCCCACACTATTTTAACTGACAGCCTGGTTTCATATGCTGCTAAAAACCAAGGTAGCTCAAGCAGTCAGGAAGGTGAAACTACAGGCCTTCCACAAGGAAACAAGGGCTCATTCCATGTTACTAAAGTTGGAAACTTTCCTCCCTCCCCCTCAATATTAAAAACATGACCAACTAGCTGTGTGTTCAGAGCTAACCAAATGTACAGTGTAATTCATTCATTACCAGAACATACAATGAAGAACATCAGTTCAGATGGCTCAAAGGCAGCCCTCCTCAACCTAGGTCCCCACAGAAGGGTCACGCTTCAGCCTATACAGCCTGTCATCCTTGATCACTGGCCAGACTGTCTGAGACTGATGAGAACTGGAATCCACCATCATCTGAAGGGTCACCGTTTGCTCATCCTTGGATTAAACAAATACAGAGGAAAGATCAAAAGTTAGGAACTACAAGAAGAAAGCCACACTTCTCTATATTAAACAGTAGCAGAGCAGTGCAACTTGAGTACCAAATGCTAAAGACATTCATAGAGCACAGTGGTTGGCACCCTACCCTGCTTGTCAAACTTCAGAAGCATCTGGAACCTGCCTGCTGCGGGCAACAAAATGCAAGACTAGATGAGATGGACATTTGTTATGTACCTAACCTAGGCCAACCACTGATGTAGCTGTGCCACCCAGCTGCTCTGGCCATGTTTTCCAACATGGAAGGGGAGAAAAGGAAAACAGTCAACAGCATCCTATAGAGTGCTCATTCATCAACAACTGTGTCGCCATGGGACTTCAGTCATTGGCTTTCGTCTTTATTTTATTCATGATATACAACATGTCGCTTTCCTCCCCCTCTCTTTCTGCAGCCATCTTCTTTCCCCTGGTGGCTGGTGGGAAACGTTTGCAGGAACTGACTTTGCAGGGTTTACATTCCTTTTTACAGGTTCGTGTGGGAGAGGAAAAGAGAACAGGGTCCACATGGACTTGCTGTGTTCTGCCCTTAAGGAAGCTCTCGCAGTGAGTGTATAGTTTTAAGGGCAGCTTAACATATACAGACTTCACATTAAGGGCAGCTGTTATTTTGGGATTTCCTTGCCTATCTACGGTCCAAAAAGTTAATAAGACAGGGCATGGAATTGCATTAGGCAAAAGCAGACTAAACCAGTTGTTTGTGTAACTGGGTGGAATGTACTGATGTCCCTTTTATTCCATAAAGGCAGGTTGTTTGGGTGGGTCTCTTGTTATTTTAAGCCAAAATTTAAATTACTCTGCTATAAATCTTAATTAGCTAACACACATTGGAAGCTGCTTAATACAGTGTAGATGTGTAAATTGCTATTGCTTAAAACAATTTGTAAGCTGCTCTGATGGCCTTGCAGCTGAAGAGTGGGGTATAAATAATATAAATAAATAAATAAATAAATAAATAAATAAATAACTAACAAGGGGCAACTGGACCAAAACAAATAGCCACACTCTAAGTGCCACACACAACATACTAGTTTTAATTTCTGGAACACAAACTTTTTGTTGTTGTGTGCCTTCAAACCATTTCTGACATATGGTGAACCTAAGGAGAACCTATTCCAGGATTTTCTTGGCAAGATTTATTCAGAGGGGGTTTGCCTTTGTTTTCTTCTGAGGCTGAGAGAGTATGACTTGTCCAAGGTCTCCCAGTGGGTTTCCATGGCCAAGGTGAGGATCTGAATCCTGGTCTCAGAGACACAGTTCAACACTTAAATGACTGTACCACACTGGCTCCCCTTTTACTATAGATTATCAGCAGCCAACGAGGGACCATATGATTTTTGTGCAAAATGAGATATCAACAAAGCTCTCCAGGTGGGAACAGGACACACCAGAGACAATAAGGAAACAAACGGAAGTTAACTATATTGAGATACAGAGGTCTAAATACTGAAGCCTGAACAGTGTGGCCAAAGACCAAGAGGGCCAATGGAAACTGGCCACGAGCTAGCCCATAAGAGGTAACTGTGTGGCTCTCCAAGTATTGTTGGACTGCAACAGCCCTAGCCACCACAGCCAATTGAGAGAAATAATAGGAGCTGGTGTACAACACTATCTAGGCTAGTTCCACACTCCTGAACTAGTCTGTTTATCTGCTACACTCCCTGCTTTGTTGAATTACAGTGTTATTTTCAGCAGTGGAAAAAAGAAAAGCCAGTCCTTAGTACAAATAATAACCATTCTACACTGCTGAAAGGTATCCCACTCTTACAGTTATACATGTTACAAAATGAAATGTTTAAATAAAATGTACACATTTAATTCAAACCCTTCAAACTTACCAAATAGATTTGACCAGAATGAAATGAATCAGTTTCTTTTATCTGTGTATTTGATTTTTTTCTTTGCCTCTCTTCTTTTTTTTAAGGTTTCATAATCAGTGTACAAGAAAGAATAAGAACACTAAAAAAATGCTGCCTTGGCTTTATATTCCAAGTCCTTCTTCTCTCTACTTTTGTTGTGTATCCAATCTCAAGTGTTCGTGGGCTTTCACCCTTCAATGCATTACACGCCTCAGCAAAACAGCCCTGAGAGTGTGCCAATAATGTGATATTTAATACACCCACACATGGCACAACAAAAGCAATTATGTACAGAACATCACTGCTAGGTATTTGCATCAAGCATAGAATTTACTTAACACTCGCCACTCTTCCCCCTGAGAAAGATGTGGCTATTCACCTTTGCATTCTGGGCAAGCTAATTTATGTTTGTTGTCTTCCAGGCTAAGAGGCACTAATCTATTTTTATGCAATATTTCAGGGGGGCAGGCACCGATCATATTCTGAAAGTGGGTATTTAAAAAATCAAAAATCCAATTAAAAGAGGTTAGAGACATACTACTTACTAGAGAACAGATGAGCAATTTGCAGTGCCCAAATCCCTTGAAGATGCTGCGCAACAGGAGAAACAGAAATCCTTCCAGTATTAATTGTTCCAACGAAACTCCACTATCATGTAGGAAGTGACATCACTCTGTCATGGAGCGCTGGTCTGCTTCCTCCCCACATCTCTTTCCGCCTGCAAGCCAGGACTGCAAGAGATCAGGCAGAATGAAGTGATCAATAAACTGTGTCTCACCAACCAAGAAGTATTAATGTTTTCCTATAGGAATGGGGCTAGAAAGACAGCTCTATACTCTGATGGCATGTCCATGCCTCCCTCCCGCCCCTACCTATATTTATACAAACTATGCTTCAATGAACCCTGTAGTATTCTAATAGCTTGTCAGAGGTTTCTCAAAAAGATGATCTACAATGATAGCCTCACTCCTCCAAGAGACAGCTTGCTCATAATAACCAATCTTCTTCTGTGATGTGCAGACACAAAGGAACACTCTAGGCTACACTGTACATACACAGTTCATTTGGAGTTATAGGGACCCCCATAAAGTCTGACCAGTACCCCATGTGTACAGTTGGTGCCCTTAGAGAACATCCTTCAGAATCTTCATTAATCCTTAAGAATTCTGTGACAGGTAAATGGATATGGGAAAAGCTGCCTGATAGTATGTTTGAAAATCGATGGAATATACTCTCCACTTGGTTTTGGGGACAGAGAAAGGAAGCTACTTTATACCAAACCCCTGACCACTAATTATTGCCTGTTCTCCATGGAACCAACTCCCCAGGTCTCAGGTATTTTTACTTTCACTGAGCTAAGACTTCTCTAAGACCAGCAATAAATAAAGAAAAATTCCCTGGGATCTTTAGGGCGCCTAAAGCTGTTGTAATCTCCTGCCCCCAGGCATTACAGTATTATAACAGAAAAACTGGTTTTCCAGTGTTCAGCAATACATTGTACCCAAAAACAAATCCATCATAGCTTGCCTCTTAATCAGTGACAAAAAAGACTCACTGATGGAAAATGTAAACCAACCCCACACACAGCTGGAGAAAGGTGCAATGATTCCATCTAATTTGTGTTTATGAAATAAATCACTTTAATTACTTGCAGTTTAACTGCTATCCAAGACAACCATGGGAAAGAAATATGCAAAAGCCTCAGTTGATATTCATTTTTCCCTCATAGCTGATATTTCAGACAGGGATAACATCACATCACAGGCTTTCAGAAGGAGAATGACTGAGAAAATAACTGAACAGCAGAATCCGTCTCTGAAGTCATAAGCTGATCAATATTAGTCCTTGTCATGGCCAAAATGTATTTATTACATTTATATCCAAACTTTACTCTGTTCAGGCAGGATAGAGTATTATACACACACATATTTTCATCCTCACAACAATTCTGCAAGGCAGATAACTCTGAAAGACATTGGTTACTCAGAATGCCTGAGGTCTAAGGACTTGGTGTTGGGTCTCTCTAGTCTTTGTGCAAGACACTAACCTCTACACCAAGCTGACTCTCAAATATATAAAGTATAGGTATAAACAAGTACTCAATGAGTACATATAATTTAAGTTTCCCCCAATGTCTCAGCAACGGCCTGATATAGTTTTTCTGCCTTCTCTAATGAATCAAGGTGACTTACAGTTAAAATACCTTATTCAATGTTTTTATTCATTGGATCAGGGTTTGACTGCTGTATTTCAGAATGGGGAAAAATATCTTCCCAGACTAGTTGTGAGTTTTCATTTGCTCAGTGGTATGAAACATCCCTCACTTACAATAAAGCCAGTTCAATGTCCCACCAGCACACAGAGCACAATCTCTCTTACTTATCACTTGAACCACATAGAATGTGGAGTACTCTATAAATGGGTTTAGCAGTACAGATTACTGGGCTTAGTACTGAAGGGCTACAGATCAACCTTCAAGTCGCTACCATTCCTATTAAACAAGTAAATCCTGTCCAGGTTTAGACAGCCACATAAGGTTATGGTTATAATGAAAGACTTTGGCTACAACGATTCATATTTTAATCTCTCTTATCAGCTATGAATCCCCTTGATAGCCCTGGGCCAGATATAATCTCTCAGGCTAACACAACACACACAGTTGTGCAGAGGGTAAAACAGAATAACCCTTGAACTGTTTAGAACAGTATTTCCCAAACTCCAGCCCTACAGGTGTTTTGGACTTCAGCACCCAGAACCCCTGATCACTGGCCAAGGCAGCTGGGACTTCTGGGAGTTGAAGTCCAAACATCTGGAGGACTGGAGTTTGGGAATCACTGGTTTAGAATAAGAGTAAGATGCAAATGAAACAGTTACTTCCTGTTAGGAAAAATACGCAAGCATAAGGATGCAGAGTCAACCAAACCCCTGACCACTAATTATTGACAAAATATTTTGACTGCTCATTATCTGATGACTCACTCTTTGGATGCTTGCAAATTAAGGGCAAGTTCTATTCATTCTACAAGGGATCCACTCTTGACAGTTTTTGCATACGGAGGCTTGCTTAGGACTGACCCAGCGTGTGTGTTACTTGCAAAGTGAGCTGCGTGGGTGTGTGTTTGTGTGTCACCAAGCTGACTGAGACTTTGCAAGCAGCGCGCAGGTGCAGGCAGTCCTAAGTGAGCCACCGTAATTCCCTCATGTTCCCTACATGGGTTCTGCTTTTCAACTAATTCCGGTTTCTGACATTGCTGCAGTCCCATACCTGTCAGATAAGCAGGGTCTTCCTGTATTTCCAGCCAGTACCTTACAGTTATTTGGGATCAAAACTCCCATCAGTTCCTGGCCACTGACCATGCTTGCAGAAGCTTACTAGAATTGCATTTCCTAACATCCAAAGAGCACCATACTGGCAAGGGCTGCTCTAGAATGTTATCTCCCCATGAGGAAAATTCTAACATGTATTCTTGACAGACTTTACACTTACTGAACCCACTTCTATGACTGCACCATACATATCAGTCTGCTTCAGACACAACAGGAAGCTATGGTTTCTCGTTGTCTGAATGAGACCTAGCAAGCTTCAGGTTTGCATGTTTCCATTCTGTTTTGCAATCATAAGAATTAGCTTAGTTGCATGTTTTCAAACAAGCCACTGTTTCAATTACATCCAAATCAAGGTAATTATCTGTTCTTTAAGGAGAGGTGTTTCCTATGTATTTGTGTGCAATTCTACAGCTTGTGCATGCAGCAACAAACTAAAGTTTCCCATTACATTTAAAACAGCTTTCAGGCTCCTTCTGAGAAATAAATTTGGGTATTTGAAAAACGGTGCTACTTCTAAAGTCAGTTTACCATCCAGATTCATCACAGGCACGTCTTGCTTTCTTCTCAGGATCAAAACCAGACGTGACTTCAAGCACATCTCTGAATTGCATGCTTGTGCCTGGCCATGTCTTTATTTACCAAGAGCAGCTGCAGAGCCAGAGAGGGAGGGTGTTCACCCTTTGCTCCATGCCACTTCCCCAGTGGAAAACCCTCCCCTAAAAACCCCAATCAAACAAAACACAATTATGTGCCACAATTCTGCAATGATTAAAATTAGGGTAAACATCAGTCAATAGAGTGGGTGGGTGGGTGTTTTGCCTGGAACATGGCCCAACACCCTCTTCCCCTTCCTAGCTGCTTTTTGCAAACATAGAAACAGCTAATAGCAAAGCATACTATTAAAATGGACTTGAAGTCACATTTTCATTTGTCCTTCACTACACTCCTAAATGAGTTTAGATGGTAATCGATATTCAGCGAGCGCTGCCATTTCTCATCTGGATCATTGAGCCCTGATAGAGACTTTATGATGAAGAGCAGCAATCATCTAATATAACAAATGCAACTCCATTCTTCCTCTCTTCAGAGCATCTGAACTATGTGCTTCAAGGAAAAAAAACATTCACTTTCTTTTACAGGAACTCATCTTTCATCTTAAAAACAAAATCCAATGTTTCTGATGTAGACAACACAAAAGGCATTTCAACATGCACTATGGGGTCTTTGTTGAATTTCCACTTCTGTTCTGAACTCAGGCTATGCTTCTAGCCCTCAGGATCAGAGCGATAAGATGACAAGGGAAAGTAATAAAGAAGCAAAGAATTCCTTTCCAAATCTACTCGACCCACTTTTATGGCTTGTTTTACCCTCACAGAGTAAAGGAGAAAATGTAATTTTTCTTCTTTCAACATCAAGGTTTTCTGTTGGCTGAGGTGGGCGTGTTTCATTGGTCTCAGAGATTTCGTGCATTTTAAAGAATTATTTTTGCAAATGTCTGTAAATGTACAAACTTTAAAACTGCAAGAAATGCTGCCTTGTTTCACATCTATTAAGGAACAGTTTGGGTTGTTATGGTCATCTTTTTGCTCAATCAGCCTGTTTTTCTGTGCTTTCTGTGTACGTTTAGCTTTACAAAGTAAAAAGGCACTAAGACTTTTGCACAATGCAGAAAATACAACAAAAAGTGCTTGCTGACTACCTCTGGAAGCAAAACTCTCACAGGATTCAGAGACCTTAATCATCTGCCTCACAGTGTTGGGATGGCCTGTCTCAACCAAAATGTCTCCAACTGCAAGTATTTTAGCATTCTTACTTCACAGAAGCAACAATGTACAGCTACCATGCTGCAGTTACACACAGAAGCAGACAGAACTGAGCCAATGTTTCCTGCTGGGGCAGTCAAACTCACTGCATGCTGTTTGTGTGTGACCCTTAGAAGGAGATTTTTAAAATGCAATATGACTACAGAACACACTTACCAGTGGGCAAACAAATCAGAAATATCTTCTTGATGTAAGGATTCTGCTGTGTTTACATCTTAACACGATGAAATGTTGCATCTTCACAAGTGCCTGTGTTGGTATGTTTGTCAAAGAGGCACATGCAGCCTAATAAGAAAACAGGCAAGCATTAGCAACAACTGTAGAAACAAACTATGCCACACATGTGAGACTTCCCCAAAGTTGAGCTTTCAGAATCCACAACTCAACAAGAAGAAAGATTCTCCTTTTCAGACAGGGATAACTTTGTATCATCACCAGCTCAACTTTTTACAATCTGGACCAAATGAACATACCAAAATATACCAAAATCAAGGGAATTTTGCTCTAGTCCTTCTTTTGAGCACTTAAATATTAATCTTTCATCCTACTGGTGACACCTAGTGGACAGTACACAAAACCTCAGCATTTTAATGGCAGATGGTTAAGGGACAGCCTTGTTGCCTTCCAAATCAACATACCTCTGAGCTGTTTTTTATGTTACAGGCATGCCTCTGTTAACAAAGCCCTCACAAAGAAGCTTCTTTTTACAAAGTCTTATTCCTTCTTTTCTTCTGTCCAGCTGGAGGGTTTTTTTAAAAAAAAAACACTGGCGGGATGGTGGTGATGGAGAACCACAGACATTCAAGCCCTATGCAACAAAAGGTTAAGAAGCTGCCTGTCACTATTATAACCTCAGAAGCCAATCACAGAATCACAATGGAGGACCTAGAAGATGCCTTAGAGACCTGTTTTCTCTGGGCATCTTCTAGGTCCTCCAGCACGACTATGACATGCTTGGGCCTGGATTCATTCATTATAATAGGGTTCGCTATTATCCGTGGTAAGTCTGTGAACATATCCCCTGTGGATACAGGGATTATACTGTACAAGCAGAAAATATTGAAGACTGGGAATGACTACTGAAGAAAGTAAAGGAATTAAGTGCAAAGGCAGGTTTTGAGGTTTAAAGTTGAACATTAACAAAAATAATGACCACAGATTATTTACATAACTTTAAAGAGGACAAGACAAGATCCTGAAGTGTCAAGATATATTACTGAATACTAAAGTCAGGATGGTCCATGCCATTATATTTCCCATTTCTATGTATGGTTGTGAAACAAGGACAGTGAAGAAAGCTGATAGGAAGAAAATTAAGTCATTTGAAATGTGGTGCTGGTGAAGAGTTCTATGGATACTGTGGGTGGCTAAAAAGACCAATAAAGGGGTCCTAGACCAAATCAAGCCTGAACTCTCCCTAGAAGCCAAGGTGACTAAACTGAGACTGTCATACTTTAGTCATATCATGAGAATGTGGCAATTAGAAAAGCTAACAATGCTTAGCAAGGTAGAAGGCAGTAAGAAGAGGAAGACGGCATTCCAGAAGGATAGACTCAATCAAGGAAAACCATGGGTGACTTGAAGGTCTCTCATTCATGGGGTTGCCATAAATCAAAGTCAACTTGATGGCAGTTAACAACAACAAGATTTCATTACAAGTTAGGTACACAGTAAGTAATTATTCAGAATTGTTTCAAAATCATTTTTCATGTCATCAAAAAATTGCGATCCATTACATTTATATGCAGATTCCTTGTTCTCATCTACTCCATTTCTCCAAACTGTACCTTCATTGGCCTTCTCTGCCTTTCTACTTAGAGAGACAAGGCCTCAAAGAGTGGATATTTCAAGTACATCACCTGCAGGGTAGGACTGGTTATCTCCTGTCTCCATAAACTGCTCTTCACATAAAGCATAATCAGAATTTGTATAATTAGAATTCCTGATGGTATCTTTGACCTAGGCTCTTACCAACTGCTGTAAGACAATTATGAGCCCTGTTTTAATTAACAAAGCATCCTATTTAAGTTTTTTTTAATCAGAATTTTAAAAATCACTGATTTTCATCAACCCTGCAATAAAAGCTTTATTATGGTAACAATGTCATCTTTTTCAGCCAGTTACGATAGCAATCATAAATATATGCAACACCTAGATAGCACACAATCACAAGTTCAGCAAATCCTGAATAGAAGGCAAAGGGGTTTCACAGGCAAATGAGAGACATGGGCATTTGTGCTGGATGTATTACTCTGTGCCTTCAGATACAGTTATACTGCTTTAAACTAAAGACAGGAGTGAGGAACATGTGGCCTTCTATATATTGCAGGACTGCAACTCCCATCAGCCCGACATGAAGACTGCAAGCCATTTCCCATTCCTGCCTTAATTTTATTATTTTATTCTGCCTTAATTTTATTATTTTATTTTTATTTATATTACTTATTTATATCCCGCTCTTCAGTCACAAGGCTATCAGAGCGGCTTACACATTTGTTTTAAGCAATAGCAATTTACACATCTACATCTCCCATTCCTGCCTTAAGTTTATTATTTTTATTTATATTAGTTATTTATACCTTGCTCTTCAGCCAGAAGGCTATCAGGGCGGCTTACAAATTGTTTTAAGCAATAGCCATTTACACATCTACACTGCATTAAGCAGCTTCCAATGTGTTTTAGCTAATTAAGATTTATAGCAGAGTAATCTAAATTTTGGCTTAAAATAACAAGAGACCCATCCAAACAACCTGTCTTTATGGAATAAAAGGGACATCAATATATTCCACCCAGTTACACAAACAACTGGTTTAGTCTGCTTTTGCCTAATGCAATTCCGTGCCCTGTCTTATTAACTTTTTGGACCACAGATAGGCAAGAACGTCCCAAGAATAACAGCTGCTCTTAATGTGAAGTCTGTGTATGTTAAGCTGCTCTTAAAACTATAAACTCGCTGCAATAGAATTTGAAGTAGAATAGAAGGTAATAATAGAATATTTACAAGAGATTTGGGGTAATTGGATTGGAGGGGGACTACTAATCTAAAGATCAATTTAAATCAATGATTAATACCTACTATACTTTATGTTTAAGGATGTTGATTTGATTATCATGTAAATTAGAAAGACCAAAATTAAGAAAGTAGTAGAGAAAAAGGTTAAACTTAATGGGAAGTAGCGAATGAGAGCAAATGAAATGAGTGTTAGTGAGAGGATGGTGTAAGTGTTAATTTGGAAGAAAGATGAGGAGTGTGTTTTAGGTTTTTTTATATCGAAGTATAATTTATGTCAATGCTTGATATGACTGTAAAGACGTGCTAAAACTGTATGACATTTGATTGGTTTACATGATGTCGAACTAAGAATATTCTAATAAAAATGAATTTAAAAAAAACTATTAGCTAACACACAGCAATTAGCTAACACACATTGGAAGCTGCTTAATGCAGTGTAGATGTGTAAATTGCTATTGCTTAAAACAATTTGTAAGCCGCTCTGATAGCCTTGTGGCTGAAGAGCGGGGTATAACTAAATAAAATAAAAAATAATAAAACTATACACTCACTGCGAGCGAGAGCTTCCTTAAGGGCAGAAGGCAGCTAGTCCATGCGGGCCCTCTTCTCTTTTCCTCTCCCACACGAACCTGTAAAAGGAATGTAAACCCTGCAAAGTCAGTTCCTGCAAACGTTTCCCACCAGCCACCAGGGGAAAGAAGATGGCCGCAGAAAGAGAGAAGGGGGGAAGCGACACTTTGTACATCACCAATAAAACAAAGACGAAAGCCAGGGACTGAAGCCCCATGGCGACACACCGGCCCCCGCGGGACAAGAACCACAGCACGGCAGAGTCCTCAGCGTGAGGGCTGCAAAGGATGGCAAGAGATCCTACCGAAGGCCCCATCTTACCTCCAGCGCCGCCATGTCTGGCCTCTTGGCCCGCTAGAGAAGGAAAAGAAGGGAGCGCCATGCGCCTGCGCAAACGGGAGTCTGGCCTTCGGGGGGAATGTCTCGTTCTACTACCTCTCGCGAGACCAAAGGTTCTACTGGGGACTGTAGTTTTGTTGGCTTTTGCAACTCAACCTCTTTCGCGGTGGCACAGGTCATACCTGCTGCCAGGAGTGTTTGCCCGGGTCCGTCGGCAAAACTGCTCTTAAGTTTAAAACCCACGGTGCAGACAATTAGTTTCTCTCCTTCCTAAGCAAGCACGGTTTTTGTCAAAACCTCCCTAAAAGATGCAATCCAAAATTCTTACAGTTATAGTGCTTTTATTTAACTGCTCTGGCTGCCTCCTGTGGAATTCCGGGATTTGTAGTTCAGGGAGGGGTATTTAGAACTCTCAGCCAGAGAACTCTTAGGCTTCCCTAAACTACAAACCCCAGAATTCCACAGGAGGCAGCCAGAGCATGCCTCCTGTGGAATAATAGCACAGTACTGTAACAGTGTAGTGTGATAAAGTTAAGAACACGAAGTATCTTTTCTTCCTAGAAAAGTGGCTCCAGCCCTTTGTTGCCATTTTCTGCAGTTTTCTGAGTTCTACAAGATCTGATCCCAGAATTGAACACAGTATTCCAAGTGGGAAATACAATTGTCAAGCGCTGTGTGTCTGTGCCTTCAACTTGCCTGTTGACTTATGGCAACCCCATTAATTTCTCAGAGCAGTATTTTATTTTTGTTCTTTTTCCTAATGATCTCTACCATAGAATTTGCTTATGACGACTTCTTTCCAAATTAGTCACTGCCAGTCGCTCTCCATTAGTATAAACATTACGTTGCTATTTAGCTCTAATGTATATTACGTTACAGTTGCTCGCTTTCCAAATCTATAAGACTTGCACCATAGATTTGTGTAATTGGCTTTTTGATAGTGACAGATCCATTTTCAGTTCTCATCCTCATTACCCCTAGCATGAAATTTACTCCTTTTCCTCCCACAGCACCACACAGACTGAGGATGTTTTCTTTCTGTCTCAGGTTAGATGGCACAGAAAGTAGGGTTGTTGTTTTTTTTAATAGTTATTATTGTGCTTTAACTGCTTTTCAATTTGTTGTAAACTAATGTTTTTAACATAGCCATGTATTTAATTGTTTTTAAACGTTTATATAAGGTTTTGTTTTAACTTATATGGCAAGCCTCCTTGGGCCCCATATTGGGAGAAAGGCTTGAGACACACACACACACACACACACACACACACTTGTCCCTTCACATTTGCTGGGGTTTGGTTCCAGGACCCCCTGTGAATACCAAAATCCGTGAATACTCAAGTCCCATTATATGCAATGGCATAGCAAAATGGTGTCCTTTATATAAGATGGCAAAATCAAGGTTTGCTTTTTGGATTATTATTTTTTTAAAAATATTTTCAAGCTGTGAATACTTAAATCTGTGAATGCCAAATCCGTGAATATGGAGGGACAACTGTATATAGTTTGTCACCATGTTAACTGTAATATAGTTTGCTTTATAATATTAATTAATTAATTAAGGTTTGTTTTGTAATGAATTATTCTTTCACTATTTTGGAGATTAAATTCCATAGCAAAAGGTGAATGTAAATCTTGACCCCCTTCCCCATTCATGAAATCTATCTTAATTTTAAAGCCAACTTGCATTCAGCAGGTAATTTTCAGTTCCCTTTATAGGAGCAGTAGAACATTTATAATCAACCATCCACTAATACAGAATACAGACCCTTAGCCTCAGTAAAACTGACCATGAGACAGAGCTTGGAAAAGTTAGCTTTTGGGCTACAACTTCCAATCACAGAGTTGTAGCGTACCCTCTAACATTTCTCAGAGGAGAGCTGGGACACATCTGGCCAAGCAACATCAGAGTGGGGTCAAGACAGCAACAGCTATTAATGAGGAAGAACACATGAGGTAGGAGATGCTGCAGCGGTTTGCTTTTGCCTGCATCTACAGGGAAGGTCAAGATTCTGCCCCCTCCTTTCCCCTCTCCACACTGAGTTAACTGATTGCAAACCCCTTTTGCACTTTGAACTCCATTTGCAGCAGTTGAAGTAAGCCAAGGATTGGGGGGGGGTTGTGGGAGAGGGAGAGAGAAACTGGGACATCTTGAAAGCCACTGAAAAAGTGAGGTGACAGAGGATTAATTGGGGCTAACCCTACAGGCACCAGATCCCATCTGATCTTGGAAGCTAAGCAGGGTCAGCCCTAGTTGTAACTTGGATAACAGACTGCCAATGAATACCCGGTGCTATAGGCTATATTTCAGAGGAAGGAACTGCCAAACAGGGCTGTCACTAGGGGGGTGCAGACCATACCAGGTGAAACCATTCACTGCCACCCCTCCGCTGCCACGCTAACTTTGCTGCCTGTCATCCCTCAGCAGGGATGAACCTCTGCGTAGCAGCTTTGACTTGGGCCAGGGGAACCTCCCTAGTTGTCAGCCAAACCTCTGCACACTAGTTTCTTTCTTTCCCCAGGGCCAGAGGAGAGAAAGAAACCACTACCATGCAGAGGTTCATCGGACAATGGCCGTTGGCCACGTAGGCAGGCCTTTATATGCTTGCCTGATGATCTCACATGAAGCAAGTGGGCGAAGTAAGTGTGCAGCAGCAGCAGCAAGGAAAAGGCGGTGGTGGCTACAGTGCAACCTGCCCCATGAAGCCTGGGCTTTCTGAGAATGTCCCCTGAGGAAGAGGGGTAGCAGTGGCAGCACTGGAAACTCTTGCCATCCTGGGGACACTGTCAATGCTGTCAGCCAGAGGAGGTGTACAACTGAGCAGCGGCGCTCCCTGGGGATTCACGTGAAGAGGAGGAAGAGAACATGGGAAGCTTTAGATGGATGTATACATGCATGCAACTTGGATGGGTGCATTAACAATGTGTAAGGCAGGGGTATCACTGGGTATCACTGAGTGAGAGAGTTTCACTCACTTTTGTTTATATTATGTGACCAGTGAATAAATACTGAGATACCATGGATTTCGGAGGGTATTTTTTTAGTCCGTGTCGAGGCTGGGTAAACAATTCCCTAACCATAATGTCTGGAAATCCTTTTTTTTAAAAATAAAAAGTATATTTTATTGATTTCATACAGGAAAAAGACAGGGGGGAAAAGACAACAGATATACAACAACATACAATCACCTCCAACTTCCCGCTTTTCACTGACTGCTTCTAAAAAGTATAATATTTCACCTCTACCACTTAATCGTTCATATATATATATATATATATATATATATGTATATATGTATGTATATATATATATATATGTATATATGTATGTATATATATATGTATATATGTATGTGTATATATATATATGTATATATGTATGTATATATATATATACATATACACACACACACACATATATATATACATACACAATCTTCCTCATTTTAGAGAAAGGGATGTACTTTAAATAACAACCCTTTTTATCTTTAGTCTCCAATTTAATTCTTAACAAATTCCATAAATGGTTGCCAAATATCTAGGTGTATCTGTATAGGATTTCCTTTTAACATATTCATTAATTTATTTGATTTCCTTAGTTCTTGTAGTTTTCTTATCCATTCTTTAATAGCTTGGATCTTCCTTTGCTTCCAGTACTTGGTTGGCAAAGACTATTCTTACCGCTGTAATCAAATAACAAAGTAAAACCTTATTTTCTCTTTCAATGCTGTTTTCCATTTCCAACATATTTAATAAAAAATAGTTCTGGAAATCCTTATTAGTTGTAGTTACTTCAGTCCTCCTTACAGGAACCTCTTGTG
Organism: Gambelia wislizenii; assembly: GCA_030847615.1. NCBI lineage: Eukaryota > Metazoa > Chordata > Lepidosauria > Squamata > Crotaphytidae > Gambelia > Gambelia wislizenii. The sequence goes on from JAUMIR010000002.1 coordinate 193,611,327, forward strand.
AAGTTGTTGGCCTGAATTCCTTTTACATTGGGCTTCTTCTCTTGGAGTTTGTACACCTGCATTACTCAATGAGAATTGCTGGCGAGCCATCAAGGATTGGGCTTGAAAATGTTCCCTCCACTGCTTCATTTGTATTTTTCTGAATGTGAAGGATGGAGGGAGGGAAGAGTGGAACGTGAAGTCAGAAAGGGACAGCTTGGTTGTGCACTTTGGTTACATTATAGAATAGTTTACATTTGTTCAGGTTTTCAGTGTACTCTAGTTTTATTTATTCCATTGCATTTGTGTGCTACTTTTCCTCCTTGGGAGTGGAAGGTGGTGTGTGTTGCTAGTTCATTGTCTCCACCCATATTTTATCCTTCCGGCAACCCTGTGAAGTAGGTTATGCTGAGAGATGGTGACAGGGTAGGCCTTACCTTTAGGCAGTGTGAGGTAGCCACCTCAGGCAGCAGATTTTGAGCACAAGGTTAGCCACTTCATTGTTAATTTTTTATTGTCTGGGATGGCAAGTGGTGCCTCTTGGATTTTTTTACCCCCTCATGTGCCTATTAATTTGGCTGGGTTTGTGTACTATGTGCTTTAGTTGGTTTACTGGGGTAGACTTGTGAAGTAAAAGGTATTGGACTACCTGTGGATAGGGATTGGCCCAGTGGCAAACAGTGAACATGGTAGGTGGGTGGGAAACAGCCATGACCCTGAGTGTGTTGGGGAAAAGCAATTAATAGATTTTACTTACCTTTTTAGATTTTCTGAATACTGTAGTCACAGAGTGTTACTCTATTTTTTTTATGACCATTTGTTCCATGTAAAAGAGGTACAGGTGCAATCCTTGGTGTCCTCTTTCTTGGGGACTGGAATGTATTCTGTTCAGTTGATCCAATTACTCCTTCAATGGCTATTAGTGTTGTTGGTGGTGCATTTCAATTCCATATGACCCCACTGATTACAATTCTCCCACCCACTTAAGCGTTGTTGTTGTTGTTGTGTGCCTTCAAGTCATTTCCAACTTATGGCAATTCTAAGGAGACCCTATCACAGAATATTCTTGGTAAGATGTATTCTGAGGCTGAGAGTGTATGACTTGCCCAAGGTTTCTCAGTTTCCATGGCCAAGCAGGGATTCAAACTCTTGTCTCCCAGATTCTTAGCCCAGCACTGAAACTACTACCTCTGGCTTTTCTTCTCTCTGGCTTTTCTTCGCAAACGAAGATTCAGGAAGGACTCATCCCGTGCTTTCTGCAAGCGCGCTGATGACTAAAGAGGCCAATCCGAGATAAACAAGTCCATTTGCAGAAAGCACAGCAGAAGGTCTCCTTGGGCGATGTTTTTGGGATGTGATTCTTTCTGCGTTGTCATTTCTCTTTGAGACTTGTTCGGCGTGAGTTCTCAAATAAGGCTGCAGCATTGTGGATAGTGCGTCTCCATGTCTCCCGATGAGAGGCCAGGGCGGACCATTGTTGGTGATCAATTTGGCCGAGCCTGAGATGTTGTTTCAAGGAGTCTTTGTATCGCTTTTTTGGGGCGCCCCTCTTACGCTGACCCGTGGCGAGTTCACCGTAGAGTAGTATTTTTGGGAGGCAATGGTCCTCCATCCTAGAAATGTGCCCTGCCCAGCGCAGCGGCATTCTCAATATCATGGCCTCAATACTGGTGATCCCTGCTTGCTCAAGGACAGCAACATTCGTCACATAGTCAGTCCAGTGTATATTTAGGATTGTACGTAGACAGCGCTGATGAAAGCGCTCGAGGAGTCGTAGGTGGTGGCGATAGGTGACCCATGTTTCAGATCCATAAAGGAGGATAGACAGTACAATGGCTCTATACACGCTGATTTTTGTGCTTTGCCTCAGGTGTTTATTGCTCCAGACTCTTTTGTGAAGTCTTCCAAATGCAGTATATGCCTTTGCTAATCTGTGATCGATCTCTTTGTCAATCTTGGCATCTGAGGAGATGATACTTCCCAGGTAGGTGAACTGCTGAACAGACTTGAGCACAGATTTGCTGACGGCAATGTGGGGATGGTGGTGTTTGTCCTGTGGTGCAGGCTGGTAAAGAACTTCTGTTTTCTTCAGGCTGACTTCCAGCCCAAACAGCTCTGCAGCTGTTGCAAAGCAGGATGTTCGGCGCTGCAGAGCTGCTTCTGTGTGGGCAACAAGGGCAGCATCATCAGCGAAGAGCAGCTCACGGACTAGGTAGTTTAGAGTCTTAGTGTGAGCCCTCAGCCGGCTTAAGTTAAACAAGCTACTATCAGTACGGTAACGTATATAGATGCCATCGTCTTCTTCAAGCTCTGCCATAGCCCTTTGGAGCATCATGCTAAAGAAGATTGTAAATAAAGTTGGTGCAAGAACGCAACCTTGCTTCACTCCATTGGTTATTAGAAAGGGCTCTGAAAGAGCATCACCATATCTGACTTGTCCACGCTGTCCCTCGTGTAGCAAGATAATCATTTTAAGGAATTTGGGGGGACATCCTAGTCTTTCCAGGATCTGCCACAGACCTTTTCTACTCACAGTGTCGACGGCTTTGGTGAGGTCGACAAATGTTACATAGAGACCCTTGTTCTGCTCCCTACATTTTTCTTGCAGTTGTCTAAGGGCAAATACCATGTCTGTAGTACTCCTATTGGCTCTGAAGCCACACTGGCTTTCAGGGAGAAGTTCTTCTGCAATAGCAGGAACTAATCTGTTCAGGAGTATCCTTGCAAGGATTTTTCCAGCAATAGAGAGCAGTGTTATGCCTCGATAGTTCATCTCGGAGGTCTGATGGCAGTTCCCCTTTTTCCCAGCAATTCACAAGGAATTCGTGGAATTTTTCGTGTAGTGCATGACCTCCATGTTTCCAAACTTCAGGTGGGATTCCATCAATCCCAGCTGCCTTGCCATTTTTCATCTGCTGTATGGCCTTAAGGGTCTCTTCCAAAGTGGGAGCTATGTCCAATTCATTTTTCATCGGTTTTTGTATCATATGTTGGATAGCTGAGCCTTGGACTACTCAGTTGGCGCTAAAGAGACTTTGAAAATGTTCAGCCCAACGATTCAGGATGGAGGCTTTATCAGTAATTAATGTTTGACCATCTGTACTGTATAAGGAGCTTTGGACCTGATAAGTAGGTCCAAACACTGCTTTAAGAGCTTCATAAAATACTCTATGATCACCCAGATCTGCACAGCGTTGTGTCTTTTCTGCTATATTGATCCATTACTTGTTCTGCATGTCTCGGAGTTTTTGTTGTAGTTTACTACATGTGAGGCGGAAAGCTGCTTTTCTTACATGGCAGAAACTAATACACTGCGTAAGTTTATGTGTAGAAATCTGTCAGCAAACATTTCATGAATCTAGTGATGTGGACGGTGTCCACAAAAACATATTCCATAATAAAATAGGTTAGTTTTTGAAATGCTACAAGATCCTTTGTTATTTTTTTCATGTTGCTTTTCCACATGTGACAATGAGGGAACCAAATACTAGGGAAATCTGGCATTTGTCAGAGGGTTTGCTTTGAATTGTTTGGGCAACTCTGTAGCCATGTTCAAAGGATGTTTGGAAATGGGAGGGTGTGTAGGTGTGAAGACTTTGAGTGTGAGAACCAAGGTCACTGGATCTGCCTGGTACTATGTGGGAAAGACTGTTCCTAAATGTGGAAGAGGTGACTGCAAACAGTTTTAAAAGTGAAACTTGGGGGAAAGTGTTGCAATGACTATCCACTGTGCCGATCCTATACTTCAATAAAGCTTGCTTGGATTCATCCAGAAGCGGCTTCTTTGAGTAAGCAAATACAGGGACATTACAGCATTTCCCACTACATATATAGTAAAAGTCATTGGGGCTTACCACATGAGGGAAGGGAAGTGGACGTAAGGCCCAAGAGTAGCACGTCTTGCCTTGCCTTATCGCACAACATTGGCATGCTTCAGCTATTCTCCTGTTCCGGTTCTATGGGAGATGGTGGTAAAAGAGAGTCTTTTTTCTAATGGATTTTACCAGAGGTATATTGGGGGTTCCTCAAGGAATATAAGTGCCATCCACCAATGAAGCTGCACCCTGTTTTGTAAACAAGCTAACAGGCTATTGGACTGCAGTCTGAGCTTGCAGTCCTATGAAAACATATGCAGAAATAAGTTCCACTGAACTCAATGGCATTGACTTCTGAATAGGGCTGCATAAGGTTGCACTTTGGAGGTTTTCTTTGATCTCAGTATTGCGGCTTCAGTTAATAACAGACTGTCATCAGGAGAGCTGATTTCAATAAACTCAGGGAAACTCTGGGGTGATCCCATGGTCAGGAATACTAAAAAAGAAGAGACCTCAAGATGGATGGGACTTTCTCAAAAGGGAGATACTGAAGGCACAATTTCAAACTCAAGAAACCAGGATGGATGAGTAAAGAAATTTCAACGTAGTTAAGTTTTAAACGGAACATGTATAGGAAATGGAAAAAGGGGGAAATCACCAAAGAAGAATTCAAACAGATACCGAACACGTGTAGGAGTAAAGTCAGAAAAGCTAAAGTGCAGAATGAGCTCAGGCTTGCTAGAGAGGTTAAGAACAATAAAAAGGGTTTTTTTGGGGGTATGTCCGCAGCAAAAGGAGGAAGAAGGAAATGGTAGGGCCACTACGTGGAGAAGATGGCAAAATGCTAACAGGGGACAGAGAAAAGGCAGAATTACTCAACACCTTCTTTGCCTCAGTGTTTTCAGAAAAGGAAAAGGGTGACCAACCTGAGGATAAAGGAACAGAGGACACAATAGGGGAAATCCAGCACAGAATAAGCAAAGAGGCAGTACAGGAATACCTTCTTAAATGAAATGAATTTAAATCTCCAGGACCAGATGAACTACATCCAAGAGTATTAAAAGAGCTGGCAAATATAATCTCAGAGCCATTGGCAATAATCTTTGAGAACTCCTGGAGAACAGGAGAAGTCCCAGCAGACTGGAGGAGGGCAAACGTTGTCCCCATCTTCAAAAAGGGGAAAAAAAAAGAGGATCCCAACAATTATCGTCCAGTTAGTCTGACATCAATACCAGGGAAGATTCTAGAGCAGATCATTAAACAGAGAGTCTGTGAACATTTAGAAGGCAATGCCATAATCACAAAAAGTCAACATGGGATTCAGAGAAACAAGTCATGCCAGACTAATCTGATCTCTTTTTTTTTGATAAAGTTACCAGCTTGGTAGATGAAAGGAACGCTGTGGATATTGCATACCTTGATTTCAGTAAGGCCTTTGACAAGGTTCCCCATGACATTCTTGCAAACAAGCTTGTAAAATGTGGGCTAGACAAGTTAACTGTTCAATGGATTTGTAATTGGTTGACCGGCGAAACCCAAAGGGTGCTCAGCAGTGGCTCCTCTTTGTCTTGGAAAGATGTGACCAGTGGGGTGCCACAAGGTTCGGTTCTGGGCCCTGTGCTATTCAACATCTTTATCAATGACTTGGATGACGGAATTAGGGGCACACTTATCAAATTTGCAGATGACACCAAATTAGGAGGAGTAGCTAATACCCTAGAGCACAGGATCAAAATTCAGAATGACCTGAATAGACTGGAGAGCTGGGCCAAAGCTAACAAAATGAAATTCAATACGGAGAAATGTAAGGTACTGCACTTAGGGTGGAAAAATGAAATGCATAGATACAGGATGGGGGAGACCTGGCTGAATGAGACTACATGCGAAAGGGATCTAAGAGTCCTAGTAGACCACAAGTTGAACATGAGTCAACAGTGTGATGCGGCAGCTAAAAAGGCCAATGCAATTTTGGGCTGCATCAATAGAAATATAGTGTCCAGATCAAGGGAAGTAATAGTGCCGCTCTATTCTGCCTTGGTCAGACCTCACCTAGAATACTGTGTCAATTTCTGGGCACCCCAGTTCAAAAAGGATATGGACAAATTGGAGCATGTCCAAAGAAGGGCGACTAAAATGGTGAAAGGTCTGGAAACCATGCCTTATATGGAGAGACTTAGGGAGCTGGGTATGTTTAGCCTGGAAAAAAGATGGTTAAGAGGTGATATGATAGCCCTGTTTAAGTATTTGAAGGGGTGTCACGTTGAGGATGGAGCAGGCTTGTTTTCTGCTGCTCCAGAGACTGGAACACAGATCAATGGGTGCAAGCTCCAGGAACAGAGATTCCACCTCAACATTAGGAAGAACTTTTGGACAGTAAGAGCTGTTTGGCAGTGGAACGCACTCCCTCGGAGCGTGGTGGGGTCTCCTTCCTTGGAGGTCTTTAAACAGAGGCTGGATGGCCATCTGTCGGGGATGCTTTGATCATGATTTCCTGCGTGGCAGGGGGTTAGACTGGATGGCCCTCGTGGTCTCTTCCGACTCTGCAATTCTATGCTTCTATGATTCTAAACTTTAGTTGACTGTATCTGAGTAAATCTGTAGAACAGCAAAACCAGTCATTTTTAAGAAAATGTTACCTCTTTTTCTCCTTCTCCTTCATGGTGAACATGTGCATCCCAACAGGCACTCTTTCAGAGGAGGGTTTCTTTCCATGTCAAACAGAAGGTGGAGTGCCTCTTTCTTTCTTTTTTCTTTTTTTTTTTAAAGTATCTTTATTAAAATTAAAAGAATAGGCAAAGAGCTTGTTCAGGAATACCTGGCCAGTATAAATGAATTCAAGTCTCCAGGGCCAGATGAACTACATCCAAGGGTATTAAAAGAACTGGCAGAAGTAATCTCAGAACCACTGGCAATAATCTTTGAGAAATCTTGAAGAACAGGAGAGGTCCCAGCAGACTGGAGGAGGGCAAATGTTGTCCCCATCTTTAAGAAGAGGGGGGGAGAAGACTTAGATAATTATTGCCCAGTAAGCCTGACATCAATACTAGGGAAGATTTTAAAGCAAATCATTAAAGAGACAGTCTGTAAGCACTTAGAAAGGAATGCTGTGACTACTAAAGTCAACGTGGGTTTTTGAAAAATAATCATGCCAGACTAATCTTATCTCTTTTTTTGATAGAGTTACACACTTGGTAGATGAAGGGAATGCTATGGATGTAGTATATCTTGATTTCAGTAAGGCTTTTGACAAAGTCCCCCATGATATTCTTGCAAAAAAGTTAGTAACATGTGGGCTAGACAATGCAACTGTTAGGTGGATTTGTAATTGATTGATGGGCCGAATCCAAAGGGTAGTCACCAATGGCTCCTCTTCATCCTGGAAAGGAGTGACCAGCGGTTGCCACAGGGTTCTGTCCTGGGCCCAGTGCTATTCAACATCTTTATCAATGATATGGATGAGGGAATAGAGGGTATGCTTTTCAAGTTTGCAGATGACACCAAATTAGGAGGGGTAGCTAATACTCCAGAGGACAGGATCAGAATTCAAAATGACCTTATCAGATTAGAAAGCTGGACCAAAACTAACAAAATTAATTTCAACAGGGGGAAATGTAGGTTACTACACTTGGGCAGTAAAAATGAAAAGCACAGATCTAGGATAGGTGACACCTGGCTTGCTGGCCGTACATATGAAAGGATCTAGGAGTCTTAGTGGACCACAAGCTGAACATGAGTCACCAGCGTGATGTGGCAGCTAAAAAAGCCAATGCAATTCTGGGCTGCAGCAATAGGAGTATAGTGTCTAGATCAAGGGAAGTAATAGTGCCACTGTATTCTGCTTTGGTCAGACCTCACCTGGAATACTGTGTCCAGTTCTGGGCACCACAACTCAAGAAGGATATGGACAAGCTGAAACGTGTCCAGAGGAGGGTGACCAAAACGGTGGGAGGTCTGGAAGCCATGTCCTATGAAGAGTGGCTTAGGGAGCGGGTATGTTTAGCCTGGGGAAAAGAAGGTTAAGATGTTTAAATATTGGAAGGGATGTCATATGGAGCAAGCTTGTTTTCTGTTGCTCCAGAGACAAGGACATGGAGCAATGGACTCAAACTACAGGAAAAGAGATTCCATCTAAATATTAGGAAGAACTTCCTGACAGTAAGAGCTGTTTGGAAGTGGAATACACTGTTTTGTAGTGTGATGGAATCTCCTTCTTTGGAGGTTTTTAAGCAGAGGCTGGATGGCCATCTGTTGGGAATGCTTTGATTGTTTATTCCTGCATGGCAGGGGGTTGGACTAGGCTGGCCCTTGTGGTCTCTTCCAACTCTATGGTTCTATAAGAGGTTAAGGACAGAGCACATACTTCATTTTCCAGAGGGATATTGCTGAAATAGATCCCCATCCCACCCACAGCACATTGAATGACTTAGGGGCTTACCGCATGAGGGAAGGAAGCGGCAGTACATTCCAATAACCGTGCCTCCCGCCTTGCATTATCACATGACGTCAGCGTGTTTCAGCTGTTCTCTCATTCCTGTCCCATGGGACACAGTGGTAAACACAAGTCTTTTTGCTAACTGGAAAAATCCATTAGTAAAAAGACCCACCTTTACCACCGTCTCCCACGGGACTGGAATGGGAGATTGTTGCTGAAATATGCCGATGTGCAATAAGGCAAGACGCTACTCTTGGGCTTTCCTTCTGCTTCCCTTCCTTCAGTAAGCCCCCCCCCCCCACAAGTCAGTTACCATTATATTAGAGCCAGCATGGTGCAGTTGCTTGAGCATTGAACTATGACTCTGAAGACCAAGGTTCAAATCCCTGCTTGGCAATGGAAACCCACTGGGTGACCTTGGGAATGTCACATTCTCTCAGCCTCAGAGGAAGGCAAACACAATGATAGTTTCACTTTAGGGTCCTCATATGTTGTAAAGGACTTGAAGGCACACAACAACAAACCATATTATGCCTCTCCAACGTCCTTGCGCGGAACCATGGAACTGGAACGCAGAAATTCAGAACATGATGGAAAACAGCCTTGTGACAGCATGCATGAAATAGAAGAATCACCATAGGGTACCTATTTTCTGCGGTATTCCCATGGCAAATATAATCTGTGCCTTGGCCCATCTTATCAGTAAGATAGAGACAGAGGAAATTATCAAATGCATCAAAAAGGGCGTTATAATGACGCCATGAGATCACAAAAAGGCTTCCTTATCAGATGACATCATGCCCCAGCATTATGCAAGTGTTCTGCTGCCATTATGAGGGAGTTCTTTTTTATTGATGGGAAGAAGTTGAGAACTGATCTATAGCGTTTGTGTTCCAGATTTCAGTGTGTGTGACAAGGCACCCCATTCTGCTGGCATGATTCCAGAGTCAATGGGCAGTCCCACCAGAACACTTCCGGGTGCGAATGGGAAAACTAGGTACCGTACACTGTTTTTATGAACCTCCCCATCTTGCTTGCAAGTTTCTGAATGTGTATCTGTACTTTTCTGAACATTTTCTTTTTTTTAATTTTGGTGTTTGGGGGCTTTTTAGCACACTCGCATCTTCTTGTGAGAAGTGCCATATCATGTTCATGGAGACATGCAGAAGTAAGTGGCATGAGCACTCGTATTGCTGGGTTCTTGGGGTAATTCTGTATTGAACACTGTAAAATATAGTGACATAATCACGTTTTAAAGCACTTATCTGATCATCTCCAGAGATTGCACTGAAAGTAGAGGACTGTGCTACCTTATTTTTAATCAAGTATTAAACTGTTAATCAGTAAACAAATCAGACTCCTCTGAACATATATTTCAATTTCCCTGTTTCTAGATCATTTATTGGATAATCCTTAACCAGGAATTACTTCAAGGAGATTATCAGATAGGAACACAAAAAGCGTTCCTGTCCCACAAGCTCCACTCCTGCCCTTGTCCCGTCCCTGTCCCGCAACAATCACCCTCCTCACCGCACTTACCTCCTCTTCCGATGACAGGGCAGCCCAGGAGTTAGAGCTCCGTTCACTTCCTGGAGTGAAATCCTGCAAATTCTCATGAGAAGATGTGAGCATGGGAAATTTAACAACAACAACAACAACATTTATTTTTATCCCGCCTCTCTGTTAAAAACAATTGGGGCGGCTTCCAACAATTAAAATACAATAATGCTGGCTAAAATCCTTAAGTACCATCCCCCACCCTCCCCCATAAAAAGATATTAAACTCGTATAAAATTAAAAACCGCCTAAACTAAAATCATATATAAAAACAAATAGAAAAATTAACAGCCAGCAAGACTAAAAGAGACCAGGAGATGCAGCTCCTGAGCCCAGGATCTAATCAGGAAAGGCCTGCCGAAATAAATAAACTAAAAACCAAAATACACACAAAAAAGTTACAAACAGCACACACACTCACTTTAAAACTTCCAAGTAAACCAGGGAAGTTTTTAAAGAGTGTGTCACTTACCTGGATGTCCCAATCTCACCAGGAAGCATTTTGTCAGAGACTGTCCATTGACTCTGGGATCTCCCCAGCGAAATGGGGCACCTTGTCACACAGAGGAAAATCCATAACAGAAAAGGAACGACAGATCTATTCTCTTATCAATAAAAAGCAGTGTCAGTGTAACGGCAACAGAACAGTTGCATAACGATGGGGGAATGACATTGTATGGTCAGGGAGCCCTTTTGCGATCTCCTAGCGTTCCTGTAACTTTAAATGCATCTGATAATCTCCCAAATGTTATTTGCATCTTGTATACACTTTACCACTAGGGAGTGCTCCTGCTACATGAAATTTCTAGCAACAGCATTTTGCTGGCATTTCAACTGGCTATTGGGATTGGGCCATAGAAATGAACAGTTTTTTTAATCTCACAAGTGATTGAGGACAAGACAAAGAAAATCAATATGGAGATTTAAAAAAAAAAAAACCCTGTAAGCAGGATTCTTTTCCAATTCATCCGTATTAGACTAAATGGGAGAAGAATATAAACTCTTTTCTATGATACATGAAAATGGATTTAGTGTAGTAATACCCTCAAAATTGTAACACTGAAGAATAATCTGTATAAAATTGTTTCAGTGATACTTGACACCATGTGAATTACAATGTATATTCCATCTAATAATGCATATTAACGCATATTCCAAAGCATGCTGAAATAATTTCATATTTATTGAGGAACAGTTAAAGAATTCATTACAAGCAGTGCCAAAGGATTTGACCTCTGAATTATCAGAAGGAGGGAGGGTTTGAAACATGGGGTGCACAATTTGTGCCAAACCTTTTGTTCACGCAAGAATTTATATTGCAGCAAAGTGGAAGAACAGATACAGGAAAAAGATGATACATAAATATCCTCAAGCAAGACCTCCAGTTTAGAACAGAAGTGGGCATTGTGCAGTACTCCAGATGTTGGTGAATTACAACTCCCAGGAGATTATCAGAAGCCCTAAAATCGAGTAGCACAGGGACACCAGGAGACCCAGAAAGGGCTTCCCTTTCAGACGACCTCATTAACAGGTCATCATGCTCCTGTGCTGCTTCCATTCTCCTTTTTTATTCACAGGCTAAGCCGTGAATTGATCCGTTGTTCCGTTTCTGTAACAGAATGATGGGTGAGTGAAAAGGTGCCCCATTATGCTGGCGCAATGCCAGCGTCACTGGGAGGTCCGTGTCTAATATTTCTGGGTGCGATCGGGACAAGGGGGTAAGTGACACACTTTTTTGTACCCTCCCTGGGTTACTTGTATTTTTTAAAGTGTGTTTTTATGCCTGGTGTAACTTTTTGACATTTCTTTTTCTTTTTTAATTTCCCGCGTGATCATCCTCTCGCGAGAATGGCCAGGATTTCCATTCCAGGAAGTGAACGCAGCTCCATGAGAGCTTCATTCACTCCTGTGCTGCCCGGGGGGAGGGAAAGAAGCGGCAAAAGTAGGTCTCAAAACTTTTAATTTTATACCGTTACATGGACGGGAGTGAGGCAGGAGTGGAGATAGCAAGATGGGGATGCTATTTTTGTCCCTGTCTAATAACCTCCACAGAATTCTTCGCCATTGGCTGTGATGGCTAAGGCTATTGGGAGTTCTAGTCCAACAGCATCCACATGGCTGCACAATTCCCATCCCTCATTGAAGCATATGAAATGGCCATTCGTGGAGACAGATCTTTGAGCCACCTACTTTAGGACTGTCTAGACCATACCCTTCTACATTTCACAGATGAAACTGGAACACATGTGGCCAAGCAACATCAGAGTGTGGTCAAGATGGCAAAAGTCATTAATGAGAAAGATCACACAAACTAGAAGAGACTTCAACAGTTTGGTTTTGTCTGAGCCTACAGGAAGGTCCAAATTCCACTCACTCTAATTCTCTCTCCCTGCTGAACTGAGTGCAAACTACTTTTGCATAATGAACTCAGAGGTTGTTCATATGGTGAAAATACTCCTCACAGAATTCTCTCAGAAAATGAGTTGTCTTAATGGGATCCCGCATTGTCGCATCATATTGTGAAGGAGGGGGGCCAAAGAGAGGAAAAACTACGCAAGAAAAGCCTTTGCAGCTTTTCCCGACATAAAAAAAAAAAACCTCCAGTGATACGTGCATTTTCGCTTATTAAGACCAGTGCAAACCTAATTGGCTGGATGAGCACAGGGGTGGGGCTGGCTTACAGGGCAAGCGCCCACTGTCACCATGTTGGATTTTTGCTTTAGCAAGTGATCGCTAAGGTGATAAAACGGAGGTTTGTGCTATCTTTCTCTCTCTTTTTTTCGGGGGGGGGAAGGTGGAATATCATTTGTGCGCGCCATAAAAATAGGTTTTAAAAAAAGTTTGGCAGCAGCAGATTTTAAAACGTGAGTAAATTTATGGGGGCTGTAAAACCATAAAGACAGGTCACAGCTGCTGGGAGTTGCTATTACTGTGGAACAGTCTGTTTTTCCCCCCTTCGTGTAGACAAGCCCTCAGTTTGTAGCAACTGAAGTAAGCTGAGGCCAAATGGAGAAAGTGCAAGGAGGAGAGAGAAACTGGTACTGAAAAACTGAAAAAGTGGGAGAACAGAGGTCTAATTAGGACTGTCCTTTCAAATCAGGACAATTTGAGCATATACTAGACAATTACTGGCTCTCCCACTCCTGCAACCACAGCCCTATCTGGAGATGTCAAGGGCTGAACCTGAATTACAGGTTGCCCCCCCCCACCCATATCTGCAGAACCAATATCTGCAGTTTCAGTTATCAAGGGACACAAAATAGGGGACACTTCCTATCTAGGCCCCTTATAGGTCCTCCAGTTCACTCTATGTTATGTTTGTACACAAACTCAGTTATTTTAATAGGGTTTGCTATTACTTTCACTTATACACGTTAAATCCAGAAATTTATCCCCCGTGGATATGGGGAGAGGAGCTATTCTGCATGAAGAGCATGTGATCTGCCACTGAACTACAGCCCTTCCTGAAGCAAATTATTTTCCTTATGGCAATGGGCTTCCAGCCCAGGCCTGGAAAAATGCCACCTCCACTGCCCCATACTTAGGCTCTGATGGTCCAGTTCAGTAATTTCCTTTGCTCTAGTTTATAGTAAATGATGGTTATTACTATTTAATAAAATCTATATTGGGAGAGCACACACATTTATCTAGTTCAGATGCTCGGTGGTTTGCACAATAACAAAAAGTAAAATATGTTTCTTGTCTAAACAAATGCAGCTCAGGGTTCTTTCTAGTATTAAACAGGAACTTTGCTGTTCCTGAAAGAATTTTGAGCTGCAATTGTTTACAGAATATAGTATATAGGGTGCATTTGATTTATTATTAATTTATATTGTATTTCTTTAAAACTGCATTTAATGATTTATTATTATCTGCATCCACTTTTAGCCCCACTTAGGATCCTTTCACATTACACAGTTGTAGCACTCTGATTACATTATAACTGCCATGGCAACCCTATGGAATCCTGGGATTTGTGGTTTAGGGAGAGGCATTTAAAATTCTCAGGCAGCAAGTTCCTCTGGAGCCTCTGACCAAACTACAAATCCCTCCAGGATTCTATAGGATAGAAGCATAACAGTTAAAGTGAAACCATAGTGCTATAATGTGTCATGTGAAAGGACATTTGGTGTATACCCTGTGAAATCAATAACCAAAGTGTTAGTGATTTCAGTTGAGTAAACAGTCAGACTTCTATATCTGTGGGGGTTCGGTTCCCACTGCAAATAAGCGAGCCCTATTAAAACAAAGAACTTCTGGTACAAACATACCATCGAGTTGATTGGAGGAGCTAGAAGATGCCTAGAAAGGATGCCTGTCTAGGCATTTTCCAGCACGATTTTATGGTATCTATCCTTATTTTTTCAACTGTGGATAACTGAAACTGCAGATATTGGTTATGCAGATACAGGGGTCTGATTATATTTTTAAATATTACTAAGGACTTTATCAGACAAGCCTCAACAAACATTCTTTTGCCATTATATTTTGAAGTGTTTTTCTGCCAGCAAAATAACCCTTTTCCCCATACATACCTGTAATAGTGTGAAAAAGCAGCCCCAGCATTAATGGAGCACAAATAGAGCTCTGTTTACTTCCACATTTATGATCTCGTCGATTCTCATGAGAAGATGCGAGTGCGGTAAAAATAAAAAACACAGCAAAATAAAGACACAAAACATTCACACAAGTACAGAAACATACTTTAAAACTTAAAAGTAAACTAGGGAGGTTCATAAAAAGAGCGTCCTCTAACAGGCTTTTGCATCCTCACCCAGTAGTGTTCTGATGGGACTGTCCATTAATGATGTAATCACAAGAGGACAATGGCGTGCATTTTCAAATGCTTGCAATACTGGCAAAAAACTGACATGGGAGATCTATTGATGGCTTGGCCCATCAATAAAAAATATAATGCCTTTTTCTCTAGTTGAAATGGCAAAAGCACAAGGTCATCTGGTATGCACACCCTTTCCTGTTAATTTGGCATCCTTATGACACCATTTTTGCCATGTCTGATAAAGTTGCCAACATTATGTTTTAAATTTATGCACCATTTTGGGAAATGTTATTGGAAGTAGTTTATAATCACTGTAAAAAGGAAAATGAGACCGTGTGGTGTAGTGGTTTGAGTCTTGGACTCTTGTAGTTGTTGTTGCATGCCTTCAACTCATTTCCAACTTATGGTGACCCTAAGGTGAACTTATCACAGGGTTTTCTTAGCAAGATTTACTTAGAGGGGGTTTGCTTTGCCTTCCTCTAAGAGGTTCAAATCCCCATTCAGCCCTGGAAACCCACTGGGTGATCTTGGGCAAGTCACTCTCTCTCAGCCTCAGAGGAAGGCAAAGACAAACCAATTATGAACAAATCTTACTAAGAAACCCCCAATATGTTCACCTTAGGGTTGCCATAAGTCAGAAACAACTTGAAAACATACAACAACATGGAAAACGTAATGAGAAAGTGGGTACATCACATACAGATAATCATATGTAATACACTACAGTATGTATTGTACATGCTGTTTTCAGGGAATGACCCTTCATTATTTAAAGCAATTGCATTTATTTCCTCAAATTTTAAGAAATTGCTTATTTAATCTAACTATGGATACATAAAGGACATAAAGGAATTCAGTAGTACCTGTGAGACTAACTGAAAAGAAGAAATTTCTAGCATAAGCTTTCATCAGATGCCATCTGATGAGGTGAACTGAGTCCACTAAAGCTTATGCTAGAAATTTTTCTTCCCAGTTAATCTCAGTGATGCCAATGAATTCCTTTACATCTCTGTATGCTAAAACAGACTATCCCAGCTATCTCTTTGAACACTGTGGATACAGAAAAACCTTATATTCTATCATTAATTTACCATTTTTTCCCAGGGATTTCAATCATTTTCTGTTCCACTTCTCAAAACATGTTCTAGGAGTTATGGTTACTACATTTATATTGGTAGATTTGCAAGTTGATATTCAACCACTGACAAGTTCTTTCCCACAATATATACAGACCCTCTTTATAAAGGGCAAGCACTTTGGTTCTCGTATTTGTATAAATGTCTATTTCCCACTTAGTTTATTGAAAAATGTCAGTCCCAATAGCATTTGGAATAGTCTAGCTGAAACCCTTATACTCCTGGAATATCAGTATCCCTCCACAAGACTCCTGCTATGTGGGGATGTTAATGCTAGATTTTGGGCTGGTTTGAAACAAATAGAGGGTAGTAATTTTGGACAATACTCTTAAGTCATGCCTGTTGATAAGATTTCTCAGGATACAACTAGAAATAAGTCAGGCTAGACGTTCTTAGAAGTTCTCTCTGCACCATTTGCAATAAGCTACTATATTCTTTATTAGGACTACACAGACTTCTATGAATGCAGAAGCATTATCTGATGCATTTTAATGCAGAAGAACTCTCAGCTTCTATGTTTAAAAATAAGGCAGGCTTGGGAGATAATCACCTCTCAAAATATAAATATTTATTCTCTGTATCATAACTTGCCTTGAGATATTACTTTTAACGAGCAAGCAAAACATCCCCCTATCAGCCTTGAGGTGTTCTGTAAAGTCTGAGAAAACACAGAAACCCTTGTAGAGCCCTGGAGATCAAGAACATCTTCACAGTGGTGACTTGAATCAGCATTTTTCTCAAGTTGGCCTACTATATCAATGTAAATCTATCCTGACATGAATTAATACCGATTTTGTCTTTCTAATTCAAGCCTCTACAAGTGGGACATGCAACAGAAATCCTGCTTGTGTGTTCTAAATCCCCCATGAGAGGATGGAGGGTGGTCAGGATGAGTTCCCTTCAACTATTTTCCAGGGGCCCTTTCACATTACACGATTATAGCACTATGATTCTACTTTAGCTGCCATAGTTCCATTGTAGGAATCCTGGGATTGGCAGTTAAGGAAAGGACCTTAAGTATTTGAAGGGATGTCATGCTGAGGATGGAGCAGGCTTGTTTTCTGCTGCTCCAGAGACTGGAACACGGAGCAATGGGTGCAAGCTCCAGGAACAGAGATTCCACCTCAACATGAGGAGGAACTTTTTGACAGTAAGAGCTGTTCAGCAGTGGAACACACTCCCTTGGAGCGTGGTGGGGTCTCCTTCCTTGGAGGTCTTTAAACAGAGGCTGGATTGCCATCTGTCAGGGATGCTTTGATCAAGATTTCCTGCGTGGCAGGGGGGTTGGACCGGATGGCCCTCGTGGTCTCTTCCAACTCTGCAATTCTATGATTCTATGATTCTATGATTGTATGACCTTCAGAATCCTCAGCCAGTGCCTTTGACCAAACTGCAAATCCCAGAATTTCATAGGTTACTGCCATGGCAATTAAAGGGGTGCACTAGAACTGTGTAATGGGAAAGGGTCCCAAGATTCTAAATTGTGATGGGAGTGACCCCCTGCTGGCAACCCCACTGCCCTCCAAATCATGATAAGGGATGGAGATGCTGAAGGAGAGGAGCAGGTTCTAATGAAGAGAGGGACATTAACAGAGCTTAGAGAGGTTACTCGCAGAACTGCCCTCCCAGTACAGCTGGCTGGGGGATCCAGGGACTTGTAGTTCAAAAAAGTAACATGTTCAAGCTCAAGAACGAATGCCTGAATAGTGCTAAAATGTTGCAGTTTGTGGTTCCAGAGGGTGCCCTCTTTCCTTCATTCTGTCCCTCCACTTTTCTGTCCCCCTATCAGTCTACAGCTGTCCCTACTATGCATGCTCAGTTCCCAATGGGCTATTGTGTGTGTGTGGGGGGGGGGCTTCCTCCTTATATTGATTTATTTTGCCATTTTAATGGCATCATATCCTGAAATGTATATTTGCTCAAGGATTGAAATAAACTGAACACACAACGTCAGAACTTAAAAACAAAAGGGGAATACAAAATATATCCCCATTGCTGGAGGACAGATACAACTTCTCAAGTGAATATTTGCTGGAATAAGAATAGTAAAGTACAGTTGTCCCTCCATATTCAAGGATTTGGCATTCACGGATTTAAGTATTCACAGCTTGAAAATGTTCTCTAAAAAATAATAATCCAAAAAGCAAACCTTGATTTTGCCATCTTATATAAGGGACACCATTTTGCTATGCCATAGCATATAATGGGACTTGAGTATTCATGGATTTGGGTATTCACGGGGAGTCCTGGAACCAAACCTCACCGAATGTGAAGGGAAAACTGTAGTCCTTATGCACTAAACTTGAATACAGTGCATTGCCAAAGTGAGAAACATGAAAGATCTATTCACATGCTCTGGACACACTGGAAGGGTTTAAACATATGGGTTCCTAGCCTGGAGCAAGATGGTCATATGTACCAGCTTTTGGGAAGGAAAAAAAAAAGAAACAAGCTAATAGATCAATTTGTGGTAGCGGGATCGGGATCAGGGAACTGACAGACAAGAGGAACCAAATGGAGCAGGACAAAGAGGGTTCAGTGAAGCTGGAATTAAAAACAGAAACACATGAGACTCTTTATGCCAGGTGAGAGGTTGCACAGATGCTTTTAGATGGAGAGCAAAAGATTTTTGTGTGCAACTGCTCTTTTCCTCTTGGACAGATTTTCTGTTGGAGCCTTGCCAATAGAATATGTAATCCTCTGGTTCGACCTTTTGAAAAGTACTGGGATTGCAAAGTAAAGCCCTTGATTGGAAGCACCTTATGTCTCAGTCTACCCTGAGTAGCTGCAGGCCACATCTCCAGAGTCTCATAGGCATCCCATCATCTGATCCATTTAAAATGGAGATTCAAGAGATGGAACCCTGCGGCCTTCTGGTATGGGAAGCACATACTCTGCTACTGGATGCAGGGCTCATGTATGCACAACTTCTGCCCCTCCAGACCTGGCTGGATTGCAGCTCCCATCAGCCCTCACTAGCATAGCTAAGGTTGAGGGATATGCTGGGAATTGCAGTCCAATGACATTTGGAAGGCTGATCTTTGCTCACCACTACCATAGCTGGGATTGAGGCCGGGTGTGTAATTAATTGAACAGTCTGAGGCCTGGTTCAGTTTTTACCTTGGTTATCCGGTTACTGGGTGGATTTAGACAAACCACTATATGTCATCCTCAACTCATCATTTATAATATGGTTACTGTAGTACTAACCTATTTTACTGGATTGATAAGAAGAGCAGCAGCAGCAGCATGATTGACAAATTGATGAAAAGAATTACCCCAGACATTCAGCATGATGGATTGTTTCTGTTATATGTATGTGACTATCCAAGTTATATTTTGGAATATAGCTTCCCTAGTCCCCCAGACCTGCAAGCCCAAAGTTCTTATAAGCCCTAAAATGGAACAAAATTTTTCCCATGATGAGGATTTTTTTGTAATTCCTGCATAGGAGTCCCAGTAGAATATCACTCCTCTTCCTTCATAAAGCTCTGCCTTTCAGTCACACCACAAAGTAAAGAGCCCAGAGCGCTTGGCTGTAGTCTTGGAACTTCAAAACAGAGTTTCCAAAGAGCCACCTACTCCTTTCCTCCCCCACCTCCCTTGCCGTATAGCCCCCATTGATGCTCATCTCTTTAGTTTAAACATATGGCTAAGGACTAAATGGGCTGTGAAGAACTCAGCAGCCCTGTGATGATAGTGTCTTCAGGCAACAATCCACAGGGAAGAATGGGTTTCAGGGTCAGGAGAAACCAAAGTACCAGAGCATCCTTGCATTGTGTAACTTGGTGACATCTGCTCACCAACAACAGTCAAGGGCTGGAGATGTCTTTTTGATCTGAACTAAAGTGTCTAACTAGTGTAGGTGCTTAGCCCAGCAAATAAAAACGAATTAGACAAAATGTGCTTCTCAGTTACACTCATCCACTATTTTAAAGCTTTTCCCCTGAAAACAAATATCAAGAATCAATTATCTTATTCAATCTCGCTTGTCCTTTCTTTCTGTGAATTTTACAATGTTATGACGATTCCAAGATTTGGGGCTCTGCAAACAAGCCACATACCATATCGTTTAAGGACAAATTTGCATGAAGAGACTTAACCAGTTTAGTCACATGACCCATATTTCACCTGGGCTCCTGGGTATTATAGCTCTATGAAAAGATGATGATGATGATGATGATGATGATGATGATGATCTTTATTTCTATCTCACTTTCCCCCCAATTTGGGATTGAAAGCAACTCAAAGATGGGACAGATCCTATTAGAGCAGGGGTGAGGGAACCCCTGGCTCCCCAGATGTTGCAGGACCATAACTCTAGTCACTCCAGCTATTGGCCATCCTGGCTGTTGCTGATGGGGTAGGAGTCTGAAAACATCTGGATGGTCATAGGTATCTCACCCCTGCATTAGAGATTTCCGAGCATCCTCACAAAAATATAAGCCCTGGTGAAGTGGCTTGTGAAATCTGAGCAATGCGTGAGTAGGGAAAGTAACCACCAGAAGTGGTCCCCTTTTGGCTCGTCAGATGGATCCATTCCTGCTTGGACCCAAACATTTCCATATACTGCCGGAGTGCCTTTATCTCAGCAGCACAGAAATCCTCTTATGTCTGGTGCTGGGAAAGATTTCAAACACACAAAATAAACAAACAAGCAAACTAATAGCAATGTGCATGCCGCCAGTTAGATAATTTGTTCTGAAATAAGTTTTTTTTGGCAGTCACGTCAAAGAAAAACAAGGAAAGAAACTGCTTTTGTGAAAACAGTGAATGTTTGTGACTTCCCTCCTCCTCTTTCCTTTTCTTTCCGTTGCTCAGAGTTCTTCTCACACAGGATGCAAAGAATGGGAGAGGGCAAGATGCTAAAAAGTGAGAATGGGGGGCAGGGTGAAGCAGCAAATTAGATGATTTGGAACAAGCACCTCTGTGTATGGCGCTCTTGCTTTGTAGACCTTGCTGTATGTGTACAGGGCTGGCTCACCCTTAGGCAGAATAAGGCAACCATCCCAGGCAGCAGATGTTGGGAGGCAGTAGCAGCATGGGTACCACATGGCTAGTCCTGCATCCCCTAAACTAGCCAAGGCACACATGCACTGGTGTAACATTACCCTATGTAGCCCCTCTGTTGGATCATGACCACAGACTTCTATCTAAACCTAAAATGCTCCAACTACACACACAGACCTTGTTGGAAACAACCATACATTTTAAGGGACCAATTAAGCCATCAAAAACCACACCATGGATGCAAAGGTGCCATTTTCATGCAGGGTACAAGTTACAGACAGTATAGTGGAGTCACTTGGAGTTGTACTGCCTTGTTTACCCCCTTTCCCTCACCCCTCACGCTGGAGTCTCTACAGGAACACATTCTTCTGGTGTTGACATGCTGCCTAATAGGAATTTCCTGAATAAGGCCTCAGAGGATTGCCAGTGGGTAGCTAGCCATGTGGACAAAGGCAGAGTAAGTGTTTGCCAGAGGTCCCTGAGGCATTCTGTGAGGGAAGAATGAATGAATGAATACGTCAGAACTCATCAGTAAAGAATTAGCAACTTTATGAAAACAGCCATTTGGATCTGAAGACTACATAACTATCCAAAATTCTGTCTAACATAGTCATGCAATCTGTACAAAATATGGTGTGTATTCTTCAGAGAACTCAGATTTGGTTTAACTTTATTTGTTTTATAAGGTTATGTTAAGGGGCACACAAGAGGTCTTTCCAGGACATTATTATTTAAAAAAGATAGTATATTAGAAGTAAAAATATCATAAGGAAAAACTACTAAGAACTGTAAAATAAAACCAGGGTTTGGAAAACTTTCTGGACTACAGGTCCAAGATTTCCACAGCCAGCATTATTTTATTATAATTTTATTCTTCATTAAAACTCTACAGGCTAAACTCTGAATAAACTACCAAGATCCCAAAGCTTCATGGGAAGTGGAGTCTGGAGCAATAAACACCTGAGGCAAAGCACAAAAATCAGTGTGTATAGAGCCATCGTACTGTCTATCCTCCTTTATGGATCTGAAACATGGGTCACCTATTGCCACCACCTACGACTCCTCGAGCGCTTTCATCAGCGCTGTCTACGCACAATCCTAAATATACACTGGACTGACTATGTGACGAATGTTGCTGTCCTTGAGCAAGCAGGGATCACCAGCATTGAGGCCATGATATTGAGAACACAGCTGCGTTGGGCAGGGCACATTTCTAGGATGGAGGACCATCGTCTCCCAAAAATACTACTCTACGGTGAACTCGCCACGGGTCAGCGTAAGAGGGGCGCTCCAAAAAAGCGATACAAAGACTCCCTGAAACAACATCTCAGGCTTGGCCAAATTGATCACCAACAGTGGTCCGCCCTGGCCTCACATCGGGAGGCATGGAGACGCACTATCCACAATGCTGCAGCCTTATTTGAGAACTCACGACGAACAAGTCTTGAAGAGAAATGACAACGCAGAAAGAATCACAACCCAAAAACATCACCCAAGGAGACCTTCTGCTGTGCTTTTTGCAACCGGACTTGTTTATCTCGGATTGGCCTTTTTAGTCATCAGCGCGCTTGCAGAAAGCGCGGGATGAGTCCTTCCTGAATCTTCGTTTGCAAAGAAAAGCCAGAGAGAGAGAGAGAGAGATTCTTCATTAAAACTCTACAGGCTAAACTCTGAATAAACTACCAAGATCCCAAAGCTTCATGGGAAGTGGAATTTGATGAGGGAACTGAAAATTCTGTATTGGGTAGTTATCCTGAGCCCCCTTACAGTACTACATTCCCCATAATTTCCTGGGGAGAGATTGGAGTGAAACTGCTTTGAGTCTGTGTTGTGTTTATGCCTTGGATTTACTGTGGCACAGATTTACTTGCAGGAGAGAAATAATAGGAAGAGTAGTGAAAATATAGCAGAGAGCTAGCAAAGTCAAAGGCTCTCCTATGTGTCATCTTCATCGGTGGAAACAAAAACTGGAGTGTATGTGGGCACCAAATAAAATTTGCAGAAGAAAAAAGAGACATGTCTCAAGGTGCTCAATTGATGGGTGTTTTTCTTGATAAAAAAGCCCAATGCATTTTGGCCTGTATATGCTCTCAAAGACCTTCTTCAGGGGCTATTTGAAATTTAGCTTCAGAAATTTCTGGAGCTGAAATTCTCACACCATTACTGGACAACATTTTACAGGCCAAAATATGCTGGGGATTTTAATCTATAAAAACATTGCTCAATTGAGCACTTTGAGATATGTCTCTGGTTTCTTCTACAGATCTTCTTCATCACTGACATTCCTTTTGGCATTTGAAAATTTATCCACTTATTAGTCATGTTATTGAATGGAAACTGACAAGTCCAATGAATGAATCACTTCAGCATGGTATAGTGTGAAAATAACAACTACCAGATACTATGCCTATTAATCTAAGCATCATTGGAGGATATTATAGACCGTAAAAGCTGGAGTGCTTGGCATCATCACTAGCAAGCAAAAATGCTGTGAACAGTTATTTCAACAATAGCGGCACAGAAACAACAGCGGCACAGAAACCATGAGCTTTAAGGTTAGAAAATTATACTGAGCTTGTTTTGCTTTTATGGCAGCAAACAACACCATTTCAAGCACCCCTGGCAACAGCTGTCTGCCTTCCCTTCCCTTGTCTTTTAAACAAAAGCAAACCCAGCAATAGAAAGCACAGTGCATCAGCTTAAGGGGTTCTAAATGTCTTCAGCTGCTTCTGTCCTTCCACATTTTCAAGCATTTTTCCTCTCCCCCCTCCCCAGCTGTCATCTAAAACAAGTCTCGCTTGGCAAAGACGAGTGGGAGGGAGGGAAAGACGTGCTTTGTGTGAGATGGCTGATCTTTTCTGGCATCTGTGTTTATTTGTGAAGCAGAAGGGGGAATAACTCACAAGTGGCATCCTCCTCTCTCCCCCTTCCATCTCCAGAGATAATGCCCTAACAGCCACCACTCAGCATAGCTATTTGGGATAAGGACTCATTCATGCTGTTTGTTCCAAGAAATGCTCTCAAGGATTTGAATAAGAAACCTCAGCTGGGTGCTCAGGTTTGAAGAACCTACAGCTTTGCCCTTCAGTTCTCTGGCAATAAAATTATAGCAATGAATCTACTTACTGCATGGTTAATCTGACCTGAAAGGTAGGTCATATTTAGCATGGGGCCATGGGCACCTTGCACAGGTACAGTGGGGCCATTTGCAGACCCAAGGTCAAGGGAGAGGTGACAACTGGAGGGGGTTTGAGTGAAGGTAAACATTGTGTTTCTAGATCTGCTAAAGAAATATTAGGGAACCATTTTCAAACAATGATATGGTAAGCCATAAAAGCCAATGCCAGGTACTAGAGCATTGCAGTGATGTGCCCTTCCAACCAGCTGTCTTCCCCTGAAAGTAGGCCGCAGTATCATCAAAGGCATTCTCATGGAGGGAACTACAGTAGTCTAGAGTTGAAATTACAAAGACAACAATTAGAACCATATAATTAGTATCATAGAGTCATAGAGTTGGAAGAGACCACAAGGGCCATTCAGTCCAACCCCCTGCCATGCAGAAATACACAATCAAAGCATCCCCAACAGATGGCCATCCAGCCTCTGCTTTAAAACCTCCAAACAATAAGACTGCACCACACACTGAGGTAGTGCATTCCACTGCTAAACAGTTTTTACTGTCAGGAAGTTCTTCCTAATGTTTAGGTGGAATCTCTTTTCCTGTAGTTTGAATCCACTACTCCATATCCTAGTTTGTAGAGCAGCAGAAAACAAGCTTGTTCCATCCTCAGTATAACATCCCTTCAAATATTTTAACAGGGCTTTCATGTCACCTCTTAACCTTCTCTTCCCCAGGCTAAACATACCCAGCTCTCTAAGCCACTCCTCATAGGGCATGGCTTTGAGATCTCCCACCATTTGGTCGCCCTCCTCTGGACAGCTTGTCAATACCCTTCCTGAATTCTGGTCCCCAGAACTGGACACAGTATTCCAGGTAAGGTCTGACTAAAGCAGAATAGAGTGGCACTATTGCTTCCCTTGATCTAGACACTATATTTACTCAGGGGTATTGCTACGGTGTGTTGGGGGAAGAAATGGGAGCATTGCCCCTCCAATAATAATTCTGCCCCCAATTAAATTTTCCTTTAATCCCCAAATTTCTGACATTGCAGAGAGCAAGACACTGAAAATTGTTCACAGCTAGAACTAACAGTTGCTGTATTCACATTCCATTGGTAACTTTACCCACCCCTTTTCTTTGAATGCCTAAACTCAATTTCTAAATGCTCAAGTGAGATTTTAAGTTACTGCAATGCTAGTATTGCAAGTTGGGAACTGAAAGACAATTTCATGGGGTAGGGAGAGAATTTTTATTGGGGGCAATGCCCTAATTTTATCCCCCCCCCATAGGAACACTCCTGTATTTGATAAATCTAAAGCTGGCAGAAAAAGATTTGGCCTGCTTACCACACAGAGCTGGTAGAAGTCACCGCTGGTCACTTGTTAGCTATCCTGTTGCCCCTATCTTGGAATATCACATAATTGGCAATACAGTATTTAATAATTTGGCTTGCTGTGGCGTTCCATGTGGTTAGCAGGTAAACCAGGGACTCCCAGATACCAAGGCTGGAGTCATGCATAACCTAGGCAGGGGCTTTTGGAAATTCCCCAATCAAGTTATACCCAGGTCAGAGTTAACACCTATAGACGAGTCACATGTTAATTCAGTCAATGACAGCAGTCCTCGATGGTTGCAAACTGGGTTTTTCCTCTTTCCTTCCTCCCCAACAATAGAAGTCGCCTGCTCCTATTTAATTAAAAAAAAATCACCCATTAACAATCATTAACTCTTCCGGAGAACCCTTTGTCTAGTCTTGGGAAGTTCCGAGAAACATTATATTCCATTCTAAGTTCTTGTCTATACAAGGGGGGGAAATACGAACATGTTTGGAAAGGCAGGCGTTCACAACAATGCAACCTGTCTACATGGCCAAAACAGCCCCCCTAACCTCTGCATGACTCCCTAGCCAGGTGGAGCCACGAGTGATTTGCTTGCAATTTTAAATCTGCCGCCACCATTTTTTCCCAGGGTGTGCACAAGCAACACTTTGTATTTACAAACAAACAACCAAATAAATAAATAAATATGAAATTTCCATTTGATCAACTTACCAGACCCTCGCTTAGTGGAGAATCCAACATGGCGGACCCCACACAATTCAGGTAACATACTGACACAACTTGGCACTGAGGCTCAGCAGTCAAGTAATATATCAGCACTTCAGGGTTGAATACCAAGAAATGAGAGACCCCCCACAAGTGAAAGGAGTCTGAATATCCTCTCCCTCCCACCCACCCACCCCAAAGCATGCATATTATATAGACAATAATTTCCAGATTTCCAGATTCAATATCAATCAAGTGGTCTGCATCAATTCTTTCAATGCAAGATGGCACAGGCTTCACCTTGCAGCTCCACATACATGTTAAAAAGGAGGAGAATCTGTCAGAAAACGCTTCCCAACCAAGCCTTCTCTTTAACCCCCTTCACTCATTTGCTATTAGGGCAATGGGGTTTTTGACAGTAAGGGTTTCCTGCATGCCTCTACTCTAAACAGGCTGTCTCTAGAACTTTCCCCATTTGCTCAGTCACCCATTTTACGGATGGATCTAAGCAACCACACCATGTGACCGGAAGACCTTCCAGGTGTGTTTGCAAGCACATAAAAGACTCCTCTCTCTCTCTCTTTTCCTCCTCCCTCAAGATGGTGAGTACAGGCACTGCTGATTTGCTCCTCATCTTGAAACTTTTCTGTAATTAGCCAGGGTTTAGGATGTGCATGTACCTTTAAGTGTAGCTAGTAAAGCTTTTAGCTCTCAAACTTGCATTCTGCCTGTTTCCCTTACTTTACAAAAACTAGTCTCAGAGAGACCCAAGACATTCAGTGCTTCCACTTGTGAACTCTGCTAAAAGAGACTGTACCAGTCTTCATCTTTCCCAGAAAAGGGGCTAACATCCTGGAATCTACTGGTGTGCATGTGTTTTTTTTTAAAACTTTTGTATATTTTGAATAATTTTAAATTGTTTTATTTGTGATTATTTTCATTGTTTTAAAGTTGTATTAAATTTTAATTGATGTTCTTTTGTGAGTCATTTTGGGTCTCACTCCGGGAGTAAGGCAGCATATAAATTAAATAAATAAATCCAACAGAATCACAATGATCTTCTGACTAGATTTTGCAATCTAATGCCAAGAGATTTGGGGTGTAGCTTTTCCAGGCTCAGCTTGTGACTGTGCTATGGCTTCTCCCCTGAATTAATTATAGTCTTCATTAAGATCTGCAGAGCAAACTATTAGAACCCTATAAACCCTAAGTAACCGTAGCCTGATGATTTCTGCTTTAGAAGCTGTTTTAGGAGGTGGCAATTCAGAGTAGATAAGAAAGATGAGGGAGAGTATTTTAACATTTCCCTTCTCTAAATTCTCCCCTCCAACAGTTAACAGACATTCATTTATCTTAGATTACTGAATTGCCACATCTATATACTGCCTTTCTGCCAAGGTATTTAAGGCAGTTTACAGTATACAAGCATACTTCAATCAGACAAAGAAGTTCCATTTTATAAAGTCATTTTACACAGGCCCATCCCTCTTTTTTCTCCTCACCTTCTGTCCATCTGGATATTTTTTAGCAGCATCAGCACTGGGAAGATGGTGAAGGAGCCTGGAGAAACATAAGACTTTCAGTGTCAGGTTGCAGCAGTGTGCCTACAGTAAACAATATAATAAAGCTTAAGCTGGAAATGAATAGGATTCTGTTCTAGCCAATCCTAATGTGGCAATGTGTGCCTGCCTATACATAGGCAAGGTAAATGGCAGCTGCCTGTAGAATGCCCCAATGAGCATGCATCAAAGTCAAAAGAGAGAGAAAGGGGGAAAGCAGTTAAGCCTCCTTCATCAGCTACCCCCTGCATGTTAAAAATCATGAAAAAATGGAATTCAGAAGAAAAGTGGAGGCTGGTGAAAGAAAAACTTATCCATGGCTGAACTTTGGATGAAGCTTTCAAGTGGCTTCTAGAAAGTTCAAAATGTTTTTGTTTACTTATGCAAGGCTTGCCTGACCTGATTGCTTCAATTTCACATGTGCATATTTTTAGTTTTGAATAAAAGGTTTGCTGAAACATGTTGACCTGCTTTTCTGGTTACATTTATTTTCTTGTTTTTTTAACATTTTGTTTTGTATTACTGATGACCAACACGGCTACCCCCGAATATGTTTCCTGGATTTGAAAAGACTTCATTTTCCTGCAGTAGGGGAACTCTAAACAAGAGGGAAATATGGGCTGGGACTTAACTCTTCAACAAAAGTAAAACTTCTCTTTTGGACTGCAATTGGCTAGGTTTTATCTATATAGTGCCTAAAAGTTTTTTCCAGATGTAGCGGTACAGACTTCTTGAGAAAACCAATGATCTCTGCCTAAGAAAGGAGCCTGTGGCTTCACACAAGGACAGAGACATCCTGGATCCCAAGATGGGTTCTTACCACTACAGAAGGAATTACTGTAAATTTTACTGCCCTTTGTCTCAGCACACCACATGGCCAAAAAGGAGGAGTGCCCTCTGCCTGCATGAGATCCCTCACAATACAAGCAATATCTAAGGGCTTGTCTAAACAGTGAAAATAATCCTAACAGGATGTGAATGGAAGGCAATCTGTTCATATGAACATTTGCATCAACATGTGTCATTCGGAAGGGGGGGCAGCCAAACCCGCCGCAAACTTCTTGTGCATAGCATTCAGTGCTTCTCCCGGATTTTTTAAAAAGCTCCATATGGCATGCCTAATGTGTGATCGTTTGAACACTCGAACAAACAGCATAATCTGATTGGCTGGATGAGCATGGGGGTGGGACTAGCAAACAGGGAAAGCGCTGCTGTCACCATGTTGAATTGTCGGCTAAGCAAGGGTCTGGTAAGTCAATAAAACAGTGATCTTATACTCTCTATTTTTTCTTTTTGTAAATATGAAATATTGCATGTGTGCACCATGGTAAACTGTTTTTTTAAAAAAAAAATTGGTGGCAACAGATTTAAAAGTGTGAGTAAATCACTCCTGCCCACCGTCTTGGCTAGGGGGCATGCAAAGTTTAGGGGGGCTCTTTTGACCATTAAGACAGGTTGCATTGTTGTGAATGGCTGCTTTTTCAGATGTGTTCATATTTCCCCCCCCCCCTTATATAGACAGGACCTAAGACAACATGTAGGCCTGTGACTCGAACACCATCACTTTTCTTCCCTTTTTTTAAAAAAAAAATCTTTTGCCTGATGAAGAAGCCAGTAGTGCTTTGAAAGCTTGCATCATGTGTTTTTTGCATTTTGGTTGGCCAATAAAGGTATCACTCTTTTGTGGATTCTGCATTTTCTCCTATTTTTTCCATGTTATTTCTACCTCTGGCACCATGTTTTCTGTTAAAGAAGTAATGCCCAAGAACAGATCTACTTTGTTAGCTGAGTTATACCTGTAATATTAAATAATATTTAGGTATTTAAGATAGTTTACAATATAATACTAAACAGGGGTAGTTATGAACCTCCTTCAAGTAAGCTTCTTCTACGTTTCATCACAGACCTTAGGTCATCCCAGCAAAGATGGTGGACGACCTGACCCTTTTAAAAACCTCTTGTGTGTTGTGGAAAGCTGCTTGGAGGAAGGGCAATTTATAACAGGGACATTGGTGCCTTGGGAAAGGATTAAGTCCCCCATTCCCCATAGCTTTATGAGAAGCTGC
Organism: Gambelia wislizenii; assembly: GCA_030847615.1. Taxonomy (NCBI): domain Eukaryota; kingdom Metazoa; phylum Chordata; class Lepidosauria; order Squamata; family Crotaphytidae; genus Gambelia; species Gambelia wislizenii. Next base: position 193,640,827 of record JAUMIR010000002.1, read on the forward strand.
TTTCCTTACCATTCTCCATGTTTACATGCGGTAGGAGCATGAACAACAAAAAGTAAAGAGAAATTTATTTCAGTCTGATGATACCTCAAAGTTTCAAAATAATCATAAACTGCCAAGCGACAGGCAAGATTGAAAAGAAAGCAGTATGGCATGATGAGTACCCAGCAAGAAAGGAAAGCAATAAGGAGGAGGAGAGAGATTGTAAACAGACAGCATGTGTACTGGAAACCAGGCTTAGTGAGGATAAAAGGGTCAGCAGGGGCAAGCACTTAGGGCCATATAAACATAAACTGAGTGCTGCTAACAACCCACTCATGAGGATTCACTTACAATCCTTTGCCTGTCTAGTTGGTACCTAATTCTTTAAAACAGGGCTGGGTAATCTGTGAACGGCAGGCATTACAAATCCTCCAAAGCTCTTGCGTGTGGGGCTCAGAGGTTCTTGTTCACATCCTGAAAATCCAAGTTGCTAGAGCAGCCTTCCCACAAAATAGGTTGGACTACGATTACCATTTCATCCCAAACCAACATGGTATGTTTTAAAATGGATGTTTGTTTAAATCTTAAAATGCCTCTGCCTGTTCTAAGAGAAGAAATAAAAAGCCCATAAAAATCATAAAAACCCACAACAAAACCCATAACAGCTGACAGCAACAATTACAAATAAAAGTTAACCAGGATTATCAATAATGTAAGAGCACCATGTAAAAGGTATTGTCACAATTAGCCTATATTATTCCATAGGAATCCATGCCAAGTTGAAGAGAATATATAATATAAACATCCACTATCATTTACCAAATATAATAAAGAGATGCCATGATATTTCACAGATGTGTGGCTTTGAGCGTTTCTTGTCACTTTAACTAGTGGTGTCATTTTTTCCCATTAATTCAAGACTCCTGAGCATGTTTCTTCATTGTTCATTTGAAATCTGATTACCCTCTTTCCGGTTGTTGCTGTGTGCCTTCACATTGTTTCCAACTTATGGCGACCCTAAGGTAAACCTATCATGAGATTTTCTGAGGCTGAGAGTGTGTGACTTGCCCAAGGTCACACAATGGGTTTTCATGGCTAGGTAGGGATTTGAACCCATGTCTCTAGAGTTGTCGTCCAATGCTCAAACCACTACCCTTTTCCTTGCAATTTTGACCATTGCAAGAAGCAAGCAAAAACAGAAGAAAGGAAAACAGTGTTTTATATTGGAACCCACTATTATCTTCAAATAAGGTGACAATAAACCTGTTTTTGGAATAATGTGTATGCCATGCTTGGTAATATATCCCATTCTTGAAAAATCTCTAGCCAGACCTAGCAAACCATATCACATTGCCACCAAATATATGCATAATTTCACACACCCTCTCTAACAATAAGGCCTCATAGAACTGTCTACATAGCAAAACATACTGGGGTTAAATACCACTTGTGAAATAATTTCCTGGTTTAGCAGACACAAATGTCATGTGATCATTCTTCCATACAGAGCTCCAACTATTTCAGTGCTAAGATTTTTAACAGTGCTAAGATTTTTCTCCCAGGTATTCTTAATTCCCTCTAGACTATTATACTGAGTGTCTAATAAGACATCATATTATGTATTTTGCAAGCTAAGGCTCAAATCTCAAAATTATTCCATGGTCTCATTGTTTTTTCTTGGCTGGATAGATAAGGATTTCATTGTTCTGTAGGTTTTTCTTGCATGCTCTGACTCTGGCTGCATTCATATCTTTTCTAAATGGATAAAATAACCTGTACAACACCATTATGAGGCACATAGCTGTTGAATTTGTAATATTGCTAGCAAAGTAAATATTTGTGTGTCCTGCATGTACACCCAAATATTTTATTTTGGTGTACAAGCAGAAAATGCAAATACTTACTCTGCTAGCTGTATTTTTCATACACATTAAAAACATAAAGCACACACACACACACACATATACATATATCAGTTAACGACTAAACTGAGCATACTGTCTTTTTTTAAAAGGTGTCTAGGTTTGGCATCACTGATTGTGGGCTGTAGAAAGCCCATCCTCATTTTAATATATCAGCACTTCTATCCTTTTCAGGAAACAGCCTCATGTATAAAGTATATGAATTATTTTAGGATGTGCAATGTCTATGTTCTCCCATATCATTAGTGTGTGCCTTCTAGTCATTTCCAACTTATGGCGACCCTACCATGAGGAATTCTTGGCAAGATTTGTTCAGAGGAGGTTTGCCCTTGCCTTCCTCTGAGGCTGAGAGTGTGTGACTTGCCCAAGGTCACCCAGTGGGTTTCCATGGCTGGACGGGGATTCAAACCCTGGTCTCCAGAGTCAAAGTCCAACACACAAACCACTATTTGAGTTTGTTAGGATGTGGAAGAGAATTATTGTATAGGTTAGTCACTAGGTGGCATTAAATTAGGCTTATCTTGATGGTTTTAGCAGTTTCCTGGTAAAGGTTCTTTTGAAGGTGATCCTGTTGCTGCTCTTATTGTGTGCCTTCAAGTACAGTAATTCCCAGCTTATGGTGACGCTAAGCTAACCCTATCATTGGGTTTTCTCAGCAAGGTTTGTTCCGAGTGGGATTGCCATGGCTTTCCTTTGAAGCTGAGAGAATGTGACTCAGTGGGTTTCCATGACTGAACAAGGATTCAGACCCTGTGCTCTAGGAGGCCTAGCTCAACATTCAGACCACCACACCATGCTGGGTTTTCTTTTGAGATTCCTGACTGCTAGCCAAGTCATCTAACTCTTCCACAACAGGTCGTTTTCTGTGGAAGTGCTGATCTAAGGCAGGTTTGCCTTATCTCCTTTTTGATGACCCTCAGCTGCTGAGTAGAAACCTTTTTTTGCCTCAAGCATTTGATCCACCTCATTTGTTCTACTCTTCCTGATTTATTGGTCATTGAAGTGTTTTACCTGCTGTGCCAGCTCACCATCCAACAATTGATTAAACAGGTTTACTCAATTTGGGACTAGCCAACAGAACACCACCCTCTCTTTACAGGCTGTGCTCAGTTGGAAAATTATCTCTCCCTAAAATAATAATTCCTCTAACCATCTATTCTCTCTCTCTCTCTCTTTCCTTCCTTCCTTCCTTCCCTCCCTCTTCTATCAGAAACATTAAAAAGAAACAGAAGGAGCCAAAAGCTCAGAGGTGCCACCATGAACCTGTCTTTCATGTTTTCTGACAATGTCAGGATGTTCCCTTCATTTTTGTTTTCCCCAAACTGTCACTGCTTGTCTCATTCCCCTGCTTCTGTCCTTGATCTAAAAACCTTTTTGAGTCCTGAGAAAGAATACACTTTTTTGTTCTTTTGCTGGTTGTTATTGTATTTCTGTATTGTTTGGTTTTCCTGATGAAAGTGACTGAGAACTTCTTGTCCGGGCCAGACATATATCCTTTGTCAGGGTGAGGCAGCTGCCTCAGGTAGCTGATTTGGGGTGTTCTGAAAGGCAGCCAGTTCTTACCCAGTTAATGTAATGCTGTAAAATTTTTAGCATGGGGGTGTGTGAGAAAGTTGCGTTACATTTTCTTACTCCAGTGCCAAGATCATTTAGCCAATGTGTGTGTTATGTGCCTTGATTTATAGGAAATGATGCTTTTTTTTTAATGGAGGATTGTATATTTATCTTTATTATTATGTTTTTAAATGATTTTGTACTTTATAAAATTGCTTAGTTAGATTTTGCCTGTTTTTATAATCAGGGTGTTTTCCCTCTATCTTGTTTTAGTCTACTTGTAAGTCACCTTGGGTCCTATGTCAAGAGAAAGGTGGGCTATAAAAGACAGATATTAGATATGTTGCCTCCGGCAACTAGATGTCTTGACCTTGCCCTCAGGATGGTCAGAGAAGTAGGCCACATGTAGGCACTGTTGTTTTTAAAGATTTAATAACATCTTCAACCAGTGATAGGCAAAATGCACACCCCCCCCCCAAGTCTTTGCAGCCCTTGAGCTTACCAGACTCTCTGGACTGCCTTTTTTCTACCTCCCCCATTATGAATTTCCTTTCCTGGAGGCTTCCAGGAACAGCAATTTATCTTTTAAATAGGTTGCAGCTTTCCTTGGACTGTTTTAACATTAGTATTAAAAATTCATTTTTTTCAGACCTAGACGTGGACTACCAGATATTTGGAGGGTGTATGTGTGAGGTTTCTCTGTAGGGGTATATGAGCATAAAAATTAAAAAAAATAATAAAGATCCCAGGGAGCAAGCCCTTTGGGAATACGGTATCTTCTTGAGAAAAGTTTCTTGTAAAGCAGAGTTAAGCAAGACACAAAGTGAACCAGACTCAATTAGCATTTGTAAATACTCTGAAGCACGCAGTCATTAAGGCCACTCAAACTAAAATAAAGACAAAAAGACATTTGTTTAAAAATATATATCAAAACATTTACTAACAGGCTTGCAAACTACATACTCAAAGTAAGGCTAGGTCCTTAACTAACTAAAATAATAATAATAATAAAATTTATTTATACCCCGCCCCTCTGTTAAAATAATCAGGGCGGCTTACAAAAATTAAAATACAATACAGATAAAAATCCCTAAACACCACCCATCCCCACCCTCCCCCATAAAAAGATATTAAACAAATATAAATTAAAAGCAACTACTCTAAAATCACATTTAAAAACAATCAATACAATAAATGGCCGGCAGACTAAAAGAAGCCAGGAGCTCCTGAGGCCGGGATCTAATTAGGAAAGGCCTGCCGAAAGGATTTTCAGAGTAGTGAAACTCACCCAGTCCTAGGAGTTTTCAGGTTAGGACAGGATAAACAAATCAGAATTTCTAAGTATTACAGCAGTAGTATCCATATTTCCTTATTCTTCAGAAAAGGTGAATATGTGAGAGCTTTAACTCTTCTTTTCACGCATGATGGTGTGATGCTTGAAGGGAATGGAGAACTTCGAGTTTGAGGCATCTCTCCCCAAGAGTGAACAAAGGACCATAACGTATTTAAATCATGAGGTCATGTGATGAATGACTCAATGGTCACCCCATAGCTACAAATGGCTAAGATGGTTTAAGGAGAAGGGGGTAGGAACTTAAGCCTGCAAGGAGATCCCTGAACTTACTAAGTGGCAGGGGAATGCATGAAGAATGCTACATTTCCCACATTCCCACATGTTGTTTGTTTCACTGCTGCTACTGGAGAAAGGGCACCTACAAAGCTCGACCCACCCAAAAACCAAGGATGAGGGTCCTGCTTTCCAATATACAGTATTTACTCTGTTTTGCATAGGTTGCATGGAATTGTACTTTCTCTCTAGCAAAACAGGGGAGGAATGAAAACCCAGTACAGAACTGGTCATCTGACCTAGTCTGATCATGAAGCGGTATGCTGCAGTCTTTGAAGGCTCCAGATTTTAAAATAGGCACACAGGTATGGAGGAAGACAGAGTATTTCTCCACTGGAAGTATTACTGTATAGCAAACCCATCTATGGCTAGTTAATACCATCCCCGATTAAAAAGTCTAACAGCACAGGCCTTTCTCCAAAACTACAGCTGCTTTCTTCAGCAACAAGATAGCAGCAGAGGATTTAATTGATGACTGGCCACCATCTCCTTCAAAAGTGCATCTGGTTAAATCAATTAATCTTTTAAGGCACTCTGACCTCAAGTTCGGTATCTCAAGAATTTCTGGAAAGATGTGCATCTGCTAGTAAAGAAAACAGGCTTTAGCTTTCCTGAAAGGGAGCATGGCTGGAAAGCCCCACACCACTAGTTTCCTTCCTTCACCCCTTACAGTCTATGCTGGTCTGGGCAGAGGATATGGGAAGCAGAGACCTGGTGCACATAGAGAATCAAATACATGAGATTACTCATCTGTGCCAGGCTAGACCAAGACATTTTTTTTGCCTGAGTTAAAGGGCAAGTCCATGCCCCTTCCTACATTCCAGTTAAGAAGCTGACTGGTCTGCTAGTGAAATGCAGAGATTAGTACTCTCCACCACAGCTGAGGGCATAGTGCACACAGATGCCCCCCCCCCTAGAATGGAATGACCAGAAGGTCCAGGAAGATCAGCCAAAGGAACCCACAGCATGTGCTACCTGAGACAGTTGCCCCACTCTTCTGACACCTGCATGTATCACTCAAGGCCAAACTGGATCACTGGCTTGCCAGTTTTCAAAGAAGTAGCCCTGTTAGTCTCTTGCAGCATAAAAAGGAATCTGCAAGGGTGAGCAAGTACTGTATGTACAGTATTTCAGTCTACCATGCCATTTGGAGCAAGGCATTGCAACTCATGAACCACCCTGTTGTATTAGCTGTGGCTGCAGGGGTGTAAGATATGGTCGGGGGACTCCCTTAGAGCTGATGGTGAGACTTCAATAAACCCCAACAGCAGTGTAGGGCCTGGGGAAAACTTCCCCCATGTAATGTACCCAGTCTTGTCTACAATGTAGACAACAATGATCAAGATGGATTCATTTTCTGCCTCGGCAGACTCTATGCTGGAATGGGGAAAGGTGGTTCATAGGATGCATGTGGCCCCCAGCCCCCTCCCAGTCTCACAGCCCCCTCTCCCCCACCCATTTAAAAGTTTTGAGGGTGAAAATCATTCATAAAAATCCCAAATGATATCCTGGAGCAGCAGTTATACATTAAATACCTACCTCTCACCTCCCCCAGTCTACCCCATCTTATAACTTCTTCCAAAATTGCTGAAAACAGGCTGGAGGGAGGGGAAACAGGAAGTAAAAACAGGAAATTACTTTGTAACCTGCCTGTCTCAGTTCCTGGAACAGGGGGATAATCTTGCCAAGTCCTCCAGGGCTCTGTGTTCAATAATCTTTGCTAAAAACCTCAGGAATGAATTTGTAATCTACCCATGTGGTGCTAGTTACTTGCTCCTGTAGAACCTGTTCATCCTTGTTTCAATTGCACTCTTCATTTTGCACATAAATCTGTCCCCTCTGTATTTTTTCTTCTCTCTTAATGGTAACCCTTTTCACTTGTACCATCCCTTCCCTTTTCCCAAATCAAAACTGGCAGCTGTGAATTATAGGCTACCACTGCAGCAATGGTTCTCAATTATTGTTTATTTGAAAAGCTGGACTATTAATGGAAAGCCAAAGGATTCCAAACTCCAGCGGCACAGCAGGTGGAAGGAAAGAGGCCCGAGGACAAGGCAGAGCAAGGGAAGGAGAGTGGGAAGGGAGCCATGATTGATGTGGGATATTGGCGGAGGTGATAAATGGATCCCAGAGAGTTGCTGCCAGCAAGGGCATGGCCTGTGGCTCCATAAACAGACATTGGTGAGATCTTGGGTGGTTTTTCATCTTTACTTCATAGCAAAGTTATGCTTTCATTGCAGTTGGAGGGAAGAGAAACAGAATTTTGTAAAATGTCAGGAAAGTAGAGAAAACAATTTATCTTTATCTCACTTTCAACACACATTTTTGGCAGGATCACAGGCATGCAAAGCTATCCGCTTTTGCTGTTCCAACAGGCATGCCTGCAAATCAAGATGGCAGGCACAAGTGAATTACTTGTGTTTTTACTCCCACCAGTTGCTGTAGCCGAATAGGTTTTCTTTAAAGCATATCTAAGGTGTGAAAGTGCAATATTCCACTTAAATAAATAGAAAAAGAAAGAAAAAGGCTGTTTCGTCACCTCAGCACATGATCCCTAAGGTGAAAATCCAATGTGGTTTGAGGTGCTTGCCTTGTTATCAAGCTCCACCCCTTGCACACGTCCGACCAATCAACTTCCCACTTCCGCACTTATCGGGAATGTGAATGAATGTGAATCGGTTGTCCCAATGAGTGGGAATGCACATTTCCCATGGAATTTTTTTTAACTTGTCACAATATCACAACAATCTAACTTAAACTCCGGGGAAAGCCACAAAGGCTTTTCCTTTTAAGATTTTGGAGGATTTGACCCCCCCTCCTTCCAAATATGGTGAATGGATGCGGGATGCCATTTAGGCAAATCATATTCTCCTCAAATTCTGTGAGAAGTAATTTTGCCATTTAGATAACTCCCCAGGACTACTCCCAGGGAAGGAGTAGGCAACCTTACCCCTTCAAGATGTTTTGGACCAGAACTCCCATAACCCCTAGCCAACATGGCCAATGATAGAGGACCATGGGAACAGTAGTCCAAAACATCTTAACAAGGCCAGGCTGCCTATCCCAGTGATTCCCAAAGTGGGCGCTACCACCCCCTGGTGGGCGCTGCAGCGATCCAGGGGGGCGGTGATGGCCACAGGTGCATTTGGGGGCGATGAATAACTGTAAGGGGGCGGTGAAAGCGTAAAAGAAAGAAGATTTAGAAAAATTGATTTATGTATTCCGCTCATAATGCTTAATTTTTCTTTGAACAACATACTGGATGTTGGCTCAGTTCCCGCATACTCCCTCACTTGCATTGAGGTATATACAATCGCGCACTGCTACTGTTCATGGGGTGTTACTGTATTGCCGTTCCAAAACACGTGAGCACTACGAGCATTGCTGCGGGCCACTGCCACTCGTGCGATTGGTCGATCGCAAGGCCAAAGCCTGGAATGGCAGCGGCAGTACTGGCTACTGGCAGTACTACCAGCAGATTTTAGAGCATGCTATGAATCAGGAGATTTCCCGTAATTATTACAGGAAAATTATGACGTAATATAACTCTGAGGACTTTTTCGGACGGACAAATACACCGCAAGAAGGGTTGTCTCTCTTGCGATGCTGCTGCTCAGCAGGGGGGGGGGCGTTTCGTATGACGCCTTCCCCCTGCTGATTCTGTTATGGTACAGATCGCAGCTCCAGCATCATATTTGGCCGTTTCTTAACGGAGTTGTGCCTGGCTGCTCTTCTTTCCCTCAGAGGCTACAGCAGTAGCAGCTGGTATGGAAAGAGGGCCTCACTAACTGCTAGGACCAAAGCATAATGGCACTGTGCATGGCTGCTCTTTTCTCCTTCAGAGGCTACAGCAGTGGCAGTTGTTATGGGGGGGAGGGTCTCACCAGCCACTGAGACCAAGGCATGATGGAGCTGTGCCTGGCTTCTGTTCTCTCCCTCAGAGGCTAGAGAGGCCTTAAAAGAAGATGTGAGAGCAAGCAGGACAAGTGACATCAGCAACCAACATGTATCAGAAGGACGGTCTGCGTAGGTTGAGCATACAAAAGACAGTCTAGGAAACCTGAAGAGTTATTTTGCCTACTCTTATCCTTATAATAACATGCATCTTAAGTTTACACTGAGTTGCATTGCTGTCACTTACAACAGTTCCTGCCCCCACTCCTTTTTTTTTTTTTTTTGGTTTAGTGATACTGTTGTGCAAGCACAACTAGCATACAAACAGCTATGCACTGCACCATTGAACCCTGGCGCTACCTGGTTTTGAATGGAGATGTAGCATGCAGGCTTTAGAGTCACCTCATAAATCCAGCTTTCTCTTCCTTTGGTGTCACTCACCTGAGATTTCTCTCCCCACTTGGAGACTGAGAAAAGCATAGGAACTCCAAGACTTCACACAGCACCTGAAGATTTGGCAACCCTACATCCTGTAGTACTGAAATTTCCCTCCTTCTTTTCCATTGCCTATGCTGCCTAGGGTTGGTGGGAGCTGCAGTCCAACAATATGATGTGAAGGGCCATAAATAGCCCACCCCTGCCCGCAGATCACACCATAGTAGAGAGGCAAGGCCTAGCCCGATGAAGGCCTGGAAATGGCACATTTCAAACTAGGGAATTTCACCCCTAATTTATTTCTTATGTATTTTGCCATTCACACAAATCACAATAAAACTGCCTCTACTCAACTGTGTGTAGTTTAAGCTTTCCTAAAGCCCATATAGACCTAACACAAAGTGTCTACACTTTGGGATGGTTTTATGACTCCCGGGCACCTTCCAGTTCCTTCATACAACCTTGTAGAGGTCAATCACCTTTCAGCCATGAGAGGACTATTTCTACTTCCTACAAGAAATCATCCAGCAAAAGATAGGGACCAGCACCTAGGGAATCCCAGTTTCTGCCCATTGCTCTGTCTGCATTTATACTGCTCTCTTTTGCCAGGTTTAGCAAATTAGAAGTGACTGAATTAATTGCAGGATTACCCAAACATCAGAAGGAATCAGTGACTGAAAATCTGAAGCAAGTTAAAGGCAGCATCAGTTAAGAGCTGCTCGATTTGAAACATCTGGGAATTTAAATAAATAAATAAATAAGGAAAAGGGACAGGAAAATCCTCCAAGGAATCTGCATTGGGCAGAACAAGTGATAATGTTTCACTCAACATTAAACAATGAGGCACTCAAGCTTGTGTTGGAAAGCACAAGTCAGCATTTGCTACAGCTTGTGGAGGGTGGAGAGCTGCAGAAGAAATCATAAATCTCTGTGAATTTCCGCTTGGGAATGAAATGCTGACAAAATTAATGGAGTTTTGAGAGCTATTTCTCATCATTTCACTGGGAGAGTCTCTTAGGAGCATCTGGGTGGCATAATATATCATTGCTAAGTTGCCCAAACTGCCTCCTTGTGGTACTCGTTAAATCCAACAATATTGTTTAAAAGCAGGGCTATATTTTCTGCTTTCAAGTTAACAACGACACACTATTTAAACTATGGTTAGGGTTTGCTTGGGCTGATGTCATTCCCCACAGCCAAGTTACTTTTGTAGTGTTTACTTGTAAATAAGTCTCGGTCAGAAAGGGTCACTTGTTTCTTCCTTGGATGTTCTGCCAGCTTTATCTATCAGTTCCTGTTCAAAGTGGCTGGAGGGTTAATGATGAATTGTTCCTTGATTAGCTTTTCTTTCCTGTGATTATTGAAAAGGCTTTAATTACTGGATTCCTTTCATTCCTTTCACTCTTGAAAATAGGGCACCATGGCTTATCATTCCCCCTAGAGTGTCCTCTCCAAATTTTAGCCTAGATGAAACAGCCTTCTGAGATCCCACGTCCGATACTCTTTGACCTCTGGAACTTGTCTATCTCTTCCAGAGTCTAATGTTTTGGTGATTATTCATCCAGAGGAGATTGTTTTAAGTAGGCAAATAGTATATTGATGTTTATAGATAGTACCAATTAGGTCACAATCCACTATGTTTTCATCTTATTGTGAATACGTAACTCTTATTGCAAATACAAACTATGGGGCTTACTGCACTCTGGTAAGGGACCGTGAGGGACCAAGGTAAAATCGTGTCTTTTTGCTAACCAGAAAAACCCGTTAGCAAAAAGATGTGGTTTTAGCTTGGTCCCCCACGAGACTGGAACAAAGAATGCTGGAAGAATGACAGTGTCATGCAGTAAGGCAGCAGGGAAGATGGAACATTCCTGCTGCCTTGCTGTTTTTCTTCAGAGTGTGGTAAGCCCCAAAGTTTGTATTTACAATAAGAGTTATGCAGCTCCTTAGGGAGTCTCTGTCTCTTGGGGTACATACCTGCAAAGGACTGCCAACTGATGAGTCAAACAACAACCACCCATCAGCAGCTGCTGTTGGGCCCTTAATAGCAGCTTGTGCTGCAGAAATGAGAAGGTGAACCTTGCCAACACACTAGACGCTGACAGAGGAGTGGAGTAGGGTGCTGTTCTTGGGCTGCCTTCCTCAAATGCAGAGCTTCCAGATGTGTTGAACTACAACACCCCTCACCCTTAACTATGCTGGCTGAGAATGATGAGAGTTCACATCCAGCGGGCACTGGATCGGTGGACAGGCAGCTCTAGGGAGATGGGAGCTACAGAAATCATCCATGGCATCAGCACCACTTTCATTAATTTGAACAGCAGGAATCTCCTTCCCTAGATGACTGGGCAGTTCCTGACCTCAAAGGAATGAAAACAAGTTTTTAGGAACCTGGTTGTGCAACCCTCATGGTTTGGAGAGATTTGTGGAGATGGAAATGATGGCCTTTGATAACAACCAAGTTGGAGATGTTCCTAGAACTGTATCTGGGTGGTGAGTGGGAAAAGCCTGGAAAGGGAGATTCTTTAGGGAGTGAAATGACCTCTGGATGACAGCTGGGAGGACCGAGACCAGACAGGACACCCAGGCTGTGTATCTTGGAGCCGAAACTACATATGAGCCAAGTTACATACAGGGCTTGTCCCCTAGAGCAGTGATCCCACATTTTTGCTTAATTGTAAAGAGGATGGGCTGTTCCTCTTGGTGTTTCAAAATTAATGAAGACAAATTATAGGTTCTGGCTTGAATGGTGATAAAAATGCCTGGATGCTCATCCTTTCTGTTCTTGTTCAGTTAAAATGAGAAGGCTTCCAACAAAGCAAGAGCAACACACCCATTTTTTTAAAAAACCACCACACTTCCAAATTGAAAATGTAAGAAACTTTTGAGTGGCAAAAACATTCAGGTGTTTCTTTTCAAATGTAACTTTCCAGGATACTTAAAAGGTACCACCACCAAGGAACATCACAGACATGAACAAGAGAGGCCAGGGAGGGTTGCTGTTCTCATATGCAGCTACGATGATCTCTTATGGTTGTGATGGTGGTGTGCCTTCAAGTTGTTTTTGACTTATGGCGACCCTAAGGTGAACCTATCATGGGGTTTTCTTGGTAAGGTTTGTTCAGAGGGAGTTTAGCCTTTGCCTCCCTCTGAGAGTGTTCCTTGCCCAAGGTCACCCAGTGGTTTTCCATGACCAAGTGGAGATTTGAATCCTGGTTTCCAGAATCCTTGTCCAACACTCAGACCACTTCACCACACTGGCTCTCAGGATCGCCTATGCATTTTCAAAAGGGGGAATGAGATCATATACACCCCTGTAAAAGAGAGCAAGTTTGCATATGCTAATATCTGTACAGAGAGTAAGGGAGGAGGGACTGTTATGATTGCAACAGAAATATCATACAGTAAGACCCTGTATGCGTGGGGGAATGGTTCCTGGGGGCTCCTCAGATAACTAAATCCATGGATAATAACAAATGCCTCATTTTCACCCCAGGAGTGATCCTGGGGAGCAATCCTGGGGGCAAAGGGAGGAGCAAAGCCAGATCTCTCCTCCCCTCTCTTTGCCCCCATGCCGCTGCTTCTGTCCCAGGAGCAATCCTGCGGAAAAAGGGAGGAGCAAAGCCAGATGTCTCTTCCCCTCCCTTCACACCACCATTTCTGCCCTGGGAGCAATCCCGGGCAGCAATCCTGAGGGCAAATGGAGGAACGAGGCCAGATCTCTCCCCCTCTCCTCCCTCCCCCATCCACCACCACCCTGCTGTCACCATCCATGGATAATTGAATCCACAGATGGTGACTCAGAGGATGTGGGGGTGCTACTGTATACCTCACACCATAGTGAGGAAGACTGTGACTGGGGGTGCTGAGAGATGGCACTGGGCCCAGGGCAGGCAAGCTGCATGATTCCCCCCCACCCCACCCCAGTTTAGGAACAGACATTATAGCTGTTCTGTGGGCTGCTGAGATTGTTGTTATGTGCCTTCAAGTCATGTCCAACTTATGGCAAATGTGTCATGGAATTGTCTTGCCAAGATTTGTTCAGAGGGGTTTGCCTTTGCCTTCCTCTGAAGCTGAGAGAGTGTGACTTGGCCAAGGTCACTTGGCCTAAGCAGGAATTCGAACCCTGGATTCCAGAGTCCAAGTCCAACACCCAAACCACTATACCACGCTGGCTGCCGATACCAACATTTATTTTGTAATACATTGATTATTTTCTCATTGTCTAGTGACCCTTCTCTAGAGGCTGGGACCCTCTGGGGATTTTGCTTCCTTTCCCACTCCTGCAACATGATTGTGACCAGGAGGCATTTGTGCCTGCTCAGTCTTCCATCCAGCTGCTAATGGGCAACACAAGGGCTCTTGTTCTTGCTTCTGATGTTTTTTAGTCTTTTCAACCCAGATTGGACTGGACAGCCTTTCAAACAGAACATGGTCCTGTGTAAAGGACACATGGCTACTCTATTTGCCGCTCCCATTTGTAGGAATGGGGATTTCTCATACAGGTTACTTCCTCCTAGACTGCATCCCTTCTATTGTTAGGGAACAGCATTTACTGTCCATCTTGTGGCAACAACATTTAATATCCATTTGCCAATATTTTAATATCATTTTCCCCAAAACCCTTAAGTCCAACAGCATCCAGCTGGATGCCTTCATTTGTTCTCATGAACTAGAAAACTATTGTTGGAAGTGAAGAAGGATCAATGCTTCTTTAGGGTGGTTGAGGACAAAGGAAAAGTCTAGAGTTGCATGCCTATCCTTTTTGTTAAAAAACTATATTTAAAGGATTTAGTAAAAAAAAAAATATACAGTGACATACAGTAACATTCAATAACAATACATTACAAGACAATACGAAAAAACAATACAATACAAAAACTATAAAAAATATCATACTTCCTTTCATAAGATTTTGAACTTGCATCTTGTCTTCTTTAAAGACCTTTCTCAATTGTAACTCATTTTTTCCATCTTTTATTATTGTTATCTTTATAATATCATTTATCCCTTATTTTGTTACCACACACTATAAAAATGGTTATGAACCTTTCTCCGATCTAATCACAATTGTTTCTTCTCATAACCTTCTAACAGAGATGTATTTCAACATCTTTATGTAATCTATTTTGTCTATTTATTCCTCCTTTTATGCATGCCTATCCTTTTGATTCAGCTCTGTATCTCATTGATCTGTGTACTCAAGGATTTTACTTCCTATTTGCATATAGAGGTCATTCCCCTCCCTTCCTCCAAGAAGTTTTAGTGTTTTACAACTCTTTGTCTGAGAAGCCACAGACACAAGCAGCTCAGCTTCAAGATACCATACACACACTCATGAGAGTCAGCTTTTAGGGACTCTTGTACCCAAGTCAGATAATTATCTTCTAACTATCCAATTTCCTATGACAGATGTATTCTCTGCCACAATAAACACAAGTTTTGCTTTTCAACCTTACTAGAGCATCATGTGTATTTCTATCCTGTTTTATACCACAAGCTCATATTGCATTGGGGCTATGCTTCATTCTGCATAATAGAAATACCAATAATTTCCTACAAGTATTTCTAAAGAAATTCAGAAATATTAATTTTACTTCGCCTTGGACTGTATGGTTTTTCATCCCTTGTCTCCAGCCCCTCTTTCTCTCCTAGTCCTCCTCTATAACATACTTCTCTAACATCTGTAGTAATGCTACAACATGGAGTATTTTCCTCCTTAAACCAACTGATGTGGCCTTATTGGTCAAGTGACCATATTTACTTGCATGATAGATTGGTCATATGAAATTAATTTTCAAGTTAGAGACTGTATATTTGAATGCAATACCAGTTGATGCTGGGATGTATCAAACATGTTCCACCTTGTTTTTTGCCATGTATACAAGTTTTGCCATGTATTCAAGTTGTGCTTCTTGTGTAAACTATACAGAAATGTCCTTGTGTAGCTTCTTCACAAGCTGCAATACCACCAACAACTAAGCCCAAATTAGACAATATGGAGAGCCTTAAAGAGGGAAAAGACATCTGTTTAGCTCAGCATGAACTGGCCAGATTTCTCAGGTTGCTTCATCTTTGATCATTGGGAGGTGAATACAGGCTTCATTTACAAATCTGATTGCTCAGACACAGAGCTTTGAAGGAACTATGTGCATTGAGAGAAAGTGCTGTACTAGCAGGAAATATGCATATCTCTTGATGTGTGATTTGATCCATTTGGTAAAGCAGACAGCTGCAGCTAGATAGTATGAGAGCAAACAGCAAGCACCATGACTGCTTATGGAAGGTCTTTGCCCAAGTATTTCTAGCTATCCAGTGACACCTGTTTCAATGCTGTTCAGTGCTTGTAGAAGTGAGCAGTATTGACTCCTGTGCTTGCCCTGGGATTCAAATAATTTTCAAAATCAGAGCAGTGACCCCACACCATTCCACCCTGACTGACAAGAATGGGGAAACAATCTGTTTTTCATTCTCCTATATTCAGATTTTTCAAACCTCATCCCTAATATGAAGACATCTGTGAATGTTGGAAAATTATTGAAAAACTAACTGAAATAAATTCTCACCAGCCAGATTCAATAGGTACAGCTGTGCAGATATTAAAGATAAGGAGCCATTCAGAAAAAGAAGAGTTGGAACTCCTAATTCAGCACTCACATGGCTGAATACACACAGGAATTCAAACCCAGACTTAGCATTTAAAATACTGCATGTGTGATATACTCCTGTAAAATTACAACATCCAAAATACACAAAACAGTGATACCTTTATTGCGCCAACCAAAAATGTACAAAATACAACATACAAGCTTTTGAAGCTTCACTAGCTTCTTAATCAAGCAAAGGAGTTAAAAATCATACAGGAGAAGAAGAAAAAAATGATGATGTTAGAGTCACAGACCTACATTTTATCAAGATGTTGTTGTTTTTGTCAGTTAAGATGGTCTGGAGGGATATCCATGTAGTAAAAGGCCACTCCTCTCTTTGGCCATGTGGGCTGTGGGAGACAAAGTTGTAAAATCCAGGCAATAAAATTTAAACTCTGTTAGCAACAGAAAAAGTAACTTCCTTTGACATCCATGATTTTTCTGTTCTGGGTGAGACTAACCAACCCTTTCGTAGGCCGAGAACATTGAATTTCTCAAGAAGCCCCTGTACTGTTGCATCTGGAAAAATCTTTAGGTGCTGTATAGGTAAAACCTGCCAAATGCAGGCCCAGTTTTTAAACAGTGTTACCTTTGTTACAGGTAGAAACCTCAAAGAGCCAAGTCCCAATCCCTTGACTCCCTCTTCTTTAGGATTCTCCTGTCGCGGCTAAAGTGCAGTATCCTCAGATCCAGAAAACATACTATTGTATCCAGAGGTAGCTGTGTTGGTCATCTTTTTAACACCTTTGCCTGCTGAAGAAGCCAGTGGAGCTTTGAAAGTTTGCATGATGTATTTTGTGTATTTTTGGTGGGCACAATAAAAGGTATTGCTGTTTTGTGGATTTTGGATGTTGTATTTTGCTGTATGGACGACATGGTTACTCCTGGATAAGTTTCCTGTAAAATTGTTTGGCATGCATATTTCCCCCTCTCCTTTCTTCTGGAGAGACTGCCCTACCAAAGGCACATGGATAAATATAAGGTAGAAGTGCCCAAATTTTAATGGATTTTAGTTCAACAAGAATTGTATTGTTTTAGTTGTCTTCTCTAGAATTGTAATCCCAAATCCTTTGTGGGTGCATCCAAAACAACAGAGAGGGCTAAATATTTCCTAAACACCTTCAAAATGCCTGAAGTTGTTGCAGCTCAGCCGATGACAGCAAAGCACTGAAAGTTCAGAACTGGCCTTATGAT
This sequence comes from Gambelia wislizenii, assembly GCA_030847615.1. NCBI lineage: Eukaryota > Metazoa > Chordata > Lepidosauria > Squamata > Crotaphytidae > Gambelia > Gambelia wislizenii. Next base: position 193,658,079 of record JAUMIR010000002.1, read on the forward strand.
TCAGTGCTGGTCTGGAGAATCATGTTTGTAAAGCAGCTTACATACCATGGCAGACTCCATCGAGTTGGCAAGGCCATTTTGTGGAATACAGGCCTATGACAATTACACTCATTTTTGCAAGTCTTTTTACACCTTGGCCCATCTTTTTTTCCTTGCCCCCTGTCTAGCTGTAAGGTGTTGTGGTTTTTTTAGCAGCATCAGCATTGGGAGGGTGATGAAAAAGGACTGGAGAAACACATTCTTTCATTGGCATGTTGCAGCAGCGAATCTGTAGTAAATTGTGTAAACTTTGCTGTAGCCAATCCTACTGTAGGTGAGTGCACCTGCCAACAAAAGGCAAGGTAAACAGCAGCTGCCTCTAGAATTCCATACTGAGCATGACTGAATAGCAAAACAGAGAGGAAAAGGGGAGATCAAATAAGACTGTATTGCCAGGTACCCCAAGGATTTTTTTTTTTTAAAAAAAGCATATATCTATCAGGTTGGCCACCAAAGTGGAAAATATAAGAAAAGTATTTAATGTTTTGAATTTTAAAAATCTGTTTTGCATTGACAGATGAGCTGAGAGGAGCTCTCTAAAAATCTTAAATACATACATACTTGCAGATGAACATTTCACAGATGAAAACCAGAATACATGTGGCCAAAAGAATCAGTGTGGGGTCAAGATGACAAAAGTTATAAAAAACGAAGGCCAGTGAAGCTGGGAGAGGCTGCAGCAGTTTGCTTTTGCCTGAGTCTACTGGGAAGGGCAAGATTCTACCCACCCCATCTTCTTTCTCCCTAATGAGTTAATTGTGTGCAAACTACTTTTGCACTTTGAATTCAGATTGTAGTAACTTGAAGTAAGCTGACGACAAAGTGGAAAAGTGGGAAGAAGACAGAGAAACTGGAACATTTAAAAAGCAGCTGAAAAAATGGGATGACAGAGAACTAATCAAGACCACCCTTGCTGAATCAGGACATGATACACACATACATGCATACTTGTAGTCCCTCCTCTTTAATCCTCCATCTGCTGTGTGTTTTCTCTGTTGGAATCTTATCCTCAGCTCTACTTAGATATCTTTGCTTTACTGGTGGCCCATAACTTGCATTCATATTCTGTCTTGTTTTTCTGGTTCCACTACTAGCCTAAAGTATCTCTGAAACGTCCTTGCCAACACTTGCTAGTTATGTACACTTTCCTCTGACTCTCTATCAAAAAATAGCTGCCTTTCCCGGATTCTAGCCTTGCTGGGCCTTGTCAGCAACCTATTCACTAGGGACTCAGTATAAGTACTGACCACTCACACTCCAAAGCCACTTTATTTTTATGGGAATGGCAGGGGGAATCATTAATGGCTGTTGGAACCCACAATGGTGCCTCTCCAGCCATCCCCATAAATGAGAGAACATATAAACCTTACACTCTATTATAGTCCCAAAGCGTTTAGTGTTTCTCATTTAGCATAAACATTTTCATCCGCACTAGAGCATGAATAGCTTTAAATGGGATAGTTAAAATGTTTAGGGCCAATCATGTTTCTGCTGTCAGTCCAGGGTGTCTCCCCCCACCTTCATCAGGGATGGTTTTAAGCTGTTTCAATTCTACCCGTCTTTTTCCAAGCAACAAAAACCCAACACATGCAATTAATTGTCCATCAGAATCACACAAACACTCCTCCCTTTTGGACTCACTAAACCACATTGGTGTAAAACATCAGGACTTCCTTTATGCCAGACTCTAGACCTGCAGTTGTTCTGTTCTCTTACATTGGATTTGGTTCAAGGGAGGGCTGATGAATCTGCTCTGACAACTTGCAAGACCTCCAGTCAATGGATGACTTTTATTTGTCCCGTGGGTTCAGGAATTGCAAAAACAAAGATGAACTTGTGAGCCTTGTTGCTGTCATTAACTCAAGAGCCAAGTGCAAAGTGCCAGAGGGTTTGCCTCTGTCCTTTGCATCTCACCAGCTGGGTGGGTTAATGAGCAGAACAAGGATTCTCATAAAGGTGAAATTACCAGAATGATTAAAATAATTGTGAGCAGCAGGGATACAGAGATTCTCCCATCTTGCTTTGGAGCATGAGTCAAATTGGGCTTTGGTTTGATTCAGAATCATTTGAAACCAACTCAACCCACTTTGGATGTTGAATCCAAATTAGGAGTCAGCAGTCCAGATCTTTATATCTCCCACTGACCCACAACAGGAAACCAAAAGCAGCTATATTGTTTCAGCTGTCTTACACAAGTGCATGAAACTGGAGACACAGTAGCCCCTTCAGAGCAAATATTCCCTGCCAAATTGTGGATAGAGATTTTGGTGTTAGCCACATTTAAATTTGCTTTATTTTCTTTCCAAAAAATGAAATATGTATTTCTAATGTGTGCACAGGCAACTGATGCATTAATCCTACTAGTTCCTGCTGCTTTCTGCACTCTGTGGTATAGGTTGGTGCATCCAAAATTCAGAACAAATGGTCCACATTAAAATACTTCACTGAGAGAGAGTGTGGTGGGCAGGCTGGCAGAGATTTGCTGCTACCAGCTACATTTAGAAAAAGAACATACATTTCAAGGATAGAACTGAATATATACTGTACAGTTCAATGACTGTACAGCATGGACACTTTTATGGCTTATTGAGAAAGGAAGAAAGTCCCTGGAAGCAACGGGACTTTCCTGTTTGTTTGTTTTGTTATGATTTTACCTGCATATTCCTGGTTTTGTATCCAAACTGTTTCTCGAAACATTGCAGGTTTCCCTTACTCCCCGCCTCCTTATAGAATCATAGAATTGTAGAGTTGGAAGAGACCACGAGGGCCATCCAGTCCAACCCCCTGCCATGCAGGAAATCACAATCAAAGCATCCCCGACAGATGGCCATCCAGCCTCTGTTTAAAGACCTCCAAGGAAGGAGACCCACCACACTCCGAGGGAGTCTGTTCCACTGTTGAACAGCTCTTACTGTCAAAAAGTTCCTCCTAATGTTGAGGTGGAATCTCTGTTCCTGCAGCTTGCATCCATTGCTCCATGTTCCAGTCTCTGGAGCAGCAGAAAACAAGCCTGCTCCATCTTCAACGTGACACCCCTTCAAATACTTAAACAGGGCTATCATATCGCCTCTAACCGTCTTTTTTCCAGGCTAAACATACCCAGCTCCCTAAGTCTCTCCTCATAAGACATGGTTTCCAGACCTTTCACCATTTTAGTTGCCCTTCTCTGGACATGCTCCAATTTGTCAATATCCTTTTTGAATTGTGGTGCCCAGAATTGGACACAGTATTCTAGGTGAGGTCTGACCAAGGCAAAGTAGAGCAGCACTATTACTTCCCTTGATCTAGACACTATACTTCTATTGATACAGCCCAAAATCATATTGGCCTTTTTAGCTGCCACATTACACTGTTGACTCATGTTCAACTTGTGGTCTACTAGGACTCCTAGATCCCTTTCACACGTAGTCTCGTTCAGCCAGGTCTCTCTCATCCTATATCTATGCATTTCATTTTTTCGCCTTATGTGCAGTACCTTACATCCTTGTGTCCTTCTTCTTCCTACTGATCACACATCACATCTGACCTTCACTGATTTCCACTGAGCCCTTTTTGATTACTATTCAGGAGTTCTAGTCAAAGTGATAGAGTGGTTTGGCAATATTACATAAGTTAAGCATTAGATCATTTTCTTTTATTGCTAGCATTCCTCTTTCCCTTGCTTGATCTCTGTTGAATCTGGGTCATGGAGGGGAAAATCACTATGTTTTTTGGTGGTAGCCATCTTAGCTAGTTCTAGTATATCATAAATAGACAACTGTGGAGAGGTACATTGCATTTCCAGAAATAGTGGATTAATTCAAACTGATCTGGGGAGTGGGAATGAAAGGCCCTTGATAACACGGGGGGCTGCCCTGGGGATATTTTGGGATGGGGAAAACATGATGCAGATCTCCAAAATACAATTGGTTTGTACAGGAGCCAAACCTGGGACTTTCAGAGACTTCTTTCTTGTCTGGAGAGGCTCTCTTCAGTTACAGTGACAGCACTATGATGCCACTTGAGCGACCACGGCCGCAACCCACTGAATCCTGGGACTTAGAGGTTACAGAGCCACTAAAGCTCTCTGGCTGAGAATTTTAAAAGGCCCCTCCCTCAACAATTGCAAAACCCAGGACTCCATAGGATGTTGCCATGGCAGTTATAGTCGCACTGTAGTTGTGTCATGTGAAAGGGCTGGAGAGTGGATGTGAGATTCTTGCCCCACAAGCTTGAAGTGAGATGTGTCAGTATGCAAAAAGTCACATTTCCCAACCATGGTGTTTTCAATGGGGATGAATCACTTTGGACCAAACCATCCTGATTGGGATCCAAACGGGGCTGATCTGCTTCACTTTTGAGCTGATCTGAATTCATCTGAGTCAGCCTGGTTCACTTGGGGATTTGTGGTTTTTCCAGAGTGCTTGCACAACCCTAATAAGCAATGTGTAAAAAAAAGTCTCCCTCAGTAGTTTTCTTTTAATATTCAAAATGTAGTGTCCTGAGTAAACAATGCATGATTAAGAAGGCTCTACTCAGGATACCTTTTTATAATTCAGCTATATTTATTTGTGTGAGAATGTATGTGTTTAAATAAAAACACCACCACCAATCCTTGCAGTGAAAGCATGCTGGATTAGTCACCTTCTAGGAAACAGCAGAAATGCCTCATCCTACCCACCTGATGTTTCCAAGGTCTATGTGTGTGGCCGTGAGAAAGTTGTTAAAGGACATCTGTGGGGCTTCTTGTTTCCCTTAACAAATCACCTGGAAGGGCAAGCTTCAAAGCTAATTTTGCCTCTGGCTGGCATCAAATCTGCAAGTGCAGCTAAACCCCAAAACAGACTGGCTAAGAATCCCAAGGCAAATGTTCCCCATTCAAAGGCATCCTTTTCTTGCTTCTTGCTTCTAAGTGCGGGTTTTAGAAGAAAAGAAAGCAAACAACCATACTGAATATGATGACTTTCCACTTAATAATTTTAGAAGTCTTAGGACCCTTTCACACCACTTGTATAATAAAATGTGGATAGATGCACACTGATGCCAATTCGCAGCAGCTTTCATTTGTCTCCATGGTTCCTTTTCAAGATTGCAGGCATGTGAAGTTCTACGCATTTGTTGTTCAAACAGGCATACCTGTGAATCAAGATGGTGTGGGCACAACTGAATTACTTGTGTTTTTATGGTCACCAGTTGCCACCGCCAAACAGTATTTTTAAAAAAACAAATCCAAGGTGCAGAAGTGTGGTCTTCCACTTAAATAAATAGGAAAAAAAGGAGGGAGGCTGTTTCGTTGCCTCAGCGCACAATCACTACAGTAAAAATCCAACATGGTGGTTCTGGACACTTGGCTTGCCAGCAAGCTCCACCCCTGCACACGCCCAACCAATCAGCTTTCCACTTCCACTCTTACCGGGAATGTGCAACAAAGCGATTAGGTTGTCCCAATGAGAGAGAATGTGCATTTATTTCCTTTGGAGTTTTTAAAAATTATTATTTGGCATTCCTCCCTCCTTCTGAATATGGCAAAATGACATGGGATCCCATTGGGATGAAAGGTGTTTTCCTCAAATTCTGTGAGGAGTATTTTTGCCATAGAGACAAGCCCTATGATTCTGCTTTAACTGTCATGGCTGCATCCTATGAAATCTTGGGACTGGTAGTTGAGGGAGGGGCCTGTAGAATTGCCAGCCAGGGAGCTCCTCTGGTGCCTTTGACCAAACTACAAACCCCAGGAGGATTCCATAGGATGCAGCCATGGCAGTCGAAGGAGAGTCATAGTGCTATAATTGTATAGTATGAAAGGGCCCTTAGATTCCAAGAGTTAGTAGTCAAGTTAAATCTTTGGCTGATGGGTATGGGCTGAAACAGAGAGGAGAACATGTCGCCTTCCAGATCATATTGGATTGCAACTCTAGCATCCCTCACCATTAACTAAGCTGCCTAAAGTGGATGCGAGTTATAGTTCAGAAATGCTTGGAGGTCTTCAGGTTGCCAATCCCAGATGTAATCCCTGATGTAATACACTGCCTCGTAGTGTGGTGGAGTCTCCTTCTTTGGAGGTTTTTAAACAGGCTGGATGGCCAACTGTCAGGAATGATTTGATTGTGTATTCCTGCATGACAGGGGGTTGGTCTGGATGGCCCTTAAGGTCTCTTCCAACTCTATGATTCTATGATACATCTCTCTCCATAGCTGCTTAGCCAGATGCCTTGCGTTGAGAAGCTTACAAGCACAGCATGATAGAGATATGAGGGCTAGCCTAGAAAGGCCCCCAGCACCTGATCATCAAGGGTACCTTACTATATGGCTAAGAGACATATAGTGTGTTACTATATGGCTAAGAGACATATAGTGTGTGTGGTGGGAATAGTAGTGCATCAGCATCTGAAGACTGGCCTGCAATGTTCCTAGCTGGGCTGAAGAATACAGGCAAGCACACACTAGACAAAGGGCTTGTCTATACAGGGGGTGGTGGTGGTGGTGGATTGTTCCGCAGCTGTGATTTGTCTTAACGGTGTTTTGGCTCCCAAAAACTTTGCATGCCCAATAGTCAAGACGATGGCTGCAAGTGATTTACTCGCATTTTTAATTTGCCACCGCCGAACCTTAAAAAAAACACAACCCACTATTTTCTGTTGTGCACTTCAGTGATATTTTGCCTGTTGAAAAAAAGGGAAAAAAGCACCCTTGGTCACTAAGGTGAATAATAATAATAATAATAATAATAATAATAATAAAATGTATTTATATCCCGCCCCTCTGCAAGCAATCGGGGCGGCTTACAATGATAAAATGGTAGACAGTATAAAACAACCTTATCCAAGATGGTGGCACCAGGCACTTGACCTATTAGCAAACCCCACCCCCTCTCATCCAGCCAATCAGCTTTGCACTTCCCCTCCTATAGGAAAGCAATTCATATCAAATTGCTTATCCCAACAAGGGGGAATGTGCATTTCCCATGCAGTATTTTAAAAACTTTGTGGAAAACTGCAGTCTCCTAGAGCGTAGTATATGGCAGTTTTTGCCCCTCTCCCTGAATATGGCAAATTGCTGCAGGTTGCCATTCAGACAATATATGTTCTCCTCGAATTCTACAAGGATTACTTTCATCATTTAAACAACACCTAAGTAATGCTGGGGAACATTGCAGGCCAGTCTTCAGATGCTGATGAACTACTATTCCCATCACACACACCATAGGTGGGGCGGGGGGAGGGTCTTGGTCAGGGCAGAACTGGAGTCCAACAACTTCTAGAGAGCTACATGTTCCCCACAGCTCTCAGTTAATGCATACTGGATTGGCTCTGAGAAAGACCCCAGTGGAAATCCTATATCCAGAAATGGGGAAAGTCTGACTTGCAGTCCAAATGCATACTCTCAGGCCTCAGAATTTGGATGTTAGGGCTCTGCCTGTGCTGCCCACATCTTCTCACTGTCCCTGTCCCATGATGATGTGCTGTGATGAAAAACAGGAAAGGAAACCTTGGAAGAAGCAGACCTTGTGGCATAAGCAGAGCAAGGTAGCCATAGTAGGAGAGAGTATAACAACATGACCCATAAGGAAAGGAAGGGGCCTGGGCACCTGTGAAGTGGTATACCCACTTACTTGGGAGTTTTCAACTCATTTCTGGGACTTATATCTGACCAAAGATGCATACAGACAGTGCCTTTGATAGAACAGTTGAATGTTCCTTTGCCAGAGAGCATACCATGAAAATGCAGCTATGTTTTTCATGCTGGGATAATCCTGTTTCTCCACAATATTTTTTAAATCTCATATCTTTAATAAGTAAGATATGTGGTGAAAACATCTCTAGACTCCTTCCCACCCATATCCAGACTTCATGGCTAATTAAAAATCTTCACAAATCACAAACGCTTTTCCCTCAGACCAAAGGATGTGGCTCATCCCCTGCCTCCTGCCACACACACCCTGCATTAATTTAATAATAATAATAATAAAATTTATTTATACCCCGCCCCTCTGCTAAAAACAATCGGGGCGGCTTCCAACAATTAAAACATTATAATAATGACTAAAAACACCACCCACACCCACCCTCCCACATAAAAAGACATTAAACACAATAAGATTAAAACCTTCTAGCTAAAAAACACATTAAAAACAGATATATACATAATTTTTAAAAAGCCAGGAGACTGAGTTCCTGAGGCCGGGATCTAATCAGGAAAGGCCTGCCGAAAGAGATCCGTCTTTAGTGCTTTTTTAAAGCTACTCAAGCTCGTCAGCTGACGGATCTCATTCGGCAGGCCATTCCACAATTTGGGGGCGATTACTGAAAAGGCCCTCTGGGAGGTTGCAGACAGCCTAGATTTTTGTGGCTGAAGCAGATTCCTCCCAGAGGACCGGAGTATGCGGGGAGGATTGTATGGGAGGAGGCGGTTCCGGAGATAAGTTGGACCCAAGCCATTTAGGGCTTTAAAGGTAATAACCAACACCTTATACTGGGCCCGGAAACTGATAGGCAGCCAGTGGAGAGATTTTAGTATTGGAGTTATATGATCTCTCCGAGATGTTCCTGAGACCACTCTGGCTGCCATATTTTGTACCAACTGAAGTTTCCGGACCAAGCACGAGGGTAGCCCCATGTAGAGCGCATTGCAGAAATCTAGACGAGAGGTTACCAGCGCGTGCACCACAGTCTCAAGGTCCCTTACTTCCAGGAAAGGGCACAGCTGACGTATCAGCCGAAGCTGATAACAAGCGCTCCTGACCGTCGCATTCACTTGACTCGTCATCTGAAGCGATGAATCAAGGAGCACCCCCAGACTGCGAACACAGTCCTTAACGGGGAGTGTGACCCCATCCAGGACTGGAGGTTGCAACTCAACTCCTGGTTTCGGGGCCGCTACCTTGAGCACCTCCGTTTTGTCTGGATTTAATCTCAATCTGTTTTTCCTCATCCAGCCCATTACAGCTTTAAGACAGTCATTAAGAGGAGAGATGCCATTGGGATTCGAGGCCGATGATCGGGACAAGGAGAAATAGATCTGGGTGTCATCAGCGTACTGATAACACCCAGCCCCATAACCCCGAATAATCTCACCCAGCGGCTTCATATAGATGTTAAACAGCATCGGGGACAGGATGGCGCCCTGTGGAACACCACAAGTAAGCTCCTTTTTGCTGGAGCAGCTGTCCCCAAGCCGGACCCTCTGGGACCTGCCCGAGAGGAAGGACCGGAACCACTGGAGCGCAGTGCCTCCGATTCCTAACCCTCTCAGACGATCCAGGAGAATGCCATGATCTATCGTATCGAAAGCCGCTGAGAGGTCCAGAAGCACCAACAGGGACACATTACCCCTGTCGATGCTTAGATGCAGATCATCGGTCAAGGCAACCATGGCAGTCTCAACTCCAAATCCCGTCCTGAAGCCAGTTTGAAATGGGTCTAGATAATCAGTTTCATCCAAGACCACTTGGAGTTGAAGAGCAACTGCCCTCTCGATCACTTTGCTCAAGAATGGTAACATAGAAACCGGCCTATAGTTATTCATGTCCAGGGGGTCTAGGGAAGGTTTTTTCAGGAGCGGCCTAACCGCCACTTCCTTTAAACAAGATGGAACACACCCTTCCCTGAGAGATGCATTGATGATGTCCTTAAGGAACACCATCAAGGCAGTCCCCCCCTGGATGGCCAGCCATGAAGGGCAAGGATCAAGAGGGCAGGTCGTCTTCCTCACTCTACCAAGTAGCTTGTCCATGTCCTCGGTACTCACAGATTGAAATTGATTCAGTAAACTTACATCAACGGAGTTGCTGGACACCTCGTCAATTGTTTCTGTCAAAATGCTGGCATCTAAGTCGGCTCTTATCCGAGAGATTTTATCTGCAAAGTAGTTGTTAAATGCATCACAGCAGGCCGTTGTTGGGTTAAGCAATGGGTTCTGTGCAGGTATAACCTGCGTCATCTCCCTTACCACCCTAAACAGCTCCGCTGGACGGGACTCTGCAGACGCAATACGTGCAGAGGAGAAGGATCTCTGCGCTGCACGTATTGCCTCTCGATAGGACCGAAGAAAATTCCTATGTCGAGTCCTGTCGGATAAGCCATCCCCCTTCATCTTCCACTGAGCATCATATTTTCTACATCATGTATCCAGCCATGGTGTGAGGTAAGGACATAAGGGTTTTTGAAGGATACTTCTAGGTAGGAGGAGAGGAGCTTGTCTAAAAGGAAACAGGAAGATATGACATCAATGCATTCTGCTGTTTGTTTTTGCCTGAGCCTCCCAGGAAAGGCAAGGTTCTGCCCTCTGCCCACCTCATTAATTCAGTGCAACCTACTTTTGTATGAGGCCAAATCCACATTACACATATAATCCAGTTTGAAACTGGAAATTATTTGCCATAGCTCCTTCCTATGGAATCCTGGGATTTGTAGAGGTCTTTAGCCTTCTCTGCCAAAGAGTGCTGGTGCCTCACCAAACTACAAATCCCAGGATTCCAGAGGATGGACCCATGGCAAATAATTCAGTTTCAACCTTTATTATTTGTGTAGTGTGGATTTGGCCTCAGTTTGCAGCAATGGAAGTAAACTGTGGACGAAGAAGGAAAGTAGGAGAAGAGATAAACTAGGCAATTTAAAAGCAGCTGAAGAGTGGGACAACAGAGTACTTAGGACTGTTTCTGCCAAAGTGGGACAGTTGGAGGGTATGGGATGGTCAGAGAACTATGATGAGGGGGATTTAGCCCTTACATTTTAGCCAAATGCACCTTCTTGGGAGGGGTTGACAAAGTCTGCTTTCCAAATTTTGATGCCAATTATTCCTGCTGTGGCCAAATGTAAAAAAGTGAAAATAAGTAAAAATGAGACAATGCTCTTGGACTTCTAGCAGTTGTATAGAAAGGTAAAATGTTCTTTACCCATCTGCTGCAAGGATTTTCAAAAAGACAGATATCCTAATTGCATAACTCCACCTTTTAAAAAAAGCCAAACATAAGGCGTGTTGTGCTTCTTGCTTATACTCTATTTCAGTGGCAGTTTCTCCACAGAAATTAGTAGTTCTTATCTGTCATACAGGAGTTAGTGTGGCATAATGTTTTGAGTGTTGGGCTGTGACTCTGGAGACCAGGGTTTGAATCCCTACTTGGCTATGAAAAACCACTGGGTGACCTTGGACAAGTCACACACAGCCTCAGAGAGGTTTGCCTGAGGGTCACCATAATTTGCAAATGCCTTGAAGGCACACAACAACTATAATCTATTTTGCAGCAACACTTCCCCACATTTACACAAAAGCAGTGCCTGGGTGTGAAACAAATGTTCTCTGGGTTGTTGAGAGGAGGAATCCAATCCTTCATCTTTACACTTGGGTATGCCCCCCACCACCACCCAGAGAAGAGACAGGAGAGTTAAACTGATCACATGACCTGTGAGGCCTGTTGGTTCCTCCCCCTTCCCAGCCCTTCCCTAATCAGTTTTTTCCCCTGCCTCACCCAGAGTGGAGTCCTTTTTGGTTCCTCCCTTTAAACCTTTCCTTCTCTCACCTTTTAACTCCTAATATCCTTAGTTTTGCTTCTATATTTTTCCTTTCCAGCCGTACCTCCTTCTTGCCTTAAAAAAACCCCTAACTTCTTTCCTTCGTTCTCTCCCCCCCCCTTCTATCATGGTCTCCAACGGGCAGAAGAACAAAGAAAAGAAGAAGGACAAGGTGTAATTGGAAGGGGTCTCTCCACTGCTGGCCCTTGACCAACAGGCGTTGAAGAAGACCCTGAGTAGCACAGCCTCCGCGCCTCCGAGCTTCACTTTGCAGGCAGGGGAGGACGAATGGACCTCCCTGCTGACTGGAGAGCCGTCAATGGACATCATGGGCAGGGAAGTGCCCGCGGCTCAGTCGGGGGCAGACTGAGGGGCACCTCCCAAGAAGGTGCTTTTGACTCCCGGGGGGGAGTTTCGGCCATTGGAGAGGTCTGGGAGGCCCAGGAGTCACCTGGGAGGATCTGGGTGGGAGCGGACCCTGTGGCAATGCAGGCCAAAGGGGACCCTGATGATGGGTCCTCCGGGGATGAGGGCACAGTGGAGGCCCCATACCCCATCACCCACGTGGCGGGCAACAATGGTGGCCACCATCTTGGACCCGCAAAATCCCTCCCCCCAGAGAGGATGGACCTAGCGTGGGGCATGGCTTCAGTAGCCATTGAGCCAGCAGAGTATTGTGCCACAGAGCAGCACGCAATCTGGGCGGCCAAGCAGGCCTTTGCCAAGGCCTTCGCGAGTGCTTCAGGGCTGGGTGTGCATCAGTCCAGTGGCCAGCGCCGTGTGCATTTTAGTCAGCCGGGGGTGGGAGAGGAGACCACCAAGGTCAACCCTAAGCCACGCCAGAAGGCGCGCGAGCCACACCAGAAAGATCAGACCGCGAGAGACGTAAGCTGTCTTTTGAGAGAGGCAATGTGAATCCTGGGAGAAAGGTCCTCCTCGGAGCACCCTACTCAGGATGATGCATCCCCTGGACCCAATGGGATATGCTAAATGAAGCGCAAGGTTTCGCCTCCCCCCATTCCTCAGCAGCGTCGGAAGGGACTTCGGAGGATGTGTTATCTTTGCTGGTTCCTGAGGATCCAGGGCAAGATCAGGATGACAACCAGTTGAGCAAGAGGAAGGGGAATAGTTGGACTCAGAGCCCCCTCAAGGAGGTGCCTCAGAGAGACTTTTCCATTTAGAGGATTTCCCTCCTCTTCTGGCTAAAGCTTCCTCCATCTTGGAACTTTCAAAGCAGCAGTCCCAATTGGATCAGTTCTCCACTGAATTCAGTGAGAGGGCAGAGGCAGTGCTAGGGGCCCCCAAGCCCTCAGGGTGGGAGGTACCCTTCCCATCCATCTTCACACGCGCAGTGGAGGATGAATGGAACAAACTTCTCCGGGGTAAAAAAAAAAAAAGGTACTCTGTTGGCTCAAAAGATTTATGCACCGGCTAAACATGTTCTGGACAAGCTCAAGGTCCCAGCAATTGATTCTCTGGTGGCTTCCCTTGTGTCAGGAGCTCTAGTGCCACGCAAAGGAGAGGGGTTCCTCAGGGACCCCGAAGAGAAGAGAATGGAAGGGGCCCTTAAGAAGACCCACGAGGCAACAGCCTTGGCAATCCGGGCTTCGACGACAGGTTCCTTGTTTGCCAGAGCATCACTCCTGTGGATGGAAGATGCCTTGTAGGACAGGTCCTTGGACAGGCTGTCTCTACAGTGTCGCTGGTGAAAGTCTATGTTCACCCTCCAATTTATAGCTGACTCCACACTGGATTCAGTGGTTTTCACTTCCAGAGCCATGGTTACAACAACAGTGGCTAGACGCACAATCTGGCTGCATCACTGGGAGGCGGACACACAGTCCAAAGCCAACTTAGCTACTACACCTCCCCCCCATTTTCTCTTTATTATTTAGCTACTACACCTTTTAGAGGGGGGTGCTTGTTCGGGGAAGACACTCTGAAAGATGTGTGGGTTGAAACAAAGGAAAAGAAGAAGGCAATGCCAGTCTTGAGCAAGAAGGCAGACCCAGTTACTCATCAAGATCAACCACCGTGGCCCAGTTGCAATCAGGACGTAGGGGAGCCTCCCACTCCCAGAGGGGAGAGGGTCACCAACAGTTCTGACTCAGATTCCATCCCCATGGGAAGTCATCTGCAAAGTTTTCAGCAACACCAGAAAACAACCTCCACAGACAGGTGGATCGTCGACACCATCTCCCACAGGTATCGATTGCAATTGCATGAACTGCCTCAGGCAGGTTAATGCCATCACCACTATTGAAGGATCCTCAAAACAGAAGGATCCAGATTGAGGCCGTGAAGCATCTGCTATCCATCAGGGCTATAGAGCCGGTTCCAATGCCTCAGAGGTTTTTAGGAGTTTATTCCATTTTTTTTATAATTCCAAAGAAAGACGGGAATGACTGGTCCATTTTGGACCTCAAGTACACCAACTCACACCTGGTATACAGACGTTTCTGCATGGAGACACTGTCCTCCATCAGGGAAGCATGCAAACAGGAGACTTTTTGGTCTCCCTGGATCTAGCAGAAGCGTATCTTCACATTTTGATTGCAGAAGACAGCAGGCGGTTCCTTCGCTTCACGTTGGGTCAAGAGCATTATCAATTCAGAGCCCTCCCCTTCGGTTTGGCATCAGCCCCAAGGGTATTTACCAAGATCCTAGTCACAGTAGAGGTGCATCTCAGGACTCAAGGGGTTCACCTCTACCCATACCTGGACGACATCCTGCTTCAAGCCCCATCCAGGCAACAGGCTCAGGAGGACCATCAGACCACGATCAGGTGCCTTCAGGACCATGGGTTCCTGATAAACTTCAAGAAGAGCACCCTCGTCCCAACACGGTCTATCACTCATTTGGGTACTGTGCTAGATACTCGAACTGGAATGATCTTCCTTTCTCAGAAAAGGCAAGACACACTGAAACAAAAGTCTGAACATACTGTCCTGTCCACAAGCCTCTCTGATGGACCTCTCCCAACTTCTGGGCCTGATGGTCTCCACAATTCTAATCATTCCATGGGCCAGATTTCACACCAGACGATTCCAATCCTTTCTACACCAATTTCAGGAGCAAATTTCCATGAGACAGGACCTCTTTTTTCAGATTCTGAGGGACGTCAGGATATCCTTGTGCTGGTGGACAAACACAACCAATCTGGCCAGGGGATCCCCTTGGTCTCAGAGGTTGGGTGTCATGCTAACCTTGGACGCCAGTCTCCTTGGCTGGGGAGCGCATTGTCAGGATCTCTTCATTCAGGAGTCTTGGGATCTAACCGAGAAGGCTCACAGCATAAACTGGTTGGAGCTGCAAGCAATCCGACTAGCTCTTCTTCACTTTGAAGACCTACTTTTAGGGAAGCATGTCCTGGTTCTCACGGACAACACGACAGCTCGCGTGTACATTTCCAAGCAGGGTGAGATGAGATCCCAGTTGCTACAGAAGGAAGCCGAACTCCTTTCCAGTTGGGCAGAGGAGAAGGTGGCTTCCTTGACAGCCTGACACATATAGGGCATGGAAAATGTGAGAGCAGATTATCTAAGCAGACACGAGATCCTACCGGGGGAGTGGTCTCTCCACCCTCAGGTGTTCGATCAGATTCAGCAGAGATTTGGATCCATGACAGTGGACATGTTTGCCTTGACAAGCAATCGTAAGCTCCACAGGTTCTTCACGAGGTTCCCGGAACAGGAGGTGGAAGGGGTAGATGCTCTTCAAGCCCCTTGGCTGGGAGGACCCCACTACCTCTTCCCTCCTCTTCCTCTGATAGCCAAGGCAATCAGGAGGATAAGGGAGGAGGGGGCCAGGTGGTGCTGGTGTCTCCACACTGGCCAAGGAGACCATGGTTTTCAGACCTCTGGGAGATGTTCTGGCGCAGCTGTGGTTCCTCCCTCTGAGAGCGGATCTTCTGTACCAAGGACCACTTCTGCATCCGGACCCCAGTTGGCTACACCTAGCTGCATGGAGGTTGAGCGCAGAGCGCTGCACCTCTGCATGTATGACGAGGCAGTGATATCCATGATGCTTTCATCCAGGAGACAACTACTAGGATATATGAAGCTACCTGGAAGGTATATTCCAGATGGTGCACAGCTAAGAGGCTGGACCAATCTCAGGTATCAATCAAGCACGTCCTCGCCTTTCTGCAAAAAGGCCTGAACCTCGGTCTCAAGCCTAATACATTAAAGTGTCAAGCGGTGGCACTATCCTCTGTCATTTCACTTCCAAAAGGACAGCCGTTGGCGTCTCACCCACATGTCAGAAGATTCCTGATAGGCGCTTCCATCCTTTCCCCTCTGGTGAGATACTGTTTTCCCACATGGAGCCTACCCCTGGTGCTCAGGCAGCTCTTCAAACACCTATTCAAATCTCTTAGGGAGGTGTCTCTTAGGATGTTGACACTGAAGGTGGCCTTCTTAGTGGCAATTACATCGGCCAGATGGGTCTCGGAGCTATCAGCATTGTCAGTGAGGGAACACCTCTACCCGTTCAACGACGATCACGTGGTCCTTCGTACAGATCCATCCTTTCTCCTAAAGGTGCTATCATCATTCCATGTCTCACAAGAATTGATACTACCCTCTTTCTGCCCAAACCTTTCTCATCCAAGAGAGGGACTGGCACAAACTAGATGTTCAAAGAGCAGTAAAGATCTACATCAGGAGGACACGGATGCTCATGAGATGTGACTCCCTCTTTGTGTCCTTCACCCCAGCATCACTAGGCATGAAAGCCTCCAGACAAACTATCACAAGTTGTATAACGGCTTGTATCCTAACAGCATATGATGAGATGAGGGTCCCCCGTTTCACGGGGGTCACAGCACATTCCACCAGATCAACAGCGACCTCAGCGGGTTTTTCCTCCAATGCACCGATCGCTGAAATCTGCAGGGCAGTGATGTGGAGCACACTGTCATCATTCATCCATCGTTACAATATTGACAAGTTTAGATCCATGGATGCTACCTTTGGCCGAAGGGTCCTCCAGGAGGTCATTCAGGGCTAGTCCCTCAGTTGAGCAGTCACTCCCTCCCTGGAGCAGAATTTGGGGCTTGGGTACATCCCAAGTGTAAGGATTAAGGATTGGATTCCTCCTCTCACCAACCCACAGAATGCCACATTGGTATTCACTGTGAATGTGCATTCTGGGGTTGGTATAGAGGAGGAATCCACCCCACCTGGCATCTGCTCTAAGGGTTTTCCTAGTGTCAGGGTTCGGCTAGCAACCAACTGATTAGGGAAGGGCTGGGAAGGGGGAGGAACCAACAGGCCTCACAGGTCATGTGAACAGTTTAAATCTCCTGTCTCTTCTCTGGGTGGTGGAGGGGCATACCCAAGTGTAAAGATTAAGGATTGGATTCCTCCTCTACTAACATCAGAATGTACATTCACGGTGAGTACCAATGTGGTAGTTTGTGAGAAAGTAGGGTATGGACCAAGAAGTTATTTAAAACAAAGGTACACTTTCATAGGTATCTATGAATGCTAGTGCAATACAGTAGTTTTATAGGCAGCTCAGATATACTTCCTCCCTAGTGGCCAACAAACAGCTCAGATATACTTCCTCCCTAGAGGCCTTGGAAACCATATTTTGAACATCCATGTGTACCTTGCATATGGGAACATTTGACCATTTATGGCAAACATCCTTAAATGTGAGAATAAAGTCCAACTCGAGATATTTCTTGCCCCAGAGGCAGCACACGCTGTCCTGCTGCCTGAGACAGAAGGACATATACACTAACACCCCATTTAAGTGGGGAGTGGGCCCCCAATCTCCATATGTCAAAAAAGGAAACCTGAACTGGCATTAAATTGTAATTGTGGTGGCTTGTCAGTAGTGTAGCAGGGAAAGTACAAGTTCACCTTCTTTCTTCACCCTCACTTACTACAAATCTTCCTGTTTAAATTAAAAATGTGCATGTTAATAATCACATCTAGCCCTGTCACAAAATGCGTGCATCTCTCTCTTTCTCTGGGTGCATCTAGACTGATTAAAAAGACCAGAAACTCCCAAATTTAGTTCCTGCTCTTTCCAATTTTATTTTGGAGACCCATGCACAATTTGTTTATCCCAGAATATAGTCTGTTAGCTCCCCATATGACTAGAGACTTTTTATACCAGCTCCCCAGGTTGGTTTATTTTAACCCAGTATAAAATTAGAAAGAACAGGAACAAAACTTGGGATCTTTTAGTCAGTCTGAATGCATTCTCTCTCTCCCCCACCCGCCGTCAAATACTTTTGTAAGTTTTCAACAGGGCCTGGCTAAAGTATGATCATGCACACTCAGCTATAAGGGTTACCAATGCATATTAATACAAAATGAAGCCCAAGAAATTAAGAAGTGTTACACACACATACACACACACACACACACTCACACACACACAGTAGCTGTACCTGGTGTAATATACACCATTAAAAACTCCCCAAAAAACGCCCAGTAGACCTCACAACAAGTTGACTGCCTGGGTCCCATTGCAGGCATCCTGCCACCGCCACCAGTTGACTGTCTGGGTCCCATTGCAACGGCAGTGGTGGCATCCTGCCGCCGCTGTGAGTTGACTGCCTCTGTCTTATTGCAGTGCGAAATGCAGTGGCATTTCGCAGCTGCCACCGCCACCAGTTAACTGTCTGGGTCCCATCGTAGCCTGTGACTGGTGAGTGGCTGAAGGGAGGGAGGGGCCCTTGTGAGGCTGGGGGATGCAGACTGAATGGCAGGAGTGGATTGTGAGGTGGAGAGGGAATTTGCATGTGGGTTGTGATTGGTTGGGTGTGTTTCCTGAGCAGCCAATCAGCACACTGGGAAAGGCAACATACCTAAGATATCTATATCTATATCTATCTATATATCCCCAACTACTCAGGCATGTAAATATGAGGATTAGTAACAGTTGGCTATGCTATTAGTAATAGTAATTGTTTGCTGATGAACAGTGGCAATATGGTGTGGTGGTTTCCAGCACATTGCCAGCTTGTGCTGCTGGAGAGAGAAGGTGGGCCTGACGCAGCGTCACCCCTACAGAAGACATCTGGAGGAAAGGCCAAAGAAATGCTGGGGCTGCTACTTAAATGTTCTGCAGATACATAGCTACTAAGTGGATGGGAGAAGCTACTGAGGTTTTGGATGAAAGCAAACATTGGAAAGAGCCCAGTAACACTTTACCTTCTGACAGAAGGCTACAAACTTGACTTGACTTTTCCCCTCTGTCCAATCTAGAATCCCTGTCCTGAGATTTGGAAGTAGTGTAATGTAATTTGGGAGTAGTGTAATGTAGGCCCACAAACTGCATATAGGCTCCATGGATCTCAAAAAAAGAAGCTAAAAGAACATTAGCCCCACATAATTAGCATCCAGTTTTCTCTCTCATGAAATGGTTTGTGGATTTGGCGGATGGGGATGGTGGTGGCGGCGGCGTTGGTTTCCAGTTTCCACCCATTTAAACTCTTCTGGGAAGAACACAAATCTTTGTCAAGACAGTAAGAACTCAGGGTGGGCCAGAAACTCTTGCTTGCATATTTCTTAACACAAATCCACCCATTATTAGCTCAGCTTCTGGCTCCAGATGGTCAAAAGAATACAGGGCGGAATTCCCAGAGGATTAAGCTCCAGGGAAATCTATGCATTTTTCCAAGTTTGAGGCGATAGTTTACTTCTAAAGTAGCATTATTCAATTTAGGACTGGCAATCTTTGAAATAAATTATTATGACACTTGAGTTAGGGTGGTGGTAGTTGGGAGGTCACATAAAAATGTTCTTTTCATCTATGATGTTTTCATCTATGATGTTCAGCATGTGTCTACAAGTCAAGTCTCTCTCTCTCTGGCTTTTCTTCACAAACGAAGATTCAGGAGGGACTCATCCCACGCTTTCTGCAAGCGCGCTGATGACTGAAAAGGCCAATCCGAGATAAACAAGTCCGGTTGCAGAAAGCACAGCAGAGGGTCTCCTTGGGTGATGTTTCCGGGTTGTGATTCTTTCTGCGTTGTCATTTCTCTTCAAGACTTGTTCGGCGTGAGTTCTCAAATAAAGCTGCAGCATTGTGGATAGTGCGTCTCCATGCCTCCTGATGTGAAGCCGGAGCAGACCATCATTGGTGATCAATTTGGCCAAGCCTGAGATGTTGTTTCAGGGAATCCTTGTATTGCTTTTTTGGAGCGCCCCTCTTACGCTGACCCGTGGCGAGTTCACCATAGAGTACTACTTTTGGGAGGTGATGGTCCTCCATCCTAGAAATGTGCCCTGCCCAGCGCAGCTGTGTTCTCAATATCATGGCCTCAGTACTGGTGATCCCTGCTTGCTCAAAGACAGCAACATTCTTCACATAGTCAGTCCAGTGTATATTTAGGATTGTACGTATACAGCGCTGATGAAAACGTTCGAGGAGTTGTAAGTGTTGGCGACAGGTGACCCAATGTTTCAGACCCGTAAAGGAGAATAGACAGTACAATGGCTCTATACACACTGATTTTTGTGCTTCGCTTCAGGTGTTTGTTACTCCAGACTCTTTTGTAAAGTCTTCCAAATGCGCTATATGCCTTTGCTAATCCGTGATCGATCTCTTTGTCAATCTTGGCATCTGAGAAGATGATGCTTCCCAGGTAGGTAAACTGCTGAACGGACTTAAGCACAGATTTGCCTATGGCAATGTGGGAATGGTGGTATTCGTCCTGTGGTGCAGGCTGGTAAAGAACTTCTGTTTTCTTCAGGTTGTCTTCCAGCCCAAACAGTTCTGCAGCTGCTGCGAAGCAGGATGTTAGATGCTGCAGAGCTGCTTCTGTGTGGGCAAGAAGGGCATCATCATCAGTGGAGAGCAGCTCACGGATTAGATAGTTTAGAGTCTTAGTGCAAGCCCTCAGACGGCTTAAGTTAAACAAGCTACCATCAATACTGTAAAGTATATAGATGCTGTCTTCTTCTTTGAGCTCTGCCGTAGCCCTTTGGAGCATCATACTGAAGAAGATTGTAAATAAAGTTGGAGCAAGAACACAACCTTGCTTCACTCCATTAGTTATTAGAAAGGGCTCTGAAAGAGCATCGCCATATCTGACTTGACCGTGCTGGTCCTCATGTAGCAAGATAATCATTTTAAGGAATTTGGGGGGACATCCTAGTCTTTCCAGGATCTGCCACAGACTTTTTCTACTCACAGTGTCGAAGGATTTGATGAGGTCGACAGATGTTACATAGAGTCCCTTGTTCTGTTCTCTACAGTTCTCTTGCAGTTGTCTAAGGGCAAATACCATATCTGTAGTACTCCTATTGGCGCTGAAGCCACATTGGCTTTCAGGAAGAAGTTCTTCTGCAATAGCAGGAACTAATCTGTTCAGAAGTATCCTTGCAAGGATTTTTCCAGCAATAGAGATCAGTGTTATACCTTGATAGTTTGAGCAATCACATTTTGCTCCTTTTTTCTTGTACAAGGTGACGATGACTGCATCTCGGAGATCTGATGGCAGTTCCCCCTTTTCCCAGCAATTCACAAGAAGTTTGTGGAATTTAACATGGAGTACATGACCTCCGTGTTCCAAACTTCAGGTGGGATTCCATCAATCCCAGCTGCCTTGCAGTTTTTCATCTGCTGTATAGCCTTAAATGTCTCTTCCAACGTGGGAGCTATGTCCAGTTCATTTTTCATCGGTTTTTGTATCATATGTTGGATAGCTGAGCCTTGGACTACTCGGTTGGCACTGAAGAGACTTTGAAAATGTTCAGCCCATCGATTCAGGATGGAAGATTTATCAGTAATTAATGTTTGACCATCTTGCCATGTAGGAGGTAATGAGTCTAAAAAATAAAATTGTATTAAAAAATTCCAGGATCTAGTCCTTTTAAAAAGCAACAAGAATTATCTTCTTTAAAAAGAGTTAAAAATCATTTACTTTTAAATTCATGCAGAGTGCAACTTAGGAATGCTAAGACAAGCTCAATTAACATTTAAAGAGGGTATTCAGAGGTCTGAGATCATCCAGTTAAATTAGACTCATTACAAAACAAAGGAGTCAGTTTAAAATGCAAATCAAAGTTTACTGAAGGTATATCAATCTCAATCTACATACTAAAACAAACTTTAAAAACAGGTTCCTAACTGACTAAGAGTATTTAGGGTAGGAAAACTCACCCAGCCTACAGCAGTAAGAGGCTGCATGGTGAACATCATAGCATGGTTGCAGGAAAGGTGGCTAAACAAAGATAATATGGCTTAAGGTGGCTTAAGATGGCTACAGCCTCTTGGAGACTCAAACTTAAAAGAGAACTTACACAGAGCAATAAAATTTAAATTAGGTCATGTGTTGAATGACCCAGCACTCCAGTTGGCTGGAAGTGCCCAGTGAAATAAGAGAAAGGAAATTTGGGAGAACAAAAGCATGCAGGGAAAAATCCTAAACTTATCTTAGGATGTGAATGAGGTACACAAGATTGCTTTTACATTACAATGATTATTTCCCCACATACTACAGTACTGTATAAGGAGCTTTGGACCTGATAAGTAGGTCCAAACACTGCTTTAAGAGTTTCATAAAATCCTCTAATATAACCCAGATCTGCACAGCGTTGTGTCTTTTCTGCTATATTGATCCATCACTTGTTCTACATGTCTCGGAGTTTTTGTTGAAGTTTACTACATGTGAGATGGAAAGCTGCTTTTCTTACATGGCAAGTTGGTTGGGTGAGGTATGCCTGGTGAGCAGTTCTCTTCTTGCCAACAGCTCCTGAATCTCTTGGTTGTTTTCATCAAACCAGTCTTGATTTCTCTTGTGGGAGAACCCGAGGGATTCTTCCGCAGACTGGAGGATACTGTTTTTGATATGATGCCAACACACTGTAGGAGAAGGATCTGTAGGATGTTCTTCAAGTTTTGTTTGCAGGTTTGTCTGGAAGTTGTCTCTCATGGTAGCTTGTTGAAGATTTTTGACTTGGAGTCTCTTCTTTAAGATGCCACCCCTCTTAGGTTTGAGCTTAAGATGAAGATTTAATTTACGTCTTACCAGGCAATGATCTGTTTGGCATTCTGCACTGGGCATCACTCGAATATGACGGACATCGCAAATGTTTCTTTGGCGGACTAGAACATAGTCAATGAGGTGCCAGTGTTTAGATTGGGGATGCATCCATGTTGTCTTCAAGCTATCTTTCTGCTGAAAGATAGTGTTTGTAATAGTCAGTTGTTCTGCACAGAACTCTAGCAAGAGGCATCCGTTATCATTGCAATTTCCAACACCATGCTTGCCTAAGACACCTTTCCAGGTTTCGGAGTTCTTTCCGACTCTGGCATTGAAGTCACCAAGGATAATAATTTTATCTTCTACAGGGACTTTTTGTATGAGGTTGCGTAGGTCTGTGTAGAATTTGTCTTTCTCTACATGGTTGGCTTGCTTAGTTGGGACATATATACTAGAGAGAACAACATGTGGGAGGTGTAAGGAAATAATGTGATCAGTGTGTCCTGTTGGCAAGATTTCGAGTTTCGAGGCAATGGAGTTTTTAATCATAAAGCCTACTCCTGAAAGATATTTTTCAGTTTTGGGTTTACCAGACCAGTAAAGTGTGTAGCTGGCGCCATGTTCTTTAAGGCTGCCTTCCTCATGGAGACGAACTTCACTAAGAGCAGCAATGTCAATATTAAGTCGTGATAGTTCATGGGCTATTAGAGCAGAATGACACTCAGGCCGTCCACTATCTGCAGACTCTTGTATGGTCCTGATGTTCCAGCATGCAAGCGTCAGTTTATTTACACCTTTGGAGGCCGGTGTGTGCCTTTGTTTCTTTGCCTTGGTTTGACCGCATCAGAAGATGCCTGTTGGCCGCGACTAGCCAACCAGGTAGATGGGGATGAGCTTTCGTTAGGCCACTTTTTTTAGGCCTCTCTCCATATGGAGCAAGCAGTGCTCTCCTTAAAAAAGGCTGCTTGGTCATTCAGGATGCTGCCGAACAAGACTTTCATCTCCCGGGTCAGCCTCGATCGACCAAAGTCCTGAGCTGCCTGCATGCAGGGTTGGGTCTGCGGCTTCCAGTGCTTCTTTACACCTGCTGTTTTGTCCCTTGCCTATCACTACAGAGCTTTTTCGGAATTGGATTTATCCTTCAAGACTGTGCAATGGATTTTTCTGGTGGAGTGCAGCGTGCACAGAACTGGCCTCACCCTTTAAACCAAGGTTCCTCTGCTGCGGCCTTGCAAGCATGGATGGTAGCAATGAGGTCCTCGGGTCGTAGGTTTGATTAGAGTTTTCTTCTCTTAGATGGTTGACCTGACAGGGTTGGACGAGCACCATCTGACCAGATTTGGGATTAGAGTTTTCCTTCTCCTATGATGGTTGCCATAAGGCTAGAGAGCCCATCCTGCCCTTTGGTGCTCTTTGTCAGACCCTTTGGTTTTGACCTGTCTGGCATGGGAGGCCCTACCGGTGGCTATTATGCCACCGCCAGCATAGCTCAAAACTTCATTGGAGTACACAAGCCTCTCCCCCACAACAAGGGGGCATCAATGAGGAGGTTACAAGTCAGAAGAGGTACTATAACCCACCCCACCCCCACTCCTGCATAGGGAGTACAATTTTTGTCCTACAACTCAAAGCGCATCCAGACATATTAGAAGTGACATCGTGTAACTTCAAGTTGCCATTTTGGCCAAATTGGGGCTGGGGAAAGGGTTGGGGAATGGTTGGCGGGGGGAGTCAAGCTGCCATGTTTGTGGGCAGTTTTGAGTGGTCTGGCTTGGCTTTCAAGGTAGAAAAACCACATAAAATTTCAATGAATATTTTTTTTTAAAAAAAATTAGGAGACTTTGGGAGCATCAAGAGAGCAGCTGCTACAAAAGTGGAATTCAAGGACCACACGCAGCCCTGGAGATATACTTTCCATCTTTCCCTACCTCTCCGCTATAGTTTGGGCAGATGAAATACCACCAACCTAATCCTCAAACATCAGAGGTGTACAAGGTGTAGTCAGACCTTATAAGTAAAGATACTGTCTAGAAAACAGGATGTTATTGGTTCCCCTTCTGGTGATCCCTTGGCTTTGCCTTTTGTGACCCTGATCTCCACCCCCACCAGCCCGAGAAGGCATTAGCCACCACTATTACTGGTGCCCTCCCACCAAGCTATCCGCCCATGAAATCAGGCCCTCACAACTGCAACAGTGCCAACAGGCTTGCAAATGCAGGAACAGCCCATTTGTCAGAGGAGAGAAGTCACAGATTATAATTCTTCTCATATAGATGCATTATTATAGCTCAGGAATTGATCGTGCAGGGAACAAATAAAATATCTTCCACTTTTAGTACATACACACAGTGCCACACACAGAGAGAACACAGCAAGATGCCTTCTCTCACCTGATTCATGTCAATGTGCCAGAGAGGCACAGCAGCAGCAGCCAGAGCCAGGCCTCTCTCACACATACATGCACAAAACCTGACTTGGGTTTGTGGCTTCTCATGATGCATTTGCTATTCTGGATCCTCTGTTGCAGTGGGTGGATTCCATTTGGCTGATACTGTGGGGTTTTGTTTTAAACTGCTCAATTTTGCTTAAATTTGATTTACCGGTACATTGATTCTATTGATGAAATCCCACCCTGGAATCTTTGAATCTAGGGCAGGTTTGGGAACTGGATTCCCCTTGAGGAATCCTGGGATTTGTAGTTCAGAAGAATGTAGCAGAGATTTTTCAGTACTTCCCCAAACTACAAATCTCAAGACTTCTTAAGATGGAGTTACGGCAATTAAAGTGGTATGAAACTGATACTTGTGTGTAATGCAGATACACACATAATGTATAGTGCTGAGCACCTATAGCAGAGATGGGAATGATCCTTTCCTCCAGATGTGGTTTGACTGCATCTACCAGCATCATCCCTTCCTATTAGCCATGCTGGCTAGGGTTGCTGGGAGTCACACAATTCCCCCTGCTAAATAGAGCAACATAGATATGATTAAATAAAAGCTTCCCTGGATAGACAAGAAGAATAGCAGCTGAGCATGGAGCTGTGCTGACAGTGGGGATGAAGTGATATGTATAAGGAGAGCAAGTCAGCACATCACTTCCTCACTGCCTGTCCTTCTCTTCCTCCTCTGCTATAGCCCTATCAATTTCCACCCCTGTGAGAACAACTGGTAACATTCACCTTGCTTGAGCGATCAGGAACACATCTGACCAACAGGCTTCTCATTTTGGCCATGTGTTTACTCCGTTGAAGAAAACTGGGTGACACTGGTTGAGTCAGATGGCCAAATTAAAGTTCCAGGAAGCCTCATCACT
Organism: Gambelia wislizenii; assembly: GCA_030847615.1. NCBI lineage: Eukaryota > Metazoa > Chordata > Lepidosauria > Squamata > Crotaphytidae > Gambelia > Gambelia wislizenii. The sequence continues at coordinate 193,683,873 of JAUMIR010000002.1, forward strand.
TTCATGAGCACTGCTTGATTACCACACTTGATTACCATACTAAGAATATTTGTAGGTGGAGGAGGCACTCCTCAGACGGGACTGGCTTTGATTTAATCAGTGACATATTCACATATGAAACTTTTCTTTAGGTAATATTCTGGAGCCTCTTGTTATTTTTTAATTCCTTTTTTCACTTTTCTTTTTAGTTATTATTATATAAAAATGTATAAGTACAAAAAAGAAAAGCAAAGGCTATGCCATCTTGAAAAGCTGGAAAGCAGAGAAAGCTGACAGGAGGAAAATCAAACCATTTGAAATGTGGTGCTGGAGAAGAGTTCTACGGATACCATAGACTGCCAAAAGGTCCAAGAGCAATCTAGGACTTGACTCTTAGAAGCCAAGATGACTAAACTGAAGCTTTCGCACTTCGGACATATCATGGGATAACACAACACACTGGAAAAGATGATAATGCTCAGCAAGGTAGAAGACAGTGGGAAAAGAGGAATACTGAATTAGAGGTAGCTTGATTTAATCAAGCAAGCTACAGTCCTGAGTTTGCAAGAACTGAGCAAGGCTCTTGATCACTGAGGCTCTTGGAGGTCGCTCATCCATAGGGTCATTACAAATCAAAGTTGACTTGATGTCAAATGACAACAATCCACCTTGTACCACAGGGTGTTGAAAAATTCTCGACCCAATTCACCTCCCAAAATCTGACCATAATTTTGTCACTGTAGCTTGAAAGAGTTTTTTTTTTAAATTGTAAACTGCCAATTTGCAGGGTTGTAGCTCTCATTTCTGAATTTTCTGAAATCATTGATAGAACCATGTCAATTAAAAGTGTGGAATTTTCAAGTGCTGAACTCTGGACTGCCATGAAGTTCCTGTTCCTGCAGAAGAAAACTCCAAAGGAAATCCATGGGTTCATGATGCAAACAGTGGCTGACAAGTGCCCATCATACTCAACTGTGAAAAAGTGATGTGCCAACTTTCACTGTTGAGATTTTGAGACAAATGATGCAGCAAGGTCTGGGAGGCCTTCAGCAGTCTTGACTCTGAAATTGTTGAGCATGTTCATGACCTGATTTTGGCAGATCAGCTAATCTCAGCTAAAACAATTGCTGAGACACTACTAGAGAAATCCTGGGAATGCATTAGACTTCTAATTCATGAGCAGTTGGCTATGCAGAAGCTGTCAGCCAAGTGGGTGCTGAAATGTTGGAATGCTGACCAGAAACAAAATCTAGTAGATACCTTCAAATTGATTTTGTAGCATTTTGAGTGATCTAGTGATAATTTTTTGGAACAACTCATCACTGTTGATGAAACATGGTTATATCACTATGATCTAGAGACCAAACAACAGTCCTTGCAGTGGCGATGCTCGGGTTCTCCACAGCCAAAAAAATTCATGACTTAAAAGTCAGCTGGAAAGGTCATGGTCACAGTTTTTTGGGATAAGGAATGGCAAGAGAAGCTACAGAAACGTTTTCTCTTTTTGCAGGACAATGTACCTGCACACAGGGCTGGCAAAACGATGGATGTTTTGAAGAATTTGGGATTTGAGTGCATAGACCATCCACCCTGCTCACCAGATCTTGCTCCATCTGACTATTTCCAGTTTCCAAAGCTTAAAAGGAGTTTGAAAGGAAGGAAATTTTCAAATTATTCAGAGGTGATAGCATCAGCAGAGCAGTATTTCAGTGACCAGACACCACAATATTTTTTTTGAAGGGTTAAACAAACTTCAGAAACTATGTGTCTAGTTGAACTCCAGGGTGAATATGTGGAATAGCATGATAGTTTCATGGCTCTAGGTCATCCCCTTATTGGTTGGGCTGAGAACTATTCAGCACCTCATAAAAGATTATGAACAGCTATTGAATGAGAATAAGGCACGCTCTTATTCATGTTAACATAGTTCGTTCTTGTTTTCAGTATGATTGAAGCCAGAATTAATCAAAGCTCTCGGAATTTCTTCTGCCCACTCGTGTATTCTGTTAGTATATTGGCATTTTGCAAGATTTATGTAGCCACTCCTTTGTAGATAGAGCTATTCATTTCTGGGACTTAAAGGTCATCTGTTAGTTGTTGTTTTTGCTACTTTTAGGTTGTAGTGTGATTTTTTACATATGCTGCTCAAATATCTAAATAGAATGTGGCTGAGGTATATGCCTTATACCAGAATAATCCAAGGTGCCGTTTACACGATGAAAATCTCCCGGGAAGAATTTGTGTCGGTCCCTGGCAGTTTACACATACATCGGGTCGGGTACGTGATTTTCGGAAGCGGGGGCACCTTTTATCCCTCAACCTGCGGGACTTCCAGTCCCGCGGTTTGTGCCGGTTTTTAAAAAAGTCACTGGAGGATTCGGAGATGTAAACAGCCTGGGACAAAATATCTCGGTACTAGGGATAACCGGAAATGGTGACTGGGGGCAGGCTTAGAGATCAGCGACCAGAAAAGGAGGGGTCAGTCACCCATTCAACAGATCCAGCCGAAAACAAAGGCATCCCTTCCAGCTGCACGAAGGTTGATGTGTGTGTGTGCGTGCGCGCGTGTGTACTCAATCACCTTTTCAAATGGATTTCTACACTGCAAACCCTTCAGCTTTAACCTCTTCCTCAACTGCATGTTACAGAGAGATCGTGGTGGGCAGAAGGTTGCCCATTCATCCCCTGCCTTGATCACCTCCCTGGGTCTGAACGGGCACAGTAAAATATTCCAGCCTCTCAGCGAATGAACACCCTTTAATTCCCCCTCTGTGTGTCTGTGTCTTTCAAAACGCCTGTCTGTAGCTGGCTTGAAACCTAAACTCTGCTGCTAAATCTCTGCTGTAAGGGTTAACATTTTAAAGAGGCAAGGGGAATACGAAGCCTCCCCCCCCTCACTCGGCTTGATTTCAAAAGGAAAGCACTCATTCCTGCGTCTGAGCGAAAGATCTCAGTCTGGGGCTTTCAAAATGCTTTCTGCCTCTGCTTAAAGGGTTAACATTTTAAAGAAGCAAGGGGAATACCAAACCTCTGCCCCCTCTCTCCCCCCCCAGCCAGCCAATGGCATCACGCGTGGTGTGGAACTCTAAAGGAAGTACATCACTGAGGTTGTGAAAACACGAGTAATCACATCCTTGATTGACAGCCAAAAAACCCCACAAAACCCTAAAACCTAAAAAAAAAACCCAGAACTTTGGACGTGTAAATATCAGTCACGGGACCACCCGGGATATCCAGATCAGTGACAAAAATCGTATAAACAGCGAGGGACAGATTCGGGATCACAAAGTCACGGTAAGCACCGCGACAATTTTTGTCGTGTAACTGGCACCCTAATATGTACCGATTTTAACCAGATTTTTTTTTTACATATCACCAACATTTCATTTGTATGGTTCTATATATTTTACTTAATTTGCCTGGAGTCTGCAGTTTAATACTATTTTTTTTACTACTTTACTAGTCAGGATAATGTATACAATCTTATAGGTGACATCAAGGTACAGGTAAAAGCTTGACAAAACTACAACTTACATTGCAGTTGGAAAATGTCAGGTAAGAATGAGATATCACAGGGTAGGAGTCCACGACATTTTCCAGTATGCAAATACATTTTCACGATCCAGTCTTAGCCTCTCAATATATATACATTGCCTTTCCTCAGACTCTGATGCCTTTTCATTTCTATTTCCTTCTTTCAGGTCTCATCTATATGAGCCTGAAAAAAATGGGTTGCTCCACATTAATAGCAATTTGCAGCAGCTGCGACGTGTCTTAACAGTTTTTCAGCCCCCATAAACTTCGCATGCCCTCTAGCCAAGATGAATTACCCACATTTTTAAATCTGCTACTGTCATTTTAAAAAAAAAAAATGTTTTCCATGATGCACACAAGAGATATTTCACATCTACAAAAAAAGAGAGAAAAAGATAATACAAATTGCAGTTTTATTGCCTTTGTGATCACTTGCTAAGATGAAAATCCAGAGTGGCAACAGGCTTGTACTTCCTCTCATATGGGAAAGTGATTCAAATTAAATCGCTTGTCCTAACAAATGGGAATGCACATTCCCCACTGAGCTTTTTAAAAACTCCTGGAAAAGCCATGAAGTTTTTCCCGTCATAGTTTTTGGATTTTTTTGCTGCCTCCCTTCCGAATACAGCACACTGATGTGGGTTCCCATTAAGATTGCTCATGAATTCCATTTGAATTATTTTGACCATTTAGACAGGACCTATATCTATCTATGATTAGGCGTACCTTATGTGTCCTCTTTTCTTCCTTTTCTTTTTTTCTCCTTTTGCTTTCTTTCTTTCTTTTTTCCTTTCTGGCTTGTAATCAACTGCAAAAATGGAAAAGGCCCCAACAGAATAGTGACTTTGCTCTCTCTTAATGAGAGAGACATTATTTCCAGGCCAAAAAACATCATTAAGATTAGGGAGCGAGAGTTGTTAAGACTTAATTACATGCTCCACAAGAAACAAGAAAATCTTATTAAAAGAACTTGGTAGTCATTAAAGAAAAACAAATCTAGGTCCTCAGTTAAGGAAGAAGTTAGGAAGCTATAGCAATTGGAAGGTAAGCCTCTATCAGCTATTTTTTGTGGCTCCTCCACGATTTTCATCGGTTCCCTCCTGTATTTTCCTGCCCCTACCTGAAACAATTCTAGCATCTGCTAAAATATATATTTTTGATATAAATATATTTTTAAATGTTATATATTTGCAATGGGACTACAAATTTGCAATGTGAACATCTGAAGATTTTTTTTTTCCATGGAGAAGTCTTGACAAAGCCCCAAAAGTGTACAGGGAATATCTTGAAAGCTGCAGATTTGAGGTTGCAGCTCCTGCCAGATGCTTTAATCTCTTGGTCAAGTCTGCAAAGGGAGGTGTACCTCCACCAGAAGGAAGGTTTGCATAGCAGTGGCTGTTGGTGGCTTCCATGTCAGCAGGGCAGTAAATCCACTCCAGGTTTTAGTCAGAACTCTTAAGGAATCTATTGGGGAGGGGAGATAAATCCAGTCTCTTTGAAGTTCAGGCTAAAATCCAGAACAAAAGAACTGTTCCACTGACAAATAATCCCCAGCTGCCATTGTTGCATAGATGGAGTGTTTGAATCTCCAATAGAAAAAAAGATGGGATGGGATTTTGAGCTGTGAAACAGCCAGCAGGTGGCTTAAGCCCCACCACCCTCTGCTTCTTCTCCATTTCCAAACACCACCCCCCACAAGCAACTTTTCCTGTTAGAAGCCATAGGCATGCTGCACTCATATGAGAGGCAAGGAAAACATAAGTACTGTGTGAAAGCATAATATCTATCATAAAGAGGGCAGGGAAAGGTGCTGGGAATACTACTTGGCAAAGCTGCTCCCATAGGATGTAACATCAGTTATGGGAAAGGACACAGTGGATAGCAGAGTGTGGGAAACAGCAAAGAGCCTCGGCTTTGTCTTCCTTGTCACACCATTACACATCAGAACCTCATTTGGGGCCAATATAAGCAGCATAGTTCAGAACTTGGGAATGTTATTGGCTGGGGATTTGGGGTGTTGTACTTCAAAAGTAACTTTTCTAGGCTCTGACCAAGTAACTTCAAACAAGAGTTGGAAAAGTTACCCTTTGGACTACAACTCCCAGAAGTGTCAGAGCTAGAGTTGACACTTTTCCAAGTTCGGGTTCAAATACAGGTTTGTGTGCTTTTGTTTTTAGTTCTGGGAAAGCTTTACCTATTGTAGGTCCAAGTTTTTGAACCTCTAGGAGTGGCTCATTTCCTCAGGGCTGGACCAAGCAGTTGTTCTGCCTATGCAGCTTCCAAGTTGGTGTTCTATTGTCTGGATGGTGAAGCAGTATTATGAAGCAGGAACAAGAGGGGGACAAGTGGCCATGGGGTTATGGTGGCCAGTTCCTCAATCCCAACTTTAGAAAGGACTGTTCCTCCCTTCCTTTGTTTTACATTTTTGGCTGTGATATTGATATAATAATGATGACGATCCAGGAAAAGAGCTGATCTTGTTTCTTCAATGCTGAGAGGATGCACCATTAACTTCCTGATGCCCTAGCTCTGAAACCCTTTTCCTGTTAATGAAACCTTTCTAGCAAAGTTGTCCTCCTGTTAGGTGAAGACAGATGTAATGTTTTAGAGCAGTGCCCTCACTGAGTGCTGTACAAATGAACCTCTTTATCTCTTGGGGCAATCTCTTTAAAAACAAAACAAAATACAAAACCCTCCATATAACTCAATTTGAACCAGGGAAAAGCCATCACTGACATACCTGTATCCAACCCCAGTGCTATCTTACAATTAAAATGGTGTGTGGGGGGGGAGGAAGCTTATTGCTTCATACAATGAAGGCTGTTATGTATGAATACATGTATATGCATCACTTCTATTTTTTAAATAAATGTAAGCAGACAGCTCACTGGAAGGAAGAGGAAAACAAGACTAATGGCTGAAACAGCATGTGACTTGCTGACATGCAGCTTTCAATATACCAGCTCTATTTCACACCCTTAGTAACGTTTTGGACTCTTGGCTAGCACTTTTTCACCAGCCAAATGTGTACATGCACTTTTCATATGATACCCTTAAGGCACGATCAGTGTGTCCTACAGGTCAGGAAGCAAAGGCTCAAAGCAAACAGAATGGTTCAGACGTAACACCATGGTTTGCTTAAAGCAAATATTCCCCATGACATTCTTGCAAACAAGCTTGTAAAATGTGGGCTAGACAAGTTAACTGTTCAATGGATTTGTAATTGGTTGTCCGGCCGAACCCAAAGGGTGCTCAGCAGTGGCTCCTCTTCGTCTTGGAAAGATGTGACCAGTGGGGTGCCACAGGGTTCGGTCCTGTGCCCAGTGCTATTCAACATCTTTATCAATGACTTGGATGAGGGAATTAGGGGCATACTTATCAAATTTGCAGATGACACCAAATTAGGAGGAGTAGCTAATACCCTAGAGGACAGGATCAAAATTCAGAATGACCTGGATAGACTGGAGAGCTGGGCCAAAGCTAACAAAATGAAATTCAATACGGAGAAATGTAAAGTACTGCATTTAGGGCGGAAAAGTGAAATGCATAAATATAGGATGGGAGAGACCTGGCTGAATGAGACTACGTGCGAAAAGGATCTAGGAGTCCTAGTAGGCCACAAGTTGAACATGAGCCAACAGTGTGATGCGGCAGCTAAAAAGGCCAATGCGATTTTGGGCTGTATCAATAGAAGTATAGTGTCTAGATCAAGGGAAGTAATAGTGCTGCTCTATTCTGCCTTGGTCAGACCTCACCTAGAATACTGTGTCTAGTTCTGGGCACCACAATTCAAAAAGGATATTGACAAATTGGAGTGTGTCCAGAGAAGGGCAACTAAAATGGTGAAAGGTCTGGAAACGATGCCTTATGAGGAGAGACTTAGGGAGCTGGGTATGTTTAGCCTGGAAAAAAGACGGTTAAGAGGCGATATGATAGCCCTGTTTAAGTATTTGAAGGGATGTCACGCTGAGGATGGAGCAAGCTTGTTTTCTGCTGCTCCAGAGACTGGAACACAGAGCAATGGGTGCAAGCTCCAGGAACAGAGATTCCACCTCAACATGAGGAGGAACTTTTTGACAGTAAGAGCTGTTCGGCAGTGGAACACACTCCCTTGGAGCGTGGTGGGTTCTCCTTCCTTGGAGGTCTTTAAACAGAGGCTGGATGGCCATCTGTCGGGGATGCTTTGATCGTGATTTCCTGCGTGGCAGGGGGGTTGGACTGGATGGCCCTCGTGGTCTCTTCCAACTCTGCAATTCTATGATTCTATGATTCTAAGAGCCTGAGCTTCAGACTTATATACTTCCTTCTCCTCCTCCTCTTGTGGAGCAATTCTCTCCCCCTCACCCCCCCCCCAGCCCTTTGCCTTTCATTCCTGTTTTAGAACAAGCCTCAGTCGCTGTTTTGCCTGCAAAGGTATGGAGAAATTGCCACATTAAAAGGGGAGGAGGGAGAGAGGGCAGAGAGAGGGTGTGAGCCTGCAAGTCCACCCACTTTTTTCATGGAACTCTAAACCATCCTTTGGCATTAACCCTGAACCACTTTGCTGTCTCAAGGACACAATCAGTATGTGGAGTAATAGAAAATTCAAGCCATGTCTGTCAAATCCTCTGTTTGATCAGCTAGCACTCACTTCCTGTTGATCCAATCAGAACCCAACAGTTATAGGCTTCTCAAGTTGCTGGGCTCTCAGAACTAACATTTATTTATTTAGTATCAACATCTATGTAAGAAAATTAAATCCACACAGCATGTTGCTCCCTGAACGCAGGCAATGGAAAATTCCTCCTTCAGGGTGCCTCTTCTCACTCCTTTGTGATAGCCTTGGTTTCCAGGCAGTTTCTGATTGATATCATGGAGGTGGCCTCCGCCTCTCCACCACCATTCTTTTTACAAACCATGAAGGGCCTTTTGGCACCTTAGGGATGCCATGACCTTACTTCTTCTTTACAAGGCCACACTGGGAAAGATGGTCTTGGTTACAAAGAGTTATTAAAATACAGCTAGTTGCCTTTCTCATTGTTGTTATCTTTTTTTCTGGACGGCTCCTGTAAATAGCATGAAGCTGAGTATTCCTTTAGGCAAACTGAGGGTTTGGCATCAGTAGTGCTTTTGACCTGAAGAGGGATGTGAACCTGGAAAGCAAAACAAAATGAGAAGGTTATGAAGGTCCACTGTGAAAGGGACGGATTCGAAACATAGTTGGTATCCACACTGCATAGCTATACCAGTTTCATACCACTTTAATTCTCCTGGCTTCATCCTAAGGAATCCTGAGAACTGTAGTTCAAGGGAGTGGAGGCCACTTCTTGACCTAACAGCTCTAAGTACCCCACCAAACTACAAGTCCTAAGATTCCTTAAGATGGAGGCATGATAATTAAAGTAATGTTGCTGTTGTTGCTGTTATATGCCTTCAAGCTCTGACTCTGACTTACAGGGTTTTCTTGGCAAGATTTATTCAGAGGAGGTTTGCCATTGTTCTTGGGCTGGGAGTGTGAGACTTGCTAAAGCTCACATGAAACTGATATTGTTGTGTGGCACACATACACCCAAGCTGTTTTCCTTCAGGGTTTGGCATAGCCATAGCTAGGTGTTTCTCAAACTGTCTGAAAGTCTGTACATAGAGATCAGTGGCATAACAACAGTCCCAAGCAATCTCCTGCAATATTACACATTCCCTTTAGGAAGCAAATCTAGCAACTATTCAGGTTTGCAACCTGACTCAGCATGATTGGGATTTTAAAAAAAGTTTGCTGGATGTATTGGCTTAAATATATAGCTGTATATAAATGTATTTTGTGCATGCAGTTGTAGTGCAGTGGTTCTTAACCTGTGGTCCAGGCACCCCCGGGGGGGGGGCGCAATGTCCTTACACAGGATCTGGGAAGGCTTGAAGGCTGCTTGGCCCACCTCCTGCCTGCAGTGGACTGGCCACATACCAGGAGCCAAGGCAAAGGCTGGCTGCCTGGCCTGGCCTGCGTATTGCTATTCAATCTGCTCCAGCCACAAGATTGCAGGAAGAAGCAGGAGAAAAGTCTTCCCTCCCACCCCAGTGCCTCTTAGGAAAAGTTTAATGGGTGGTGTAATTGTATTGTTGTTGTTGTTTTAAATCTTGAGTTAAGTCTTGGGGGTCCGTGGCAACAAAAGATATTTAAAGGGGGTCCCTGGTAAAGAAAAGGTTAAGAACCAATGATGTAGTGCATAGGCATTTCTCTGCAGAAGTAAGCTCCACAATTCATTCAATGGTACTTATTGCCAGGGACATGTTTGCAGGATTGTAACCTAGGTAAACAATTACAAAAGCTAGAATCCTGTTGGTGACATATACTGGAGTCCACCCCAGTGGTGCTAGCTTACTTAGACTGTGTGGCATTGCTTTAGGTGGTGTCCACTGCCATGTTCACAAAAGCTTACATGGGGCCCAGGCATGGTTGCCTTCCATTTGTAACACTCATGCTTTCCCCACAGCTTCTTCCATCTTTTTTTCCCCCTGCCACAGAATATCTACTTAAAAGGACAAGATATCTGCACACTCTCCTCTGAGTGTGCAAATGTTCTAAGCTCTAAGATCTTCAGGGGAGGCACTTCTCTCTGTCCCATTGTCTTCACAAACACACTTAGTGGGAATACAAGAGAGGGACTTTGTGGCTGCTCCCAGACTTTGGAACTCCCTCTCTAGGAAGGTTAGAATGGCTTGGTTTTTGCTGTCTTTTTGGCAGCGGGTTAAGACTGTTCCATGCTAGCAAGCTTTTGGGAATTGATAGTTAACAAGAGAAGGGCTTTTTAATGGTGCCATTCTGTTTTTAATCTTGTTTTAAAGTAAGATTATTTTTAATGGTTTTAATTCTGCTTTTAGTTCAATACTGTTTCAATCTCAACTTTTGTATGTTTTTAATTATGTGTATGTTGTAATTTTCTGTCTTTTGTGAGCTACCTTGAGTCCCAACCTGGGAGACTCAAATAAAGTGATGGATGGATGGATGGATGGATGGACGGACAGTGCTGGGAGCTCTCCATCTGGAAGAAACCTCTTATTCTCCAACCATACACTTACCAGGATATGAATATTTTAAAGGCTGTGAATTTTCCATCTGTCAATGTCACTATGATGTCAAGCATTTATTCCTTTTTCACTCACTTCTGATCACAGTCATCTGCAGGCATCAGAGCTTAAGTTCTGGTTTCCCTAAACAACACAAAACATGAGTTGTTGCAACACAGCATACTTGCTTTCTAAGACAGATTTTTTGCAGCTCCCATGTCTTTTGAAGGAGTCCATATTTCTATATAACATTTGTAAACCACAGCAATTTTATACCATTAACAGCACACAATCCTATCAATATTTACTGAGATGCAAGTCCCATTGAATTAAGTGGTGTTTTCTACTCCTGTGTAAGATGGTCTAGGATTGCAGTCTTTTATCTCTTAATATGTTGTGTGGGCTTAGTAGCAGTGGCTTCATTGTAATAAAATATAATGCACTAGCACTGTCTTCTGTGTCAAGATATCTTAAATGAATGAGACTGTTGTGAATATTTTGGATTACCTTGTGGAAGACTCTGATCCAACCTCCTGCCTGCTTTCCTCTGTTGTTTCTCTGAAAGATAGAAAACAAAGGGGATCAGTTCATACTGATGCATCTTCCAAGAAAGGAACTAGAAGCCGAAGAGCATTTTTTCAGGCTTGGTACCAGATGGCTACCTCCCCTTTATCCCACAACAAATGAGCATGAGAGCACAGCCCACATATCTCTGAAGCAGGGCTTGGGGAATGGGTGTGACTCATTAGTTAACTAATTTATTTCTTTTTCCAATAATGAAGGCACAGCTAAATTACACTATGGTTCTAACTTGATGAGGGATAACTTCATTTGTTTTGCAGTACAACTGCAAATTTTTAGAAATTGAGAAATAAAGAGTTAATTTTTTCAAAATTACATCTACAGTAGTATTTATTTTTTGTGCCTCAGGACTAAAATGGCAACTAATTAATTTAATTTCCCCCCCCCAACACTGCTCAGAAGTTTATGTAAAAAACAAACAAATCCAATCATGTTTAACTGTCAAACAACCCTAGTGGCAATGTTAGTGCCCCGAGCGTGTCTCACCTCCAGAAACCCCCCAAATTGACTTATAGTTGCCCCTCCACATTCGCAAACTTAGCATTCGAGGTATTGAATATTCGCGGGTTTTGGGAGGGCCCCCCGCCCTCCCAAAAGCAGCAACACAGGGCCTCTGGAGGCCCCGTTAAGGCCTTGGGCATGAGGGGGGAGGGCCAGGGAGACCTTCACGGGGTCCCCGGAGACGCTCTGGAGGCCCCATGAAGACCTTGGGAGGGAGGGGGGAGGGCCGGGGAGGCCTTCATGGAGCTCCCTATCTATCCTTCTGTCAAGCTTTCTTTTTCCATTCCTAGTAGTCTTGTGTGAATGCTTTATCGTATGAATATGTGTGTGATTGGTGTTATTATTTTAAAGTCTTCAATAAATATCATTGTTAACTCCTATCCTGTGCTTGTGTGTATGTTAGTTCATAGCTAGTAGGGGTATACAATTGGTGTAAAGGTCCCCTTGTTACCCCCCTTTTGCTTTGCTAAAATCGTGTTGCTGCTAATTTCCCCAACATATTAGAAACTCAATATTTTTGTAGAATTTCCAAAAGCACCTTGAGTAACAGCAACATGCTGTGGTGGTTTACCAGCACACTGCCACCTCACCACACTGGTTTGAGTGTTGGACTAGGACACTGGGAGACCAGAATTCAAATCACCACTCATGGAAACCACTGGCTGACCTTAAGCAAGTCACACTCTCTCCGTCTCAGAGGAAGTCAAAGGCAACCCCCCTCTGAACAAATTCTGATACAAACACCCCATGATAGGTTCACCTTAGGGTTGCCATAAATCAGAAATGACAACAAGTACAGTTGTCCCTTGACATTTGCGGAGGTTAGGTTCCATGGACCCCCGCGAATGTCAAAAAACCGCGAATATTGATTGCCCTCCCCCCACCCTCCCCAGGCCTTCACGGAGCCTTCCAAGGCTCCGTGAAGACCTCCCCCAATCCTCCCCCATTCCTCCCCGGGGCCTTCACGGAGCCTTCGAAGGCTCCGTGAAGGCCCCCGCGGACTCCCCCCACCCTCCCCAGGCCTTCACGGAGCCTTCCAAGGCTCCGTGAAGGCCTCCCCCCATCCTCCCCCTCCCTCCCCGGGGCCTTCACGGAGCCTTCAAAGGCTCCGTGAAGGCCTCTGCAACCCTCTCTCCCCGGGGCCTTCACGGAGCCTTTCAAGGCTCCGTGAAGGCCCCCGGGGCATCCCCCCACCCTCCCCAGGCCTTCACGGAGCCTTCCAAGGCTCCGTGAAGGCCTCCCCCCAACCTCCCCCTCCCTCCCTGGGGCCTTCACGGAGCCTTGAAAGGCTCCGTGAAGGCCTCCGCAGCGGCCTCCGCGGCCTCCCCCCACCCTCCCCAGGCCTTCACGGAGCCTTCGAAGGCTCCGTGAAGGCCTCCCCCCTCCCTCCCCGGGGCCTCCCCCCACCCGCCCCAGGCCTTCATGGGGCCTCTGGAGGGTCTCCAAAGGCCCCGTGAACGCCTCCCCGGCCCTCTCCGCTCCTTCCCAGGGCTTTCAAGGGGCCGCCGGAGGCCCCTTTTCGCGGTTTTGGGGGGGGCGGGGGGGCCCTCCCAAAACTGCGAATAATTAAAACCGTGAATGCTGAGTTCGCGAATGTGGAGGGGCAACTGTATTCTAGTTGGGAATGCCTGTGGCTTCAAGCTGTTATGAGATGCCTGGCATGAAATCAGAGATGGTTTTACCTGGTGCAAAATCCAACACAGTGCGAGCCATGTTAAGGCAGTTGATTGAGCTCTTAATAGCCCTGGAGCATAACAGCTAAGCAGTCACAAGTATAATGCTAAGAGACCCTATTTGAGATGACCGAGCACATTTGTAAAAGCCAGTATGGCATAGTGGTTTGAGTGTTGGACTAGGACTCTGCAGATCAGAGTTAAAATCCCCACTAATCCGTGGAAACCCACTGGGTAATCTTGGGCAATGAAGTCCTGTATCATTAAGATTTTTTGTCCTGGAATGCGTTGAACCCCATCCTTTTCGAAACAGGTCCCTAGAGGAAATGATGGCACAAAGGGAGGCCTGTTGGATCTATCTGTATAAGTTTTATTTTTTGGTTTTTGCATGTGACTGTAATTTACAGCTGTGATGTCAGGGTTTTCTGTCAGCCATACACATTTGGTATTACATCTTTGCAGTGCTCATTAAGGAAGATACTGTATATTCCAAAAGAGATAATAGGGAATTATGTCTCTTTAAATTTACTGCTTCTGAGTTTTCTTTTAGCAATTTAATCTATTCTGCATTATGTCTCTTTAAATTCATTGCTTCTGAGTTTTCTTTGAGCTATGTAATCTGTCCAGCATTATAGCCAGCACATGCTGTATATTGAGGAAACACGGTTGCTGCAGAGGATGCTTTGTTTGGAAAGTACCTATGTAGTATCATATCACCACCCTAAATAGCTTTAAAAAAGCTCTTAAGACAGATCTCTTCCGGCAGGCCTTCTATGAATAGATACCTGGCCATCAAAAAAGGTAATCTAGCTTGTGTCGATTTTGCCATGGCCCCTGTCCATTGTTTAAAAATACAAAAAAAAAAAAAAAAAAAAAAGCATGTTTTAAATCTTCAATTATTTAATTGTATTTTAAAGGGTTGGTGGGATTGAGGGTTTGGATGTATATTTTAATTGTTGTAAACGTCCCCAATTGCGTTTCGTAGAGGCGGGATATAAATAAAAATGTATTATTATTATTATTATTATTAGTTGTTGTTGTTGTTTCATATGATAGATTTGGATATTTGCACTGAATTTATTTGGATGGTGGTATCTTGTGGGTTCTGATTTGGATGGTGGTATCTGATTGTTTTAACAGAGGGGTGGGGTATAAATAAATATTATTATTATTATTATTATTATTATTATGCATTTTACTTTTGTTTATAACTATTGACCTGAGCACATGAAGCTTTGAAAAACTGAAATTGCCTCTGAACAATACCCAAAATGGTTGTATAAGTCCTGGAACTGTCTGCTCACGTATGATTTACAGCCTGCCAGTCATCAGCGATTCTTTACTGGACATTTGAACAAGTTCTCTGTTATTGTTGGGTTATTCTTCACTCTTACAACTACTTGATCCTACAGCTGGAGTTTGTTTACTTGTATAAGTCTTGGTCTTTATGTTGCACATTTGTATGTTGTTATACATTTCATTTATTGTGTTGCTGTATAGGTAATGAATGTGACTTTTGGCTATGTTGCATTTTATTTTTCATTTTGCATGTTCTGTATGATATTCTGTTTAACCTTTATAGATTGTATTTATTTATTTATACCCTGCTTTTCAGCCACAAGGCTATCAGAGCGGCTTACAAATTGTTTTAAGCAATAGCAATTTATATATATACACTGCATTAAGCAGCTTCCAACGTGTGTTAGCCAATTGCCCCCACAAGCTGAGTACTCATTTTACCAACCTACGAAAGGATGGAATGCTGAGTGAACCTTGGAGCCCTTTGGAATCGAACTTGCAATGTGGTGACTTGCAGGACTGGGATTTAACCATTGCGCCACCAGGGCTCATTTGATTGTTCAATTGATTGTTCACAGTCAGTTAGATTTTTAATTCTCTATTCATAATTGCTATAAATATGTTCATTGTTCATTTCTCTAGGCTTGTAATTGCTATAAATATATTTATTGGTTGTTGGTATTAGTTATATATTTGTCTTGTTTGTGTGATAGGCTTGTGTGTTATTTGGACTTGTGGTTGAGACCTTGCCCATTGGAGTTTGTTGCTTAACCTGAAAGCCCAAACGTGAAAGTTTTATGAAGACATCAGATAAAATGAGACATAATCAGGCCTTGTCCAAGACAATTTTCTGCCTGAGGCAGCACAGCAAATAGCACCTTCACCCCACCACTAATGTTGACAGGTTTTCAAAAATAGCAGTAAGGGACTGTTGAAATTCATGACATGCAGGATTGACAATCAGTAAGTAGCTGTTAACAAGTTAGTGTTCTACTTAAATACCAAATATAAGTAATGATTTCAGAAATCTTCACCATGTGTTTCTCTATAAAATTAACATATGGTCAATATTCATAAATTACATGATACACACATTTCTGTCATTATGGAGGGCCCACACCGCCAAATACAGGATTGTTTGGCATCTTGTTCAGTCTATGCAAAAGGAAAAACACTCCAGCTCTCAAATAGGGGACACCCCTTACAATAATGAACACCTGCCAGCCCTAGAAGAGACAAGACTTCTGACTCAAATAAATTACAGTACATATATCCCTTATAATAAGGGACGCCTGGCAACCTTACCTCTCACCCAAGTAAAGATGTATGTATGGAACCCAAAGCCACACAGAAAATCACACAGGCGCCGACCTGGCAGTGCCAAAAAAGCAATAATAAACTAGCAAACAACTAGCTTATTATTATTACTATCCTGATCATCATCCTGCCTTTTCCTCAGTTGGGGCTCTTTGCTGCTCTTTCATTACAACAGGACCCCAGTATCTACTAATTCAGTATCCACTGAATCAGTTATCCATGGGACACAAAACAGCACACCTATCATAGAGCCTTCCTAGAAAATGTGTCTTCTCTAGCCATTCTCTAGGTCCTCCAAGGCAACTCTATGGTATTTTAAACCAGAAGTCCAATTATTATCAATGGTGTTTGCTATTATCCACAGTTTTCGGTATCCCCCACCCCCAGAACCAATCTCCAGCAGATATGGGGGTCCTATTTTACATGCAAAATCTTCTGTCTGTGGCAACCACTTTACCGCCTAAAGGTAAGCCTGGCCTCAAACCTTATTTGAGGCTGGTCTCATATCTTTAAAAATGTAACATATTCAAGAGATTCAGGAAAGAAAGAGCAGCCATCTCTGGATATAGAGCAATCAATATGTTTATATCCCGAAGCTGCTAAGTGTCAGAGTTTATGAAAAACCAACAGAGAATAAACTGAGGCTCATTTTCCCATGTCAATTCAAATTAATCATTGCAGCAAGAATATTTAATTTTCACCTCCAGAATTAGTCTGGCCAGGAATGTAGAAATTGTCATAAAGCAGGCAGTTCGGAATACTTAAGGCTGAATCAGAAGCAATTAACTATATGTTTTAAACAGGAAGAAAGGACAGAGAGCTTGGTTTTGCTTTCCAGATGGCATTCAAGCCCATACCCATAATAAGGAGGACTGATTTTGCTTGCTAGGCTGCTTCCCAAAATGGAGTTCGCACTTTTTAAAGTGTCAGGCTGGTCAAAACTGCTAGTCTTTACCTTTCACTTGCTCATCTCTTTATGTTCTTTTTATTCAGATCTCTGCGGATTTTTAAACATTTTTATTTGAAAGATGCAATTATCTTTTTCAAATACTACACTGGAAATCTCTCATGCCATTCTGGTGGGCTTCAGCTCTGATTTTCCTAATATTTGTTAGCAAAGGCATCTTGTAGTATCTTTCAAACTAAATGAAAGAAAGAAGTTGTAGCATAAGATTTTGTAGACTTGCTGTACTTCATCAGATAAATGGATTTGCACCTTAGGAAGTAGACCAAGGACTTTATCAGCTGCAAAAATTACGGTGTCATAACAATGCCACATAACCGCAAAAGTGTGGGCATACCAGATGACGTCCCCCTTTCACAGTTCTGTCCTTGCCAAAACCCATACAAAAATTTTAACTGATGGCTGAAGCTGTCCATTGATCCCCCTTGGTGTTTGAAACCTCACGTTTTTCCCCCTCATACTTACCCCATCAATGGCTGGACTGGCGCGAATACTTCCGGGTGAGATTGCGACACCCAAGGAAGTGACATACTTTTTATGACCCTCCCCCGGTTACTTGGGACTTTTAAAGTGTGCTTAGGTGCTTGATATAACTTTTTCTCTGTTAGTTTTCTTTTTTAAATTTCCTACACGAGCACCTTTGCGCGAGAATCCGCGGGATTTCAAAGAGGAAGTGAACGTAGCTCTGTTCACTTCCTCTTCCATTTCCAGGGAAGCCCTTTCATGGGAGGGAAGGTAAGTACAGCGTGCAGAGTTCTTTTGCCGGCATAAACACAGGAAAGTTATGCTGGCAAAAGAATGAGTTTAAAGGGGGGTGGTCTGATAAAGTCCCAAGTCTCCGAAAGCATATGCTACAATTTCTTTCTCTCAGTTAGTCGTAAAGGTGCAACACGATCCCTTTGCTTACTGAGATTCTAGACTAACACAGCTATGTCTTTGAATTCTACTTATATTTGTTGCTACTGTATACCTTCAAGTAATTTCTGAATTATGGTGACCCTAAAATGAACCTATCATGGGGTTTTCTTGACAAGATTTGTTCCGATGGGGTTTACCATTGCTTTCCTCTGAGGCTGAGAAAGTTTGACTTGTCCAAGGTCAGCCCGTGGGTTTCTGTGGTGGAGTAGGGATTCGAACCCTGGTCTCACAGCGTCCTAGTCCAACACCCAAACCACCCCGCACCAGACCAGCTCTCTTCTGCTTCTATACCTTGCTCTTAACCTAGCTGATTTGTTAAAAGTTATTATTTTTGTCCTGTAGGGTCCACAAGCTGCTGGTATAACAAGATTGCCCTGGGGATAATTGGGCATGCTTTCCAAAAGAAATTGTTTCAGGGGAGGGGCTGCCCCTCTGGAGCAGATGTGTAAGGGACTAATTGGCAAGGCTAGTTCATAGAATCATAGAATCATAGAATTGCAGAGTTGGAAGAGACCACGAGGGCCATCCAGTCCAACTCCCTGCCACGCACGAAATCACGATCAAAGCATCCCCGACAGATGGCAATCCAGCCTCTGTTTAAAGACCTCCAAGGAAGGAGACCCCACCACACTCCGAGGGAGTGCGTTCCACGGCCGAACAGCTCTTACTGTCAAAAAGTTCCTCCTAACGTTGAGGTGGAATCTCTGTTCCTGGAGCTTGCATCCATTGCTCCGTGTTCCAATCTCAGGAGCAGCAGAAAACAAGCCTGCTCCATCCTCAGCGTGACATCCCTTCAAATACTTAAACAGGGCTATCATATCGCCTCTTAACCGTCTTTTTTCCAGGCTAAACATACCCTGCTCCCTAAGTCTCTCCTCATAAGGCATCGTTTCCAGACCTTTCACCATTTTAGTCACCCTTCTCTGGACACGCTCCAATTTGTCAATATCCTTTTTGAATTGTGGTGCCCAGAACTGGACACAGTATTCTAAGTGAGGTCTGACCAAGGCAGAATAGAGTTGCACTATTACTTCCCTTGATCTAGACACTATACTTCTATTGATACAGCCCAAAATCGCATTGGCCTTTTTAGCTGCCGCATCGCACTGTTGGCTCATGTTCAACTTGTGGTCTACTAGGACTCCTAGATCCCTTTCGCACGTGGTCTCATTCAGCCAGGTCTCTCCCATCCTATATTTATGCATTTCATTTTTCCGCCCTAAATGCAGTACTTTACATTTCTCCGTATTGAATTTCATTTTGTTAGCTTTGGCCCAGCTCTCCAGTCTATCCAGGTCATTCTGAATTTTGATCCTGTCCTCTAGGGTATTAGCTACTCCTCCTAATTTGGTGTCATCTGCAAATTTGATAAGTATGCCCCTAATTCCCTCATCCAAGTCACTGATAAAGATGTTGAATAGCACTGGGCCCAGGACAGAACCCTGTGGCACCCCACTGGTCACATCTTTCCAAGACGAAGAGGAGCCACTGCTGAGCACCCTTTGGGTTCGGCCGGTCAACCAATTACAAATCCATTGAACAGTTAACTTGTCTAGCCCACATTTTACAAGCTTGTTTGCAAGAATGTCATGGGGAACCTTGTCAAAGGCCTTACTGAAATCAAGGTATGCGATGTCCACAGCATTCCCTTCATCTACCAAGCTGGTAACTTTATCAAAAAAAGAGATCAGGTTAGTCTGGCATGACTTGTTTCTCTGAAACCCATGTTGACTTTTTGTGATTATGGCATTGCCTTCTAAATGTTCACAGACTCTCTGTTTAATGATCTGCTCTAGAATCTTCCCTGGTATTGATGTCAGACTAACTGGACGATAATTGTTGGGATCCTCTTTTTTCCCCTTTTTGAAGATGGGGACAACGTTTGCCCTCCTCCAGTCTGCTGGGACTTCTCCTGTTCTCCATGAATTCTCAAAGATTATTGCCAATGGCTCTGAGATTACATTTGCCAGCTCTTTTAATACCCTTGGATGTAGTTCATCTGGTCCTGGAGATTTAAATTCATTTAGTTTAAGAAGGTATTCCTGTACTACCTCTTTGCTTATTCTGTGCTGGATTTCCCCTATTGTGTCCTCTGTTCCTTTATCCTCAGGTTGGTCCCCCTTTTCCTTTTCTGAAAAAACTGAGGCAAAGAAGGTGTTGAGTAATTCTGCCTTTTCTCTGTCCCCTGTTAGCATTTTGCCATCTTCTCCGCGTAGTGGCCCCACCATTTCCTTCTTCCTCCTTTTGCTGCGGACATAGGTACCCAAAAAAACCCTTTTTATTGTTCTTAACCTCCCTAGCAAACCTGAGCTCATTCTGCGCTTTAGCTTTTCTGACTTTACTCCTACACGTGTTCGCTATCTGTTTGAATTCTTCTTTGGTGATTTCCCCCCTTTTCCATTTCCTATACATGTTCCGTTTAAAACTTAACTACGTTGAAATTTCTTTATTCATCCATCCTGGTTTCTTGAGACATCTCCCATTTTTCTTCCTCAATGGTACTGTTTGAAATTGTGCCTTCAGTATCTCCCTTTTGAGAAAGTCCCATCCGTCTTGAGGTCTCTTCTCTTTTAGTATTCCTGACCATGGGATCACTCCCAGTATTTCCCTGAGTTTATTGAAATCAGCTCTCCTAAAGTCAAGAATGCGTGTCTGACTATGCCTGGCTTCTCCTTTCCATTGTATAACCAACTCCAGGAGAACATGATCACTCTCACCTAAGGATCCCACCACTTGCACCCCATTAACCAGGTCATCTCTGTTGGTTAGGATCAGATCTAAAATAGCTGACCCCCTTGTTGCCTCTTCCACCTTTTGGACCATGAAATTGTCTTCCAGGCATGTAAGGAATTTGCTAGACCTTGAAGTTTTGGCTGAGTTAGATTGCCAGCAAATATCAGGATAGTTGAAGTCCCCCATCACTACTACATCTCTCCTTTCTGCATGTGTGTTCATCTGTTCTAGAAAGGCATCATCCAATTCCTCCGTCTGATTTGGGGGTCTGTAGTAGAGTCCCACAATAACATCCCTGTTGTTTCCCTCCCCTTTAATTTTTATCCAGATGCTCTCCACCTGGCTTCCAGTATTGATGTCATGGATCACTTCACTGGTGTAAATATCCCTGACATATAATGCTATTCCTCCTCCTTTCCTGTTTGGCCTGTTTCTCCTATAAAGGTTATACCCCTCTATTCCTACATTCCAATCATGAGACTCGTCCCACCAGGTTTCAGTAATGCCTATTATATCATATTTGTTTTGTAGTGCGAGGAGTTCAAGTTCATCTTGCTTATTTCCCATGCTCTGTGCATTAGTGTAGAGACATCGAAGACCATGTGTTCCCTTTGCTTGCTGCCTGTGCAAGTATTTTTGCCTCCCACTGTTGGGTCCCTGCGCTGTTTGCCTTGTTCCCTCTGTGACAGTTTGACTCTTTTCTCCAGCCCTTTTGCCTTCCAGAATACTGACTCCCTCCCCCATTTGACTCAGTTTAAAGCCCTCCTGATCAAATTCTTGAGACTGTTGGCAAAAATATTTCTTCCAACTGTTGTAAGATGCACCCTATCTCTTGCCAGAAGTCCCCCCTCATGGAAGCGCAGTCCATGATCCAAGAATCCAATTTGTTCTCAGCGACACCATCTACGGATCCAGTTGTTTACGTCAGCTATTTTCCTCTCCCTTCTTGGACCATGCCCTTCAACTGGCAGAAGAGATGAGATGACAACCTGTGCGTCCATTTCTTTCAGCTTCCTCCCCAGGGCTTCATAATCTCTTCTGATCTTGGGAAAGCTGTGCCTTGAAGTATCGTTGGTTCCCACATGGACCAAAAGGAAGGGGTAATGATCCATAGGCTTGACGAGTCTTGTTAGCCGCTCCGTCACATCACGGATCTTTGCTCCAGGGAGACAACACACCTCCCGAGTCATCTTGTCGGGCCCACATACCACTGCTTCTGTACCCCGCAGCAAGGAATTCCCCACCACGACCACACGCCTCCGCCGAGGCTTCGCAGCTGCTGTTCCTTGCAGTGGTCCTCTCAAGGTCCCCTGCTCTACCCCTGAAGCCTGTCCATGCTGTTCTTCCTCATTGTCCTTGATAAGGGAAAGGGCTTCGAATCTATTCTGTAGCTGCAAGCTGCTCGAAGAATCCCTGGATTTTCTTGTTCTGTGTGTGACATTCCTCCAGCTGTCTACTTCCTGTGTCTGTGAAGTGACCCTCTCCTCCACAGCCACTTCCTCTGTGCAGTCTCCATCCAAGACTGTTCGTTCTTTTCTGTCCAGGAAAACCTCTTGCTCGTGAATCTGTTGAAGTGTAGCTACCCGTGTCTCCAGCTGCTGTACTTTCTCCTCCAAGAGGGCTACGAGCTTGCACTTGGTGCATGTGAAGTTCTCCACGTCTGTAGACAAGAAGACAAACATCGCACAAGTGTTGCAAGTGACTGCTGCAGTCCCCTCAGTGTCCATGGTGAGAGCTTTTAGGTAATCTAAGAACACTTAGTTAATGCTGAGAATGCTAAGCTGTACTTTTAGGTATGCTGTATTTTTGTTTGGTTATTGAAATTCGCGTGCCATTAGGCGCGCGCCTCAGCAACAAACAGCCTCTCCCAACAATTAAAAAAAAAATTCAATCTCCCCAGTAAGAATGGCTGTCCAGAAGCTGCTCTCCTTCTTCTCCCTGGCAGGAAACTCGCCTGGAAACTGGCAGGAAACTTGCTGTCCTGAAGCTGCTCTCCTTCTCTCTGGCAGGAAACTGGCCTGGAAAGCCTCTGCAAGGAGTTATATAGAGCTAGGCTCCCAGCTCCACCCCCTAGTGACTCACAGGTGAGACTCACAGGTGTGACTCACAGGAAGGCTCTTGAGGGTAAAAGGGCAAGGTCAGAAGTTCGAGCCCCTCAGTAACAAGCAGCCTCTCCCAACAGTTTAAAAAAAAATTCAATCTCCCCAGTAAGAATGGCTGTCCAGAAGCTGCTCTCCTTCTTCTCCCTGGCAGGAAACTCGCCTGGAAACTGGCAGGAAACTTGCTGTCCTAAAGCTGCTCTCCTTCTCTCTGGCAGGAAACCTCCCTTGGTTGGTTGGCTTTCCAACATTTCTACTAGCAACATGCTCTGACCCAAAGATTTGGTTCAGAACTCAGTTTAGCACTTCAGAAAATGGTACACTTCAGTTCAGGCTCATTTGGAACTTGTTGCCTTATTGCACTACACTGCTATAGCACTATTATTCTGCTTTAACTGCTATGGCTGCCTCCTGTGGAATCCTGGGGCTTGTAGTTGAATGAGGCCTAAGAGTGCTTTGGCTGAGAGTTGTAAATGCCCCTCCCTGAACTGCAAATCCCAGGATTCCATAGGAGGCAACCAGAGCAGTTAAAGTGGAATAAATAGGGCTATAATAGCGTAGTATGATAAGCAGCTTGGTTCTAAATGCAAGCTGAGATTTGACTTGGTACCCAATGCAAGCTGAGATTCAAGAATCCAAAGACTCACATATACCTCCCATTTGGATTTGTAAATTCAAAAACTACTATAACTTTTATTATCTTTTTCAGAATGGGATGAATTATGCAGACATAGTATTTCACTTGCCAAATTGCTGAAAAGTAGGTGTAAACATTTGGGGTTCTGTAGCTTTCACAAAAAAAAAAAAGCCTAATTGCCAATAACTTGTTTATTCCTTCAGGAAACTGGAAGAGATTTCCAAGCATAGTTGCCACTTCTGAAGAAAGGTTGTGGTGACTAGGTGCTAGATTTTTGTCCAAGAGCAGCTGTTAGTTTAAAGGCTATCACCAAAATGAAAAAATAAAAGATATATTTATGGCCTGAGTTACCTTATGAGCCATTCTTCTGAAAATGGCAAATTGCATAGAGGTAGCTCTAACTGGCAAACCTGCAATGTTTGAGAAGGGTAGGAAAAGCAGTTCATATAAGAAGGGGAGCTCACCAGTTTGCTTTCTCTCCACCCCCAGGGCCGGTTTAACCTGTCTGCCAAATCAGCATTGGCAGGGGGCCCCAAGGTCAAGAGGGGGCCCCGAGGTCAAGAGAGGGCCCCGTGTTGGCCTCCTTAATATGAAAATAATGGGATTTCTGGTTTAAAATACCATAGAGTTGCCTTGGAAGGCCTAGAAAAGGGCTAGGGAAGACACATTTTCTAGGAAGACTCTATGGTAGGTGTGCTGTTTTGTGTCCCATGGATAATGAATCCAGGGATACGGGGGTCCTAATATAATCTGAACATCCTGTACGGTGAATAGGTTAGGTTACATTGATCTGAGATAAACATATGGGGGCCCCAAAGTAAAGCATTGCAGGGGGCCCCAAAATTCCTTAAACCGGTCCTGTCCACCCCCTATGATTTCCTCCCAATTTGTATGAAAATGGCACATACCACAGAGATTCTACCAGGAAGGAAACTGGTATCAGGAAGGAAACTAGAATCAAAAGAATAGGTGCAGAGGCTAGGCAGTTATGATGCTTAAAGATTAGTTCAGAGCTTTAAAAAGAAAAATATGGTGGCATTGGAAGAACAGCCATCTTGTGGTCTCATCCTTTTCTCACTATCTCAGCTCTACTAGGTATCCTTTCTAACCTTCATGCTCAGTCTACAGTTGGAAGCAGCAATGCCAGTTTTGCAAAGGGAAAATGAAAAACAGCCATTTTTTCTTGGCTGTTTTTCATTTTTAACTTCAGCCAAGACCCGTGCACAGGCAACATACTTTGGTGGTTAAGTACTACTATTTTACTTGAGCCAGGAGAAGTTACACTTTCATGCAGTGAGGGGGGCGGGTGGGTTTAAAAAAAAGAGAGAGAGATGGGACCAACCATGCTATATACAGTGCTATATATTTCTGATCAAACAGCTTTTGCAGGTTTGTTTTGTTTTAAAAGTCCTACAGAACCATTCCCCATAATTAATAGTGCAGTTCACACACAGACAACATCTAACAGGCTCTAATTTAATACTTTCATTGTCAGCTTGCAAACAAGATTTGATCTTTTCTTCAGACTAACTTTAAATGTCCTGACATATAAGATATACTATAACTTCCCCTAATAGTGATCTGTTGTATATGGAGTATTAATTCGTATTCTTTTAAAAAATGTGCTATTTATTTGGCTTCATAGTGCTGAAATGACTTCACTAGTAGTACAGGCATACCTCTATTAACAAAGCCTCTGACAAAGATGCTCCTTTTTACAAAGTTTTTTTCTGCCTACCCAGCCCCTCCTCTTTTCCTCCTTGTCTTCTGTCTAGCTGGAAAGCTTTTTATTTTTTAAATTATTTTATTTTCATTAAAAATATATCTAAAACATATAGCAAAGAGAAAGAGAAATAACTTTCTCTTCCAGCTGTGTTGAACTTGGTTATTACATTATTATAGGGGGATTGTCTAAACAGCAAAAATACTCCTTGCAAAATGCAAGGCGAATACAATCAGTCTAAATTGCATCCTGTATCATTTCGATGTACAGTACTGGAAAGGTGGGGGGCCAAATCCATCGTATACTGGATGGGAAAAGCCTTTGTGGCTTTTCCTGAAGTTTTTTTTTAAACAGCAGGGGGAATGTGCGTTCCTGCTCGTTGGGGCAAGTGATTCAATTTAATTCACTTTCCCTATACAAGCGGAAGTTGAAAGCTGATTGGTCAGACATGCGCGGTGCACAGCCTATGAACAAGGCAAGTGCCTGGAGCTGCCATGTTGGATTTTTGCCTTAGCAAGTGCCTAAGGTGATAAAATGACTTTTTTCTGTTTCCTTTTTTGTTAAAGCAACAGATCGCCCTTTCGCACCTTGGATATGGTTTTAATAATAATAAAAAAATGCTGTCTGGCAGTGGCAAATTGAGATAAGTAAAAGTGCGAATAATTCACTTGTGGCTACCATCTTGATTTGCAGGCATGCCCGTTTGCACAGCAAATGCAGATAGCTTCATATGCCTTTGTTAAAAGACAAGTAGCAGCTGCTGCGAATTGCCATTACTGTGGAGCAATCCACATTTTTTGCCTCGTATAGACAAGCCCAGACTTTCCTAGTTAATTAAACATATTCACTTTGTTAACTGGGGTATACCTGTAGAGACCTGCGGCTGATTGTTTGTCCCTAAACATAAAATAAATGTTTTGTGGCATAAAATACACAGAAGGTGAGATACTGGGCATTTCCAGATGGATGACTTCTAAATGCTACCAGTCAAAACATGTTTGGCTGCTATTCCAAACTTTTCTTTTTAACAGAAAGCCTGTAGAAAGAAAAATATAGGAAAAGCAATGAGAAAACATGGAAAAGTTCCAAACTGAAGGCAACAATGTCTGGATACCCTGTCCCTACATAAAATTCTGTGAAGGAAGCAGGATGCTCTGGTGAGAAAACCCTCATCTGGAAGCACCCACTGTGAAGATTAATGGAAGGAGAGGCTACTATGGCGTCACTAAGGCTGATGTCACCTCTCTCCTCCCCCAACATTATGTCATCCGGTGCGGTTTGGCCTCTTTGCACCCCCCCCATGCCGCCATTGAGAGGCAAGGCTTTCTTATTTAAAGTCGGTTGTGAATCTAAGGCATTTTTGTCAGCTTAAGGAAAGAAACCAGAATACCAATAGATAACTTGGATCACTGGATGAGTTATTACTTGGGACAGGCAAAGTATCTGATTTTGAATTAAAGATTAATTACAGTCTAAGTATGGGCATTGTACTGTGCCAAAGGAAAGCAAATCCCGGTGTTTATTCTTATGTTCCACTTCCCACAGGAGATAGCACCAAGATTGATATAGCTCTTCACTCTATCAGCTTGTTTTTCTTTAAGAATGCTTATGAGAATGGTGGTGGTATTCCCTGACGTATGGTTCATCTGGGAAATAGATTCCAGTCAGAGTAAGGCAAGCCAAGCAGATATACAGGAGATTTAAAAGGCAGCATCCTTACATGTATCTTACACAATGACAGATGATTCAAATTATTTTTGTCAAACCTTGGGCTCTTTCATACTATGCAACTACAGTTGCCCCTCCACATTCGTGGCTTTGAATTTTGTGGTTCTGTTTATTTGTGGAATTTCCTCCTCCCCCTCCTGGGAATGCACGTCCTTTGTTCCCTGGGGGAGGGAGGAGCCAAAGGCCATGAAAGCCACCGCTATTGCCGCCAAGAAGCCTCATTTTCAAGGCACTGGGGGGGGGCAAAGAGACTTTACCTGTCCACCCCTTTCCCCCTTGCTTAAGACCTGATGGGTGCCGTGGCAGATCAGGCCTTGGGCGAAGAGAAAACCAGGTGGAGAGGCGCTGCCTGTCCACTCTTTTCCCCCTCGCTCAAGACCCGATAGATGCCATGGCGGATCAGGCCTTGGGTGAAGGGGAAACCGGGTGGAGAGCTGCTGCCTGTCCATTCCTTTCCCCCTCGCTCAAGACCCGATAGGCACCGCGGTGGATCGGGCCTTGGGCAAAGGGGAAACTGGGTGGAGAGGCTCAAGACCTGATGAGCTCGCCCCCCCCCCCAACACTTCGCTGCCGCCCCCCGGCCCTTTCCAAGTGGTGGAGGGAATATTCCAGCCCCTCCGCTGCCTGCCCGCCACCCCTGGCCCTTATTTGCGGTTTTTTTACATTCTTGGGGGTCTTAACGCCCCTAACCCCCACAAATGTGGAGGGAGAACTGCATAGCATATGATTCTACTTTAATTGCCATGGCTGCACCCTGTAGAATCCTGGGGTTTTAATTTGCTTAGAGGTTCTAAAGGCCTCTCCCTAAACTCCCAAGTCCCAGGGTTCCATAGGGTGCACCCATGGCAGTTAAAGTGGAATCATAGCGCTATAACTGTGTACTGTACAAGGGCCCCTGGGAGTCTTTGCTGTCACACTGCATTCTCAGTGGGTTTCTTGATACTCATGCTAATTGGTAACTGAGGTGTAAGGTGTTGACATAGTATCCTGCAAGGCAATGCTTTACTGTCCCCATATGAGTGACAAGCAACTATCCACTCTATGAAAGAAGAAAATCAAATAGCACATTTAGGTGACACCAATGGAGAGCAGGCTAAACCTGACTCCAGCTCCTGGGTAACCCCCGACTTGGAAGCCAATGAGAACTGGTCCTATTCCTTTTGTCTAAATAATGCTGCCTTGGCTTCTGTTTCTCCTTGCTCACATTAAGAAAGTGACAAGAACTTTGGGGACTAACCCTCACAGATCTACAGAGGGGATTAGACCAGGCCTAACCATCAGCCAGATGTTTTTGATTCATCCGAAACTACTGCTTTAATGCTTAAAATTGTAGGTACCGTGTGTTCTAAAGAGATGGAAACTTCAATTCAGTGGGACTTGAAGTGGGAAATACACAAGGCTAAGGTGGTATAAGGCAGGATCAAAAGAAATGTACGACTGGATCTTAACATCACCCAGTTGTTATTCTACTGGTTGAAATGATGTTCACTAATCCTCCTCTGACTGAAGGGGTACTTGCTATTTTCTGTTATATTCAAGAAACAAGAAGCTGAGGCATCCATACTAAAGAGGTGTTGCAGCTCTTTGATACATTGCTCTTGGCTAAATGGGTGATCTGCTTCAATGCCTGCTCATCTTTCAGAAAGATGCTTCTTAAATATATGATTGATAGGGTCTGTGGCACATGCAGATGGATAACACACCTGAATGTTGGCAGCACTGAGATTCTATTCCTAGCTCTGCTTTTTGACACTTGAATATGGTTCGTGTATGGATTGAACCAGCCCATTTTTATTGTTGAGCCTAGCTGCTCAGACCAACATGCAGACTGACATTCAACTGGAACTGCTTCAACGTGGTCTAACCGCATCCGTCCTGATTCCAGGGGAATCATGCTGTTGATTCCACTCACATAGAAGCAGAACTGCATCACTTTCCGAAGGCCTTTTCCCTGGAGTGGTGTTGTGGTAGTATGAGCTGGAGGTTAATACTGCTAATACTGTTGTCTGTTTATTCCCTCCTCCCTTCTAAACATTTGTTTAGAGCTATTTATATTATGTTAGAAGCCACTTCAAGCTTTTGAAAATCAGGGTATAAATATTTAACAAAGAAACATTGAAATATTGCATAGGTTACCGGATTGAAAACTGGAGAGGGTTCCTGTACCTTTAACACAAATATCTTCACTTTCCCAGTTCTATAAGCGTGAGAAGATCTAACTTACCATTAGGCAGTGTCAGGAGGGGCTGCTTCAGATAGCAGGCTTTGGGTGTCACAAATGGACAGAATGTGATTAGTTATTATAGTTGGTTGTTCTTGTATATTTATTGCTGAGGCAGGGGAAAGGTGCTTGTAGGATTTTGCTTCATAGGGGCTAAATAATTTGACTAGCCTTGGGTATTATGGACAAAATGTAGGCAAACCCTGAGCAACCCCTCCCCCCCACCACGTATGTGGAACTCTTGTAACATAGGATGTTGCCTTAAACTGAATCGGACCATTGGTCCATATTTCCCAGTATAGTGTCCTCTAACTTCAGAAATGGCTGTCCGGGATTTAAGATATAGTAGTAGTTTTTCCTTGTCCTACCTGGAGATCCCTGGTATTCCCATCCCAGTGGTCTGCCATCCAAATGTTAACCAGACCTGACCCTGCTCAGCTTCCAAAATCAGATAAGATCAATACCTTCAGGCTGGTATGAAAGTGTGTATAGTACAGAATAAAATTGGAACAACCTGCAGTAAAAGGAATGATGGAGGAAAATGAACCAGCAAATAAGATCTGGCCATATGTGTGCATACACAGACTGGAGTGTGAGAAATTCCAAAATCCACCCCATGACTCACAAACACCATGGCCATCCCATCAAGTTAACCAAAAAAGCTTACATGCCTACAGAGAAGTGTCAAGGTGGAACAGACACCTCAGGGTAAGCTAAGACACTAATGAATTCTCTGACTGTGGACTTTGTGGTTTGGTTCTACAGCCCCCCCCCCCCAACATTTCACAGCTGAAAACTGAGACGAATGTGGCCAAATAACATCAGAATGTGGTCAAGACGACAAAAGTTATTGATGAGGAAGCACAGACAAGCTAGGAGTGGCTGCAGCAGTTTGCTTTTGCCCACGTCTACTGGGAAGAGTAAGATTCCACCCCCTCCTCCCACCATTGAATTAATTGAGTGCAAAAACTACGTTTTCATTTTGAACTATTTGCAGCAACTGAAGTAAGCTGAGAACCAAGGAAGGGAGTGGGAGGAGGACAGAGAAACTAGGACATTTTAAAAGCAGCTGAAAAATTGGGACAAGAGAGGATTAATCAGGACCGTCCCTGCCAAATTGGAACAGTTGGAGGGTATGGTTAATGCCCCCTTTCCCAGTATCTTAAACAAACAACTTTGGGCTGCTGTAGTCTCTTTTTAAATGAATTTATCCAACAAGTATATTAAACACTGCATAGTAGTGATTGGAATTTAGTTCTTTAGCAGACTCCAGCCCTTTAGCCAGGGCAGGCAGTGTGCTGCTTTAATAACCTCTCTGTTGACTAATTTTATTGATACATGCAAAAGGAGCACATGCACACACAGAGACCCGCTTCCTTATTAATCTGTGAAACACAAATTGGAGTGCACTTTAATTTGCTTTGAACAGAACATGCTATCGTCTCATCTATGCAACTGAGCTCAACCATACCCAATTTTGGATGATAATTGGCTGGGGTAATATGGCTTTTAAAATGTCAATTTCACCTACCCACTTGCAGCCAGACTCCGAGCTCAGCTGAAAAATTGATTTCCATGTCTGTAACAGGAAAACATCACTGAGCCAAGACTCCTGTTTGCGGAGGACAGCTGTACTCTGTGCAGAGGCGCCTGGTAAACGGGGGCTGCATTTAGCAATTTCACAACGCATGGATAAATGAAGCTTTTTATTTTTAAAAAACAGCTTTGCTAAACTTAATAGCTTTCTCTTTTATTTTTTTTAAAAACCCACAGGTAGGTTTCTTACACCTCCAATAGGTATTAAGACTGCATGTTACCTCTTTCAAGACTACATCCAAGTTGTTTCAAGCATTCACATTATAACAACGGTTGGGTGGCTGGCCATCTTTCAGGGATGCACTAGTTGGATATTCCTTCGTGGTGGAGGTTGGGCTCATTTGGTCCCTTACAACTCTGATTCTATATGAATGTGTCAGATGATGCAGGTATCCAAATTATGATTCAAGCTCATCCCATCAGAAAATCAGGATTGCTTTAAATTCAGGACATTATCACGTGAGGCTACTATTCCAGAATTACAGCAAGGTATTAACGAATTTGGCAAGTACTTATTGCATGATGTAGTGTCTATTCAGTTGCTATTTTGCTTTCCACTTGTTTCTGTAGTGCACCCTTTAATTGATGGGGAAAACCCACCAATAGGCTCTTAATACCACTCCTATTCCATTTGCCTCCTTGTGCAATAGGTCCCTTTGAAGCAGTAACAACATGACAGCAGTCACATGGCATGAAAGGGCATGATTCTCCTCCTCTCTCCCCTTCCCCAAGCAGGCTGAGGGTGTTTTTTTCTCCACACATTTTTTTGCTGCAATTGCATAATTGTGGCAAAATGATAAAATAAAAATATTTTTATTGTTTTCCCGTAATCATGGAATCACAGCAAAAAAAGCAAACCAAAAAAAGAAAGAGGACAGGCATGTATGCACTGAGAAGGTTGGAAGGCAGGGGTTACAGAGCCGATGTAGAAGGACCAAGACTGTCAAAGCAACCCATTCTCAGCACACTCACAATTGAAGAGGAAGTGCAATAGTGATTGCTTCAATGCCAGTAGGTTTCTGTTTCCTTCGCTAACGTGATTACTGCAAGAAAAAAGGCTGGTGTGATAATGTCCTAAGTGCTGAATGTACACTCTGGCCATTGCAGGTTAATGTCCGTGCAAAGTGTGATGCAGCTCTTGGATGCAAGCTGTTTTAGAGAGAGACCACTCCCACTAGGTCCCAACATTGGCTACAACTGTATTGCAGAATTTTGACTAAAATCATGCAGCACTGTGGGCTGTCTGTACCTTTTGCTTCTTTAAAACAGAACTGGAGGAAGTCGGGTTTTGAGGACTACAGCTCCAAGAATCCCCCAGATAGCATGGCCACTGATTTAAACAATAATGGCCTAAATCTGTTTATTATGAAAGCTACTAGAGTGGACCCACTGAATAAATTAGAACTCTGTAAACCAAGCCTTACATAAGTTCAGTTGATTCACTAGGTCTGCTCTAATTGAGACCAAAAGTGGATTCAAGCAAGGGTTGGGAAACTTATTGTGGCTCTCCAGATGCTGTTTGAACACAATTCCCAGCAGGCTTAACCAGCATAGCTAGGGCTGAGGAATGCTAGGTGTTGCAGTTCAACAACATCTAGAGGGCCACATAATCTCACCCTCATTTAGTTCAATAGCTTTGGACTAGGCAGGCATAAATGCCTTTAAATTAATAAAACCAAAGGATTCTAGGAATTCCTTCTACAATATTGAAATAAAGGTTCTGTAACCACCATAGCAGAGAGTGTCTTATTTTTAAGTGGAATTTTGAAACCTTAGAACGGTGCAGCCCAAGAAACAGAATGAAATAACATGTGTAAAACTCTCTTGAACTGGAAACGGATTCATTCAGCTAGAACTCAACTGGACTACAGGCTGATATTAACCCTATCTTTAGATATTTATGAATACTTGAGGTTCAGTTGCACTGAAAGTCAGATTAAAATATCCATTTAAAAGTAACTAAACAAAATGTGAATAAAGCAAATAAACTGCCTTTCCCACCATAAATAAAACTTCCGCAAGCTGCTAAAAAATCTTGAAAGGCAACTGCTAAAAGTGGAAGCCCATTTTAGTTGTGCTCCTTGTCATAGTTAGCAGCCTTTGCAGGGCTATACTAATAATTACTGTAGTTTGCATATTCGCTGACTTCCTGTTTGTTTACTTTTCCACACCCACTTTCTTCCTGCATCAGTTGAACTTGCAACCATTTGCTCTTCTCTCTCTTCTCCATAATACCTATGTTTAACTATGTACAAGTTCTAGTAAGTAAAGCTACTTTTATGTTTTAAAACAAAGCCTTAATTATTTCTTTTCTCTGCTAAACCCTGTGGGTGCATAGGTGTGGGGCTGGTTATTGTTCAGCTTCTTCCTTGCCTTTTTGATTACTCTGCTTAAGAGATCCATTACTATCTGTCACATTTACCAACACTCCTATGATGTGAAGGGAACTATAAACCCACAGTATTCCTAGTAAAAGCAGAAAGGTTTACATTTCAGCACAGGAAGAATGGTCTAAATGAATATTCTGCCTTAATATGTGGTGTAATGTCTTCTACAGAATGCCACGCATAGCCTTGCTCAGATAATATCAGTGATCCCTGTTCAATTCACATTTATTTATATGCAAAGAAAGAGGAAACACATTGACTGGTTTGCAAGCATAAACATAGGTCAGTGCCAAAATGTTCACTTTATGTAATATCCTTCTTTCTTCATAATATACTGTCGCAGCTAATTAAGAGGCATAAGCCATACTTTTCTGAAAAGGATTAAAGGGTGGGCGGCATGGATAATACAGCCCTGTATAACAGGTCAAATGTTGATTTGTATGCTTGTCAGGAAATTCACGGACTTGATTATATGAATTTAAAGGGGGGGGTCAAGCTTGTTATGAATCACAAGAGTTCCACCATATTGCTCTCCCCCTAGCATTACAACCTGTATTCTGTTTCACAGACATTACATAACAGCTGTATAGACATTCTTTTTGAAAGAACTACTCATATATCTATCTTACACATATAAGTAAAGCTTTATAAGTAGAACAAACAATGGGTGTTTGATCTTTCCATGCTCAAGGCAACTCTTATGGTCAAGTCTATAGTCTCTTTCACACTGCACAAGAATGGTGCTCTGATACTACTTTAGGCTCCATCCTATGGGAACATGTGATTTACAGTTTAGAGAGGAGTATTTAGAATGCTCTCGTCTAGTGCCTCATCAAACTACAAATCCCAAGATTCTGTTAAATGGCAGTTAAAATGGAATCAAAATGCTATAATTGTGCAGTTGGAGAGAGATCCATGAGAAAAAGGAGGATTCAACAAAAAGAGTACAGAGGTTAAAAGAAATAATCCAGGGTTTAGATTTAAAAGCCTTAGCAACAGAGTTTGTGTAGCTGCAGATCCAGTTGTTCTGTATAAAGAAAAAGCAAAACGCAAACAGATTTATATTATTAACAGCCAGAGACCTTCCCTACCAAACCCTAATGCTTCTCTCCCTGTTATCTAATGCGCTACTATGACAGCTATATTATGGCACCTAAGGAAGGAAAGAAGGACAGACGTACGGTTCAACTTTGTTGAAGAAGCGTCGGCGCAGTAGAAATGCCAAGGTGGAGATGACCAAGAAGGTAGTGCACATGATTGTTTCTCCATTACCAAACCAGGGGCATCCTTGGGCTACCTATGAAGCAGAAGACAGAGTAACTTGACTGCTCTCCAGTCTGACTCGCACTGATGCCCTTGGATGGAGACCAGCATGCAAAGCCACTGAAGGAAGGGGTGGTTTCTTTCTTGGTCACCTGCAAGCTCTCATGACTGCTTTAGAGGAGATTAGAGTGGGATAAGATGTAATTAATGAGCAGGGAAATGAGGACAGAAGCCTCTAGTAGCCTTTTAGAGGAAAGGAGACAGGACTGCCCAACTCAGTGAGCTTTCCCTGCTGTTTACGTGCAAGGAAGCATAAAGCCAGCTGCATTCTACCCTGAGAGATGCACAGTCTCACCAACCCCTTTACCCTATGCACAGAGGGATCAGGTTCTAGCCATTCCTTCTCATCTTTTGTTCAGGGATCCCTGAGCTAACTCTATTTATTTACAGAAAACAAAGCATGCTATGAAAATGTCATCTTCAAAATACAGGGGAGTTCTTTATTTTGAAATGACAGGCTAATAAATGAACTTATATCAACTGAAAACCACCTCTTATCAGAATCATTTACTGGGGACTTATTGTGCAGTAATAAGATAATTTCAAAGGGACTATGATCTTAGTTTCTGCCTCTGCTTTAGGGCTTCCTCTGGAATCCATTACAGTATCTACCCCTTTACTTGACTATGTAGTTTCTTCTCCTTCTGCCAGTATCTCTTTAAAAACTAGGTTTACTCTCCACTCTGTGCCATGTGCTCTTTTCTCTCTTCCTCCAATACTATCCTCCCCCCACTGGTTACTGGATAATCTGTAAATCTTTCTAGTTCTGAACCAGACAGCTGATCTTTTAGTTGAGACTCCTATTTCACAGGCATTCCTCACCTCTCCCTTTTTCCTGGGGGTCATTTACACAGGCAAATATTATTCTAAATATACCGCTAAGATTGCTCATAGTTCCCACGGGCCACAGTAACGCCTCATTCAGAAGGGGGCTAGCCAAAATACCCAAATGTAGCGTCTCTGGCAATGTCGCAAGTTTTGCTGGTATATTTGAAAAATAGTGATACTCACAGGTTGTGTGAACTGTGTATCGGTATATCTTTAAAAAGTTTACAAACCGGAAACTGGTGCCCTGTGGGCAATGCCATGGGAGTGGTCAATGCAATTTGCCTGCTCATGGGAGTGGTCAATGCAATTTGCCTGCTAAAAAAAGGGATAGAGAAAGCGCATCTTCTCAGGAGCGGTATTGTTTTCAACAGCGGAAGCAATGGCATCCACACCTCAGGTCAGAACCAAAAAGGGTGGCCATGGCATAGCATGGGGCATCTGGAAACACTAGATTTGATAGAGTTATGGGGGGAGCAGAAGGTGCAGGAGCAGCTTCAAAGCAGCCACCGCAACATTGATGTTTTTGAAAAGATAGCAGAGGAGATGCGTAAGAGAGGGCATGAACGCACCGCTGAGGAGTGTAGATCCAAGAGTAAAATGTTGAGGGTGAGATATAGGCAGGCAAAAGACCACAATTCCACGAGTGGTAATGATGCAGCGACTATGCCCTTCTTTGCTGAACTTCATGCTATATTCTCCAGGGACTGCAGTTTAACCCCCCTGTGAGTTTCTCACAGCTCTTCTGCAGATCACAGACCTTTCTCCCCCGAGCGCTCAAGGCACAGCATCTCTGCCAGCTCCTGTGGCTCTGCGAGGGACACGGAGGTGAACTGTCCCCCTTTGTTTGATGAAGACATAGGTACGTTGAACAGCATACTCTTCTGATAAATCACAGTCAATGCATGCCCTTATTTGCCTTCTTTCACTACCTCAACCAATTATATTTACCTGTCCACTGAAAACAAAAGCGATTCTTCGTTCTCTTTCACTTCCCCTATTTTGAAATTAATGGGTATTATATCTTTATAATATTTGCCTGTGTATTATATCTTCCCCCATGCTGGGATTCATGAGGTATTATGTAGAATGATACCCAGGGACAGCATTCATTTCTGTCCGGTTTCGAAAATTACATGTTTTTTATTATTCTTTTACATTAACCCCAGTGACAGCAAGAGCACACTCACTTTTTTTTTTTTGGTGCGCAGTAGAGAGTTCGCTATATGAAATTCCCTTCTTTTTAATCCAAAAATCCCATGAAGTAATTACAGTTTCATATTGGTAACGAAAAAGACTTGCTGTGTTTTGGTGCAAAACAACCTTTCTGTTACCTTATGCTACCTGGGGACCCAGTGTTTCCAACTTTATCCTAGTAGGCGGGGGGATTAGTTAAAGGAGAAATCTATAATGAATCTTTTTTTTTAATTGAAATCATAAACTGTGCTGGGGCTTAAATTCTTAAACATTTGTTACGTGCGATGCACTAACCGAATGATGGCCTCCATCCCATGCAGTGGCTGCGAAAGTGGGGGCAATAAAAAGGCTATTAAAGGTTGCCAAAAAAGCAATTTCCTTTGCAGCTTTACTTTAGATTTCAGGCAGAAAAGTGCCTCAGCTTCCTTTTTTAAAAAAAAAAAATTGTAACAGTTTCCGTTTTCTGTTTACCCATGCATTAATTAATACTTTGCAGGTTTTGGTAGACAAGGTGTTCTAGGAGGAACAATGTCTCCTGGGTCCTCCAATAGGTCATCCGCCGTGCTTCCATCCTGCAGGCGGCCATGCCAGTACTGACAACAAAAGCGCAGTGCCCTTAAAACGCTCTTCCGGCGGTTAGTATAGGCCTGGTGCGGTACTCGTTGGAGAACTTTAAATTTGAAAGTTGCAACCTGGATCCATCGATACAATAGGTTAAATTGAATTGTTTTGGTGTATTGATACTCTTGCCTGGATTAACTGCTGGAAAGGCATGTATGCATGACTACTGTGGAACTAGTATACAGGTGACTATGCACCACATGAAGAAATGAGACCAGATCATGGTTTTCTTTTTAAAAGCAAAATGTTTTTATTTCCATTATGATCTGGCAAAAAAAATCAACTTCAAAATTGGAACTATGTGAAGGGAACCAGAAAGCGACCTTGTTTAAACTGATCATGCTTATGAAACATACACAAATTGGACCATCCCTGTGCATCAACTACCTGCGTCTTCTCTCCCAGAAATAATTAGCCAGCGTGTTGCGCACAGCTTCCCCCTCCTCTTTTTTAACCTGCTCCAAATTTAAAAGGGGTGCACCAAGGTTTTATTTAAAAGGGGTGCACCAAGGTCTAACCTATACCGTTCTGGTATAGGTTAGACCTATACCATTCTGGATTAAATATCTCTCCTATGGTTTCACAGAAATTGTGCAAAATCACGCATGCGGCAATGAATCATAGAATCATAGAATCATAGAATTGCAGAGTTGGAAGAGACCACGAGGGCCATCCAGTCCAACCCCCTGCCATGCAGGAAATCACGATCAAAGCATCCCCGACAGATGGCCATCCAGCCTCTGTTTAAAGACCTCCAAGGAAGGAGACCCCACCACACTCCGAGGGAGTGTGTTCCACTGCCAAACAGCTCTTACTGTCAAAAAGTTCCTCCTAATGTTGAGGTGGAATCTCTGTTCCTGGAGCTTGCACCCATTGCTCCGTGTTCCAGTCTCTGAAGCAGCAGAAAACAAGCCTGCTCCATCCTCAGCGTGACATCCCTTCAAATACTTAAACAGGGTTATCATATCGCCTCTTAACCGTCTTTTTTCCAGGCTAAACATACCCAGCTCCCTAAGTCTCTCCTCATAAGGCATGGTTTCCAGACCTTTCACCATTTTAGTCGCCCTTCTCTGGACACGCTCCAATTTGTCAATATCCTTTTTTAATTGTGGTGCCCAGAACTGGACACAGTATTCTAAGTGAGGTCTGACCAAGGCAGAATAGAGTGGCACTATTACTTCCCTTGATCTAGACACTATACTTCTATTGATACAGCCCAAAATCGCATTGGCCTTTTTAGCTGCCGCATCACACTGTTGGCTCATGTTCAACTTGTGGTCTACTAGGACTCCTAGATCCCTTTCGCATGTGGTCTCATTCAGCCAGGTCTCTCCCATCCTATATTTATGCATTTCATTTTTCCGCCCTAAATGTAGTACTTTACATTTCTCCGTATTGAATTTCATTTTGTTAGCTTTGGCCCAGCTCTCCAGTCTATCCAGGTCATTTTGAATTTTGATCCTGTCCTCTAGGGTATTAGCTACTCCTCCTAATTTGGTGCCATCTGCAAATTTGATAAGTATGCCCCTAATTCCCTCATCCAAGTCATTGATAAAGATGTTGAATAGCACTGGGCCCAGGACAGAACCCTGTGGCACCCCACTGGTCACATCTTTCCAAGACGAAGAGGAGCCACTGCTGAGCACCCTTTGGGTTCAGCCGGTCAACCAATTACAAATCCATTGAACAGTTAACTTGTCTAGCCCACATTTTACAAGCTTGTTTGCAAGAATGTCATGGGGAACCTTGTCAAAGGCCTTACTGAAATCAAGGTATGCGATGTCCAGAGCATTCCCTTCATCTACCAAGCTGGTAACTTTATCAAAAAAAGAGATCAGATTAGTCTGGCATGACTTGTTTCTCTGAAACCCATGTTGACTTTTTGTGATTATGGCATTGCCTTCTAAATGTTCACAGACTCTCTGTTTAATGATCTGCTCTAGAATCTTCCCTGGTATTGATGTCAGACTAACTGGACGATAATTGTTGGGATCCTCTTTTTCCCCCCCTTTTTGAAGATGGGAACAATGTTTGCCCTCCTCCAGTCTGCTGGGACTTCTCCTGTTCTCCAGGAGTTCTCAAAGATTATTGCCAATGGCTCTGAGATTATATTTGCCAGCTCTTTTAATACTCTTGGATGTAGTTCATCTGGTCCTGGAGATTTAAATTCATTTAGATTAAGAAGGTATTCCTGTACTACCTCTTTACTTATTTTGAGCTGGATTTCCCCTATTGTGTCCTCTGTTCCATTCTCCTCAGGTTGGTCCTCCTTTTCCTTTTCTGAAAACACTGAGGCAAAGAAGGTGTTGAGTAATTCTGCCTTTTCTCTGTCCCCTGTTAGCATTTTGCCATCTTCTCCATGTAGTGGCCCTATCATTTCCTTCTTCCTCCTTTTGCTGCGGACATACCCAAAAAAAACCCTTTTTATTGTTCTTAACCTCCCTAGCAAGCCTGAGCTCATTCTGCACTTTAGCTTTTCTGACTTTACTCCTACACGTGTTCGCTATCTGTTTGAATTCTTCTTTGGTGATTTCCCCCCTTTTCCATTTCCTATACATGTTCCGTTTAAAACTTAGCTCCATTGAAAGTTCATTAGTCATCCATCCTGGTTTCTTGAGACACCTCCCATTTTTCTTCCTCAATGGTACGGTTTGAAATTGTGTCTTCAGTATCTCCCTTTTGAGAAAGTCCCATCCGTCTTGAGGTCTCTTCTCTTTTAGTATTCCTGACCATGGGATCACTCCCAGTATTTCCCTGAGTTCATTGAAATCAGCTCTCCTAAATCAGCTCTCCTAAAGTCAAGAATGCGTGTCTGACTATGCCTGGCTTCTCCTTTCCATTGTATAACAAACTCCAGGAGAACATGATCACTCTCATGACTAAACATATGTTTTGTTCTGATACTTCTAGGGGTACTTTTAAAGCCCTCCATCTGGTCTTGAGACGCCCAAAACTTTGTTCTACGGAATAAAATAATGTTTTATTGTACAGCGCTTGTTTTGGGTTTAAACAGCCCTGCCTATACGTAGTCATTAACCACTTCCTGATGGGGTATGCTCCATTCGTAAGAACCAGTGGAGGAATCAGCACACCATTTACTGTGATGCTAGGGTTGTTAGGGACATATATGCTGGACTCCATAGCCAAAAAAAAAAAAAATGGAGTATGTAACATGTGTGCGTCGTGCACCTTGCCGCTCCAACCGATCTCTGTGTCCACAAACAACCCTCTGTGATCACAAACACCTTGAAGCAGGACGGAGTAGCTATTCTTCCTATTGATGTAGTCGTTCCCCTGCGTGATAGGCGCGACAATTGTAATGTGGCATCCATCGATGGCGGCTATAACATTTGGGAAGCCCATCCGTTTAAACCCAGCCATTACCTGTAATGTGAAACAAGACAGAGATTACCAGTAGAAAAGTGTAAAACAATTCCCGCCCTATGCCGTGCTAACGTTAGTAAAATAAATGATTACGGTTTCGTTTGGAACTGAAATCATGATAGCAATATCGCACAGGAGGAATCCCTCCATGTTTCAACCACGGATCATTTTTATAATTTCACATCTTGAATGCCAAGTTTTTAACAAAGAAAAGCACCCTGTGGGCTTTAAAAACATTCAACGTAGGGAATTCGGAGAAAGCCAGCAGTGGAATAAAAAACATTACTTTAAAAACTAGGTCCGGGGGAAAAGCGCAAACTTGATTTTTCTCAGGCACGCATATAAAAACATGTTGTCATAGCAATAATCATGACAGAACTGTAATATAATTTGAGGTATAGGTGAGGTAACTCAGTTGGATCCCCAGGATACACGGCTTTAGATGGTAAAACATGCACCATTGTTAAAACAGGGGAAAATGGGACATAAGAGTATAAACAAGGTTCAGGGGAAAAGTGCAAATTTGATTTATCTCAGGGCACATAACGAAATTTGTTATCATCGCAGTAAAAGCAACAGAGGAATAATATCTGGTAGGGTGAAAATGGGTTACCTCGTCCAGATCACCAGGATACACGGCTTTAGACAGGAAAACATGTTCCATTGTTAAAACTACCTCCTCCAGGATTTTGGAAACTGTTGCTTTCCCCACTCCAAAGAGATGACTTGCGGTAAGAAAGGGGCATCGATTTCCGAGGACCCAAATTGCAATAGCCACACGCTTCTCAGGAGGTATAGATTTTCTCATGTTAGTGTCTGACTTCTGAATATGTGGTCATAGCATCTCGACAAGTTTATTAAACAATGACCTGTCCATTCTAAAATTAGAAAACCAGCGCTGATCAGACCAGACTGACATCACGAACTTCTCCCACCACTCTCTGGATCTCGGATACTCCCAATACAATCTTCCCATTTGAGAGCGACGTAACATTTCAGGCTGCATTGACGGAACAACCTGGGAGGTAGCTAGCATGTCAGTACCTGAAGATATACGAGCCTTTCTTCTTTTGTACCCATCGCGACTGCCGTGACTCAATTGCAGAGCCCTGCTAGTTCTTTTAGATTTCCTGCGAAGGTAGACATGCAGGTTCTCATCAATTGCCCTCAATGTTGAGCATATGGTGGATAACAAATAAAAACCACATGCAACTATCGCAACAACTCCATCTCATCATCATCCGCCATTGTTCATCCGGATGTGCAGACAAAGGTAATATGGCCAGACCAATGAGAACACAACATTACCCATTTCTGGTTAGCCAATAGGAATGAAGGTGGCGGGAAAACCAAACAGAAATACATGTAGAATTGAGGTCATGTGAGCTTGATTGACAGGACAACCTGAGCGCATCTTTGAGAGTGGGAACAGGATTAGGAGCGGAATAATAAATCACGATTCAATTTGGATGACGGAATAAATTTTGTGTAAATTAGTATGTTGACACAGCAAAAAACCTGTGTAAACTATACAATACAATATCGAAATTGTGCGATTGCGCAAATTTCCGTAATAAATCCTTCCGTGTAAACGACCCCCTGGATCCCTCTATTGTAGTTCCCTGGCAGAACAGGCACCAATAACAGCACTTTTGCCACGGTCAGGCCCCCACTTGCTGTTCTTCCCTGGTCGACATCCCACTCCCGGTGATATTACTTGTGCCATAACAATCTCTCCAATAATCATATCTGGAAGAAGTAATGGAAGAAAACAACAACCACAACAAAACATTTTCTCTTGTCACAGAAAGAATCAAATGCCAGATAGTCTGGCATTGTCTGCAAATATGCAATCCTGTTCTTGGAAATGTTTTAATTAAATCAACAGAAGTGTTGTACTCCACATGCCTAAGAAGGCCAAAATGATGACAGACTTGCCTTTTTGGTTGGGCCCCGCTTCAGAAGAAAGGTGGCATATAAATTGTATTATATATATATATATATATATATATATAGCCTTAAACTTGGTCTGGATGCCCTAATCTTCCCCCTTCTGTCCTCCCCCTGGTCTTTCTCCCCACCCTGTTCTGTTTCTTCCTCCTTACATCCCCACCATTCCCTTTCATTACTAGAATCCATGCTGGCTTACTTTTCTCCAAAACATCTTCATCCTTTTTTGTCCTGTTCCATGCTATACTACCCATCAGGGTGGCCACAGGCTCCCATGCCAGTGGCATGGTGAATCCTCTCTGGATCGCCTGCCCACATAATTTAAAGGGGCTACCTAAGGTGCTGAACAACATTCTTCAGCTAGATTCAGCACTTTGGATAGCTCCTTTGACCTCCAGGTTCACCACATCATTGACATGGAAGCCTCTAGCTATCCCTGATACCCACGCACTTTGCCCAGCAGCAGATAACCTGGCTTGCCTAAAAGACTGGCACCTTGGATAATTGCCCCCTTTGTCCAAAGAATGAGCCAGTGCCTACGCTGGAGGGATGGGGAATGTACGGCCTATTAGGATCACTGAAGTATTGTCTCTATGGAATTCAAGCAGTGAATTGCCATTCTTCTTCTTAAATACATGAACCTCCTCTTACATGAGAAGTGAATTGGCTTCTCATTATTTAAATCAAAACTCCATTTTGATTCCATTTAAGAGGAAGTATGGCAGTGCTACTCTTATTTAAAGCATGGGGACCACGCCTGTTGTGAAGATGGTGCAAGGCATTGCAGGAAAATGCTAGAGGTTCAGTGCATGGAATTACTAGCTGAAACTATGGGTCTCCCTGGAGAACCCTTCTTTGTGGATTTTAGGAAGGATATAGAATAAGGGAATCCATGGATATTGGTTAATTAAATATTCAGCAGTATTGAAATCTATGTATCCCATAGCAAGTACATCCTATACCATGATTTTTATTGCGTACTGTATAGAAACTGTGGGATCCTTTTTCAAGTGATTTGTAACTACTGGTGTCATTAAGCTGTCTTAATACTTCCTGTTTGTAGTCCCTCTGGTTCAAGAGTACTAGTGCCCCACCTTTATCAGCTGGTTTAATAAGAGCTATTCAACAGTGGAATGCACTGCCTCAGAATGTGGTGGAGTCTCCTATTTTTGAGGTTTTTAAAAAGAGGCTGAATGGCCATCTGTTGGTGTGCTTTAATTGGGTATTCCTGCAGGGCAGGGGGTTGGACTAGATGACCCTTGTGGTCTCTTCCAACTCTATGATTCTATGATTCCACAGCAAGAAACGCAAACATGGAGAATCAGACAAGCTCAGAAAGTGGAATGATGTGCAGATAGCACCAGATGTTTATTGTCTGTTCTAGGACAGATCACATAAACAGCTGGTGCAGAGAAACTGGGGGGAGGGGAGAAGAGGGGTTCAGAGAATTCAAGAAAGTAGCTATGAAGCCAATCCTTCTCATACCATGATGACAGCCCAGTTCCAGGCTTATTCTGTGGTTGTGAGCAGTCAAAGC
Organism: Gambelia wislizenii; assembly: GCA_030847615.1. Lineage (NCBI taxonomy): Eukaryota > Metazoa > Chordata > Lepidosauria > Squamata > Crotaphytidae > Gambelia > Gambelia wislizenii. The sequence continues at coordinate 193,727,642 of JAUMIR010000002.1, forward strand.
TTGTAGACAGGCTGTCTGAGATTACATCTGTATGGCATATATCATCCAGTTTCAGATCAATATAACTGTCAAGGCTTCCCCAAAGAGACAAGGAGCAGCAATATGAAGATGCTGTAAAGTTCCTATTACAGAGATCTCTGTTCTTTACAGAACTGTAGCTCTGTGTGGCTGTGAACCCACTTTAGATTTGTAGTGTAGATATTCTATAAGAATCAAAGAAGTGACAGAACAGGTCCTGTATTGTTGACTGGGGTTACAAAATGTGGCTTGCTTCAATTTCACTCCTGTTTATTTCTTCATGTGTGTTGAGGAGAGCCAGTTGGGTGCAACTACTGTGGTGGATAGTGGCTCCCCTATCCATGGGGTGGTAAATCTACTCTGAACTCTAAAGAAACTAGCCACAGAGCTAAGCCCTATCCCCAGAATACGCTCAACACCATGGAGAGATTCTTTGAAGTCTCAATGAAAATCCAAAGTGGATTCAGCAGCCCAATGAGATAAGAGCCCCTGGTGCAAGAAAGCTGCATTTGGACTGGGAAGTCCTATGCTTAAATCTGTATCCTGCCCTGACAGGTCCCCACCTTTTTCATAACTCATCAATTGGCTAAATTTCATATATTGGCTTATAATTGGTACTCCACGTGGTTGGCAGTAGACCAGGGACTCCCAAATAGAAGGAATCAAGATTTGCTTAGAAAACCTAAAAGAGTAGCCTGCTAAAATGCCTAAATGACACACCCAGGTGAGAATTACATGAAATCCCCTGGAACTGATTAGTTAGGGAGATAATGAGCTAATTCTTCCTGGCCATCTCTGGAAGTGAGTCACTCACTAATCCCATCAAGGTGGCTGGGCACTCTTTGCTTGCAAAAATGGTTCTTCCTCTCCCCTCTCCCCAAAACAATAGAGGTTTGCCTGAGACCACTCAAGTTTAATGTTCCTCCCATTAGCAATCATTAACACATCCAGAGGATCCATTGTTTAACTTTGGGAAACTCCAGCAGACATTGTATTCCACTCAAACTCACCCCTTCAGAGGAAATATCAAATATAAATATTATTCTAAAACACCACCAAAGTGTACACAGACTCCCTTCCTCCCAACACTCAGTCAGTCTGTGTCACCAAGTGCACAGATCCCCTCCCTTCTGTCTCCATGTCAGTCTGTGTCACCACTCTTCCTCCCCAGACTCCATGGTGCTGGTTCCCTGCACAATGTACTCTTCAGATCAATACAGTATAACCCACCATCCACTCAATTTATTCCTCTATCCAAATACTTTCTACTTTCTTCAATTGCCTTGTGTGATTGCTTGATGCCTGAGTATTAGCATGAATGCTGTTAGAATTATTTTTCAATTTTAAAAAATGGTTTTAACCCCTGGCTTGGAGTCTCGTCAGTGAGTACACAGTCAAAATATCCTATCATTACCCAGCCTCTCACTGCCATCTTGAGATAATTAAAAATTCCCCATATTAGAGTTCAGACACTAGTGGGATTCCCACGGACCCCACACAATTCAGGTAGCAAATCCCTGCTGAGCCATGAAGCCTTGCACAGCTTACTATACTTTTTCTTAATCCACCCAACAGGTTACTGCAATGATAAAAGTCAGTTAGTTCCAACTATGCCTATGGCACTTGGAGGAAGGCTGAGGTATAAAGGTAAAAAAAATCACTTCCTGTCATTATATTATCTTCACATTGAACTTATTTCAGCCTTTGTCTCTGGATTCACAAACTTCATTCTTGATCCGTCCCGATCTGGCACCAGTTAACCTAAGAGACTTAGATTCCATTCAATCTAAGGCTCAACACCATCAACCCAAATAATTGGTCTTATCTGGATTGTGGACTAGACTAGGAGGAGGAGGAGGAGGAGGAGGGAATCTAGGTTCAGATTTCCTCCACCACAGCAATGTTTGGGAATTTCTGGTGGTAGTGTTGACTGTCTGGCTTTGTGTAGCTGAGTCCCCAGGCAATTATCAGTCTTGAGCTTTGATAAGGCTTAGTTGTTAACATAAATAAGAATTCAGAGGCATGAACACAATAATGTAGAGTGTTATAGAGTGTAGTAGGACATCAGATATTGTTTGCGAAGAAGAAAGTTTGCGAAGAAGAAATTTTTAATTATGTCACCTCCCGCTCCCCTCCGCATTTGGATGGGCACCACTGAGGAAGAGATCGGTTTCTGCCTCACTGACATCCAGTAAACTTAACTTTATTGAAATACTTTGAGCCCAGAGAGAGCTTATCAATTTCAAACAGGTCTGATTGACAAAGAGGCACCCTTAGTTCAAAGGCACACCATGTGAGCCGCCTAGCTAATGCTGCCTGCCCTGGACCTTGAGAGACCAAAGAGCACTTGAAAAGTCAGACTTAATGGCTTCTGAGAGCTTTTTTTGCTTTTAAGATATGAATCAATGAAATCTTTGTGGACGCATCAGGCACTCGCTCTGAATATGAAGCGGGCCCAGGCTTTGAACGTAAGCTAGGCTCCTTGACAGTGTTTGCATCAAGTGCCAGGGCCAAACGCAAGATGGCATGAATATGGTATTAGACACCTGGCTTCTCAGAACAGCTCCCATGCCACATTCAGACTGGATTCATTAAAAAGGGAAAGTTTCAATGGGGTGGGGGAAACCAAGCCTAAAGAAAGTATCGGCTTGCTGTTCACCCATCTTTAGCAAGAACTTGACAAAAGGGGAAAGCAAATAATATTAGTGTACCCAGGCTGGAACAAGGATGGAGCCTAGATATCAGATGATCTTCAAACAACATTGCTGTGGAGGAGATTAGAAAATTGTCCTTGAGGTTGCCCTCCTAGACTCTATTTTCTTCCTTTCACATAGATTATGTTTACTCTCATTTCCCTTCATCTTTACTAAGGACCCTTCGTGGGAGACTGGAGCCAAAAATAAAAATGCTCAGAATGTGCTTGTTGTTTATGAAAAATCACTTCCATTCACCTCAGGGAGCAACCTTAATGCAACACAGTTCAATATGGCTGCTCCTGAGTCTTCCCTAAGGTGGCTGCCTGTTCTTCCTGAGGGGGACTTCATTCTAGAAACAGGAAACAGTAAGCAACAACCCCCGAGGCCACATCCTGCCCCTTGAATGGTGAAGCCTGGCCCAATAGTTGCCGAACCAGAAATTTAAAATAGGATGTGATAAAATGGATGTGGGGATTTTCAGCAGGCAAATGACTGGGGGTGGAAGGGGGGGAGGCTACATTTTTGAACCTAGGGTGGCCACATACACATTGTCAAGAAGGTCAAAAGAGGGAAAAGGCTTGTATGTGCTAATTTAGATGCCTAGATGGAAGTTTGGAAGCATTTGGTATAACTTAAACAAAAATATACTACATCTCAACATTGTAGTAGGAAAGATTGCAGTTAAGTAGCCAATTATCTTAGTCTCCTATCCAGTTGCTAACTGCTGATGAACAACTCCAGGATCCCTCTTATCCCTTCTTATGGTTCTAAATCCTTCAACTAAATCTAGACCAGACAATCCTTCAAGCAGACTAAAGAGAGGCATGCGGTTTATGGACTACATGCATTCCCCAGGGGCTTCCTTTGCAGCCCCGCAAGCCTTCTCCAAGACACCCCCAAACAACTCCAGACACCCCCCAGTTTAAAAGAAAACCACAGGAGATTTGTCAGCTGCGAAATGCTTCCAAATGGCAAGGGTTTCACCCTTCTATACCCCCTAATACCCTGAAAACACACAAAACAAACCTATGCCAGACAGGAAATGCACACCAGAACCCACCTCTGGTTTTATTTCCTGATAAAATTCAGCCAAAAAAGGGGCGTTGTAGTAACCCACAGGAATGAAAATTGGCCTCTCGCCCACTGCATTTGGACACTGCAGATCAGATAGCCCTTCAAATAGAGGCCTGTTGTCTTTAAAGAAAAAGCATGAGAAAGTGCTGCCCTTTGGAGCCCTTAGCCTGTAATCAACCTTCTGCAGGAACACAGGATTCTGAATAATACCTTCTGCCTTTATATCAAATACTCAATAAACAAACATTCAACAGAAAGACTGTATCTCCTTATACAAGCCAGCCCAAGTGTTAAGATCGGCAGGGGAGGGCTTTCTCTCAGTCTCACCACCGTCACAGGAGCAGTTGGTGAGGATTTGGGAGAGAGCCTTCTCCGTGGCTGCTCCTAGACTGTGGAACTCCCTTCCACAGGAGGTCTGTTTGGCCCCCTCCCTGCTCTCTTTTTGTTGGCAGTTGAAGACAGTTTTCTTTAGGCAGGCATTTAACATCTGAATTTTACTTGGTGTGCTGTGTTTTTTAATGTTGTACAGTATTTTTATTGATTTTATGTTTTTAAATTATGTTTTTAATCTATACTTTAATGATGAAAATATAATTTAATTATTTTTTAACTTTTGTAATTTGTGAGGTTTTCGTTGTATTTTTTAACTATTGTAACCTGCCTTGAATCATATCTTTGGAGAAAGGTGGGATATAAACCCAATAAATAAATAAACAAACAAACCAGGGACAGCCATTCCTGGTATGAGGATGCAGCAAGGTGGGGACAGTGCACCCACTGAATTTTCTGCACAACAGTTACAGGCTGAAGAGACTTGTGAGAGAAAAATATTATTGTCCTTGTTGAGGCAGACTTCCATGGTGAGAAGCAACTGGAGCAGAAACCTAAAGAAGTGCCACAGAAGGAAAAGAGAAGGGTAAGAAGCAGCTATACTAATGCAGGGGGGGGGAGGCAAGAAGCACTCACAAATGCAAAGAAATGTAATACAGATATGCATCAAAGCTACAATTGCCCCCCTCCCACCATCTTTTGGCACCTCTTGCAGCAGTGAACCAAAATGGAGGATGCTGTGCAAGGCGTGAGATCTTTCATTGCTGTGCTAAAGCTGGAAGGAGCTCCTGTCTGCCTCCAGAGCAGTTTGAAACTGACAGGAGTCTGATCCCTTTGCTCCCTGACAAGCAGCAGGTCAGGCTCCTGTCATTTCCAATCCACTCTAGGCTCAGCCTTGGCACAGCACGCTTGGGTTGCTTTTAAAAGGGGCAAGACATGGAAGCAAGAGACAGGCTGTGTGCCTGTGTGGCAGGAGCCGGGGACACAAAGAGAGTGGGGGGAGTGGAGAGTGACAGAAACTGATGGGGGGGGGAGCTTAATTAAAAATCTAAAGAAGGCAGCAAGCCAAATGGAGAAGGAAGATAAATGATGCACAGAGGCCTGCGCGCGTGGTGTGTGCGTGTTGGTAGCAAAACTCAGAAGAACTATCTAGAGGAAAGGAAAATGTTTGGAAAGAAAACCAATAGAACTGGGTAGGTGGAGAATAAGATAAGAAAGGGTCATGAATGCATTTGCCTTTACTTTGCTGAAAGCCTTACTGGGCTAGCAAGACCACTGGTCTGGCAAGCAGGAGTGAAGCTGTTGCATATATATTTGTGTCAGCATCTGTGTGAAAGGTAGATTTGGAGGTTTCTTATTCCCTGGGACAAAGGTTTTTGCATTAATTTAGATTACTATTACCTAGAAATCAAAGACATAGTCGTGTTAATCTGGATCAGCCTGCAAAGGTATATTGTAGCACCTTTGAGATTGAGAGAAAGATGTTTGTAGCATAAACTTTCGCAGACCTCAGATATTGCTTTAAGCGCTAGCTTGGCAACACCATTGTTAAAACTGAACTTGTCACCTTATCGCCGTACCTACAAGTTTTGCATTTCTAGTATTGTTCAACACACCTGCTCATTCATGGGCATAAATGCCTGTCCACAGACATGTCTGTCCACAGGCACTTCGCTCCAGGCATCTGAGGAAATACAGTTGTCCCTTCACATTCGCGGGGGTTAGGTTCCATAGACCCCTGCGAATGTGAAACTTCTGCAAATAATGACAGCCCTCCCCCCGCCCTCCCCAAGCGACCCCCGAGGCCTCCGGAGGCCTCGTGGTCACTCTTCCCACCCTCCCCAAGCGCCCCCGAGGCCTCTGGAGGCCTCGTGGTCGCTCTTCCCACCCTCCCCCCACCCTCCACAAGCGACCACGGGGCCTCCGGAGGCCTCGTGGTTGCTCTACCCGGCCTCCCCCTACCCTCCCCAAGCGACCCCGGGGCCTCCGGAAGCCTCATGGTCGCTCTACCCAGCCTCCCCCCGCCCTCCCCAAGCGACCCCGGGGCCTCCGGAGGCCTCGTGGTCGCTCTACCCGGCCTCCCCCCGCCCTCTCCAAGCGACCCCAGGGCCTCCGGAGGCCTCGTGGTTACTCTACCCGGCCTCCCCCACCCTCCCCAAGCGATCCCGGGGCCTCCGGAGGCCTAGTGGTCCCTCCCCTCACCTCCCTCCCAAAAGTGGCGACGGGGCCTCAGAGGCCCCATCGCCACTTTCCCTGGACTCCCCTCGCAGCAAACCGTGAATATGCGGAACCGTGAGTGTTGAGTCCACGAATGTGGAGGGAGGACTGTAGAATCAGTCTACAAAAACTTATGCAATGAACTTTTTTTTCTTATTTCGCCTCAAAGGTGCTACAGTATCCATGTGTGTGTGTATTCCCTAGAAAATTACTAGTTTAAAGGAACCCACAGATTAACCAGGGCTAATACCTCCTCCCCCCACCTTTCTCACATGTACATTCTTTTTCTAATGGCTTCCTCCAAGTTTTGCTAACTAGAAATGCTCCTTTTAAGTTCAAACTTCTGCCAGTGAAGGACAGAGGAGTACTCAAGTACCGGAAGATACTAAAAGTGAATGATTGGCTAGGTAGATGGTGTAGATGGGAGAGGTTTGGCTTCTGGTAGCACAGTCTTTACTTCTTAGATAGAGGACAACTGACTACAGACGGGCTGCACCTCACAAAGACTGGGAAGAATGTTCTTGATAATAGCATGGTGAGTCTGATCAAGAGGACTTTAAACTAAATCATTGGGGTGTCCGAGATGGTTATTCAAACATCAGTCCAAAGGCAGACTCTAAACATAAGGATGTGAATTCTAGAGGAGAAGCTGAGGGATTGAATGGGATCCCCAGAAAAACTGACAGTAAATTAATAGGTGAGAACAAACAAAGCTTCAAATGTCTATACAGCACTGCACAGAGTTTGGGAAATAAACAAGATGAGCTTGAAGTCCTAGTGAATGAAGGTAAATGTGACTTCATAGGCATAACAGAGACCTGGGAGATTTTCACATGGGGCCAAAATGCCCCGTTACTGCCCCACCACCTCCTCTCCCGTTCCTGCCACAGAATAAGGTAAATCTTTCACACACTTACCGTAATTCCACAGCAGGAATGGGCTCCCCCTCCCCTTGCTGGCCGGCCATAAATGCAGCTGTCATAAGGCTGTATTTACGATCAGCTGTTCTCGAGAACAGTCAGGCGGTAAATTCAAAAATAAAAAGCTTCCCAAACATAAAATCAGTTCACGAAGCACAAAAACACACTTTAAATTACACAATCAAAATGAGGGAGGGGTAAAATAAAGGCTGCTACCTACCTGGATGTCCAGATCGTGCCAGGAAGTGCTCAGCACGGACCTTCCCTCCGCGGCTGTCATTTCGGACCAGGAATGGGGCTCCTGTTCGCACACCCGTGATTCCATGACAGACACGGAACAAGTGGTCTATTCACGATAAACTTCATGAATACATTATTCCAGAAGAGGCACGGGAGCAGGATGGATGCAGGACAGAACGGGGTTGACATAGTCTGAAAGGGAAAACCTTTCCCAACCCTGTTCTGCTCCTGCCATGGGATATATAGCCCATGTGAAAATCTCCTTAGTGGGATGACTCCCATGATTGGAATATCACAATTGAAGGGCATAACCTATTTTAAAAAAATAGATGTGGCAGAAAAGGAGAGGGAGTAGCATTATGTCAGAGACAAATTCAGCTGTTCAGAAACCCATGAAAGTGATCAGAATAGATCAATTGGGAGCATTTGGGTAAAAATGAATAGAGAAATAAAGAAATGCAACATTGTGGTAGGAGTTTACTACAGGCTACCAAACCATAAAGAGGTGGTGGACAATACTTTTCAAAAACAAATCTCAGATATCTCAGATGCAAGAATTAGTAGTTATGGGGGACTTCAATTACCCTGATATCTACTGGGAAACTAACTCTGCTAAGCATAGACTCTCCAACAAATATCTGATGTGCTTTCACAATAATTTCTTATTTCAAGAGGCAGAGGAAGGAACAAGGAGATCAGCAATCCTGGACTTGATCCTAACCAATAGGGAGGAGTTGATCACTGGAATCAAAGCAGTTGGCACTTTAGGGGGGGAAGTGACCATGTAATGCTAGAATTTGCAATTGTGGGACAGGACAAAGAAGAACATAGTCAAACATGGACCTTGGATTTCAGGAAAATTGATTTTACCAAGGTCTGGGAAATGCTGGGCAGAATTCCATGGATAAACATGCTAAAGGAAAAAGACAGCCAGCAAGGGTGGGGGTTCTTGAGGAATGAATTGCAACCAGCATAATCACAAACAATTCCATGGAAGACGAAAAATGGGAAACACCTGAAAAAGCCAGTGTGGCTGCACAGTAAACTCGAGGGGCCCGTTTACACGGGTAAATATTCCTCTAAATATACCGCAAAGATAGCCCATTGTTCCCATGGATCGCACTACAGCACCGCCTCATTCAGAAGGGGGGAAGGTAAAACACCCAAATACAGTCATCCCTTCACATTCACAGGGGTTAGGTTCCCCAGACCCCCGTGAATGTGAAAAATCCATGAATAACAATTGCCCTCCCCCTCCCCCGCCAAAGCGACAACAGGGCCTCCGGAGGCCCTATAGTTGCTTTCCCCCACCTCCCCCTCCCTCCCCAGGCCTTCATGAGGCCTCGGAGCATCTCCGGAGGCCCCATGATTGCTTCCCCAGCCCTCCCCACCCCTCCCCGGGCCTTCATGGGGCCTCCGGAGCATCTCCGGAGGCCCCATGATCGCCTCCCCAGCCCTCCCCACCCTCTCCCCGGGCCTTCCCCGGGCCTCCGGAGCATCTCCGGAGGCCCCATGATCGCCTCCCCACCCCTCCCCAGGCCTTCCCCGGGCCTCCGGAGCATCTCCGGAGGCCCCATGATTGCCTCCCCAGCCCTCCCCACCCCTTCCCCAGGCCTTCATGGGGCCTCCGGAGAATCTCTGGAGGCCCCATGATCGCCTCCCCAGCCCTTCCCCAGGCCTTCATGGGGTCTCCGGGAGCCCTGTGAAGGCTTCCCCGGCCCTCCCCCTCCCTCCCAAGGCCTTCGCGGGGCCTTCAGAGGGTCTCCAAAGGCCCTGTGGAGGCCTTCCCAGCCTTTCCCCCTCCCTCCCAAGGCCTTCACGGGGCCCCGCGGAGGCCTCCCCGGTCCTCTCCAAGGCCTTCGTGGGGCCTCGCAAGGTCCCGCGGAGACCTTCCCAGCCCTCCCCCCTCACTCCCAAGGCCTTCGCAGGGCCTCCGGAGGGTCTCCGAAGGCCCCGTGGAGGCCTCCCCAGCCCTCCCCGCTCCCTCCCAGGGCTTTCACGGGGCCTCCGGAGGCCCCGTGTCACGGTTTTTGGGGGGGCAGGGGGCCCTCCCAAAACCGTGAATAATCAAAACCGCGAATGTCAAGTTCGTGAATGTGGAGGGGCAACTGTATAGCATGGCCAGGGATGTCGCTACTTTTGCCGGTATATTTACAAAGTAGCGCATTATTGGTAGTGTAAACAACCATTCCGCTAAGGGCTGCAGCAGAGCTGCACTGTGATTGGTTGCTATGATGAAGGGGTGGGCTTAAAAGAGGGGGACTGAGGGAGGGAGATTCAGTAGCAATCAGGAAACTTTGAAAAATCCTCTCTGCTATTTTGCAAGCCAATTTGCAAACAAAAAGGATTCCCAACAATTTACAGTCAGGGGAGATCTGTTCCCCACATAAAGAAAGGAATTCCTTCTTCTACTCAGCTGCGATCTCGCCGTCTCTCTGCTTCGGGGAGTGGGTTCATTTACAGGCAGATTTACAGAGACACAGAGACAGAGACACTTCTTTGATCTTCCCCCCTGCTATTTTGGCAGTCTGTGAATCTTTCTTTAGCTAGAAAATGCAGGGCTTCAAATTCTTTCACTCACAATCTAGCCTCTTCCCCATAAAGCCTTCCTCTGCTTGGGAGGCCACGCCCCCACACTTTTTCAAGTCTGAACAAAAAAGCAGCATAATTAGAAAAAAAAACTGACTGGCACAGCTGCGGAAAAGAATGAAAGCGCAAGTTGCCGCAATAAATCGGCCGTGTAAACGAACCCAAGGAGAAAGTGGGGGGAAACATGTATAAAGAATGGAATGAAGGATGAATCACAAAGGAAGAATGCAGATGTGTAGCCCAAGCTTGCAGGAATAGCATAAAGAAAGCTAAAGCTCAAAATGAGCTGAGACTGCAAGCAAGGAATAACAAAAAGGTTTTGTTCAAAATATGTTCAAAGCAAGAGAAAGAAGAAGAAAAGGTGGGACCGCTGCCCAGCAAACATGGTAAACTGCTAACAGATCACCGTGAAAGGCAGAATTGCTCAATACCTATTTTGCTTCAGTTTCCCCTCAAATAGAGGTCTGTGTGCTTCCATGCATCAGCAGAGACCTTGGCAAGGAATCCAGGTTGCAAATCAAGATTGATAAGGAGTTAGTCTAGAATCACTTAGTTAACTGAAATGGGATCTATTTCAGTTAACTGCATCCCAGAGTATTGAAGGTACTTGTTAACATAATCACAGAAGCATTTGACATCATTTTTGAGAAATCTGGGAGAATGTGTGAAATGCCAGTGGACTGGAGACATTGTTCCTCTCTTCAAAAAAAGACAAAAAAGATCTAGGAAACTATAGGCCAGTCAGCCTGACCTCAATCAGGAAAAATATTATTAGACTGGATTATATAGGAATCTGTCTGCAAGTATCTTGATGACAATTCAGTGATTAGTAGGAGCAGCGTGGGTTTGTCAAGAATAAATCCTGCCAAACTAACCATATATCTTTTGAAAATTGGGTCACTAGTTTAGTAGATGGTGGGGATGCTATGGATGTCATTTATCTGGAGCATTTGATAAGGTCTCCCATGATATTTTGATTAGCAAAGTGACTAAATAGGGGATAGATGGAAACACCACAATTGGTTGGAAAATCTTGCTGAAAGAATTCAGTGGCTATGCTTCAAACTGGAAGGAGGTCTTAAATGGAGTGCTGCAGAGTTCTGTCTCGGGGCTGAGTCCAATTCCCTGCTCAATGCAGGATCTCAAGCTAGAGCATCCCCAGGAGGTAACTATCCAGCCTCTTTTTGAAGATCTCCAGAGAAGGGGATCCCACCACCCCTCTAGGCAATTGGATCCACTGCTGAACCACTGTCACTGTGAAGAAGTCTCTTCTAATGTTCTAATCTACCCTCCTGTAACTTAAAACCATTGGGCCTAGTTCTGTCCTCTGAGGCAGGAAAGGACAAGCCTGCAAGGCAGCAAAGGACAAGCACCCTCCTCTTTATGACAGTCTTTGAGGTATTTAAAGAGTGTAATCATGTCACTCCTCAGTCTTCTCTTCACCAAGCTGAACATGCCCAGCTCTTTCAACCTTTCTTCATATGGTTTGCTCTCCGTACCTCTTCTCATACTCCACCTAACAGTTGCATTGTCTAGCCCACAGGTTACTAACTATGTGTTCACTCACCAGTCAACAATTGATTGAATAGGTCTACTCTAGTTGGAACTAACCAATAGGATGACAACAAATATTTGTAGCTAATTGAAAAATAAGAGTTCCTCTGTAGCCCTTTGGAACGCCATTCGTTCTACTATAATGGCAATAAACTGCAGGAAGGATTTCTTTGTTAATTTCCATTTGCTCTCCATTTGTTCTCTGTGTGGTTTCCTAAATAGTTCATCTTCTGTTATTTCTTCCTTTGTTAGCTGGATCAAGGTTAGCTGGGTCACCCCATAGACTCATTTGTTAAAACATGTGGTTCCACTAAGTCACTTCTTTTAACTTTGTATTGCTGAGAATTTTTTGGAAGCGTTTGTGTAAGATATAATGCATTTTTCAACTTCCACTGCAGCTTACCCACATTATTTATATTTCGTTAAATGCTTATACAGACATCTTCCTTAGTTTTTAAAAAAGTAGTTTGTAAGACTCCCCATGCCCTGCCCACCAAGGGCCTTTCCCCATTGAGTATTGTTGGTAGTTGACTAAGATATTTTGGATACAGATAATTTAATGTAATGTCACAGCTATTCTACAAACATACAACTTTCATCCTTGCCCTATCTAATGTATTATATTCATTAATTTTTGGCCATACCATTAATGCAATTTTAGCATCTGTACTATTTCTAAAACCAATTTTTTTAAAAAATATTGCCGCTCCATTGCATGATCTAAAGAGGGTTGATATCCAAACACTGTATGCATTTTGTCATGTGACGTGCATTCAAACACTCTCAAGGTAGCTCCAGTTGTCCCAGTGTATCTAGCATGAATGGTACATCATTCTGACGTTGGCTATCACTCTACTCTACACTGTGTTTGGCAAATCATACAGCTGTTCCCTTTGAACAATACTTTTGAAAATATTTCATGGATGCCTGTCTTGAATTGAGACATTTCATTAATGGGAGCCTGAAATTAATTTAATAAATGCCAAGCTATTAGTATTAGATCTTAATGGATATGGAGGTTTAATATATATATGGTTATGAATCCAACATTTTATCCAGCCTTTTTTCCCCCAGTTCAGTCAGCCTGCCTGTTTTTGACAAAGAAGACACGATGATCCAAAATGAGATTTAGTAGAATGAAATGTTAAAAAGTATCTGGGAATCCTCTAAGAAACAATGATCATAATTTCAATTTTTAAATGAAATCTGGAGCAGCCCTAGTCCCCATGTGTATTAGGAGTAATATCAATTACCGGTAAATGGTTAATGTACATCACAACCAACCACTGTGTACATTTACCTTGCTACCTGGAGAATGCATAAATACATCAATAAAGAGGACACTGTGCATATTTTACAATTAGTATGTAAGCCTACATACCCTAAAGGTACCCGTCTGATCTTGGAAGCTAAGCAGGGTCAGCCCAGGTTAGTACTTGGATGGGAGACCACCAAGGAATAACAGGTGCTGTAGACTACATTTCAGAAGAAGGAACTGGCAAAACCACTTCTGAGTATTCCTTGCCTAAAACAACACTATGAAATTCATGGGGTCACCATAGGTCAACAGGAGACTCAAAGGGACAGGCACACACATACATATAAGCTCACCAGGCTTTGGGAAATATGCATATCTCTCCCACAACCCTTGGGGGACATGCATTTCTCAACTGCAATCTGTACATTCTCTAGCAATATGCACAGTCTGCATATCTTGATAAGTCTTTATCCTCTGGGGAATATGCGCAGTCACCAATAAGGCCCTGGGGAATCTGCATAGCAAATGCATTTTGTACAAATACTGGCAATATGCATAGTTTGGTAGGGACAGAAAGGACTTGTTTCATTTAAAATTCTAAATTTCAGATAACTGATTTGAAATAATAGTGAAAACTCAGAGGTATCAATCTGGTTTTCTCCCAAATACTTCTGCCTCTAGAAGCCTAAATCTTTTTATTGTTGAGACCAGAGCTTGGGAGTAACAAGTACTGGTAACTTGTTATTTTTGAAGTGTAATGTGGGAATAATAATAATAATAATAAGTGAGAGCAAAATTAACTTGAGTGGTCTAACAATACTATCAGATGTTGCTTTTAAAGGACCTTTCAATAAGTATTTTGACAGAAACTTTTCAAGTTTAATGCCTTTTAGTTGAATGCCTTTTATCAGTCCTCAGGTTCCTCACACTCAAAAAAGAAAATTATCAGAAATTAATGGAAAAGTAATAAGCAGTGGAACAAGTAGTACTATTACTTGTTTTCATGCCCTGTCACTGAGGGTATCTGCTGTTGGCCTCCATCTCCACATGCACAGTGGGTGGTAATCATGGAGAACCCTAATTCCCCAACCTTGTACTCTCCAGATGTGCTGGTTGAGAGTGATTGGCATGGTAGCCAAACACATTTGGAAGGCACCAGGTTAAGGAAGGAGGATCTATTTTGTTGGAATACCTTCTCTTTTGCGTGCCCTGCCAGGGAGGCTTGCTTCACATCTACATTATCAACATTTCAACTTTCAAACTTTCTCTTATTCATTTATTATGTGGGTATGTGCCTTCAAGTCACCTGTCAATTTATGGCAACCCCATGAATTCCATAGGGTTTTCTTAGGCAAGAAATACTCACAGGTGGTTTTGTGAGTTCCTTCCTCTGAAATATAGCCTACAGCACCTGGTATTCCTTAGCCGTCTCCCATCCAAGTACCAACCTAGGCTGACCAAACTACAAATCCCAGGATTCCATAGGAAAGAGCTATGGAAAAATAATCCCATTTAAATGGGATTATTTGTGTAGTATGGATTTGGCCATCGTCTGGTACCTTTAGGGTATTTGTTGCTGTTGTTATGTGCCTTCAAGTCATTTCTGACTTATGGTGACCCCAAGGCTAACCTATCACTTAGTTTCCTTGTCATGATTTGTTCAGAGGAGGTTTGCCATTGCTCTCCTCTGAGGCTGAGAGAGTATGATTTGTCCAAGGTCACCCAGTGGGTTTTCATGGCTGAGCAGTGATTCAAACCCTGATCTTCAAAGTCATAGTCCAACGCCCAAACCACTAAACCATGCTAGTTCCTTATTACAGTAATTTATTATTTTTAAATTGCCAGCCTTTTGCTAGTTCATTTATTTTCACTAATGATTTATATTATTTCTGCTTTGATATTAGCTGCCTTGAGAGCATTTGCAATGAAGGCTGGAGGTCAGACAATTAATAATAAATAAATCCAACAACCCTGAGGGCTTAGTCACTGATATCACAGATGCATTTAATCCTACCATGTATGTAACCTTACTACGGCTTTCCCTATGACAGTGGCTTTAACCTGTGGTCTGTGGACCCCCAGAGGGCCACGATGTCCTCACAGGGTGTCCGTGAAAGCTTGAAGGCTGCTCAGTTCAACTCCTCCCTGCAGTGGAGCAGCCATGTGACAGGGGCAAAGGCTGGATGGATGACTGGCTTGGCCTGCGCATTGTCATTCAATCTGCTTCAGCCACAAACTTGGAGGAAGAAGCAGAAGAAAGTCTTCCCTCCACCTCCTTTACCTCTGAAGGAAGGTTTAATAGATGGTGTAATTGTATTGTTGTTGTTGTGTTTAAAATCTTGAGTTAAGTCTTGGGGGTCTGCAGCAATAAACAATATTTAAAGGGGGTCCCTGGTAAAGAAAAGGTTAGAGCCACTGCCGTATGACACTTTGGGGAGCAGGAGAGGCATTATTTTCTCAGGTTTCAGAAGGTCCTTCTCTTGCTGGCATAACGGTTCAAGAAAAAGGAGGCAGAATAAGGCACAGGAAGGCAGATATGACTTTCAAACCGAATAGTATAATATGCCTTTAGCAGGGCATTTCATGGCTACAGATTTGGAGCTTCACTGCAAAGTAACTGGGGCTAGAGTAGACAAGAGGATATAATACTCATTCCTGTGTATTATTGCAAATTCGAAGCAGAATCCTTTTGTCTTCACAGTCTTTCAGCAAAAATGATACACTGAGAAGGTATTCATGTTTGAAATGTACATGCCCATGAATCAAGATGGTGGCCATAAATTAGTAAGTGTGTTACACACTGCCACTGATGCACAGTGTTTTTTAAAAAACACTAAAGCAAAGGTGTGACAGTGCAATCTTCTGCTTAAAAAAATTATTTGGGCACACAAATCACTAACATGAAATTCCAACAGAGTGCTTCAGGGCGCTGTCTTGCCAGCAAGCCCACCCCCACGCACGTCCGACCAGCCCAATCTCTAGTTATGCCCTCTCTAAGAATGTGCAGCAAATCAAATCAGTTGTCCTAGCGAGCACTAATGCGCATTTCCTTGCATTATTTTTTTAAGATTAGGGAAGGCCACAAAGACTTTTCCCACGCAGTAAATGGAGTTTTTTGCTCCCTCTTTCTGAATAAGGCGAACCACTGTGGGATCCCATTGGACAAAAGGTATTCTCCTGAAATACTATGAGGAGTATTTTCATTGTCTAGACAAGCCTTGGGACTCCTCCTGGTGGTAACACTTTGCAATCAGCTCTGCACACCTTCAGATGAAAAACACAGTCATTGCCAAGTTGAAGAAGAAGCCCAAGTAAAATTCAGTTGTCTTCCTTACAAGTTGGACTTGATTCATAGGTTAAATGACCTGGGAGGGTCTTTGTTCACTGCCAGTATGTTACATTAATTTTTTTTAACATCTACTGTATTACTAATAAAATAATTAAAAAGCCCACACCCATACAACATATCACATCTTCTGCAACTATGGCTGCATCTACAGTGTGGAAATAATGCTCTTTGACACCACTTTAACTGCCATGGCTCCATCCTACAGAATCCTGTGTGTTTGTAGTTTTGTGAGGCACCAGAACTCTTTGGCAGAGAAGGCTAAAGTTAAAACTACAAATCCCAGGATTCCATAGGATGGAGCTACAGCACTTAAAATGGTGTCAAATGGCATTATTTCAACAGTGTAGATGCACCCTATAATTCTAAAGAGGCACTGCCAACCTCCTGAACCTACCAATGAGGACAACATAGGAAGCAGCCTTAAATGGAGTCATTGATCATTGGTCCATATAGTCCAGTATTGTCAACTCTGATTGGCAGCAGTGGCTCTCCAGAGTTTCAGGTGGGGTTCTTGGGCCAAGATCCTATTGGACTGCTGTCAAACATAGGCAAGAATCCTGTGAGTGACATGTGAGTGTTTGTACTTTTGGGGACACTGTGGAAGTTGGTATCCAGTGCTCCTTGCACAATCCACTCATCCCTGGTGCAGCTTGATGGCACCAAAGTGCTCTTTCATGGCCATTTAGTGGCCAGTGGAGGGCAAAGAGCACCCAGGCAGTGTCTGGCTACAGTTCTTCAGCCAGGAAAAAGGGATAATCGTCACCCTCCTGTGCCTCCAGCATATGCTCAGATACATCCAATGTACTAATTGTACATTGCAGGAGGGTGATGGCTGTTCTTTTCTTCCAGCTGTTGAACTGCTACTGGATCCTGCCCACTAATGGGTCATAGGAGAATGCCCTGGCACTATCAAGATATGCTATCCTGAGAGTTTTATCTCCCCTAAAATCAGAGGCCATCAGATGCATTCAGGGTACAATGTGATACAATGCAGGGCTGGAAGTGCTGCAGTCCACCAGATGCTGTTGAACTGCAATTCCCAGCATTCATCTCAATTGGCTAAGCTGGCTTTGGATTGCTAGGAATTGCAGTGCAACAACATTTGGAGGAGTGCATGAATCCTACCCCTGATATACATACCCTCCAAATGTCCTGGTTTGAGAACGACAGTCCCAATTAATCGCTGCTTGTTTCACTTTTTCAACTGCTTTTAAAATCTCTCATTTTCCCTCATCTCTGCCCATTTTCCACCTTTGACCTCAGCTTATTTCCATTAAGTTCAAACTGTATTCAAAGTGCACAGGTCATTTACACTCAATTAACTCAGCAGGAAGTGAGGAAGAGGGTAGAATCTTTCCCATTCCCGTAGGCTCAGGCAAAACCAAACTGCTGCAGCCTCTCCTAGCTTGTGTGTTCTTCCTTGTATTTAACTTTTGCAATCTTGACCACCCTCTGATGTTGCTTGGCCACATGCACCCTGGTTTTCATCTGTTAAATGGTGGAGGTATATGCATAATGGTATGATAAAATAATGGTTTTCTTTTATTTGCAAAAGGAACCTGTGCAAGGTGGACTTTGGAGTCTGCCTTCTTATGACTGTCCATGCAGCCAAGTCATGTGGCCAAGGGCAATGTTCTTTCTTTTAACAACATTCCCATCTATTGCACTTACATTAGCATTTAAGAATCACATTTCACCTCAAAAAACACTTCTATTTTCATATGCAGATTCTGAAAATAAAACAAGAATCTGACAGATTAAAATCTTCACAAGAGCACCTAATGGCAGCAATACCTATTCAATACCTATTCAAAGCAATACCTATTCAAATGTCCAACTCTAGTTCCAATTTATTTTTCATATCTTGTATAGTTTTTGTTTTTCTTTTAAAAATAGCCCTTTTGAGCTAGAACATACAGTCGGCCCTCTGTATCCACGGATTCTGTATCCATGGATTCCACCATCCGCGGCTTGAAAATATCCACCACCACAACCCAAAATCCAAAAAACAAACCTTGAGTTTGCCATTTTATATGAGGGACACCATTTTACTACACCATTGTATATAATGGGACTTGAGCATATCATGGATTTTGGTACCGTATCTTCGGAGGGTCCTGGAACCAAACCCCAGTGGACACTAAGGGCCCACTGCAGATCCTTCAAAGAGATACCAGTTTACTTCATAAATTGTTACAATAAACCATGGGGAGCTATGAAACACCTATGTTTATTGAACTGATCAATTTTTCAAGCTGACAATTCAAGTCTGAGGCCACTACTTCACAACCAGTTTATCTGAGCATATTTTTCCTATTCATTGCAATAAATAATGGTATACTGTAGTAGGTATCATTCATCCAGCGAAAAAAATACCCTAACCAAGGAGAAGTATAACATAGCCAACAATCTTTAAATCCCAGGGCCTCTTACTGTAAATCTTGGTGAGAATATTTATATGAATGGCTCTCCTGGAGTGTCAAGCTACAAAGCAGTTAATTTTGACTAATATTTAAAACTGGACATATACTGTAAAAATGTGTGCACTTTTTAAAAATACTGTACAACTTCTCTTTACACATGATGTGAGGTAAGATGAAAGGGTAACAGTGACAGCCGAGTCCATCCAGGGAAATTCTAGACTTAAGTTGTGATTTGAATCCAATTTTAGCTGTTCAACTATTGCAGTGAAAATAATATTTATTCAAACTTCTAATCATATAAGATATGAAGAAAGGGCTTCTGGGTTTTCATTATGGGTAGCCTTGAGCTCAGTAAATTCATATTTGTTTCTGATTATTTTCAGACTGATGTTATTCCCTTTAGTTCTTCCATTATAGGGACAACACACCTTCTGGACACTTAAGCTGCTATTCTGCACCTTGGAAATGCCACTTCTCCCCCAGACAGACAATCTTTGTTTTGATGGCTGTATTACAAGTGGCTGTGGAATATTATAATCACCTATTGGACATGGTTACAGCACTAGCAACAAGTGATGCAATTTCCATTCTTACTCCATTTCATGAATGTTTAGTTTCCATTTGTTATAATTTTAGGAGTGCCAAATATTTAGCTTACATATACATAAATATTTAGCTTGTGCTTCCTAGGAATGAATGAACCAGAACAGCTCTAGTCTAGAAATATTATTGATTACTGAGTTGCTTTTTTACGGAATACCTTGCAGACTTGTTGAAATTATTCAGCAACACATCTAAATTATGTGCACACAAAGATCCACATCCTAGGTTTAGGTCTTAGCCGAGTTAACACTGCTGTGAAAAGGAACACGTTTACTCCTTTCTATGGTAGCTTAGAGGTTGGTCTCACTAAGCTGAGGGTGAAGTCTCACATCCAGATATGGACCAGTTATGTTCATGCCTCCTATTAGCTTAGACCACTGGTTCTTAACCTTTGGTGCGGGGACCCCCATGGGTCTGTGAAGGCTTGAAGGCTGCTGGGCCCACTTTCTCCCTGCAGTGGAGTGGCCACAAGGCAAAGGCTGGCTGGCTTGGCCTGCGCATTACCATTCAATCCACTCCAGCCACAAACTTTCAGCAAGAAGCAGAAGAAAAATCTTACCTCCCCCTCCAGTGCCTCTGAGGGAAGTTTAATGGATGGTATAACTGTATCATCATCATCATCATCATCATCATCATCAGGTATTATTGTTGTTGTTGTTTTAAATCTTGAGTTAAGTCTTGGGGATCGACAGCAACGAAAGATACTTAAAGGGAGTCCCTGGTAAGGAAAAGGTTAAGAGCCACAGGCTTAGAACCTTGTGACCAGGCATCCTGAAAAATGGGCATTTTTGAGAAGAGAAGGCAAGAGGAAACTCTAGGGGTTGTCTAAACGGAAAAAAATACTCCTCATAGAATTTGTGGGGAATACGAATTGCCTAAATGCCATCCCACATCAATCTGCTGTATTTAGAAGGAGGAGGGCCAAATCCACCAAAACCTCCACAGGAAAAGCCTTTGTGGCTTTGCCCAAAGTTTTAAAAAAGCCCCATGGGGAATGTGCATTCCTGCTCATTGAGACAATCCAATTCACATTCATTTGCATTCCCCAAAAGAGTGGAAGTGGAAGGCTAATTGCAAAGGGGGCGAGATGTTGTAGGTGGAATGTTATGACAGTCTGTTTTGTCACTGACCTCATGTTGCCTGATCTACAGTACTAAGATTTCCCCTTCTCCTTTTATAAGTGGATACAAAGGTTAAAAGATCCCGCTGTCACCCAGCCTCTCACTGCCATCTTCAGCTAATTAAAATTCCCAATATTAAAATTTGGACACTAGTGGGATCCCCACAGACCCCACGCAACTTGGGTAACATCCAACCCCCTTTTTGCAGCCCCGCAAGCCTCCCTAAGCCCTTCAAAGTTCCCAGACCACCCCCTCTCAGTTTTTTTAAAAGAATGCTTCCTCCACAATGCTCAAAAACAGAGAGCAGTAACTCAAAAAACACCCCATGGTTCCTCAAGTTCCATCAAGCTCCCTTTTTTGTGACTAAAAAAACCTCTGTCAAAAAGCAGCTGTAAACCAGAAATAAACTTCGGGTCACATCTGGTGCTGATTTTTGGCCAATTTTTAGCCAAAACCCAGGAAGTGTTTCCCAAGAGTGTGAAAATTGGCCCCCCACTCCTGTTGCAGTTACCCACTCTTGGATTAAAAGATCCAGTCTGAGTGGATGTGGTTCAATTTCATTTGATAGTGAAGTGGCAAAGTACAATGAACATGGCACAAAAAATACACACAGAAAGGAAATTTCCTTTTACAGCCATGCCCAGTCATGATTCAAAACAAGTTTGATGGTTTCACAGATCGGCAGGTGAATCCCATATCCTGGCATTTTATAGAATCATAGAGTTGGAAGAGACCACAAGGGCCATCCAGTCCAATTCCCTGCCCTGCAGAAATACATAATCAAAGCAATCCCGACAGAGGACCATCCAGCCTCTGTTTAAAAACCTCCAAAGAAGGAGACTCCACCACACTCCAAGGCAGTGCTTTCCATTGCCAAACAGCTCTTACTGTCAGGAAGTTCTTCCTAATGTTTAGATGGGATCTCTTTTCCTGTAATTTGAACCCATTGCTCCGTGTCCTAGTCTTTGGAGCAGCGGAAAACAAGCTTGCTCCATCCTCAGTATGACACCCCTTCAAATATTTAAACATGGCTATCATGTTTTACTTCGAAGGGGTTTTATTTGTTGAAGTATGGCAACTTTATTTCATGTCTGTTAATGTCTATTTAAAGAGATTGAAGTGCTCCACTACTGGTTTTTGTATCTTTCCATCTTTAGTATCTGTTTTCTTTCCATCTCTTTCCTTGCACAACCACACCCTATTTTGGCCAAATGTAAGTGGCAGAAAGAGCACTTGTTAGCACATAATGGCATATTTCATACTAGATGGGGGATGTCCATCGTTGTTGCTTCAAGCACCAGGAGCGGAACATGCAGAAAATTGTTCCTTCAGAAGAGCTGCAAATATGGTTGCTAGATGCTCATGTTTCGGCTAGTGGCTAAATAAGAACAAAGAGGCACCTAAGGGAGGCAGCAGAACCGCTACTCTACCTCTGGAACACAGACAGAGCATTAATCCCAAGATCCCTTCAGCTTGCAACCAAGTCTCTTTTTCCATTTCTCTCTCTGCATCTTTAAAAAAACAAAAAAGAAAAATCAAACAGCTATCAACTCCTATTACTTCTCCTCCACAAAATGTCAAATAGCCATCAGCTCTGTAGGTGAACTGGTAATTCAGATGACTACCAACATCCATTAGAAAACACCATCCTTTTATCAAAATTGATTCTCTATTCAGGCATCAATTTACAGTAAAACCACACTAGAAGATTTATCTGCCATAATTAGGCAGCAAATGAACAGCAATACATTCTTTCTGTAGCTGTTTTGTTGGATTTTGCTAGAATGATTTTCCTAAACTGAGAAGGAAATTGTCCTCTCCCAAACCCTGCTCAATGTAGCACAGAAAACAACATCAACAAAGTTTCATTCTTTTCCTGAGGTTGGTAGATTGAATGGAAATGGAGGAAGCAATGCTGCTCCTTCCAATTAAGTGCTCTAAGAGTAATGCAGCTGGGTGATGTTTTCTTGGGAGCAAAAATCTAATGTTGCTATGCTGATGGGGTGTCATTTCTGATTTCTATAGGACGAATTCGAAACAAGAACAAAATTGTGAGGTGTGTATGCAAAGATTCTTAGCAAAGTTTATAGGGCCTGCTCTTGGACACATTTAAGATTAAACTGTGAAAAAGTAATGTATTTTTACAGCATTTGAAATTATTATTGTCAATTAAGCATCAATATAACAATGTTATTAACACTGGACAATTGCCATAATTTTGTAAACTCTGCATTTATTTTAAATAATAATATACATCAGAATTAACATCCTCTTTTTTTTTCCTTTCCCCTTTTAAAGAAAAGGCTTTTCATATGTCCCACACACAGGCATTTACATTGTTTATAATAGCCACTATGTATTTAGAATCAGACAATGTACTGGCCAAAGATACTGGTGCTTCTATAGAACAACTGTAGAACAGTGTGTGGTCTGCAGGCTGGGATATCATTGCTCTACTTTGTCTATTTTAAACAGTACCATTACCAGGAATGGCTCAAAACATCATGCTGCCAGAGGCAAAAGCACTGAACCATGTCTCTCCCCACAAAACCATGGCTGATAGTACCAAAACCATCCAACCCACCTGAGCACCTGCCACAGAAACCCTCTTACAATTCTCCCCCAGCTAAGTAGATTAAAAAAAGCAATAATCATGTGTGTGCGTATATGTGTTTTCAAGCTACCTGTCAACATATGGCTACCCCATGAATTTCATAGGGTTTTCTTAGGCAAATAATACTCAAAGGAGGTGGTTTTGAAAGGTTCTTCCTCTGAACTATAGCCTACAGCATCTGGTATTTATTGGCAGGCTCCCATCCAAGTACTAACCAGGGCTGATCTTGCTTAACTTCCAAGAGCATACATTCTAGCAATTTCTTGCCTTTTAATGACACTCAGACATTGCTGCTTGAGGCAGCTGCCTCACCCTGCCTAATGACAGAGCCAACCCTGCCCACATCTCCTTTGAAAGAGAGGTCAAGTGACCATTTTGAGATGCTGACTCCTTCTGTATCTGTTCTTATATCCATTTCTGTATATTCACATCAATTCACACACTTCTATCTTTTTCCAAACACCAATTCAATATATTTTCTAACACTATATCATCACCTCAACATAGGCTAAATTCCAATGTTTCTAATCCAAATAAGTTGAAATTTCACACAGATTCAGCCAGCCAAAATAAAATAATGAACACATCACTCCCCCCCCTGCAAACATTAAAAATATTTCCTTCTGGTTTTTAATTCATTATTCTGCTTAATCTCTCCCCATCTAATCTCCAGTGTAAAAACAAAGGAAAAGTTGTTAATATGCCAATATTTTTCTTTCGCAAATGCTTTAAAACCAGATTATTCTTCCGATGTAAAAGTCACAGATAAGGCAAAGGGAGAAAAAAATCTTTTATAATTAGAAACATTCCCTTGGAGGCAGGATATAATTCAGATCATGTAGGAGATAAACATTTACTCAATAGGTCCTTGTCTCTTCTCCCAACCCGCTCCATATTCCCTCAAAAAAAAAAAAAAAAAAAAAGGGCGGGGGGAGACACAGGGTGGCAAAGATATTTTCCCCCTGCTGTTGATAAAAAACGGAGATTGTGTGTGGGGATGGGGACAATTTAAAAAGCTCCATCTCAGCTAAGCCAGCTGTTGGGATAAGTTTAACTGTTCGCTTCTGATGCTGCATTTTCTCTGAGCTGTTCACAAATGGTGAAAAAAATAAATAAGAGAAATCTCCAGGCATAAAATACTCAAATCAAGAGGTTTTGACACTCAAGAGCACCTCTGTTTAATCTCTCTCTCTCTCTCTCTCTCTCTCTCTCTCTCACACACACACACACACACACATTCTCTCTCTCTCTCTCTCTCACACACACACACACACAGAAGAGGAGGAGGAGGAAGAGGGAGGAGAAAGAAAAGTGAGCTCACGTTCACACATTGGTGAAGAGGCTGGTCTTCTAATGCCTTTGACTATTTTACTTTCTGCCAGTTCCCTTTTAGACTCATACAAACACACATGCTGAGCTGAAGTGAACCACCACAGCCATGGACTGCACTAGAAGATCTGAAATCTGATCACATACAATCTCTTTCTCTCTCTCTCTCCCTCCCTCTCTGATTATCTCTGTTACATACCTCTGTCTGTCTGTATAGATAGACACACATACACAGCAAGAGAGGGAAGAACAGTATCAGCCAAACATCACCACCAAACAGAACACCTTATCTCTTCTGGCTGGATACACACACACACACACACACATATATATACACACACACACACACACAGAGGCAAGCATACAAAAATCTCTTTCTCTCCTGGCTTCCCCGGAAGATTCTGCCGGCTGTTTTTCATGGAGAAAGTCCAAGGAGAAATGGAGATTGAGAGATGGGAAAGAAACGAAGAGATGTCAGATGCAGAGAAAAAGGTGATTCAGGAGACATGGAGCAGAGTGTATGCAAACTGCGAGGACGTTGGGGTCTCCGTACTGATCAGGTATTTAAAATGGCACATGAAAAGCCAAAAATTAAAGTGAAATTCATCAAAGGTCGGAGGAGAGCAACTGTTTTCCTCAATGTATTTGTTGTGATTTTGGAATGATTTCACTGCACTTTTGATTTCAGAATGCAAGGGAAGAAATAGAGAAGGAATGCCGTTGTTATTGTAGTTAATGAGAATTGATATTTCAGCCGAAAAGGTCATCTTATTTGCAGTATATGAAGTAAGAGGTTTGATGGAAGGGATCATTGTATGGGATTCAGCTTGGTGGTTCCAACGTTGCTCTTTGCTAATGGAATTATATATACACCAGATTCCTGTGTGAAATAAAGCAACTTATGAGCCAAGATAAATCCCAAACAGGGCTGCTGAAGCTTGTCAGTACCATCTGTTCATCAGCTGGGTTGCAGTGTCAGTATAAAAGATAATGCTGAAGTTGTCTCCTGGGGCTGGCACTCACATTTGCTCACAGGTAAATGAGCACTGGATACAAGGTGGTTTTACTGTATTGGGAATGTCATGGTGAAATTACCTCAAAGTAATGGATCAAAAGTGTCATAAAAATCTATCAGAAAAGATAGGGTGGGGAGCAGAAAGCTGAGCCTCACAGTTTTCAATGATGTGGGTTCTTATCAATGTGATCACCAAACCATTAAAGCCATGCCTTTGTCCTTAGGCTACCCTAATCCTAGTCCCTCTAAAGGTAAACAGTCCTCTTTCTTTGTCTTGTGGAATGTGGCCTTCTCCCTGCTAGAATGTCCCTTAGTGTCATTTCAATTTCTGACCTTGTTTTCTGTTTCTGGAACTCCTAAGGAGTCCTTCGGACTTGGTACACCTGCAAGGGGCTGGCCCTTTTCTGCTGGTCTAAAAAGATTAATATAGTTGAGAAGAAAATGGGGCCTGGGGGGTCAGAGATTGAAGACCAGAGCAAAAAACCATAGGACCTGGTCAACTCTGATTAAAGTTAAGCAGCTTGGGCTTGGATTCAAAGCTCCAGTTCTAAACCTAATAGGGATACTTGTCTTTTCCTCACTGGGACCAATACCAGGATATGTGGGGGAAGGATTGACTGGAGAATGGGAAAGGGCTAGCCCTCTTCTCTCACACCCTTGGCCCAGTTTAATTCAGGGTCTCCTACAGTTGCTTTTAACTTCACACAGACACATGCACACATGCATTAGGAGACCTGTTCACAGGTTGGAACGAAATGATAAGTAAACCTGAACTTAGAGATAGCCAACACTCCACCCCTATTTATCAAACTGGTTCTCCTTAACCTGATTGCATTTTGAGCTGCTTGAACGCTTACCCCACTTTGTAATATTCATTTAAAGAAAAAGGAAGGAGCTTGGGAACTCAAGTTCTGAGAAACAAATAGACGTACCTCAAAATCTAGCTGTGTCTGGATTGCCCATTATCAATGGAAAAATGGGACAGGATTTGGCAGTGATACCAAAGTACTAGTGATTGTTTCTCAGCTTTCTAGTTCTTAGAACGTTTCCATCAGAATTTTTCTATGGGAATCTGGAAGAGTGGAACAGTCCTATCCTAAAACGCTCCAGAGGTGCACAAGGATTGCTGAGACGTAGACAATAGAAATCCAATGGACCCCATGAGATAAAAGCAGGCTTGCAACCATGATATTTTGGGACATTTACTTACACTTAGAGGCAGGCCCTGTTTGGAAGAAAAAATCTTTGTTTTCTTTTGTCTTTTTTGGGTTCTTTGGAAATTTAAAGAGTTTATGTTTGGGATACAAGGTTTTATCTTAAAGCATATTCTCCTTTCTTTTTTAAAAAAAAGAATTTTCCCTTGTCCCAAAATATCATGGATTCACAGAACATAATGCATTTCCAAACTTCTGTGGAGTTGCTAATGTTGGAATACTCGCCAACCAAGCCACATTTAGGTACACTTATGCCAAGGCATCCTTCTGACTCCAAAGTCAACCTTCATCACTCAGAGCTCACATTCAAGCATTTGATCTGAGCTCTTGAAAATGAATAATGTAATATTGCCAAAAATTTAGATTCACAGAAAACTAACTATTTTTAATTGGGCAGAAATTTGCTGTGATCTTTTCACTGTTTAATTATTGTATATTACTGCGATTGGTTATATACGGTAGTTTAATTCCACACTCCCAGGTATGTTAGTGTTTTGACTTGTTGGAACCCCTGTGAGTCTTGTGCAGTTAGCTTTCTAGAGGTAGGGCAACCAGATAGGATAAATGATCCATTAGGACTCCTTCATCACTACAGTACTTCTAATTCCTAGTCCCCTCTCAAGTGAATTCTTCTGTCACTAATAGTGATACCAATTCCCAGTCTTCTCCCTTGTAAGTAATCCCCAGATTTTATTTGTGACTTCCATTTGTTTCTCTTCCCTGGAAAGTTTAAAACTACCAGTTCCCCTCAGCTTAGTGAAGTAAAATTTATAATATGGTAAATTTTTGCCTGCATTGTTAAGATACTGGCATGAATGGTTAGCTTCAGGACAGCTGGAAGTGATAAGCAAAATGTTTCAACACACCTGGGCATGTCCAGCATAGGTTTGTCTGCACTGATGTAAACCTTACATTTTTCTGAGCTTTTTTGTGCTTTCTAGTACTCAGAATTTCCTTACCATCCCACAAGTTGTGGGGAAGGCTGTAGCTGGGGAGGGGTGTACAGAAATACTGTAGTTTTTAGTCCTGGTGTATTCAATAGCCATACAGCAAATTCACAACAATAAGGCAATCAGATCACAGACAAGTTGGAGTAACCACTCCTCAGCTATGTAGAGCTATTCACCATCTTATTGTGATCTTGAGATCTGCTTAGGAATACACAAGCCTGGCCACTTTTTTTTTTTGTCATTTTCTAGAAAAGGATTTACAACCACTTTTTTTTGTCATGCAGAAATGTTTATGAAAAACTGTTCAATTGTGTCATAAAGCAATATCTATTACAATAAACTAGTTCCTAGGCTGCTGACTCACTGCATCAGGTTTCCTTCTTTATGAAGCATAAAACACACCCAGGGTGTAGGAAGAGGGAGTAAATATGAGCCATTTCATGCAAGCAGGTATATCCCATGGTATCAGAACATCTGATAGGTTAGTATTTCATCTTACACAACCATTTGCTTCCTAGGACATAAAAATAACAAGTAACAAGTAACAAAATACATAATGCCATGCTGTTAAACCAGGGCAAAATGGTGCAGACCTAGTGACTCCAACTTCAAATTCCAAGATTCTAGATTACTTTCCAGCAGCTGCTTTTCAATTACCATGAAGGCAGATTCAGGATATGTCAACAGCAGCAAAGGACAGCTGCTATTGTGATATGACAGGCTGACATTAAATGTGGATCCATGAATGACAAACTGGAAAAAACAAACAAAAGGGATGCCCTTCAGTAAGGAGAAATGTGGTTTGTGGTCTTCTGTAAACTGCAGCGTCTGCTCATAGCAAAGAAGTCATTTGACTTGTTTGCCATGTTCAGTAAGAGGGAGTACAGCAGTGACCCTATACAGGAGAATCATTTAATTCATCTGAAAGCCTCTTAAGAAAGAGTGGTGGAGGGAGCTCAAGGGTCGTGTGAACCACATCCTTGTATTTTCACTGAGTTTTCAGCGTTCTCTTTTTCTTGAATCCCTAGTGAAAATCCAAAATCTAGAGTACCTGCTTTTTCTAAATTACTTCTGCATATGTAGGGATCTTCCCACTCCCCTGAAAAAGCAGCTACACCAATTAAATCACATTACAGAATGGGTTGGTGCATGCATGTTGGCACTTTACATGTGCAAATGTATGTGCCAACTTGCTGGCTGTGTCACTGTTTCCATTCCATTTTGCTGCTTTGCTTTGAAGCATGAGCACATAAATAATTTGAGAAGGACACAAGAGCAAAAAGTCAGATCTGCAAGCACATGCACCTTGTTGGCCCTGGAAAGTGCCAGTGAACATTACGGTTTTCCTTGTTGAGGATGCATGTTAGGGTTTATTCATATATGACCCACACTACCCATGACTAGTTCAGTATCATTGTGCCTCACAATAAACATCTCATTGAGAATAAAGCAAGGTGTTTATGGACATCTGTACTCAGAAGCACATTGGGTTTCCGTTTTTCCTCTGTCCATCTAGCTTATGCAAGATTTTTCACATCCAGCTCTGTTATCTCCCTACCTTTCAGGAAAATAAACTGAATAGAAATTGGAAACTGAATTTGGCAGATTATTGATGCATCCCTACCTATCTGCCAAGTCAACACAACAACCACTAGATTAACAGGGGCTAGACAAATGACAGTGTAGTTATGAAGAATTGGTATTGAATCTGTTAAGAGTATATACAAAATTACTGCAGTGTCACAACTCAAGATAAGGGTATTGGGAAATGGGGACAGGGAGGAACAATGATAGAATAACTCAAGAATGACCAGTGGAGCTGGTAATCAGGAACACTGCAGCCTACCTTGTTTCTTATAGCATTCAAGCTATGTTGAGATTAATTTCCAAGCAGGGTTCCATAGCATCCTCAGAAAGATGATCATCAAATGCTGTTTGTGACATTGCTTGTCAGATTTAAACATCACTTAGTGAGGAAAGGAAGGGGAAGAAAAAATTGAGTCAGGATATAATCTGCACTTAGTCTAGATTTCTAAAATGACAGATTAGTGGCTTTTTATATTCATTTCCCTCCCTCTTCTCCCTCAGGAGTAATTTGTAAAGGCAGCAACAACATTATTTATGGGTCATTATGCCAACAGGAAAACAAATGAGGAAAATAACCCAGAAGTAAATTCTTCTGCTTCTAGAAAAAATGTGGCAGCAGCAGTATACACTTAGGAGGAAAAAGGGTCAATGTGAGAGAGTGGGTATAAGTTTCAACTTTCAGTCCAATTCCATGTCCAGCTACATTTCATTTTAACCACTACTTTTCAGCCAAGTGACCTGACAGGATTTTTGTGAGGTTAAAATAAGGTAAAGGTTGTAATATATTTTTCACACTGAAAAATGCTACAGAAATAGCACAAATACATAATAACTCTTAGCTAAAATTTTTGTTTCTCCTCATCTGTGAGAAACCAACACTCTAATTCCAAAGATATTTGTTTTAAAGTAAACTTCAGCAATAAAGAATTATATATGAACAAAAAATATTTTAAAAGTGAAGGCTGTGTGTGACTTGGAACTAAAGTAACCCATTTTATCAATCACAAGATGACTTTCTTGAGGCAGTTGTGTGCCACTTGGTCTTGTGAATTCAAACCACTTTGATCCAGAGCACAGCAGAGTTTAAGAGATCAACGTCTAAATGTTGAAAATACCCCTCATGGAATTCACTGGGAATCCTACCTGTCTAAATAGGATCCAGCGCCAATCCACACAACAAGGTTAAATCCTTTGCATATTTCCCCATCCTTTTTCAAAAACTGCAAGGGGGGGTGCACATTTGAACTATCGAACAACAAAAAATTCAAAGGGAAGCACAAAGTTGATTAGCTGGGTGAGAGTGGGGGCAGGGCTTGCTAGCAGGGCAAGCGTCTGCTGCCGCCATGTTGGATTTTCACCTTAGTGATCGCTCACTACGACGATAAAACAGGATGAATAGTTTCTGTTTTGCTGTCCTATAAAATTGGAAAATCACTCTGTTGCACCAGCACAACTTGGATGATTTTAAAACAAAATGGCGGCAGTGAAGAACTAATGCGAGTAAATCACTTGTGGCTGCCATCAGGAAGGTGAGGCTTATAGGGGCTTCTGAGGCTCGAAAAACCATTTAGACACGGTGCTGCTGCTGCAAGATGCCAGTACTACAAGGTACTTTGGATTTTTTCGCCTCATGTAGATGGGCCCCAGGTATCTTTACAATTTAAGACTCGTGAACACTGTTGTTACACGTTCTGAGCAAAAGAAACCATGCATAAGGCCAGGGTATGCATGAATATTTGTTATGTGGTGACTGCAAAACATCTTTCCAATATCGGCAGTAGGGAGATGGAACTGAGAGGGGCACAGTTGCCTCAGTTTATCAAATACAGCAGAGCACCAGCTGATGTTCAAAAGACAAAATCAATTCTATTCAAACAGAATATAGATCTAGCTGACCACTGACCTTCTGACTACAGAAGGGAAAGGTTCCAAATGCAGTCCTTGAAATGTCCCAAACAATCAAAAAGCACCTTGAGGTGGATCTAGAGCTGGTCCTGCTGGGTGCAGTAGGGTGAATTCAGACAGCTGTGTGTGCGCGCGCGTGTGTGTGTGCGCGCGCACGCGCACATGTGTGTGCATGTGTCAGAGAGAGATAGAGACAGAGACAGAGAATCAGGTACCCCGAGGTGCAGCAAGCAAGTGTGCCTTTTGTGCTCTAATTCAGGCAGCAATTTGTCTTGGGATGACATTAGGAAATTATACACTTACACACTCTTTAGACATACAAGAGCCCTATTGCCTTCACCAGGTCTTCTGGGGAATCCTTTGCTCTTTTTTAATCTTTATGGTATTAAATAAAGTAATACTTACCAAAAAAAAAAAATAGGCTTATATCTTGGAACTAACCAGTCTCAGGTAAAGCCTGAAAAGGACTACACCAGAACAAACCCCTTGATGATTACAGCAGCCCTATGGTTGCTTAAAAAAAAAAAAAAAAACCTCAAAATTAGGTTTTCCGTGTTTTTTTTCCAGGCTGTGAGACTGTGTTCTGGAAGAGTTTATTTCTGACATTCACCTGCATTTGTGGCATCTCTGAAGATGCCAGCCACAGATGCAGGTGAAACGTCAGGAATAAACTGGTCCAAAACACGGCCTCACAGCCTGGGAAAAAACCACGGAAAACCTATGGATGCCAGCCATGAAAGCCTTTGACTTCACCCTCAAAATTATCACACAGCCTGTGGAAATAGTACATCTGGTAACATAAACAATCTTATTTTTTGAAAAAGAAAGCTGTTTTGAGCCAGCATAGGGTTTGTTCACAGAAGAAAACACTATATCAAGACCCATAGCAGAAGGTTCAGCAAGTAATCTGCTTCATGCATAGGGAAGTGGCAGAGACAGTTCTTATCAAAGATCTCTATAAACAATTATTTTTTTAAACAATTAAACAATAAAAATAGATGTTTTGTTAATCAATAATCCCTGAGACATTTTATAACTAACAATAATTGCCCAAGAGAATAGATAACTGAAAAACATTTCTCTCACACACCCTACTAATTGATTTCTTTCCCCTACGGTAACAATTTCTGACTGACTTTTCTAACTGCCTTGGATGCTCCTGTCTATCAACAAACCAATTCTCACCAGCAATCCAAAAAGACTAGCCTGCAAGAACACTTGTAGCTACAGTTAAACCCTATGTAGGTGTACTTATCCATTTAGGCACTTTCCAGATAAAGGATACCAAGGGTATGCATAATAACTCTGCTTATTACCATCCTTGTTGCCATCCTCATGTTCTGGGTGAATTATGTAGTTTGTTGTTGTTGTTAACTGCTGTCAAGTTGACTTCGACTTATGGTAACCT
Source organism: Gambelia wislizenii (assembly GCA_030847615.1). Taxonomy (NCBI): domain Eukaryota; kingdom Metazoa; phylum Chordata; class Lepidosauria; order Squamata; family Crotaphytidae; genus Gambelia; species Gambelia wislizenii. The sequence continues at coordinate 193,760,056 of JAUMIR010000002.1, forward strand.
CATGACTGAGAAATTTCCAAATCCCTCTGTCATCAACAGCCCTGCTCAGGTCTTATAGACTCAGGGCTGTGGCCTTGACTGAGTCTATCCAACTGGAATGTGGTCTTCCTCTTTTCCTACTGCCTTCTACCTTACCTAGCATCACTGTCTTTTCTAAGGAGTCATGTCTTCTCATGATACGGCCAAAGTATGACAGTTTCGTTTTAGTCATCTTGGTTTCTAGGGAGAGTTCAGGCTTGATTTGCTCTAGGGTCCAGTTATTGGTCTTTTTAGCAGTCCATGGTATCTGTAGAAATGATGCAGGAGAGAGCCTCTTATATGTTTGTCAGTTCCCTATGTGAGGTGGGGGTGGATCCCTACATGCTAAACATACAAAGAGCAATGAGGATAGTGGAAGAAGTCAATGCGCTCGCTCCACCTCTTGTAGATGAGAAGACCTGCATAGGGCTTCACTGTACTCACGTTTAGACTCTCTCTCCCCCCTCTCTTCTTGATTCTTCAGCAGCTCATTTACACTGGAACAATTTTAGTAACAAGATCTTGCAGGACTATCTTAATAAATATAGAAAATCAATTTACTAGATCCTCATAAAGGATTTCATACTATAATGGTATTCTTATCTATAGAATTAAAACATTAGCATAAGAATCTTAAATTACAAATATCAGTAATACATTAAATTAAAAATTATAGTAATGTTTTTAGGCCTGTATAAAAATAGAAGAAATTATATACACAGGGTGAACCTATGGTTCCTTGGGGTGCACCTACACCGTTGAAATAATGTGGTTCGGCACCACTTTAAGTGCTACAGCTCCATCCTCTGGAATCCTGGGATGTGTAGTTTTACAAGGTCTTTCACCTTCTCTGCCAAAGAGTACTGGTGCCTCACAAAATTACCAATCACAGGATTCTGTAGGATGGGGCTACAGCACTTACAGTGGTGTCAAACTGCATTATTTCTACACTGTAGATGCACCCATAGAGTAGCATTGAAAAGATTAGTCAAAAAGATTAGTCCAAAAAAAAAAAAAGTCTTACACAGTTCTCAAGTTGCCAGTGGTTAAACTAGCTGTTGGATTCTGAGAGCTGTAGTCCAAAAAGGTAATTTTTCCAAACACTGGTTTTACACCACCTTTGTGGTAAAACGATATTTTTTAAAATTTAAAGACCTAATGACATATACAGCGTTTACCCACAGCCAAAGGCTATACAAGCTAACACCCCTCCAAGGTATGTAAAGGAGAGCAGAAGCAGCAACACATGTCTGACAGGTGTATAAACTTCTCCCTCATTGTTTGTGTGCCCAGTATACATTGGGGCACAAGCTAAAACCAGTAATAATGTGTACACTGCAAGTGGACTCCACAGAAGAGAAGGGAAAAAATGATTTATAGATATTTCCCACAATGCACAGCACAAGATAGAATAATTGCCAAGCAGTGTTACTCTGTATTTTGACCACATGGTCATTATCGGCATTCTGAGATAAGTTATATCAAAGCACACAAGGTTTGCTTAAACATTACCTTTTATCCTGGGTTGTTAAATCCACTAATGCTGCACCAACATTTGAAATGTTTCCATCTTTGCTTCAAAAGTCATCATTTCACATAAAATTAGCCCTCGTAATCCAACTGTTTTGCCTATTTCTTCAGGTCTGTTCACAGCCACAATTTCTTCAAGTTGCTGTTTCTTCAGTATCATTTAAAAAACAAACAAACAGGAGGGTTTTTTTTCACCATGCAGCCCACCTCACCAAAGATCCTGTTGTGAATGCAATGACTTCCCTGTTTGCCATGTTAACCTATTAGACTAGCCTACATACCAACTTCATTGTTGGCACTTTAAGCTCATGCACTGCTGTCCTCCTGCAACACATGCTAGCAGTGGCTTCACCCTTGCTAGTGCTGAACAGCTAGATGTTTTGTTTTATTATTTATTTATTTATTTATTTATTTATACTCCGCTCTTCAGCCACAAGGCTATCAGAGCGGCTTACAAATTGTTTTTAAGCAATAGCTATTTACACATCTACACTGCGTTAAGCAGTTTCCAATGTGTGTTAGCTAATCGCCCCTACAAGCTGGGTACTCATTTTTGCCCTAATTTGCATAACCAGTCACAACAGAATATGGTTGGTATGTGCATTCAGAGGCATATCTCAGTCTACATCTTACTGGTTGTGGTGCAGCAATATGTAAACCCCTGTTTTTATATATTAAATCCCATTAATATTAATTAAATTGCAAAGGAGCAATGTAGTGCATTCTTCATAAGAATATTATTCCTTATAAGAACAATTTTTATATCTATCATAGCATCCCCCCTCCTTGTCTCACACTTGCACCCCTGTGCTTTTCTGGTAGACAAGGGTCTCTTAGTGCAACTCCATTTCCTGACAAAGCAAACCTGACACTTTCTTTGTACATATGTAGCCAATCTAACATGGGTGTTTCAAAAAGCGATCCAGAAATGGAGCCAATTAATTCACATATGTGTCGCAGTTAAACTGGTAGAAAGTGTTATTAAAGTTAGAAGAAGTAAGCACATGGGAGAACAAGCCTTGCTTGCTGAGGAAGAATCAGCACAGCTTCTGTAAAGTGACAGTCTGGATAATCAGTCTTTCGGGAGCCATCCTGTTCAGCTGGACTGGTGTCTGCTTCTGGCTTCTCTAGCTTGGAGCTCAGCTAGACGGGAGAATTAATTGCGTAAAATAGTGCATTACCTCACTATCACAGCAGTGGACTCATAGGTCTAACAGATCCATTTTCCATAAACTCTTGGATCTAACAGATCCATAGCCCCCTTTTCATTATGTGCATTATTTATTTATTTATTTAACACATTTCTTACCCTTCTTTCAAGGAATTGAAGGTAGCATAAAATATTCATTCACACACATACGCATACACACATACCATGCTGCTATAAGCTGGTATATGACTAAAAGAGACCAACGGAGAAGACGGAGACAACAGAGTAAACAGAGAAGGAAAGAGTACAAAGAAGATCCCTTCTTTTGCCCCCTTCCCTGAACAGCACTTCAGAGCCAGTCTAGCAATGTGTGTGCACCCCTAAAAGCAGGATGTCTATATTGTAGTCTGAAACAATCCCTGTGAAAGCAGCTCTTGCCCAGCTGGCTCCCTCACTCATGCCTACATATTTCACAGCTGTATAATTGATAATCTCTGCCATCCTGGAGAACTAGGTCATGAGGAGAGGCTGTGGGGAGGCACATCAAGAGCAAAAGCAGTCAGAATTGTACTCAGCTTGCTTCTGCAGCTTTCTCACCAGTAAATGATTCAACAGAACTGTTACTAGGATTTTGGGAGAGTCCATTGCCTGTGTCACTGGATCACCTGCATTAAAGTTTACCAAAACTGAGAGAAAGAACAGCAGTGTGATTCAATGGAGATTGCTCTGGGCCAGTCTTTGGGTTCAAATCTTACATCTACCATACAGTCACTTGGTAGCTTTGGTTAAGTCACTATTTCTCAGACTCAGTTCCCTTACCTGAAAATCAAGAATAAAAATAATGATCCAGTTCATGGGGCTGGAGTGAGTGAAAATGAGACATGGATTGCAAAGTACTTCTTCACCTTCTCTGAGCATTACAAAACTGCAATGAAGAATGCATCCAGATAGCAGATTTTTCTAAAATCAGGATTTCTGATTTAGTGTTCAGCAGCCACCGACCACACAGGGAATATATTGAGTTCTATGGGGATTCCACCATGGCAGATTGCGTGGTTTTAATGTGGTGGACAGTACTGGTGGTACGTTTTGCTATAATTTATAACACATCTTTTTTATGGACAATGATGGTGGAAGATGAGAAACAGGTGTAGTTTTTCCTGCATTTCCGGTTTAACACAGAATTGGGGTGGGAGCAATATGGGGTTTTGATACAGCTGTAGAGAAATGTGCTTATGTCATGATAAATCCAAGATGTGATGTGCAATTATATAACTAGAGCAGATGTTAAAAAATAATAATACTTATGTATGTTACATTGATTCAGTGAGTCTAATAGCTGGAACTAATGACTAGACTGAGGCCCCAGTATACAATTTGCTGAAACCAGGTTCTCTTTCAAGGTCTCTCCCAAAGTGCAAATCAGCAACAGAACAACTTTTTCAAATGCCAGGATGGGGGTGAAATTAATGTACCATGGATGTCCTTCTCTTTCTATAGTATTGTACATCCCACAGGAACTGCTGTGTACATTTATACATTATGGATATATTTATATACTTTGGCAGTGGCTCTTAACCTTTTCTTTATCAGGGACCCCATTTAAATACCTTTTGTTGCCGTGGACAGCCAAGACTTAACTCAAGATTTAAAACCCTAATAATAATAATAACAATAATAATACCTAACAGCAACAACAACAACAATAATACAATTACACTATCCATTAACCCTTCCCTCAGAGGCACTGGATGGGGAAGGAAGACTTTTCTCCTACTTCTTCCTGCAGGTTTGTGGCTGGAGTGGATTGAATGGCAATGCGCAGGCCAAGCCAGCCAGCCTTTGCCTTGGCTCCTGTCACATGGCCACTCCACTGCTGGGCCAAGCAGCCTTCAAACCTTCACAGATCCCCTATGAGGATGCTACATGGTGTAATCTAGATATACTAGATTCAGGAAAGTTTTCTTAAAATAAGGACTGTTTATGGAGCATCTTATCAACTGGCATCTTCTGCATCTTTCATCAGACCTCCAAAAGCTGATATTTTTTAAAAAATGTTGTTCTACCCTTTCTTCAGCGGCCTCAGAAGTCCACTTCTAGCAAAAGGAATAAACATGTTCCCCTGTTTATCCTAACCCCTCCAGTATTTCACAGATAAAAATGGGGACATTTAATATTATTTATTTATTATTACATTTTAACCCTGCCTTTCCACTAAAAAGCACTCCAAGTGGCTAAGAAGCATGATTACCACAAGTGGAAGCAATACGGACATTAAGATCCTTATAATAATCAAAACTTTATAAGGGTGACACTGAAAAGATGTGTCTTCATGCCTGTCTGAAAAGCAGGGATAATGAGAACTGACTGCTGTGATTCCAAAGGGAGTGCATTCCATAGTCTAGGAATAACACAGCAGAAAACCCTCGCCTTTGTCAAGTAGACTCCACAGTGAATAGTATCTGCAAGAGGGCCTCATAGCAACTGGGAAGTTTCCTAACAAGCCAGGCAGTCTCAGGGAGTCCTTTCACACTACACAATTATAGTGCTATGATTCCACTTTAACTGCTCTGGTTCCATCCTGTGGAATACTGGGATTGGCAGTGTGAACATTATAAGATGGGGCCAAAAGACCCCGTTACTGCCCTGCCACCTCCTATCCTGTTCCTGCAATGAAATGGAGGTAAATGTTCGCACACTTACCGCCATTCCACTGCAAGAACGGGCTCCCTGCCTCCTTGCCGGCCGGCTGTAAATGCAGCCATCGTAAAGGCTACCTTTACAACTGGCTGGCTGAAATCCCACTCGTTCTTGCGAGAGAACAAGCGGGAGGGAAATTCAAAATAACCCCCCCAGCTGTCAAATCAAAAAATAAAATAAAATAAAATAAAATAAAATATAAAACAAGCAACCCAGGTGCGGGGAAGGGTCCCACTTACCTTGATGTCCAGATCATAGCAGGAAGTGCTTGCCATGGAGCTCCTCCCTTGTACCTGTAATCTTGGAACAGGGACGGGGCTCCATTTCCCGTGTCCCTGATTCCGTGACAGGCATGGAAGAAAACAGAAAAGGTGTTCTATTCACGATGTTTCATCGTGAATAGAATATCCCGGGAGCAGGACGGTGGCAGGACGGGAACATCACGGAGGGGCTCGATGTCATCTAAAAGGGAGCCCCTTTCTCACCACTGTTCCGTTCCTGCCCCAGAATATAAGCCCCGTCTGATCATCTCCTGTAGGGAGGGATATCTAGAATTCTCCATCAGAGAGCAGTGCTTCTCCAGACTACAAATCCCTGGAATCCATAGGGAGCAGCCACGCCAGTTAAAGTGGAATCCTAGTGCTATAATTGTGTAGTGTAAAAAGTCTCCCAAGGGGCTTACCATACGCTGAAGAAAAGCTGCAAGGCAGCATCTTCCCTGCTGCCTTACTGCATGGCGTTGTAGTTCTTCCAGCTTTCTTTCATTCCAGTCCCATGGGGAACCAAGGTAAAACCACGTCTTTTTGCTAATGGGTTTTTCTGGTTAGAAAAAAGACACCGTTTTACTTCGATCCCTCATGGGACCAGAATGAAAAAATGACAATGCCATGTGGTAAAGCAGTATGGAAGACAGAACATTCCTACTGCCTTGCCACTTTTCTTTGGAGTGAAATAAGCCTATGAGATAGCCAAAATCTAATTCATTTAAGATTTTAAAGGTTCAAAACTACGTCAAACATTGCCCAAGAGATAATTGGAAACCAGTGCAGGGACAAGTTTGGAACACCCCTATTATCAACCCAAGCCTACCTCCCCCACTTGCACTTCAATGGTTATTGTGTCCTAACTTAATAGAAGGGGGTATTCCACTGCTATTCTGCAGAAGCCATCCTTTAGAAGCAACGCATATCACTTCAAGATGTAACCAGCTGTGTCCACACTGCATAATTATATCAGTTTGATGCCAGTGTAATTGTCCTATGGAATCCTTGGATATGTAGTTTGGGAAGATAGTTAGAATGCTCCAGCACACTCCCCTCTCTGACAAAAAATTCCAGCTTCCTAAAAAAAAATAAATGCCAGGATTCCATTTGTTGAAGCCTTGGCAATTAAAGTGGCACCAAAGTACTATAATTGTGTAACGGGGATACACCCCAATCCTGCTGCATTGGGCATGAAGGGTAGGTTGTTCACACTTGGCTGGAAGCTCTATTTAATTATTTTGTAGTATTCTGCCTTCCCTTGATTTAAAATTCAAGAGGGCATTTGTTCCCTTAGGAAAGATAAAATAGGAAAATGTAGCTGTGTTATCATTAGGGTAAACAATACATTACTCGGTGGAGTAAATGAAATGCCAAGCTCTGAGCTTGATGTGCCATAGTGCCTTAGTTTCTGTAGCATGCATTGACCAGCATGTACACTAGAGATAAAATCCAGCCACTCAAAAAGTTAACTTCTAGAGATTTAGGGAATACCACCTTCAAGAAGCACAATGCAAACTGCAACAACTCTCCAAAAGGCAAATGCAAAGTGTTTGTGTGTGTGAGAGAGAGATAATAGATTAAATAGATTTAACACTACAAAATAGAGACAGTGTGTCCACCCCCCAGGTAACTGGAAACTGTTCTTGTGCATGGCTTATGTGAAGTAGGTTAGGCTGACATCCTAACTCTCCCGCATTCGTAGCTGAGTAGAAATTTGAATCTCATTCTTCCCAGAGTGAAGCAAAGGGTTTCATTTCTCCAGCATTTTGTCATTCAAAAAAGGAACGTTTCCAAACTCAGCTCCTTCCGCTCTCAGCCCAATATTCTATCTGTTGCATCACCCCTTGAGGCTCAAATGTGCCTTCTCAGATAGATGTTGTACCTTCTGTATTTCAAAAAGCCACCAGCCAACAAGCATCTATAATTCTGGATTAATTCTTAGGTGAGGGGAAGTCACCATTATCAGGTATGTAGGGCTGCTGACACACTGCAAAAATAATGCCGTTTAACACTGCTTTAACTATCATGGCTCTATCCTATGGAATCCTGGGATGTGTAGTTTGTTGTGGCACCAGAGGTCTCTGACAGAGAAGACTAAATATCTCACAAAACTACAAATGCCAGAATGCCATAGCAGTGAGCCATGGCAGTTAAAGCAGTGTCAAACTGCATTATTTCTGCAATGTGGCAGCAGCCTAGGATGAACGCTACATACATGCACAGTCAAAAAAAGAGGCAATGGGTTGGATCTAGCTTGTTTTCCACTGGCAGGCGTATCCCCTGAAAGAAGATCTTTCCAGAACTCACCAGCTAGTAGAAATGGAGGAGGGTGACCACTGTCATTCCCCTCTGACTTTGGAATTCCTCAGTGTTCCTGAGAATCCTCCAACCATCTGGTGAAGATTTTGGGAGGGGAAATAAAGGACTTCAGAGGGAGTAGGGAATGAATGAAAATTGTCACCCCCATTCATCCAGCAAGATTTCTTTATTTGGATCAGAAGCTCACCGCAAATGGAAATACAACTTTCTGTCTGCAGGAGGTAGATTCTGGATCCAACCAAGTGTCATATGAACAGAATACTGAAGCCCTAAGCAAACATGTATAGTGTGAAGGAAGAGAGGAAACAACTGTTCCTCTAATCCAGGTCTGGACATTCAAAGCAGCAGGTTTAAATTATAGGGAGGAAGATTTAAATTCAATATTAGGAAGAATGTTTTCACTGCAATTCAGTTCAGCACTAGGCTTACCTTTGCCCACTGACTTCAGTGCTGGTCTGAGGCCTCTAACTAGAAGAGCAGTTCTTTGGCAGAAGAAGCTGTTTAAGGACGTTGAGATTCAGAGTTGTAATTACACTCAGTAGTTAAAATGGGAATGTTTAGACACATGTCTCCTGTTCACTGTGGGCATAGACCAGATGCAAAGAAGGGTGTGTGAATGTAAGGCCCTGGCAGACAGTAACTGCAGACACACAACTAAAATGAGATACTACATTCTGGACATTATTAGTATTATCGCTGTAGAATATTGAAATAGCATTTGTAGGGTACAAAGGAAGGACACATCAGTATTCTGTCTTATCTCATCCATCCATCCATCCATCCACAGCCATGAGGTGAATTGCAGAAGAGTAGTCACCGTTTTAGCCTGCCACGGCAATGCAGATGCCCCAAATACTGTGGCACCTTAGAGACTCATGATGAATTACTCTGTGAAAGAAAGATGAATTGCTCAGAGAAAGAGAGGCAAGTGATACAATCAATTATACAAGCAGTTATCCCGTCATTAAGACCTCATCAACCTTGGATAAGAAGTAGGTTAAGCTGAGAGAAAAAACACACAGAGAGAGATACTAGCCCATACATAGTTACTCAGTATGGGCTAGTACTTTGGGTCACAGCTTGGAAAGGTACTTTTGGAACTACAACTCCCAGAATTCCCAGCCAGCATTGTTAATGAAATCAGAGCTGTAGTCCAGAGCTCTGCTTCAGCCATTTTCTTTAAGTCTTGTTATTCCCCTCCTCAATCCATTGGGAGAGATGGGTAAGAAATAAATATTAGTATTAGTATTATTAGATGGAAGGCACCGGGAATTAACATGCAAGGTCACTTTGTCATTTTCATGAGCAGTACATGGGATTTAGTGAGCTCACTGGGAAGCTGTGATTGTACAAGAAAATCTGAGTTTCATGGCAGGGCAGAGTTTTGAACTGGGATTTGTTTGGTCAAGCTCAAGAGCACACTGCCTACTGTACGAATCTGACTTCCTTAGAGTATAATCTTGAACAACATACATATGTTGTATCTAGTAAGTCCTCAGGCAAGGCCTCTCAATCTGTAAGCAATGGGATACAGGCTGGGAGATGTCTCACACTGCCTCTGATTTCAGCTGGGGCCAAATGAAAATGGCAGTACTGTTTGGACAGTGGTGAGTATGTTGCACAGCACAGGGGAATTATATTTTTGAACTTCAAGTCCCAGAATCCACCAACCAGCCTGGTGCTGGTCCATACTGGGGGCCCTAGCAAATGCCCAATGTTGTCACACTCTGAAGCTGACTCTAGAAAGAAAGCAGTACCTATTCTTCTTTCTTGGAAGGCACCAGACACAATTTACGGCAATGGAGGGATCACCAATATGATCCAAAATAAACAGTGAGTACACCTTGCTGCTCTCGTACAAACCCATCTGATTCATGGTTTCCTTTAACATTTAGAAAGCAACTTTCTTATCTTTCTTTTTTATTAAGCAAGCCAGAGTCATTGGACTCAAAGCCAGACCTAGGAGGTCTGCTCCCCCCCACTCACCCCCCCACCTACCCCCCCCCCACATGTGCCTGCTATTCATTGCTGGTGCTGGAACTGGAGACTTAAGTGGGAAGTGTGAGCTCAAACCAGGATGTGGCCTGCATTCAAATCCCCTGCTCAGCCACGAAGTTCATTGGGTGGTCTTCTCAAACAAGCCCACCTTCAAACAAACCCACATTGAGTCCCACGGAAGAAGAGCAGGGAATGGATTTAACAGAGTAATTGAATTTTTAAAACACCCAGTAAATAAACACTGCTTCTAGCTAAGTAACCACAGAGAACCATCCAACTGAACACCCCCTCCCTTGGGGGAAACTAGAAGCCTCTGTTTTGCATTATTTTCTGCTCTCACTACAACTTAATCCCTGACACAACAGGTCCAGCTCATACTTGGGAATTGGAACGAAGGGCTCTGTGATGGAATAGGACAAATCTAATTCATATAGAAAAGAAATCAGCACAAAGTTCTGTTACTGAACTTTGGAAATGCTCACCAGTAGGGATAACACCTCAGAGTGAATCCTTTTAACTATCATGGCAAATTTTTGTAGGAGTAATGAGTCTAAAAATAAAATTGTATTAAAAATTCCAGGATCTAGTCCTTTTAAAAAGACAACAAAAATTATTTCCTTTAAAAAAGAGAGTTAAAAATCAATCATTTACTTTCAACTTCATGCAGAGTGCACTTGAGAATGCTGACTTAAGCTCAATTAACATTTTAAAAGTGTATTCAGAGTTCTGGGATCACCCAGTTAAATTAGACTCATTACAAAACAAAGGAATCAGTTTAAAATGCAAATCAAAGTTTACTGAAGGTATATTTATTTAGGTATTTAGGTATTTATACCCCACTCTTCAGCCATGAAGGCTCTCAGAGCAGCTTACAAATTGTTAAGCAATAGCAGCTACACATCTACTCCGCTTTTATAGTGCATTAGGCACTCTCCAAGTGGTTTCCAATGTGCGTTAGCTATGAAATGCAGTGGATGGTCTGGTATGGCTTCTCTCCAGTACAGATTCTTCTCTGTATGTGTGTCTTGTAGGAAACTAATTCAAGCAAAAGCTTTCCACAGCACCAATCTCAATCTACATACTAATCTACAATCTACATACTAATACAAACTTTAAAAAGAGGTTCCTAACTAATGGTATTTAGGGTAAGAAAAAAAACCTCACTCAGCCTACAGAGGTAAGAGGCTGGGTTGCGATGCATCATGGCATGGTTTCAGGAAGGCTTAAGATGAAGATGGCTAAAGATGGCTCCAGCCTCATGGAGACTCAAACTTAAAAGAAGAACTTACACACAGCAATAAAATTTAAATTAGGTCATGTGTGGAATGACCCAGCACTCCAGTTGGCTGGAAGTGCCCAGTGAAATAAGAGAAAGGGAACTTGGGAGAACAAAAGGCATGCAGGGAAAAACCCTAGACTTATCTAAGGATGTGAATGAGGTACACAAGATTGCTTTTACATTACAATGATTATTTCCCCACATACTACAATTTTCCCCACTAGTGAGAAATGTTGACCATATTGTGCCTTCTGAATTCTTTCTTCTGTCTTTCCTTTCTTAACTCTCTTTTTTCAGAGATTATGCTTTTATAGTATACAAAGAAAAGAGAAAACAGGGACCCATCTATACAAGCCTCCCAAAACTGGAGTGCTCTGTGGTAATGGCATTTTGTAGCAGCTGCGACCTATCTTAATGGTGTTTTGGTCCCCAAAAGCTTTGCACGCCTGCCAGTCAAGATAATAATAATAATAATAAAATTTATTTATACCCCGCCCCTCTGCTAAAAACAATCGGGGCGGCTTCCAACAATTAAAACATTATAATAATGACTAAAAACACCACCCACCCCCACCCTCCCACATAAAAAGACATTAAACACAATAAGATTAAAACCTTCTAGCTAAAAAACACATTAAAACAAATATATACATAATTTTTAAAAAGCCAGGAGACTGAGTTCCTGAGGCCGGGATCTAATCAGGAAAGGCCTGCCGAAAGAGATCCGTCTTTAGTGCTTTTTTAAAGCTACTCAAGCTCGTCAGCTGACGGATCTCATTCGGCAGGCCATTCCACAATTTGGGGGCGATTACTGAAAAGGCCCTCTGGGAGGTTGCAGACAGCCTAGATTTTTGTGGCTGAAGCAGATTCCTCCCAGAGGACCGGAGTATGCGGGGAGGATTGTATGGGAGGAGGCGGTTCCGGAGATAAGTTGTACCCAAGCCATTTAGGGCTTTAAAGGTAATAACCAACACCTTATACTGGGCCCGGAAACTGATAGGCAGCCAGTGGAGAGATTTTAGTATTGGAGTTATATGATCTCTCCGAGATGTTCCTGAGACCACTCTGGCTGCCATATTTTGTACCAACTGAAGTTTCCGGACCAAGCACGAGGGTAGCCCCATGTAGAGCGCATTGCAGAAATCTAGACGAGAGGTTACCAGCGCGTGCACCACAGTCTCAAGGTCCCTTACTTCCAGGAAAGGGCACAGCTGGCGTATCAACCGAAGCTGATAACAAGCGCTCCTGACCGTCGCATTCACTTGACTCGTCATCTGAAGCGATGAATCAAGGAGCACCCCCAGACTGCGAACACAGTCCTTAACGGAGAGCGTGACCCCATCCAGGACTGGAGGTTGCAACTCAACTCCTGGTTTCGGGGCCGCTACCTTGAGCACCTCCGTTTTGTCTGCATTTAATCTCAATCTGTTTTTCCTCATCCAGCCCATTACAGCTTTAAGACAGTCATTAAGAGGAGAGATGCCATTGGGATTCGAGGCCGATGATCGGGACAAGGAGAAATAGATCTGGGTGTCATCAGCGTACTGATAACACCCAGCCCCATAACCCCGAATAATCTCACCCAGCGGCTTCATATAGATGTTCAACAGCATTGGGGACAGGATGGCGCCCTGGGGAACACCACAAGTAAGCTCCTTTCTGCTGGAGCAGCTGTCCCCAAGCCACACCCTCTGGGACCTGCCCGAGAGGAAGGACCGGAACCACTGGAGCGCAGTGCCTCCGATTCCTAACCCTCTCAGGCGATCCAGGAGAATGCCATGATCTATCGTATTGAAAGCCGCTGAGAGGTCCAGAAGCACCAACAGGGACACATTACCCCTGTCGATGCTTAGATGCAGATCATCGGTCAAGGCAACCATGGCAGTCTCAACTCCAAATCCCGTCCTGAAGCCAGTTTGAAATGGGTCTAGATAATCAGTTTTATCCAAGACCACTTGGAGTTGAAGAGCAACTGCCCTCTCGATCACTTTGCTCAAGAATGGTAACATAGAAACCGGCCTATAGTTATTCATGTCCAGGGGGTCTAGGGAAGGTTTTTTCAGGAGCGGCCTAACCGCCGCTTCCTTTAAACAAGATGGAACACACCCTTCCCTGAGGGATGCATTGATGATGTCCTTAAGGAACACCATCAAGGCAGTCCCCCCCTGCAAGTGAATTACTTGCGTTTTCACCTACTGTAATCTGCCGCTGCCAAACTTTTTTTAACACTATTTCAACTGTGCACTGGAGTGATATTTTGCCTTTCAGAAAAAAAGGGGGGGCAACACCCTGTTTTCTCACCTTAGCGCTTGCTTGCTAAGGTGAAAAATCAATATGGCAATGCCAGGCACTTGCCCTGTTAGCAAGCCCTGCCCCTGCACTCGCCTGGCCAATCAGCTTTGTGTTTCCTCTCCTATGGGAAAGTGATTCAAAGCTAATCCCTTGTCCCAACAAGCAGGAATGCAGATTCCCCTCGCTATTTTTTTAAAAACTCTAGGTAAAGCTGTGATGGCTTTTCCTTTGGAGCTTTTTTTTGGGGGGGGGTGGTGTCCAAATACAGTGAAACGACTCGGGATTCCATTAAGACAGGCAGGATTCTCCTCACATTCCATGAGGAGTATTTTTACCGTTCTGACAACCCCCAGGTAACATCTTAAAAATTGTTACAAAATCAACAGAGAGTGGCTCTCCCCCTTCAAGGGCAGAGTATCATCAAAAGACCCTGAAGAGGGATTTCTGATCCTTTCTATAGCCATGGGACTGGATGCTGTCCCATCACTATAGGGCCGCAGCCTTAAATTGCAATCCTCAAGGTGGGTGGGAGAGAGTGTGTGTGAAAAGGAGGACTGCACACCACTTTCAAAGCTCTGACAGCTCACAACCAATGCATGAGGCAGGATGTGAGCACAAGGCTTTTATGTGCCATCTTTCCTGAAATATTTTTTTAAAAGATTGAATCCAGTATGAAGAGAAATTAATTAACTACTCACAGCCCTAGGCTGCCAGATCATAGGGGCTCCCAGAAAAAGGGATTTAGATCCATTGAATCCAGGGTTCTGGCGCTAAAATGGCCCCTTTTCGAGCTTTTAACCAGATTCTATAACTTCAGGATAGACGAGGTCTCCCATTAGTGGATCTCCTTTGGCTGGGAGGAATCTGTGCCTAATATTAACCCCAGCCTGGAAGTACATCTCAGGACAGGGGTGAAACTATGGGGGGAGTGTAAAAATGATGGCATTGACCCCCCAGTAAAAATTCCATCTCCCTGTGAAAAGTTCCTTTTGTCCCCAGATTTCTAGCACTGCAGGAACGTAAAACTTCAGTTGAGCATTTAGAAATAAAATGTAAGCATCGAAAGAAAAGGAGCAGGAAAAGTGACCTTATCACAGTACTCAGTTATAGCACTGTTATTCCACTTTAACTGCTCTGGCTGCCTCCTGTTGAATCCTGGGATTTGCAGTTTAGTGAGGGGCATTGTGCAAGATTCATATGAGTAAAGGCAGGAGGTAGGGGAGTTGGTGCCACAGCAGGCGGGGGTGGGGGGACACTCTGATTGATGTAGGTAGGAAACTCAGAAGGAAAGAAAGAAATCACCAAAGTCGTGTATATTCAGTGACATTATTACTTCACAAAAAAGAAAAGGGAACTTTATTTCACTGTCCATTTTGCAGAAGACTTATTTCCTTTCATATTCTTGACATGAAAGCAACTGATCTGGAAGTGAAGGAGTTAGCAGAAACCTGAAAGACACCACTTTAACTGCCATGGCTCAATGCTATGCAATTCTGGGATTTGTAGTTTTGTGAGATATTTAGCCTTCTCTGTCAGAGCACTCTGGTGCCACAACAAACTGCAAATCCCAGGATTCCATAGGTTGGAGCCATAATAGTTAAAACTGTTTCAAACTGCATTATTTCTGCAGTGTGTCAGCAGCCTAAGGGGTCATCTACACCAGGCAGCGTATCCTGGCTGCAGACATGGCCTGCTCCCCTTGTTACATGCAGAAAACGGGCCAGAGTCTAAACAGGATGCCAGCCCATCGCTGAAGCTACTGCCACCATTTTCTCACTATTGCAGAAGCTAGGCATGGGTCCCGCAATATGAGATTGCAGGCCCCCTGCATGTGACAGCCTCAGTCACATGCTGCTAGACCCCTGCAAGGCTTCTGGGAGAGCCAGGGAGCTGGCGGCGGCAGCGAGGAGCAGCATTTTGCAACACCAGATCAAACCAAGTATTTTCTTAAAACGTGCTAAAGGGCCTTATCCTGACTTACTGTCATTCCAGCCCCATATCTGCCCAGGGGTTGTTTGGACGGCTGGGGAATGGTCAGGGTAAATGCCCTGTGTTGTTTGGACTGCAGGGCTCTGGAATGAGGGCAAGCTGCGGTATTTGGCTGGTGTAGACATTTGCCCTGGTGGCACAGTGGTTAAATGCCAGTACTGCAAGCCACCACATTGCAAGTTCGATTCCAGAGGGCTCCAAGGTTCACTCAGCCTTCCATCCTTTTGTAGGTCGGTAAATTGAGTACCCAGCTTGTGGGGGCAATTAGCTAACACACATTGGAAACTGCTTAACGCAGTGTAGATGTGTAAATAGCTGTTGCTTAAACCAATTTGTAAGCCGCTCTGATAGCCTTGTGGCTGAAAAGCGGGGTATAAATAAATAAATAAATAAATAAAAGCCCTCAGTGATGCTTTTGACTTGGAAATCCAATGAACATCAATTGTTCTGTGGGACTGTTATTCCAAGTGCTGGTTTAGAATCCCAAAATACAGTAGCACCCGGCAATCTGTTGATTCGCCAGCCGCTGATTCAATTATCTGCGGATGGCGACAATGGGGTGGTGGTGGTGGAAGATGGACGGGGAGGGAGGGGATGTCAGGAGGTGGAGGCCACCTGATGGCGGTTGTGGGGCATGTGGAGGCAGCGGTGGAAGAGGTCTGGGAGGCTGCAGCAACCTGGCAGTGGCAGGTGTGCGGGGCAGTGGAGGAGGGAGGCTCCGGCGGCCTGATGGTGGTAGTGGGCATGTGGGGTGGTGGAGGAGAAAGGTCCCTGTGGCCTGATAGCAGTGGCGCGTGCACGGACGGGTTGCTGGAGGAGGAAGGTCCCAGTGGCCTGATGGCAGGCGCGCACGGTGGTGGATGATGGAGGCTCCGTCAGTGTGATGGCAGTGGTGGGTGCGCGGGGCGGTGGTGGAGGAGGCCTGGGAGGCCACAGCCTAGGCGGGCTGGGTTGTGGTGGCAGCCTGGACCACGAGCTTCCCTCCCTCCCCCCTCCTCCTCCAGGGCATTCACTGTTATCCGCGGGTGGGGCCTGGAACCAATCCCCCACAGATGCGGGGGTGCTACTGTACATTCAAAAAACATTCTGAGAGATGGAGGACTGTTGTTGTGTGGGGTGCCAGATTCTGGACTATTCATTCAATGTATGGACTTTATCAGACGAGTCAAATACGGCGTCATAACAACGCCACATAACCGCGAAAAGGTGCACAGATCAAATGACATTGCCCTTTCGTGGTTATATTCTGTCCCAAACCTGTACTTTTTATTGACAGCTTAAGCTGTCAATAGATCCCCTGTGGCACTTTTGTGCTGTCATTGCCGGCGTGTGGAACATTGTGTTTTTTTTTCATACTTGCCTGACAATGGCTGGACCGGCCAGAACACTTCCGGGTGAGATCGCAACATCAGGTATGTGACAAACCTTTTTAACTTTCCCTGGTTTACTTGTAAGTTTTAAAGTGTGTTTAGGTTCTTGGTGTAACTTTTTGATGTTTATTTTTTGTTTTATTTTTGAATTTCCCACACAATGAAATTTTGTGGGATTTCAAAGGAGGAAGTGAACATGGCTTTGTTCACTTCCTCCTTCAGTGCCTGGGAAGCCTTTGCCAGGAGTGGAAGGTAAGTGTGGCAGGGGACGTTCTTTTGCTGGCATAAGAATGGATTTTTTATGCCAGCAAAAAACATCTCTAGGGGGTTGTCTGATAAAGTCCTATGTCTACATTATAGGTTTAAACCTGCTTAACTCCTGCAAGTCCCAACTGAGGAATCCTGATAACTTGTAGCTGTTGTTGATGGTCTCCAACATCTATAGCAAAGAATCGTCCAAGGTTATGCTGGAGGCCAGAATCAAGCCATTTGGAAAGGGCAAATATCTATCCCACACTTCCCCAACTTGGTGTCATCCAAATGTCTGTCAGCCAGCATGACAATTGCCAGCATGACCAGTACAGCCATTGGTCATGGTGTCTTGAGATGATGGGGATTGTAGTCCAACATACGTGGAGGGCACCATTTTGGGGAAAGCTAACCTATCCCAACTCAGTGTCTTTGCAGGCATGATATTTTGCGAAAAATACTGTATTAAAAATGCTAGAAAAGAAATGAGGAGAAAAATGAGAAAACTGTGAAGAGTGAAGTCAGTTTCAGCATGATTTTTTTTGGAAGCAGGAAAGCAGGGTTTTGAGCGTGAGGATCAGTTCGTTTCCATGCTAGACTACAGACATTTCTATAATGCCTCTTATACTGTTGGTACCATTCACATCCATGAGAACTAGTTAGATAGTGAGAATGGTGGGCTTACAGTCAAAGCCACAAAGTTAAAAGTTAGATTTATGAATCAATGGATGTTTGGGTGTCTGGCAATAGCTTCAGGAATAATGAAGACAGAGTGAATCTGAGGGCCATTATGCTGTCTAGTGGGATGCATTGCCTGTGGTTGTGAAATGACTACACAGGACAAGATTCTGTAAAACTGGTAATTACTTCAGAGCACAGCAGTGGCCTCTGCTCTTTTGAGAGGAGCATCTCTGAAAGCCTTAGATAAATCAAAGCCCGGGTTGCTGAAATCAAGATAACAATGTTGCTGAAAGGATGAGTGGCTGACTGCAGAAGGTCAACAGCAATGATTTAACACTCAAACAGAAAAAGTCCTTCTGTTGCTAGGTTGTCCATATATTTTTGTGCCAGCTTTTTTGGTGAAATGGCACAAATGAAAGATAGCACAGAGAGAAGAAAGATGGGATCCGGGTGGGTTAGATCGAATCCATTCACTTTGGCTTGTCATATATTTTGAGGGTTTAGAGGGGCTCTGGAAGCTCCACATCAATTGCCAGGCTTCAGTTCACCTTTCTCACAAGTTACACAGCAAGAGGGCGATTAAGCTGTTTATGCTTCCATAAAGAAAGAAATTTTCTCCTTCTTGAATGGCTACTTAGAGAAACAGGCATTTGTACCTGGCCCTCACAAATGGCTTTGACTTGGAAGCTATGATAATAGCAAGAAACACAGGCACTGCCAGCAGGAGTATAGCAGAAGAGATACTGGAAGTTTTAAGTGACAGCAGCTCCCATAAAGCAATGGACCTGCTTCCTTATAATCTCTCTCAAACTAGGTCCTCCAGAATAGTTTATTGGCCAAAGACTGAACCTACGGCTCTGAACTCTACATCTGGGATGATGTTGTTGCTTTTGTTCTTGGAAGGAACAGGATCAAAAGAAGAAGCATTAGTAGTATTAGCAATAGTCATAGAAAGAGTAGTAGGAAGTAGTAATTACAGCCTCCTCTTGCCTGCTCCACTGAAACTCAGCTGTCATTCATCCTGCAATGTCACTTTGATGCTTCCAGTGTAGGTTTGTTAACTTCACATAATTAAGAATGCTTAACTGAAACCCTATATGTGTCTACTCAAAACTAAGGGCTCATCTACACAAGCCAGGATACGCTGGCTCCCTGCTGGTGTATCCTGGCCACAGATCAGGCCAGTTGTTCCCCTTTTACCACCTCCAAATGGTCCAGAGTCCAGACATGCCAGCCTGTCACTGCAGCCACCACCATCACCATCTCCCTTGCTGTCTCAGAAAGCGGCCCACAACATGCGACCAAGGCCCCTGCATGTGACCAGCCTTGGTCACATGCTGTGAAATGCCTTCCTGCCAACTGGGAGAGTGAGGCTGACTGGCAGCAGCAGCAAGGGCTGGCCTGCTGGGATGGTTTCCTATGGTCTCATGGGGCTTGATCTGTTCCTTCCCAGCAAGAACAGATTTAAAAAGGTATTATTTTAAAATGCATTGGGCCCTACCCCATCTAAGCCCCATATCTGCCCTGGGGTGGTGAGGACTACCCAGGGGCAGAACGGGACAAATGCCTTGCACCATCAGGACTGCAGGGCTCTAAAACAGGGGCAAGATGGGGTATATTGCCCATCTAGATAAGCCCTAAATCCCACTGATTTACACTGGGCTCACTTCAGCCAAATGGTGCATGATTGCAGCCTTCCTATGGTTTACTTACCCATTACCATCTATAAATCAAAAAAACACTTTTATAAGTGCAGTTATGTTGATAAAAGATCAGTATAAGAGCAGGGCTTTCCAGTGTATATTTAATAAGGATGTGAAAGTTTACTTCACTTTAGTAACCGTGGCCTGGCTCAGAGGATCACAGTGGATCACTTAAACCATGGTTTAGGACAGAGTTTGGAAATGCAGGTTAACAAACCCAAGAAACTAGCTACTGGTATGGTTTCCAATAAGCCCAGCAGCAGTTTGTCACCATTATAGTTACAGTTTTAAGGCTTAATCAATACATCTACATGACACTTGTTTGCTGGTATTGTGAGCACTTGAAACCTCGTGCCATTGTTCTCTTATGATTTTGGCATCAATGCCAAAACACATTCGGGTGTGAACATGAAAGCCAGGTAGGGGACACTTTTTTTATGAACCTCCCCGGTTTACTTTTAAGTTTTAAAGTGTGTTTTTGTGCTTGTGTGTACGTTTTGTGTCTTTCTTTTGGTGTATTATTAAAATTTACTGCACTCGCATCTTCTTGCGAGAATCGGTGAGATCCTAACTGTTGCTGCTCGCTAGGAAGGGTTTTTAACAACAATTGCATTATATGTTGATTTTAATTTGTATTGATTTAATAATGTTTTAAAGGGGGGAAGGGATTTTGAGTTGTTTTATATTATGTATTATTTTACTGTTGTAAGCCGCCCCGATTGTTCGCAGAGGGGCGGGATATAAATAAATAAATATTATTATTATTATTATTATTATTATTATTATTAAACGCAGAAGTAAACAGAGCTCCATTCATGCTCTGTTTATGCTGGGGCTGCCGTTTAATGCTACAGAAGGTAGGTCTAAAAGAATGGGTTCTTTTGCCAGCAGAAAAACAATTGAAAATATGGTGGGAAGGAAACGTTTGGGGGGGTTCGTCTGATAAAGTCCAATAACTAAAAAACAGTTCCCTGAGACTGTAAATAATGTGGAACTCGGGTTTATTCTAAAGTGAAAGTGAAAAATTTTACTCTCTTCCTCTGGTGCACAACAGAATGGAAAGGAGAGGGGAGGTGCAAGTCTGAGATTTGACACATCTGTTCTCTGTCAATAGGAAAACTAGGTTTAATGGGGGGTTGTCTAAATACTCCTCATAGAATTAGAGGAGAATACAATTTGTCTTAATGGAATCCTGCATCCATTTGCTGTATTCGAAAGGAGAGGGGCCAAATACTCCATATATTCCGTGGGAAAAGCCTTCGCGGCTTTTCCCATATTTTTAAAAATAACGCGTGGGAATGTGCACTATTACCCATTAGGGCAACCTGTTTGCATCACTGTGCATTCTCAGAGTGGACAGCTGATTGGTCGGATGTATACAGGGGGTGGAGCTTGCTAGCGAAGCAAGCGCCCAAAACCACCATGTTGGATTTTCACTGTAGTGATTGTGCACTATAACGAGAAGATAGCCTTTTTTTGTTTGTTTGTTTGCTTCTTTATTAAAGTAGAAAATCACATTTTGGATTTAATTTGTTTTTAACTGTTCAGTGGCAGCAACTCAAGGTAAATAAAAACGTGAATAATT
This sequence comes from Gambelia wislizenii, assembly GCA_030847615.1. Lineage (NCBI taxonomy): Eukaryota > Metazoa > Chordata > Lepidosauria > Squamata > Crotaphytidae > Gambelia > Gambelia wislizenii. The sequence goes on from JAUMIR010000002.1 coordinate 193,781,182, forward strand.
CACTCATGCCCACCATCTTGATTCGCAGGCATCCCTGTTGAAGCATCAAAGTTGGATAGCTTTGCATGAATGTAATCTTCAAATAAAACCTGTTAAGACAAATAGAAGCTGCTGCAAATTGGCATTACTGCACACCAATCCACATTTTATTGCTTCGTATAGACAAGCTCAACGACAATACCTAATTCTCCTTTATGTTAGCATTACAGTTACTACCAATGTAACAGTCCCCTTCCCTCCAGTTTTAAGCAATGTAGTGAATAGGGTGGTTATGTGCTTTGGCTTGCATGGTCCACTGAGATAAATGGCTCTGAAGCTAGTCTTTGCACTTCTGTTCTAAGTAGGACTACATCTGGATCTTAGCCAATTTGTTTTGGAGAGCCCCTATGACATAGAGCCCCTATGACCATCTCCTTCTAACCACCAAACCTAGTCAGCTTTGTAAACAAACAGTCACCTCCTTTTTTAAAGTAGGGGTAAAGAAGCTTTTTTTTTCTTCAGCAAGGCTAACTCCAATTTGCTGCTGCTGCTGTTGTTGTTGTGTGCCTTTAAGTCATTTCTGACTCTTGGTGACCCTAAGCTGAAACTATTGGGGGGGGGGGGTTATTGGCAGAATTTGCTTAGAGGAGGTTGTTCAGAGGACATTTGCCCTTACCGACCTCTGAGGCTCAGACAGTGTGACTTGCAAGTGGATTTCCATGGGGAAGGGGGGATTTGAACCCTGGTCATCCAGTGTCCTAGTCCAACACTCAAATGACTGTACCACACTGGCTCTCAAGTCTTTCAACTCCAATTTACCAAAACTTATTTCAACAAGTGTTGCCCTACTGTTCCAAGATTGAACAGTGACTAGTTGAGGGGCTTGCAGGGGTGTAACTTTTGGAGGAAAGTTATTCTAGTGATAAAACTGTCCAATTTAGAGATAGTGATATTAACTGCATTTAGTTCCGGAATTCTTATTCTGCATTCTTTGAAAGCAGGAAATAACCCTCCAGATATAATCTCACAGAAACATTACTGTGCTATTGTGCAACTTCTTTAAGACCTTGGCAAGTGTTTCTGTTGAGTTCTACTCTCTTAAGCTTTATATACAAGGGAAAAAATATTATGATATGGTGATATCAGTGCATTAGAAGGTAGCAATAATGAATCTGTAGAAGCACTTGGCTTACTCTAGGTAGGCATCAGTATTGTATACCAGAAGGATTCGGAACTCTTTGGTCTTCCAGATGTTTTGGACTAGAGCTCCCACAGTCTCTTACCATGCTTGAGCCAGACTGATGAGAGCTGTAGATCAAAACATCTGGAGGGTCAAAGGTCCCCCAATTCTGCTATAGATTTGTGTAGATTTTCATGACGCTTAATACATGCACATATATACACTTCTTTCAGCTCCCTTAGCCATTAAAAAAAAGCACCATCTGAGCTGTTAACTAAATTCTGTGTTCAAAAGGAAACTGAGCCTGGAGGCCCATCTACAGGAAGGGGAAAAATCCAAAGTAGCTCCTAGTATTGGCATCTCACAGCAGCAGAGACATGTCTAAATCATTTTTCTGGCCTTGGAAGCTCCCATAAGCCTTGCATTCCTGATGGTGGCCGCAAGTGATTTACTTGCATTAGTTTTCACTGTTTTTTTTTTTAAGTCATCCCAGGGTGCTCTGGTGTGATAGAGCAAGAGATTGCTAAGGTGAAAATCCAACATGGCAGCAGTGGGCGCTTGCCCTGCTAGCAAGCCCCACCCCTGCTCTCACCCGGACAATCAGCTTTGTGCTTCCCTTCAAATTTCCTGTCATTCAATAGTCCAAACAAGCAGGAATATGCACCCCCCTTGCAGTTTTTGAAAAAGTATGGGAAAATCTGCGAAGGCTTTTACCCTGTTGTTTTTGCTGTTTTGGGCCCCCCTCCTTCTGAATAGTGTGGATTGATGCTGGATCCCATTTAGATAGGTAGGATTCCCAGTGAATTCCAAGAGGGATAGTTTTACCATTTAGACGGGCCCGCAATATATCTTTTGGGGGCAAATCTGTATCTGCTTATTTTGTACAATTTATTTATGGCAAGGGGCAAAGAAATATGAGGTCACATAGTGGTTTGTTTGTTGAGCTAGGACTCAGAAACACCAGGGTTCAAATCCCCCCCAGACATGGAAACCCACTGTGTGCCTTGGCCAAGTCACACACTCTCAGCCTCAGAAGAAGGCAAGGGCAAACCCGCTCTGAACAAATCTCTCCAAAAAATCTGATGATAGGTTCACCTTAGGGTTGTCATAAACCAGAAATTATTTGAAGTTACAAACAAGAACAAGTAGTTCTGTGATCACACTGGCTGGAGGATTCTGGGAATCAGAGTCAAACCACATACACACATCCCAGGGTTCTAAGATTCCAATAGGTATTGTCCTTGGTAACACACATTCAACTTAACCTTCACAAACTTAAAACCTTGAAACATTCTTTAAAACGCACCCCACTCCACAATCCAATGAGACAATAATTTATTCTGGAGTGACTACCCAGTTCCCCACACTGGCAGAATTATTCGTCAAATATTGCCAGCCTTCAGGGTTCCCAGACTGAAAACTGGAGAGGGTTCCTATACCTTCAATGGTTGCATAGGAGAGGGAATTTCGGTAGGTGTTGTTTATTATCTGGTTGCAGGACAAGCAACAACTGCTGAAATTCCTTCTTCTACACAACCATTAAAAGTGCAGGAGCTCTTTCCAGTCTTCAATCTGGCAACCCTACACAGCTGTTGGTCATCACTATGAATCCTTGTTTAAGACTCTTAGAGGCTCGGGGATTAAACTTTGCTCAGTCTACACAGATTTGTTAGGAGGACCCATCTTAAATGGTTCCAGATGCATTGAACAGAAGAACCAAGACTGCCAAATATATTTCACCCGTTTATAAACTTGCCAGTGTTGGAATAATGCTGGAAAGATTATAGTGATCCTCCACTACAGTCCCCTGACAAAACATTTAATAACGAGTTCACTTCCCCAGCGTATTGAACAAATCTCTACTTCCAAAAACATAGGAACTCAAGAACGCATTCCCAAATGCCTGTGGCAGTTTTGCACCTTAATAAAATCATTTCCCAGCTTCTGCAGTTCATTAAAGGCACAGTTCTCAAACCTCTGTCTCCTGTCCTCAGCAAGCACCACTTGACACACAATAGCATGGGTTCTTATCTAACTTGTGGATATTTTCAGTGTTTCCCAGTTGTCTGCACTATGGGAACTAAGATAATGTAAGGCTGTTTATAGGAGGAAAACTTCCTCTCTTCTCTTCACCCAACCACCCTTGCACCTGTACCCTACCCAAGCATCCCTGAGAGGGGAATCAGAGTTCCCTTCCAAACAAAGGCTGAGCAGTGGGTTGCTGGGGAAGGAGGGGACAACACACTTTCCTCCAATTAACTTCCTAAAGAGAACTTTTCTTAGGATCCAAATCAAATTTTGGCTGAGTGCCCCTCCTCCAACAGTTCCCAATGCCCATCCTACATTGTTCAGCAGAACCCACAACTTCACAAGGCTGCAAGGTGGGGAGAGAAATAGGGTGAGGAAGGAATAGCAGACTTTCCTCCCATGAATTTCCTCAAGTTATTTTAGGATCCAAGTTTATGTCCTCAAAAGGCTTCAAGGGGAAAGGCCAAGGGGAAGACCAAACCACACTAAAAGATAACCTGTCTACATTTGTCCAGCTGCATTTGTCTTGAAAGGCAAAAGACTGGGCTTAGGATGGAATCAATCAGAGATGGAATTTCATGCATCAGAATCCTGGGCTTTCCAGCATCTGGTTTTTATCAATTTTAATTGTGAATGTTATGCCATTGCAAATAATAGATTTGCAAAGCCTTGAAACAATGCACAATAATATTTTTTTCTGATGCCAAGCTTGGATTCGCACGACTGTTTTCTCCCACTGTGAGGCGGTTTCCCCCCCTTCCACCCATCTGGTGTGGAAATCCACTTCCAGGGTGTCTGAAAGTGTTGCTCCATGGCCATCATTCAACACAACAGCCTGATGCTAATAGAGCTGAACGTCAGGAGAAGGAAAAATCGTAGAACAGATGGACAAAGTTTGCCTACAAAGAAGGTTTTCAACAGGCTTGGCATCAGAAATTTTGAGCTGGGATGGACAACATAGATAAAGGAAAAGTAGGTGAGATAAATACCTTATGGCCAGTCAGTATAATCAGCTGTGCATCTTCCACCCAGAAATAAATATACCAGCAGGAAGGGAAGCATGGCCCTGTGAGATCATGTGCCTGTGTATCCCTGCTTTGGACAGCATGGAGGCCTTTTGGGGTCCCTAGGCTTCCATGGACTTCCTCTGAAGCCTAGTTTTGAAGGGATTAGTTCCCTCACTCCATTCCCAAACTTAAGGCTGTGAGTTCTGTTGTTTGTTGATGGATCCAAAACAGCACTCTTCACACACGAGGGAGGTATCCGCAGACTTGGAGAAACCTCAAGGTTTGCAGAAGTACAACAGCCTTTAAAGGGGGAAACACCAAGGAAGAAGAAATTTGTAAACATAAGTATGCTCAGTAGGGACAGCATGTTGACTTAAAAGGGAAGGGGGGCACAAAGGAAGACCAGCATAAACTCGTGGCTCCAATTTTCATGGAGTAGTGGATCTGCTCCATGTTTTAGTCTGAAGTTTAGCTATCCAAGGTGTTAAATGCTATCTCCCAAATAGGTTCAGCATGTAGGTTAGCTCCTTCAGAGTTTGAACCCAAAGCCAGAACAGATTCACCACCACCCCCAATATGATTGGAGCCACTCTGAGGCAAGATACATGATGAGGAGAGGATGGAATGGATGGATCAAAACTATTACAGCAGCTTCGTGGCATGGTTAGGGTCCTGAAACAAAGGCATACTGCTACACTTTGTTGCAGGTCCCATTTGTACTCATCTAATATGTATATCTATAGGAACTGACAGCAGTCTTCCTCAGCCTGTGCTGGTTCTCTGCCCCATTTCAGACAGTGATCATAATGGAATGCAGCGTGAGTCATTCCATTTGTATGTGCTGACATGCATTATATAAAAGTATAGGGAGCTGCCTTCCTCCTAAGTCAAGCTAATGGTCCATTTAGCCCAGTGCTGTGCAACCTGACTGGCAGTAACTCTCCAGAGTCTCAAGTAAACATTCTTCTCAAGATGTCAGATTCGATATTAAAACTGTGTGTATGTGTTTGTGTGTGAGAGAGGAGGGTTGGGGAAACTGCAATTTCAGTTCAGGCTTCTCCCATGCCGCAACAGGAAACTATGTGGCTAGTCTGTCATCTGAGTGCTACATGGTGATGGGAAGTTTCAAATCCCTTGCCTTACTCACTCTTCTTAGAGTTGTTTTTATATATATATAAAAAGAAGACTTTGTAGATTATCAAACAACTACACTGTTATAGTGCTATTATTCGACTTTAACTGCTGTGGCTGCCTCATGTGGAATTCTGGGCTTTGTAGTTTAGTGAGGCCTAAGAGCTCTCTGGCTGAGAATGCTAAATGCCCCTCCCTAAACTGCAAATCCCAGGATTCCACAGGAGGCTGCCAGAGCAGTTAAAGTGGAATAATAGCGCTATAGCAATGTAGTGTGATAATCTCCTCTGAGTGGACAGCTCTTGGAAAAGAGCAGATTTCTCCAATGGGGAGCCCCCAGATGTGATTGGGGATGGACTCAGTTGGAGTCAGTACATCTGGAGGGCACCACACTTGGGAAAGCTGAAATGCAGAAGGGTTGTCCTTTGTAAAGCAGGACTAGTGCTAACTCTTAATGTGTATACAGAACTGAAAATACAGCCGAGTATCATCTCATCCAACTATCTGTCCTGAGCTGAGGCAATTAATTAATTATTTTCTGATACTAAAGGCAGCAGTGCTCAGAAATGTTACTTTCTAGAGCAAAGGCAGGAACTCCAGCATGAAACAAAAGAAACGTTGAAATCCAAATTTGTTAACTGAATCATCACAGCATGTGTAGGAGAAGTTCAGCAACTAAGCCATGCTGGGACATCTCTGCTTAAATTTCATGTGAACCATGAATCAAAAATGGATGTGGCATAGACACTGTGGTAAAGACTCACGAGAATCATTGGGCTCTTCCAGATTGTTCTACAGAAGCATGCCTTCTCATGATATAGCTCCTTTGCTTTTCCCAGTTGCTGTTGCTTCCATGTCCACTCATTCCATTATTTTTAGGGGCTGCTGGTAGAGATTTCTTATATAGTTGTCACTTCATATTCTCTGGGGTTTGGTTCCAGGACCCCCCTGTGGATACCAAAATCTGTAAATACTCAAGCCCCATTATATGAAATGGCATAGCAAAATGGTGTCCCTTATACAGTTGTCCCTTCACATTCGCTGGGGTTTGGTTCCAGGACCCCCCGTGAATACCCAAATCCGTGAATACTCAAGTCCCATTATATGCAATGGCAGAGCAAAATGGTGTCCCTTATATAAGATGGCAAAATCAAGGTTTGCTATTAGGATTGTTATTTTTTTAAGAATATTTTTCAAGCCATGAATACTTAAATCCATGGATACCAAATTCGTGAATATGGAGGGACAACTGTATTTGGACTGAGACTCCTCCAAAGTATATTTTAGATCTGGGACACAGGTAACTGTGGGTCTGCTCTTTGATATTTTTTTTTTAAGTCTTAAAGTGCCATTTCACTGATCCACTGAGACACTAAATGCCATTTCACTGATACAAATGCTATTTCACTGATCCACTGAAGTACTTAAACTTTTTTAAAAATAGAAGATAACATTTAAAAGAGAAAAAAGAACAAAGGACCCCCCCCCTTTTGTTGTTCCAATATCTCTTGGAATTAAAAAGAAACCCATTCAAGGGGTTTAAATAAATAAAATGTTGCTGATGGTGCTAGGAACTGCCAGAAAATGGTCCAAGACTACAGAAATGTCAGTTAGATATTTTTAAATACTTCAAGAACAATAGCAACAAATACCACAACCTCCTAATACATCTGTCCAGCTCAGCTTGACACAGGAAGCTATTCTTACATCACATGCACCCATTAATTCATACTGTTCTAGTTTAGAACTGTACACACTGACTGGCAGCAACTTTCCAGGGTTTTAGACAAAGCTTTCCCAGCTGTGCCTGGAGGAACAAAGGTAGGGAACCTGGGCCCTTTTGTATGCTAACAGTGTACTCTGATCTTGACCTCTGAATCTTGGCATTACGGACCTCTATTTTAAAATGGCAAAGCACAATTTTGATATTTAGCAACAGCAGTCAGCTCTGCAGATGGCACATATTTCATTGCCACCAAAACAAGGTCTGCTCCAGAAAGGTGTCAGGTACTAAATTATGATCTTTCTAGAGTCCCCAATTTAAACATTAAGGAGGGTTGTTTTCTTTTTATTTTATGTTCAGTGCTGTTCTCCAACACACTGCCCCCAACATTTTTTCTGGTCTTTTTCTACCCAAGGCCTGAAGGAAGTAGACATTTTGACTGCAGCTGCTCTGAATCAAGAGCAAGGGGAGGGGGACTGGAGTCCAGACAGAGCCATTTTGTACTTTACAAAAGGGCCTGAGGAAAACTGTCAGGAATATACAGGAGGGGGTCTAGTTTTGCAGTCCCAATTTAGCCAAGCAGCAAAGAAAGGCATCTGTTGAAATCATCCGTTGTTTTCATGTTTGCAATATTGTTTCTGTCTGCTTTTTCTCTATAATAGAAAAGGTATTCCACAAGGGTATCAGGTTTGCACTCCCCGCTGTTGTTATTTTTACAAAAGTGTCTGCCCAGAGATTGTCCGGCTACCTGTTCTCCTGAAAAGAGGCCTTCTCTGGGGACTCTGTATCAGGGCCGCCTGTCTTCCTGGCAGAAGAACCAAAGGTAGGCTGCTGAGCTTGCTTACAGAATAAAATACAAGACAATCTTGGCCTGAACACTTGATGCCCCTACAGATATGCACCTGGAAGTTGGAAAGCAGTAAAAAGCAAACAAATCCATATGCACAAACTCCTTATTCTGACAAAATCAAACTGGACAGACTAGCATTTGGATTTAATTTGGAAAGAAGTTAAAGAAAACAGGAAGGGGGGGAAGCAAAGCAGCTCCCCCCTACACACTATTTGTTCCATTTCATCTTACAAACAATTTAATTGGCCTCCCCAACTCTCAATCTCTCCTCTTTTTCTTCCTTTTGCTGCCACACACTCTTCACACATCAAAACCTATTTTAGGCTGGCTGATGAATCCCAGATGTCTAGAGAAGGCAGCAGGAGCTACGGTTATTCCATTCGCGGCTTCACACGGCTTTCCTGGCAATCTCCTGTGTGAGATTCAGCCAAGTGGGAAGAGCATAACAAAGTGGGAAATGAAAGAGTCTGCTTCTCACTGGGTGAGAGAGTGTGCCTCTGTGTGTGTGCACATGCATGCAGTGTGCTGGAGGGGGAAGTCAGGAGCTCAAAGAGTGGAGGTGACATAGGAACAGAGGTCTACCTTGTTCTGCTTTCCCCAAGATGAAACTGGAGAGGAGGCAGGTGGATCTAGCAAAGGGTTTGTTGGAAATGCAAACAAGGCAGGGATCAGAGGATGACCCTTGAAACCATGGCTAATATATCCATGCTCTTTTGCTCTGGCACATAGGCAAAGGAAGTGACTGCAGCTGTTCAAGAGTTTCTGACATTTGGAACAGGGAGGAGGGCACAGGAGTATAACTAAAAACTCTGCAGAAATTCTAACTCACTGATGTATTATCTTTTCCAAGCACTCAGCCATGACAAGGGATCCCAGGGGATTCCTCCAAACAAGGCTTTTACTGTGTATGCACTCTCCTTCCAATCCAGTATTGTAGGGGGGGGGGCAGACAACTTCCTCTCCTATTTATAACCTTCCTATGTTTCCCAGTATCAGAAGATTCCCGTTGGCCGCGGCTAGCCAACCAGGTAGTTGGGGATGAGCTTTCGTTAGGCCACCTCGGATTGGCCTTTTTAGTCATCAGCGCGCTTGCAGAAAGCGCGGGATGAGTCCTTCCTGAATCTTTGTTTGCGAAGAAAAGCCAGAGAGAGAGAGAGAGAGATGTTTCCCAGTGGCTTCTTCTAGCTTTTCTCTTATCAAACACACACACAATGTTAAAGGAGCAAGGAAAGAAGGAACAGCTGCACAATTCTTCATCAGTAGCACTAAGAACCACCTGGAGATACTCTGGGTGGCCTTGGGCCAGTCTTATCTCTCAGTATTACCTAGCTTGCAGGGTTGCTATGAGGCTGACATAAGGGAAAGAACCACACACATCATCACCTTGACTTCCTCTCAAGATACCCATGTAAGGAAGAAATAACATGAGCGAGCAAGCAGGTGCCTTTCATAAAACTAAGCAATCTAATTGTGCAGGACATCATCTACCTTTTCAGCCACTGGGTATAAATGACCCTTTATTTTTTTCTTCTTCACCAGTTGTGGTAGACACCCACCTCCACCCCCACCTCCAATAGCTTTTATTTCCACAACAACCCTTGCTGTGAGTTGTGTTAGGCTGACTGTGAATGACTAGTCCATGCTCGCTCTGGTGAGCTTACAGCTGAGAGAAGAGATTCAAGCCTGACTCACCTGGTTCCTAGTCACTATACAACACTCTCCAAACAACAAAAGGGTAGTTCTAGTTGCAAAAGGGCCATTTTTAAAAAGAGTGGGCGCTTTCTCCTAATGCGCTTACCTGAAACCAAAGGAGTGATTCCCACACTTATATACCTTGTTCCAGATTCCGGCATGCAAAAACTCACAGCTTCACTGAATGTATGAATTGTCCTTATTGAAAATAATGTGCCTAAGATGGTATTGGTCAGCATAAAATCCTGTCTGTAGTGTTGGATCTATAATACCTGATACACATACTCCAGCCAGCCCTCGACATTGTGGGAAGGGATGGAATTCAAAGACATAGCTATTGCATTTCTTTTGCATGTCTATGGCTATTCAACAGCCTGCCTGTAAGATCTGTTCCTAGGCACCAGTTCACTCCATGCATCTGAGGAAGTAGACCAAGTCTACGAAAGCTTATGCTACAATTTCTTTCTCTCAGGAGATTATCAGATGCGTCCAAAAAAGTGCAAGAGCAGCACATGAAGCCAACGTTACTATCCTGCAAGTGGGACCTGGTTTCAGATGTCCTCGTCATCATCACATGCTATTCCTGTGCTGCAGCTGTTAGTAAGGTGTTGCTTTTCCTTGATGGGGAGGTCCCGTCAATGAAAAGCAACACCTAACAGCTACAGCACAGGATCAGCACATGATGATGACGGTGGCATCTGAAACTGGGTCCCATTCGCGGGAAAGTAACATCATCCTCACATGCTGCTCTTGTACTTTTTGCTGCGTCTGATATCTCCTGTGTCTCAAAGGTACTACAAAATTCTCTTGCTTATTGTGAGAAGGGAGCAATAAATGTGCATTGTGAACTTAGCCTGCACTAGGGAAACTGAGGAGATTATCAGACATGGGAAAACGTGGCAAAAAAACCATGTCCCAAATCGTGTCAGAAGAATGCAACGATAACAGAAAGGACAACATTATTAGATGCCTGCGTTCTTAGCTGTTCCTGGGGCATAGCACTGGCGTGGGTGAGGCTTCACTTTTTATTGATGGGGCTAAGCCGACAATAAAAAGGACACCTTATTCATGCCTGCGCTATGCTCCCAGAACACTGAAGGGTGACATCGTCTGATAATGTCACCTGTTTCTGCTATTGCGTTCTTCTGACGTGGTTTTTGCCGCATCTGATAATCTCCTGAGTCTTAGTCCACACATGCGGCAGAATGAGATGGTTGAATAAAGTGTAACAGGGCATGTGGTGTGTGTGCTCCATTTTTAAATGCTCCTCCATACAAAAAGTCTCCATTGATTCTTAAGAGTGCCTTCAAAAATAAACCTGTTGACTTTGCCATTTGCTTGATTGCGCTGGATGTAATTGTGCAGTAATTGTGGTGAAAGGTGACCCAGAGCTGACGGATAACCCACCCTGGAGAGTCAGAGGTGGCATAGCACTTGGGCCCCAATGTCTGAACCTCCCTTTTGAGACCAGTTCCCTCACCCCCTCTGACCCAGAATCTCAATGCACTTTTCTCAAACTGACCTGGCTCCCCCTTCTTTCTTTTTCTCCTTAACTGCTTCACACAGGTTTTTTGTCAACTTCCCATCTGCCAAGCATTACTTCAGCCAGTTCAAGCACATGGAGGACCCACTAGAGATGGAAAGGAGTCTGCAGCTGCGTAAACATGCCAGACGGGTGATGGGGGCTATTAACAGTGTGGTGGAGAATATTTATGATTCAGAAAAGGTCGCTTCTGTTCTAGCATTGGTGGGCAAGGCACACGCTGTCAAGCATAAAGTCGAACCAGTCTATTTCCAGGTAAAGACAAATTGCCAGACCTTTGGTCATAAACATAATAAAGGAAAACCAAATGGCATCTCTCTCTCTCTCTCTCTCTCTCTCTCTCTCTCTGTGTGTGTGTGTGTGTGTGTGTGTGTGTGTGAAGCAGAGAAGTGTTTCCCATCCAAACTACCCCAAATGAAAATAAATGAATAAAGGATTTGATTAATTTGTGACCCGCATCCAGATTGTCACAGATCAGTAATTCTTCAATCACAATCATCTTAGAATTCAAATAGACAGCTGTATTAAGCTCTTTTAGCATAAAAAGAAATAAAGGAAACCAGTAACATCTTTGAGACTACCTGGGAAGAACAAATTTCTAGCAACATGAAAGTTTATGCTAGAAATATCTTCTTCCCAGTTAGTCAGTCTCAAAAGTGCTACTGGATTCCTTCAGTTAATTTAGAATGCCTATTAAGAGGTATTAAACAGAACACACATACACACAAATGACAGGGAGTATTTTTTGTGAGCTCCTTTTCTGCCACAAATGCAGGAGAGCCCCAAATATAGCAACTTTTACACCAAAATGGAATTTCAAAAATTTGACAGAACTCTAATCCAAAAACAAGCCAAGGGCAGATGAGGGGAGTCATCCATAGTTAACTTTTCAGTTCCCACTCAGATTCTGATCCAATATTTAATCAATTCCCCTATAATTAATTTTTTCTTTTCACCAATTACTATGGCCTCCACAAATTATTTTTTTAAAAAATTAAATGGTCATGATTCCATTTGGGAGAAGAAATCAGGGCTCAAAAACAGGATAGAGAAGAAAAAGGAAAGAGGCCAAGGAAGGAGATGAGCAGTGGGGAAGTAAAAGGAAGGAACATCAGGTTTAGGGAGTGCATCAGGGGAGGAAAAAGATGGAGCAAGGACTGGGGCAGTGCAGAGGAAACAGGGAGACTTGAAATAGGATGGGGAAGTTTACAAATTCTTTAGCCTTCTCTGCCAAAGAGTGCATATGCCTCACCAAACTACAAATCCCAGGGTTCTATAGGAAGGAACCATGGCAAATAAGCCAGATTCAAACTGGATTATTTGTGTAGTGTGGATTTGGTTTAGCATCAGCTATCTGTCTGGCACAGTGATGGGTAGGAAAACATGTACGAATCAAGAGAAGCCAAGCCACACACCCAGCCTCACCCCCACGACCCATCTCCACTACAAAGTAGGATCTCCTCCAGCCCAGATAATTTAATGTTTGGCAGTGTAGTCAAGGCATTCTTCTCTCTTTCTCTCCTCCTCAAAATCTTTCTCCATCCCTTTCCCACCCACACTGCAAACACACTCTATCCTATTTTCCCCTCTTCCTGGAGGAAAATAATCCCCATCCCATGCAGTTAGGTTTAGGGAAAAAACCTTCCATTGGTATTAATTACATTTTTGAAAAGCTTGAGTTGCATATGATTGCAGTGCATGGAGAAGGGAAGGGTAGCCCTCCAACCCCCATCCCCTCCAACATTTCACAGATGAAAACCAGGAAATGTGTGGCCAAGCAACATCAGAGTGTGGTCAAGATGGCAAAAGTTATTAATGAGGAAGAACAGACAAGCTAGGAGAGGCTGTAGCAGTTTACATTTGCCTCGGCCTACAGGGCAGTACAAGATTCCATCCTCTCCTCCCTGCTGAGTTAATTTAGTACATACTGCTTTTGCAGTCTGAACTCAGTTTGCAGCAATAGGAGTAGGCTGATAACAAAATGGAAAGTGGAAGGAAGAGACAGAAAATGGGACATTTTAAAAGCAGCTAGAAAGTGGAAGACGAGGATTAATTGGGATTGCCCCTGCAAATCAGGACAGTTTGAGGCTATACATTTCAAATTGTCCCTTCCTCAAATTGACACAGTCATGGTGGGAGCAAACTCCTCTTCAGTTTGTACTAATAGCTGGTCACTGCCCTTGAAAACTGATCCAGGGCTCTGGAAAACTGATTCAGGATTTGGGCCTTCACAGCAACATCCTTGGCTCCATCTGCAAAAAAAAAGTAGAAGAGGAAGGAAATAGGCACTTTTCATATGCCACGTCTGCTTTTCTTCTCAGGTTATAAATCATGGGGGTGGGAGGGAAGAACTAAACTCAGTGTAGATTATGTAAAATTCCACTCAATAAACAAGAAAGCATGTTTATATTAATGCTTGGATTACAAATTGTGTATACGAAGCTTGAGTCTCCCTTATCTGAAATGCTTGGGACCAGAGGTATTTTGGATTTTGGAACACTTGCATATACATTATGAGATATCTTGGAGATGGGAGCCAAGTCTACACACAAAAATCATTTATGTTTCATATATTGTATACCTTATACACATAGCCTGAAGGTAATTTTATACACAATATTTCAAATAATTTTGTGCATGGAACAAAGCTTGTGTACACTGAACCATCAGAAAGCCAAAGTATCACTATCTCAACCACTCATATGGACAATTTTGGATTTTGGAATATTTCAGATTTCGGAATTCCTGATAAGGGAGATTAACCTGTATGTATATCTTGGGCAGGGAGGGAAAGGATGTAACAAAATTACAGTTGTTCCTTCATATCTGCTGGGGTTTGGTTTCAGGACCAACCCCCCGGTGGGTACCAAAATCCATGAATACTCAAGTCCCATTATATGCATTGGCATAACAAAATGGTGACCCTTATATAAGATGGCAAAATCAAGATTTGCTTTGTAGATTGTTATTATTTTTTAAAGAATATTTTCAAGCCGTGAATACTTAAATCTATGGATACCAAATCCATGGATACAGAGGGACAACTGTATATAGATGTTACAATCTTAAACAAACGTGTAGAAGAAAAATAAGTATAGGTATTTAGTGTTCAGAGCCAACACTGAAAGTGGAGATTCAGTTGAAAAAAAATGTTGAATTCACTGAAGCAATCTGTTGTGGATTCTCAGAATCATTGTTCCATTTTGTTGAACTAATCTTTGCAGGTTCCAGGAAATGTGAAATCCCAGTCTATTGACTCTAATCAACAAATCAATACATACTTTTGTAGAGCAGTCTTCAGTTTACTAAGATTTCTTTCCACTAACACTCAGAAGCCATTTGTTTGTTGAGCTCACACAGGCTACAAGTGTACACTAAATTCTTACGTTTATATTCATTCCAGCTGGTCTGTTTGAATTGTCATGCTTTACGCTTCAGGTCTGAAAATTGGTTTCTTTCAGTATGCATAGAAGAGATGCAAGCATGTGAGGAAAAGGACCAAAGGGACTGAATTGCATCCATACTGCAGAGTAGGACAGCCAAGGTTGAATAACGTATCTTCCCATGAGATCTCACTGGTATTGTTGGTCCAATGCTACAAGGAAGTAATTGCAAGTTTGCCATTTCCCATGTCAAACAAGTCTATTTTCCTGGCCCAACATCTCGTGTCTCTCTCAACTTCCTTGAAGGAAAAGTGTGCAATTGCACATGGTAATCTCTAGAGATCCTTAATTTGTGGTTGCTTTCAGAAAGGCTGAAAGGCAGATATTGGGCTTGTCTAGACCAGCCAGAATATGCTGTCTTCCATACAATGTATTCTGGTCCCAGAGCTGGCCTGTCCCCCCGCCCCACAGCCCGGCCCTGTTACTGAGATGAAATGGGTGGAAGTCCCTTTAGATTCTGGCCTATATCTATGTGCACATAACTGGCATAAATACATACTGTTACCTTGTTAATCACAGCATACATCTAGCTTATCCTCCTCTGTTGTCTCCCAGGTTGGAGTTTGGATTGTGAGCTCTTCTGAAGCATGCTCATGATCTCATAACAACAAATATGACAGACATGTTCTTCCCTAACTTGGTGCCCTCTGGATATTTTGGACTGCACTTCCCATCATCCTTGACCACTGGCTGTGGTGAATGTTGCTTATGCCAACTTTAACCCAAAACATTTACAGGGTACAGGGGCCAGATGGGAAGTTGACAAAAAAAGTGAAGTATTGTGTACATCATAGCATGGTATCAACCTATCCAGTGAAGAGTTTTGTACCAAGGAATGAAACAACTGCTGGCCCTATTTTTGTTTCCAAGAACAGCAAGTTTCCCATAGTTTGGAGGGGGGGGGGTTAAAATGTGGAAGTAGGATCTGACAAATGTTTCAAAACAAGAAAATGGATGTGTGTTTGTCTCCTATGAGGTGGAGGAGGGATTGCTTTTCAGCTTCCACCACACATTTCCCTTATCTAAGAGAATCCAATATACTCACTTTCATTTTAAGCCAGAAATAACTAGTAGCGTAATTAACATTAATAGATGCTGAATTGAGGGCTTATCTATATGAGGCCAAAAAAAAAAAAAAGGAGTGCCTCGTAGTAATGGCATTTTGCATGCAATTGTCTTAATGGTGTTTTGTCCCCATAAGCTTCACATGCACGATGGTGGCCATGAGTGATTTACTCATGTTTGTACTTACCTCAATTTGCCACCACCAGACTTAAAAAAAAAATGTCCAAGGTGTGATAGAGCAATTTTTTGATTTAACAGAAAAGGAAAAGAAAACACCACCCTGTTTTCTCACCTTAGCACTCGTTCACTAAGACGAAAATCCAACATGGTGGCAGTGGGCACTTGCCTTGTTAGCAAGCCCTGCCTCCCACGCTCACCCAGCCAATCAGCTTTGTGCTTCCTTGCCTATGGGAAAGCAATTCATATCAAATTGCTTGTCCCAACACGCATGAATGCACGTTCCCCTCATTGTTTTTTTTTTTTAAACCAGGCTGCGTAGGTTTTTCCTGCAGTTTTTTTTTTTAATGTTTTGGGGGCCCCTGCTTCCCAATATGGCAAAACAATATGGAATGCCATTAAAACAAGTAGGATTCTCCTTACATTCTGTGAGAAGCATTTTCACCATTTAGACAACCCCTCAGTTTCTGAAGGCACCTGAGGGTCATTTTAAAAATTACTGTACAGTCAAGACACTCTCGTTAGTGCAAAATACAACTGCTAGAGAACTAACTGGGACCTCTCAGTGAGCCATATCTCATATGTGTTGGGGGGGGATTCTTTTAACTACTAAGTTAAAAGCCCTGTTTCCAAGCCCTGTTCACAAGGCTCATGCTTACTTTTCAAAGCCTAACTGGCTTCCTTACCACCCTGTCCACTGGTAACCCTCCACCAACTGAGATGAATGGTGGCCAGGGAAAAGACTGTGGAATTCTCTACTTATGCAATTCTCCCTAGAGGTTCTCACCTGGTACCTGCCTTAACCTCTTTCCAGGACCAGGTGACAAGAAAGTCTCTTTCCCCAGGCTTCATAAAGAAGGTCTACAATGGATGAACAAAATCAGAACTTATTGGATAAAAAGTCAAACCAGCAATAATAATGGCAGCTACAACAACAGTCAGTTTTATATGACTTTTTGCACTAGATACACTGTATTATCAGACTGTTTTGTAATGGATGTTGTGCCACAGGCAAATAAAACTATTTTATTGGCATCTCCCAAGCTTTTGCTGAAAAGCTTGATTATCTGAGGGCTTGTCTACACAATCAAATACAGCAGGACCCCCATATCCACTGATTCATTCTCCACTGGTTCAATTATCCACAGGACACAAAACAGCACACCTACCATAGAGTCTTCCTAGAAAATGTGTCCTCTCTAGCCATTTTCTAGGTCCTCCAAGGCAACCCTATGGTATTTTAAACCGGAAGTCCCATTATTTTCAATGACGTTGGCTATTATCCACGGTTTTTACCCCCCAGAACCAATCCCCAGTGGATATGGGTGTCCTACGGTACTCCGAATCCCCATGAGAATGCCCCGAATCTGGGGCAATTCAGCCACATGTCGCATGCCCAGATTCACAGCATTTGGGGGAATCTTACCTAGATGGGCGAATTTGGGCATGCAAATTCCCAATGTGGGCAGAAGTGGCTGGATTGCCCCAGATATGTGGGATTCAAGGTTTTCTGCATATTTTTGTCCGCCACCCCAGCTGCTGCCACCATGAACAATTGTAAAGCTCTGGAGGCAGTTCCCAGTCGAAGGGAGTTTTCTCCCTTCCCCTTGCTTGGCAGCGCTGCCTCTGCCTGCTCTCTACTTGCCTGTCACTTCCTTCAATTGCTTCTGTTGCTTTTTTCAAGTGCCTCTTCCTGCAGTGGGCAAGCAGGCAGAAGCAGTGCTGCCGAGCCAGGGGAACGGAGAAAAACTCGCCTTTCAGCCAGGAACTGCCTCTAGAGCTTTAAATTATGATTGAGGTGGCAGCGGCAGCCAAAACTCCGCAGGGACAGTGAAGACAAGGCATTGGACAAAATTTGGCAGGGATAATAGTGAAGACAAGGTACTGTGGAGAATAATAATGCACGGGGCTTTGCAGGGAATGCGGGGACATGCAGACAAAACTCCATTCAGAGTTTTTTGCCCCTCATGTAGACAAGCCCTGAGTGTATTACTGCTTTTACTCCACTTATTTAGTTGTAGGTTTCATTATCCTACTTTAATTTGTAACCCACCCTGCTTGCTAATCAGCATGTTGAAGGGCAGCACAGATGCCTTATTAGTAATTTTCAGCTATGACAGCAAGTAGCCAATGAAATTGAATACAAATGTATTGATAGTACCTATGTTGTTTTAACGTTAGGGACGCTGGGAAATTTGTCCTAACTGATTGCTGCTTCTTCTCCCAGATTCTCACTGGTGTTATACTTGAAGTGCTTGCAGAAGAATATACCAATGAGTTCACCAATCCAGAGGTTCAGAGAGCCTGGGCAAAGATGAAGACCCTCATCTGCACTCACGTGACTGCCGCGTACAAGGAGGTGGGCTGGGTGCAGTATCCAAACTCCACCATGTGAGCGGACCAGGGAAACTGGGCAGGGTGGGGTTCGTGTGGGTTTCCTTCAAGGCTTTATTTCCTGCTATCCCTCCCTACACTTTCAGTAGACTAGTAGCTCTATAGCTT
Organism: Gambelia wislizenii; assembly: GCA_030847615.1. Classification (NCBI taxonomy): domain Eukaryota; kingdom Metazoa; phylum Chordata; class Lepidosauria; order Squamata; family Crotaphytidae; genus Gambelia; species Gambelia wislizenii. Next base: position 193,799,502 of record JAUMIR010000002.1, read on the forward strand.
AACAGGAAGGATTCTGCCATCACACTAAGAAGAAGAGGGAAATGTTCTCCTTCTTCCCAACCAATTACTGAGAAGCACTTTGTAGTTTAGCAGTGATTACACAAACTTGCCTATCTCACCTCTGAAGAACCCGTTTGCCCATGATAGAAATTACTGCCCTTAGGAAATACATGCATGGAGTTATCTAAACCAGTGGTTCTTAACTTTTTCTTTACCAGGGACCCCCTTTAAAATCTTTTGTTGCTGTGGACCCCCAAGACTTAACTCAAGATTTAAAACAACAACAACTACTACTACTACTACTAGTAATAATAATACAATTACACCATCCATTAAATGTTCCCTCAGAGGGCAGTGGATGGGGAGGGAAGACTTTCCTCCTGCTTCTTCCTGCAAGTTTGTGGCTGGAGTGGATTGAGTGGCAATGCACAGGCCAAGCCAGCCAGCCAGTGCCTTGGCTCCTGTCATGTGCCCACTCCACTGAAGGGAGGAGGTGGGAGAAGCAATTTTAAAGTCTTTGTTGACCCCCTGTGAGGACCTCGCAGACCCCTGGGGTCCCCGAACCCCAGGTTAAGAACCACTGATCTAAACAATTAAGATGTTTTTCAAAGCTGTTCTACTAGTAGCAAATCTGGTAGTACAATGTTTAATTTTCCACACTTCTTGTGTGCCTTCAAGTTGTCTTTGACTTGCTGTGACCCTATCATGGGGTTTTCTTGGCAAGATTTGTTCAGAGGGGGGTTGTCTTTGCCTTCCTTTGAGGATGAGAGAGTGTGAATTGCCCAAGGTCACCTAGTTGTTTTCCTTGGCTGAGCGGGGATTCAAACCCTGGTCTCCAGAGTTGTAGTCCAACGCTCAAACCACTACACCATGTTGGCTTTTTTCCCACACTTAGCAGTCCACATTAGAAGATTAACAAATTATCAACTCTGGTGCTTCTGATGTTGGAACTGGAGGGGAAAGTACTTATGTTAGTAGTGATGTGCAGTGGATTGAGCCAGATCTCAAGCCAAAATGGTCCCCTTTGGATGAGGTTTTTTGACACTTCCCTCTACAGCTGGCTCCCCTCTGTAGGGACCAGAACTGAAAATGGATCTCATACAAGGTCTTGTTCATGTGTTGTGCTTCAGAAAGACAGATACGTTTCTCTGTTGAAACAGTATCTTTTCAGGTTTTGCTTCTGTGAGTGAGGGAGAGAGGGAGGTGAAGGAGTGGGATTGAATAACTGACAAATTCACCTTCTAATCCTAGGGCACATTGTTTTAAGGGCTGTCAAACCATTGTACTTTAGGAGAGGGATTATCATTTCCAGATTCCTTTGTTTGTATTTCAGTTTTGTATTTCAGTGTAAGGTTATGGTAAAGGGTGGCTTCAAGTTTTGATTATCTATGACTGAATAATCTTTTCCTTTTGCTTTCTTAAATGTTTTCAGTTGATCCTTCTCAGAGTTTTTATGCAGTTAAAAATCTGCCTTTTATTCACAATTATACTTTTATCTATGCTGTTTATTATCTTAGTAAACATCTGTGATGTGTGTGTCTTCAGTTTAGGCAGTTAAATCCACTTTACTGTCCCCTAATTTGGAAAAAAATATTTATTTGAATCCTGTTCCTATTGTCCTTCAGTTCTTTTATTGTGGGGCCATGCTCATCAATCAGGATATTGTTCTAGTATTATCCCATTAATTGTCAGTCCATTTTTGCTTTGTTTTCTCTTCTGTAAAACTTAATGTGAAGTTCAATTTAATCCAACATGCCTCTGCCCTCTGTGAATTTGGAAAATATTCCCATTTCCTATTTTACAACATTCCCATTTCATTTTGGTTCTATTCTCCTTCTAGTCCTCATTTCAATCAATAGTACATTTTCTGTTTTAACCTGAAATTCCTTCCTTTATTATTCCAGTTTAAATAATTTCAGTGTATTAATCCATGAAATAGTAATCAAAGCTAATACTGTGGTTTTGAGCATGCAGTACCTTTTCCAATTTATGTCATTCTTCTGCGTGTCTTGCTTTCTCTGAGGTAGAACAATTTAATCTGTGATAGGGAGTTCACATGGCATTCCCCTTAGGAAAAGCAATTAACTGGACTCCATTGTTTTCTCATTCCCTTTCAGCTGTGTGTTCCACATTCTTTTCCTTATATTAATTACCATGAATATTACTTGTAATAGTTCCAAACCTGTCAAAAACCAAGTACAAAATCAGAAAGTACATAGTCTTTACGGATACTGTCAAATGATGTTGTGACTCCAGTTGTTTTTGAATGTCAAAGTAAATAGCCTCTGCACACATGCCTCTATGTACATTGTACTACCTCTACAAAAACCAATCTAAAATTTCAGAGCTATTTGTCTTTGAAGGGCCACTAGGTTCTCTGTCAAGTTTGCTACAATAATGACTTCTAGAAAAAGTCACCATGAAACAAGCTGGACAGGGCTCTTATAGAACCCGCTGGTTTGTGTTTGATCCCACAGAGTGGTACAGGCCCCCAAACTGGAATATAAAAAATGAAGACCTGTCCTTCTACAGTTTCTCCACCAATCACTAGAGCCCTTTCACACTACACAATCATAGCACTATGTTCCAGTTTCATCTGTTACAATGCCCTAAAGGCCCCCGATCCTGTCTGTTCTTGGAAGCTAAGCAGGGTCAGCCCTAGTTGGTACTTAGATGGGAGACCACCAATGGATACCAGGTACTGTAGGCTATATTTCAAAGGAAAGAACTGGCGAAGCCACCTCTGAGTATTCCTTGCCCAAGAAAACCCTATGAAATTCATAGGGTTGCCATAAGTCAATAGGTGACTTGAAGGAACATACACCTACATTCCAATTTAACCAAAAAGGCTGCTGCCTATGGGGTCCTGGGCTTTGTACAGTAGGACCCCCATATCTGCTGATTCATTATCCACTGATTCAGTTATCCGTGGGACACAAAACAGCATACCTGCCATAGAGTCTTCCTAGAAAATGCCTGGAGAGGCATCCTCTCTAGATGTTTTGTAGGTCCTCCAAGACAAACTCTATGGTATTTTAAACCGGAAGTCCTGCTATTGTCAATGGTGTTCACTGTTATCCACGGGTTTTGGTATCTATGGTTTTCGGTATCCACGGGGGGCCCTGGAAGCAATCCCCAGCGGATACAGGAATCCTACTGTCGATTGGTCAGAGGCACCAGAGGAGCTTCCTACCTGAAAATTCTAAGTGCCCCACCCTAAACTGTCAATCCCTGGATTTCATGGGATGGAATCTGGCAATTAAAAGCGGAATCATAGTGCTATAACTGTGTAGCATGAAAGGGCCTCTGATACTCTCCAGAATCTCATAGCCTGCTTGTGCTGTCCAGCTTCTGCTGACCAGGATCGAGGCCAAGTGTTGTCTATGGGTACATCTACACTGTAGAAATAATGAAATTTGACACCACTTTAAGTGCAATAGCTTCATCCTATGGAAGCCTGGGATTTATAGTTTTACAAGGTCTTTAGTTGGTGCCTCACACAATGACTGCTGCTGCCTCACAAAATGACAAATCCTAGGATTCTGTACGATGGCGCCATGGTGTCATCTGCATTGTTGTCATCTGCAAGTGGTGTCAAACTGCATTATTTCTACAGTACAGACACACCATATGTGATACCTACATTTAACTTATACTTGAGTGATTCTACAATACCCTGGCCTTTCTCTGATAGGACCCTAGTGAAAAAAATCAAATCCTTCCAGGCTATAAGTCATGGATAATAAGGCAGTTCCTTCCCACTGAGTCATCCAGCCTCATCTCTCTTCAAACCCAGAGATATTTTTGTTCTTTGCTTTTGCTAATTCACTTGCATAATTTCTGGAGCCTGTGATTCACCTCAGCTATTTGTCTAGATTCTAGGTGGGGAAGACCGTCAGTTCTGGCCTATTTTCAGAAAGAGCTCAGGGATATTAGAAGAATATGCTGGGATTCCCTTTCCAGTCTTGATTCATACTGGGCTAGAACAAAGGATTAGTCAGACAGATTGATGCAGCAGAAAGGGATTTGCCAAGGATCTGGATATTCTCCCAGAGGCAACCCAGTCTCAGCAATGAATCAGCACATAGTAGGCAACTCACTGCTCACCCAGGCAAGTATGTAAAACAGGAGTCAGGGAGAAAAGTGTAATGATGGCATGTCATTGTTTGGCTGTTTTTGAGCTATTAGACAAGGGCCATTTTAGCTGGCCAGAAGACATGCTTCATGGATAACTGTGTGGATGTTAAGCTTCAGCAGAGTAAATGCTGCTAGGAAGCAAAGGGAAATGTTTTACTCCAGGTTATGGACAGCCCCCTCACCACTACATTGTTACCCTAAATGCCAGAGGGGTCTTAAGGACCCTCTGAATATCAATATTAATTTTGGGAATTAATATACACAGCTTAGTGATACAAGAGGAGGGCAACAAAGCAGGACCTTTTAACCAGTGTATATGGGTACTCAGGAGGAGACGTGAAGCTTGATAGTACAACTAATTAATCTTTATTGAGAAAGCAATAATAACTACATTCACGCACACACTCAGGCTTCAAGCAATCACAGAGGCTAATGAATAAAGGCTAGTGAATTTTATTCACAAAGGCTAGTGAATAAAATAGGAAGGTTTGGGATAGAGGATAGAGTAAGGGGTTGTTTTGGGGTGATACTATACTGATCAGAGGAGTTGAAGTCGCAGAGAAAACCAGAAGGGGGGCAGTCCCGAAGCAGGAACCACTACACAGTCTGATGTGGAGTCAAGAGGAAGATTAACTGTGTGCACCTGAGTGGAGTCATAAAATCATAGAGTTTTGAAGGGGTTTTTACATCCAATAATTCCCTTCAGGGGATGGGATTTAGAGTGAAAGACAATGCTTCTCGGAGGTTCTCAAGATAAGACAATAGACATTCTGGATATATTAATAACCCTTAATGTGTTGGTACTTTGGAACTGAATGGAGGAAGCAACCCTCTTTGTTTGTGAGGAAGTAGAGGTAAGACAGCTCTTTACAAACCTTGAGTATCTCAGCTAATTTGATTGGATTAGCCAGATGTTCGGCAAGAAGCTGCCCTGTGGTTACCTTTCTTTGGAATTTTTGATGGCCCCTCCCTAGTGCATATCTGACTGAGTCTCAGTGCTAGTCTTTGGGATTCCTGGTTTTGGGGAATCCCGAGTTTACTGGCCACACTCTTGGAAGGCCACAGTTGGCCAAATTATTCAATATTGACAATTATTACAGATAAGGGGTGGGGGGAGGTATGAAGGCAGCAACAACATTCTTCTTCCTTTTGGGACTCCATTTGACTGACATTCCTTTAACAAGAGTTAAACAATATGTCTGCCTCAATTACAGTAATGTGAATATATTAGGTATTTCAATACACTTTAATGTGGATAATTAACCCTACTGTACTTGATATAGCCCCACCAGTGGCACCACCTTTCTGTGGTGGTGGGATTGCTTGCTCCTGTGAGTGCTGCTGGTAGGGTCTCCCATGTCAGATAGGCTTTTGCTGAGGAGCCAGACTAAATGTGCCAAACAGCTACTAGTCAGAAGCAGTAGTGGAGGGTGACACAGGCAAAGGATCTCTTAGAGACAACAGCAGTGGCACCATAGCTAACAATAGTTAGTACTGTGCAGAGGGAGGCACAGTTAACCTCCTTCTGAAGATCTTTTACCATGAAAACCCTAAGATGAGACAGTCCAAAATGAAACAAGAGATGCTGCCAAAAGATGAAACTCCCAGTTTGGATGGCACTCAACAAGCTACTGGGATACAACAGAGGACAACTACAAATAGTGCTGTGGCTAATGATGCAACTGGATTTAAGTCGAAAGGACATTCAGCTGTTGACATGCTTAGAGTCAAAAGGAAAATCCGAAGCCTCACAACACATATTATAGGAAAATGGAATGTGTGAAGCATGAATCAGGCATAGGTAGACATAGTAAAACAAGAAATGGAATGTATAAACTTCACAATATTTGGGGTGAGCAAGCGAAAGTGGACGAGAATGGGACATTTTAAGTCAAATAATTACACAGTTTTACTCAGGAAATGAAAATCTAAGAAATGGGATGGCATTTATAGTGAGGAGAGATGTAGCAAAAGAAATAAAAGGATATAATGCAAAGTCTGACCAGATCATGTCAATAAGACTTCATGGGAAACCCATCAATATAACCTTAATCCAAGTTTATGCTCCAACTACAGAGGCAGAAGAAGAAAAAATTGAAAGATTCTACGCTGAGGTCCAGGAGGAAATTGATCACATACCAAAACAGGACTTCTTGTATATCGTAGGTACTGGAATACAAAAGTAAGAAATAGAGCAGAATCAAAGATTGTAGGAAAATTTGGCCTAGGATCAAGAAATGAAGCAGGAGAATGATTGATTGAATTGAAACAACAACAGCTTGTTCTTCACAAACACATTTTTCTAGCAACCCAAGAAGCAACTGTATACGTGGACATCACCTGATGGCCAATACTGAAATCAAATAGATTACATAATTGGAAGCAGAAGAAGCTCTGTTCTCTCTGCAAAAACAAGACTATGAACTACTAATATAAAAAAATAGAGTAAAGCTAAAGAAGAACACTAAACCAACTATCATGCCAAAATACAATCTGAACAACATCCAGTAGAATTTAAAGATACTGTGAAAATAGATTTGCGCTATTAAGCCTAATTGACCAGGAGCAAGAAGAACTCTGGACAGAAGCTAGGGATGCTGTCAGGAAAGAATACAAAAAGACAATAACTGTAGCCAAACTGAAAGAGAAGCCTCTATGGACGACAGATGAAACTCTTCAAGCAGTTAAGAAGCAAAAGGAAAACGGAGACAGAAATAAAGTCAGGACCCTGAATGTAACTGTTCAATAACTTGTGCATAGGGACAAGGAGAACTTCTATAATAACCAATACAGAGAAATAGAAGGTGACAACAAAAAAGGAAGAACAAGACACCTCTTCCACAAGATCTGAGAAATCCAAGGAAAATTTAAACCAAGAGCGGGGATACTCTGCTACCACCAAGGGAACACATTACATGACCAAGTAGAAATAAAAAGATAACAGAAACAATACAATGAAGTACTATATAAAAGAGATGAAAGAGCGACAGATTCTTAGAGGGAAAACCATATGAAAATGAACCTCCAGTCTTAGAAAGTGAAGTGGAAGCTGCACTCAGAGCACTTGGGAGAAATAAATCACCAGGAAAAAAATGACATACCAATAGAGCTGCTTCAGTCTACAGAGACAGAATCTACTCTAGTTCTAACTAAAATCTGTCAGCAAATAAGGAAAACAAAAGAATGGCCCACAGACTGGAAATGCTCAATATACATTTCAATCCTCAAGAAAGGAGAGCCCAGGGATTGCAGTAACCACAGGACCATTGTATTAATTTCCCACAAAAGCAAAGTGATGTTCAGAATTCGACAACAAAGACCTATATATGGAGCCAGAAATGCCAGATGTCCAAGCTGGGTTCAGGAAAGGAAGAAGCTCTAGGGATCATATTGCAAACTTAAGTTAGATAAGGGAGCACACCAAAGAATGTCAAAAGAAAATCAGCTTGTGCTTTATAGAAGCCTTTGATTGTATAGATCTTGAAAAACTATGGCTCACTCTTAAAGAAATGGGTGTGCCACATTATTGATTGTCCTAATACGTAACCTGTACTCAGGACAAGAGGCTACTGTTAGGACTGTTAGGACATAAATGGAATGGTTTCCAATTAGCAAAAGGGTCAGGCAGTGCTGCATTTTATCACCCTATCTGTTTAATTTGTATGCTGAACAAGTTATATGTAAAACAGAATTAGACTTGGAGGAAGGAGTTGTGAAAATTGGAGGAAGGAACATCAACAATTTAACATATGCAGATGACACCGTACTACTAGCAAAAAATAGCAAAGACTTGGAACGGTTACTGAAGAAAGTGCAAAGGCAGGTTTACACTTGAACAATAAGAGAACAAAAATAGTGACCACAGATGATTTTCCTAACTTTTCCATACCTTTACTCAGTCATTAATCAGAATGGAGACTGCAGTCAAGAAATCAGAAGAAGACTAGGAGCCTTACTGCACTCCAAAGAAAAGCAGCAAAGCAGCAGGAATGTTCCGTCTTTCCTGCTGTCTTACTGCATGGTGTTGGTATTCTTCCAGTGTTCTTTTGTTCCAGTCCCGTGGGGACCAAGGTAAAACTGCGTCTTTTTGCAAATGGGTTTTTCTGGTTAGCAAAAAGACACAGTTTTACTTGGGTTCCTCCATGGGACCAGAATGAAAGAACACCAATGTCATTTGATAAGGAGCAAGAAAAACAAAACATTTCTGCTGGTTTGCCGCTTTTCTCTGGAGTGCAGGAAGGCTCTAGGACTTGGAACAGCAGATATGAAAGAACTAGGCAAGATGCTGGAGTATAAAGATATATCCAAGATATATCACTTAGGATTCTCCATGCCATCATATTTTCCATTTGTATGTATGATTTTGAAAGCTGGACAGTGAAGAAAACTGATAGGAAGAAAATTAATTAATTTGAAACGTGGTGCTGGAAAAGAGTTCTGTGGATATTGTGGACTGCTAAAAAGCCCAATAAATGGGTCCCCCAGCAAATCAAGCCTGAACTCTCCCTAGAAGCCAGGCTGACTAAACTGAGACTGTATTACTTTGGATATATCATGAGAAGACATGAATCACTAGAAAAGACAATAATGCTTTGTAAGGTAGGAGGAAGTAGGAAAAGAGGAAGACCGCACTCCAGATGGATAGACTCAATCAAGGAAACCATGGCCCTGAGCAGAGCGGTTGATGACAGGGTGGTTTGGAGGTCTCTCATTCATGGGGTCACCATAAGTCAAAGTCAATTTGACAGCAGTTAACAACTAACACTTGATACAGTAATATATGTGACATACAATACAATAAATAATATGGCAACTGTGGGTCTAGTAGAGTCGTAAATGGCGGCTAACTCTTCCTTCAGGGTACACAGACATTGTAATGCAAAGAGCAAGAAAGAGATGCCACAATAGTGTTCCTTCAGGCATTAATTGGTCACATAACCTTCAATAAGAATTCTGTAATCCTTTAATATGAATTCCCTGGGTCTCCATCTTTGAAAGAAGTGAATGTTTTTTGATAGTAAGCAGAGATGAGAAATCATCCATGAACTTATGAGAAGGTCAACCATGAACTGATATGCCTATCAAATAAAGCTTCCACTCAGCTTTATAACAAGAACAAGAACCTGCACTCTTCACTCGTGCCAACCTGGACCTTACCCAAAATCCACTTCAACATTCATACACATTTATTTGGACAGAGGAAGAATTAGGGAACAAAGCTCTTTTTCTCGATTTTTATCATTAGCAATACCAGCAACAACAGGATAATTTTGCTAGAACATCCTTCTAGCAGATTGCTGAGAGCATGACAGGAATTGTTCTATTTTGCACTAGATTTTGTCTGCTGAAAGCATCTATATGACCTGAATCTAGTTGGCCTTCTGGGCTGGCACTGAGTGTTTGTAAACATGGTGTTATCCTCCTGTGTGTCAGCTAATGGAAGATTTAAAAGTGTCCCTACTGACCTAGGTTGTTTCAAGATCAGCTAGAGTCAGAAGAAAACATTCTTGTCAGAATCACCCTATTCCCAGCTTTCATTCTCCCTCTCCCTGACTTTTAAGCAAAGAAGCAAACAACTGGCTCTTATATAGCAATATTATTGGTGGGGGCACTGGTATGTTGGACAAAAGGATAAAGGAAGTAACCTCCACGTGATGTTTAAGTGCCAGGAAATAGCAATGGAGACATGGAGCTATCTTCATCCCTGGCACCTAAAAGATCTACAGCAGCAATGCTCAAAATAGTCATCACCACCATCACCAGCAACACCGAAACTTTAATCAGAGCAATACACTGCTCTTCTGATGCTGTTGTTTTAAAATCCTTGACCAGTGCCTAATGTATGTAGCTGGCTAACGTGGTTGGGCATGGAAAGCTACTATGATCTGTGTGCCACCATAGTTGGAGTTGTTGCTACCTGGACACCTAGACCTTTAGATCTTCTGTATCAGAAGCACAGTCATAGGCTTCTGCCACACTGCAGAAATAATGCAGTTTGGCACCACTTCAGTTGCCATGGCTCAATGCTATAGGATTCTGGGATTTGTAGTTTTGTGAGCTATTTAGACTTCTCTGTCAGAGACCTCTGGTGCCACAACAAACTGCACATCCCAGGATTCCATAGGATGGAGCCATGATAGTTAAAGCAGTGTTAAACAGCGTTATTTCTGCAGTGTGGCAGCAGCTCTAGTCAGTTTATTCATATATTGTGTTTCCTGCATACATTGTTCTCAAAGCAACTCAGAAAACAAATACAACAACCTTAATTCTTATAATTGAAAACATTATACTAACACAGTTTTTTTTTTTAAATACCATCTTAGATGAGCATAACACACATCAGTAGGTTGGCCAGCAATATCCTGTACCAATAATAACAACACAATGGTTGCATTAGGCAGTTCACTAAACAGTCATATTAAGAGACCAAACAAGAAGTATCTTGCCCATGTCAAAAAAGGGAAAGATAAAACAAGAATAAATACAAGACACTTTAGAAAGCAACACAAAGGCCAAATCCACACTACACAAATAATCCAGTTTGAAACTGGATTATTTGCCACGACTCCTCCCAATGGAATCTTGGGATTTGTAATTTGGTGAGGCACCAGCACTTTTTCGTAGAGAAGGCTAAAGACCATGTAAAACTTCAGACCCCAGGATTCAATAGGAAGGAGCCATGCAAATAATCCAGTTTCAAACTGGATTATTTATCTAGTGTGGATTTGGCCAAAGAGCCCCTCCTCTCACCAAGATCCCATGGCCAGAGCCAAAAAAGGTGCCCTACCTGCCCATGGTAAGCTCCCCTTCTTGTTGTATCTAGGCAACAGAGCACCACGATAGGCAAGATGGAGAAAGCCTCTTCCTGGGCTGATGTACTCAATGCACAAGACCCTTCACAAACACCAACAGTAGCAACAGCAGCTCTCAAAAGAGGGTTGGGGCAAGGCCAAGAGCAAGGAAGGTGGAAGCAGCCATACTTTAATACCAACACAGAATCTCCTCTCATCATGGTTCTGTTTGTCTATTCCTTCCCAGTCCTGCTATCTGGGCCCCACCCTTCCCTGGCAGCCATCCTGAGATCTGCTCATCACACCAGGTGATGGAGGAGGGTAGAAAACAGGATGTGGTTACAGCAGAGCTCTGCAGTAATGAGCCACAAGTAATATAGCTACCTGTAACTAGATACTTACTTTATGGAGCAACAAGGATGTAATGCAGTCATATTCCAAAAACAATGTAATCAGTAAGACTGCAGTTACTTTATTCAAGTAATGAGTAACATTTTCGAGTTAATCTCAAATGTTACTAGAGGCATTTTGACCCCATTTTTTCAGGTTTTTATGCCATTCCCTTTTGTGCCGTTGTCTTATTGTAAGGTTCCCTCAGCTCAAAAAGTAACTGGAAATAATCGAAAAGTAACAAGCAACACAGTGTGTTACTTTTCAAATACTGGAAAGAGTAATGGAAAGGGCTACTTCTGCAGTATTGCAATGAGTAACAGGACCAAATTACTTTTAAAAAGTAAACTTCCTAAACTCTGGGATAGGGATAGGTAAAAAGAGTGGCAGGTGCCTTGTCTTCTGATGCAACTAAGGATTTAGGGTGATACCCACCCGTACAAGAGAGCCCACGTGGTGTAGTGTTGGACTAGGACCCTGGAGACCAGGGTTCAAATCCCCACTCAGCCATGGAAACCCCCTGGGTGACCTTGGGCAAGCCACACTCTTTCAACCTCAGAGGAAGGCAAAGACAACCACTCTGAACAAATCTTACCAAGAAAACCCTCTGATAGGGTCGCCTTAGGGTAGCCATAAATTGGAAACAACTTGAAGGTACACAACCACCACCACCCATAAAGCCATTGCCAATTTTTGGAAGCAAATTGTTATTTTAACATAAATTGACATAGTCGAGTTAAGCTTGAGATAAAGCGATGGGGAAAATCACCTTTATAATTTCGGTCTGACAGGGACACCAAAGGCCAGTGCAAACTTGTATAAAATATTCTTATGAGCTGAAGGATGCTGAGCCAAAACAGGGCGTTTGTTCCAACCCTGAAATGAGCAATACTCTCTGGAAGTGCTCTCTACCCTCTGAGGCAAAGAACCAGAAATTCCTACATTAAGTTAGTAACACCATGATTGATTTCAGGCTGCAATTACAGAGGTCTGTTTTTCAGTTTATGAGATATTTTGCCTCTTTCAGTTCATGCAAGGATAAGCAACATCCAGTCTTCAGAGCACTTAAAAAGAATCTGAAATATTAAAGTTAATTTGTAGCCCCCAATTTAATATTAAATGGCAGCATGTTTTGAATTATCAGAAGAAGCTAGATCTCCCAGACATGTTATGTGAAGACAAGCCTCTTTGGTGAGCAGTAGTAACATGGATCCAGATGGAGACTCACATAATGGAATGCTGATTCCTTAACAACAACAACAGCTAATACTAGTGCACTACTACTACTACTGCACAGCTGCATCATCTCACCTGCTTTTTCATACAACTAGGCCCATGGGACTAATTATACCATTCATTATTTTCAACCAAAACCTTATGGTTTAAAAAATAACTAATAATAATAATAATAATAAAATTTATTTATACCCCGCCCCTCTGTTAAAACAATCGGGGCGGCTTACAGAATTTAAGATACAATACAAATAAAATCCCTAAACACCCCCACTCCCACCCTCCCCCATAAAAAAACATTAAACAAATATAAATTAAAAACAACTAATCTAAAATCACATTTAAAACTATAAATACAATAAAATATAATAAATGGCCAGCAGCCTAGAAGAGGCCAGGATCCCCTGAGGCCGGGATCTAATTAAAAGGCCTGCCGAAAGAGATCCGTCTTTAGTGCTTTTTTAAAGCCACTCAGGCTCGTTATCTGACGGATCTCATTCGGCAGGTCATTCCACAATTTGGGGGCGACTACCGAAAAGGCCCTCTGGGAGGTTGCAGACAGCCTAGATTTTTGTGGCTGAAGCAAATTCCTCCCAGAGGACCAGAGTGCGCGGGGAGGATTGTATGGGAGGAGGCGGTTCCGGAGATAAGTTGGACCCAAGCCATTTAGGGCTTTAAAGGTAATAACCAACACCTTATACTGGGCCCGGAAACTGATTGGCAGCCAGTGGAGAGATTTTAGTACTGGAGTTATATGGTCTCTCCGAGATGTTCCTGAGACCACTCTGGCTGCCATATTTTGTACCAACTGAAGTTTCCGGACCAAGCATGAGGGCAGCCCCATGTAGAGCGCATTGCAGAAATCTAGACGGGAGGTTACCAGCGCGTGCACCACAGTCTCGAGGTCCCTTACTTCCAGGAAATGGCGCAGCTGGCATATCAGCCGAAGCTGATAACAGGCGCTCCTGACTGTCGCATTCACTTGACTCGTCATCTGAAGCGATGAATCAAGGAGCACCCCCAGACTGCGAACACAGTCCTTAACGGAGAGTGTGACCCCGTCCATGACTGGAGGTTGCAACCCAACTCCTGGTTTGGGGGCCGCTACCGTGAGCACCTCCATTTTATCTGGATTTAGTCTCAATCTGTTTTTCCTCATCCAGCCCATTACTGCTTTAAGACAATCATTAAGAGGAGAGACGCCATCGGAATTCGAGGCCGATGATCGGGGCAAGGAGAAATAGATCTGGGTGTCATCAGCGTACTGATAACACCCAGCCCCATAACTGCGAATAATCTCACCCAGCGGCTTCATATAAATGTTAAACAGCATCGGGGACAGGATGGCACCCTGTGGAACACCACGAGTAAGCTCCTTTCTGCTGGAGCAGCTGTCCCCGAGCAACACCCTCTGGGACCTGCCCGAGAGGAAGGACCGGAACCACTGGAGCGCAGTGCCTCCGATTCCTAACTCCCTCAAGCGATCCAAGAGGATGCTATGATCTATTGTATCGAAAGCCGCTGAGAGGTCCAGAAGCACCAACAGGGTCACACTACCCCTGTCAATGCTTAGACGCAGGTCATCAGTCAAGGCAACCATGGCAGTCTCAACTCCAAATCCCGTCCTAAAGCCAGTTTGAAATGGGTCTAGATAATCGGTTTCATCCAAAACCACTTGGAGTTGAAGCGCAACTGCCCTCTCGATCACTTTGCTCAAGAATGGTAACATAGAAACCGGCCTATAGTTGTTCATGTCCAGGGGGTCAAGGGAAGATTTTTTCAGGAGCGGCCTAACGGCTGCTTCCTTTAAACAAGATGGAACACATCCTTCTCTGAGGGATGCATTGATGATGTCCTTAAGGAACATCATCAAGGCAGTCCCCCCCTGGATGGCCAGCCATGAAGGGCAAGGATCGAGAGGGCAGGTCGTCTTCCTAACCCTACCAAGTAGCTTGTCCACGTCCTCAGTACTCACAGATTGAAATTGATCCAGTAAACTGACATCAACGGAGTTGCTGGACACCTCGTCAATTGTTTCTGCCAAATTACTGGTATCTAAGTCGGCTCTTATCTGAGAGATTTTATCTGCAAAGAAATTGTTAAACGCGTCACAGCAGGCCGCCGTTGGGTTAAGCAACGGGTTCTGCGCAGGAATAACCTGCGTCATCTCCCTTACCACCCTAAACAGCTCTGCTGGACGGGACTCTGCAGACGCAATACGTGCAGAGGAGAAGGATCGCTGTGCTGCACGTATTGCCTCTCGATAGGACCAAAGAAAGTTCCTATGACGAGTCCTGTCGGATAAGAGTCGAGTTTTCCGCCAGTTGCGCTCTAGTCGTTGTCCAACCCGCTTCATTTTCCTAAGCTCTGCTGTATACCATGGCTTACGGTTTGAAGCGGGTTGGAAAGGACGCTTGGGAGCGATCATGTCGATAGCCTTGGTAAGATCGTTGTTCCAGGTATTAACCAAAGTTTCGACAGGGTCACCGGCGTTACCAACCATTAAACCCTCCAAGGCTTTCTGGAATCCTATTGGTTCCATTAGCCTTCGAGGGCGGACCATTCTAATAGGTCCACCCCCCCCGGTGGGGCAGACAGTGGCTCTTAGTTCAGTCTTGACCAGGAAGTGATCCGTCCATGACAATGCGGTGGTTTTTATAACCTCCGCCCACGGATATTCCTGTTCCGTGTTTCAGATGCCAATTCAGATATTCTGCATTTAAAGTTCATCGTTTGAAGCTGTGCAATACAAACATCAATTTTAAAAAAACAATAGGCAGCAAGGAAAAAAGAAGTACTTTTTCACACAACTCAGTCATTGTCCTCCCTACCACAAGTGACTCCTCCCCCTGCCCCCACCAAACTCAATCAGATAAATCCAGATGGAGCCTATAAGCCACAATGTCTCCATGCCCAGAAAGTCTATTTCTGACTAGACCACACAGTGTGGAAATATGTAGGGAGTGCATAAATGAAGTCAACAAGCTCCATTTTCATATCCCACCAAATTGAACCAAATCATCCTTTCCCAGCAGACTTCTAAAGCCAAGCCTACATCCAGCTGTAGTCTCAGCTAGAGCAGACCCACTGAATAAGTGGAACAGACATAATTGTTGAGTTGCTTGGTCCCCATTGATTCAGTGGGGTTTATTCTAATTGGGACTAGCAGTTGCATTTAGGCCATCACAGAAGGAAAGAAAAGTGCCAGGTCAGCAGTGTGAGATTACAGAGGCAAGCCCTGAGACCAGGGGCTGGGTCCTTCTGATGTTAGAGGTGTGGGTCCTTGTGATGTCACAGAAGCAGAGTAAGGTTGAGAGATGGGCCCAACTACTTCTGGGTCTGCTGATTGTGGAAAGGAGCATAAAGGCAATCTGGGTGTAAAGGAGTCCAGAATTTGAATAAAACCCAACTAACCCGGTGATATGGGTGCCTTGAACTGGGGTGGGAGGGGGAGAAATCTTTAAAATTTCCAGCAGCTGGGCAGGTGGCAAGATGTGTCCAATAGGTATAGCAGCTCTGCCCATTCCTGCTAGGCTCATATCTCATGGGGACTTATCTGTAGCACACATGAAACATGGGGAATTTTTTCAGATTTTAAGTGGCTGCTGAGATTCAGGAAGTTATCCACCACTTGCCTTAATTCTGTGCCACTGCTGCCAGCACACGTACAATGAAGGCTTGTGTGTTTCAGAGTTGGGACTCCTGTGCCTGCTTTGCTCTAAAAGGTATGATGAGCCCAAATGCATGCACTCACATTTCTCTCCCTTTTTCTCTCCCCTCGTTCCTGGCTTTTGGGTGTGCTAACATTTCACAAATACATCATATGTGTAGACAACTTTCTGCTAAGCCACAGAGCTCTGGTGCCAGCTGGAAAGGGGTAGAGCTGGGTGTTCAAGCTGTAAACCATCTTACATTTAGCAAAGAAACTTTGTTTGTCCTCTAGCGCTGCTCACCCTGCGATTTGTCTTTCTGTCTGGAGACCTAGGAAAGCATACAGCATAGGAATTCTCTTTCAGCTGTGCCTTGAGACCTGCTAAACCTATCAAAGCCTCTTCTATCCCTCCCATCCCCATATTTGGGGCAAACAACAGCACTTGCACTGTTTGTGACAATAAGATTCCCCCACAATAACAAACAGAACATTGAGCCAGGTAGACCTAACACTGTAATGTTTCTATGTCAATTTAGAGAGGGAAAAGCTGTCAGAGCTCTCCACTCTGTTAATGAGCACTCATGCTTGGCTAATAATGGACCCTGATGTTAGGATAAATTGCCCTCCTTGGTGAGTCCTCTAGGAGCAGTTTTAAAGGGCCAGGCTGCAGTACCTAGCTTTGAAAGCAACTACCTTCTTCAAACATCATCTAAATCATACTTGTGTCAGCACATCCATGTACATGTCGCCACTATTTTACGTATGGGACACAACAATCTGTGGGTGGTTGAAACTAGAGATTGGGAGCCTGTGGATTGGGAGGACCCTCTGTATTTAAATCAAGACCCCCCTAGAGAATTATGAGAATGATAAAGAATCTGAGCCCCGAACATTCTGGGGCTTTAGATGGGAATCCTAGTGTGGTTCTGAACCCATGCCATGTTCTCATCATTACATTGCTGAGATCTTTTCCAATAAAAAATATGGAGCAAGAACCTTTTATAATTCCTTCTGAATTCACAGCAGGGGTAGAGGGCTCTGAAGCAACAGGACATCAAGGAACTCTGCAGGCTGTCTCCAACATTCATACACTAAGTTTATCTGGACCACATAGGACTTTCAAGGGATTTCATCCATTACCCTGAAGGCTGTTGGCATGTCAAATTTTAGTAAAAAGAATTATGGTTGTCTCCAGAAGATCCCTGTGGTTTTACAGCAGGGATCTAGAATTGAAGAGTTGCTGACATTTGGGTGCCCTTTTGTTGTTCTCCCTACTGTGTGAGAACTATGTATCCCTGAGCAGCTCTGGTATGGTGGGAATAATGTTGAAATGACCCATCTATGTGTGGGGGGGCCAAATGTGCAGATTCTTCCCATGGAATCAGCTCTGCTCTAGGAGGAGAGTACTGATTATGTGGGAAAGACTCACCAAAAGACCCATCCACAAGATTAGACTCATTAAACATTATCTCAGCCACATCATTTTTCATTTTAAAAAGAGCACCTCTTATATGGCTAGGAGACAAATGAAAAGGACTCTCTGGAAGTTCATTACAACTGCACAGTTAGGAAGATAGGAATGCATGGATAACAAAAGTATCTCATAGCCACCTAATCTTGATGCCCAATGCTGGAAGAGGCCTCCCGTGTCTAGGAACTTTATTAGATGAGCCAAACCTCACCAATAAATGCATCATTTAGGACCTGAGAATAGCACAAAAGGCAAAATTATCAGATGTCCTTGTCGTTTATCCATTCTAGCTGTGTCACGCTGGCGTGAATGAGGTGTCACTTTTTTTATTGATGGGCTAACCCAGCCTTTCTCAACCTTTTTATCCTGGAGGAACCCTTGAAATAATTTTCAGGTCTCAGGAAACACCTGCATAAACATTATTCTATATACTGCTATTGCTTCCCCCCCCCCACAATCACAATCTCTTGAGGAACCCCTAGTAACCTCTTGGGGAACCCTAAGGTTCTGGGAGCCCTGGTTGAGAAACACTGGGCTAAGCCGTCGATAAAAAGCGATGCCTCATTCACACCAGCGTGACTCAGCAGAAACAGGAAAGCAACAGTGGTTTCTGATAATTTCAGTCCTTTGTGTTATTGTTGTGTCCTAATGACACAGATTTTTCTGCGTTTGATGAAGTCCTTAGTCTTTCTTCAATAAATATGTATGCAAACTGGTGACTGTATGTTTTGGACCACAACTCCATCAGCTCCAGTACTTGTAGTCTAGACCATGTTTTGGACAGTAGTTATAGTCTTGTAGGCACCAGGTTGTCTAAACCCATTCTACAATAAAATCAAACAATTGCACATTGCAACACTTTCTCATCAGAACTATGGGAAGGCAGAAATAAGGGAGAAAAATAACTACAGGCTTCTCAAATTAGTGTAATATATTTGACAACTTTGGCTTCCCTGTTCCTGGTTTTGTTGCTGCCATGAATTCTAAACCTACATGAGCACATTATATAAATGAGATAAAGCTTGGGTTTACTGTTATTATTTTGTAGATATTTATTTTTACTAAACAGAGCCTGGATGCATGCAACTGGCATCCCTTGGGTATTAACCCAATAAGCAAATCTGCAAGCCACGTAAAAATAATTAGGACCCATACCCTCTTCGCTTTCTCCCAGTCTCTCTCTTCCACAAATCCATTCTGGGAGAGAGTAATAAACTGAATGTATCAGTAAGACACAAAAGCCAAGCAGAAAAAAGCAAATAAATTTAAGAACAAGGGAATTAAAAGTAGGAGGGGAGAAGAGAACAGAAAAGAAGAAATAATCTTGGCTCAGCTTGTGGTTCTCTCTTAATACACACCCAGACAGCTGCTCCATATTTTGCACTGGTCTCATCTCTGGATCCCAAGCCTTTTCTCTCGCTCTCTCTGACATCAAAAGCAGCAAAAATTTCAAAATGAAAATTCTTGGAAACTGGATTTCATTTATCTCTTCTGTTTCCCATGTGCCAAGTAGATATGTCTTATATTGCATCACACCATGTTTATTTTGCTTGATGCTTTGCATAGTTCTGGTGACTTGAATCTAACACACTTTGACTTGAACTAATTAGATTGTCCAAGAACCCATAGGCTGCAATTACTCAGGCAAATTACAGCACTCCAGAGGTTAGAGAACATCCCTCAAATGTCTGTGTGAGAGAGAGAGGAGCTGGATTTCTGTTCATGCGGTGTTTTATGCCATAACCATACGCATAATCCTAGGTGATGGGCAAATGTACATGCTAAGAAATGATGTTCTTGTGATTCTCCAGCTGTAGCAGAGATAATTAAGAATAGCCTTTTATCAGAAAGGTGAGGAGAGGACTGGATTTAGCTCTCATTAACACTGCCAAACAGCTGTTTGAAAGATTACTTCTTATTTGATGGGGCAACATATGTGCCGTGTACATACACAGCTGGTCTTGTTGCATTTGTATTTTAGATAAAAGGTAAAAAAAAATAGGCTTGAAGAAGGCCTATCTGTCCTTTGTGAACACTTTCGTGGCACAGGCCAAAAGTTATTGCTATAGCACTTTACAGTTTTGAATGAACTAAATTAGTTCACTTGCTCAAACGCATGTCAAAAATAAAAACATAAATAAGAACAGAATCCCTGTCCAGAAATTTTCTTCAGAATTCTCCTTTGTAAATATTCTCCAGATATTCTATGTATCCTCAAATACCTGCCAGAAAGTTACCATATACAGTAACATCTCTAAGTAACATCTCACATACATCTCTATATGATATTCAAAGAAATTTGATTTCAGTGTTTGAAATTTATAGTTGGCATATAGCAGTCTTTACAGCTGAAAGGAGATGGGATTTAGCAATTGACAGCACAGCTGGCAATACAGAGATCACAGTGGGTTCTCAAACTTCAGAGATCACTTTCTGCATCAGGTTATCTATCAAAAGTCCTCCTGTGTTTGCTGTGGAATTTCTGAACATCCTAGAAGATTCTGCAGCATATTCTAGAGCTCACACAATTCACATAAATGGTCAGCAAAGTTGACTGTTAGGCTAGTTAAGTTTCCAAAAATCTCAACAACATCCTAGGAAGGAAGTTAACCTGGTAAAATTATACTCATATTTAATAACAGTAGATGGATGGCATGCAATAGTATTTAATATCTGATAGTTGACATGGTATTAAAAAATTTGCTACAGTTGATAATCTTCATTCCTTACTAGTTTATTTTGAGTCCAGTTCATTTGTGCTGATTTTGCACTTTAAAGAAATATATGTATGGAATAATTCCATTTACTCTAGAAAATATAGCAATGAGACCCTTGTTTTTAAAAGAAAAGAGAAAAGAACCTGGTATCCTGCTGTTCTTGTGACATTTTTGGCCAATCTCAAATTTCTTTTGTTTTCCAAGCAAGTGGCTCAGTTCCAGGTACTCTTGGATCAGACTAACTATAGATTCATTTCTGTTTGACTTTCAACCTGCTTTGGGGACAGAAACTGCCCTGACTGCTGGGGGAAAACAATGGGAATGTGAGCCTGTGAATTTTCAGTCCAGGGCAAGACCAAGACATATTGCTGCTCAAGGAACAGCAGCAAATCTCATTCCGCCCAGTCCAAGAGCAAAGTACCCCAACCCAACCAAGATATTTTGGTTCCCCAAGCCACTTTCCCATCCTTGGCAGTAAAAACACATTGCATTTGGTCTAGCCTTAGCTGTACATAGAGTAGACATATTGAAATCAAAGGAATTACTCTAAATGTGATGAAGGCTGAGAAGAAGAAGAAGAAGAAGAAGAAGAAGAAGAAGAAGAAGAAGAAGAAGAGACTAACCATTTGCTGCCTATTCATATCACCCAAAATCTGATGCCTGGGACCACCACCTTACACTTCTGTAAGGGCCATCACTGTCTCAGTGGCTTTCAGTACCATCACCATGGCATCCTTCCGGACTGCCTCCATAAGTTGAGTGTTCCACTTTTACCTTACAGTGATGGTCTATGACAGCCTTCCCAACCTGATGCACTCCACATATACTGGAGATGATGGGTTGTAGTCCAAACACATCTAAACCTTATCAGATTAGCAAAAACTGATCTAGATGATGATGCTGGTATACTGTTGTTCCTCCCCTATGGCAATTAACTTGCAGATTTCCACACATGCCACTCCCCCCTCCCTCCTGTGATACTTAGCATCTATGTGAAACTATTGGGTGAAGTTATCTGAAATGTTTGGGTGCAATGTCATCAGTAAGCTAATGGGATCCAGCTCCATTTCTACATTTTGTCCAATCTATTAATGTAAATGATTTTCTCAAAGAGGGAGGTCTAACAACTTGTTGACACACCGAGTAGTGGAATGGAGGAGATAAATAAATGCAGGCTTATTCTAGACAACACAGAGTTGATAGCAGTGGATTGGGTATCTGGTAAATATATAGCTGTCCCTGAAGGAACAGATTTCACCCTGGGGGTACTACTGGGGCTAGGTTTCCCCCAATATTTCTAGGTACTGGCTATGGTGTGGAGTTCCTTTAAACCATCTGCACCCATTGCTTGAAGACAATTGTGTGCTTGTCATAAAAGCCTTAGTAGTGATTAGAGTATTGTAATATGCTTTACACGAGGCTACCTTTGGAGATGGTTTTAAAACTAAAGCCAGTGCAGAATATCAGTGTACAGTTATTGTTGGGCACCGAAGAGTGTGGCTATACTACACAGTTTAAAATAATCAACATTGCATTCATTACTGTTTTATTTCTGAACCCAGCTTAAGGCAGTAGGAGACTCAGAGTTCTGAGATCAGCAAATGTTACCTTGCTCCAGAATCCATCCATTCAGGATGTGATGGTTGCCTATTACTGCTACCTCGGTGGGGCTTTTTCTGGGATGCCCCTGAAACACTTTTCCCTGAGAGGTTTGCTTATCCTCCTTGTATGTGTGCACGCACTTGCATTCGTGTGTGTGTGTGTTTAAGGCTGGTAAAAAAGTTTAATTTCCACCAAGCCTGTGGAAATTAAAGCCCAGACCCTGTTTACTGGTTGCATAATGTACATTTATGCCAGCGTAGCTATGCCAGTGCTACACTACAGTGAACATACAACACAATCAGTTGCACCATGGAGGGGGCAGTACCTCATGCTCCCTTGCTTGTGCCATGCTGAAGATAGCACCCTTCACAATATCACAGAAAATACAGCTGCTTGAATAGCAGTGTTTCCACCAGCTAAGTCACCAAAAATCAATGGGTTTAAAAAACAATTACTACTCTTGGGTGTTGTTAGGCTAATTGTTGTGTATTTCCATCTCATGCTGCCTAGCCTCAGAACTCCTTAAGAGTCCAGGCTAAATGTTTTAAGAATATGATTGCATTACTGGTCTCTGTCCCCATCCATCCTCATTTCTTTAAAAAAAATCAATTGCTGTTTTATATTTATGTTTTTAAAGACTTTTTCTTTATACTGGCGCAGTGTTTTTCCCCCAAGCAGAGGGATATATAAATATAGTGAGCAAATAAATAAATAAATAAACATTTGCACATTGCATATATAAATAGAAAAATAAATAAGTAGTTGCACCCTAAAATAATTTGGGAAGTAAAGGGCAGGAAGCCCAATACCCCTTGCTTGAATGCAGTAGCCCTTGCTTGTGCTTGCTTGACTGCAGCTTGAGAAGAATGCTTGCAGTTATTAATTACAGAACATGTTAAACATGAAAAGTGCTTACCAATAATTATTGCTGTAAAATGGAAAGCAAATTCCAATTATAGCATTTTCTTGTTGATAGGCAGAGCTGAACAGTACATAGGTAACTCAGTATAATTCCACCATCTTGAGAAGTGACTTCCATCCAAATTGGTGTTTGGTCAGACCCGTCACCTCTCCAGACAGGGGTTTGCTGTTACATGGAACATTGCTTTCCCCCAGCTTTAACTATATATACAGTCCTACCTAGCTGAGATAAATTGCTTCACTGCGACATTTCCTCAAGACCTGACTTGCACTCTTTATGATTTGCTAGTGTCTTCATTGGCTATAAAGGAAAAAAAACACCACTGGTTAGAAACAGGTGCAGCTGATGGCTTCCATGTAGTGGGTGCTGAATCTTTTCTGGATTTTAGCCTGAACTTTTGGGGATAGGGCTCAGCACCATGGATAGTTCTGACTAAAACCTGAGATGGATCCACTGCCCCACTGGGGCTAAAAATATTGGGGCTAAACTACTGGGGCTAAAAATATTGACTGCTTAAAAACATGGACACCCTCAAATTGTGCTTGATTGCAGTTAGGCAGATCTTTGCTCATTTCCGTCCCATGCTGTTTAGCTTCAGAAATGGGAGTGTCAGTCTTATTGTTTTGCTTGTTATTGTAATTCTCAAAACTCTGCTGCTCTAGGTGGGATATTTTATTTTGCATATTGGAGCTGCTTTTACCTTTATCCTATAGACACATCTGTAAATTTCATTATACTTTTGGTCCTCTGGGTATAGGCTGTGCTGTAGAATTTCCTCACAATGATACTCTGTTTAATGAGGATCCACACCAGGGAACATGCCCTTTACACAAGTGTATATATGCAAGTGATAAATCCTCTTATTTGCAGAAACCCCTGCAGAATCTCATAATATTTCATATTTATAACATTTAATATTCCATCTTCCAGTTCTGTTAGAACTCTCAGGATAATATAAAATAAACAATAAAAAGATCAAAAGTAATTTTTATAAAAGGGAGATATCAAGAAGTTGGTAACTACTTAATTCATGACTTCTGTACCTCTCGGTGTGTGACATTTCAGGAAAGGACAAGCAGAAATTTACTTTGTTTTACTTCCCTTTTGCCAATGTTTTAGGGCTGTAAACCAATATTTACCTTTTAAAAAAAGCTTCTTCACATTGACCTAATGAGCCTAGAGATCATGTATACCAGAGGCAGGCAAAGTGTACCCCATGAGGTGCTTTTCTCTCATTTATTTTCCCTTTTCCAGCAATTTTATGGCCGGTGCAGCCTGCAACAGGTACTGGGAGTAAAAATTTAGTCCGATCTTTGCAGAGGCTCCTCATGCCTGCAGTAGGCAATATTGTCATGTTGTAAGATCAGTGTGTTGCAGGCAACTGAGAATGAGGGCAGTGCTCACACAGGAGTGCTATTTAGCCAACCGAATTTAGCTAAAGGATAATGTTCGCAGAGCCAAAGCAGTGTGAGGGCATTGTTTCCTGCTCTCATTCTGTATGGGCAAACGCTTTTTCTTCTGTTCACAGCCTCTTTCCCAACTACTGAACAGGAACATTTCAGTGAGTAGCAATGCCCTTGTTTTGGGACATACCTGATTTTTATAGAAATTGTGGATTCTGTAAAGAAGTAGCAATGAAGTGGCAGATTGAAATGCAGCTGTGTGATTACAGCTGATGACCTGGTATACTGTCCAGCCATTTTCACTGTGTCTCTACCTTTGCAACCCTTCTCTTGCTCTGATTATATTCTCCAGGTCAAAAGACAAAACAAAGTCCAAATAGCAAATCAAGCAAGCCACACGCAGAAGGTTCAAAGTCAAAGTGCAACAACAGTCTAGGGGAGATATTGGCAAAGCAAAGCAAAACCAAACAGGAATTCAGGTATTCCAAGAATGCAAAATGGCTGATAAAAACACCAGCCTTGAACAAATTGCTCCTGACAACCTTAAATTGTCAGATTTAAACAGAAACTGCCAGCTGCACTAGTTCAGTCCTGTGTGGATACAACAGTGGTCTACAAACTAACTATGAATCCGTCTCATTTGATTTGAGCGATAGATAGTAGATTCACAGAGGGGAGTCAGTGTTGAGCAGGCCATGTGTCAGCAAGCGGCACTCTTGGGTTAGCCACTAAGGTCCATGACAGATGCTCCAGCAGCACGCCAGTCATCACAGGGTGACTACACCTGGGAGCTTCCATTTAAATTTCCCACAATGCTCCAGAGTGACAGTACATGAAGGGACATATGGGAAATTAAAATGGTGGCTCCTGATCAAATGTCTTTTTCCTTTATTTTTTTTCCCCTGCCAGTTGTACCATCACATAGCAGATAAAACCAGATAGCTGTTGTCATGGCTTGTCTAGTAGTATGGGAGGAGCAGAGGCTACTTTTGGGATCACAATGTAAATTACTGCATCCAGGGATTATGCATACAATGACATAACTTTAATGTGAATATTTATGATCATCACTAGAATTGGAGGTTCCTGATAATCTAGCAAGGGAGTAAAGTAATATAAGATGTAAAAAGGAGGAGTGTTCAGCACCTGCTCTTTTAAAATTATGATTAAAGCATGATACACTGCTCTATAGGTGAGCAGGGTGGATGCATGAATGATGCTCCCATTCCACTTCCTTCTGTCCTCAGCTTCGAGGATGCTTCCCATTTGTCACATCCAAAAGAGGCCCTTGAAGGAGGAATCAGACAGCTAGGCATTGCCATTTCGCTACTCTTCTCAGGTCAAATACTTTTGCTCTAAAGTATTTGCCTAGAACAGTGATGGCGAACCTATGACACGCGTGTCAGCACTGACACGCGTAGCCATTTCTGATGACACGCGGCCGTAGGCCTCCTCCCCACCGCCTGCAACCTCACCACCCTCCCTAAAGTGGCAATTGGGGCTTTGAAGCCCCAGTCGCCACTTTCCTCTACCCCCCACCCTCCCTAAAGTGGCGATCAAGGCATCTGAAGCCCCGGTGGTCACTTTCCTCCTCTACCCCCACCCTCCCTAAAGTAGCAATTGAGGCTTTGAAGCCCCGGTCCCACTTCCCTCCCCTCTCCCCAAAGTGGGAATCCTGCACGCATACATGTTTTTTCCTCAAAGTGACACACCACCTGAGTTATGCTCAGTTTTTTGGCGAAGTTTGACACACTAAGCTCAAAAGGTTGCCCGTCACTGGCCTAGGACAAAGGTGGGATTTGGTAAAGAACAACCTGCTAATCCCAGACATCTGCAACCATTTCTTTCTCGACCAGATAGTAGGCAAGCTCCTCCATTATATTATTTAACAACAGAGTCTCCCTGCCCTTGCCACCCCTAGTTTTCACAGATGTTGTGGAAATTCAGTGGCTAAAACAAATTAAGAAATGATCTCTTATTTTGTTCTCTCCCTCTCTCCCATGTGTCAATGATCTTTTCTTCTGCAAATGCAGTAACAGATTGTACAGCCAAAACAAAAGAGTGAGTCAACAAAAATATCTTGAAGGAACCTTCAGAGGAGAAAGAATTGTGTTGCATTAATAACTACCTAGTTAAACCTGTATTTTCCACATATTCCTGTAATGCCAAAGTAAAAGCATTTCCATACAGTGATTATGTTTACCATGCAGACCCAATCCTTGGGGTGCTCTCACCACATCCTGTGGACATTTTTGACACAAGGCGGAAAGAAATTAACATCAAAAGCTCTCTCAAATGACTATGGGCAGGATATTTGCATGTATGGGAACAAGAAGGCTCTAGGGACCCTGGGTTAAGATAGAAGATTGTTCCCACATAAACTATTGTTTTGAATCCAGCTTGGATTTATGGGCTGAAGGTCAAGTCACATCACATGCTGTCATGTGGATATCATCCCAGGCACAATATTATTCATTCATTGCAATACTTTCTGCATACACATTCCACCAGAATTCTCGCAATGCTCTGTATAGTGGAGCATCATCTCCACCACTGTCCCCCAGTGTTGCTAACAAAAGAAAGTGAGATTATGGGAATCTGCAGATAAGCAATGGGCATCCATAGTTAAGGTAAGCAAATACAGTAATCTGAAACTAAACTGATGGCTGAGTGACCAGTAAATAGAAACACAGATTGCTAAGTATGAAGTGGGATTCCTTACATAGCTGAGAATGAGCAATACAGATAACACAGACTGCTTACTGAGCCCTTTCTCCCTTCTCTTTTTATGTGTGCTGTGGGTTTGGGCTAGCTGGCAGTGCCATTCCACACACCCTCCCATCTCCCTCCCAATCATCTTATGTAGGTTCATTGGCAGTGCTCATAGTGATTGATGGCCAAGGATCCAATGCAACTCTTTTGCTTTTTATGAGTTTCTTCCTTAGAAATGTTCAGAGCCTTAATAGTCCCAAGGAAGGACATTATATCTATCAAAAGCAAATAGTTCTGTTTTAAAGCAAACCTCTGGGTTGTTGCTGCTCTTTTTACTGCTGTTGTGCCCCTTCATTTGATGGTGATGGTTGCAAGGCCAGCAAAAAGAGGGAAGGACAGCTGGAGTCACATGTTGGCTACAATCCTGTGGTGGCTGATGGCTTGGCCGTGTCTAAGGGGCAGTGAATCTGCTCCAGGGTTTAGTCCAGATTTTAAAGGAGCTATCCAGGGTGCTGAAAACTATCTCCAGAATAGGTCCAGCACTTGTATACTGCTGTAAAAGTTAAGATTAAAAGCCAGTGGAGGTTCATTGACATGGAAGCCATCAGCCCCACGCTAATCCACAAATAACATGTGGCTCACCCCTGTTTAAGTTTTATACCAACCTATATATCCCAGTTTATGTAATACCTTAAACAGTGGTGAGCCACATGTTACCTGTGGACTAGTAACCTATATAACAGGGCCTAAATAACCTAAAGGCATCAGATCCCATCTGATCTTGGAAGCTAAGCTGGATCACCCCTGGTTAGAACTTGGATGGGCAACTACCAAGGAATACCAGGTGCTGTAGGCTATGTTTCAAAGGAAGGAATTGGCAAAACCACCTCTGCATATTCCTTGCCAAAAAAAAAAAAAAACCCTATGAAATTCATGGGGTCACCATAAATCAACAGATGGCTTGAAGGTACATACACAAACATGTATGTCGGTTTCCCCTGTTATTCTTCTTTGCTGTACCTCCCCACCACAAGACAAGTGGTGGTGTCCAAATAGTCCTTTGGTTGTAGTCACATGTGGCTCACAGTGTGGTCTAATTGCTAGGCAAATGCTTTTGCTTGGATTGCCTCAATTCTATTTAGCACTAATGTGGCATTTTAAAATTGTGAATGCATTTATGCTGTTTATTGTTCCACCCTGTTCAACAGACCAGATGGGAAACCAAGAACAAGATGGTGACTTGCCTAGACCCACATGATGAGTCCATGACAGAGGCAGGCTAAAGACAAATCTCCAGGTTGAGCCATAGTGAATCACATCAGAAAGACCTGGAGCCCTTTCACACTACACAATTATAGTGCAATGATTCCACAGAATCCTCAGATTCAAAATTTAGAGAGAGGCTTTCAGAATTGCTGCCCAAAGAACTCCTCTGGTGCCTCTGACAAAACTACAAGGCCCAGAATTCCATAAGCAGCAGTCATGGCAGATGAAGTGGAATCATAGTGCTATAAATGTAGTGTGAATGGGTCCCAGGTCTAATATCCTACCTTTGTTGGGGACTTTTTGGATCATATTGGGAAGTCTCCCCCAGCCTAGCTTCCTTATGAGTAAAACAGCATCATGGATGAACTGTCTTTCAGAATGGGTGTGAGGATGACAGACTTTAAGAAAAAAGACACATAGCCATGCAGGGCAGGTAACTATTGGTTATATCAATGCTAGTAGCTGTATGTTTAACTTCAGGTATGGTTTAAGATAAATGAATCTAAAGCACTTGGTATACTATTTAAAATACTAAAACATAATGATGATCTTATGCAAGTCCTCACCATTTTTCCCACACTGAAACATGAGCAAGGAACAAACTGTACACTATTTCCACAAATTATAATTTTTGGCCACAGAATGTAGTGGTGGTTGCTGGCTTAGATAATGTGAAAAGGTCCTTTACATAAACAAATTTTTAGAGCATGGTGTACTGGTCTGAGTGTTGAGCTCTGTTCATGGTTCAAAATCCTGTTCAGCCATGGAAATCCTCCTGGGTCACCTTGAGCAAGTCACACACTCTCAGCTTCAGAGGAAAGCAATGGCAAACAAATCTTGCCAAGAAAACCTCATGATTCACCTTAAGGTTGCTTTTATATCATAAATGGTAGAATCATAGAGTTGGAAGAGACCTCAAGGACCAACCAGTCCAACCCCCTGCCATGCAAGCCAATGCGATTCTAGGCTGCATTAATAGGAGTATAGTGTCTAAATCAAGGGAAGTAATAGTGCCACTGTATTCTGCTTTGGTCAGACCTCACCTGGAATACTGTGTCCAGTTCTGGGCACCACAATTCAGGAAAGATATTGAGAAGCTGGAACGTGTCCAGAGTAGGGCGACCAGGATGGTGGGAGGTCTGGAAGCCATGATGCCCTATGAGGAGTGGCTTAGGGAGCTGGGCATGTTTAGCCTGGAGAAGAGAAGGTTGAGAGGTAACATGATAGCCATGTTTAAATATTTGAAGGGATATCATACTGAGGATGGAGCAATCTTGTTTTCTGCTGCTCCAGAGACTAGGACATGGAACAATGCGTTCAAACTACAGACAGACAACAACAATATAGTGACGTTTGCTGGCTTAAGACAACTTTAAAGATCCTTTAAGCACATTCAAGAGGCAGCATGGTACAGCGGTTTGAGTGCTGGACTATGGCTCTGGATACCAGGGTTCGAATCTTTGCTCAGCCATGGAAACCCACTAGGTGACCTTGGGCAAGTCACAGTCTCTCAGCCTCAGAAGAAGCTAAAGTGAAACCTCCTCTGAACAAACTCTGCCAAGAAAACCCTGTGATATAGTTGCTTTAAGAAATGACTTGAAGGCAGACAACAACATAAATACATTCATGGAGAATAAACCCATTATGGCCATTAGCTATTTTTATTTTATTTTGTTATTAATAAATGTTTATTCTACTCTTGAAATAAACATTTCCAGAGCTCTGTACAAAATGAAGCATCAAAACAATCAATAATTTTGGCCAAATGTGAACCTTCCTGGGGAAGGGCATCCTTTGTCAGTGACCACCCTGTCGAAAAGGCCCTTTCCATGGTCATCCGCCACTGCATCTCTAAGTGGAAACATCTAAACCTCCTGTCTATGGTTTAATCACATTGATGACCTGTGTTCCAGACAGTGCAAGAGCTCATCCCTCATGTGTGACATTAGGTGCTCCCCCGCACGGCCTGGTCCAAAGGTTGCTGGCACTTCACTATAGGGACAAGTTGAAAACAGAGCAGACAATCCTTTATGACAGCTGTGTGGCCCTTTATTCTTGTTCATAGGCAGGATGCCACTGAACACTCATTATTGGAAAGCAGCATTAGGAAAGGACTGTTGCCTTTGTGTCTTACTTGTGGGCTTCCTAACAGCATCTTGTTTGCCTTAAAAAAAAAAAAAGATCTTGGGCTAGATCTTTCCTTTTTATATACAACCTTGAGTTTTCAAACCCCAATGGGTACTTTCATAAAAACAGCTTCTGGGCAGGGTGACTTTTAAGAAAGAAATGGGGACAGAAGGATTGTTCCCCTCCCCACTATGTCCTCACTATAAAGGGCCTAAATACCCTAAAAGCACCAGATCCTGTCTGATCTTGGAAGCTAAGCAGGGTCAACCCTGTTTAGTATTTGGGTGGGGAACTGCCAATGAATACCAGGTGCTGTGGGCTCTGTTTCAGATGGAGGAACTGGCAAACCACCTCTGAGTATTCCTTGCCTAAGAAAACCCTATGGGGGTGCCATAAGTCAGCAGCCAACTCAAAGGCATGCACACACACACTTCATTATTTGTTTCCTCCCTCTCCATTAAATCTCCATCCTGCAAGTCACCAAATCCCTGAGCTGTATAGCCAGGCAAGTATTTTTAGGGTAAGCCTGTACCTAGATTTCAGTGTGTTTACTTAGGAATAGGGTTGGAGGGGATTTACATTGAAAAGGTATGAGCGAAGGAGAAAACACTCTTCACCACAACATTTTTCTGCTGAAAATCTTCTGAAGCTGCCTTCTTCAAGAAACAGCCACCAGAAATTAAATTGGAGGTGGGCCACTTGTGGGAATGCAACTCCCATCATCTGCCACCATTGACCTGCATAAGGATGCTAGGATGTGTTTCAATTTAGTTAACATCTGGAAGGCCAAAAGTTGCACACACCTTGTTTAAACACATGTTCATATCTATGCGGCTTGGACCACAAGAAACAGAGTGCCTGGATTCTCAAAGGCTGAAGTTACTGGGGCAGGGAGAAGGCTTTCAACACTCATTAAAGAAACCCTTATTAATCCTTCCTGTATTGAATGTACAAAGCTCTAAGAAGGACCCCAAGGCAGAGATTTAGCAATGGGGGAAAAATAAGGGCAACAAAAACATAAGAATTCTGGCCAGCAACTACATTTTCTTTCAGCCCCCCCCCCACACCAATATTTAGTGTGGTAGAGAGTAAGATGCTGAAAATCATTTGACACCTAGAATTCTTATATCTGCTGTGCTTGCATTCCCATGGTAACTTTGCCTGCCCCTTTTCTTCGGATGCCTAAGCTGCATTTCAAAATGCTCAAGTGAAATTTTAAATTATTGTGATGCTAGAAATTTGGGGACTTGTAAAGGAAACTTTCACTGGAGGGCAGAATTCTTATTTTCAGGGGCAATCCCCTCATTTTGCCCTCCATGTAGCTACACCTCTGTCCCATAGGAGTGTGGGGGCTGAGGCTTGCCCATGACCCTCGCTGTGACCCTTTTTATAGCCTTTGAGCATTCAGGGTAGCCTCAACAGGGCTTTCAAGATGTCTGGACTCTGGATTGGAATCCTCCCAGGCTGAGGCATAGGCCGCAGTTGGTTTTTTCAAGTATTGCTGTGGTCAGCTTGCTGTTGTGCATGTGAAAAGTAGTGGAATTTGCCTTACTTTTCGGTTAGAACCATTGTTTTTATTGATTCTTATTATATTGTTAGATTTTCCTTGGGTTTTTTCCTGGCTGTGAGGAAATCTATGGATGCCGGCCGTGAAAGCCTTCGACTTCATATCTTATTATATTGCTCTTCCTTTAAGATAATTTGAACAGAACTCTGGGGACAGGGAGGGGAAAGCATATCTGCCACTTCACAGATGAAAACAAGGACACGTCTGGGAATGTGGTCAAGATGGCAGCGGTTTTTAATGAGGAAGAACAGGCAAGCTAGGAGAGGCTGCAGCAATTTGCTTTTGCCTGAACCTACTGGGATGGGGAATAATCTTCCCCTCCTTTGCTTTTCCTCCTGCTGAGTTAATTGAGTGCAAATTACTTTTGCACTTTGAACTCAGTTTGCACCAATGGAAGTAAGCCAAAGGCAAAGAGGGAAAGGGGGAAGAGAGAAAAACGGGGGCATTTTTAAAGCAGCTGAAAAAGTGGGGTGACAGAAGATTAACCG
Organism: Gambelia wislizenii; assembly: GCA_030847615.1. Classification (NCBI taxonomy): domain Eukaryota; kingdom Metazoa; phylum Chordata; class Lepidosauria; order Squamata; family Crotaphytidae; genus Gambelia; species Gambelia wislizenii. The sequence goes on from JAUMIR010000002.1 coordinate 193,831,980, forward strand.
CACCCCTACGCCTACCTATCCTTTGCCTGATTCTGGAGATGCGTGCTGTAGTGTAAGGACAGGAATAAACTAAACACTGAGAAGTCAGGATGGACTGCATATAATAAAGGGATTTCAGTGTTCATGAGAATGTAATGTTCAAGTACCCCCGGGCTTGTACTTAGATTGGTATACTAAAAGTAGCAGTTTCTATCTGACCCGCAAACCCAAATTCTGTAAATTAAACAAAGCATGGAAATAATGTTGCATAAATATACTAATCTGCTGCCTTTATTTAGGATGCAAAACAGTTGCCAAGGAGTAGGTGGTGCTGGACAGGAGAGGATGATAGATAGGATGAATTACCGCCTGGGAGCACATTACATACAAATGCATGTATGAAACCCTGGTGGCCTCCTTTCTCTCAGGATAATAAATAAATAAATATCCCTTCCTGTTTTTCTCTGTAACTCTCTGTAGAGTTGTCTCCCACACCAGATAAGCAAAAAAGATGTGCAAAAAACCTGGGGGATGGTGGTGTCACAGCTTCGTAGGAGAGTTTTGGAAGAGAACAACATCTCCTCCATCTGTCCCAGTCTAGAAGGAACAGTCCCAATTAATTCTTTGTTGTCCCTCTTTTTCAGCTGCTTTTAAAATTACCCAGAGTCTTTTACTTTCCCCCTTTATCCTCAGCTTACTTCAGTTGCTGCTCTTCCCAATAGGCTCTGGCAAAATCAAACTGCTGCAGCCTCTCTTAGCTTGGAACAAGCTGGCAGGGAAAGGTCTCAGTGCCCCTCTCCCCTTCTCTGATACAGCAGCCTCTTTTACGGAAACTTTGCAAAGGGAGAAGCAGCTGCTGGGCTAATGTTATGTGTGACTGCATTGTAACCATTCAGTTTGGCCTTTGGAGTTACTAACTTAGGATGGATGTAACCCAAGCAGCAACATTCTACACTCTATTACTGATTTCTCTTCATGAGAATTCCCCACTCATAGTGTGTTGATCATCTATTTGAACTTCTGTTTCAAACACCATTGCATCACTCAACTTTGTGCACTTTGTATGGGAGCTTGATGCTTGGAATCCCCATCAAAGACTGCCTTAAATGAAGAGAAAGTATGATTGAGAAGGATGGTTCAAATGCTCTCTGGCTTGTAATTAGAATGGTATGCTAGGAACTGCAATTTCTTTCTAACCTACAAACCCAAATTCTATAAATTCAACAAACAAAGGAGATTATCAGACGCAGCAAATGTGGCGTGATCATAACGCCAGCAGAACGCAAAAGGACGCCAATATCAGATGATAACGTCCTTTTGCGTTCCGCTTGTATTATGCTAACATACCTTTATCACCTGTCCCATTTTGGTGCCGGCATTGTCAGCATGTGAAACCTCCAGCCATTTAAATATCATCACTGAAGCAAGAATGGCTGGTCCAGCATGAACACTTCCAGGTGAGATTGGGACATCCAGGTATGTTTTTGCTCTTTTTATGACCCTCCCCTGGTTACTTGGGACTACTAAAGTGTGCTTAGGTGCTTTAAAAACTTTTAATATATTAGTTTTGCTTTTATTTTTGAATTTCCTATGCAATGATGTCTCACAGCATTTCAAATGAGGGCTCCTCTTTATTGCCAGGCTGCCTTTGCTGGGAGAGGAAGGTAAGTTCAGGTGTGGGGGGGGAGGAGAGCGTTCTTTTGCCAGCATAGATATGGTTTATTTTATGCCAGCAAAAGAAAGTTATAAGGGGGATCATCTGATAAGCTCCACAGACTAAGGAGATTATCAGACAGGAATGCAAAAAGTGTTCCTGTCCCACAATCTACAATCCCGCCCTTGTCCCAGCACAATAACACTCCACCCTGCACTTACCTTCTCTCCCATCGTTCAGGCAGCCCAGGAGTGAACAGAGCTCTAACGGAGCTTCATTCACTTCCTGGAACGAAATCCCACCTGTTCTCGCGAAAAGATGCAAGCGAGGGCAATTCAAAAATAAAAATAAAAATACACACAAAAAAGTGACACCAAGCACCTAAACACACTAAAAGCATTACAAGTAATCTGGGGAGGGAACAAAAAAGAGGGTAGCTTGCTTGGATGTCCTGATCTCACCCAGAAGCGTTCTGGCAGGACTGCCCATTGACGCTGGAATCTCACCAGCAAAACAGGGCACATTGTCACACACAGGCAAATCCAGAACAGAAACGCCACGGGAGATCAATTGCCTGCTTCTCCCCGACAATAAAAAAGAATGCCTCTGTAATGGCAGCAGAATGCTTGGGAGATGATGGGGGACAACGTTGTCTGATAAGGAAGCCCTTTTGCGATCTCATGGCATCCTCATAACGCCATTTTTGGCACGTCTGATAATCTTCTAAAATTGCAGAGAATGAGAACTAAAGCAAGAGCTGAGAATATTTAGATGATGGTGGTGGTGGTGGTGGTGGTGGTGATTTCTTACATGCCTCTCCCCATGGATTGAGGTGGGGAACAACAGATTTATACATAACAACCAATATCAATTAAAATACACATCAGTTAAAAATACAGAAACCCAAGGAAGCAATAAAACAGACAAAAGGAATATATCAGGGAACCCTAATTATGTGTCTTTACCTCTGCTGCCCCCTCTAGGCACTTGCTTGTGCAACCATGTTTTTCTTAACAGGAGCCCTTGTGGCGCAGTGGTTACTGCAAGCCACAGGTTATGAGTTTGATCCCAGAGGGCTCCAAGGTTGACTCAGCCTTCCATCCTTCTGTAGGTCAGTAAAATGAGTACCCAGCTTGTTGGGGGCAATTAGCTAAAAAACAATGTTTTTTAGGGACTGCATCAGGACTGATAAGTGGTATATAAATATCAGTGCTATTGGTATTAACATTTCCAACAAACCTCACTATGGAAACCTGTGGTGCTATGAAAATGCACATAGCACATTTGGAAGACTTTACAAAAGAGTCTGGAGTAATAAACACCTGAGGCGAAACACAAAAATCAGTGTGTATAGAGCCATTGTACTGTCTATTCTCCTTTATGGATCTGAAACATGGGTCACCTATCGCCACCACTTACGACTCCTCGAACGCTTCCACCAGCGCTGTTTACGCACAATCCTAAATATACACTGGACTGACTATGTGACGAATGTTGCTGTCCTTGAGCAAGCAGGGATCACCAGCATTGAGGCCATGATATTCAGAACACAGCTGCGCTGGGCAGGGCATGTGTCTAGGATGGAGGACCATCGCCTCCCCAAAATAGTACTCTACGGTGAACTCGCCACGGGTCAGCGTAAGAGGGGCGCTCCAAAAAAGTGATACAAGTACTCCCTGAAACAACATCTCAGGCTTGGCCAAATTGATCACCAACAATGGTCCGCCCTGGCCTCACATTGGGAGGCATGGAGACACACTATCCACAATGCTGCAGCCTTATTTGAGAACTCATGCCGAACAAGTCTTGAAGAGAAACGGCAACGCAGAAAGAATCACAACGCGGTAACATCACCCAAGGAGACCTTCTGCTGTGCTTTCTGCAACCGGACTTGTCTATCTCGGATTGGCTTTTTTAGTCATCAGCGCGCTTGCAGAAAACGCTGGATGAGTCCTTCCTGAATCTTCGTTTGCGAAGAAAAGCCAGAGAGAGAGAGAGAGAGATGAAAATGTTCATGTTGCCTTCATAGCGTCTATTACTGGCTAACAGAACAGAAGTTATTGCACTTTATGCTGACTGTGGGCTTCCCTGACGCATCTGGTTCGTTCACTGAAGGAAGAGAATTCTAGATTAAAGAAGCCTTTGGTATGATCCAGCATAGTTTTTCTTATGTTCTTAAGCACTGTCATGATGGGAACCAGAAAACAGCACCCAACTGTGGGCAGCTCAGTTGTATGCATTGGTTGACTTGCATTTCACTGCTGACTTGCATTTGCAAACCAGTTGCAATATTAAATTGTCCATTGCCATACACTGCCATACTGATGAAGGCAATTCTAAATGGCTTCTACTTGAATTCAGAGTTTAGAAGGAAATGTTAATAGCCTTCCACCTCAATTCCTTTCTGAATGAAATGCAACATAAAGATATACTGCCTATCTACCTGGAATATCAACTAAGAAACAACAAGATTTTGAGGGAACTTATGAAGATCCAGCATAGTAGGTTTGCTGGAGCAGACACACACACAAAAAAAACATATAGCATGGCTACCATTTTAAAACAGGAGTGGAGAAAATACGAACTGTAGAATGCATGTTGTTTGGTTTTGTCCTCTCCAATTTTTTATTTTTTTTTAAAACAAAACTAAATATGCTCACATACTCATACCGGTGGAGGGCAATTTGATCCTATTTTTAGGGTGGTCCCCATCTGTTAACCAGGAAGTAAAATGGAATCCACTTCCTATTTAAATAAAGACCTTTCCTGGGTCTAAAAATGTAACAGCTGTGGGGGTTTTTTAAATCATTTTTTAAATTCAATTTTTTAAAAATGTTGAGATAGGGGCAACAGAGGGTGGCTCTCAAAGGTTCTGCCTTGGCCAATGTGACCCTGACCCCTTGCAATTACCAACTGTACCTCCTGGCTAGTGTTACACTGGAGAATTAACTATCTGTAGATTTCGTAGTGGGATGAATGCCATACCACATCATCTCATCCCTCTTGACCATTCAACTTATCAGTGGCCAAACCCTAAATAAACAAATAGTTTCTTTTGAATTTTAAGCTGTCACTTGGAAAGTTTTTAAGTGATTACCATCTGGTAATAATGAGCAATCATCTGTTTCTGTTCCATGACTGAGCTAGATAAGAAACTGAAGGGTGAGTTTCTAGGAATGGAGGGAGATTCTCGGCATTAAGAGAGAAAGATCTGAATGGTCCTTTTCAGAGAAAATGCATTGCACAATGAAGGTGTCAGGGTTGAATCCCTTTCACCTCCAGGTTGGGCTATGTCAGAATCCCTGCCAGCCAGACATCTGCTAGATGTGTAGATAAAACTGAGCTAGAGGAACCCTGTGGTTCCTAATGATCAGTCATCACGATTAGACATTGATCCATTGGTATTGTGGCCCACTAGGGATAAGTCGACAGGTGACTTGACAGGTGACTTGAAGGCACATACACACATGCATATCAAAAAGGAAGAAGAGTGATCTGTCTTGTAAGAGCAATGCAGGAAGCCTATCTCCTTTATCCCTGATCTCAATATAGTGACACCATCTACTTTCTTCTCTGAAATATTAATGGCTTTGTTGGTGTTGTTAACTGCCCTCAAGCTGACTTCAACTCATGGCGACCCCATAAATGAGACTCCCTGTCTTCTACCACCCTGCTCAGGTCTTGCAGGTTCAGGCCAGTGGCCTCTCTGATTGAATCTATCCATCTGGTGTGTGGTCTTACTTTCTTTCTTCTTCCCTCCACCTATCCTAGCATTACTGATTTTTCCAGTGAACCGTGTCTTCTCATGATGTGACTGAAGTACAACAACCTCAATTTAGTTATTGTGGCTTCTAGTGAAAGCTCTGGCTTGATCTGTTCTAAGAACCATTTGTTTGTCTTTTTGGCCAGCCATGGTATCCTCAGCATTCTGTTTCTCCCTGTTTTGTTCTTACAATGGCCTCCTGGCCCAAGTACAGGTTATGCATGAGGACTATCAAGTGTGTTGGTACATCAATTTCTTTTAGAGCACTCCAAAGTTTCTCATTATCTATGCAGCCAAAAGCTTTACTGTAGTCTATAAAGCACATACTGATTTTCTTCTGGAATTTCCTGCTATACTCCATTATCTAGTGTATGTTTGCTATGTGGTCCCTAGTGTCTCTACTTTTTCTGAACCCAGCTTGAACCTCTGGAATCTTTCTCTCCATGTATGGTAGGAGTCTTTGTTGCAGAATTTTGAGCATGACTTTGCTAGCATGGGAGAGTAATGCAATGGTCCTGTAATTGCTGCAATCTTTTTTTCTCCTTTTTTGGAGATGGGTTTGTATACTGATCATATCCAATCTGTGGGCCACTGTTTTGTTTTAACTACAGATTGTAGTTAGAACTTGGGTTGATTCTTTCTCTGTAGATTGTAGCAGTTCTATTGGAATGTCATCAGTTCCTAGTGATTTATTCTTCCCCATTGATTTGAGTGCATCTTTCACGTCATCTGCCAGAATTTGAGGTTCATCTTCATATGGTTCTTCTTTCCAAATACCTTTCATGTTTTTGTCTCTTTTGTATAGCTCTGCTGTTAAATATGAATGCTGGGTCTTATCTGTGTGTCTGATCTGGTCCAAATAGGTATGTTGCTTCAATTGATGAACCAGACAGTATAAAAAGCCATGCTTCCATCAGCCATGCTCCAGTAACTTAACATCAACATTTCATTAGGCCTGGGTTTTCTTTTTCAGGTTCCCTATCAAAAAGAAAGAAAGAAAGAAAGAAAGAAAGAAAGAAAGAAAGAAAGAAAGAAAGATTTGCTGTTGTGATACTAGGGAAGGAATGTGAGCTGCCCTTATCTGTTTCTTTTTCATCTGCTCAGAGGGATACGGTTTATCTGAGGATCTTTTAATATAAAATGATATGGGTTTTGTGGGAAGCTGTTGATGTAAATTCTATCAGCCAGGACCAAGATTAAGTCTCTAGTGCTTGGTGACAAATAGATCCAACAATAAATGATGGAGAGGGAATTGAATGGTGCAGGAAGGAAACATATATTTGTATATTTAATATCCAGGCTCCTCTCTTGGTACAATAGGGTAAAAAGAAGGGGGAAGAAGGAACCCACAAAGAAAAGAGGGGTGAGGTTGGGGAAACTCTCTTCAACTACTGCTTTTCCTGCTCTGTCCTCCATGGCAGGGAAAGATGGCTAATGACTAGAAATTACACAGCATCAATCTTCTCATTTCACAGAGAGATGGAGCATGGAAAATTCCATTTTTCCCCCTGTGAAAAACCATTGCCAGCAGCCCCCAAGGGATCCCAGCGGCTCTAAATATAATACAATCACCAACCTGCAGTTCTAAATTAAGTCAATGAGTTCCTTAACCCTCCTCCGCCCATCACCCTGCACACTCCTTTCCTTCACAAAAGAAAATACTCTTTGCTAGTACTACAGATTAACTTGTCATCCTGATTTGTAAATATATAAAGTGTGTGCCATTCCTTCCAAAATTACCTCAGGTCAATCTATTTTTTTTTTATTTTGAAGTGGCCTCATGTGTGTGTTAAATTATACAGGAACAGTTCAATGCTATGCAAATCTAATCAGAAAAAAACATTTTGAGGAGTTCAGTGGGATTTACTCCATGGTAAATGTATATAGTATAGTTTCACAGGAGAGATGGTGTAGTGGCTTGAGCATTAGACTTAGGAGTCTGAAGACCAGGGTTCGAATCCCCACTCAGCCTCTGAGTGATCTTGGGCAATTCAGCCTCTGGGTGATCTTGGGCAAGTCACATTATCTCAGCCTCAGAGAAAGGCAAAAGCAAACCTGCTCTGAGCTAATTTTGCCAAGAACATCTCATGATATGTCCCCCTTAGGATTGCCAAAAGTTGGAAATGACCTGAAGGCACACAACAACAACAACATTTCAATGGTGCTAAACCTACAGTAAGCCTCTGAAGGCATTTTAGTTATTTCAGTTATTCTACATTAATTTTGATGATGATTTTGATGATGATGATGATGATGATGGTGATAATGCATTTCATAGAAATTATAAACAGTTCAGCAGACAAAAAAAATCTAAACAAAACTCCTTGTTCAGAAGCATAATACAGATACTTTCTCCCATTTACCAATATGCCTTATGAATGCATATTATTATTTTGTTTTCATTTTATTAAATTCCAGGAATTTATCAGTGATTCCCAGATTTCCCTGAATTTCTCTGTGTTAAGTTACTCCTGAACCTAGATATGTTACCTCACTGAATAGTGTCAAGAATGCTAGACTTCAACAGAATGTCCAAGTGACCACACCTACTATCTCTTGGCCAAGCCTACCTCACAGAACTGTGAAGATAAAATGAGACTGGGCTAGGACTGAGGTCCTTGGAGGAAGGCTGGGATTTAAAATGCAATACCCAAACATGTCTCCAAAATCAGTGCTGCATTATTAACAATGTGTTTACCCTGAAGATGGCACACTTATCTGGGTATAAGTCCTTTCAAACCCAAGTTGGATATACTGAGTAGATATAGTACTCTTTGTAAATATGTCCCTGTGAATCTGGTGGATGTCCTTTGTCCACAGTGGATGATACATCTCTCCTCCTTTTGTGTAAAAAAGGGTGGAGAATTGGTGGCCATGGTGGTGGTGGTTGGACTACAAGTTCCATTATCTCTGACCAATGGGTATGCTAGCAGTGGGTCTGACAAGAGTTGGTTTCCAACAGCACCTGAATGTCCACTGGTTCCCCATTTCTGCTGTAGGGAGAAAGAATAATTCTGCCACATCTGTCTCCCAGAGTTATGGTGCAACCATTGAATTAGGCCTTTATCAGACCACCCTCCTTTTGTGTTCTTTTGCCGGCATAATTTGTGACATTTTTATGCCGGGGTGGGGGAAACCTTTACCACACTTACCTCCTATCCAGTGAAAAAGCAGCCCTGGCAATGACCAAGGAGTGAACGGAGTTCTGTTCACTTCCTTGAACGAAATATCGTGGATTCTCACGAGAAGACGTGAGTGCAGGAAATTCAAAAATCAAAGCACAAATAAAACACAAAAAGTTTTTTAAAGCACAGCAACAAACTTTAAAAGTCCCAAGTAAACTGGGGAGGTTCACAAAAAGATTGTCACCTATCTGGATGTTGTGATCTCTTCTGGAAGTGTTCTGGCCGGACTGACCATTCACAATGTAATTACAAGGGGAAAAAGGTGTGAGGTTTCAAACACTGGCAATCCCAGCCAAATATGCCCCAGCTGATTTATTGATGGCTTGTCCTGTCAATAAAATAGATCAGCTTATGGACAGTACATAAATGCAAAAGGGCGATGTCTGGTATGAGCGCCCTTTCATGTTTAAGTGGCATTGTTATGACACCATATTTAGTGAATCTCATAAAGCCCTTACTCTCATTGCAGAGGTGTTGTTGTTGTTGTTGTTGTTATGTCTAGATGCAAAAAAGGAAAAAGGGGTCAGAGTTCCTGCACTGTCAGCTCTTGTACAGAAGCAGAAGTTACATCAGGTGTAGCATGTCAGGCTATAACTCCTTCCTCTACTCAGTTATTAATGATGAAAGAGCCCTCTCTTCTTTTGTGTCTGGCTACCCACTGGGTGGCCTTGGGCAAGTCACACTGTCTCCGCTTCAGATGAAAGCCATTGCAAACTCCCTCTGAACAAAAAAATAACCATGATAGGTTGCCATAAGATAGAAATGACTAGAAGTCACACAACAACAACAAAAACAACCCCTGTGACATAAGAGCCAGCATGGTGTAATGGTTTGAGTGTTGGACTACGATTCGGGAGACGAGGGTTGAAATCCCCTCTCAGTCATGGAGACCCACTAGGTGACCTTGGGCAAGTCTCATACTCTCAGCCTCAGAGGAAGGCAAAGGCAAACCCCCCTCTGAACAAGTCTTGCCAAGAAAACCCTATGGTAGATTCGCCATAAGTAGGAAACAACCCGAAGGCACACGACAACAACCCTGCTAGATAGATGTTGGACAATCACTTGACTGGTCAAAAATGCACAAGAAGAATCAGACTAGCAAGATGCTTCCTTTGCTTTTTTTCTCTCTCCCCACCCCCAGGAACCCCCAGGTGACGGCGGTGGCGGCGGCAGCAGGAGCAGCAACAAAGTGACAGAACCCGTACCACAGACCTGAAATGCTGTTTCTCAAAGAGGAATAAACTGGCACCAGAACAAGATAGCACCTAAGAGAACTACATCTGTCTCCTTTAATTATCCCGTGTACATATTAGTGAGTGGAAGTGCTTTATTGTTTCTATAGCTAAGGCCAGCAAAGCTATAGAACACCAGGTGTGCATAAGCACTCTCCCCAAAGTATAGACAGGCAAATTTAAATCACGTACACTGTGACAGGGGGAGGGAATATCTTTAATTTCCCCAGGGGGAAAAAGTTAAATCAATCACGACTGTTATAGTTCATACACATGTATTGCTCTGGAGACTTACAATGTTTGTTTGCCTTGCAGAGGACATTCCATCAAATGACACTGAATTTGTTTGTTTCCATCTTTTATACTGAAGTGACAATGGAAAGCTCTAGTATTTGAACTCTGCAAGTACTTTTGTGCCCATATACCACTTACGAGTAACTCTGTGCCCTTGTTTTATTCAAAACACTAGTGATGTGTGTACATAAGTGCTTGCAGGATCTAGGTCCAGAATTGTAGCCGCATGATCCCTTCAGAACCACATCCTTACGGGATACATCTGATCACAGTAAACTTAGCCTAGATTTTGAAATCTTAACTATGGGTCTGATTCTAGTCTTGTCCATCATTTCTGCTTTTTCTCTGCTGTTAACTCCTCTAGCCTGGAGTTTCTCTGGAATTATATCAACAGTGTTTCCACATCTCACTGTTTTGTCGTGAGTCTTGTATTATGATCTAGTGTTTCCTCCCCTTCATAGATCCAACTCCAGGAGTAGCCATGAGATTACAGGAGAGTTTTTCAAGGAGATTTAGCCAAAGCCTAAATATGTAAAGCAAGTGCAACCAAAAAACAAAACAACAACCCACAAATGATATATCGAAAGAATATATCATCAGTATGTGCATTTCTAGACATTTACTGATGCCTAAGATATTATACTTATGGATATGTGGGTGCATGGGTATGTTTGAATCTTGAGTTTGAGTCACTTCTCAAACTCAGTTTTAAGCCCCACTGAGTTCCATAGGGCTTCCTTATAAATAAGTGTGCATGAGGTTTGAGTCTTTGTTAAACATTCAGGCCATGATCCCTGGGGACAGTTATAACTGAGTAATTCTCATGGAAGTGAATGAGACTTATACAGGCTTAACTGTGCATATGATTATGGCTTCACAGTTGGCAATACAGCACCAAGATATGCTTGAGGTATAAAAAAGAGCTTTTGTTCTTTTCCTCTGAATTCACTATGACTAAATTAGGAATGACTTCTAGCTTTTAAGTTCCAGAAAGTACAGTTGCCACCTGATCAGGCAGAACAAACAAACAAAACCACAGAATTGGTGGCTCCTATGTCTTTAACAGGCATTTGATCTGGGGGGGCAGAGAAAGAAGGTGGAGTTTGTTTTTTAGGGGTAGAAGTAAGTGTTTTTGCTCTTAACGACTGTGAACTTGCTCTGCTTTTGAAGGCACAAAAACTGGGCATGGTTTTGACAAAAATGGTGGTGGTTTTTCTTTTTTGTTTTAAAAAATCCCTATCAAATGTACATCATTTAGATGGGGGGAAAAGTGTATTTGTATGACACCTTCAAAAATTAAAAATATCCTTATTCAAAAGCTATGGCCTTGGTGGCTGAGAGCTGAAACAGATCCAGTATTAAAATATAATCATATACAGTACCATAATCTCAAAGTACTTTAAAATTCATTTTCAAAGCAGAATAAAACATTATTATTTTTTGGAAGAGAAATGTACACACAGATTAGCCTTTGAAGCAATACTTCAGAATTCAACTTTCTAGTCCCCATGAGTTTCCATCCATAACAATTCCTCTTGGCTTCTCTCTCTTTTATAATGATTGTGGGAAAAGCCTGACTGTTATATTTCATTTGTATTTCATACACAGAAGTCAACTGTCTCTCTCTTAATAACTAAATTGATTTTATTATAAATGAGAGACAAGCAAGAAAGAAAAAAATAGTGCACTGTGTGTGCATTATGTCTCTGTTGAAAGCTGCAGATGGAAAATTAAAAGCAGTGGAAGGAAGCAGAGTTTGTACCACCAGAGTGTAGGGTTGGGTGGTTAACAGAGGATGCCACTCTTTACTGACTCCCATCCATTTAGCTCCATTCCCCCCAAGCCTGTTTAAACTGTAAGGGTCCCTGGGGAGTGGGGGGCAGGAAGCTGTACATCATTTGGATTGTCTGTTAACAGCCATGCAGAAAAATAAAAATAAATGGCACTGTATAAAATAATAAATATTAATACACATTATTTAACTGTGTATTTTATAAAATAGGCTTTTGGTGCTATGAAAAGTGATTTGTGAATGTTTTCCTCCTAATCGTACTAAATCCTCTTGTTTACTATCCAACGTACTGGCTGATCCCTATTGTAATTTCCCTCTGTATTATTTTCATGACTTATGTATGCTGCCAATATGCTGTCTTGTGGTTTTCTTTAATCTTTATACATCTGTTCCTTGTTATAAGTGTCACCATTCCGTGTTTGTTGAATCTCCATGTAACGCAGCACCATCTAGTAAGATGGGATCACCCAAAGAATGGGAGATGGACTAATCCAGGGATGAGAAACACGTGGCCTTTCAGATGTTGTTGGACTGCATATCTCATCCACCCCAGATGGAATGGCCAATGCTCAGTGGTGATGGTGGGTGTGCTCCAAAAATATCTTAGGGGTCAAAAACATACCCACAACAGCCCATAATCCATTTAACAGTTGGTGAAAATGTTTTGTTCATTCTATATTCCACATCCCATTCACATTTTAAAAGAGCCTGAGGTTTAACAGAAACTGATGACTTTAGGGCTTAGGATTCCATAGGCTGTCCTTGCAAATATGAACATTTCCCCCATGTAAAGAAGTTTAATAAATATACAGGGAGCCCTGCGGTAGTAAGGAGCTTCAGTTCTAATTAACAGTTGAGCTCTTACAATGCATTTCTTAACATTCTTTCTGAAAACCATAGTGGTAACAAAGACATTTTACCTATCTGGCTAGAGTCCCACAGAAACATTAAAAGCAAAGGTGTCAAATGGATGCATAGCCCCACACACAACACATTGTGATCCTTGGTGATTGTCCTTTCACTTTTTTCTCAAAAACAAAGCCTTTGCGTAGTTGTCTGCTGGTGTTGCTTCCTATTTCTACCACAGCTATATGTATCCTGTGTGAGAAATTGGGACACATGATAGTCCATGCTGAGAAGTGGAAATCTTTATTGCCAAATACTGGGGGCAACCAAGTGTTGAAAACAGCTGCTTCCATTTTCTTCTTGTGGCATGTAGCTGGCCAGTCTTAACAGAATATTCAATTCAACAGACACTTTGATGAATCTACCTAGCAGTTTGCATGTTCATATCCTTCATATTAATGCAAGATAGAAAACATAATAAAGAAATAAAGACCTGAACAAATGGGTCCTCTCCCTCTAGGAGCTGAAGTTCTAGATAAGAAGAAAGAAATCAGAATTTTCAGCATCTTCCCCCAACTGCTCTTCTCTGGTGGGAATCCATGACTGTTACACTTGAAAAATTTTAACACATGTTTATAATGTCAAAACTGCTTCATTTGTCCTAGTTCTGTTTCACCTGTGGGTGGGCAAAGTGCAACCCATGGGCTACATGTGACCTCCAGGGCCATATTTACAACCCCTATGACTCAAAACATTGATACAGGAAATGAACCAGAAGTGATCCTGGGTTGCTTCCTGTTGCAACTCCCCTCTCCTGGACCTAAAATGGCCCATTCCCCCCCCACAATACACGGCCAAGACCGCCACCCCCATAGAGGCTATTTGGGGCAAAAAAAAATTAAGGGAGTATATGGCGGGGTGGGTCTTCCATAGTCTCCAGGGGGGGGGGGTTAATATGGCTCACTAGCCTCCAACAGTTGTCCACTCTTTTCACCTTCACAAGTCCATTTTTAATAACGGTAGCATGATGGCATTTCTCAATTTAATACATTGAGGGCAGGAGGTTAATACACAGCCTCCAAACAATTATACAAATACTGTATATACAAACAAAGCTAAAGCCAGCTGAGCAATAGCACAGCTTTTTCAGAGGGTTTGCTTCAAACATTGCATTTTATAACCACAGACTGGAGAAGGCTGCATTACAATCTTTGCAGCTTTCTTCCTTGTCTCTCTTGCGGGTCCTTTCTCAAAATACAATCTGGGATCTTATGTTGCCTGACTTTGTGCATTTGGTGCCTCCCTGTGGAAACCTCCTGGAAGCCAGACACAGGCAGATAAGCAACCCAAGTCTTCAGAGAGTACAAATACAGTTTTATCCACCTTATTCAAAGAGTTATTTTGCAGAGAACGAGGAAACACAATCTCCACATTTCTGACACCTGCTTATATCTTCATTTGAAGTAGATGAGCAAGCTTCTACATATTATATATTACAGGGTACATATCAAAATGACATATGTGTGCAGAGTGCCCATAGGAAATAACAAGAAAATCAGAACAATGATTGGCAAATAGCCTCAAGTGATAGCCCATGTTGATCAAACTATGGTTCAACTGTACCACTGTTCCCAAAATGAGAGGTACTTCCTACTTCCCATCTAAGCTCATTAGTTTTCTCAAAAATGTCTTAGTGGAATCTTTATGCTTGTCTACTCAGAAGTAAGTCTAACTGAATTCAGTGGGACTCCTAGACAAACATATATAGCATGACAGCCTTAGTTTTTTAACCAATAGTTTACCACTCTTAGGCCCTGTCTTTATATGAGGCAAAACACTCAGACTACCTTGCAGTAATGGCAATTTGCAGCAGCAGCTACTTGTCTTAATGTTGGTTTTGCCCCATAAGCCAAAATAAGCTTCACATGCTACATGGCAGCCGTGAGTGATTTACTCGCGTTTGTACTTGGCCACTGCTGAACTTTTTTTAAAAAAAGGTGCAATAGAACGATTTTATCAAGGTGCAATAAAGTGATTTTGCGATTAAAAGGGATAGCAAAAACAAACAAACAAACAAACACCAACCTGCTTTATCACCTTAGCAATTGCTCACTAAGGTGAAAATCTAATATGGCGGCAGCAGGCGCTTGCCCTGTTAGCAAGCCTTGCTCCCCATGCTTGCCTGGCCAATCAGCTTTGTGCTTCCTATCCTATGTGAAAACGATTAAAAGGGAATCACTTGTCCCAACAAGCAGGAATGTGCACCCCCTCACTGTTTTAAAAAAAACTATAGGAAAGGCCACAAAGGCTTTTTCCTGCATTGTTTTTGCTGTTTTGGGCCCACCTCTTTCCAAATACAGTGGATTGATGCAAGATCCCATTTCGATAGGTAGGATTCCCAGTGAATTCCATAAGTGGTACTTTCATCATTTAGACAACCCCTTAGATAGGATATTGCAGTGGCAGCACTGGGGGTAGGATGTGGAGAGACTGAACCGCACCAGGTGACATCAGTCTTAGTAATGCCACAGGGATATTGTTAGCTGTTACCAGAACACATAAGTTAATATTCTCAGCAGACAATAAGGACCTAATTACATGTGGTTTTTCAAAAATTAAATAGTATGTGGTAGAATCATAGAGTTGGAAGAGACCACAAGGACCATCTAGTCCAACTCTCTGTCCTGCAGAATACAATGGAAATGGTGGTTTAAGCCCTTTCTCCCTAGCCACCATCTCAGTAAAACAGGGACTGTTCTCCTTCTGGTAATTAGGATTAGAAACAAACCTACCATTAGTGCCAAAGCAATACATGCTAAGCACTGTCTGACCTCAGTGCACCAGGCATTTCTTTAAAAAAAAATAAAATCCTCCGTATGATTGCTAATCAGATTGTCAATATCACAATGCCTAACCCTCATATTTTGACTACCTGGTGCCAACTCCAACTTAAGCAAACTTAGGTTATAATAGACAATAATATCGTAGCCTGTGGACATAACCTCCAGCATACCATAAAATAAAATAATAATAATAATAATAATAATAAAATTTATTTATATCCCGCCCCTCTGCGAACAATCAGGGCGGCTATATAAAAACCTTTTAGTAAGTAAGAACAGAAACTTTTAACTTGCGTTCTGGTTGGATTCAGATGGTCATAGATTTTTAATATCAAATATAACATGAATATATGAGAAATCCAGATTCTACAGGCGTGGGATGTGTTTGTTGTCTAATAGGTACAGTATTTCCATTTCCGATACAGAGTTATGACATGCGTTCATAACCCAAATTCCATTCTGATACCTCACTGCTCAGAGGCAGGACTGGCCATAGCACGTAGCATAGTCAGGGGACTGCTGAGGCCCACAAGTATAAACATCCATTGCAGACTTAATCTCAATCACTCAAGGTTATCATGATATCACAAATACCTGATAAAACATACAAACAGAATCCTGAATGAACACTTAAACCAGATGTGGCAAAATGCAGCCCCACAAGATTGTTTTGGGCCCTTGGCTATCTCAACCTTTCCAAACTACCTTTGTTCCAGCCTTCCCCTCCCAAAAGTTGCACTGCTTCTCCTAGAAGCCTCTGGGGGTGGCAATTCATCTTTGGAACACATTGCAGGACCTTCTTTGTTTAACATTTTCCAAAAAACAACAACACTTGAAAACATTAAAAAGGCCAATTTTTCAAGATCAGAAGCCGCTCTGATAGCCTTGTGGCTGAAGAGCGGGGTATAAATAAATAAATAAATAAATAAATAAATAAGTGGATTTCTGGCCACTTTCATTTTCTTTTTCCATGAAGGGTAACATTATGGGGCAGTCCATGTGCTCCAGAGAGACTCTGGGTCACTGGAGCAGAAAATAATCCTTGTACCAGCTACAGTAGCTCACCCCCAACTTAACGCATAACTATGCTTGGTTTAACAAAAATATACAGGAAGGCACTGCTGAGGCAGTTCACTCTGAATGTGCCTAACAATTTTAATTCCAATATCTTACACTTCAAAGGAAGTACACATTTTTAGGGTGCATACTTGCATATCATCTCAAGAGTAAAGGATATTACTCATTTGCATAAAATTTGCATCTTTTGATTCATTGTTTCAAACAATTCCTATAATTTAAATTTAAAAATATTGTACCTTGTACCCCAGTGGGGAAGAGTGTGACCTGAGTGGCTTGCTCAGTCTTAGGAGATTATCAGATGCTGCAAAAACCACCCAGGAGCATTACTCTTGTGTAAACGGGTCCCGGTTTCAGACGTCATCATCGTCCTTGAGTGCTCCTCCAGTGCTGCAGCTGTGAGTAAGGCATCACTTTTCATTGACGGGGCCTTTGATTGATGGAGACTTTCATTGACGGGGCCTTTCATTGTGTCCCCCTACATTGCAGAGTTTTCTCCCACATTTTTCCTGGCTCTCTTAAAATGGATGAAGGGACTAAGTGGGGTGGGTGTAGGGACCTCAGGTGTAGGGTGTGGTCTTAAACACAACACCAGCTTTCATTTCAATATCTAAAAATCCAAGGCAAATGTTACATTCAATTTTGTTTCCATTTTCTTTCCTCCTTTTAAAATGGGTGCAATGTTTGAGCTGACATTTAGACCTGAATGCAGAACTGTGTCCTGAACACATTCCAATAACTCATCATTCAAAGGTACTATCATATCACAATGAAAAGAAATGGAATGTCAAATAGGGCAGTTAATCCAAAAGCTTCTCAGCCAACCGAATTTTCATAAAATGACAGTACAACATTGCTGTGGCAGTTAGTCTTTGTATGAGCACATGCACCTTCAAGCTGCCTGTCAAGTTAGGGCAACCCCATGACTTTCACACAGTTTTCTTAGGCAAGGAACCCTCAGGGGTGGTTTTGCCAGTTCCTTACTCTGAAATATAGCCTACAGACCATGGTATTTGTTGGCGATCACCCATACTTGTTTATCATTTTGTTGTTGTTATTGTTCAGTGTTCACTAGATATGTCCTTCTAATGAAGAAATTGCAAAGAAAATATTTTCAAAAAAATAACAATTTGTTTTAAAGAAAGTTTCGAGAAAAATGTACTAGTGTGCAGTTGGAGAGCTGTGCCTTCATCACTAACAATGTTACAAGAAAATACCAAAAGATACTGTGCCACTTACACAACCAGGAGCTATTCACCTGATCAGAAGGGTAGTCTATGCAATCTGGTTGGAAATGGTCACATTTTTATAGACCTGAAACATGTGAGTTGCTTCAGAAGATATGATATCCCCGTAACTGATACAGCACGCTGATGGAAGACCAAAGAGCTGTGTGCAAGAAGTGAAAAAATTATTTACTTATTATAACATCAAACATATGCTGCTCATGATAATAAATGTGTTTTCTGATCTCATGTAGGACTCAGTTCCGTTGCTGAAACTAAAGCAGTGGAACTGTGAGCAACGACCAAATGTAAGTTCCTCGATGGATGAATGAGGAATACACATAACAAAAAACCTGCAGATACTAAAAGCTTTACTGAATATATAAATACATTGAGAAGTGTTGTTGGTAGATATGGAGATTAAATAAGGCCAAAATAAATTTTGGAAAATGCAAAAATTCAATTGTCATAGGAAGGCAGACAATTTGTTGGGCTACAGCTCCCCCTGGGGCCACCATGGCATTAATAAAAGGCATTTTGCAGACAGAGTTTTCAGGTCTTGGCCTTGATGACCAATCTGCCAGTGCTATGAGTGATGCCTGAAAGCAGTCAAAGCTGGGTTAAAATAGTTGATATAAAGATTTATGCTCCTATCTTCCTGCTTTTCCTCATCACCTAGTAGGGGCAAAACATCTTGGAAGCTCTCTGCATCATTATCCTAACTTACAGGGCTTGCAAAATGATAGGAGGTAACCATGTTGATTTTCATTTGCTGAGCCCCCCAGCTCTGTGAGCTTGGCTGTCTGGCTGTTGCCCTTCTTTCTGTTTCCCCTTGCACTGTTTGCTCCCAAAGAGACAGCTGGTACAATAGACTGCCCAAGGCTCAGAATGCTGACTGTGGAAAGGAATGAAGCAAGCAATAGAAAGATCTACATCTTGCACAGGTGATGCTTTTTTTAGCCTGACTATATAGCCCATTTCTCTTACGAAGTTACCAAACTTCCTTGCAGGAATCAACGAAGGACATCTGTCTAGTTCAGCATTTTCCTTCCAGCCCTAGCTAACCAAATACCTCTAGTAGTCAAAGATATAACATAAGACACCATGTAGTTATTAGGGCTAAGCAGTTGCATTGTGATGTAATGGTTAGGGTCTAGGATGGGGACTGGGTGGAGATCTGTGGTTCATTCACACAACATTATTATAGCACTATCATTCCACTTTAACTAATATGAATGCCTCCTGTGGAATCCTGGGGTTGGCCCTTTAGGGAAGGACATTCAGAATTCTCAGCCAGAGAGCTCCTCTGGTGCCTCTGACCAAACTACAAGCCCCAGGATTCCATAGGATATTCAGCCATGATAGAGAGAGAGAGAGAGATTAGTCCATGATAACTCTCTCTCTCTCTCTCTCTCTCTATATATATATATATATGTATATAACTCTTGGGTATGTTGCCTTTCCCAGTGTGCTGATTAGCCCCCCACATGCAAATTCTCTCTCCACCTCACAATCCACTCCAGCCACTCAATCTGTATTTCCCAGCCTCACAAGGCCCCCTTCCTCCCCTCATTCCCTCAGCCACTCACCGGTCATTGGCTGCGACAGCACCCAGCCAACTGATGGCAGAGGGATGCCACTACTGCTGCCACCACAACAAAACTCAGACAGTCAACTCGTGGCAGCAGGATGCCTGTGACAGGACCCAGGCAGTCAATTGGCAGTGGCGGCGGCCCACCTGTGATGAGACCCAGGCAGTCAACTTGTTGTGTGATCTACTGGGCATTTTAGGGGGAGTTTTTTAATGGCATGTTATGCTGGTTACAGCTAGTAGTGCTATAATTGTGTAGTGTGAATGGGTCCCTGGACTCTATTCTCCTCTAAGCCAGGCTACTCACTGGTTGGATCAGAGCTTGTCACTCTCTCTCAGCGTGACCTACCTCACAGCACCATCGTGAGGCTTAACCAGATGGAAGAGAGCCAGACATATTGCTTTGAGCTCAAAGAAAGCAAGGCAAGATCTAAATCTAACTTGTTACTAGAGCTTGGAAATGTTCCTTCTTTGGACAACAGCTTCCAAAATCCTCCAGCCAGAGTGGCCACTGGGATGGTGGGTTCTGGGAGTTGTAGTAACTTTTTTGCAAGCCTTGCTAATAAGTCAGTTAATCAATCTGGCCATCTAATTGTTTTTTTTTTAAAGACCTGTAAATTAGCAGCCATCATCACATCATGAAGAACTCAAGTCCTTAATTTAACTATGTGTTCTGGAATGATAGCAGTACTTACCATTCTGAAACCACTGCTAACCAGAAACAGGACAATACATTGTGTCTCCTCCTGGTTGTGCTTCTGCACAGTTGTTGAAGGAATGTCTAAAATGGGGCGCATGTTCTCCTTGCAGATGGTCCACCTCCCAGGACCAAGACCCCTGATTGTGCAGGATTTCAAACCACAAAATTACACAGCCTAAGCAGGTAGAACGAACTTCCCCCAAGGCCAGTAGAGACCCCCTTCAGACACAAAAGCAGTGGGTGAAAGGGTGACCAAAACTTGGAAAGACTACTCTTTGGGATACAACTCTCAGAATGATCTGGCAAACATAGATAGTGTGGCCATGCAGTCAGTAAATGTCCTGAACTCACAGTGGCAAGTGCCTGAAGAGCAACAGGAGAGGGGTGTAGGTCTAACCTGTTGACAATTGTCCACAATAGAAGCAACAGATGTCAAGAGCCAGTCCAAAAGTCAGTCATCAATAGTCCATACAAGATGCAAGAATAGTCAAAAGCCAGTCCAGAGTTCAGTTACCAAGAGTCCATACCAGATGCCAGGAAAACCAGTAGCAGTCCAGAGTTTAGCAGAGTCAGGTCCAACATCAAATCTGTAGTCAGAAAGGGATGACTGCAGCAGTCTAGAAGTCCATCCAAGGTCAAGACAAGCAGGAACACAGGAGGAGTGCAGCCGCTAAGAATAGCAGTTGTCAGCACTGAAAGTCAAAGGAAAACTCCTGCCAGATTTGTAGCCAGAGTTTCCAGCCCAGCTGGAGCTCATTAGTGAGGAAGTAGGTCAGTGTTTGGTATTTAAACTGTTGGAAGGGAGGGGGTATGTCGTTTGGATCATCCATCACTGGCTGGCAGACTGTTTGTTCTTCAGAATGAGGTATGTTTTCCTTATCTGCTTCGGCTACCCCCTCGGAGGGTGCCTGGGCAGTTTCTGTAGGCTGAGTCACTCTTTCCCTTTCTCCTTCTTCAGGCTGAGCCACACTTCCCCTTGCTGCCTCGCCTAAACATTCTCTGCTTCTTCCTTCTCCTCCTCTGAGTCCTCAGCAAGGGGGTTCATGACAGAAAATGCGTGCAGCATCATGTCTAAATAGATCTCTCATTGTCATATAGATCCCTCTGTCTGTCCCTCTGCATGAATTTGCTTCAGATCTCATGCCCTTCCTATTTATTTTTTTGTATCCCATCTCTGACCAATCCATTATTATTCCTGGAGGGAGCCTCCCAGATGTTTTCTGGTTGTCTCCCAGCCTTCCAGTTCTGTGTTTGGTTAACCATTACAGTACTCTTAACTGTACAGCAAGTCTAACCTCAGGCTGGTGCCGAGAGAAACCCAATTCAACAGAGAGCCATACGATGTTTTTGTCTGTTTCCTCAAACCAAGAGCCTGCTTCAGGCTGCCCTTGGGTTGCAACGAGAGGGGAGAATTGTCTGAATAATCATAGAATCATAGAATTGGACGGGGACACAAGGGCTATCTAGTCCAACCCATTGCCATGAAGGAATGCGCAACGAAAGCAGTCTTCAATTATGGCCATCCAACCTACATTTAAAGACCTCCAAAGAAGGAGAGTCCACAAACTCACTCCCCATGGCAGTCTATTTCACTGTCAAACAGTTTTTATAGTAAGGCAGTTCTTCCTAATGTTTAGATGGAATCTCTTTTTCTTGTAATTTGAACCCATTGGTTCATGTTCCAATGAAGCAACAGGTTTTCAAGCATAGGCCCTAATTGTGGAGGATATCATTTGGGCTCTGTTTCAGGTAGCAAAATATTCTGGGTCAGCACTTGAGGGTAGAAGGGCAGCAGTAGAAATGTACCTAAGGCAGCATTTCCTTGTCAGGGGCCACATGTAGTGGGCTACAGCTCCCATCATCCCCAGCAACACAGGCCGGCCAGATGTGGGTGGTAGGAGTTGTAGTTCAACATATCTTGAAGATACTGGGGAAGGGGCTGTCCTAAAGAACCAATTCCAGTATGCATAGTGTTACCTACCCCGATAGCCCCCATCTTGGAATATCAAATAATTGGCAATATTTAATAATTTGGCCTAATGTGGCCTTCCACATGCTTATAGGTATACTGGGGACCCCCTAATATTAAGGCTGGAGTTGCATAAAACCAAGGGAGGGGCCTCTGGAAAATCCCCAAACAAATATTCACTAATCCACTCAATGATAGCAGAGACCTTGATCCTTGTAAAATGGGTCATTCCTCTCCTTTTCCCTTCCAACAAAAGATCTTGCCTGCTCCCATTCAATTCTAAAAGCATTGCCCATTATCGATCATTAACTCTTCCAGAGAATCCATTGTCTAGTCCTGGGAAACTCCGAGAAACATTGTATTCCATCCCTCCAGGGGAATTATTCCATATAAATATCACCCTAAAACACCACCAAGTGTGAACAGTTCCACTTCCTCTCGAATCCATGTCAGACTGTGTAGCCATTCTGTTGTCTGGACCTCTTCGCTGTCAGTTTACTTTGTGATCTCAGCTCTGCAGGATCGGTATAGTATAACCTACCATCCCCTCACTCTGTTCCTCTATCCAAGTACTTCCTAGTTTCTTTGTTAGCCTTGTATGAGTGCTTGATGTCTGAGTGTTTGCATGTATGCTGTTTACATTAATTTCTAATAAAGATTATTTAATTGTATACTCTGGCTTAGAGTCTCCTCCATCACTACCAGTATACATAGGTCAAAAGATCCTGCCATTGCTCAACCTCTCACATGCCAAGCTGAGTTAAATTAAATATTCCCCATAATAATTTCAGACATTAGAGGGTCCCCATGGACCCCAAGCAATTTGGGTAACAATAGATGCAAAAGAGGAGGGGAAATTTTGACCCATGCAGTTCATCATGCAAAGGTGAGAGAAAGCTGCACCAATTAACTCTCTCTTCTACCCACCTACTAAAGCTTCAGGAGTCCCATCCCGCTCTTGCAGATTCCATTGGATATGCTGGCTGGGGCTCATAAGAGGTGAATGGTGGCTCCGGTGTCGTTCAGGCAGTAAATCTGTTTCCAGGTTTCGCATCTGCCCAAAACCAGATATAAAACTGAGCCCAAACATTTTGAACTATATTCGCACTAATTCCTGTTGTGGTACCCCTGTTTAATTTTTCTTTCTTTCTTACATTTTAAAATGTATTATTCCTTATTGATCTGTCTTATTCATTAAATATTTTTCAAAGAAGACCAGGGGATGGGGAGGCAGGCTATATTGGGGAGATGATCTGGTTCAAGGGCAAACTGCAAAAGGAGAAGAGGAACTGATCAGAACAGGAGCAGAAACCAGAAAGGAGGGTGATCCCCATGCAAGGATTGCTCCAGCAGGGCAACCAGTTACTCGTTCTTTTCATAAGCAGACAGTATGAAGGATAGGGCAAACAATTCACCTCTCAAAGATCTGGCATACACTGGATTGGGGCCAGTATAGACAGGGTTTTTTCCAAGGCTGTAGGAAGAATGATGGTGTATTCCTGACAATGGAAGTCAAGGCACACACTCACACAATTTCATGGTCTCAGCTCACAATCTTGATTTCTGCACATTTTGTCATTTTTCCCTGGCAGGATGATGATGACAACAGTCCCTTTGCTCAGCCAGTCCTGAAGTGCTGGGATAAAAGGAAAACCTGTTTATGGACTCCAGAAAGTGACCATGACTTTATCCGGCATGCTTGTCTAAATCTCAAGCCGAGAGAGCTCTGTCTGCCACTAACTATTTTCATTAGCACCTTTGAGTACAACATTTATCCACAGCTGTCTGTCAGGCAAGATTAAATTTCTAATCTGACAAAAGGCAGTGAGGGAAGTGAACTGGCAAAGAAAGCTCTTGTGTGCGGGAAAATGTATTTATACAATGCTGTCTTTTTTCTGTTTCCCGTTTTCATCACTCAGTTACAGCCAAATGACCAAAGGATAGGAATAATCAGTAACCAGGGGAAACATAGAAGGAGGGAGGAAGGGAGTAGGGGGGTGGATAATGACATGTTAAGTGGGATTTATAATAGACAGTCATTGCACAATTGGTTTTACAGCATGGGTGGGGAACAGGTGACCCTTATGATGTGGTTGGACTGAAGTTCCCATTGCCTCCAGCCAGCATAGCCAATGGTGAGGGGATGGTGGGAGCGCCTATCCAACCACATCTGGAGGGCCACCAATTGCCCACCATTGATCTAAACTTTAGATCAAGATTCTTTAGATTCTAACAATAACAACAACAATACTTATTTCTTACCCACCTCTCCCTATGGATCGAGGCAGGGAATAACACATAAACACAACATTGGTTAAAAGCACATATCAATTTAAACATGTATCAGTTTAAAAGAACAAGTAAAATACAAACTAAAATACAAATAAAAATGTTCTACTGAAGTTGTAGAGTCTGCAGTTTTTCTATATCTGTCCAGCTTCAAATATAAATACTGTATTGAAAGGGAGATTGCCCCAAATCATTCATTGGACAAATCAAAGCAGAAACAGGCCATATATTTGGGCAAAATTATAGGGAGTCATCATCAATGGCTTCCACCTCTCCACATTGTGACTAGTCACTGCCCTTTCCTATCTTTCCACAAAGCTCCCCTTCCTGTCAACCATCTACGGTGGGCTGCCCCAAGACTCAATCTCACTCCTGCCAGTCTTTTCTTGGTACCTTTTGCCTGCCCAAGCCTTCCTCTGGTTCCTCCT
The DNA here is from genome assembly GCA_030847615.1 of Gambelia wislizenii. Lineage (NCBI taxonomy): Eukaryota > Metazoa > Chordata > Lepidosauria > Squamata > Crotaphytidae > Gambelia > Gambelia wislizenii. Next base: position 193,856,848 of record JAUMIR010000002.1, read on the forward strand.
TTCCACCAATTTTGCTTCATTGGTCTGGACCACTTTTCTAGAATGGAACAGTCAAGTTAGGATTGCAGGCCTCAAGATCTGACCTGAAGCCTCAAGATCTAGGTCTTCATCTCTGAGCCTCCATTCCAGCAGCAAGAAGAGTGTGTAGTGATAATTCAGAGTACCTATTAGCTATAGATTCTTCTTTAATGGCTCTAGTGGTAACAACAAGAGGCAGCATGGTATAGTGGTTTGAGTGTTGGACTATGACTCTGGAGCCAGGGCTTGAATCCCCACTCAGCCATGGAAACCCACTGGGTGACCTTGGACAAGTCACACTCTCTCAGCCTCAGAGGAAGGCAAAGCCCCCTCTGCCAAGAAAACCCCATGATAGGTTCACCTTAGGGTTGCCATAAGTCAGAAATGACTTCAAGGCACATAAAAGCAGAGTGGGTACAACATTTTTCTCCTACAGCTTTTGATGAATGGTAGCAGCAACTGTTATACAGTTTTCATGCTTGGATGTAGACTGGAGATTACCAGCCAGTTTTGGGGGCTGGAGGAGCAGAATAGAAGTTGGCTTGGGGCTCCTACCTAGAGATGGAGTGTGGGGAACGTACACTAGAGTATAACAATTTAAGGCATAGTCCCGCACAAAGCAACTATTCCAAGGAGTTCCTGCTCCTATCACATGAGGAGCAGATGCTCTGTGACAGCTTAGTACTGTCTTACTGAGTTCTTACTTCTTCTTGCTTTACCGGGAAGCATTCTAATGCTGAAAGAAGTAGAGAGCCACCAAACCACTCTAGGTTCCCTTTGCCAGGGTATCTGGAGGACATGGTGGGGAATGTGTGGCCCGCCATTGTTGCTGGGCTGCAACTCCCACAGCCCTTACCAGCAGAGCTCATGGCAAAAGCCAATGGGAATTGTGGGCCAACACTGGCAGAGCCACATGTTTAATAAGGAAGAAACAGAAGAGGCAGATACTGGAAAGCACCTAATGGAACACACAGGAGAAAAGGGGAGATGTGTCTCCAAGTGCCAAGGAGTGGTATTTATTTCTTTATTTTGTTTATTACTTTATTTTATTTCTATATTGCTTTGGGGAAAGCCCACTCTAGGCTTTAAGCAATATACAAAATTTAAAATGAATTATGATGTTTTATGTATTATATGTATTATGTATATATAATGATATATTATATAATTATGTGTTGTCCTTTTGTTTTTTAAAATTAACATTTCTATTTGCATTAGTTTTTATGTAGCCTCTGAAGAAGGCCATTGAAATTTATACACAGGGTGAAACATATTGGCCTTATTCCAAAATAAAGAAATAAAAAACATCCCTGAGCATTTGAAGACATAGGGCTTTATCAGACTTTAACTTTAAAACGTTCTTTTGCTGGCATTAAAAAATCCATTTTTATGCCAGCAAAAGAACGCTCCCCACCACCACCACCACACACACTTACTTCCAATCCTGGCAAAGGCAGCTCTGGCAATGAAAGAGGATGTGAACAGAGCTCAGTTCATTTCCTCCTTTGAAATACCGTGAAATATCACGAGACTTATCATGCAGGAAATTAAAACAAACAAACAAAAATAACATGAAAAAATTACACCAAGCACAAAAACACACTGTAAAACTTACAAGTAACCTGGGGAGGGTTATAAAAAGTCACTTACCTGGATGTTGCAATATCACCCAGAAGTATTAGCGTTGGACCAGCAACTGACAGGGTAATTATGGGAAGGAAAGGACGGGAGGTTTCACATGCTGGCTATGCCGGCAAAAAACATCAGGGGGGATCAATTGATGGTTTAAGCCATCAATTAAAAAGTACAGGTTTGGGCAGGGACATAACCGCAAAAGGACGTCATCATCTCATATGCGTGCCCTTTCACAGTTATGTGGTGTCATTATGACACTGTATTTGATGTGTCAGATAAAGTCCAATGCTCCCTTTTTTTGCTGTAGAGGTATGACCCCATTTCTAATGCAGGAGAAGTTACCTCTGTTTTTATTTAAAGTGTTTCTTGTCTCTCCTTAACTTTCTGTTGCAAGCTCTTCCCTATATTGGATTACAACTCCCAGCCAACAAGCCAGTACCAGTGCTGGGGGGAGCGAAGAGGCTGACCACAAGCTGAACATGAGTCAGCAGTGTGATGTGGCAGCTAAAAAAGCCAATGTGATTCTGGGCAGCAGCAATAGGAGTATAGTGTCTAGACCAAAGGAAGTAATAGCGCCACTCTATTCTGCTTTAGTCAAACCTCACCTGGAATAATGTGTCCAGTTCTGGGCACAACAGTGCAAGAAGGATATTGACAAGCTGGAGTGTGTCCAGAAAAGGGCAACCAAAAGGTCTGGAAGCCATGCCTTATGATGAGCCGCTTAGGGAGCTGGGTATGTTTAGCCTGGGGAAGAGAAGATTAAGAGGGGACATGATAGCCATGTTTAAATATTTGAAGGGATGGCATACTGAGGATGGAACAAGCTTGTTTTCTGTGGCTCCAGAGACTAGGACACATAGCAGTGGCTTCAAACTACAGGAAAAGAGATTCCACCTAACATTAGGAAGAACTTACTGACAGGAAGAGCTGTTTGGAAGTGGAACGTACTGCCTCTGAGTTTGGTGGAATCTCCTCATTTGGAGGTTTTTAAACAGAGGCTGGTTGGCCATCTACCAGGAATACTTTAATTATGTATTCTGGTATGGCAGGGGGTTGGACTGGGTGGCCTTCGTAGTCCCTTCCAACTCTGTAATTCTAGATGACACAGTCAGTGGGCGGGGAAGAGAAGTGACACCAGCATTAGTGACACCAGAGCAACAAGTTCTGAGGAGCTTTCCAAGCAACAGGACTGTCCATTTGCTGAGCTACTGTGCTGATAATAAATTCTGTCTTAATCTGCACCGACAAAACCCAGCTAAGGTTTTGGCTGTGCACCAGGGCAGAGGGAACATCTCCCAAGCAGGCCAGGGTGGAGGCTGTGAGAATTTTCAAGAACTTCAGCTCAGTTCAGGGAGGGGAGCTGGTCCTGCAGAACCATTTCCACTACAGCCTAGTTCAGGGCTTCTTAAACATTTCCCACTCGCGAGCCTTCTTCGCAAGAGAAATTTTATGCGACCCCGGGGTATATAAAATAGGTTTTATGTATATATGCTAAATTTTTCATATGACCCACAGTTAAAGATGACCCACAGTTAAAGAAGCTTTGGTCTAGCTAGCAAAATGCAAGCCAACTTGTTACTGTATGTAACAACTGCCTCTCTTGTTAGTCTGGCACAGGCCTGGGGAAAGTGTTGCCCTCCAGATTCAATCCCTGTGAGCACTAGTGGCAGCTGGTGGCTCTGATGTCATTGGAGCAGTGAATCCACTCTGGGGGCTTGTCTAAATGTGGGGCAAAAACTCCAAATGGAGTTTTGCCTGCATGCCCCTACATTCTCCCTGAGGACCTGCACATTAGTATCCTCTGCAGGAATGTGGGGTACTTTGTCTTCACTGTCCCTGAGGAGTTTCAGCTGCCACCGCCACCACTGTGACCACTTTTAACGCTCCAGAGGCAGTTCCCGGCCAAAAGGAAAGATTTTCTCCCTTCCCCCAGCTTGGCAGCGCTGCTTCTGTCCACTCTCCCATCACAGGAAGAGGTGCTTGAAGAAAGTGATGGGAGAGCAGGCAGAGGCAGCACTGTGCATCTTGGTAAGATCCCCCGAAATGTTGCCAATAACTGGGCCAAGTGACGTGTGGCCAGATAGCCCCAGCTACAGGGGAAAGGCCATGCCACATGTGGTCTGTTCACTGCAGATCTGGGGGCATGCACATGGGGATTTGGGGGTTTTGATAGTATAGACAAGCCCTGGGTCTCAATGTGAACTTTAGAGGAGTAACCCAAGGTGCTAAACCTTCAGCACCTTGGCTACCTCCTTTAAAGCCTAGAGTCCCACTGACCTTGGAGCCACCAGCTCCCAATGGTGAGCCTTTGCCAGCATCGCCAATGGGGGAGACAGGATGGGAATTGCAGTCCAATAATATCTTGAAGGCTACATGTTGCCCACTTTTCCTCTAGCACATGGATCTGGTGGATGAAACAGATTTACCACTACTTCAGGATGTTTCCTTCTTCTTAGCTGAAATTTTACCAAGGAAAGGAATGGAAGAACAGTCCAAGTGGGCTACATTACCATGTCTAGAGCCTGGGGGAAAGCTGCCTTGAATCCCATCTTGGGAGAAAGGTGGGATATAAATTCAATAAATAAATAAAATAAAGATAAAGGTCTGTATTTGGGTTAGAACTGCCAGAGACTCCAGAGCCTGTGCTGGCTGGGGATTTTGGGAGCTGTAGTCCAAATCAGAGACCTTCTCTGACCCCTGATTATTTCATAGACAAGGAGATGGTCTACAGAACTCGCAGATCTGAGATGTCTCTTTGCTGTTTCTTATTTGCATTTATTTGCACTTATTTATTCCTTTTCTACATTGTCTTTCTGAGCCACATAACTCCCTTTGCCACGATCATAATACAGTTAAAAGAACAAGAATAATAAAACGCAAATCCCTAAAAGCACAGGGAAGAACAACAGAGAACAATGTTAATATACAATGTTTCTGTTGTTATATGCCTTCAAGATGAGTCCAATTTATGGCAAATTTTTCAGTGTTCTCTTAGCGAGATTTATTCAGAGGAGATTTGCCATTGTCTTCCTCTCCTATTAAAAGCCTGATGAAAGACAGAGACCCTCCTTGCATGCTTAAAATCCATCCACAGAGGCCAGTAGACCCTGCCTGTCCTTGGTAGACAGAAGACAATCTGTGCTGGCTGGGAGATTCTGGGAGCTGTTGTTTCCCAGCTCTTAAGAAAAAACACCTTTCAAAGGAAGTAGCTCTGAGCTACTGACAGAAGGAATTCCAAGGGGAGGACTTACTTTTGCTTTGTGGACCAGGAGGTGAACAGTACTAAAAATGAACACTGGTAGCAATGGAATACTCTCTATGCAAGTTTACTTGGAGTGTCCTGAAGTGTTAAAGGGTCAAGGTGCAACATAAGATACCCTTCAACTGTGGCCTGGCACCCTGAAGGTCATTTCTGTTTATGCAGGAGATACTGGCAGATGTATTCCCAGGATGGCCACTTGGAGAACACTGACAGAGCTCTCTCTCTCTCTCTCTCTCTCTCTCTCTCTCTGGCTTTTCTTTGCAAACGATGACTGAAAACACTAATCCGAGATAAACATGTCCAGTTGCAGAAAGCACAGCAGAAGGTCTCCTTGGGTGATGATTCCGGGTTGTGATTCTTTCTGTGTTGTCATTTCTCTTCAAGACTTGTTTGGCGTGAGCTCTCAAATAAGGCTGCAGCATTTGAATAGTGTGTCTCCATGCCTCCCGATATGAGGTCAATGGTGGACCATTGTTGGTGATCAATTTGGCAGAGCCTGAGATGTTGTTTTTCAGAGCGCCCCTCTTATGCTGACCTGTGGCGAGTTCACCGTAGAGTACTATTTTTGGAAGGTGATGGTCCTCCATCCTAGAAACGTGCCCTGCCCAGCGCAGCTGTGTTCTCAGTATCATGGCCTTAATGCTGGTGATCCCTGCTTGCTCAAAGACAACAATATTTGTCACATAGTCAGTCCAGTGTATATTTAGGATTGTGCGTAGACAGTGCTGATGAAAGCGTTCGAGGAGTCATAAGTGTTGGCGATAGGTGACCCATGTTTCAGACCCGTAAAGGAGAATAGACAGTACAATGGCTCTATACCCACTGATTTTTGTGCTTTGCCTCAGGTGTTTATTACTCCAGACTCTTTTGTAAAGTCTTCCAAATGCAGTATATGCCTTTGCTAATCTGTGATCGATCTCTTTGTCAATCTTGGCATCTGAGGAGATGATGCTTCCCAGGTAGGTGAACTGCTGAATGGACTTAAAGCACTTTCCCACATGCCCTTGTGGATTTTCTGATGTGCATCTGCCTTTCAAAAATGGTCATTCAACAAGCAGGGGAAGGTCAGTAACTGGAAATCGCTAACTGAAAAATCAGCTTGCCTTTTGAAGTCCATCCTCCTGTTATCCTCTACATTGTTTCTGCCCTCAGACACTGCCCCCCTTGTGTAGATTCTTCTCTTTCTTTTCCAATTTCCAGTCAAGCACAAGTGAATTTGTCTGCTGGTTGTGCATTGTATACTAAGTACCACCCACTGACAAGGTCTTTCAGGTCTATGAAACAATTACATACTTCCCAAGCCGGGAGTTTCCCCTTGTTTAGCACAATAGAGACTCATTTCTGCTTATGACTGTTTGAAAGGCCAAAGCTAGTCCTACCATTAGGCAGAGTTAGTACCTTAGGCAGCTGAACTGTGGCATGGTGAAAGGGTAGCAATGATTGATTGGCTGACTGATTGCATTTATTTATTTGCCTCTTGGCCCAGCAGGGCCCTTGAGGTAATGTGTAACACATATAAACATATAAAACACTAAATGTAAACCAATTAAAGCATTTAAAATCAGAATAAAACCATTTCTTTAAAAAATAGCTTTTAAAAAGGCAGAGTAGCCATCCCTTGTTCTAAGGGTTGAAGGCCATGTGAAATAATACAGTCTTAACTGCCTGCTGGAAGCTCAGAAGAGATAGAGCCCAATTGACTTCTCTTGGGAGAGAATTCCATGGTCAGAGAGTAAATTTAACTTATTATTATAATATTTGTTTTTATTGATAGGGAAGGGAACTGGTGCTAGTGCAAATTTCTCTCTTGGGTGCCAAAGTAACTTGACCAGTTTTGAATACAGTGCACCTTGTTGAGGGGGGAGGATGTGCTGTCTGCTGTTCTGCTCAGGCAGCATACCCACACCCTCCAGCACCTCACAGTTGAAAACCAGGACACGTGTGGCCAACCAACATCAGAGTGTGGCCAAGAGGGCAAAAGTTATTAATGAGGAAGAACACACAAACTGGGAGCAGCTATGGCAGTTTGCTTTTGCCTGTGCCTGTTGGGAAGAGCAAGAATCTAGGGAGCCCTGGTGGCACAGTGGTTAAGTGCCAGTACTGCAAGCCACAACATTGTGAGTTCAATCCCAGAGGGCTCCAAGGTTGACTCAGCCTTCCATCCTTCTGTGGGTCGGTAAAATGAGTACCCAACTTGTTGGGGGCAATTAGCTAGTACACATTGGAAACTGCTTGGAGAGTGCTTCGGCACTGATAAGCGGTATATAAATATCAATGCTCTTGCTATTGCTAAGAATCTGCCCCTCCCAGATGAGTTAGCTGAGTGTATTCTGCTTTTGCATTTTGAACTCAGTTTGCAGCAACTGAAATAAGCAGAGAAAAAAGGCTGAAGTGGGAGAGGAAAGAAACAATGGGACATTTAAAAATCAGCTGGAAAAGTGGAATGGCAGGACTGTCCCTGTCAAACTGGGACAGTTGGAAGGTCTGCAAAATGTCATGGGCCAGCCTGAGGGGGCATTTAGACCACCTGTCCTTGTCCCTTCCCCCCCACCATGTGTTTAAGACCTGCCTAAGTTGTTTCCAGTAATTACTCCATCAGCTGTCAGTTACAACCCCGATCTTGAAAATGTGCCTCTGGCTTTTGCAGTCCCTAGGGGGCCTAAGGCTGCTTTCTGTGACCCACCAGAGGATCTATTTATAGGCACTAGGCAAACATTTATGGAGGAATAAAGATCAGAACATCTAAAGTATGATCCAGAATGGTGTGCAAGGAGACTGGTTGCTCCTCCTGTTTAACTGAGCACTGTCCTCCCAACATCGATGGCACATCCTTTGGGAAAGTAATAAAATAAAAATACAGTAGCTTCCCCCTTATCCATGGTTTCACTTTTTGTGGTTTCAGTTACCTATGGTCAACTGCTATCCAAAAATATTACAGTAGTTCCCCCTTACCCGCAGTTTTGTTTTCTGTGGCTTCAGTTACCCACAGTCAACCCACAGTGATACCAATATTACGGTATAGGGTTTGGTACTATCTGCGGTGTCAGGCATCCACTAGGTTTCTTGGGAGTATCCCTCCCAGATAAGGGGGGACTACTATACCTTGCTGGCCACCCAAATGTAAGCATTTATGCTTCCTTGCCACAACGATGCATATGCTCTACATCCATAAAGGTGAACGCCAGATGTTCCTTTCTTTGAGGCTAGAATCCTCTTTCAGAAATCACTCATCCCCTTAGCCTACCTTAATCCTCCTTCTAATTTAAGATTAGAGACAATGAAAACACAGAAACACAGGGTTAATACAAAAGAGGATTAAGGGTGGAGGTATAGGAGATTATCAGACAGGAATGAAAAAAGTGTTCCTGTCCCACAATCTCCACTCCTCCCCCTGTCCTGTCCCTGACCCGCCACAATCACCCTCCCCATCACACTTACCTTCTCTTCCCTGAAAAACGCATCCCAGGAGTGAATGGAGCTCTGAGGGAGCTCTCTTCACTTCCTGGATCGAAATCCCATGGATTCTCGCGAGAAGACGGGAGGTGGGAAATTCAAAAAGAAAAAGAAAAATACACAAGAAAAAGTAACAGCAAGCACAAAAACACACCTTAAAAGGTAGAAGTAACCTGGGGAGGGTCATAAAAAGTGTGTCACTTACCTGGATGTCCTGATCTCATCCAGAAGTGTTCTGGCAGGGACTTCCCATTGACACTGGGATCTCGCCAGCATAACGAGGCACCTTTTCACTCACAGGAACATCCATGACAGAAATGGAATGGAGGATCTGTTCACAGCTTCTCTCATCAATAAAAAGCAGTGCCAGTGGAACAGCAGCAGAATGGGTGCATAACAAGGGGGGGACGACATCTGAAAAGGAAGCTCTTTTGCAATCTCCTGACATTCATGTAACACCACTTTTAATGCGTCTGATAATCTCTATAAAGTTGGTAGAGTGAAACCTGGAGAGGGCTCCTGTGTTTTTAATGGTAGTATAGGAGAGGGTATTTCAGCAGGTGTTGCTTGTAATGTGACCTGATAACAAGCAACACTTACTGAAATGGCTCCTTCTACATAGCCATTAAAGGTACAAGAGCCTTCTCCACTTTTCACTCTGATAATCTTAGTAGAAGATGCTATTGTCATCTGAGGCTATGGTCGGCAAGTGAAATAAGTGAGGGGGCTCCTGTCCATTTAATAGTTCTGTAGAAGGGGCATTTCAGCAGGTGTTGCTTGTCACATAAGCAACACCTGCTGAAAATTCTTCAGAGAATGGAAAAAGATGATGATGATCATGATGATGGCACGATAAAAGCCACATCTGCTACTGTTCTAAGTCCTGACTTTCTGTGGTGTTTCTCTGTGCTGCTTCCACTGTTACTGCTGAAATGAAAGACTTAAAAAATAAGTCAGGTCTGCAGAGCAAAGGATTGTCTCCCCACACCAGGATTGCCAGAGTGAAAAATGGGGACATCTCCTGTACCTTTAATGGCTGTGTAAAAGATGGAATTTCAGCAGGTGTTACTTGTAACCTGGTTGTGTTACGCCAGCAACATAAGCTGAAATTCCCTCTTCTACACAGCAATTAAAGGTACAGGAGATGTCTCCAGTTTTCAGTCTGGCAACCCTACTCTGTCCCCTGATGCTGAACACTGACTGAAAGGAAGGAAGCTGGAAGGTTGGTAAATGTCTGGGAGTCAGGAAAAGGCAAGCATCTTTCCCCCTCAGACAAGCATAGGTTCATAGTTTCATGGACTATGTGGGCCAAACCTGTCACACACACACACACACACACACACACCACCACCATCCCAGTAAACCAAGAGTGGGGGAACTTTTGACCCTGGTGATGTTTAGGACTACAAGACCCCAAATCTCTTACTATTGGCTATGCCAGGTGACACTGAAGGGAGTTGTGGGCCCTTAGAAAGCCAAAGATTTTCCATCCCTGTAATAAGAAAACGAAACAAACACTTCATTCAGAAGCATCATGCGCTGGAGTCCCCTAAAAGCACAGAAACACACCTAGTTCAAGAGGACATACATATTTTTAGTGCTTATATAGAAAATGGCGGGGGGGGGGGAGTAACAAGACTTGAAAACCTGCAAACCATTGAAAAGCTTATTGTGCCAAATCTAACTAATCCAAGATGAATTATGGATATTTCCCCCTTTCCCATTTTGGTTTGATTATACCCCCCTCCCCCCCAAAACAACCACCAATAACCCAAACCTGTTTCATTTATACTCCTGGCTGTGTGAGCTGAGGATCCTTTTTCAAATGTCATTTGCAGAAAAGAAGCTGGTGCTGTGTGTGACTCCTTCCCATCCCATGCAGGCATTTTCAGAAACCCTGGGCTGCCAAGGAAGACCCTAAGCTGAAACTCCTCCTCACTCCAGGTTTGTCCCATTTCCAAAAAGGGGAGAAGCTGGAAGAAGAAAGAGGCACAGTGGCCTTTGCTGATGTGGCCTAGGGGCCCATTCACATTACAGAATTATAGTGCTAGGATTCCACTTTAACGTCTGTGGCTCTGTCGTATGGAATCCTGGAACTGGCAGTTGAGGCGGAGGGGAATTTAGAAGCCTCAGCCAAGACATTATCATCATCATCATCATCATCATCATCCCACCTTTCTCCCATATAGGGACTCAAGGCAGCTAACAGAGTTTAAAACAATACATAAACATTAAAACTATAAATATAAATATGACATTTAAAAAACAGATTAAACAATTTACAGTATTAAAACATTTAAAAATATTAAAAGGCAATAAAACTATATACACCTTAAAAACCAAATTGCACAACATGTACAAGCCCAGCCCCGCATCAAACTGTAAATGCCTGATGGCACAAGAATGTTTATACTTGTTGCCGAAAGGATAGCGGAGACAGGGCTATCCTGGTCTCTTTAGGGACGGGGTTCTAAAGTCTGGGAGCAGCCACCAAGAAGGCCGTCTCCCTCATTCCCACCAAAAGAGCCTGAGAGGGTGGTGGGACAGAGAGAAGGACTTCTCCAGATGATCTAAGAGCTCTAATGTCTCATAAAAGGAGATATGGTCCTTCAAATAACCCGGACCCAAGCCATATACAAAGCCCAGGATTCCACAGGATGCAGCCATGGCAGTTAAAGTGGAATAAGAGCGCTATAAATGTGTAGTGTGAAAGGGCTCCAGGGTTTCTGATGTTGAGAAGGAGCTCGGCTGCAGTGGCTTTTGCACCACAGTGCTACCAGGGAAGCGGTCTCAAGTTCCCAAAATCCTAACAGTGCTATGAGTACCTGGGTGCTACAATTACACCCACAAGCTGTTGATGGACTGCAATTCTCAGCAACCCTAACTGGCATAGCCAAAAGAGGGGACTACTGGAAATGGAGTCTCGGAACAGTTGAAGGAACACAAGATTCCTACCCTACCATAAATCTACATTTGGCTTTCCAGACATTTTGTCTTACAAGTCCTCTCAACCCTAGCCAACATGGCCAATGAGAAAGGATTGTAGGAACAGTCACCTAAAACATCTGGAGGTTCAAAGCTTCCCCAGTGCTGCAGTGGGTTCTTCATTCTCTCCCCCACGCCCCCAGAGAGAAAAAAGACATCTCTGTGTAGAGTATATGCCACCTTACTGTTTTTGCCAGGTCAGTCTTTAGTGTTTTGAAAATATTTGGGGGATTTTTTATTTTTTTTATTTTTTTTTGAAAAACGAACCTTTATTTTTGTATCAAACAAAATGGTTTATCTATGGGACATTTATGTAACATGTCATTCTAGCAGAAGAGATTAGAAAAATAACATTTACACAGTCTTCAGTCAGAATCATAGCAGTATCAGACTGCTCTCTACTGTTCAAAGTAAGAATACATGTAAAATGGAATGACTATGCAGCTTAACAGATATTGGGCTAAATTCAGCTATTAGTACCAACAGCAGTAGGCCCATTGAATTAATGGGACTTCCATAAATATTGACTTAAGAAGCTCCATCCATTCATTGGGTCTGCTCTAGCTGGCACTAACAGCTGAATTTATGCAATTATCTTCCAGAGAATAAAATGTATAGAACATTTTACTACTTGGTAGCATTGCCAAGCCAGGAGTACTGCAAGCCCTGAAATGTCAGGGCCAAATTCTGAGACCCTTAGTGATGAGGTGGCTTGCTTCCCCCCCCCCCATGTTTATGGCTTCTTCCTGCTGAACCCTGGTGGAAACTGCAGAAATTTTGAAAGGGGGAGGGTAGGAGGTGGCCGGGCTGACTCCTCCCCAAGATTCTATAGTAGCCACATCACAATGGGGAGGTTATCAGATGCGGGGGGGGGGGCACCAAAAAATCACGTTTCCAACCATGCCAGAAGAATGGGAGGAGAACAGAAAGGGCAACCTTACTAGACGCTGCATCCTTCTGCCAGGGGCATAGTGTTGCCGTGGACGAGGCTTCCCTTTTTCTATTGACGGAAACAAGCCGCCAATAAAAAAGGGACGCCTCACTGATGGCTGTGCAACACCCCTGGAATGCTGGAGGACATTGTCATCTGATAATGTCAGGGCTTTCTGTTCTTCTAGCGATCTTCTGACATGGGTTTTGCCACATCTGATAATCTCCCAGACTACAGTAGTGGGGGCCAGCAGCATATTGTTAAAAAAAAAAAATCCAAGGCAGTCTCTCACCCTGCGATTCCTTCCCTTACCTGGGGGTCTGGAGAAAAGAGGTGAAGCCCTGAGACTCAGGGTCAAGCCCTGAAATCTGCAAATCCTACTACCCAGAAGCAGATAATGTGGTGAAAGGAACCTCAAAAATCTATCTAGTTTTATACAGTAGACCACAAAAGCTTATGCCAAATAAAGTGGGATAGTATTTCAGGTGATATGTGACTCTTTGTTATTTTAACTAGAGACACTCCTCCTCCTAAATCACATCTACCTAGAATCATAGAGCTGGAAGAGACCACAAGGGCCATCTAGTCCAACACCTGACCTGCAGGAATACACAATAAAGCACGCCTGACAGATGGCCATCCAGCTTCTGTTTAAAAACCTCTGAAGATGGAGACTCCACCACATTCCAAGGCAGCGCAGTCTACTGTTGAACAGCTTTTACCGTCAGGAAGTTCTTCCTAAAGTTTAGGTGGGATCTCTTTTCCTGTAATTTGAGTCCATTACTCCATGTCCTAGTCTCTGGAACTGCAGAAAACAAACTTGCTCCATCCTCAATATGATATTTTGTTTTGCTTCACCCCCTCACTACTGTCATAATCTTTGCTATAATACCACCATAATCATCTTTATTATAACAAATTTGTTAAATATATAAGTGGTACCATACAGAGCTGCATAGAAAACACAGATCTCAATTTGTCCCTGTTGCAAAGGAGCCTTTGATGCAAAATAGACAGTTATACAAATAGACAACGAGAAAAACAATGGAGAAAGAAAGACAAAGGTAGAGCAGGAAGAATGTGGACATATCCTGCTACATGACTGGAAACGCAGTGCAACAGAAAGTGTGATCGGCTAGAAGGGTTGTCATACATCAGGGCTGGAAGTCACGTGACCCTCCAGATGAACTCCCGGCAGTCCTACGTGTTGTTTAAATGGGGAAACTACTCCTCGTAGTCCCAGTGGATCCCACATCATTTTGCTGTATTTGAAAGGAGGGAAGCGGACTTCCGGTTCTGTGGGAGGAGGCGATGGTCGGCTTGCGAATGTGCTCCGCAGGCTTGACCACCGGGAGAGGCAAACTTGGTGGGTGTAATACCCCCCAAGACACCCCAGTCGGAGAAGACGGGGTGCTCGGGACTGGCTGTTGTCTGAAAGCATCATTTTTTTTTATTCCTCTGGAGCCCTGACGAGCTGCACTGGACAAGAAAGCGAGCACCAGACAGATCAGTAGCCGTTGCCTCTCTGCTTTGTGGCAGCTAATGACCAGAAACCAGGGCAGATCATTGGGCAGCTGGATTACACAGTGCTAGGACCAGAACTGAAGTCTTCTACAGTCTCATCACTCAGAGCCCCATCCAGACCCAGCTGGTAACAAACCAGCCCTAAAGGCTTCATGCTCTGGAGAAACCTCTTTCTCCTGAGGAGCCCTATCACCCCTGCCAGGTTCATGTTTTCTGATGATACCACTTGTATTTGCACCTTCCGGTACTGATGATCTCTATCCCTGACTAATAGCTCAGCCTCCTCTTCATAACTCTGCAGGTGAGGTAGAAATAAATCTACAGAGATTTATTTGAGACCTCCTCAAGGTTTTCTTTGCCTAAAGCCTGGGGTAATCTCTCGAGGAATGTGGGTGTGTGTGCCTAAGGCAGTGCTGGAGTTGGAAGGTCTCATGGAGGGTTTGGCTTGGGGGGCATCTACACTGCAGAAGTAATGCAGTTTGATGCCATGTTAAGTGTTGAATCTCCGTCCTATGGAATCCTGGGATTTGTAGTTTTACAATGTATTTAGCCTTCTCTGCCAAAGTGTGCTGGTACCTCACAAAACTACAAATCCCGGAATTCTGTAGAATGGAGCCATGGCAGTTAAAGTGGTGTCAGGCTGCATTACTATATTTCTACTGCAGAGGCACCCATGGACTCTTTATCAGAGACTTATTGGCCATGATCTGAGGGTGATAGAGGTAGAGGAGCAAAGGTTACAAGAAGATCCAAGGATATGATAAGGTTGTGAACTGAGCCTGGTAAAGTTACTTTTTTGGACTGCAACTTCCAAAATTCCCATCCAGCACAGCCATCAGTTGTAGTTCAAAAAAGCAAGTTTTCTAAGCTTAGGCTTGGAATAACTTCAAAAATACAAGAAGTCAGGGCCAGCCCTGCTATTAGGCAGAATAAGTAAGCCACCTCAAATTGTAGAGACTGGAGGGGGGGCAGCAAGGGCAGTTTGCTTTTCTTTCTTGAATCTAAGGGGAAGTAGTAAGTGATTTGGGTAGCAGAATGTGGGTAGAGATGAGATATGGGAGTGGAATGAGCAGGAAGGAAAGTTAAAGGAATTGAAAAAGGTGTCCAGTTCTGGGCACCACAATTCAAAAAGGATATTGACAAGTTGGAGCATGTCCAGAGAAGGGCAACTAAAATGGTGAAAGGCCTGGAAACCATGCCATATGAGGTGAGACTTAGGGAGCTGGGTATGTTTAGCCTGGAAAAAAAGATGGTTAAGAGGCAATATGATTGCCCTGTTTAAGTATTTGAAGGGGTGTCACGTTGAGGATGGAGCAGGCTTGTTTTCTGCTGCTCCAGAAACTGGAACACGGAGCAATGGATGCAAGCTCCAGGAACAGAGATTCCACCTCAACATTAGGAGGAACTTTCTGACAGTAAGAGCTATTTGGCAGTGGAACACACTCCCTCGGAGCGTGGTGGGGTCTCCTTCCTTGGAGGTCTTTAAACAGAGGCTGGATGGGCATCTGTCGGGGATGCTTTGATCAAGATTTCCTGTGTGGCAGGGGGTTGGACTGGATGGCCCTCGTGGTCTCTTCCAACTCTACAATTCTATGATTCTATGATTCTATGAAACATGAGATGCACAGAACATCTGCTCTGTTGCTGCCAGATTGGAGATATGCCTCATTCTCATCACTCCAAGTGTTAATTTCAGAAGACTTGCTGACTTGTGCGGCCACTGCTGATTTGTCCTCTGGAGCTTTGGAAAACCAACAACATTGAAGATTTAATTAACAGTCTGGCTCTCTCATACACAACTCTAGAAACTAGCTTCATTCCATAAAGGTGACTAGCAGTTGGATTTCTGGCATTATTATTTATTATTATTATGTTTATTTATATAGCGCCATAAGCTTTACATAGCGCTTTATAAAAAAGAAAAACAACAATCCACAATAAACATAAAAACCTGCCTACAGCACATAATCTAAAACCACAAACAACATTATAAAATTAATAAAATATTACTATAACAAGATTAAAACAATACTATAGAAGTGCAAGTTAATACAAATAATATGGACATAAAATCAAAATGAAAGTTGGAAGGCTTCTCTAAATAGAATAGTCTAAATTAAAGTAGTCTAGAGAGGTGGTAGTCCGCAAATTCGTGGGAAGGATATTCCAAAAATAGGGGGCAGCATGGGAGAAAGGACGTATCCGAGTAGGGGCAGAGGAAATCCTTGGCTGCACCAGCAGCCCTGAATCACTAGAGCACAGGGCATGAACAGGAAAATAGGGGGGGGGAGTGCTGAAAATCGATGGGGGCCAAACCATGAAGAGCTTTGAGAGTTAATAATAATAGCTTATAACGAATTCTAAATGAGATCGGAAGCCAGTGAAGGGACAACAACAATGGGGTGACATGATCATAATGGCGGGCAGACAAAATTATCCTAGCAGCAGAGTATTGTACTGAAATCAAGGGGGCAAGATGGGAAAGAGGAAGCCCAGTCAGCAAAAAATCACAGTAATCTAGGTGAGAAATGACCAATGCATGAACCAAAGTCTTAGCAGCAAAAACTGAAAGAAAAGGCCTGATTCTCGCTAGATTATAAAGAAATGACATGACTTTGCCATGGAATGAAAATTGCATTCAAATGGAAATACTTCTTCAGAAGCCCATGATTAACCTACAACCCTCACTGCTAGGAAATACGGATCGACATGAGCTCAAGTGCCCCTTAAAGTGGATAAGGCATATTCATGCAGTACAGACCTTGGTTGTTGATGTGTACCTTCAAGTTGTTTCTGACCCTTGGCTGCCCTAAGGCAAACCTATCATGGGGTTTTCTTGGTAAGATTTGTTCAGTGGGGGGTTGCCTTTGCCTTCCTCTGAGGCTGAGAGAGTGTGACTTGTCCAGGATCACCCAGTGGGCTTCCATGGCCGAGCAGGGATTAAAACCCTGGTCTCTAGAGTTCCAAACCTGGTCTTCACAGTGCTGTTACACAAAATGCTAGTTCATGCAGAAATTCCACGCGTGCTTTGGAGAATTTAAATTAGCTCAGTTGGTATGTGAGAGGCCATGTAACGGCAGGTTCTTTTCACCTATGTATACCAGTATTAACTGGAAAGACAATGAGCCAAGGAAAACAAATAACCTTGAAAGTTTTATTGAAAATGATTTAAAACTGTATTCACACCACATTAATTCATCCAGAACAGATACAAGACTATTGAGTAAAAGTAGGAAGCACCTAGATGGAGGGAAGGAGCCTTTGTTCAGCAGAGGGAGAGATTTGGAAGGGGAAAGAGAAAAAGTAGAGAAGGGGGCAAAGGAGTACCGACTGACATGGAGACAGGAGGAAAGTGGGGTCAAAGCACACTAAGATGAGATTTTGGGGTAAATTTATATGCAAAATCTCCATTGAAGGGGCAATTTAGAGAGAAAGACAATTGTTTATCCGAAGATTCCCAATGTTACAGCAAAGGAACCCTGGATGAGTTTGCACTGTGGGAAAAGGAAAGTTTTCAAAACTGATAGATAACAGACAACTCTCTCTTTGGGATGTAGATGAGGAGATAAGGAAAACAGGCCTCATATAACAATGAGATTTTCAGCTAACCTTTTGAAGTAGTTCAGAGGATACCAATGCAATTCTAGGCTGCGTCAATAGGATTATAGTGTTAGGATTATAGATCAAGGGAAGTAATAGTGTCAATCTATTCTGTTTTGGTCAAACCTCACCTGGAATACTGTGTCCAGTTCTGGGCACCACATTCAAGAAGGATATGAACAAGCTGGAACGTGTCCAGAGGAGGGTGACCAGGATGGTGGGAGGTCTGGAAGCCATGCCCTATGAGGAGAGGTTTAGGGAGCTGGGCATGTTTAGTCTGGAGTAGAGAAGGTTGAGAGGGGACATGATAGCCATGTTTAAATATTTGAAGGGATGTCATACTGAGGATGGGGCAAGCTTGTTTTCTGCTGCTCCAGAGACTAGGACACGGAGCAATGGGTTCAAATTACAGGAAAAGAGATCCCACCTAAACATTAGGAAGAACTTCCTGACAGTAAGAACTGTTCAGCAGTGGAATGCGCTACCTCAGAGTGTGGTGGCGTCTCCTTCTTTGGAGGTTTTTAAACAGAGGCTGGATGGCTATCTGTAGGGAATGATCTGATTGTTTATTCCTGCATGGCAGGGGGTTGGACTGGATGGTCCTTGTTATCTCTTCCAACTCTATGATTCTATGATTCCTGGAGACTCTCAGGAAAGACATGGCATTATTATTGCAAGGTTCAAAAGAATTCTGTTTCACCTACCTCTGAGGTGTGAAATTTATTGAGGAATCTAATGTGGGCTGTCCTTTCAAGCTTGTACATGCCAGCAAGCATACAGATCAGAGAATTTTGGAAGTTGAGTTGGAAGAGACCATGAGGGCCATCCAGTCCAACCCCCTGCCATGCAGGAATACAAAATCCAGCCTCTGTTTAAAAACCTCCAAAGAAGGAGACTCCACCACACTGCAAGGCAGCATATTCCACTATCAAACAGCTCTTAACATCATGAAGTTCTTCCTAATGTTTAGGTGAAATCTCTTTTCCTGGATACAGGATGAGACCTATATTTCAGCTGTTCATGCTTGGAGACATAGAGAGAGAGAAGGATTAGGACTACCACATGAGTACTCAGACTTTACCCTGGGGGCAGTCCTCTCTCTCTTTCTCTCTCTCTGGCTTTTCTTCGCAAACGAAGATTCAGGAAGGACTCATCCTGCACTTTCTGCAAGCACGCTGATGACTGAAAAGGCCAATCTGAGATAAACAAGTCCGGTTGCAGAAAACACAGCAGAAGGTCTCCTTGGGTGATGTTTCCAGGTTGTGATCCTTTCTGCGTTGTCGTTTCTCTTCAAGACTTGTTTGGCTTAAGTTCTCAAATAAGGCTGTGGCATTGTGGATAGTGCGTCTCCATGCCTCCCGATGTGAGGCCAGGGCGGACCATTGTTGGTGATCAATTTGGCCAAGCCTCAGATGTTGTTTGAGGGAGTCCTTGTATCACTTTTTTGGAGCGCCCCTCTTACGCTGACCCGTGGCGAATTCACCGTAGAGTATTATTTTTGGGAGGCGATGGTCCTCCATCTTAGAAATATGCCCTGCCCAGCGCAGCTGTGTTCTCAGTATCATGGCCTCAATGCTGGTGATCCCTGCTTGCTCAAGGACAGCAACATTCCTCACATAGTCAGTCCAGTGTATATTTAGGAATGTGTGTATACAGCACTGATGAAAGCGTTCGAGGAGTGGTAAGTGTTGGCGATAAGTGACCCATGTTTCAGACCTGTAAAGGAGAATAGACAGTACAATGACTCTATACACACTGATTTTTGTGCTTCGCCTCAGGTGTTTATTACTCCAGACTCTTTTGTAAAGTCTTCCAAATGCACTATATGCCTTTGCTAATCTGTGATCGATCTCTTTGTCAATCTTGGCAGTCCTGGCTACAGTGAAATATGCAGTTGTGAGACAGTCTTATCAGACACTCAGTTATGAATTCCCCCCTTTTAAGCAGAGTACACAGGTTGACAGCGGTTAGGGAACTCAAGCATTCACAGATAGTAAGACTAATTATCTAAATCAGGGGTAAGGTGTTTGGCATTTTCCAGTGTTTTTTGTGCTCCCAGCCACTGTGTGCTCTGCTAACCTTATTTTCTTTCCTCTGGCAATTTAATCTCCCATCAGCCCTGTGGAGGGCTTTGTATTAAATATATATCAATTAAACATGTATCAAAAGGCACAGAGTGTGAGCTCTCATTACAACTCCAACACTTAAACCACTACACCACACTGATTCTCTGCTGCAGACCTATCAACTACCAATTAGCCACATGATGCAGGTAATCAAACCTCCATGTGCAGAAATAGTAAGCTTCTGAATTTTAAATTCTGGGACTAACAAGAAAGAGGCAGCCCCTCTTTATATGGTAGGTATGCTTACGAAGTGCTGAGACTCATTTGGCTAGCTGCAGTCAGGTGCTGAATACTCAGCAAATCAAGCTAGATATTCTGAGCTAGCATTCCTTGGCCTGCACTCCACATCATGCTTATCCTCCTATGTGCACATTTCTCCAACATGTAAGATGATACAGAGAGCCAGCATAGTGGTATGAACGTAGTACTAAGTCTCCAGTGACCAGGGCTCAAATCCCTGTTCAACTATGGAAACCCACTGGGTGACCTTGGCCAAATCACACTCTCTCAGCCTCAGAGAAAGGCAAAGTCAATCCCCCCTGAACAAATCTTGCCAAGAAAACCCTGTGACAGGGTTGCCATAAGTTGGAGTCAAGCTGAAGGCACATAATAACATTCAGAGGATACATGGACCTAAGTGAGTGTTTTTGTTATCTGGCTGCCCCTTTGGGGCTGTTCCCTGTGCGGTTACCACAATATGGAAAAGTTACCACTTTGATCTACTGCTCCCAGATTCTGGGAGCTGGGGTTCAAGAAAGCATTTTCCCCCAAGCACTGGCATTTACCAGTAGTGCTATACTTGTACAGACAAGATTGTGAAGTCCCCCCACCCTGCTTCCTCTGGCTTCTTTCACCCCATCTGTGAAACTCCTTCCCAAGAGGTCAGGCTGGCTTCATCCCTTCTCAGTTTCCAGCAGGCAGTGAAAACTGCTATTTCGCATGTTTTTTGGCACTAAAAATTAGGGGCATCTGCTCTGGCTGTTTTCTAAATTCTTCGTCTGATTTTGCAGTTATTTGCAGAGAGAAATTTTAATTGTTTCTTAGAGGGGTTTTTTTTTTCTTAGCAAATGTGGTGTTTTAATTGGTTTTTAGTTATTTATTTAATTTTTAAAAGTGTTTTTCCCCATTGTGCATTGTCTTTGGGGCCCTTGTGGGTTAAGAGACAATAAATAAATACCATCACTAAATAAAATTTATAGCATGGTTGTTGTGATTTTTCCTGGTCTTTATTTGGAGCACTTCCAGGTGAAGCCTGTATTGTATCTTCAACCTGTCTCATTCACACAATTTTATAGGATAAGGATGATAGTCCAGATTCCAAATGGTGTTGTCTTTATATTGTAAACCACATCCCAATGTTTCCTCACTGTTTCTTCCATCTTTTTTTTCCATATACCCACACATACACAAAATGGTTAAAGAAGAATAGCTGCACAATGTCTTTTCAGCAATAACATCAGGAGCTGTCTGACTGGAAGGGTCCTTCAGCTCTTGGGCCCTTTGCAGGTTGTGCATTATGATTCACAACTTTTGACTTCTGATTCCAAGGTAAGAGCCCTGATCTTGATGGAGAGAGGTATGCGTGTGTGCGTGTCTGGTAAACATGTTTAAATAAAATATCCTTCCTTTCTGGTCCTTAGATTACAAGGACATAGTTACAAGCCACTCCTTAGTTGTGTCCCCTAATCCCAAAACTCTCCCACATCTCTCTTATTTTAATCTAGGTGGGGTCTAAGGAGGACAGCCAACCAGTAACAACAGGAAAACAAAATCAGATATATGTGTTAGACCCACAAGCATACTGCAGTTGTTAAGGCCGCTCTAAATGGACCATAAATTGTACAATTATGAATTTTGATGACTTAATTATCACAGGATGCGGGTTAAACATTTAAAAACTCATCTTTGGCGTGTGTATAAAGGAGATTATTAGATGTGTCCAAAAAGTACCTTACCAGAACGCCAGGACAAAATTTTTGTCCCGCCAAATTGATCACCAACAATGGTCCGCCCTGGCCTCACATCGGGAGGCATGGAGACGCACTATCCACAATGCTGCAGCCTTATTTGAGAACTCACGACGAACAAGTCTTGAAGAGAAACGACAACGCAAAAAGAATCACAACCCAAAAACATCACCCAAGGAGACCTTCTGCTGTGCTTTTTGCAACCGGACTTGTTTATCTCGGATTGGCCTTTTTAGTCATCAGCGCGCTTGCAGAAAGCGCGGGATGAGTCCTTCCTGAATCTTCGTTTGCGAAGAAAAGCCAGAGAGAGAGAGAGAGAGAGAGAACGGGTTCACATATCCTCACACTCATCGCGTTCTGGCTCCTATGCTTCAGCAGTCAGTAAGGTGGCACTTTTCATTGACAGGGAGCTCCTGTCAATGAAAAGTACTGCCTTACTAACTGCTGAAGCACAGGAGCAGAACGTGAAACCAGGTCCCATTCACAGGAAGAAATGTTGTCCTGGCGTTCTGTGTAAGGTACTGTTTACTGCATCTGATAATCTCCAAAAACAAAGGGTGTAATCCACCAGGTATTTTCCTGCATACTGCTCACTGAGAGAATCCACTAGTTTAGCAGTGGGAATCTTGTGGCCCTCCAGATGTTGTTGGAGTGCATTTACT
This sequence comes from Gambelia wislizenii, assembly GCA_030847615.1. Classification (NCBI taxonomy): domain Eukaryota; kingdom Metazoa; phylum Chordata; class Lepidosauria; order Squamata; family Crotaphytidae; genus Gambelia; species Gambelia wislizenii. The sequence continues at coordinate 193,879,011 of JAUMIR010000002.1, forward strand.
AGTATTCATCACCACTGGCTGTGTTGGCTAGAACAGATGGGATTTGCATGGCATTGTATCCCTGTAATGGTTAATTCTTTACTAGCTCTCAGAGCTGGTCCAGCTAGAGTACACTCACTGAATCAAGGATAAGTTGGTAAACCAACACTTGCTAAATGTCATTGTTTTAGTGAATCTATTCCAGTTGGGACTAACAATTTGATTAAGGCCAGAAAACTTATTTGCCTGATTCATTTCGTTTGAGATTCTATTTTACAATTGTTCTTTTCTGCTTTTATTGTTAATCTAATGTAATTAGAGTGTGATATACTGTACAGACAAATAAAGATGTAGAGATAGATAGATAGATAGATAGACAGACAGACAGATATTGCTGTTGTTAATTATCATCAAGTCAACTCTGACATATGACTACCCTACGAATGAGAGACCTCCAAGTGTCCAGCCCTGTTCAGGTCTTCCAGACTCAGGGCCATGGCTTCCTTAATTGAATCAATGCATAATACAGACTTCCTCTTTTTCTGTTGTCTCCTGCTTTACTAAGCATTTTAGTTTCTTTAAAGAGTCATGTCATCCCAAAGGGTAGTCACCAATGGCTCCTCTTCATCCTGGAGAGAAGTGACCACTGGGGTGCCACAGGGTTCTCTCCTGGGCCCAGGGCTATTCAACATCTTTATCAATGACTTGGATGAGGGAATAGAGGGTGTGCTCATCAATTTTGTAGATGACATCAAATTAGGAGGGGTAGCTAATACCCCAGAGGACAGGATCAGAATCCAGGGTGACCTTGACAGATTAGATAGCTGGGCCAATATTAACAAAATGAATTTCAACAGGCAGAAATGTAGGATACTACACTTGGGAAGTAAAAATGAAATGCACAGATATAGAATGGGTGACACATGGCTTGACGGCAGTACATACGAAAAGAATCTAGGAGTCTTAGTGGACCACAAGCTGAACATGAGTCAGCAGTGTGATGCAGCAGCTAAAAAAGCCAATGCAATTCTAGGCTGCATTAATAGGAGTATAGTGTCTAGATCGAGGGAAGTAACAGTGCCACTGTATTCTGCTTTTGTCAGACCTCACCTGGAATAGAGTCCAGTTCTGGGCACCATAATTCAGGAAGGATAGTGACAAGCTGGGATGTGTCCAGAGGAGGGCAACCAGGATGGTGGGTGGTCTGGAAGCCATGCCCTATGAAGAGTGGCTTAGGGAGCTGGACATGTTTAGTCTGGAGAAGAGAAGGTTGAGAGGGCACATGATAGCCATGTTTAAATATTTGAAGGGATGTCATACAGAGGATGGGGCAAGCTTGTTTTCTGCTGCTCCAGAGACTAGGACATGGAGCAATGGGTTCAAACTACAGGAAAAGAGAATCCACCTAAACATGAGGAAGAACATCCTGACAGTAAGAGCTGTTCGGAAGTGGAATACAATGCTCGTAGTGTGGTGGAGTCTCCTTCTTTGGAGGTTTTTAAACAGAGGCTGGATGGCCATCTGTTGGGAATGATTTGATTGTGTATTCCACACTTGCACATCTCTGCTTTAATATTTAAAAAAATACTGTGCAGTGGCAGCAGCGTTTATCACTCTAATTTATGACTGCCATCTTGATTCACGGGCGTCTGAACTTCAAACCATGGATAGCTTCTCAGTGTATCGTTTTTGCAAAACATCATGGAGACAAAAGACTGCAGCTATAAATTGGCAATAATGCAAAGGAGTGAGCGTTATTTCCTCTCATGTAGATGATCTTTCATCTTTTTAGCAGTCCGTGGTATCTGTAGAACTCTCTCCACCACTACATTTCCAATTAGTTGATTCTCTTCCTCTCAGCAGCTTTCACAACCACACATAGAAATGGAAAAGATGATGTTGAGGACAACCCTGACCTTGGTATTCAGTTATATAGAGACAGATATAAAACAGATCCAATTGTGGTCATCTGGTGCATTTTAAAAGGTGAGATACAAACTGCAATTTCAGATATTCCCTGCAGATGGTGACAAAGCCCCACAGTTGGACCAAAGGAGAGAAAGAAAACTACAGTACTGTACTGGTAAATTGAAAAGTTGCAACGCTATGTTTCACCTTTTGACTCAGCTTGAAATTAATTTAGAAGAAAATATTTTTAAGCACATGCAGTTTTGCTCATGGATATTAGTTGTTTTTTTTTTTAACATTCTAGCAGTATACAAGTTCAGGTGGGAAGAAGGAATATGGGGGAAACTATTAATAAAATAGAGCAGTGGCTCTTAACCTGTGGTCCGTGGATCCCCAGGGCACTGCAACGTCCTCACAGGGGGTCCACAAATGCTTGAAGGCTGCCGAGCCCACATGAGAGGAGCCAAGGCAAAGGCTGGCTGGCTTGACCTGCACATTGCTGTTCAAGCCACTCCAACCATAAATCTGCAAGAAGCAGGAGAAAAGTCTTCCCTCCCCTCCAGTGCTTTTGAGGGAAGGGTTAATGGATGGTGTCAATATTATTATTGTTGTTGTTTTGTTGTTGTTGTTGTTAGGGTTTTAAATCTTAAGTTAAGTCTTAGGGGTCCACAGCAACAAAAAATATTTAAAGGGGGTCTCTGGTAAAGAAAAGATTAAGAGCCACTAAAATAGATAATTTCACATTTCTCATTCACATCTCTCATATTGATATTCCCTCTCACCTAGAAACTTTTGGTAGTATATACATGGCTCCTACATCCATTGTTATCATCACAGCAATCCTGTGAGGTACCTTAGGCTGGAACACAGTGATTATCTCAAGGTAAACCAGTCTACTTCACAGCTAACTGGCATCTTGAACCCAAATCCCTGCTGTCCTAATCTAACACTCTAATCACTACACAACACTACACATAATCATAAATATGAAAAATATATTGCTAAATTGTATGTGAAATGTAAAAGATGGACAACTGAATAATTGTCCTAAAGTTAAGTCTCTGAATACCTAGATATATGTTTTGTGCAACCTATTTGCACCTCTTATTGACCCAAAAGTAAATCCTACTTGAGTTCAGTGAGGTTTACTTCCAATTAAGTGAACGCTTTTATTTAAAATGAAATAAATGCAAAGATCTGTATTATTATGGGAATATTTAAACATTCAGTGTCCCTGAATCTCAGCTTGTTGTGTCATCTGGGCCAGAAACTGTGGTTTACCCCAACTGTGGTTAGTTTAAACAAACCAGTTTTGTAACTCATACATACAAAGCTTGGTTTGGAAACAGTGGGAGGCGCCAGGCAACAATCACACACAGAGAGGCTTGCAAATGAAATCAATAAAGGCTGCAATACAGTACAGTATATTCTTACCTAGAACTTGGCGGGGGAACTATTTTTCTGGACTACAACTTCTACTGGCCATGCTGGGTGGGGGATTCTGGGAATTATAGTCAAGCCATCTGCTCTTACCTGGTAATAAGCTCCCTTGAACTGAGATCCCACTCTTGTACTAACTTCTTTTCCATCTGTGTATTTTGATATAATTTTTTCTTGATTTTTTTGAAGGAGTGTTCTACAAATCTTGAAAATCAACACTTTTGTGAGCAAAGCTTTTATACTATTATGGCCAGAGACCCATGTACATCTCAAGTAGGGCCCTTTCATATGCCACAATTATAGCCCTATGATCCCACTTTAACTGTCATGGCAACATCTTGTGGACATGCAGTTGAGGGAGGAATATTAGAATTCTCAGCCAGAGAGCTTATCTAGTGTCTCTGACCAAGCTACCAATACCAGGAATCCATAGAATGCAGCCATGGCAATTAAAGTGGAATCATAGCACTATAATTGTGAACTGTGAAAGGGCCTCAAATAATGAACTGATTTTTCCAATGTCATATAAGGTGGTGTGAAAGCTACCAGCACATCTCCAGAACAATCATGCTGCGATTCTGTCACAAAAGCTCTAGGTCACATAATATATCTGTGTCAGCACAGCAACTGACAATGGCTATATGATCATAAAAAAATCTGTTTGGGGGGTAAAAAATATGAATAGGCTGTCGTTCGTATGCATACGAACCGCCCACACAATTTTTTACCCCCCTAAACTTCATATGACTCCCTCTTCCCCAAGCTGGCTGGAGCGAGCAAGCCAAGTGGCGGTTTAAAATCTCCCGCTGCTTTTTTTTTTTTTAAAAAAGGTTCCTGCTTTGCGGACAGTCGGTTCTCCCTATTTACAATATAAAATAAAAATAAATAAATGTATAATTCTTGGACTTACTGGACTCTCGCTAGCTGGGAATCCAACATGGCGGCCGCTCCCAATTCCCCTCCATGCTAGCCCCGCCCCCTCTACTCTGCCAGCCAATCAGATTACACAACCTGTTCGTATGTGTGCGTACGTATTATTTAAATTGTGTAGACGGGACCTATGTCTGCTTCAAATAGCACTCTGCAGGGGCATGGGATAGCTGCAGAAGCCAGTTCTCCATCCATTTTGCCCTCTTGCTTACACACGCAAAGACACCATCTCCTTACTTCCCTCATTTGTGATTTGTTGGCATTCTAGTGGGGGTCATTTGTACATTACACTGTATGTGCATTAACACCTGTATGTACACATGTTCAGATGTTAGTGAGAATCTCTGTACTGTTGCTTATTCCCGATTTGCACCTAGGTGCAAGAATCCTCTCAAATCAAGACTACAGATCAAGTGGACATTTGTACCTGCATAGAACAAACATGTATGTCTGTGTAAACTGATGAATGTGTGTTTGGTTTATGGAAACATGTAAAGTGTAACCCATCAGATGTAAATACCCTGAAAGCACCAGATTTCATCTCAGCTTGGTCAGCTCCGGTTAGTACTTGGAAGGGGGACTGCCAAGGAATAACCAGTATTTCAGAAGAAGAAACTGGCCAAACCACCTCTGTGTATCAGAGAAAACCTTATGAAATCCATGAAGTCACTATAAGTTGAAGTGCACCCTTCCCCCTCTCTCATTCATTCATTCATACACACACAGAGAGTAGCCCCCCCCTTTTTTTTACAGGCCACATGGGGCACAACAGTTTTTGTCTCTAAAGAGTTGCTATAGGAAAAGATATTTTGGGTATGCGTGCATCAATTTTTGGGAGAACAGAAGATCTGAGAGCGGAAAGAGACTGAGAACACTGTGAGAGTATATGAATAAAAAGCATCAATTGGAGAAGACAGTGGAGGACTGCAGCCAGCATCCATCAAGACAGTCTTAATCCAGCCAGATCTTGGAAGTCAGAGAGCCGCCTTCTACTCCAAGGCTAGTTAGTTTGCAGCAGACAAGCCTGAGACCCTAAATAGGTAACTGATTTACTGATCTCCATTCTCCTCTAAGTGTTTTTTTATTGTGTTTTGAGACTTAAATTGTATAGTTATTTGAATTGTTCCTATTGTTTTCTCCCATTCTTTCCTGTTCTTAATAAATAAATAATTGTCAGCAAATAGTTTTTAATTTTATTTGTATTATATTCCATTTCAAAATTTCATAACAGTGTTTTTGATGGATAGATATTATTTAATCACTCTGCACAACTGAACCATTCATATTTATAAAGGCTCCAGAAGAACATGTAACTTTTCCAGAGATAGCAGTTTCATACAAGTTCCACTGAACATTCTAGGACTTCTGTGTAGGGTAGCAATATTTTATGAATATTTTTTTTTAAAGAAATGTACATAAGGGCTCAAAATTTCTTTTTTCTTCTGTTTGTTAATCAAGAAACTTGAATACAGTGGCCCTTCCCAATCCAGTTTCAACTGCTTGTAGATTGCTATGTCCCATACCAAATATGGTGGCAATGTGCACACAGATGTACAGATGCCACCATTTAATAATATGGGGTGCAACCATCTGTGTTTTTGCCATTTGCAGGAGGTCCTGGAACTGAATCCCTGCAGGTCCAGAGGGCCCAATGTTCTTGAACAACAATGTAAACGCTGAAACCTCTGCATGAATATAATTACCTTTTATAACATGTTAGTAAGTGTATAAATGTACAGATAAGGAATCTGGGTATGCCATATACATATTTGGTGATATGTGTGAATAATTTATACCTGTGCAGAGATCCACAATCTGTGTACAAATAGATTGCACTTGTGTTGAATGCAACCCATGTGAGTATCCCTATCATGAACAGTGAATATCTTCTCCCACGGCTACACTCTGCAGTCCCCTCATTATTTATGACTGTGATAAGATTGATTTCATTGTTGTTTCTGACAGACTCCACTGTATTATAGTTTGTGTGCCAGTGACACTTTGTGAGTTTCCTTGATCTTTCACAGGTTTTGACTGATAATGGCTGATGTTCAACAAAACATCAATATATTTACTATTGCTTCCTTCCCTGAACAAAAGATTATTTATGATACAGTCATATATTATATATAATATAGTATTATATATCATGAGGGCCAGAGTAATGTAGTGGTTTGAGCAATGGAATACACCCTGGAGACAAGGGTTCAAGTCCCTACTTGGCCATGGAAACTCACTGGATGACCTTTTACGAGTCACACACCTTCCCAAAGGCAAAGCTCCTCTGAACAAATCTTGCCAAGAAAACCCCCATGATAGGTTTGCCTTAGGGTTGCCATAACAACTTGAAGGCAAACAGCAACAAAATTATATATCATATTAACACTGTTAAGTATGTAATTGTGATTTCAAACAAAACATGGGCCCATTTACATGAGGGGGAAAAGTCCAAAGTACCTCATAGTATTGGCATCTTGCAGCAGCAGCAACATATCTAAACATTTTTTCTGGCCTCAGAAGGCCCCATAAGCCTCACATCGCTGACAGCAGCCACAAGTGATTTACTCACATTAGTTCTTGACTGCTGCCGTTTAAAAAAAAGTCATCCCAAGGTGCACTGGCGTGATATAGCAATTTTCTAATTTTATAGGAAAGCGAAACAGAAAATATTCATCCTGTTTTGTCGCCTTAGCGATCGCTCACTAAGGTGAAAATCCAACATGGTGGCAGTGAGCACTTACCCTGTTAGCAAGCCTCATCCTTGCTCTTGCCTGGACAATCAACTTTGTGCTTCCCTTTGAATTTCCTGTCATTTGATAGTCCAACTGAGCAGGAATATGCAACCCCTCACAGTTTTTGAAAAAGTATGGGAAAATCCGCGATGGCTTTTACCGCGTTGCTTTTGTTGTTTTGGTCCCCCTCCTTCTGAGTAGTATGCATTGGTACTGGATCCCATTTTAGTCATCAGTGTGCTTGCAGAAAGCGCAGGATGAGTCCTTCCTGAATCTTCGTTTGCGAAGAGAAGCCAGAGAGAGGGGATCCCATTTAGACAGGTAGGATTCCCAGTGAATTCCATGAAGTATAGTTTCACCGTTTAGACGGTTCCATAATGATAGCTGCAGATTATTTCTCAACTGCTGAAGGACAGATCTTGCAAAAAAAAAAAAAATCTTGCTTCAAAGCTGCCTTTTCTGTTTAAGAGGTGGTCTGCTTCAATCTCAAATGTTACTTCCAAACTTACAACATAAGCCTTTGGAGCAAAAAAAGTAAGGGAAAAAAATCTTGTTATTTCAAGATTAGTTAATGTCAATTTAGATCTCTTGAATCTAGGCGTTACAAAATCCATAGGCTGTAATAGATATGTTACGCCTGCTAAATGTGGTTAGTTTGTATGACATTTAAGGAGAGTGCTAGAATATATAAACTGGTTCAGACGCTAGCATTAAGGATCATTTTGTAGAACTAGCAGCTTGAATTTGCTTAAAGACTTGAGTTATATGTATAAAAAGACCTTGAAATAAATCTATTCTCAATACAAAAACAAAATCACATTGCAAAAAATCACATTCAACATTATTAATCACACCACAATCCAGTCTTGGCTATTTGAAATGTCATCACAAGGGTGTTAAATCACAGATAAATCAGGGGCACTATGGGATGCTCAGAATTCATATAATACCTTAGGGAAGGTTTTGTTTTAAGAGATGTCAAATTATGATTTGGAAAATGACTCCACTGGATCTCAGCAGAAGATGCCACTGGCGTGCATGTGGCTACAGAGCACAGCCAGATGCTTCTCTGATCTTCTGGAGCTATAGATATAATTTTTAGGCAGGGGTTCCTTGAGACCTGAAAATGGTTTCAAGGGTTCCGCTAGGGTAAAAAGGTTGAGAAAGGCTGCTCTGCGCCGTCCACCAGTTAAGGGGACTATCGTAGCAAAATCATTTAGTCCATTAAGTCATTTGACTCCCCTCTTGAAACAGCTCCATTGGCTACCTTTCTGTTTCCAGCTAGAAATCAAAGTGATGGTTTTGACTTTTAAAGCACTACATGGCTTGGGGCTATTTGAAAGACTGTGGACTTTATCAGACTAGCCTCTAAAAATGTTCTTTTGCAGGCATAATTAAAGCCATTTTTATGCAAGCAAAAGAATGCCCCCCCACACACTTACCTTCTCTCCTGGCAAAGGCTTCCCCGGCTGAAGCCATCAATAGATCCCCCCCCCCCAGTTCTGTTTTGGTGCCAGCATTGCCAGCATGCAAAATCTCAGGCCATTTAAATCTCGTCACTGCAACGAGAATGGCTAGTATGGTGAGAACACTTCTGGGTGAGATCAGGACATCCAGGTAAATTTCACTCTTGTTATGACCCTCCCTGTGTTACTTGGGACTTCTAAAGTGTGTTTAGGTGCTTTGTGTAGCTTTTAATGTGTTTGATTTATTTTTATTTTTGAATTTTCCGCACTCGTGTCTTCTCGCGAGAATGGGTGGGATTTCACTCCAGGAAGCGAACGGAACTCTGTTAGAGATCTGTTTATGCCGGGGCTGCCTCAGTGACGGGAGAAGGTAAGTATGGTGGGGAGGATTATTATGCCAGGACAGGGGCAGGATTGGAAATTGTGGGACAGGAACGCTTTTTGTGTTTCTGTCTGATAATCCCCTATAACTCTGGAGATAAGGGTTTGAATCCCTGCTCAGCCATGGAAACCCACAGGGTGACCTTGGGCAAGTCAAAAGAAGGCAAGGGCAAGTCCCCTCTGAACAAATCTTGCCCCCACCCCCCCAAAAAAATCATGATAGGCTCGCCTTAGGGTTGCCATAAGTCAGAAATGACTTGAAGGCAACAACAATTGATATGGAACAAAGGAACTAAACTGACTATAAAATTGACTATAGTATCAACCATCCCATTGACTGTTGTTGTTTGTTGTGTGCCTTCAAGTTGTTTCTGACTTACTGAGACCCAGGTGAACCTATCAAACCTATCAAACCTCTACACCATGCTGGCTCTCAATATCAATTGTCAATATCATTTTAATTAAAGGGAGTGTAAGTACAGTTAAGGTTCATTTATATACAAATATAAAATTAATCATAATTAATCAAGTATAAATGGGTGGGTTTTCTGTATTGAACTGGGTTTTTTAAAATAAATTTGCTAATATTTAATTAATTTAAAATAATTTCAGTTAGTTTTAAATCTATTTTACATTTATGCAGCTAATTTTTTTAAAAAAATAATTTTTAAAAACCTTTTAAAAACTCTAGCCAACAGAAAAGAAAAGAAAAGAAAAAAAGACTGGCCTACAAGCACTTGGGTCAACTTGAAAAGTGGCCCTCAACTCTATGGCAGTTTTTTTTACAAGGAAGTAACAACAATACTACACTGACTACAACAGGGATGCTTTTCCCAAGTTATTTTGCCCACCCTCTCCTTTCCTACCCATTGATGATGATCCTAGAGGCCTGGCAACACCATTTACCTGGTGGCCTTGCAGCCAACTTTTATGCATATCTACTCAAAAGTCACAGGGAGTGCAATAGGGTTCACACTGTTGTGTACAAAGGATGGCTGACAGAAGTGTTATGTAAGTGTGCAAAGGACAGCTGACAAAACGCTCTATCCATCCACCAGCAGCCTAGCTATTGTTGCTTTTCCTCCTTCCTCCTCCAAGCTACTGGACACAAAAGGCTGCCAGCTGTGTATGCCTCTTTGATGGCAAGTTCCACTGATCAAATAAAGTCCCATTAAACTTCTGGGCTGGGTGTTAGAAACCTCTTTTCCACTTACATTGGGCACTACAGAACCTGCCCTATCTCTGATTCCAAAGTGCACACCAGTTGTTAAACACAGAGCTATGGGGGAGAGAACCATTGAATTCCTTTTCATCTGGCCCTTTTTAGTGTTATGCCATGTTTAAAGAGAGAGATTGCTTTTCTTTTTGGAGACTGAGACTACAACTCCCAAAGAGGGGCCGAGCAGGGGGCGGGGTTGAACTCTGATCTCCAGAGCTGTGGCCCAACACTCAAACCACTACAGCACACTATAGTGTAGTCACTACTGCCTATTAAAGAAATATCTGTAGCTGATAGGTACGTTTGTATCCTACTCTGAATCATCACTACACACTCATCTTGCTGCAGGAATAGAGGCCCAGAGATGGAGACCTACACACTGAGGCTTTAGGTCAGATCTTGAGATCCTGAGAGAGTGTGACTTGCCCAAGCCTGTTTCCATGGTTGAGCAGGGATTGGAACCCTGGTCTCCCAGACTGCCCACCCAATACTCAAAACCACTACGCCATACTGACACAGGGGCTTCCACAGAAGAAAGCATTAGTAACTAATTCAAAACCAGAGCAAAGGCTTTCAGGCCACCAGTTGGCAGGCTCCTAATGCTACCAATCAAAAGCTATTGTACTATTATCCCATCTTTCCCTTCTTAATGGATTTGCCATGACAAGGGTAAAAAAAGATGGAAGAAACAGTTGGAAAACAGAAAGATTTCCAATGCAGAACACCATCATCTGGAACTCATGGAATATCCTATTAATGAGGCAGGGTGACAGCCTGGGGTGGGTGTCTTCACCTGGAACATCTCCCTCCCTGTGCCAATAGCAGGCGGGGGCAGGGAGAGCAAATCAGCAGCAGATGTGGTGGTAAAAGGTTATCATCTCCACTGCCCTACAAGCCAGCGTGCTGCACGGAGTCAAAGCCCAAGGCTGAAATTTGAGGAGATCAAGGTTATAATCCCCACTGCACCATCTAAAACTCACTGTCTGACTGTGGTCCTGTCTATACGAGGGGGAAAAATACGATCTCCTCTGAAGAAACAGCAATTTCTTCAGAGGAAATTGAAGAAGAAATTAAGACAGGTATCTCGATGGTTAATAGAGCCCTCCTAAACTTTGCATGCCCCCTAGCCAAGATGGAAGCCGCGAGTGATTTACTTGCCGTTTTAAATCTGCCACCAATTAAAAAAAAACTGTTTACCATGGTACACAGAAAGCAATACTTTGCATTTACAAAAACGTATAAAAGAAAAGTAAAAGATTGCCATTTTATCGACTTACTGACCATTTCTCATAGCTGAAAATCCAACACGGTGGCAGCAGGCCCTTTTTGCAAGACCCACCCCCCATGCTCATCTGGCCAATCAGCCTGTGCTGCCTTAGTGCAGCAACGTGAATATGACTGTCCTAACGATCGCAAATTTGCATCCCCTATGGAGCTTTTTAAAAACTCAGAGAAAAGCTCCAAAGGCTTCCCTTCAGAGCTTTATGGTGGATTTGGCTACCCCCCTTCTGAATGATGCAAATGTCCATTTGGACAGATTGCCTTCCATGTGATTGCTATTTGGATTATTTTCACTGTTTGGATGGGACCTGTGACCCTCGCCCAGTCTTTCTCTCAACCTGGCCTACCTCAGAGGGCTGCTGTGAGGATAAGGGGTACCTATGTGGGGGAACAGCCTTGTACACTGCCTTGAGCTTCTTGGAGAAAAGATGCAATATAAATGTAACTAATAAAGAAATAAAGGCCTCTCACCTGCGATGTATGTTTTATCAAAGTTAATTCACACAGTAGATACAGTAATTATCTGGTTTGGACCTGAACATTAATGATTCATGGCTATTTATTTGCACTCCTACTGACAGAACAGGAGAAGAGGTCTGAATCCCCTGACTTAGATTTAACTTTTTTTTTAACCACCCCAATCCTGAACAGATTCACTCTGAAGGACATGGACCCACTGTCAGGGTTGGGCAACCTATGGCTCTCCAGTGTTGTAGGGCTGCAGCTCTCTGCAGCTCCCATGGCTACGTGCCGGCCACGACTTACGGGAACTGTAGCTCCACAACATCTGGAGGGCCACCAACCCTGTCGTAATTAGTACTGTAAGGACTTGTTTAGATGAGGTAATACAATGTGGATTGATGTGCACTAATGCCAATTCGCAGCAGCTTTCATTTGTCTCCATGGGTTTTTTTTTCAAGATTGCAGACATGCGAAGCCATACACATTTGTTGTTCAAACGGGCATGTCTGTGAATCAAGATTCACAGACGAATTAATTACTTGTGTTTTTATTGTCGGCAGTTGCTGCCACTGAACAGTATTTTTCTAAAGCAAATCCAAGGTGAGAAAGTGCAATATTCTTCTTAAAATATAAACAGGGGAAAAAAAAGAAGAAAGGCTGCTTCGTTGCCTCAGTGCATGATCTCTACAGTGAACACCCAACATGGCAGTTTCAGGCACTTGCCTTATTAGCAAGTTCTGCCCACGGTGCATGTCCAACCAATCAGCTTTCCACTTCTACTCTTATTGGGAATGCATAAAAAAGCAAATTGGTTGTTCCAACGAGCAGGAACACGCATTTCCTTCAGAGTTGTTTTGTTTTTTAATATAAGGAAAGCTGTGAAGCCGTTTCTCTTTGGTGTTTTAACCTCCCTCCTTCCAAATATGGCAGACTGACACAGGATCCCATTTAGACAAATGATATTCTCCCGGAATTCTGTGAGGAGTATTTCTGCTGTTTAGACAACCCCTAATTGTTCATAACAGGCCTGTCTTCCTGGAACAATATGGTTGCCTTCCAGGTATAGCCAATCACCCCAAGCAAAGGGTTGTGCGCCTAGGGTTGGGCCAGGCGGCTGTGTCTCCAAATGCCTTCCCAGGCAGCAATCAACCTTTCCACCGCCTTCTTTGGAGACCTTCCTGCTTGAAAGCAAGCAAGCTCCTGTAATAATCTTAGTAGAGTCCCCTATCTGTGGGGGGATTGGTTCCCCCCCCCGTGGATACCAAAAACCACAGATAACAGCAAACAGCATTGAAAACAATGAGTTGCTTTGGAGGACCTAGAAAAAGTCTAGTGAGGATGCCTCTATAGGCATTTTCTAGGAAGACTCTATGGTAAGTGTGCTGATTTGTGTCCTGGATAACTGAATCAGTGGCTAATGAATCAGCAGATACGGGGGTCCTGCTGTACTGTAATTCTTTATCTACCTTTCCTCATGTCCTGCAGTTATAAAATTGCGTTTTATATTTTGATGATGTTAAAATGTATATGTTTTGTTACAAAACCTTTAACAGAGGTGATTATAGTGTTTAGATTCAGAGGAAAAATGTATGACTGTTAGGCTAGATAGTTTTAGTTTTGTATTAATAAGAAAAGAGGGAAATAATTATTATTTTTGTGTTATTGTTATGGCCTTTTGCAGTTGGGTGTATTTTTCAGTAGAATGGTCTTATTTCAATTTTAAAAATGCCATAAAAGAATAATAATAATAATAACAGGACCAGTTTAAGGAATTTTGGGGGCCCCTGCAATGAAATCATAGAACCACAGAATTGTAGAGTTGGAAGAGACTACGAAGGCCATCCAGTCCAACCCCCCAAAATAAAACAAAATGCTTTATTTTGGGGGGGCATATATTTATCTCAGGTCAATGTAACTGAACTCAACCTAAGTTATCCACAATGCAGGATATTCAGATTATTACTAATAATGTTTTTCCAGGAGGAGGGTTAGTACAGGGCCCCCACAATGATGGGGGCCCCTGCGGATGCGGAGCCCGCCGGTGCCTTAAACCGGCCCTGAATAATAATAAAATTAATAATAATAATAATAATAATAATGGCAAGCCTGGCTGACTTCCAGGGGCTTTCCTCCCAGTCGCCTGGTTGCATAGGCTGCTGCTAGTGCTGGAGTCTCTTAAAAGCCGGCCGGCTGACTGGCTGGGAGCCGCTCCCGAGGCGTCTTGAGCGCGAGCTAGAAGAGGAAGGCTCTCGGGCTCCCTCGCCCACGGAAGCCGCCGCCGGAGCCTCGCCCCCCTCCCTCCCTCCCGCGATTGCCCCGCCACCTGCTCGGCCCGGCCCGCCTTTCCCGTCCGCCTCCGGGAGCGACTCTCCGCCCTCGGCCGCCCTGCCCAGGTAGAGCCAGCCAGCCAGCCAGCCAGCCAGCGAGCGGGGCGGGACCGGGCGCCGGGTTCTCTCCTCCTGGCTCCCTCCGGCGTCGGCGCGCCTTCAAGGCTGCCAGTCGGGTGGGACCGCGTGGCGCGGTTGCGGGGCTCCCCTCCTTCCCTCTTCCTCCTCCTCTTCCTCGCTCCGTTTCCTCGCCTGACAGTTACTGGCTGCCGGGTTGGCGGGGTCCGAGCCCTCCTGCTTCGGCGGCTGCTGCTGCTGCTCTGGTTCGGGCTTCCACCCCACCCACGCCCTCCTCCGCATGCTCTTGCCGGCGGAGTTGTGAGCGGCGGCGGAGGATCGGAAACACACGAGGAGGAGGAGGAGGAGGAGGAGGAGGAGGAGGAGACCCTGCCCGGGGCGAGCAAAGGACGGCCTGGCCTCGCAACTAACACCCCCCCGCCTTCTCCCTCCTCCACTTCCACCCCCAGACCCCCCCAAGGACCGCCGCGCCCTCCCGGGTAAGTCTTCGGCTGAGTTCCTGTTTGTGCCACTTTTGCATTCTTAGACTCTCCTTCTCTGGGTTTCTCTTTACTCTCTCGCTCGCTTTCTAGCCTTTCTTCTCGTTTTTATCCCCCCCCCCCCCAGCCTCTCTATCCGCACACAGTAGTTAAGAATCTACACTACACCAATAATCCAGTTTGAAAAGGGATTATTTGCCAGGGCCCCTTTCTGTGGAATCCTGGGAGTTGTAGTTTGGTGAGGGACCAGCACTCTTTGACAGAGAAGGAGAAAGACCTTGTAAAACTACAAAACCCAGGAGGAAGGAGGAAGAAGCCATGGCAAATAATCCAGGTTCAAACTGGATTATTGGTGTAGTGTGGATTTGGCTCTTTCTTTCTGGCCAGTGTGCTTCCCGGTGTTTGTTTCTACATGTCCTTATTTTATTTATTTATTGGATTTATATCCCGCCTTTCTCCTGAGATGGGATCCAAGGTGGCTTACAATCATTTAACAATGCAACTAAAAACATCACAAGTTACAAAAGTTTTTTTAAAGGAATTAAATTAAATTACCATTGTTAAAATAGAGTGAAAATATGTGAATTAAAAACGTAAAATCATAAAAGTGCAACAATGAAAGCAGCACACCAGTGAAATCCTTCATCTCTTTTTTCTTCCCGGCTTTGCCTCCTTCCTCACTGCATGGTGTATCGCTTATTGCTCAGTATGTTGCAAGACTGCCCATGTGTCTCTCTCAGGTTCTACAGCTTTCTGAGTTACAATTATTACAGATGTGGTTTAAAACTTCCCATATTTCATTATTTACTCCCCACCTGCTGCTTTTCTTTATTTTTTTTGGCTTCTTCGAAACTTCAGGTTACATACTCTGCCTGGTAACTTCAATTCTCTTCTTCCGCCAGCAACTCAGTTTCATCTAAGTGATTGATTCATGGATTTTGCCTCCAATTCTTGGTGATTCCCCCCCCCATCACTTTATAACAGCTTCCAATGGGTGGAAATAGTTTACAGTGAAATGTACACCATGTTTACTCAGAAGTAAGCTGGCTTGTTCCCATCCTGCTTACATGTATTAGTATCTTCCCTTTCCATTAAAAAAAAAAGGAGTGCTCAGGGTAGTGAGTATTTATTTGTATTTATTTAAAGCATTTTTGCATCGCCTCCCAGCCCACAAGTGCTCCTGAGGCATTGAACAAATAAAAATCAATGAAAACAATGCAAAGATAAAAATGTTCCAAACCTCCTAGAAGCAGTCTAAAAACTATCCTAGGATCCAGTTTTAAAGCAGTTAAAACAGCAATTTCAAACACTGAATGCCCTGAGGAACAGCACTGTTTTGGTGGCCTGCCGGAAGCCTAAAAGATATAGGCCCAGCTAACTTCCTTGAGTAGGGAGTTCCACAGGCAAGGTGCTGCTACAGAGAAAGCCCTGTTGTATGTACCCACCAGCCTAACTTCATGAGGTGTTCGGACATGCAACAGGACCTCCTCTGAAGAGCTCAGATATCTGACAGGCTTATATGGGAGAAGGAGGTCTTTCAGATATCTTGGTCCCAAGTTGTTTAGGGCTTTGTAAGTCAACACCAGCACCTTAACTTGAGCTCAGAAGCAAATTGGAAGCCAGTGCAGTTCTTACAAGACCAGTGTTATATGGTCTCTAAAATGCACACCTGACACCAGTCTGGATGCTGCATTTTGCATTAGTTCTGTGGTTCTTAACCTGTGGTCTGCACACCTCCAGGAGACCGCAATGTCCTCACAGAGGGTCTGCGAAGACAGTGGAGTGGCCACGTGACAGGAGCCAAGGCAAAGGCTGGCTGGCTTGGGCTGCCTATAGCCATTCAATCCGCTCCAGCCACAGACTTGCAGGAAGAAGCAGGAGAAAAGTCTTTCCCCTCCAGTGCCTCTGAGGAAAGGTTTAATGGATGGTGTAACTATATTATTATTATTATTATTATTATTTTAAATCTTGAGTTAAGTCTTGGGGGTCCCCGGGAACAAAAAATATTTATAGGGGGTCTCTGATAAAGAAAAGGTTAAGAGCCATTGCACTAGATAGATCATTAAAAGATAGAGCAATAAAAATGCAATTAGAATAATCACAATAATCAAACAGTTTTAAAAGACCAGGATGTAGAGCTACAAGTTCAAATCCCTGGTAAAAGTAGCAAGAGCACATGTAAGTGTATAGAGGGTTGGAGCTTTAATTGTGTTCTGATTATTGTCTTCAGATTTGACAAGGGGTGCATTAAATGAATGAAGTACAATGTTCTGTAGGCCAGCAGTGACTGTGCAGGTTTAGATATCCTTCTTTGGTTTTCATCTTGAGCAAAAGTGTGCACTGACAGAGTAGAGGGTGGTCAGTGCCTCCATGGTGACCTTCATTCATTAAGGGCTCATGCAGGCTGGTGAGTTGCGCTACATGGGGGCTGCACCATTTAAGGTCACTTGTTGCTACCCTGTCTAAAACTGTCTCCTAACTTTTAAAAAAACCAACAAAAATGGCCCAGCTTGGTTTCTTTTGGGGTGATTTGCTTGTGACATTAGATGTGGGTGTGTCCAATCCAATACCCTTACACCCATCCCCATTTTACCTCCAGAAGTGCTGCGATGCTCATATGATCTCCTTTCTCCCCAAGGCCTCCTTACAATTAGTGCTTTTAAAAATCCTTCTAAAACTCTATTGCTGTAAACTAATATGGTAGTCTTGCTGTGTTTCTCTTTGGCATGAGATCACCCTCGAAAATACGTTTCCTGTTTTTCCATCATTTGTGTCCTCTAATGCCTCATTTCACATAGGGAGTGTGTGTATGTTGGGAGGGGGTTATTTCAGCCCAAGGGAAAAATAGCAATACCACCACAGTGGCTTAGAGCAATGGTGCTAAAGATTTAGGGTGGTGGGGGGAGCGTTGCAGGAGGTTGACTAATTTCCCTGGAGATGTATTGGACATGGGGGAAGATGAAGCAGGGGGTGGGTTGTGAAAGCATGAAAGGTTTACAGCCCAGGTTGTGAGGTGCTACCAAAAAAACGCTAAATGAACTGGAATAAAAAGTACACATGTGAATTTGAAATCCAAAATGTACTAGGACAGGAAAAAGCTCTACATTCAGTTAAGGAGTAAAAAGTTGCCACAGCTGACTGAATTACTGGGAAAGATATTGGGGCAAGAGAAACATGGTTTGGATCTTAAACATAAAAGTGAAGCATAAACATAACAGTGAAAAACCACAGTTATCTGGAACACATTTGGCCAGTCCAGATAAGCGTCAAGTCAAGAAACACGAAAGTATCTTGGTGCCTGAGGCAGAACAGGAAATGACACCCCCCACCTGCCCAGTGTCAACCTATATTAATAGCCCATTTATTTTGGCACCTGAGGTAGAAAATCCCCCAAGCACCTCTCCCCATTCATAGCAAGAAAAACACAAATAGTGGAAAAACGTTGTCTTTTCATGCCCTCCCAATCTTCTGTCTGAGGTGTCTTACTTTATGTAATGGTAAGGTTGGCTTTTGTGGATGGGAGTCTACACAAACCTAAACCGTAATACATTTGTTAGTCTTTCAGTTGCCCCAGAACTCCTTGTATTTGCAACAACAGATTGATAGGGCTACCCTTTTAGAAACAGTAACAGTCAAGAAGGCAAACTGCTTAAAAAGGTGTGTGGCAGCAGAATCACAGGCATCTTAGGGAGAAGAAATGGGGTGAAGTATCATATGGCTGTTCCACTAGTAAACATGTATTTCATGCTGCTGTTATATAAGTTCTAGTGTTTCCACATTGTGTTTAGGATGCCATGTTAATCTCCCTTCCTCCAAAAGAGGAGAAGTAAAGTTAGGAAAAAGAGTACATGAGAGGAAAACTAAAACTAAAGAGAGAATGGAGGATAGAAGCAAGTGTTAGGGTGTGTGTGTGCGTGCGCCATAAACTTGTCAGTTTATGGCAATCCCATGAATTTCATATGGTTTTCTTTGGCAAAGAATACTCAGGGATGATTTGCCATTCCTTCATCTGAAATTGAATTCCTTGATGGTCTTCCATCCAAGTATTAACCAGGGCTGACCCTGCTTATCTTTCAAGATCTGATGGCATCTGATGCCTTCAGGAGTAAATGCTAAATGGATATAAGAAAGAAAAAGAGGAATATACAGCTATGAACAGTGTGGAAGGAATGCATGGGAACAGTCTTTATTAAAAAGGTAGAATACAGAATTATCTGATGAGGTAAACTTGTGATAAAGAAGTGCTTCACAGGCCAACTGATTTTCATTGTCCCATGAATGGGGATAGCAGTGGTTTCTTTTATCACAGAAGTGGAACTTCTTGACTGCAGGAGAAGCACATTTGGTAGCCACAAAATGGGGGCACAAGGCAATAGTTTTATCTTACGTCCTTTTCATGAACTCCCCAATGGATCTGGCACGTTAATGACTGACTTCCCAGGTTGGTCTCAGTTCAAAGCAGCAGTTACCAAATTTGGTTGTCCTAATTCTCTGAAGCCCCAGTCAGCAGAGTCAGTGGTCAAGTATTCTGGGAATTTCAGTCCAACAAGTTCTGAGGACCAAGGTTTGGGAACTACTGATTTAAAGAAGCAAATTTAATTCAAGAAAGTGATGCATTGTCACACTAGAAGAGAGTGACAGATAACAGTTGGGGTCATAGAACTGCTTTAGTAAGGGACGAATGGGTTGCCAGGATGACAGGATTTAAAAGGATGAACAAAATGAGAGAATTTTAACAGCAACAAATAAAGGGCTACCCCTGGGGCCCAGGCAGGAAATGGCAAACCTTAAAGAGTATCCCCAGATAACTCCTACCCCATCTGATTTTTTTTTTTTTTTTGGTTGGAGAAACAATTGCTTGTGGGCAGCAAACAAAGGGACAGACAGGAAGCCCTTGGATCCCTTTTAGCTCAAAATCCTCTGAGGGTGGGAAATGGGGAATAACAATGTTCTGTTCTGTGCGAAAGGTTCAAGTTATGGCAGAAGTGAGACACTTTTATGGAGTGCGTTTAGACCAGGAGTGGGCCAAATGGACTCTCCAGGGTTGGACAGCAACTCGCATCAGTTATAGGTGAGGAATGCTGGGAGGGCTGCCTCAGCTGGGCAGGGGGAGGCACACAGTCCTTGCTCCTGTCTGAATTTGTTTTTTCATACCACCTTCAGACATATATTTTGATACACCGTTCCTTTCGCTATTTGGGATGCTTTTTTTCTTTAATGCCACCCCACTTAAAATTCCAGTACACGCCTGTAATGTTGAGACATTGGCACCAAATTAAGGAAGCTCTGTTGGTGAGGTCATACCAAAGAGATTATTAGCTGGCAACCCTCAGTTCAAATTATTTTCTGTCTAGTTACCCATGCAGTTCTCTCTCCTCTTTTAATTTCAGAAGGGGATATTGCCGGCAGCTGTGTAAGACATGCGGTGACCTTGCTGGGAGAAATTAACTTCCCCATTCCTTTTGCTGCCCAGACTTAGAGAGAGGGAAGGAGAAAAGGCTGGGGAAAGTTGTTGAGATAACATTTGCAGTTGATAGCCAATAGCTGACTCTCAGGGAGGCCTTGGCTTTCCCTTGTCCCATTTCTGCCTCAAAACGGCTTGTTGGCAAAACTAGTTGCTCACTAGTGGGGCTTGTTTCAGCAGGTGAGGTCAGTGCCTGTCAACTCCCTTCTTAGCAGCTGAAAGAGGGATTTTCCCCCTTGGTGATTTTTTATGGTATAACCACAGGACCAATAGAAGGGTTTCCAAATCTCAGGCCCAGGCCTGAGCACAAGAGCCTGGCTTCTCATCTCTAGTCTTAAGGGCAAATGGGTGCGGGAGGAATCTAAGAGCAAGAGTGCTGCCTTGAAAAGTGTGTGTATAGTATTTTTCCTTCATTTGTTAGATTTTGTGGAGTTTTTTTATCTGAATGGCATACCATACAGCTGTGGTTCATGCTTAATGTATCATGCTTAATGATATCAGCAGGGGCTGCTCCTTGTAACATCATCGCTGTAACATCACGAGGGTCCACTCCCTGTGATGTCTCAGGTGCTGGGATAGTCTTGACTTGGAAAGCTAAACCAATACTGACAATTCCTGAGGTCCAATTCATATGAATTGCTGTGCCAGTAGAAGAGCAATCAGAGTAGGTTACTAGAGCTGTTTTTCAGATGTTGCATGCAAATGTTACACCAGTATATGGGTGTATGGTTCTTCCCTTGTGTTTGAAAACTGTGCGTGGCCCAGGGGTTCCTATCATGACTGAACAGCCACAGTGTTCCCTTCTGATCACTTACCTGCTGGGAAAACAGTGGATTCCCACTATGCGCAGTGAAGCTTATTCCAAGGTAAATGCACATAGGAGTACAGCATGAATATAAGTAGCGCATGCTGAAGTAGTGTGTGCTGTTGCACTAATAGCCGATCTTGTCAGGTTCATCTTGACAACATTGTTCCGAAATCTTACATGGATCTGGGCAGTGATGGTATTGGATTGACTGTGTCTTACCTGTGTTTCCTTTTAAATGCTTTGTATCCTCGGTGGAAGGATGCATTTGCACAAATCAGAATCCCTTAAATCAGGGCAGGGAATGTTAAGGCCTTTCGAATGTTGTTGAACTGCAGCTCACCATTGGATTTTCTGGCCAGGTTGTTATTTGCTGTCATCTTTGTAGTATGTGGGGAAATAATTATTGTAATGTAAAACAATCTTGTGTACCCCAATTACGTACTAAGATAAGTCTAGGAATTTTCCCTGCATGCTTCTGTTCTCCCAAACTCCGTTTCTCTTATTTCACTGGGCACTTCCAGCCAACTGGAGTGCTGGGTCATTCAACACATGACCTAATTTAAATTTTATTGCTCTTTGTGTGAGTCTCTTTGGAGTTGATTCTCCATGTGGCTGATGTCTAGCCATGATGTCTTAGCCATGCTGCTGCTATGAAGCCATGCTATGATGCTTTGCCTTTTCAAGTCACCATGCAGCCTTTACCACTAAAGGCTGGATGAGTCATTCTACCCTAAATCCTCCTAGTTAGTTAGGAACCTTTCTTTTTAAAGTTTGTTTTAGTATGTAGATTAAGATTCATATATCTTCAGTAAACTTTTGATTTGCATTTTTAAACTGACTCCTTTGTTCTTGTAATGAGTCTAATTCACTGGGTGATCAGACCACAGACCTCAGAATACACTTTTAAATGTTAATTGAGCTTGTCTGCATCCTTAAGCGTCACTCTGCATGACTTTGAAAGTGAAGTGATTTTAACTCTTTTTAAAGAAGATATTTTTATTTCTTTTTTAAAAGGGCTAGATCCCTGGAATTTTTAATACATTTTTATTTTTTAGACTCATACCTCCAACAATCTTGACTTTGACTTATGGTGGCCCTATGAATGAGACATCTCCAGGATCCCTAGTCATCAACTGCCTTGTTCAGATCTTGCAAACTTAGGGCCGTGGCTTCCTTGATTGAATCGATCTACCTATAGTGTGGTCTCCCTCTTTTCTTATTGCCTTCCACTTTACGAAGCATTGTCGTCTTTTCCAATGTGTACAACAAACTCAGGTTAGTCATCTTTGCTTCTAGTGAGAGTTCTGGCTAGATTTGCTCTCATTCATTTGTCTTTTAAACAGTCCACGGTAACTGTAGAGCTCTCCTCCAGCACCACATTTCAAATGAGTTTATTTTCTTCCTGTCCGCTTTCGTCATGGTCCAGCTCTCACAACCATACATAGAAATCAGAAGTACTATGGCATGGATGATTCTGACTTTGGCATTTCATGATAATATGGCTAGCGCTGAAGGGTTTTCTAGTCTAGCATTGGGATGGTGGCATGTTCAATCTAGTAGTCTCTCTGGCTTTTCTTCGCAAACGAAGATTCAAGAAGGACTCATCCCGCACTTTCTGCAAGCGCGCTGATGACTAAAAAGGCCAATCCGAGATAGACAAGTCCGGTTGCAGAAAGCACAGCAGAAGGTCTCCTTGGGTGATGTTTTTGGGTTGTGATCCTTTCTGCGTTGTTGTTTCTCTTCAAGACTAGTTCGGCGTGAGTTCTCAAATAAGGCTGCAGCATTGTGGATAGTGCGTCTCCATGCCTCCCGATGTGAGGCCAGGGCGGACCACTGTTGGTGATCAATTTGGCCGAGCCTGGGATGTTGTTTCAGGGAGTCTTTGTATCGCTTTTTTGGAGCGCCCCTCTTACGCTGACCCGTGGCGAGTTCACCGTAGAGTAGTATTTTTGGGAGGCAATGGTCCCAAACGTGCCCTGCCCAGCGCAGCTGCGTTCTCAATATCATGGCCTCAATGCTGGTGATCCCTGCTTGCTCAAGGACAGCAACATTTGTCACATAGTCAGTCCAGTGTATATTTAGGATTGTGCGTAGACAGCGCTGATGAAAGCGCTCGAGGAGTCGTAGGTGGTGGCGATAGGTGACCCATGTTTCAGATCCATAAAGGAGGATAGACAGTACAATGGCTCTATACACACTGATTTTTGTGCTTTGCCTCAGGTGTTTATTGCTCCAGACTCTTTTGTGAAGTCTTCCAAATGCACTATATGCCTTTGCTAATCTGTGATCGATCTCTTTGTCAATCTTGGCATCTGAGGAGATGATGCTTCCCAGGTAGGTGAACTGCTGAACGGACTTAAGCACAGAGTTGCCGATGGCAGTGTGGGGATGATGGTGTTCGTCCTGTGGTGCAGGCTGGTAAAGAACTTCTGTTTTCTTCAGGTTGAGTTCCAGCCCAAACAGCTCTGCAGCTGTTGCAAAGTAGGATGTTAGGCGCTGCAGAGCTGCTTCTGTGTGGGCAACAAGGGCAGCATCATCAGCAAAGAGCAGCTCACGGACTAGATAGTTTAGAGTCTTAGTGTGAGCCCTCAGACTGCTTAAGTTAAACAAGCTACCATCAGTATGGTAACGTATATAGATGCCATCGTCTTCTTCAAGCTCTGCCATAGCCCTTTGGAGCATCGTGCTAAAGAAGATTGTAAATAGAGTTGGTGCAAGAACACAACCTTGCTTCACTCAATTAGCTATTAGAAAGGGCTCTGAAAGAGCATCGCCATATCTGACTTGACCACACTGGCCCTCGTGTAGCAAGATAATCATTTTAAGTAATTTGGGGGGACATCCTAGTCTTTCCAGGATCTGCCACAGACCTTTTCTACTTACAGTGTCAAAGGCTTTGGTGAGGTCGACAAATGTTACATAGAAACCCTTGTTCTGCTCCCTACATTTTTCTTGCAGTTGTCTAAGGGCAAATACCATGTCTGTAGTACTCCTATTGGCTCTGAAGCCACATTGGCTTTCAGGGAGAAGTTCTTCTGCAATAGCAGGAACTAATCTGTTCAGGAGTATCCTTGCAAGGATTTTTCCAGCAATAGAGAGCAGTGTTAAACCATGGATAACTGAATTAGTGGATAATAAATCTGTGGATACGGGGGTCCTACTGTATACTGCTTGAACTCTCTTTCAATGTGGAAATTAAACAAGTATACAGTATTTTACTTTGCTTGTTTTAAATAAGGAACTTCCAGTGCTCCCATAGAGAAATTGCCCATATGAGTGCAGTTTAGAACAAAAACTTCATTTTGGCAAGTATAGAAGTCTACTGAAAGAGATTTGACTACAGTTGTCCCTTCATATTCGCTGGGGTTTGGTTCCAGGCCCCCCCCCGTGGATACCAAAATCCATGAATACTCAAGTCCCATTATATGAAATGGCATAGCAAAATTGTGTCCCGTATACAAGTTGGAAAAATCAAGGTTTGCTTTTTGGATTATTTTTTTTTTTTTAAGAATACTGTATTTTCAAGCCGTGAATACTTAAATCCGCGGATACCAAATCCGTGGATATGGAGGGACAGCTGTATAGCCAAGAGAACTGTGGTTGTAACCAACAAAAGATAAACATCATTAGCCCTTAATCCCCAAACAGCCACCAACAATCATAAGAAGGACCATAGATCAGTAGTGGAGTAGAATTGGGTTAAATAGTTCCCAGGTTCAAGCCCTGTCATTTCCAGGTGAGGCTGGGAAAGATTTCATTCTGAAACCCTCAATTGCTGCATCCAGTCATTATGGATAATATCAAATGAAGGGATGAAAGCTACGGCCAAAAATACTGGTGTAAAATTGGAGGGATCCTGGCAGATACCATTACCAAGCAAAATGTGGACTTACTCTGGTTGGTTTTACCATTATGTAGATGTTGTATACAGCTTACCGTCTTAATTTCCTGAGTAATAGTAAAACATCACTGATTTATATGCTCCCCTCCAGCATTTGAGGGGTTGCCTAAACAGTGAAAATGCTCCTTGCAGAATTTGTCCTAATGGGATCCTGCACCATTTCACTGCATTTGAAATGAGGGGGGCCAAATACTCCATATATTTTGTGGGGAAAACCTTTGCAACTTTCCCCGAAGTCTTTAAAAAACAGCATGAAATGTGCATTCCTGCTCATTAGGACAAGCAATGAAAATTGATATGCTTTCCCAATATCAGCAGAAGTGGGAAAATGTTTTATTGGATGTGCATGGAGGGGCGGAGCTTGCCCACAAGGTTAGTGCCCAGAATCACCATTTGAGATTTTCGCGGTAGTGATCATGCGCTACAGTGAGAAAATAGCCTTTTTTGTGTGTGTCTTGGTTTGTTTGCTTCTTTGTTGAAGTGGAAGGTCGTACTTTCTCACCTTGGATATGTTTTTTTTTTAAACTTTTTGGTGACGACAATTTGAGGTAAATAAAAATGTGAGTAATTCACTCACGCCTGCCATCTTGATTCGCAGGCATGCCTGTTGGAACTGCCTACGATCTTAAAAAAAAACCCCATTGAGACAATAAAAGCTGCTGCAAAATGGCATTACTGTGCACCAGTCCACATTTTATTGCTTTATATAGACAAGCCCTGTGATAAGTAATTCCAATTTTATTTTCTTATAGTATGCGCTCTCTCTCTCTTTCTGGTTGTTCGAAATATCATTTTCCCAACAAAAATGTAAAAAGATTAAAAAAAAAAATAACAATTCCTGTATTGAGTCCCATAACTACCATCCTGGTAAGTGATAACCTTAGGCCACTTGTTTTGAAAAGTATTAATCTACAGAAGTGATTCTGTGAATGAATTATCTTGGTTAGTTTTTTTCCAATTAAGTAGCTGACAGATTTTTATGGGCACCTCCCCGAATGTAATCTGTACTGTCAGTGAGTTGCATAATTATGATTATTCTTTGGTTTAATTGTTTCATTTAAATATCCTAAGAGACCACTTAATTGAAGTATTTCCTAGCATAGCTAATTATATGACCATTGATCTTCAATGCCCTTCTAACATTTCTCTATTATTTCAGTACTTATGGGGGATTTGTATTTCAGTGACTTTAAACAGGGAGAAGTCTTCAAAGAGGAATCTGTGAAAGCTCATGCTAAAGTTACAGTGCCACAGAACACCATTTCCCTCTTCCCTCACTACTTCTTTACCTTAAATATATGTTTTTAATACTCTGCTGTAATGTCTGACTTGTTAGGTACTGTATGTTGTATGGAGATTCTGCAAAGTTCTAACATTCCAATTTTTTAAAAAAAAATTCAGTGAGAGAGCAATATGTTCAAGATTACTAAGTAAGATTTAGTCTGAGGACTGTCTCTGACATGATGGTTTTCTCATTTTGCAGAGTCTGGAAAATGAACTCATAGCAGAACACTGCTATTGTGGGTTGTGACACAGATGAAAACTCCCTTCCTGCCATCTGGCCAGGATATTTGCTTTCGTGTTTAGTTGTTAATTTGCCTCTAGTGTGTATATGTGTGGGGTAGAATCTGGCCTAGGTGAATAAGGCTGCATTTACTTGAGAAGTGTGAATTTACAAACCCTTGTTAGAAAGAATACTTAAGAGATTAAGCTGTGAACAGAAGCTACAATAGAAGTTTCTCCCATTTTGACCACAACAAACAAGGCCCTTTGGTGTGTGCAGTCTTTATCTCATTAATTTTAAAGCCTGTGGATTAAACAAGCTTATCCACAGTTTATATGTAGGACAAACGGTTTTCATTTGAGTCCATTTCCACTTGAAATAAACTATAATGAACAATTACTCTCTTACCTATGAATGATGCTAGATAAATCATAAGTGTTTCTGCTTCATAAGCCTCTGACCTACTTATTAGGCTGTCCTCTATTGACTTCTCAGGGTTGTGGTGGAAACTTGTTCTTGGATCTTTTAGGTATCTTATGCCATTTTCATGAAATCTCATATATTGTGAGGGTTGCATAAAAAAATATTTTAATATTATTGGGGGGGGGAAGGATTAAAAGCCACCAACCTTTTGCTGTGCTTCTTTGTAATTTGGAAGTTAAGATTTCTTATGGGAAACAGTCCAATAAAACTGCCAACATTTATAAAACAACCTTTAGCAGCATTCTTACATTTGATGAAGTGAACTCTAGTCCATGGAAGCTAACATAATAATAAATGCATTAGTATTTAATGTGCCACAACACTCTTTCTTTTTGATTCCTCAGAATGTTCTCTTTGCCTATAGCCTCTGAATTATTGGAGGTTTAGTAAACTTTTCCTGTTGCATAGCATTCACTAGGGAGAGCAATCTGTAACCCCTGTTCTCTATATAAAATTCAACTTCCCACTTTTTAGTAAAAGCAAATGAGCATGCTTGACTAGTTTTCCATCCGGTTTTATGACAGCTACAAGCGGCATTCAGAAAGAAGCCATCTGCTTAAGTACATATATTCAAAATAAGTAGAACAACAGTTAATTGATGGGTTATCTTAATCTTTTTTTAAAAAAAACATGATTGATTAAAATGCGTTAAATTTAAATGCCTGCAATTTAATTAGGCAGCAGATATTCCAATTAAAAATTATACAGTACTTATAAAAATTGCTGAGAGCAAACACCATCTTAAAATGTGCATCCCCCTTACAAAGATTACAGCATGTTCTGGATGGGGCTTCTTACAAAACCTGTACACGTCCTTGAAAAATAAAGGAGAAACCCTCCTTGCTTCAAGAAAAAAGATCTTACCGGTACCTATTTGCACATTTAATTGATGAAAACTCATATGGCTGGTTGGTTTTGCAATGTCTTTAATCAGGTTGTAGCCCTTCTAATTTACGTAACTGATAATAGTTTATAAGTGTGATTGTGTTCCTGTCTTTAAACACACTGGGAGGTAATAGATTCTTACTATTTTGATTGTTCCATGTGAGGGACTGTAGGGAAAAATTAACACTTTAAGAGTCATGAATGGAGTCTGTTAGTACATTGAATACAACAGTTTATTTAAATACTCCACCAAGAGGAGAGCCTGGATGTTCAGAGTCTACTGCCTACCTGACACTTAAACCAAGCTTGTATCAAATTCTTATGAAGCCATGTGGTGGCTGCATTTGAGCAACAATCACTAACCCTTTCCTCTTCCATGTTGTTGTTGAATGCCTTCAAGTCATTTCTGACTTACGACGACCCTATCACAGGGTTTTCTTGGCAAGATTTGCTATAACACCAGGTTTTCTGGGTTCAGTTGAAAACTGAGAAGCAAAGGTTTAAGTCTTCCCCCTTTCATGGGCCAAAGGAAGTGGAAAAGATAAAGCACAACTCCACAGTGCTTGTGGCAGCAAATCGTGTGTTGAAATGAATGCTTGGAACACAGCTGGTTAGATGTCAGGTCTCTTCCTGCCTATGGTGCCTGTTCATAGCAGTCCCAGGCATGTCTGTACTTGCCCACTGGGGATGGCTTGAAGGTCAGGGAGTCCATGGTAAAGACTGGGCTTGTACCCTGGTACCTCAGATCAAAGCTCAGTTTTTAAATCTACTCACTTGCCTATAGGTAGTGTGTGTGGGGGGGGGGTTGTTTGTGTCAGGCTCATCCCTGAATTCTGGGCATTGGAGTGGAATTCATGGAGGCCCTGACATGTAGCTAGTATTTTCTCAGGATTTTGGAATGCCTGAGAAGTGAGC
Source organism: Gambelia wislizenii (assembly GCA_030847615.1). Lineage (NCBI taxonomy): Eukaryota > Metazoa > Chordata > Lepidosauria > Squamata > Crotaphytidae > Gambelia > Gambelia wislizenii. Next base: position 193,907,653 of record JAUMIR010000002.1, read on the forward strand.
CAGGCCTCCTGGTTGGCATGGTAACGCAAGTCCTACCGGGAACTCAAGGCCACGCTCCCCAGCTACTTTTACTCCCCCGTGTCTGTTCTCACGCTTGATGCCTTATTATCTCTGGATAGTTTACATTTACTTCAGTAGCAGCTTTGCAATGGTTCCTTACACAAGCTACTCTTCCAATAAAGAGTTTTATTGAAGAACCCTGAGTTTGTGTTCTGAGTACATCACAGAAAGCTGCTACTCCTTACTTTTATTTTTTTTTTCCTCTGTCCTGAAACTGTGGAGCCTTTGCCTGCAATGTCTGACGACGCAGAGACTGGCACACAGACGGACCAAGATCTGATTGCAGCCAGCGCCAGAGAAGCCGAGGCCTCGAAGCAGGAGGCCGGGGCAGAGGGGGGTGCTGTAGCTGCCGCAGCTGAAGGCACCAGCCGGGACCGAGACCGCCGGAGGGCTGCAGTATTTCGACCCTCCACTGAGCCCTGGGAGCTGGGGATGGAGCTGGCTCCAGGGAGGGGCAGCCTGCCAAGCTTCGGCACTCCAGTGCGAGAGGTTTTAGGCCCTGCCTGGCCATGGGCAGGGGCCGGACGCCGAGAAGACCGCCGGTCCCGGTGGGACAGACCCCAGGGTGAGGGGCCTAGAGAGCCAGAAGCGAAGTTTTCCTTGGCAGAAGTTGGAACCGAGGTTCTTCAACTGAAACAGCAAATGGGTGAGATACGGGAGGTGCTCCTAGAACTCCTGCACAGAACCCCTCCAGCTCCACCAGCACCCGGAGGGGCCCAGCCTCCCCCAGCGCCACCTGCGGCTGCCCAGGCGCCCGGGGATGGAGTCCCCGCTCAGCCCCCAGCTGTACCTGGCCTGCCGGCTCCTGGACCGGCTCCCCCGGTGGGGGCTGGCCCGGTTGAGCCGCAGGAGCGACCCCGGGGCTGGAAACACCGGCACCTGAAGGCGAAGTTCGATGGGGATCCAGCAAAACTACCCTACTTCATGACTCAAGTGGTGAGTTACATGACCCAGTGGGAAGGGGAGTTCCAGTCTGAGGCTGAGAAAGTGCAGTATGTGTCCAACCAACTGGAGGGAGAGGCGGCTCAGTGGTTGGTGGGTCTGTATGATATGGGAGCCCCTGAACTGGGTAATTACCAAGAGTTCCTGATGGCTCTCAGGGCCCAGTTTGACGATCCCTTAAGAGGGAAGCGGGCTCGAAGCAAGCTTAGGAGCCTGAAGCAAGGCACGATGCCCGTGGCCGAGTACGCAGCTGAGTTCCGCCGCCTAGCCAGCCAAGTACCGGAGTGGCCAGAGGAGGTCAAGGTGCAGTTTTTCCAGGAGGGCCTGAACCCTGACATTCTAGAGTGGGCCAAGTTCCAGGGAGACCCCGAAACCCTCATGGGGTGGATACGGCTGGCTGGGGAAGTGGAGTCGGTGAAGGCCAGCATTAAGATGTTGCGCCGCCAGGCTGGGACGGAGGGGAAATCCGCTGGGGCCCCCGGGAAGAAGACCAAGACGGCACGCTCGGGGGGAGGCACCACCGGAGAGACCGAACGTGAGCGAAGGATGAGAAAGGGTCTGTGCCTGCATTGTGGGAGGAGCGGACACCGCATAGCGGAGTGCCCAGAGAGGAGCCCACGGGAGCAACCCGCCGCCGCCAAGCCAGCGCGGAGCGAGGGGAGATCCGGGTCCTCCAAGACGCCCTCCAAACCCAAGACCAGGGCGACGGCCAGGGCCCTGGCAGCGGGCCAGGCGGCAGGGGAGTCCTCAGATGATCCCGAGGATAGTGGGTCCTACTCCTCCGACGCTGAGCCGGCGGGAAACGGGCCCAGCCCGCCCTACTGAGCGCCCGAGGGCGGGCTAATCCGGAAGGGCGCCCGGATGCCGTGGTGAGTGGAGTGAAGGGCCCGTTCTTTATCAAAGCTCGAGTGGGGGTTGGAGGGGAGGGCCCCACCCGCAAAGTTATGTTAATGATTGACTCTGGTTGTACCCAAGTACTTATTCATCCCTCCTTAGTCAGTGAACTAAACGTTGATACTGTTAAGCTGGACAAGCCCGTGTGGCTGTCTCAGATGGATGGGGGGATGATGAAGGGGGGCCCCGCCCGGCGCATAACTGGTCCCATGCACATGAGGATGGGCAACCACCAGGAGGAACTGCAGTTTGTGATTGCTCCAGGATTAGTCCCTGCGGCAGTTGTGGGTCTGAACTGGCTAAAGTACCACAACCCCTCCATAGACTGGATAAAAGAAACACTGACTTTTGCAGACCCGTTGTGTATCAAGGAGCACGGGGCGGGGGGAGGATCCCCAGGGGACGGGGGCCCCCTGGTGGATAAGCCGCAGAATTACACAACTGCCTTAGTAAAAGGGGAGCTGAAAGGGTTGCCAGTGGAGTACAAGGCGTGGCAATATGTGTTTGAGGAGAAGGAATGTGACATTTTGCCACCCCACCGGCCTTTTGACTGTGCCATTGAGATACTCTCGGAGTCCAGCCTGCCCAAACCTCGCATTTATTCTATGACACCAGCTGAAATGGAGGCGCTCCGAGAGTTCATAGATAAGAACTTAGCCCGAGGGTTCATTAGGCCCTCAACCTCGCCTGTGGGGGCCCCGGTGATGTTTAGGCGCAAGGCTGATGGCGGGCTTCGTTTGATTCAGGATTACAGAGGGCTAAACGCTATTAGTGTCTCCAACCAGTACCCCCTGCCCTTGATGAAGGACATATTAGCCCATCTCTCCAAAGGGAAGATTTTCACGAAGCTGGATCTACGAGAGGCCTACTACAGAGTACGGATTCGGGAGGGGGACGAGTGGAAGACTGCATTTAATTGCCCCCTAGGGGCTTTTGAGTTCCTCGTCATGCCTTTCGGCCTCAAAGGGGCCCCTGGCATCTTTCAGAACTTGATTAATGATGTGTTACGTGAATTTTTGTACAAAGGGGTGTTGGTGTACCTTGATGATGTGTTGATTTATTCGGAGGACTACACGTCCCATGTGAAACTGGTGAAAAAGGTGCTTACCAGGTTGGGGGAAAATCATCTGTATGCGAAAATGTCCAAGTGTGAGTTCCACCAAAGCCGTCTAGATTATCTAGGGTACCGCATCTCAAACAAAGGGATTGAAATGGACCCAGAAAAGGTTAAGGGGGTCTTGGCATGGGAAGCCCCTAGAACCAGGAAACAGTTGCAGAGCTTCCTGGGGTTTGCTAATTTTTATCGGTCCTTCATCCCTGACTTTGCGTCGGTAGCCCTCCCCCTGACAGATTTGTTAAAAACCAAAGAAGGGAAAACCAAAGATTCCAAGCACGGTAAAGGGAACAAACCTCCCCAAAAAATTGTGTGGTCACCACAGTGCCAACAAGCATTTGACAAATTGAAATCCCTTTTCACTTCTGAACCTATTCTCAAACACCCCGACCCCTCCCAACCTTTCGTGGTCCAAGTGGACGCATCTGATGTGGCTATGGGTGGGGTGTTGTTGCAAAAGGGGGAGGACGGGGATTTGAGGCCATGTGCCTATTTATCCAGAAAGTTCAATGACACGGAACGAAATTGGCCAGTGTGGGAGAAAGAGGCAGGTGCTATCAAGTTGGCACTAGAGACATGGCGCCACCTACTGGAGGGCTCACCCAAACCGTTTGAAGTTTGGACTGATCATAAAAATTTGGAAGTATTGGCTACCCCTAGGCGTTTGAGCCCCAAGCAGGTCAGGTGGGCCAGTTTCTTTTACCGATTTAATTTCACCTTGAAATTTATCCCGGGGAAAAGGAATTTTCTGGCTGACGCTTTGTCCAGGCTACCACAGCATGAGAGTAAGCGCAAGGAGGTCGTTGATACCGTTTTTTCTCCTTCCCACTTGGGACTAGCCGTCCTCACTCGGAGCAAAGCCAAAGAACAGAAATCCACTGATAGCCCTGCTCAGGTGCCGGGTCCTACTGAAAGTGGCGGTGATTCACCCTTGGCGCAGGGACCGGTGCCACAGCCCTTGAACCCCGACCCGCCTTCCCCCGATCCGGGGACCCAGGGGGTGACCCCTACGGCAGATGGCTCTGCCACGCCCACTGTTTCTCAAGGGGAGGAAGGAGGGTGGCATGCTCAATTGGCCTCGGAACTGCCCCGGGACCAGTGGTTCCTGGCTCACCCCAATGAGGTAACTGTGAAGGAGGGGGTGGCCTGGAAAGGGGATCGCCTGTATGTTCCTGAGGTCTTGAGAGCGAGTATTCTCAAACAGTGCCATGATGTCAAGAGTGTGGGACATTTTGGGTATCTCAAAACTTTACATTTGGCCCGCAGACAATTTTGGTGGCCCCGCATGAGGAAGGAGGTGGAGGATTATGTAAAGGGGTGTACCACTTGTGCAGTGTCAAAAGGGGGGTCAGGGAAGCCCAAGGGTTTGCTCCACCCTCTACCTACCCCAAACAAGCCCTGGGAGGTCATTAGCATGGATTTTATTGTGGATTTGCCAGAGAGTAGGAAAAAGACGGTTATTTGGGTTGTGACTGATTTGTTTTCCAAGCAAGCGCATTTTGTGGCCTGTAAGAAGCTCCCCACAGCCTCCCAACTAGCCAAATTGTTCATTCAGCATATTTATCGGATTCATGGCATTCCGGCCAAGATTGTGTCGGATCGGGGGGCACAATTTACTTCGCAGTTTTGGAAGGCTTTCACAAACCTTCTAGGGGTGGAGCTTGGTCTCAGCAGCTCCCATCATCCCCAATCGGATGGACAATCGGAACGAACGAACCAGACTCTGGAACAATACCTAAGGTGCTATGTGAATTTCCAACAATCTGATTGGGTTGATCTTCTACCTTTTGCTGAAGTGGCCTACAATAATGCCACTCACCAGAGCACTGGGCTCTCGCCGTTCAAGGTTGTGTCTGGGCATGATTTCGGTCCCCTCCCCTTGTTGGAGGGGTCTCCCAACTCTGACCCCGTTTCGGTCTCCCAGTGGAGTCAAAAGGTCAGGGATGCGTGGCCTCATGTAATCTCGGCCTTGGACTTTGCCAAAGCACGCTACAAACATTATGCTGATCAGAAACGGGACCCTTCCCCCAGATATGCAGTGGGAGATATGGTTTATTTGTCCACCAAATTCCTTAAGTGTCCCCAACCCTCAAAAAAGTTGGGAGCCAAATACATCGGACCTTTTCGTGTTGTTAGGATGATAAATCCTGTGGCTTTTGAACTGTCTTTGCCTAAGTTGTACCGTCATGTACATCCTGTGTTTCATTCCAGCCTGCTCAAGCCCGTGAGCCCTCCGGACAAACACCACCCGGCTCCAGAACCTGCTCCTCAGCCGATCCTGGTGGATCAAGACCAACATTTTGAAATTTCTGAGATTCTGGACTCTAGACTTCACCGGGGAGGGTTACAGTATTTGGTAAAGTGGAAACACCTGCCTTTGGGCCATGCAGAGTGGGTTGCTTCTGAGCATGTCAATGCCAAACGCTTATTGCGAAAGTTTCATGCCCGCTTTCCCGATAAGCCGGGCTGAGAAAGGGGGAGGGTTGGTCTTCAGGGGGGCAGTATGTCAGGCTCATCCCTGAATTCTGGGCATTGGAGTGGAATTCATGGAGGCCCTGACATGTAGCTAGTATTTTCTCAGGATTTTGGAATGCCTGAGAAGTGAGCCAGGCCTCCTGGTTGGCATGGTAACGCAAGTCCTACCGGGAACTCAAGGCCACGCTCCCCAGCTACTTTTACTCCCCCGTGTCTGTTCTCACGCTTGATGCCTTATTATCTCTGGATAGTTTACATTTACTTCAGTAGCAGCTTTGCAATGGTTCCTTACACAAGCTACTCTTCCAATAAAGAGTTTTATTGAAGAACCCTGAGTTTGTGTTCTGAGTACATCACAGTTTGTTTTTTAAATCAAATTTATTGATTTTCCACTGAAGCTCAGTACTAAAACAAAAATTAGCCTGAAACAAATATCATACGTGCATTTGAAACTGACCAGAATGCTATGCTATTTGTAGCTGCTGTGGTATTCTGAGTCACTATAAAAGTTGAAAAGTTCCTAGATGAACAGTTCCCATGTAAAAATTAGCACACAGTGTACACAAGGGTAGCTTTTTTTTCAAGGACTGTAGTCCCCTTGGGGTTAATCGGTCTGGAGTGCTGTGACCCCAGTGGGAAAACCCATCCCTTTTGGGGGGGGTTTCCCCCTGCTACTAACTTCTCTCACTGTTTCTGCCACTCTTTTTTCTTCCCTCCTTGCCCAGGAGGCTACTGGAGAATGGCTCAGCGGCCAGTGTTCTGCTTTTGGGGTCCTCTAAGGGCCACATTGACTGTCAAAAAAATTGTCCAGAATGTTTTTAAAATGTTAAACCTGTGCAGTGGGACTCTGCAGTTGATTTTAAGGATGACTTGAACTGGAGGCTTTCAGGGAGACAAGTCACACATTTTGAGGGGGTGTATGGAGCTAAGAAAAGGCTGCCAGTTCATTTCTGGGCACAATTCAGAGTGCTGGTTTTGACCTATAAAGCCCTATGTGGCCTGGGTCCAGGTTATTTGAAGGACCATGTCTCCCCTTATGAGCCCATTAGAGCTCTTAGATCATCTGGGGAGGCCCTTCTCTCTGTCCCACCACCTTCTCAGGCTCATTTGGTGAGAGGGCCTTCTCGGTGGCTGCTCCCAGATTTTGGGACACCCTCCCCAAAGAGGCCAGCATAGCCCCATCTTTGATCTCCTTTGATGTTAGCCACTTTGAGTGGGATAGAAATGAATAATAATGGTGGTGGTGGTGGTGGTGATGGCCTGTGGGGTGTGTGTGGTGAGCTTGAGGTGATAAGAACAGCCTTGGGTTACTGCATGTGGCCCCAGGTCTACACTTTATCTACCTGTGCTTGAGCAAGAGGTATGAATGATGATGGTTTGCACAGGGCCGTGTGAAATTAGCTGAAGAGCCATGTGCTTCCTGAGGACTGCAGGTTGCCCTCCAACCCACACATGTGTTTGGTCTGAATATGTCTGTGCATTATGTGTGCCTGCCTCCTGGAGGTTGGATGCAAATTCCATGTAGTTTCCATCTAATGCAGCATGCTGCTTCTTGCAGGAAATAACAAAGAGTTGTGCATCTAAAACCATCCAAAAAGTAGAGCCTGCTTTTTGCAGCTGTCTAAGAAATAGTCCAAGTTCTCTGAAACTGGAACCATCTCCTAGCCTGCTGCCTGAAGGGCAACTCCTTGGAAAATTTGATAAAATGAACTTGTTAATACGCTGATGTCTTTTGCACGCAAGGAGGGAGGTGGTTGCGATGATGTGTGTACTTATGTGTGTTTGGAAAATCATTTTCCAGGGATCCAATGGAACATGAGTTTGAAGGAAATGCTGTTGCTGTGAAGCTCTTGGGCTATGCTTGCCAGACACCTTTTTGGTTTGAAAGGATTCTTTTCATCAGTTGGGCACTGTGTACAAGACTCTCTTTGCTATGTGTAAGAGCTGGTAATCTTATGTGGTGGGGAAAGAACAACATGGCAAGAAAAGATTAAAAGAGCGGAATGGCTCTCACTTCCTGCCCCCTGTAATGTTGGTCCTTTCATGACATTTTAATGAGATGCCAGCCTGTTGCTTCTAGCTTCAGCTTGTATGGAAGTAAGTGATGCCTTATTGTAGAGCAAGGGTGGGGAAACTGTAGCCTGCAGTCCTCAGCCCCCTCCCATGTTTTTTAAAAAATGGGGGGTTTTTTGCCAGAAGATCTCAAAACTATTGTCAAATGTGTTAGTTTTGCCCCAACAGTACCTATATCCTCACCTACCCACCCTGATGCATCAAAAACCACCCAAAAACAAAACCAGAAAGTTAAGTCACTTCCACTCATATCAGATATGCCAGTATGGCCCTGGTGGGGGGCTTGGGGGTGGAAAATGTCCCCCACACTCTCCAGTGTTGCCCATCCCTAGTGGTGGGCACTATACAACAAAAGGGGGAAAGGCTGTTTATCCACAGATTCAGCCTTCCACGGCTTGAAAATATTTTTCAAAAATCCAAGAAGCAAACCTTGGTTTTGCCATTTTATATAAGGAACACCATTTTACTATGCCATTGTATAATGGGACTTGAATATCCACAGATGTTGGTGCCCATGCCGGGGGAAGAAGTATCCTGGTATCAAGGGCCCGCTGTACTCATAAAAACAACTGTTCCAAAGTGGGTCACTGTAGTGTAACAGCACTTCTTAAACACATTTTTGGGGACACGTTATGACAATAGCAAAGTTAGTCATTTTTGGAGAAACATTTTTAGCACATGGCATATGATACTGAATAGTTCAAACTCCTTCTGACTCTGAGTGGGAGGTAGTAGTTATATTAATTTGGTAAAGAGAAACTGCATTGTGTAATTTGCAAGGCTAATAATGTCTTCAGCTTCCTGTCACACAAAGAAAGGGAGCTATTGGCCTGCTTAAAGGATCCCTCAAAGTATGTAAAGGTATTAAAAAAATCTTTATGGGGCATTTCCCTCAGGGCACCATATGTAGTTCTTCTCTCTACCCTCACCCTTCCCTCCCAATTTAACCCTCACAAAACCCTGCAAGGATAGGCTAAGAGAGCTTGTAACTGGTGCAAGGCAACTTTGAAGTGCATGGCTGAGTGAGGATTTGAACCCATGTCTCTCCAGCCTTTGCCCAACTCTCCTAATCTTTACACTATACTGGTTCTCGGTTTCTACTCTGCCTCCCAGTAAAGAATAATAAAATCGTACAGAAGGTTATAAGCAGAATAGAAACGAGAGCCAAGTGACTGTGGTCAGTGCTGGCAATAAAACCAAATTCCTTTCCATTAAACACCAGAGGGAAGCATTTAATGGGGTCTATGCAGTTTACAGGTGACACTCAATAAATTGGGGAAAGGTGGAGAGTTCCAAACACTGTTATAGCCCTATTATTCCACTTTTTAACGGCCCTGGCTGCCTCCTGTGGAATCCTGGGGTTTTCAGTTTAGGGCAGGGCATTTAGCATCTCAGCCAGAGAGCTGTTAGGCCTCACTAAACTACAAACCCCAGAATTCCACAGGAGGCAGCCATAGCAGTTAAAGTGGAATAATAGAGCTATAACAGTGTAGTGTGATAATGGACTAGGTATTCCATGCATGACACGTTTGGCCTCAGACATTCACATGGCTTAAAACTGGTTCCAACAGATTGCTCATTTGGGTGCTGCTAGATGCAGGCAGTGGTCTCTGGGCTGCATTCTAGTTTGGGGGATTATGGAAGGTGTAGTCCAAAATACACTGGGAGACCAGGGTTCAAATTCTCACTTGGCCATGGAAACCCACAGGCAAGTCATACTCTCTCAGCCACAGAGGAAGGCAAAGGCAAACCCCCTATGAACAAATTCTGCCAGGAAAACCCCATGATAGGGTCGCCTTAGGGATGCCATAAATCTGAAACGACTTCAGGGCACACAGCAACAAGAAGTCCAAAATAATTTTTCTGCCTCTGGGAAAAGAATGTGGTGGTCTATGGAAGGTACTGTGCATCCTGCCATCCTTTCAAAATTGGCCAGTTTAGTGGAATAAAAAGAAATGACAGCTTAGGGGTGTGAGGGAGAGAGTGTTCAAGTGCCCAGCTGATGGTATCCAATAACCAGCCATGGTTGTTTCTGTCCTGGTCTCTATAGTAAGAGAGACCTGAAAACGTAACTAAATGCTGCCTGGTTAGTGTGTCGCAATCCTACTTTTCTAACTGGTTTTGCAGCATTACAGCAACTCTGTCAGTGCAGTGGCAGCAGCACATGAGTTCCTCTCCCTGTAGGAAATCAGACAATGTCCTGGAAGCCTCCTCTTGTTTAGTGACAGGAAGCTGACGGCACAGACATCATTGTGTAAACTGAGTACCCTGGGAGCCGGAGTGGGGGCAGAGCCAAGAGCCTCTTGTCAGCAAGGCTCTGTGTGTTTGCCTATTAGATTCCATGTTCCATCCAAAGAGCTGTATGGATTCTCTGTGAGAGGTGTCAGTAGCTACAAGACCTGCCTGATGGATTATGCAGGAGTTCATGGGAGATTTCCTAGGAAGAAAGAGAAATCTACACCAGAGAGTAGCATAACTGGTTCTGTGGCTGGCTTAGCCTATGCGTCAGTTTCAATGAGGGCTCTACAAATTTTCCTTCATCAAAAATTGAGGGTGGAGCAAAGGGCAGGACTCTAGTGGGTGTCCCTTATAATAGTATACACTCCTGTGTGTACTGTGTTTTCTCTGTGAGCATTCTTTCTGTAAAGAAGCGTTTTTGATAGCATCCATCCTATTTGTATCTGCTGTGTGAGTCATATGAGTTCCTAGAACCAAGATGGGCAACTTATGGTGGCCCTCCAAATGTTTTGGATTGTAGCTCCCATCAGCTCTAGCCAGTGGTAAGGTATCATGGGCATTGCAGTCCAACACCATCGGGAGGGAGGACCCACTCTTGTCCTTCCCATAGACCTTCAAACAGTTCCCAAATTATGGTGAAGAGGTAGAGTGGGCTCCTGAATATCGGCAAGCCTGACCCATTGAATCTGTTCAGTATTATAAATATGCATGGGTCCTTCTGTTAGGAAGCAGAAGTGTGGGAGATCGCCTTGATGTTCATCCTTGCCAACTGCTTTTCAGCCCAGTACATTTGTAAACAGCATGTACTAATGGAAATTTCAGTTGTGGTGGCCTCCCTCTCCCGCTGCCTGAGAGCCATGCAACAGCTGTTAGACACCCACAGCTGAGTCCTCACTCAGCAAGCTTTTGCATCTGCTTTCTCACTTTCCAAAGAGTGGGTGTTGCCTGGCATTCCCCTGTCAGGTTACAAACTTCTCTTCATTGCACATTCACACAATTGTATGTCCCCTGGGCCACAATATGTCAAGGGGAATCCTGTGAACTTTATTAGTCCATAGTAGAGGGAACTGGCATGTTTACACTAGGTTTTGGAAGTACAGTATTGTCTTCCCACTGCTCCCATTTAAAACAAAGTAGTTGCAATAGAAAGATTTCTGTGTTGGTTTGATCTCTGGAAGCCACAATTCAGAATTTTCCCAAACACTGTAGGTAAAGAGGAGGGGATTTTATCAAGTTACTAAAACGAATGGGGCAGTAGAGGAGCAAAGGAGGATGTGTGTCTGTCCGTCCGTCCATCCTTCAAGTCAAATTATGGCAACCCCATGATTTTCATAGAGTTTTCTTAGACAAGGAATATTCAGAGGTGGTTTGGCCAGTTTCTTCCTCTGAAATACAGTACGGCCCCCATATCCGCAGGACCCATTTCCGCAGATTCACTTACACATCTGAAAAAGTATGGTCTCTCTAAGCATCTTCTAGGTCCTCCAGCACGACTCTGGAGTATGCTTGGGCCAAAAATCATTCATTTTAATAAGGTTCGCTATAATCTGTGGTTTCCAGTATCCATCCTGAGTCTGGGAACGTTTCTCCTGTGGATACGGGGGTTTTACTCCATAGCCTACAGCACCTGGTATTCGTTAGAGGCTATACTGGTCCATACTGAGTGGGGCAGGATGGAGGTGTTCCAGTACAAATTTTCCAAATAATAGTTTAGAATATATTTTGTGTACATTGTTCCTAATTAATGGATACTGCTGGATTACAGGTGCTGGGATGCAAAATACAGAATCTGGCAAGAAGCTATTGTTTTTAGTTTGTTTCAAGATGTAGGTCAAATCCTTTATCTATTTCCAATTAGGGGACAGATAAACTGAGTCAGTTTGGTTTACCTATGTGTTGACTCACGATTCAACAGGTCAGTGGGTTTATCCTAGTAAGGACTAACCAACAGTGTTCCTTCCATGACTTAGTATTTAAGGCCCACTGAAAAATGGAATTTTAATGCCATACTTGGCTGATTCAGGATTTTAAAAGCAAGTAATAAGCCATTTGCCCATTTACCTTCTCCCCTCTCCCCTGCCCTGAGAATTGATTTGAAAATCTAACCCTCATCTAAGCAGATGGGACATTTTAGTCTCCCCAAAGTCACATTTTGTTGCAGAATTCCCACAGTTAGATCTATAAGGTAAAGCATTTTATGACAACATTATCATAAGCCCTGGTGGCGCAGTGGTTAAATGCCAGTACTGCAAGTCACCACGTTGCAAGTTCAGTTCCAGTGGGCTCCAAGGTTCACTCAGCCTTCCATCCTTTCGTAGGTCGGTAAAATGAGTACCCAGCTTGTGGGGGCAATTAGCTAACACACATTGTAAACTGCTTAATGCAGTGTAGATGTGTAAATTGCTATTCCTTAAAACAATTTGTAAGCTGTTCTGATAGCCTTGTGGCTGAAGAGCAGGGGTATAAATAAATAAATAATCTGAAGAATTATGGACAATGGCCAGGAACCTATAATATCTAACTGCTCAAGGAACAGACTGTCCTGTAAATGGTTTGACTGTTTTGCTACTTGCACAGGGAAAGCCAGCGTGGTGTAGTGGTTTAAGCATTGGACTAGGACTTTGGAGACCAGGGGTTGAATTTCTGCTTGGCCAGGGAAACCCTCTGGTGACCTTGGGTGAGTCACACTCTCTCAGTCTCAGAGGAAGGTAATGACAAACCATCTCTGAATAAACTTTGCCCCAGAAAGTCTTAGGAATAGTCACCGTATGTTGGAGTTGTCTTGAAGGCACATGAACAACAACAACAACACATGAAGTGCTTGCCTTACCTAGCAACTCTGCATCTTCGAAAATTTGCTTTAATTGCCAATTGTATCTTTTCGGTAAATACCAGAAGAGGTTATGTTTCTCACTCCATACTTCCATCTTGCCTTCTTGTTTTGCAATATGAAGATTCCAAACTAACACTGTATTCTCAGGAGAACTATTAGGGATTGTCCCCTTTGAAGAATATATTTCAGGGCCCTTTTCTGAACTCACCCTTTTTTAAAAAGGTACCGTAAGTGCATTTTCTTGGTAGAAATATAAAGGAAAAGTTTCCTGTCCAAATGGCTCACTGTCTATGCAGTCTCTTCCGCCAGGCCTATTCAGATGATTTTAAATAATGAATTTTAAATTGTGTTACTTGTTTTAAAATGTCTTGGTTTTACTTGTTCTTTTAAACCGATATATATTTTTAACTGATATGTATTTTTAACCAATATTATATTTGTATGTTAATTTGTTGTTCCCCGCCTCGATCCATAGGGAGAAATAAGGTAAGAAATAAATTTATTATTATTATTATTATTATTATTATTATTGAGATCTCCTCCTCCTTTCTAGTCTTCTAGCCAATCAGTGCAAAGGCACACTAATATTTATTTATTTTTGGTATGGAATGTGAATAACTTTTAAAACCATGCCTGATTACCTGTGCAAAAGTTTATGGCTATATTACACCCAGTGACACCACTCCCCCATGTGCCTTTTGCTCTCCGAAACGTCTGGCCACAATCCTAGCCTTATGTATTTTCCAGCCTTTGAGACTGCAGCCACTGAGTAGCTGGTCAACACAGATCTTCTTACAACCTGAGTTGCCAGCTGAAATGTGAGTGTGATATAGAGAGGGATAGCTCTGCACAACTCTTCTGAGCAAAGAACAGGACAAGATAGCCACCATGGGGTCTGTCTGTTTTTCTACTGTATTGGGGCAAGTGAAGGTGCAAGATGAAAACTCAAGTGTTTCTCCTGTCAAAAGTCTGGTGTGTCAGTACATTGATTCCCACTCCCTATAGAGAAAGAAGAGGGAAGAACATGAGTTGTGTGAGAGAAGCATAATTGTCAGACCTCAAGCATTGGCAGATGGCCCAGAAATGAGTGTGGCACTGGATAGCAGCTTTAATGGATTAGATTTCAGCTGTGGCCTCCATGGAGTTCAGGAGCAGTGTTACGGCAAAGAGGTAACTGGGATCTGACTTTGTTGTCATGAAATTTGGCTGCATATCCTCCTCCTTGTTCTTCCTCTTACTGGATGTATAGAAAAGGATTTGTCTTCTGTGAAGAGAAGTAGAAAGGGAGACTGCTAAGCCAGGGTAGTCCAGTAGCAAAAGTGCCCAAGTGTCCTGACTGAGGCCAGTTTGCATATTAGATGGGGCCATTAAAGATGTGTAGGATGGGGGTGTGGTGGCTCCATGAAAGAGTTCAGTGGGTGGTGCTAGCAGCAGCCATGTCCCTGCTGAACCTGTAATTGCTGCACTGCTGCTTTAGCTAGCTTGGCAAGTGTTGACTGAGTTGTGTGATAAGGGAAGTGTTGAAATAGTTGGTTTGTCCCTGCATTTGTGTAGAATTTCACCAATTTAGTGAGTCTGAATTGGACTTCAGAATTTAAGACAACAATCCTGTACACACCTACTAAGAGTCTCTTTCTCTCTGTCTTCTCTCTCTCTCTCTTCTCTCTCTCTCTCTCTCTCTCTCTCTGGCTTTTCTTCGCAAACGAAAGTTGAGAAAGGACTCATCCCGCGCTTTCTGCAAGCACACTGATGACTGAAAAGGCCAATCCAAGATAAACATGTCCGGTTGCAGAAAGCACAGCAGAAGGCCTCCTTGGGTGATGATTCTGGGTTGTAATTCTTTCTGCGTTGTCGCTTCTCTTCAAGAATTGTTCGGTGTGATCTCTCAAATAAGGCTGCAGCATTGTGGATAGTGCATCTCCAAGCCTCCCGATGTGAGGCCATGGCAGACCATTATTGGTGATCAATTTGGCCGAGCCTGAGATGTTGTGTCAGGGAGTCCTTGTATCGCTTTTTCGGAGCGCCCCTCTTACGCTGACCCGTAGTGAGTTCACCGTAGAGTAGTATTTTTGGGAGGCGATGGTCCTCCATCCTAGAAACGTGACCTGCCCAGTGCAGCTGTGTTCTCAGTATCATGGCCTCAATGCTGGTGAGCGCTGCTTGCTCAAGGACAGCAGCATTCGTCACGTAGTCAGTCCAGTGTATATTTAGGATTGTGCATATACAGCATTGATGAAAGTGTTCGAGGAGCCGTAAAAAAAAACAGACTCACAGTTTTTCTGTAGTCATCAGAACAGGAGCTACGAAGAAAATCTAAATGACTTTGTATTTTGCCTGAAATCACATTTTTGAGAACTAAGAGTCTTGCAGCATCTTTAAGGTTATTTTAATGTCAGATTTTTTGGACCACCAAAACAGGCTGAAATAAATTAGTTAATTGTAAAAGTTTTGCAAGATTTGTTGTTGTTGTTGTTGTTGTTGTTGTATTCCTTCAAGTCATTTCTGATTTATGGTGAGTCTACTTCATTCTTTTTATACAGAAACAGGCTAACATAGCCATTGCTCTGAAAATTGCCTTGATTATTAAGTGGTAGTTATATCATGGGTACTAGTCTACAGCTATCTGGAAGTCCAGTCTGAACTTGACCTACCCTGTTGGTGTTGGGGATTATCTGGGATTATCCCTGTAATTCATAGGCTGGCATGAGTTTGACCTTATTTTATTAGCTATGGGCTAAACATTGTCATGTGCTGCCTGTAAATCTGCCTAAATGTATTTGCCTGCCATCATTGGCAGAGACAGCTTCTTAAATCTGGGTGGGAAGTGAATGCTTCAATAAAGCTATGATGTTTTGATGCAAAGATGGCATAATAAGAATGGTGTATCCAGATATGGTTTTTCTGCAGCCTTGTAATTGTTAAAGCTACCCACATGTTATGTCTGCCTCTTTCTTCTTGCCCAGTAGTCCAGAAGGCAGTCTCCCAGGAATGACAAAATAGTTTGATAATTTTATCCTAGGAAGTTCAGAAATTGGAAGGACAGCTTTAGAAGACCAAGAAACATTGCAAAAATTTGTCTCCTAACAGACATGATGGCCTTGAACTGTGGCATGATGTGCCAAGAAGCTATAAGACAACCAGGTCTCAGCTTTGTGGTGTCTCCTTTTGTGCTGCTGCCTAGTGGTGAGGGAGCTGCTGATCTTGGCAAGGGGAAGGATGGTGTCTCTGCACAAAAGAGCAGGGCCCTTTCACACTGTGCAATTACGGTTGTCCCTCTGTGTCCACGGATTTGGTATCCACAAATTTAGGTATTCACAGCTTGAAAATATTATTTAAAAAATAATAATCCAAAAAGCAAACCTTGATTTTGCCATCTTATATAAGGGACACTATTTTGCTATGCCACAAAAGAGTCTGGAGTAATAAACATCAGAGGCGAAGCACAAAAATCAGTGTGTATAGAGCCATTGTACTGTCTATTCTCCTTTATGAATCTGAAACATGGGTCACCTTTCGCCACCACTTACGACTCCTCGAACGCTTTCATCAGCGCTGTCTACGCACATTCCTAAATATACACTGGACTGACTATGTGACGAACGTTGCCATCCTTGAGGAAGCAGGGATCACCAGCATTGAGGCCATGATATTGAGAACACAGCTGTGCTGGGCAGGGCACATTTCTAGGATGGAGGACCATCGCCTCCCAAAAATAGTAGTCTACGGTGAACTCGCCATGGGTCAGCGTAAGAGGGGCGCTCCAAAAAAGCGATACAAGGACTCCCTGAAGCAACATCTCATGCTCGGCCAAATTGATCACCAACAATGGTCCGCCATGGCCTCACATTGGGAGGCATGGAGACGCACTATCCACAATGCTGCTGCCTTATTTGAGAACTCATGCCGAACAAGTCTTGAAGAGAAACGACAACGCAGAAAGAATCACAACCCAAAAACATCACCCAAGGAGACCTTCTGCTGTGCTTTCTGCGACCGGACATGTTTGTCTTGGATTGGCTTTTTCAGTCATCAGCGCGCTTGCAGAAAGCGCGGGATGAGTCCTTCCTGAATCTTCGCTCGCGAAGAAAAGCCAGAGAGAGAGAGCATATAATGGGACTTGAGTATTCATGGAGTTTGGTATCCACAGGGGTCCTGGAACCAAACCCCAGCGAATATGAAGGGACAACTGTATAGCACTATGATTCCACTTTAACTGTCATGGCAACATCCTCTGGAATCCTGGGATTGGTAGTTGAGGGAGGGGCACTCAGCCAAGTTCTCAGCCAAGGAGCCCCTCTGGTGCCTTTCGACTCCAGGATTCAATAGGTTGCAGTTATTGAAGGTAAAGTGGAATTGTAGCACTATAATTGTGTAGTGTGAAAGTGGCCCGGGTGAGGAGGACCTTTGCTAGCTACATGTTCTCTTGACTCATGTTTCTAGGTGTTGCTTGAAAAGTTTAAAGGGAACAAGCCAGCCCTACTCTTAGTTACAGTGAGGCAACCAACTCAAATGACATGTGTGTGTGGTGTATGTGTGTCAGTGGCACTTTCCCTGTTTCTTCTGAGCATCCTGGCCTTTTCCCTCTCTTGGATTGATAGAAATGGGTTTGCCTCACAACCTGTCCCAGTCCCCTTGCCACTGTGTTGAAATAAGATTCAGGCTGCAGCCCAGCCAGCTTTTGTGTGTGGAATGAGGAGACTCCCGTTGTATCCTTTGCTTCAGGCAGTGAAATGTCTTTGGCCAGCCCTAAATGGGGGGATTGGCATTCAGTGTGCCTTTGTGGAGTAGTAATCAAGAGTGTTTTATTGGGGGTTGGGAGAATCAAGCTCCAGTCCCTTCTGAACCAGGAACCTCACAGGGTCATCTTGAGCTAGTCCCTCTTTCAAAGCCTGACTTAGGGTTTTTAGGACAAAGTGGGGAGGAGGGGAGGAATGTATGCCTCCGTGAGCTCAGTGGAGGAAAACAGAATACTGTATGAATTTAACAATTTCAACTGCTATCTGTAGTACAGGTGCCTCCCCATATCTATGGAACCAATATCCACGGTTTCAGTTATCCAAAGGACACAAAATAGGGGACACATACCATAGAGTCGCTCTGGAAAATGCCTAGAGAGGCATCCTCTCTAGGAATCAGTAGGTCCTCCAATGTAACTCTATGGGATGTTTGTACAGGAAGTCCTTTATTTTAATAGGATTTGCTATTATCCAAGGTTTCAGTTATACACAGTAAGTCCAGGAGTGTATCCCCCATGGTCAAAGGGGATGATCTGTATTTAGTGGTACTTCTGAGATACATGGTGCAGAACTGAATGGAGATTGTCTATTGAAGTTTGACACAAGTATACTGTTGGGCAAGCCAGGGCTATTTCCAGCCCAAAGAGATGTCTTTCTTGAACTGTTGCTAGCCTGATATCATTGTAATGAAGGAAGCTCTTGTGCAGTGCTTGAACATTAGTGTGTGCTCTGTTTTCTCTCCCCTCATCCCATCCGTTATTGATACTTTGTAGGAAAAATGAATGTATTTACTGTGCATTTCAAAGAGTAGAAATTACAACTGGAAGTAGTAGCTGTTAATAAAGAATCAAAGACCTGGGGCAATAATGGTTGCTAGATAAGCACCAGCAGGGGCTTTTATTTCTGTTGCTGGAGGCTTTCAGCTCATCTTTCAAGGAATCCCCAAATGTTAAGTATTCCTGACATGGACTTTTAAATGAAGTTTGATGTTGTCAAATCACTCCTTTTAAAAAAGGCTTGAAACTCCCTGTGTCCAGTTTATAACTTGGAAGAATTCCTTTGGTCTTGCAGAGGTGTTTTTGTTTTGTTTTTTTCCTGCTGGAAAGGGAGACCTATAGGAAGAATGTAGCACAAAATACAGACTAAAGGAAGGCAAAGTAGAGTACAGGCCAATGTACTCTGGGAGCTGCTGAATGGTATGGCTTCTTCCTGTTTTTAACAGGGAGGGAACATAGTTACTATATTTTCATCTGTAAAATTCTACAGAACTGCCTTCCCTATAGCTGGCTTTGAATTATGGGAGTCATAGGCCAACTCATGTGGAAGCTACTACATTGAGGGAAATGGGCTGTAGAGCATGTGCTTGTTGTTAAATTTTGGCTGCTGGGAATTAATCTGCCCTAGAAAATAAGGCACCAGTTCCTGTCTGATCTTGGAAGCTAAGGGGGGGTCAGGCCTGGTGAGTACTTGGATGGAGTGTCACCAACTAATACAAGGTGCTGTAGGCTATATTTCAGAGGAAGGAACTGGCAAAACCACCTCTGCATATACCTTGCCCAAGAAAACCCTATGAAATTCATGGGGTTGTCATAAGTTGACAGGTGATGTGAAGGCGCGTGCGCGCGCGCACACACACACACACACAGAGAGAGAGAGAGAGAAAATAATAAATGAACTCAATATGTTACTGTTAATAAAGAGCCTGTATGCTGCTTTGGTCTAAAATTATATGCATTGAATTGAAAATGGAATCTTCCATGCAAATTCTCGTCAATTTTTATTCTTCAGGATTTTTGACTAATTCCCAAATAAAAATGCAGTTTGGGATATTTTTTAAAAAAGCATGCTGGCTGGGTGTATTCTGGGAGCTGTAGTCCAACAAAATAACTTTTCCAAGTATTCTGAGATTTTGTGTTGAGTTTCTGCATGTGACCCTACTGTTGTGATTGGATGTTCCATTTACTGTCTTAAAGAGCTAAATGACTCTGCTCTGCATTTGTAGCTTGAATACAAGGGAGTCTACAGAGTAAGACCAAGGACCCACCTAATTCTGAATCCTGTTTCATAGAAGTCCACAAAGTCAAAAAGGCAGCATACTCCTCTCACCCCACTCCACCCCACCCCGTAATCCCAGCAACTGGTATTTGGAGGAATATTGTGTCTAAAGCTGGAGGTTTCTGAATGGCCATTATGACCAGGAGTCATTAGTAAACTTTATCACATAAATTATCTAATTCAGTTTTAAAGCCAGCAAAGGTCACTGTCATCTTGTGGCAGTGAGTTCTATTAACTGTGCATTATATGAAGTATTATTACTTATAATACTTCAATTATTATGATGTCTTTCTAGCTAAAGTCTTTGCGGGTACCTTCTGTTATCTCTTCTGAATATATTGCAAGTTACTTTCATTGGGTGGTTCCCAAGTTTCAATATGTAGATATGAGTGTGAGAGGCACTTCTGTCCTATAAGAAACCTTGACCCTAGTCACTTTTCTAAGGTTCTCTGCTTCCCTGAAGTTGAAGATTCCTTGGCACAAAATATAAAGGAAAAGGTAGATTATCTTGGCAGGGGCTCTACATAGCCATGATAACCATACCTTGCACACCACGTGTGTGCTCAGCTTTTAGGGTAGGATTTTATTTCCTTTGAATTGTGCATTCCATTTAAGATATAGAGGAGGGAGACAGATGTTTCTTACTCTGTAAAAATTGGGATTTCAGATACTTTCAACTTGTTTGTCATAAGGTGTTTATAGTCTAGGCATGAATTCCCATGGCCTGGGGCATAGCTCCTAGAATCCTAGTTGGAACCAAAGCTGCCACCACCACTATAAAATAGCAACAAGAAAAGGAAAACCAAAGATGTTTTGAAAATGCATTTAATAGTTATCTGCTTAAGCGTACTTATAGTTGACTAGTACTGTGCTGCTTAGACAAATGTTGTTGTTGTTGTTATTTCTTTTCCTTTCACACATTTTCCAGTCTAGCATGTGTGATTTTTAAATGTTTTGAGAGTGACTAGACAAACTGTGTGACATTAATAAAAAGGCTGGCATATCTAAACTAGAAAACTGGCATCTGTATTGGAGAAATGGCATACTAAGAAAAGTTTTGCTGGCCTGCAATGCCACCAGGTCTCATGAATATCATCCCCTCATCCATTTTGTTTATGACAACCTTGACCTTGCTGCTTTAGGTGAAAGAAAAGTGGGAGTTTGCTTCTGTTCTATTTAGGTGTAGGAGAGTAGGCTGTTGAACCTCACATTGTCTCTTGTCAACATTTCCATACCCCCTTGTTACTTTCGTTATTGCCTTTCCTCTTGCTTTTGCCACACTGCCAAGTAAGGCTTTAGTGTGTGTTGCAGGGGTGGAAATTCTGCGGCCTTCCAGGTGTGGTTGGGCAGTAATCTTTCTTGCATTTCTTCACCTTGCTTTTAGAGTTTGATGAGGGAGCAATGCTAGGTTTATGCACAATTTTATGTAATCAGCACCTTAGATTAATGGCCTCCAAAAACAAAAATGTAAAATACCAAACATTACATTTTTAAAAGTAAATGTGAAGTTTTTATAATATGATGGGGTCTCTTAAACCCAATGTATCTTATGTCTTAATTAGGCCCAGCTTAGGAGTCTAAGGCAGTGTTAGCAAGATGACCAGGAAAAGAAAGAAAAAAAAACTGGCTGTGAAAGTTCTGCTGTGTTCATAAATGTGTACTTACATAGTTCTGGGAGGAGGGGCACATACATCAGAAGAGTGTGTATGTGTTGAAATGCTCAAGCTGACATCACTGCTGCTGAGTTTAACCACACCGAAACTTCCAAAGGACTCTTTCTTTCTTTTTTTAGTCCCTGGAGAGAAGGAAGAAAGCTGTCTCCCTCTGAAAGTCTCCTTTGACAAGCCAGTCTCTGAGACATTTGCTACTGCGGAGAGAGTGTTATCATCAGGAACAGAAGCTTGGTGACAGGCTGTATGTGACAAGGGGGAGCCTTGATAGGAAAGGAGAATGGATGAAAAGCTGTTCTTTGAAACCAGCTGAGAATGCATTGCACAACAGTGATTAACTCATGTAGACTCATTTCCTGCATCACTTGTGACTAGAGTGACCACTGTTTGTAATTTCTTGAAAGCTCTGCTCTTTGTGCTGCTGGCTGACTTTAGAAGCAAAGCACACTGTCAATTTTGGTTGATCTTTCTTTCTTTTAAGAAATTACAAGGAATGTGAAGCCACAAAGAGGCATTTTCGTGGTTGAGATTGTAAAAACAAAATACCTCTCACATGAATGAACAGCGTACTTTTTGCAGGCATTTGCCATTTGTTCACATATTTGCGTAAATACCAGAGACCAAAGTATCTCTCTCTCTCTCTCTGGCTTTTCTTATACAAGAAGTAGTAATACTTAGATGGCACTTACATATGCACTAGCTGAGAAGAAAAGCCACTGAAACTTACTTCTGAGTAGAATTGTGTAGGTTAGCAGTCTCATTGGCTGTGTTCACATGTAAAGCTAAACAAAAGCTTGGGGCCAGGTACATGAACAGAAAAGAACTATGGAAAATACAAGAGGCAAGAGCAACCTCCTGTCTTTTAGAAGGAAGAACAAATCAATCAGTATCTCAATTCTTTTTGTCTAATTCTTGGCTTGTCATTATGCAAATGAGGAACAGTAGTATAACATACTCTACAGTAGTTTGTTAAACAAGCCCACTGAACAGGTTTAAAGTTTCCATGATTAGCAATTAGCTAGGGTTTTTTAAAATAATGAAGGCTCTTTGAACATAGAGACAAGGCAGGGATTGGGCAAAATGAAAACTGAATGCAGGTTTAATCTTCTAGTTATGGGCGAGGAGGATGGGGAGTGTGTGAGCCTAAGTCTTTGGTTGCTTGTGTACATAGCTTTAATAGTAGAATTCCTTGTAGTGATGGCTTTGCGTGCCAGTTGTCAAAGAAAACATGCTTTTTGCTGATAGGGACAGAGCCTGCCTAAGTGTGTTCAGACAGGTCCTTGGTCTCCTGGCATCCATTGGTGTTCCAGCACTTGGCGTCAGTAACAGCAATGAGCAGTCATGATCATTCATCTAAAACTGACAAGGCAGGCTGTGTAAACTTTATTTCTGGGCACTGGCAGTGAAATTAAAATTTCTTGTCTCTTGTTGGCGAAGAGCTTTGGTCTCTGTCAGAGCATCAGGATCTTACAGCTACCAAAACTTCTTAATCTGGGTTTATTGGCAGTATGGGGATCCTGTTCCATATGCCAGCAAATGACTAGTACAGGACTTTGCTTTTTGTGGCTCTCAAGTATTAGTTTCATAAACAAATTTCTAGCTCCCCCCTCCCTCCACACACATACACACACACACCGCATGACTGAACAAAGCACACAGGCAGTTTCTGCTGGGAACCCTTCCGTTTAAAAACTTCTAGTGTGCCAGGGCCGATCTTGCGCTATGAGGCAGAGTGAGGTGGCTGCCTCAGATAGCAGGTTTTGGGTGTCGTGGAAGGATAGCAAATTGTTAGTTGTTTTTCTTTTGTTTCTTCAGTTGAGAGGAGCAGAGAAAGTCATTTTTGTCAGTCTTTCTGTCTCAAGTAGCAAAAGAATTTGGTCGGCCTTCATGATTACAGCACATCAATAAAATAAATTTACAAGAAGGTTGATGTGCGGAAGGATTTGGGGATGTAGTATTGGAACTACTTTCTGGGGGAAATATCAAATGTGTAATATCTGCCAACCAAGGATGATTTCATACACCCACCTAAGTGGGCTCTGACACATGAAATCGTATGATATTATAAATGTGTCAAGTCTTTAAGGTCACACTAGTCTTGAACCCGCTCCTCATACTCCCATCCACATTTGCCATCAGTGGATGGACCTCAATCAAATCATGACCCTGGCCCTGCACTTTGACCTGTGTGCGTCTTTTGACTCCACTCCTGACCCTTAAACACTGAAATGTGAAAACAAGAAAAATACATCTATACATATTATTTTACTCTACCGTGTGACCCAGTGTTTCCAAGTATGTCAAATGTCAACTATGTACAGTGGGCCCATCATATCAGCAGGCTTAGCCATCCATAGATTGGAGCTTTTGCAAGTGGCCACAAACCACATTATTCACTGATGGTGAGTGCACATGGGTATGTCAGCATGGGGCTGTGTGCATGTGCCACCATTAATTAATATGGGGCTTGAGCATCTGTACTTTTTCCAGTCCATGGAGGAGGTGGGGAGACACCAAACCCCTGCAGATGGGAAGGGTCCACTGTACTTGTAGGGCCTTTTTTTAAGTGCATAGAAATTGGGGAACAGGGCCATGCTCCCCAACCTCCTCATGAAAGTATGGTTCTGTTCCCCTTTCATTGATTGTCCGAATATGTAGACAGAAATTTAAATTTAAACCCACAGTTTGGGGTTAGTCTCTTGCTTTTATATATATATATACTGTGTGTATATATATATATATATATATATATATTCCTTGACATTTAAAATAACCCCCTTTGTTTTTTTTTTTTGTTTTTGTTACACAAAATGTAATGAAATAGTGTCAGTCTATCCTCTCTCCTTGTTCCTTCCCTTTTACTTCCACCTCTTCCCTCTTCTGTGCACCCTTTCTGGATCTGTGTCTCAATAGCAAAGATTTTAGTAAAAACATTGAAGAGAAAAAAAGAATATGTAGATAGAAGTGTGAGAATGATACTGCAATCAGAAGACTTCTATTAAGAGGAAATGTCCAATTGGCTTGATAAATGGCTCAGTAATCGTGTTGTCATAATAATTATTTTTGTTCATAGTCACTTACAATATTTTCTGACTTAAAATAACTCTGTCATACTCTGCTTCTAAGAAATATATTAAAGTGCATTTGTTCGCTCATTAAAATGGTATGATCAGATCTTTGTGCAAACATCTCAGAATGATTCTGGTCATCTGTGATTGTTGGGGCTAGGACCAGCCTAGCCTTCTGAGGAAGGGAGTTCCAGAGGGTGGGATCAGCCAAGCATTACTATTTACTGGTCTGTGATGTGTCTAATGTTTTAGATGTTATTAAATCAAAATATTCAAGAGGCTTTATTTTGGACATCTCATTTTGCATCTCTGTCACTTTCTTGAAATCAGGTGGAACTGTGTCTGATGATGAGTAACAGGTTTCGTTCTGGTAACTCAGTGTTCAAGGGAGGCACTGCATCAGAATTATACAAATTAAACTAGTATTGTTTGGCTGGTTATTTATACAGAATTCTTAATGTACAAAGGCTAAATCCAATTATTAATCTCAAGGAGAGTAGACCCATTTTAATTAGTGGAAACTTGGCAAGTCAACATTTAGGTAAGTTTTATTGGTTCAGTAAGTCTACTCTAGTTGGAACTAAGAAATGGCATTAGGATAATGTCCTTTCCAACACCTTTTGGCTTTGTCCTTCCTGCACCTTGTGACATGATAGGTCACTGCTGTCCCCATTTTACAAATTGGAGAGCTGAGTCAGTGACTTGCCTGGAATCATCCAGCAAGTCCATATCCGAGCTGGATCCAACCTCTGGTTGGATGAAGGGACTTTTATTTTTATGATATGGAACCTAACCCCGTTATATTAGAGAGAGATGCTGTATATTTTATAGATGTCAACTCAAGAAAATGTATTTTTGGCAATATGGTCAGCATGTTGATATCTTTTGTATTCCCCTCCCTGTTTTTTCCTTTTTCCTTTTCCTTTTTCTGTTTTTGTTTCTTTTTTCTTTTCCTGGTAACCATACTTTAAGAATTCAAAAAAGGTTATTTTTTTTTCATGTGTGTTTTGTGCCTTCAAGTTGTTTTCTGACTTATGGTAACCCTAAAGTGAACTTATCATGGAGTATTCTTGGCAAGATTTGTTCAGAGAGGGTTGCTGAAAGAGTATCATCCAGTGGGTTTCCCCGACAGAGCAGGAATTTGATTGCTAGTCTCCAGAGTCATAGTCCAACACTCATACCACTACACCATGCTGGCTCTTATGAACTTCTTTAAAGATCCAAGCAGTACCCAGCATATTTCTTAAAATCTGTCAAATCAGTGAGTCGTGTTTTGAGTTGTGTGTGTATGTTTCTGGCACAAAATAATACTATTCATTGGATACCACACACCCCTTATGGTGCTATGGTGTTAGTTTATTCCCTTGCAACTAACTTTCTTGTCCTCTGGCAAAAACATGGACGAAGAATGTCTCCATGTAATTGCACTTAAGCCTTCTGGCTACAGAATGATGCAAACAGGTGCAGCAGCCTGGATTGACTTTCTGAGGGAACCATGTTGTGGCTTGTTGAGTGAAACCTCTCCAATAGGCAGGGATTTCCACTGCATTCCTTGAGGCAAGAATGAGATGGGAGTGGAGTTAAGCTTTTACAGTTTCTGAAAATGAACTCCACCACTTTCCATTCACATAATCTACCTTTGTCTTAAAAAAAAAAGCTTTGGAGTAGATTCCACTGTTGGCTTGGCTCCCACATAGTGGGACATATTTGGAAAAAAAGTGGTTGTTTGCTGTTGACTGGGGTAGTGAGGAAGAGCATGCTGGTAACAGGAAGATAGAAGGGTGAACCTGTGTCAGTACAAAAATATTGCAAGGTGTATGTATGTTGGATCAGTGCTACTCAAAGTAGTGGGTCAAGAATTCCATGAGACATCAGCTGCTGGTCCCTAGTGAGTTTTCAAGAGAGAAAGAAACAATTGCAGATAATGGGAACAAATATGGTACTGATCCCTGGCACATTGGGTGGGAAATTGCTGGGCCCCCACATCAGATAGCTTGAAATGCTCTGTTTTAGATCATATCCACAGAGTAAATTGTGGTTTTGTTGACTGGCTTCTCTGAGACCATAGCAGAACTTGGAAAAGGTGTGTGTGTGTGTGTGTGTGTGTGTGTGTTGGACTACAGCTTCCAGAATCCTCCACACAGCATGGACACTGGGCATGCTGGCTGGGGGATTCCAGGAGCTGTAAGCAAGATATACCAGGCTTTGCCAGGCTTTGGGGAGTAGTGATGTGGTGCTGAGAATCCTCTGTAACATAGCCAGGAGGGAGATGGAGTTGTGTCTCAGCTGTAACACTTCAGGCTGGGACTGGCATAATGGAATCCGTCACCTTCCAAAAAATACCCCTGACACCATAAAACAAGGTGTTAAAGAAAACAAAATGCTGCCTAGCCTTTTTCCTGGTATGCTAGTTGTTCGTGTGGAGAATTAGGCCTCCATTGTATATAATTTGGTACAGTGCTCCAAAGCGAGGCAGCTGGGGCTTTTAGGTCCTTGAACAGAAAGAGTTGGCCAGGTGCCATGAACTGAAATGTCTTGGAAATGGAAGCATGTGTTTAGCTCAGTTATCAATTCTCGTTCACAAAAAGTTTGCCAGCTTCCCATATGTTTTATCCTTTGTTGTGAGAGAGATGCTTTATGTACAAATGTATGAATGAAGCCCTGTGGAAGCATAAATGCACACTCCGACATCAAACTCCCCTCAGGCAAAACTGTAGTGATGGCTACAACAGCCCCACTCACAAAACTACTTGGTGCTTTTTGAATACTTTCCAATCATTAGGTAACTATTTACAACTCTAAGCAGGCAGGCCAGTGTTGTTATACAGGGCTAACCAGGCCACCTGGTAAGTTAGTGGCTGAGGGAAGAGGTGAACTAGCAATATGGCAGGTCAGGGTTCTACCCAGTATGATATACTACTGCCACCTTTAACTTTCTAAAGCCTTGAGAAACTCCCTAGCGCATGTCCCTCCACATCTTAAGTATGGCTTAAGAAATGGGACTGGTACTTCACACCATCCCAAACTATTTCTGTTGCTCTTATCCATTACACCAAACCTTACAAATATACTGGGGCCACCCAAGCCTCCAGGTTTGCTGTCTCTTCCCCACAGCTTCATACCCCAGTTTCTGGGCTCTCAAAGACTTTGGGCTCAAGTGTCATCACACAGAGTGGGCTGCAATGTTCCGTGAATGCTTGCTGTTAAAAATGGGAGGGCATGGACTGTACTTTTCTGGTTTTTCCACCTCCCAGTGCTCTTTCTTTTTTTTGAAGTAGCAAGGCTTTTGTTCTTCCTGGGCAGCGGTTGATCTTTTGGATTGTCAATGAGTCATGTTTGCTTTCCTCCCACAAGCCTAGTCACTCAGGGATAGAATCCCCCCCCCCCTTAAAAAAAAATCCACCTGGCATTGTGAAAATCACAGTGGTTTGACATGGAGAGCCAGGATAAGGCTTTCCATTGTTATGGAAACCAGCCAAGGTATGCCAATAATGCTGCAACATGGCAAAGGCTTTTCAGACATCTGCTGGACTGATGCTGACCCTGCTCTGATAAACCACCACATGATCTGTTTTTGGCCCATCTCTCCCTCTCTCTCTCTTTGTCCCCTGTCTTCTAAAGGTTTCTGCTGCTGCAGTGTAGCAGAGATTGTAGCTGATATATCTAGTCTGCTTTGTTTTCTGTCTTGGCCACGGAAACTAAAACTGTCTTCCCTGACTCCCCAACAGGATTTGTAAAAGGAAACTTTCCACCCTGGTTTTTCTTTTTCCTTTTGGTGTTGAATAGCTGGTCCCTTTTTAAGCCTGTGGGCAAATGGTATAATATTATGTGCTTTTCTTTCTGTGTGTGTGTATGAGAGAGATGCAGCTTTGAAGACTTTCTGCCACCAGAGTTCACCAGCCCCATTGAGTTTTTGAAGGATAGAGCCAAGAAAAATTGCTTTCGCTTGATGTTTAAAGTTTATAAATACAGGTATTCCAGTGGCTGCAAACCCTTGGCGAGAATGAGCCAAGGAAACTTAGGAAGCAGAGTTGCCTAAAGAACTAAAATACAACCTAGTTTCAAGGTATTAACAAAATTAACCCAGAGGGCCTTCTCTTCTATGGCTCCCAGACTTTGGAATGGCCTGCTGGATGAGATCTGTCTTATCACTACTCTTGACAGCTTCAAGAAAGCGCTAAAGACAGATCTCTTCCAGTAGGCCTTCCCGGAATAACTTCCCGGCTCAAGTGGAGTTGATTGCTTACCTGCCTCCCTGCTGCTATTGCCATTTTTTTGTATATTGTATTGTATTTTATCTTTGTTTTAATTCTCTATTAGTTTAATTTAGTTTTAAGGGGCGGGAGGGTTAGGATTGGGAAGGATTGTTTTAACTTGCTGCTGTTTTAATCCTGTTGTATGCCGCCCCGGTTGCTGAGCAGAGAGGTGGGTTAAAAATAAAAATTTATTATTATTATTATTATTATTATTATTATTATATGACCTTGTTTTTAAATTCCAGATGTAATACTCCTTCCTGGTTTGTCAATGCTGTAACTAAATAATACCCAGAAACAGAAACATCTACAGTTGTTTGTAAACAGCCTCTTGAGTGATGGAATGTACTTTTTACAGTGGACATTGTACAGAGTCCCAGCTGGACCCATACTGTAAAATGCCGCCTCGCTAGCCAGAGTGGTGAGAGTTGTAGTCTAATGCATCAAGTGGGTGCCAAGCTGGGGAGGATGGACAATCTCGGTTTCCAGGGCCAACCTTCTTGCGAGGCAGTGTGGATTAACTCGGTCAGACTGAATATTATGGATCCCAGTAAAGGCAGCAGCAAATCGTTAAGGAACTTACAGATGGTGATGAGTTTGTGCATGGGTTATGTTGGAAACATCTAGAGTCACCTCTAGGAATCCAAATTACTGGAACTGGTTCATCATCTACACAAGTAGATGGTAGGGATTTATGCTGTACTCCCAACCCTATGCCTTCTTTCCTAGGGTAAGTCCCATTGAATGGAGTGGAACTTACTTTTGAGTGGATACATAAAGAATTGTACAATAAGACATATAAACAATGTTAACTTTAATGGTTTCGGGCTGCCATAACTAGCACTGCAGGCTGCATCAACTTCACAGTCTACCCTTTTGACATTTGTTTTTTATATAGTCTCTGTTCTAAGAAAGGTTATAGCCAAGGACAATAGAGGGGGGAAAGCCAGGATGCACCTGCCTCCATTTTTATTTGCAGAAGACACACAAAAAAAGACCCTTGTGTACACATTTGAACTGAAATGCTGTGACAGCATCTTGAACCAGCTTCCAATGTTGCTTTTCCTGCCGCATTATGATGAATACTGTTAGATATTGTTTAAATACAATAAGACTCCTGTATCCACAGGAACAGTACCCACGATTTCACTTACCCACATAAAAAAATATGTTCTCTCTAGGCATTTTCTAGGTCATCCACTGTGATTCTATGGTCACCTTCTGGTGGAAGTTGACCATAGAGTTGCACTGGAGGACTTCCAAATGCCTAGTGAGGTGTCCTCTCTAGACATTTGGAGGTCTTCCAGTGCAACTCTATCATATGCTTCCACCAGAAATATAGGGATCACTACTGTGCATGATTTTCACTATCTACAGTAAGTCTGGGAACATATCCCCTGTAGATATGGGGGTTGTACTGTATTATTATTGTATTGTATCATTATCAATTGCTGTATTATTCACAGTCTACAAGGTGTTATCCACTGGAGTTTTGGACCATCCATGATTCAGATTCTGTCCAAGAATCAGTTCTAAAAAAATCTTGTGAAACTTTAAGATTCAAACTGACAAATTAGAACATAATATGCCAGACATAACTGTGGCTTAGAAAAAAGAAAATTTGAATGATAAATATGGCAATCCCGGGTGATAGCAGAATCAAAGTCAAAGAGAGAGAACAGATTATAAAATATCGAGACCTACAAATCTTAATCCAATGCCTCTGGGAAAATACTACCACTGCAACTAGTACTACTGTTACTACTATCCTTTGTTTCCCTCACTTCCTGTCACGAGCTCAAAGCAACATGGTTAATCCCCCCCCCCAATTTTCCTTACAGCACCCCTGTGTGGTAGATTAGGCTGAGGTACAGTGATTGCTCCTAGGTCATCCAGTAAGCTTCATGGGTAACTGGGAAATTTAAACCAGGGTCTCACCTTTCATTCTTAGTTGGACATGTTAAGTTTTCTACTCAATGGGGCGAACTTGGAACAGCCACTCTCTCTCAGCCTGAACTACTATGCAGGGTTAAGTGGAGTCTCCAACTAAGAGGGCCATGTATGCCATTCTCTGAGGGAGGGGTGATGCGGTTCCTTTACATCTGGGTTTCGTCAGTCACCGCCCAGGTGTAGCAGGAAGTTACATCAAGCCTCTTCATATTCAAATTTCTTTGTCTTCATCTCCTCCATCCTGGAGCCACGAGGCCAGTTCTAACTTCCTGCTTCGCCCAGTAGGTAGCTGAGAAATCTCCTCCGTCTGGAATTTCTATCTCCACCTTTATTCTTTTTCCTTTCTTGTTCCTTTACCTACCTTTTTCCTTCTCCAGGCATTGCTGCTTTTCAGCCCTTGCCTTTCTCCTTTTGAATTTCCCGCCTATTTAAAAAAAAAAAAAAAAAAACCTCTCCTCTCTCCGTGCGGCTGCTCAGTCGGCTCCAGCCTGCTCCTCCTCTCTCTCTTCCCCCCTCCCACCTCTCTCCTTACTGTTTCTTCGCACCGAGGCCATGCAGGCCCAGGAGATTCTCCAGCAGGCGGGGAAGGACTCCGGAGTGGCCGGGGATGCGGTTCTCGACCGCGGCCACTCCGAGGACGCGGAGAGCGCTGCTGAGGGAGCCGCGGTCGCCATTGCTGCCGCTGCCGGCTCCCATGTGGGCGTCCCTCAGAGGGACGCGGCCCGGAAGGCACACCAGGCCATTGTGACTGGCAAAGCCTCCGATGGCCAAGCGGCAGCCAAGCCACGGAAGAGGCCAGCACAGCCCAGGAAGAAGCTGGCCTCCGATGCCTCCGGCGGGACCGCGATGGAACCTCCGGCCCTATGGAGTGCTTGGCATGCGCCAGGTGCCTGCTGCCAGGACTGGCCAGGGGCAGGAGCCCC
This sequence comes from Gambelia wislizenii, assembly GCA_030847615.1. Classification (NCBI taxonomy): domain Eukaryota; kingdom Metazoa; phylum Chordata; class Lepidosauria; order Squamata; family Crotaphytidae; genus Gambelia; species Gambelia wislizenii. The sequence goes on from JAUMIR010000002.1 coordinate 193,938,940, forward strand.
TCGGAAGGTACAAGGGGCCCTTGGGGGGAGCGGGGACGAACTGCCCCTTCCCCCACGCATCGTGCCCTCCCTGCTTTTGGGGACGGCACGTATTCTACCCCCCTGGAGGCCAAACGGAGCGCGGGAGGGGGAAGGGGAGAGCGAGGACTCGCGCTCCCATGCGGAGCCCTCACCATCCACCGGGCCCCAAGCAACCGCTGCAGCTGCCTCGGGGGAGGGGGGCACACCGCATGGGGAACCCCAGTCGCTGTCTGACCGCACTCCAGGAAGCAGCCAGGCCCTACCCCAACCGAGCCAACCACCACAAAGCCTGGGCATGGAGGAGCAGGCCTTACAGGCCCCAACTCCTCAAGCACCCCCCCCACAGGCCCTGGCCTCCCAACCTCCACTCCTCCCGACCTTGCCTGCCCAGGTGCCACCCCAGCAACACCAGCTGCCCTTGGTGCTCCAACCAATGCCTCAGCAGGCAGTACCTATCCAGGCGCAGCAACCGTTGGTTTACCAGGCCCTGCCACCACAGGGGCCGGTGAACCAGACCCTGGGCTTGGGTAACCAAAATCAGGTTTTCCTCCCACCAGTGGTCCAGCCTCAGCCTATGCAGGCGGTGGGTTTTCAGGCACAGCCCTACCAGGCCCCAGTCCTTCAGGCCCCGCCTCTCCAGGCCCCCACGGGCCACACCAGCCAAAACCACCATGGCATCCCAGTGTTTTACGATCACTCTAGTGGGGAAGAGTCCGACATCGAGTGGTTGGCCGCTCAACCACCCAAGGCCAGGGGAGCTAGACCCACACAGCGGGGGGATCGTAGAAAGCGTAAGGGCGCCATTAAGGCAGCCCTACAGCTACTCTCAAAGGCATTGCTCTCAGACGAGGATTCATCAGAAGAGCCTGGCACGAGCGCCTCAACCTCGGGGGTTCCCCCTAAGGACCAGGCGAACAACGCGCAGTCCCAGCAGCCAGCAGGACCGGGCAAGGCGAAAGCTAAGTCCGCGTCCAAGGGCCCTAGGGACCCATTAAGAGGCACAGATGTCCTGGCCAAGAAGAGGAAGGATCCTCCCTCCACCCACTCCTCTGCAGAGTCCCTACCTCCCTCGGATGAGGAACGCGCCCTCACCGACGCCGTCAGGGCGTCAGGGACTCACGACGATGTAATCCTAACCGACAAAGAAGAAGGAGAAATCTCTGATTCCGAGTTTGCAGACCAGGACCACTCGGATCGCCTTTTCCAAGGAGAGTGGTATGTTCCTCTCCTTACTAGGGTGATGGCAACACTAGAAATTACTCCTACAGACACAGACCAAGTCCCATCGACATCGTCGTCCAACGAGAAGGTCGCTGCAGTGATGCGTACCTCACGCCCAAAGAAGCCGGAGCTACCCTTCCCAGAGGCCTTCTGGTCCCTGGTAACCGACGAATGGGAAAAACCTTCAATGGGAAGGCGGGGCACTACCGTGGCTCAAAAATATTACAACACCACTCAACGCTTTCTGGACCTCCTAAAGCCCCCAGTGGTCGACAATCCTGTCGCGTCCCTCGTCTCAAATTGTCTGGCTCCTAAGGAAGGAGAGGGCTCTCTCCGGGACCCAGACGAAAAAAGAACCGACGCAGCCATCAAGAAGGCCCACGACTCCGCGGCATGCGGGGTCAGATCCACGCTGGCAATATCGCTTTTTTCCAGAGCGGCGATAGTGTGGCTGCAAGAGCTCATGGAGATCCAGGAGCTCGATCCAAACGTGCTGCACAAGTCTCTGCTTAGATTCCTGCGTACCTTCTTCTTCATAGCCGACGCGGCACAGGACGCCATGATTTTTTCCGCCCGTGCGATCGGGGCCCTCACGCTGGCCAGGAGATCAGTCTGGCTAAAGCACTGGCAGGTGGATACTCCTACCAGGGCAGCATTGGCCTCAGCGGCCTTTAAGGGCCTTAAACTGTTTGGGGAAGAGGCCCTAAAAGGTATCCTAGTCGAGACAAAGGACAAAAAGTTGGCCATGCCCTCCACACTCAAGAAGCCAGACAAGAAGAGCGGCAGACGACCCTTTCAGACTTCTCGTCCCTTTCGTTCCTTTCGGGGATTCGGGAAGCAGCGAAACTACAACTCCTTTCGCCCACCATGGGTTAAGCCAAACTACGTCATCAGACAGAACACTGGACCGCAGCCCAACAATAGCAGAAGGGGAGGCTCCAACGCCCAGCGTGGAGGCTCGCGACAACAATCCTGACTTGGGGTCGCCCCCAGTGGGCGGCCGCCTCAGTCTGTTCCTCCGGCTTTGGTCGAACTCGACAACGGACAGGTGGGTCGTCTCAACAATCACCCACGGGTACAAAATCGAGTTCGACTCAAGGCCAAGGGGCAGATTTCTCCCAGCCCCAATACCCAAAGACCCAAAGAAGGCGAGAGACCTGACGACAGCCATATCTCACCTAAGACACATAGCAGCCATAGAAGAGGTACCACCCTCTCAGCGCTTCTTAGGCGTGTACTCCTTCTTCTTCACAGTACCAAAGAAGGATGGCAGCCAGAGGTCCATCCTGGACCTAAAATACACCAACAGACACATCACATACAGAAAGTTCCGGATGGAGACGCTTACATCCATAAGGGAGGCGCTCCAACCAGGAGACTTTCTAGCCTCACTCGATCTCTCCGATGCATATATGCACATCATGATCCACGAGGACAGCAGACAATACCTCCGCTTTGCCTTCGGGGATCAACACTTCCAGTTCAGGGCCCTTCCATTTGGTCTGGCCTCAGCACCAAGGGTCTTCACCAAGGTCCTGGTCACCCTAATCGCCAACCTGAGGGCACAGGGAATCCACCTGTACCCATATTTGGACGACATCTTACTGCGTGCGTCCTCTCTGAACAAAGCAGGGAGAGACCTGCAGACCACAATTCATTACCTGCAGGCCCATGGTTTTCTGGTGAACTTCAAAAAGAGCAGCCTGTCTCCTGCCCGCACCATCGTCCACCTGGGTGTGGAAATAGACACACAACGCTCCAAGATCACCCTGTCCAAGGAGCGACAGGAGGTCCTCCTACGGGAAGTTCGCACCGTTCGTTTACTAAGGAAGGTTCCACTGTCCCTACTAGCCAGACTCCTCGGCCTTATGATCTCAGCCTTTGGGGTTGTGCCTTGGGCAAGGTTCCACTCCAGACCCCTGCAGAACTTCCTGATGCCTTACCAAAAGGAGATCGCATTGAGGAAGTCCCCACTCCTTCTCCTCCCACAGCAGGTGAAGGATTCGCTGGCCTGGTGGTCTCAGATGAAAACAGTCAGCAAGGGTTCTCCGTTCACAGTACCCCAGGCGATCCTGGTCACCTCCGATGCGAGCCTACGGGGCTGGGGAGCACACTGTCAGGGACAAGTGACGCAAGGGATTTGGAGCCCACAGGAAAAGACGCACAGCATCAACTGGCTGGAGCTACGAGCGGCTCGCTTGGCCCTGCAACACTTCACCCCAGTCCTGAGGGGTCAACACGTCATGGTGATGACGGACAACACTACAGCCCGATCGTACATAGCGAAACAAGGAGGTTCGAGATCCCGGTCCCTGCAACAGGAAGCGGATCTCATCTTCCTCTGGGCCGAACGGACGGTGCAGTCCCTTACGGCTCAGTACCTGCAGGGGGAACGCAATCAACAAGCGGACTACCTGAGCAGATACTCGGTTCTACCCGGAGAGTGGGAGCTAAACGACGACGTGTTCACTCAGGTCCAGGCCAGGTTCGGCCAGCTGGAGGTGGACATGTTCGCGACAAGGTCAAACGCCAAGCTGGACAGGTTCTTCGCCAGGTTCTTTCACCACAACGCCGAAGGCACGGACGCCCTACGATCCCCTTGGCCGGCTGGTCTCCTATACCTGTTTCCCCCACTTCCCCTCATAGGGAAAGTCTGTCGGAAGATTCGCCAGGAGAAGGCACAAGTGGTCCTGATAGCGCCCCATTGGCCGAGGCGTCCCTGGTTCTCCGAGTTGATGGACATGAGGCTTCAGAGCCAGTGGTGTCTACCTCAGAGACCCGACCTACTTCATCAGGGTCCGATCCTCCACCCAGATCCAAGCTGGTTACAACTGACAGCCTGGAGATTGAGCGGCAAGCCCTAAGAGAACATGGATACGAAGATTCAGTTATCAGTACCCTTCTTTCCTCTAGGCGCGTATCCACCAGGAGGATCTATGAGGCTACATAGCGGGCCTTCAAGAGATGGTGTGCCCCTCGCCAGTTGATCGCTGAGGAAGCTTCGGTGAAACACATCCTGGCATTCTTACAGAAAGGCCTCGAGGCGGGCTTACGACCAAATACCCTGAAGAGGCAGGTGGCCGCTCTGTCGGCCTTCCTCACAGCACAGGACGGAAACCGCCTTTCATCGCATCCCCATATCAGGCGTTTCCTCAGGGGTGCCTCGATAGTTTCACCCCCGGTGCGGCACAGGTTTCCGTCGTGGAACCTCTCCCTAGTCCTCAGGCAACTCATGAAGCACCCGTTTGAACCGTTGCGCACAGTTTCCCTTAGAATTCTCACCATCAAGGTTGCCTTCCTAGTGGCCATCACCTCAGCGCGAAGAGTGTCGGAGTTGGCCTCTCTGTCAGTTAGGGAACACCTGTGTTCCTTTACCAAGGATGTAGTGACCCTACACCCAGACCCGTCATTCAAACCAAAGGTAGTCTCCGAGTTCCATGTCTCGCAGCCCTTGATTCTGCCCTCCTTTTGCCCTGACCCTTCGCACCCGAAGGAGAAGCTCTGGCATAACTTGGACGTCAGGAGGGCCCTGAAGATCTACATTAGACGTACTGCCCCCATCAGACGTTGCGACGCCCTATTCGTCTCTTTCTCTCAGACAGCCATAGGGTCCAGAGCCTCGCAGAAGACCATTGCTTCCTGGATCAGGGCTTGTATCTTCGAGGCCTATGACTCAGCTAGGCTTCCCAGACCTTCAGGGGTCACGGCACATTCGACTAGGTCAGCCGCGACATCCGCGGTCTTCTCCACTAACGCTTCCCTGGTAGAAATCTGCAGGGCAGCAACCTGGAGCACACCGTCCACCTTCATTAGACACTATAAGGTGGATAAGTTCCGTTCCGCCGAGGCGAACTTCGGTCGGAGGGTGCTCCAGGAGGTGCTCAGAGACTGAGTCCGCCAATTCCGCAGTCACTCCCGCCCTATGAAGTCAGCTTGGGCACGTCCCAGATGTAAAGGAACCGCATCACCCCTCCCTCAGAGAATGCCACATTGGTTACTTACCGTGAAGGTGCATTCTTGAGGGAGTGGGGTGATGCGGGTCCTTTCCCCGCCCAGTGACTGCGTGCGTTTTTCCTTACATGGCGGTACCCTTATTATTTAGCTCTGCTTAATGTTATTTGACTTAAACGATTTCCTTAGTCCTTACAGGGCTTTGCTAGTCAGTGAACTGGCCTCGTGGCTCCAGGATGGAGGAGATGAAGACAAAGAAATTTGAATATGAAGAGGCTTGATGTAACTTCCTGCTACACCTGGGCGGTGACTGACGAAACCCAGATGTAAAGGACCCGCATCACCCCACTCCCTCAAGAATGCACCTTCACGGTAAGTAACCAATGTGGCATTTTGGCCATTACAGGAAATATAGTATATTACCAAATGCTGATTATGAATGCATATCTTGTACCGGGATCACTGCAGGTTTCATTAGAATGGTGGTTAGAAGATGGACTTCATTCTTTGACAGATGTCAGTGTGGAAAGCACCCCAGGAAAATGGGCCATAGGTTGATTCTGCTTTATGTCCCTGTCCTTGGCAGCTGTGGACATTTCCTCTGTCCAGAATTTGGGAAAGTTAGTTTCCTAGAATCATCCAGCCAGCATGACTAGTGAGGTTCTGGGGGCTGTAGTTCAAAAAATATAACTTTTCCTAGCTCTTCCCCCTACCACCATGAGAGTGGACAGCACACAGTGTTCTCCCCATCCTGCCCTCCCCCAGCTGATGAAGTGAGGAGCTTATATCTTTAAGAAGTGAGAGTGCTCTTGCTTTCCCACTGATGTGCTGGCAAAGAGATCAGATGCAAGCAAGCAAAATGCTCTCATGATGTTACATCACAGAGTATCTCTAGGGCAGGGCTAAGAACTGAGCCTGTTAGCTATTCCTGTGCAAGAAGCTCTCTGGAGATTTCTTGCCAGAAGGGCATAAACACTGCCTGTTCTTGAAGGCCAGACTCCCACCACTGTGGCTCTGCTTTGCAAGATCTGAAGTTTCTTGAGCTGTGAAAGAAGTCAGAAGAAATGTTAACCGTGCTTTGGTTTCCGCTGCTCATCTATCATGGAATAGAGATGAGGAGAAAATTGTCTCTCCTTTAGCATTTTGCTTGGATACCAGGGTTTCCAATTAGGATGGCTGAGAATGGTCGCACGTGGTCACCCTACTTTGCACAGTGCTTAAACTGGAATTTGCAACTGCAAGATGCATTCGTGGCTGCTCATATGGACAGTTTAAAAGGGAACTAGACAGATTCATGGGGCATAAGATTAGCAATGGCTACTTGTTAGAATGACTGTATATTACCTCCAGTATATGAGAAAGTGCTTAAATACTCTGCTTCCCTGTAGAATACAGGGAACCAGATGGTACCAGATCCTATCTGATCTCAGAAGCTAAGCAGGGCCAGGCCTGGTTAATACTTGGACAGAAGATCTCCATGGAATAGCAGGCACTGTAGATGGTATTCAGAGGAAGGCAATGGCAAGCTGCCTCTGAGTATTCCTTGCCCAAGCAAGCCTTATGAAATTCATGGGGTTGCCATAAGGCAACAGGTAATTTGAAGGCAAAATTACATTACGTACTGTCTGCAGCATTATGATGACTACTGTTAGATACTGTTTAAAGTTTAAATACATTATATTACTATAGGGGGAAATATGTCTTTGTATACCTTTTGCTGGGAAATGACAGCAGGGTAGGAGTCTTGTACTCTTGTCCTGCCTGTGTTCTTCCCATTTGGGCATCTGACTGGCCGTAGTATAAAGAGCATGCAGGACTGGACAGGCCTTTGGTCTGATCCAGCAACATGGCTTTTTGTGGCATATTTAGCACTTCCTCTTCTACCCATTCTTAGCAGATGAGTTCAAGAAATTACATGATATACTTGTAGAAGGATCCTGAGGACTGCAAATGAAATGCAATATCTCTTCCTGGGTTGTTGATCTAGACCACTATGGGGTGAAAGATGGTGATTGTTGAAAGCTGAAAAAGTCTATCCAGTCCTCAAAATGAACACTGCATAGGATGTGGCCTGTGCTGGAGACTCACCTCATGCACAACTTAACTTCTTGTTTTATTTGTATTCCATGTATTCTACAGGGAAGCTCTATTCATGAGAGTGCACCAGTTGGAGGGGGGTATTTCAAAGCAAAGCATAACTGCAGAAGGGCAACAATGCCTCTTGCATAAGACCTCTTATGTTTGCAACATTCCTCTTTGTGAATTGGCATCAACTCATGGAAACATTTCCTTTCCTTGAAGGGTCAGAGATGACAGGGCCCATGGCATGCATTATGCATAAGGAAAGCAGCTAATGCTCTGATTCCCTCCCCACTCCATTGACAAGAGCTTTCTTGGCTTGCCTGCTCAAGACCTTTCCATCTAGGATGTTCATTCTTCCAGGACACTGGTGGTTCTCGGATTACTTATTGCTCTCTTCTTGAGAGGGACCCATGACGCTTGTTAGAGTTTCAAGTCTCCCTTGCAATAAGTGCAATGTGTTCCCATTAGGACACCAGGCTAAAAAGCTTAGTTAGGGGTTTCTCCAATGAACAGGGAATCTTACTATAAGATAACTACATATCCAACAAAAGCCTTTTTTATTTGTTGGTTTATTTGAATAGTTACTTATTTCAGCCAGGTGATAAGAATTATTTACAATATTGAAAATGCCCTTAATTAAGTAATGAGTTAAGATGCGCTTTAAGCAACAGTTCTGCCACAGCAGAATCTAAATTGAGGCATGTGTAACTTATGGGCCTCCAAATGTTGTTGGAGCACATCTCCGAGCAACCCTAGCCAACATATCCAGTGAGTGATATGATGACAGTTGCAATCCAAAACATCTGGGGGGCTACAGGTTGTGTGCTCCAATCTAGTAGAGCAGATTTAGAAGGTTAAAAGTTAAAAGGCTAAAATGGTCTTCTGCTGGTGCCAGAAGGGCATCAGGATGGCCACTAGGTAAGCATCTCTAGGTAAAATATTCCAGACCTGCGGCACCAGGGCACCCCCTTTCCCAGTAGCCAGCCTTCTCCAGTTTGTGTTGGGTGACAAGTACCATCATCCAAAGTAAAAACAGGCTGTGCTAAGGAGAAGTGATGGGGGTTATAGTCCAACACACTTGGAGGGTGCTGGGTGGAGGAAGGCTGCTCCTAGGTCTAGTTCTAGAAGAGGGATGGGAATTGTGTGGCCCTCCTGAGGTTGTTGGAATGCAGCTCCTTGCATTCCTCATCATTGGTGATACTGCCTGGGGATGTGCAGAGTTGCAGTCGAACAACATCAGGAGGGCCATGGCCGCCTACCCCTTTTCTAGAAGAGAAACTTGGTCCAAAAGGCCATGAGATGCAAGAGATGCATCCTCTGACATTTCTTTGCGAAGTTCAAAGGCACACAAGATAAACACAGTGACCATTCACAACAGCAGGCACGCTTACTCTGCTTATCTTGTTGTATACATTTGAACTTAACATAGAAATGTTACAAACTGTACTTAGCCTCACTGTTTACAGTTTTCGTCCATACCCACACAGTAAGACTTCAGGATGTCTGTCACAATGAGACTCTTGTTAGTAAGCTGGCCAAGAAGCTTTAAAAGTGTGCTGCTGCTCTCTAGTGGCTGTTGTGTCATTACTGAAGTGTTTGTCTTCACAGGCATTTTCCAAAACAATCCATGTAGCTCAAGGTAATGATACTTTTGGCTGTAGAGTGAAAAAGCCCTTTGAGTGTACTTCACTGTTGCTTAAGCTTATGACTCAGGACTTTTCCATGCAAAGAGCAGACCAGGAGGTACATGTTGTTGTTTTTACCTCATTCAGGCTTCCTGTTTGATGTATCCACCTAATATTGTACCCATTTTCCACTTCTGGATTTCAGCCACTTTCTTTCAGAATGGAACTATGTGAAAGGCTTTATTTTGAAAATTGTCAGCAACTAAGGGCAGTGGGGAATGGATATGGCTCTAAGGTTTGTGGGGAAAGGGGCTTTGTGCCCCACCCTTCAGTGCCACAAGTTATCTACTCCTGCTTTGTGAGAAATGTCCTCTTGTGCAGATAAGCTATAATACAAAACAGGGTTGTGGTAAGCCAAGAAATAGGTAAGACATCATTAGAGAAGATGGCACTGCTCAGTAGTTTGGGAAGTGATAGGAAAAGAAGACCACGTTACAGATGGATAGACTCAGTTAAAGAAGCCATGGCCCTAAACCTGCAGGACTTGAGCAGGACTGTTGACGGCAGGGTGTCTTGGAAGTCTCTTTCTCATAGGGTTAAAGCTGTCTTGAAGGAAAATAACAACAAAGCCAGCAATGAGCAGACCTGAGGCCTATGAGATCTATATTGTGAGAGCCATTGATACCCTTTTTCAAAAGTGTGAATGTTGGTTTTTTTGGATGTCCTCCAGGTCATATTGGCAACTGTTTTGTGAATTCAGGGCCACCACTACCATTAAGCAGAATAAGATGATTATAGAGTCATAGAATTGTAAAGGATTGCAAGGGCAATATTGTCCAACTACTTGCCTGTCTCAGGAAGCAAATATGAGGGCTGGTGCCAACTCCCTGGCTTTTCCACAACTGCCCCTAGCAGGACCCTATTGATAGAGCTGTGTGTTACATAATCTGTCCTGGGCCCCCTAAATTAGACTTTAGCCTTGAGTGCAGTGGAAAACATGGTTGTGTCATCAATATTAAGATCATTAAACTGTCAGTCATGTCAGCTTCTGTACAATGGAATCAGAGGCAGGTATCACCTTCTTCTTTGCCGTAGCCAGCAGAGTGTCTTGGACTGGCCCCACCTGATAGTCTAAGTAGTATAACAAGGTAGGGAAACAAAACCAGTGTTAAGCCTTTCTTAACATAGTTCTTATCTGCGTTACATAGGATTATGTTTCCCGTTCTGTCTCTTCTTTTGGTTTCTGTAGCCTTACTGATAATCATAGGTCTAGAAATTTGTGGTTGAGACTCTAAAGATGGCACTTCCCTGTCTAGACCTTCATCTGGTCTGTCTTTGTTATTGGAAAGTGCAAAAGGAAACCTGTTTGGAATTGCCCAGGTGGATTGCTGAATGAAATAAAATATCGTTTCCTATACTTTTGGATGTGACATTAAGGCCAGAATCAATGTACGGACAGCTCAAACTGTTCAAACCCTTATTCTGATGTCTCTCTGCAAATCAAATTCTTGTGCTCAGCCCTGAGCAGGAACATAGTGGGTGTTCTAAGCTTTGTACAAATGTTTCATGATTTGTTTGAACCTATGCCAATCAGCTCATAAACCAGGAGTTATGAAGGGCTGCCCAAACAGAATAGCAAACGTGTAGTTAGAAACCAGTTTCCAACTATGTTTGAATTAACTGCAGTTTGGTGTTGTATCTGAATTCTGTATATTGAGTTCTTCTGAAGCTTTAAAAGGCTGCTGCACCATGGAGACAGGAATTAATTTACAGTACCTAAAACAAAGGGCAATATAAATAGCAGATAAACAGGTCAGACAAACTGTTCTAAAGTTGCAAAGAAGATAATCTGTTCAGACAAACAGTCGTAAACCACACTTGGTTTGTTCTGTATTTGAAGCTCAAAACATAGCATAGCAGGTTCTCAAGTATGGACAGCATAAAATATGGTTGGTCAGGTTTGCTGTTATCAGTGGAGCTTCGGAGGAAACTGTGAGAGTTTGTGGCTTGAAGTCTATGTATCACCATCTACTTGCTATCCAGAAGACTTTATTACTTGATCAGTTAAGTGTCTCCTTTTGCCAATTGTGTTGGCAACTCCTTAAAAAGGAGGAAGAGAGGTAGAGGGGGGGGGAAGAATGTAGCAGCTCCTTTAAGACTAACTGGTTTTTATTTTAGCATGAGCTTTCATGGGTATAAGCCCACTTTTCAGATGCAGTACAGAGTATGTTGTGGTTTTAACCCTTCCTGTGCTAGTATTGACAGGTCACAGGGCTGTTAGATAGCCTAACCTAAATAGTTCCAGTTACAGAGTGGTTGAGACCACTTATGAGCTATCTCGTAAACCTCTAGAGCTAATCCAAGAGTCTTTCCATCATCTTTTTCCTGTGGGCATTCCCTTCTTCATGTGAATTCAAACACTCCCTGGTGATTTCCCCTCACACCTGAAAGAATGAGACCACTGGCCAGCTGGAATAAGCTTGGATAATTGAAGAAGGCACTTGGGACTCCCTTGGGTAAACTGGCTTTTGGATGATTGGGAAGAACCTCTGTTCTGAAATAAGCGTAGACTAGGGGTGCAGGAGAATAGGTTCAGGGATTTATATACTTGTCATCTTTGAGGTTCATTTTGATAGAGGCCTGAAAACAAATCCCCCTGCTACTGTCGCTGCTGCCATGGTTTTGCACCCTGCTTATATGTTTTGTGTGTTATTTAGAGAGCCCTTGCTTCACTTTAGAGAAACTAAATCTGACTGTATCAGCCCATTTCAGTTTGGGATTCATTCACATCTAATGCACACCCCTATTACCTACGCACTGCTTGGTGATAAGATTACTGACTGCATTCAGCTTGCAATGGTTTCAGATGTCTGCCACATTTTAAGGAATTTGGGGGGGCATCCTAGTCTAGATCCTGGAAAGACTAGGATGTCCCCCTAAATTCCTTAAAATGATTATCCTGCTACACGAGAGCCAGCGCGGTCAAGTCAGATATGGCGATGCTCTTTCAGAGCCCTTTCTAATAACCAGTGGAGTGAAGCAAGGTTGAGTTCTCGCTCCAACTTTATTTACAATCTTCTTCAGCATGATGCTCTAAAGGGCTACAGCAGAACTTGAAGAAGAAGACGGCATCTATATACGTTACCATACTGATGGTAGCTTGTTTAACTTAAGCCATCTGAGGGCTTGCACAAAGACTCTAAACTGTCTAGTCTATGAGCTGCTCTTTGCTGATGATGCTGCCCTTGTTGCCCACACAGAAGCAGCTCTGCAACGCCTAACATCCTGCTTCGTGGCTGGAATTCAACCTTAAGAAAATGGAAGTTCTTTACCAGCCTGCACCACAGGATGAACACCACCATCCCCACATTGCCGTCGGCAACTCTGTGCTTAAGTCCGTTCAGCAGTTTACCTACCTGGGAAGCATCATCTCCTCAGGTGCCAAGATTGACAAAGAGATCGATCACATATTAGCAAAGGCACATAACACATTTGGAAGACTTTACAAAAGAGTCTTGAGTAATAAACGCCTGAGGCAAAGCACAAAAATCAGTGTGTATAGAGCCATTGTACTGTCTATTCTCCTTTATGGGTCTGAAACATGGGTCACCTATCGCCACCACTTACGACTCCTCGAACACTTTCATCAGCGCTGTATACACACAATCCTAAATATACACTGGACTGATTATGTGATGAATGTAGCTGTCCTTGAGGAAGCAGGGATCACCAGCATTGAGGCCATGATATTGAGAACACAGCTGCGCTGGGCAGAGCATATTTTTAGGATGAAGAACCATCGCCTCCCCAAAATAGTACTCTACGGTGAACTCACCATGGTTCATCGTAAGAGGGGTGCTCTAAAAAAGTGATACAAGTACTCCCTGAAACAACATCTCAGGCTCGGCCAAATTGATCACCAACAATGGTCCGCCCTGGCCTCACATCGGGAGGCATGGAGATGCACTATCCACAATGCTGCAGCCTTATTTGAGAACTCACGCTGAACAAGTCTTGAAGAGAAACAACAATGCAGAAAGAATCACAACCCGGAAACATCACCCAAGGAGACCTTCTCCTGTGCTTTCTGCAACCGGACTTGTTTATCTCGGATTGGCCTTTTTGGTCATCAGCGCACTTGCAGAAAGCGCGGGATGAGTCCTTCCTGAATCTTCGAAGAAAAGCCAGAGGGGGGGGGGTTCTGATAGGAATCCCACTGTACTCTCATTTATGAATTACTTTCTCACCTTCACAGTTTCAAAAAGAAGGTTCAAACATATGTCAGTGTGTATCGAGCTTTTATACCAGGACCAAATAAAAAGAAGCTGGCTTTTGGCCTCTTCAGATATAGGTTGGGTCCAGAACATCTGGGCCATTAATTGAAGGGCTCCTTCTGTTGATGGAAGGGAATTGAGATGCAGTGGAGGAAGCAGGAGGAAGTGATCTCTGTTGAATTCCCCTCCTCTCTCCAGTCCCACCAATACCTCCTTATGCTGTTCTGGAGGGGCACCCCAGCCCTTCAGAGCAGGATGGAGGGTGTCTTCAGCAAGAAGAAGGAATCAGCAAAGTTCACCTCCCCACTTCCTCCACTGGGACTGTCCCAGAGATATATAGATACACCTCAACTCATGGGGGATCTGGATTCAAGCCATTGGCTATGATTTGTGTACAGTTGTGACTTGTGCCAAAAACACCCTAAAGAAAGTTTTTCACCCAGACAATCCATGCATGACACCTAGAAAATCTGGATTCTGCCATCTTCATATGTGTGTGCTGCTGAGGAAATCCACACCTCTAATTCCAAATAGTTCTGCAAGATTTGTCATGGGAGAGGGGCTGTGAGCTATGGGAAATACTAAAAAGGCATGCACCATCCCCTAGAGGAACCAACTCCTTATTTCTAAGGTTTCAGCAGACATTGTCCACATTGAAGCATATATTTGCCATGAGACTTGTGGTTTTTTTTAAATAAGGTTTTTATTAATAAAAATAAACATGAATAAGTGTCAGTTTGTTACAGAAATCTTATGATATCAACACTAACATAACCAAAAATAAAACACAACAAACAGTCAGAGAAGGGATGTGAAGCTGGAAGTATAACAAGACCACAGTACTTCAGTCCAGACATGCAATTTCATTGAGATGGGACAGAGAAAACATCAGTCCACATTCTACCGTGATGTGGTGGAGGTTGTGCTGCAGATCCAGCTTCGGAAAGATATGTAACTGTAGGGAACCATTGTTCGATGAAGGTGTTAGCAGCATCGCCAGTGGTTGACTTCCAAATATTGGCGGAGAGCTTCTCCATAAACCATATGTCCCAGAACTTATCCCACCAGGCACTCATATTGGGCATTTCATTTATCCAATTTTTAGCAATCGCTATTCGGGAGATGGCAAGTAAGAAGACAATAATTTTATGTTTTAAATTCTTATTAGAATCAGTGAACAGTGATAGCAAAAGTAGTTCTGGAGAGGGGTTTATGGCCTGGGTGGTGATTTTGCTAATAACATCGAGTGTTGAGGACCAAAACCTCCAAATGCTGGGGCATTCAAGCCACATATGTACAAACATACCCAGGTGGGTACAACCTCTCCAGCATACAGGGGAGGCAGTTTTGGTCATCCTGGTCAGTTTTATTGGCGTGAGATGCCATTTATAAAGTAGCTTCAAGGATGTTTCTTTTAAGGCAATAGAGCGGAGTTTAAAAATTGTTGATGCCCAAAGTTTTAGCCAATCCATCTCATGAACTGAGACATTTAATTCGCTTTCTCAAGTTGCTTTGTAATAAATATTGCTCCTGAAGGTGTCATCTATCAGCCACCTGTATATCTGGGCCGCCCTGCCTTTGGCTGGTGTGATGGGTGACCTGCAGATATGTTCATATATTGTGGGAGAACATAAAATGAAACCAGAGGTTACTAATCTGGTCAAAACATTCGGACCTGACAAATTTGAAACCAGTTAGGGACATACGGGGACAAATCCTGGAGAAGCTCATTTACTGTTTTGGGCTTAGACTGAAGGAAGAGATCTTGTAACGCATATAGACTCCATTCCTCCCATTCCAAAAATGGATTTATCTTATCTGGGTCATAAAAAAGGCAGTGTAGTACGAATGGTTGAATAGGTGAGGGGGGAGGCGCAAGAACATGCACCCACTTGCGCCAAATTAAAAGGCATGTGCGCAGAAATGGGTTGTCCAAATTGTTCAGCTGATGAGTGGTATTCTTAGAAAAGATGTACCTGAGGACTGATGGGTGTTGTAGATCTAATTCAAGCATAACCCACCACACTGTCAGATTTTTTTGAAGGAAAGGGATGGTTTGGGCTAGCTGAAAAGCTGCAAAGTAAAGCTCCAGGTTGGGAATGCCGAGACCTCCACATTTAGGGCTGGTGTATCTAACTAGCTGTGGGAATCGGGGCCTCTTACCATTGAATATATAATCATGAAGGAGTTTTTTCCAAACCTTAAAGAAGGAAGGTGGGGGAGAGAGAGGAATACTTTGAAATAGGAAAAGCAAACAGGGGAGGGCAAACATTTTGATCAGCGCTATTCTGCCTAAGAGAGATAATTGGAAGGTCTTCCAGATTTTTAATCGAGTCCTTAACCACCTTGTAAGGGGTTTGTAATTCCACAGAATTAATTGCTTAAAGTCCTTCACAATCAAAACCCCTAGATATCTGAATCCAGAGGGATACAGACTGAGCTGGGTTGTTTTTTGCCATTCAAGTTGAGAGGGAAACGGGACATTAAGGCAGAACAGCGCTGACTTGTTCAGGTTAAGCCTAAAACCCGCGTAGCTGTCAAAATCTTTCAGGATCAGCTGTAGTGCTGGAAAAGACCTGTTAATGTCCCATAGATACAGCAGAACATCCTCTGCATATAGGGAAAGTTTTTGTTCTTTCCCATAGATCAAGGGGCCCTTAAAGTCCAGATTATGTCTGACCATTTCTGCAAAAGGCTCAATAGCCAACGCAAATAAAATGGGGGATAGAGGGCAACCTTGCTTAGTCCCCCACGTAAGGAGATAGGCTGAGAGTCCATTCTGTTGACATGGATTACAGCACTAGATCCATGTGCCCTGTAAATAACCAATAAACTTGTGGCCAAAGCCCATTTCAGTTAAAATGTCAAACAAAAAAACCCAGTCTAATCGGCCAAAGGCTTTCAGAGCATCTAAAGAGACTAAGAAGGTCGGGTGAAGGGAGAGGTTGGCATGGTGTATGATATTCAGAGTTCTTCTAACCGTGTCAGTCATCTTACAGCCGGCGATAAATCCCACCTGGTCCGAGTGTATGTATGAGGACACAAATGAGTTGATCCTATTTACCATGAGAGTGGACATAATCTTAAAATCTTGATTTATCAATGATATCGGCCTAAATGCCGACGTATTGGGATTAATATGTGTAGTTTTGGGAATAGGAATAATTCGGGATTGCTTCCATGAATCTGGGGGAAGGGAGATTATTCAAGACTTCATTGTACAGGGCTATTATGTGGGGCGTCAGGTCCTCTTTAAAGAGCTTGTAAAATTTGGAGTTAAATCCATCTGGGCCTGGAACCTTCTCCGGGCACAATTTATGAAGGACCTGATGAATTTCCTCTGATGTAATCGGACTATTAAGAATTGCTGCATGTTCGGGGGTTAATTTTTTCAGAGGCAGGGATTTTATGAATGTGGATCTGTCAGGGTTGGGCTGCTCTGCAGAGTACAAATCAGCATAAAAGGATTCAAATTCTCCGAGGATATTTTTTAAAACAGATGTTATCATGCCATTTTTGGTGGTGATGCTAGAAATTAATTTTTTTCTCTGATTTTTTTTTTTTACTAGACTAGCTAACAATTTAGAATTCCTGTTATTATGCTCGTAATAGTATGCTTTAGTGAAATGAGGGGCTGTTTGAATTTGGTGAAGATCCGGTTCCTGAAGCTCGGACCTCTTCTTATTAAGTAGGAACAGCTCCGTATCTTTTTGTGTCTTTGGAAGTGTTTTGGAGAGTTCAGCAATCTCTAGCAGTAAGGAAGTTCGTTTAGTGGATCTAAGTTTTTTCTGCTTCGCTCCCTCCTGTATAAAGAGGCCGTGAAGCACCGCTTCATCATGTCCCCAAGCAAAGCCTCAGAGGTAATTTGTGATCTATTTTCTACATAGAACAATTTTAAGGACTTTTGAATGCTGGATTTAAATTGGTCATCTAATAGCAGTCTAGGATTAAACCTCCAAATCTTGGTGGGTTGAGCATCTGGATCTAGTGTCCACGTCAGGAGAAGGGGGGCATAGTCAGAATGGAGGATATTTTCAATAGACACATCTGTGATCTGGGAAAGGACTGACTTGTTAACAAAAAAATGATCAATTCTGGAGTAAGACCTGTGGACCGGGGAGAAAAAACTATACAGCCTCTCTGTTGGATTAAGTGTCTGCCTAGGGTCAGTCAATCCTAGGAGTGCCAAAGGCGCTTCAGGAATTAGAGGCGGTGAAGAAGTGTTTTTGTTGATCCTCAGGGACCTATCCAAAATAGGATCTAGAATCGCCTCCTGCGATTATAGTGCCTTTCGCAAAGACAGCTAGCTTATGGAAGAAACATTCTAGGAAATCTTTGAGGTGAGCATTTGGCGTGTAGTAGGTAGCCAAAGTGACCAGATGATTACAAAGTAAACCCTGTATCATTATATATCTACCTTTCTTGTCCCTTTTTAAATCATAAAGTTGAAAAGGCATACCCTTGTCCAGTATTATAGCCACTCCTTGTGACTTGCCTGAGCCACCAGAAACAAATTGGGTTCCAAAATTTGGAAGTGGGAGACACTGGCTTATCAGATCTATTATGTGTTTCTTGGAGAAACAAAACATTGGGTTTGTGAGGACGAATTTCTTTTTAAAAAAATTGGCATTTGATTTGCGAACCGAGTCCTTTGACATTGAATGATAGGATTCGGACATCACTCATGGCAAGTCACAAGAGGGGGCGCTGACTGGATTGACTCCAACGACAATGGTCCAGAAAGCCTTCTCCTCAAAGGATACCAAATGCAGACACTGAATTGCCCAAAATACAGAAGTACATCTAAATAAAGCATGTCATCTCCCTTCTCGTAATACAATAAAAAAAGTAAATAAAAATCAACATCAACAATACATAACAAGATACCCAGAAGGAGGGAGGCCATCTGAACAATTGCCTCCCAATCGGATTTCAATGTCATTCCGATCACCTTCATACCTTTCGGGTGAGGGGGGAATAGTATATATCCAGGCTGCAGCATCCATCCTTGCAAAAAAGCAGATGAAATATAATGTAAAACAGAGTAAATGGAGGTATGAACTGGTCAGAGTGCATCAAGAAGAGTGACAGTAATAAAAAGGATTTGAGTGAAGTTCACTGTGGCCATGGCAACTGTCCTCTTTAACTGGGAGCTGGCAGAAATCCTACATGTGCTGCTGGCAGGTGATGGTTGACAGTTGGTGGGATTTGCAACACTGTAGCTGGTGCAGAAGCAGAGAAGAATAATGTTCATCCGAATAACCATGAAGAACCATAATAGGGGAGTCCTTGTTATCTAAGAGAGGGCAAGAAGATGGTGACAATATGGCTTCCACTCTTCTGCAGTGGGGACTAAGCTATCAGGTAGCAATCGCGAAAAAGACATTTTCAGGAAGTATTCGGCTCCTTCCGAGTGACTCGTTTCTCTCTCTTCTTCTGGACCATCATCCAGCCAGAAGAATTTTGCCCTGGCAATGGCTGTTGTTCGCTTCTGATTTCCAGTTCCAGGAATCTAGGAACTTGGACATCTAGGGCAGTCAGCACGTCCAGGAGTTGGAGTTTAGTATTCGCGGACATGACAGTATTGCCCTTTGTGATTATAATGCGGAACGGGAATCCCCAGTGGTATCGAATACCTGCTTCTGTCAAAAGCAAGGTGAATGATTTAAAAGCTTTTCTTTTTCGCAAAGTCTCCGGTGAGACATCTTGGAAAATTGATACCGGAGTGCCATTAAAGGTAAGTGAAGTCAGCTTGTTTAATTTGGAAGCCACTTGCATCTTCTTAGCAAAGGAGGAAAACCTCAAGAGGATGTCCCGGGGTAGACATCGGGCCAGCTGAGGGGGGATCAACAACCTGTGCGCCTTTTCTATGTCAGCATCTTTCAGCTCGAACTCTGGGCAGATATCGTTAAACCAGCTGATTAAAAAGCTTTTTAGGTTGGATTTTTCCACCCCTTCTTCTAGCCCGCGAAGACAAATATTTAGACGTCTATTCCTGTTTTCCAGATCATAAATTTTATCTAATAGGTACTGGTTGGACTCCTCTAGTCTCTGAATACGTGGTTCTTGGGCCAATGTCACTTGTAGAGCCTCAGAAGCTGTAGTTTTTATGGCCGTGACTATCTGTCAGACTGGACAACTTCGCGGTTACTGGCTCAAGCGCTTGGGCTAGTTCACGATGCAGATTTAGCACAAACAATTCCCTTTGCTTCTGCAGCTGGGAGGAGAGATCCTGGTCCATTCCCATCTGCAAGTCAGGTTTGGGTCCTTTCCCAGCCTTGTTCGGCCCAGGGGCCATGCTGTCTCTGGGTTCTTCAGGAGCAGTCCGCTGAAGAGCCCTTCGTTCTTTAGCTGCTGGGTAGAAGTCGTCAATTGTTTGTTCTGCCGGTCACTTGCTACCTTGCATTAATGAAGGTGACCTAATTAAATCATTGTGATAGTAATATACTCCAGTTTGAGCAGAGTTTTGCAAGGTTTAGGAGGAGCTCAACAACTGTGTGTCTGCCATAGTCGGTTGCTAGCCCCGCTCCCCCTGTGGTTTTTGTTTTTATTCATTTTAAAAAATGAATAACACTGTCCTATATAGGCAACTTGGAGGCACACACACACACCACATTCAATTCTCCATGCAGAACTGCCAGATACATTCAGCCATGACCATGGCTTTGTGGTATTGTTTTAAAGTCTCAGCTGATGGGGCAAGCACCACATTCCCAAATGGCAAAAACTGTTTCCTCAAAATGGAGACTTTGTGTCAAATGCCTTGATCTTACATGTTGTTGTGGAAACCGTGTGGCATGGCTGCTGGATAGATCCCTGTATCAAACACAGTTGTCAGGCATATTCTTTGGGTTTGGTTTTATTATTGGAGGCCACCTCAAAGGCCCAGTCAAGCTACAAGTGAATTAGGCAACAAAGAATATTGAACTAGAGATGAGTTGGAACCCCCACTCCCAGCCAACTCATGTATTTCTTTCAGTCCTTGGTGTAGAACGGGTTTTCCTTGGTTTTCTTCTGGGCTGTGAGGCTGTGTTCTGGAAGTCCTTATTTCTGATGTTTTGCCTGCATCTGTGGCTGGCATCTTCAGAGAATGATTGGGTAGGACTGTGTCTGGGGTTTATATACTGTGAACCCCTGTTGGGGAGGATATGTAAATTTGTGTATTTGAATGGCTAGTTTCTGGGTGGAGATATGCAAGGAGGATTAGTGTCTATTTGGCTAATGGTTGGTTAATGGTCCATTATCTGCTGGAAATCTCCCTGTGCCTGGGTGGAGTTCATTTGCAAGTGTTGAGTTCTGATTTTGGTGTTTTTCAGCCAGATTTTGTTTACTTTTAGGGTTTCTTCTTTCCTGTTGACGTTGTCCAGGTGTTTGTGGATTTCAATAGCTTCTCTGTGCATTCTGACATGACAGTTGTTGGCCTGGTCCAGAACTTCTGTGTTTTTAAATAACATTTTGTGTCCAGGTTGGTTTATAACATGTTCTGCTACTGCTGATTTTTCTGGCTGGCCCACTGCAGACATCTATGTACATTTTTTATCCTCACAAAAACCCTTGAGGTAGGTTAGGATGAGAGATTACCAAACAAGCTTCATAGATGAGTTGTGTTTTCTCCAATTGCGGTGGGCTGTTTTGTTAGTTTTATTCTAATACTGTAATAGTGTTTCAGGTCTTGCCTGTCCAGCTGCTGGGAAGGTGCAGATTTCCCATCTCTTTGTATTAGGAGTCTAAGCATCTCAGATGTTGCAGAAATTCAGCCTCTCACTTGTTTTGCTTAGCTCCCCATCTTGCCTGATTTCCCATCAGGTGACTGTCATTAAGTGCCTGTTAGTCTCACCCAGAAAACTGGGAAGGAGGCTCATCTGCAAACCATTTGCACTATGCAGTTACAATGCTATTATTCAAGTTTAACTGCCATGGTTCTGTCCTGTGGAATTCTGGGAATTTCATTTTAGGGAAGGGCTTTTAGAATCCTCAGCCAGGGAGTCCCTCTTACCAAATTACAAACCCCAGGAAGTTTCCATCGGATGGAACCATGGCAGTTAAAGAGGAATAATGGTGCTATAACTGTGGCGTGTGGGTAGGCTCCTGTTTATGCATGCTACTGGCTTTTTGCTGCAAAAGATTCTTTTTGGGCTTTCCCCAGACTCTAAGATTCCTTTGTAAGTGTTGAGTTTTGATTCTATTGTTTTTCAAAACTGGAAGCCAGGTTTTGTTTACTTTTAGGGTTTCTTCTTTCCTGTTGAAGTTGTCCAGGTGTTTGTGGATTTCAGTAACTTCTCTGTGCATTCTGACATGATAGTTATTGGCCTGGTCCAGGATTTCTGTGTTTTTAGATAGCATTTTGTGTCCAGGTTGGTTTATAACATGTTCTGCTACTGCTGATTTTTCTGGCTGGCCCAGTCTGTAGTGTCTCTCATGTTCCTTGATTTGTGTTTGTACACTGCGTTTAGGGGTCCCTATGTAAACTTGTCCACGGCTGCATGGTATGTGGTAAACTGCAGCTGTGAGAGGATCTCTTTTGTCCTTCGCTGAGCGTAGCATTTCTTGGATTTTCTTGGTTGGTCTGTAGATCGTTTAGAGGTTGTGTTTCCTCTTCAGTTTCCCTATTCTGTCTGTGACTCCTTTGATGTATGGTAAAAATACCTTCCCTTTGGGTGGTTGTTTTTCTTCTTCATTCCTGTGGTTTTTTCTGGGTCTCCACGGGTTTCTCTGTCCCTTCTTAGAACAGCTTTATTCTTGCTCATTGGCTGTCCTGTACACAACTTAACTTAGAGTGTGAGACCAATAAGTGAAGTGGGCATTGCAGCATGTCCTGTGGTACCATAAAGATTAAAAATATGTTATAGGATGAGCTTTCACAAACAGCAGCCCACTTCTGATGGAATGGACTATAGTTACAAATACTTCTGTTACAATAAATGTCTGTGAGCCTTTGAGAAGCTATTCCTCCTGTTTTGGGTGCATCACAGTAGACTGGCTGCCCCTTTGGAAATTTGACGAAGTACAGTACACGTCCCTGACAGGATGCTAATTCATGTTAAATCATCTGTTTAATTTGGAGGGTTTGCACTCGGAGCTCTGCAAGACTGTAATGATAGCTTCTTTCCTCATCTTAGGTTGACTGAGTCATCCTATCCAAGATGGCTGACAGTGACAAGAATGGAAGCAGCCGCTCTAGCACCAGCAGCAGCCGTCTACAGAGCAAGAAGCCCCCCAATCTCTCCATTACGATTCCACCAGTGGAGGCAGAGGACGAAAGTAGCCACACAGTGGTATGGATAAGTAGTTTTTCCACAAGTGCTGATGATCTTTTGCATATCTGTGGTTACTTGCTGTGTGGTAGAGCATCTGTTGGTTGCTGTTAAGTAACATAAGTTAAGTATCTGCCTGAGTCTTTGTTGTTTTTGTATGCCTTCAAGTCATTGACAATTTATAGTTAAGTCTGAGCTTTTCTCTGTGCATTATTATCTCTAACATATAGTGACCTTTCACACTACACAATTACAGCAGCCATCCACACCGACCTCCATAGCTTGCGTACATGCACCCATAGAAATATACTCCTCTCCTGACAGCCTGCCAAGTCTTCCTAGCCAGGGACTGGAGAAAATTCTTCTGGTTTGCTCTCCCCTGATTGAGGAACACAATCTCTCCTTGAGTGACGATGTTTGATAACAAGAGCAGACCTGAGGATAACTCAGTTCATGGTCCCATTGTTACCCTAAGTGGTAGGGGTAGACCCTAAGGTTAGAGTCCCACTCATGATACCAAATCTAGTTGGGGAATTATTAGCGCAAATGAGAGACCAGCAAGAGGAGGGTAAGTTCAGGGATCTTTTCACCCATTTATACCAGTACTAACTGTAGACAAGGCTCCAGTTGAAGTAAAACAGTGCATTTTATTGGAATAATACAGAAGGTAAACTAGCATACACAACACACATTCTTATGAACCATACAGGGCTATAGCAGAGTAAGGCAGAAAGGTTGGACAGCAAGAGGGAGAGGTCTGGGAAGATAGGGTGGTAGTTACCAGTCTCAAAGAGCAGCGAAGATACTCTGACAGGCATTGAGGGTGGCACAAGAGGTTCTGATCCAGGGCATGCCAAGAAAGAGAGTGGCTGGGTCTGTTCACTGTGACATACCTCAGCTGTGACACACCTAGCTATTGTTAGGACTCTAATATTTATATTCTGTTCCGTGCCTTGGAGGAGTGAGTTTAGCAATAACAAAGCTTGGATGGCTTTCCCACAGAATAGACAAAGGTAACCAAAACTCAACTGATTGCTTTAATTGCATTGAGAGAAAATGTTGATGATTTTGTGACAACCTTGTAAGGTTGGACAGGAGTGGGTGTGAGGGAAGATTTCCTTTGGGTGTGGAATGAGCAATGGTCATTTAATTACTTGATTGAATTGCTGCTTGAAATGCCCAAAGCTGGAAGAAATAATTAGCACATACCCCTTTAATGACTGAGTTGTTAGCATAAACCCATTATGGGGGCTTTTTGTTTAATCCCTATTGGGGCTTTCCCACCATTATATTTCTAGACATGTCTCAGGTAATCATGACCTCCAACAGACCTCCAGTCTGCCTAAATGAATATGACCCCCCCCAAAAAATCCAGTATTTCCAGTTATGGAATCTTGTGTGGAGGGGGTAATAGGGCATGCTAACACCATGATGCTCTGAATCATACCTTCTTCCTTATCTTTCATGCTAAGTCCCTCAGTCTTTCTTCCAGCTTCTGAAGAAAAATCCACTTTTACAAAAGAGTGTAAGCCTTCAAGAGTCCAGAATGAAAAGGCAAGATAGCAACTTTGAAAGACATCCTGGGTTGCACCGGCAAACTTCACTATCCCAAAGTATTCGCAAGTAAGTAGGTCTTAAGTTGTTTGTGTGAATGTTAATACTTTTTGAAGATGCTAAAAGAACTTGCTGTTGAGTGTTTCTAGAACTTAGTGCTAAGGTGAATAAGAATTTATTTGTACAAACTCTTGTCCCCTTTTCAGTGGATAGACTCCAGTGTTTTTCGTAATTATTTTGGCAACAGAATGGTGGAAGACCCACTTTAGCTTTTCAGCTTGACTGGCTCAGCAGATTTGGGATTGCTTCACACAGGAAGAATGGAAACAGTGGAGGCTATTTGTCATTGTGGGTTGTGAATCTGCTCTGTGGTTCAGTCAGAACTTTAAAGGACCAATGCAGGGATTCTGAACCCATTTTCAAGGTAGGGTTCAACGACACTTGGATAGCTCCTTTGAAGTGTAGACTAAAACCCTGAGCAGATTTACCATCCCACAGACCTCAGAGCTGCCAACTTCCACTGAGTGGAAGCAGATCTGCTTGAAGTGTATGTTATGTGTGTGATATTACTTTATAGAAATGGAAGAAGACCACATGTCATTTTCTTCCCTTTTCCTTGTGTATTAATCATACATGCATGTCTTGGAACTGAGGCCAAGTATAGCTCCCTGTGGAGTATGTTTCTGTGACCTGGACGATAGTGAGAAAGGCACATTGCTGAGGCACACTGTGCACTGAACATGTGCACACTGAAAGCTTTTGTGGGGGACAGGAGTGTTACCCCTACACAAAGTCTGTTTGGCTATTAGTTTTGTAATATTCTGTTTGTATTATGCTCGTCAACAGTCCTAGAGTGGGTAACAACCATACTAAAACAGCCATAAAATAAGGAAATATAATTAATAAGCATAAAACCAAAACAGTAAACAGTAAAACTCTCTGCTCTCCTTATGCCAGCAGGCAAAGGGCTTTTTATTTAGACAGGTGTGGGTTTTGAAGTTAATGGGGGTGCTGTAATTTTATTCTCATTTGTTATTTCTTGAATGTTTTAAAACTGTTTTAAATTAGTGTTTTTAATTAAAATAGCTCAATGGCTCTTAACCTTTTCTTTACCAGGGACCCCCTTTAAAATATTTTTTGTTGCCATGGACCCACAAGACTTAACTCAAGATTTAAAACCATCATCATCATCATCTTATAAATAATAATAATAATAATAATAATACAATTACACCATCCAGTAAACCTTCTCTCAGAGGCAGAGGAGGGGGAAAGAACACTTTTCTCCTGCTTTATCTTGCAAATCTGTAGCTGGAATGGATTGAATGGCAATGCGCAGGCCAAGCCAGCCAGCCTTTGCCTTGGCTCCTGTCACGTGGCCACTCCACTGCAGATAGGAGGTATGCCAAGCAGCCTTCAAGCCTTCGCAGATCAGCTGGGAGGATATTGCAGACCCCTAGGGTCCCCAGACCACAGGTTAAGAACCACTAGAATAGCTTATTTAATTTTTTTAAGTCTTCTTATAATCGTTGTTTTTAGCTATATTTTGCTTTAGTCTGTGTTGTGAGCCACAGTGGGTCTCATGTTGAGAGAACAGCTGATACAAAATAAATCGTGAGAACATGCACACCCAGGCTGCCCGCATGTAGAAATACACCCCCTGGCACTGCTCAGTCATTCTGGGAAGCAAGGCTATAGAGGTTTTGTGGAGAAGAGGCCTTGGTAGACCAGGGGCAGGTCTGTGCCCCCCTGTCAGCAGCACTCAGAGTTCCTTCCTGGGCTAGAGAATTCACGTGGGGTTTGTTTTGTCTTCTCTTTCCCCAAACCCAGAGGGGCAGCTCAGTGGTTTGGAGTTAGCAGTGACTGGGATGGAAAAAGACAGCACTGGCAGCGGAAGAGCTTGCAACATTGCAGCCTGCGGTATGGAAAACTCAAAGCAGCCTACCGGGAAATGGAGCTGCCCAGCCAGGAAGTCCCATCCTTTCAAGGCACAGAGTCTCCAAAGCCCCAGAAAATGCCCAAGGTAGGCTGCCCTATGTTGTTCTGTCACTTCCAGTTCCTGTCTGGGCGTATTTGGGGCAGTTTTTTAGTTGCTTGAGGGGTTGTAAGGGCAAGAAAGAAGGAGACAAGCCAGCAGGTGATTTTGATGTGTTTTGGACAATTTTCAGGCAAAGAATTGTCGGTGGGGGGGACATCATATTTTGGGAGGATGAGTGTCCATGGAGCTATGGTGGGCCACAGTATGTGAACAAGGACCACATGCAGCCCGTGGGCCACATTTTACCCATCCATGGACAGCACAGGGTATAGAAAAGACTTCCACCTCAAAGGCCAGAAGGCTTCTATCAGATCAGAGGTGATTGTACTGAAGGATCAACAGATTGACCATCTATATTGGATATATATGTGATAGGCAGTTCTAGGGCTGATTAGTCTGCCTAACCTATCTTACAAGGCTGCTGTGTGGTTGAAATGCGATGCTTAAATTCCATGGGGAGATGAGGAATCAGGATAGAAGCAAAACTTATCATAGCCTTAATAATCATTGGTGCTCCATGACTTTGGTCTTTCAGATTGTGGACCCTTTGGCCCGAGGCCGGCCCTTCCGGCACCCAGATGAAGTGGACCGTCCCCGCACTCCTCATCCTGTCCTGCCCCCTCTGACTCCTGGTGTCATCTCCTTGACATCCTTGGGTAGTGTTCGATCCGGCTACACCCGTCTTCCTCGCAGGAAAAGGGAATCAGTTGCCCATATGAGCTTCAAGGCAGCTGCAGCTATTATCAGAGTGAGTTTTTAGTTTTAATTTGTTTTTGTACAGTAACTTAAGCTTTTCTCTTCAGCTCTGCCATTTTCACTTTGCTGTGCTACTTTGGAATATCCTGTTGTGCACACACTGCTTCTTTAGCCTTCTACTCATCAACAGGGAAACCAGAAGTCTGAAAGCAGCTAGAATATAAAATTGCAGCCTGAGTGAAAAAAATGGAACACAGATAGAATCATCTTTCCTGTTGCTACTAGACAGGCTTGTTTCTTTGTGATGTTATGGCTGCCTAGCTCTTTACTGAGTGAAAATTATTTTTTTTTTGTTTTATTGTGAATTAAAACTATAAAAATATGTAACTGCAGAACCTGGTACATGTATTTTTGCGAGTGTGATAAAACCATTACTGTATCTGTGAACAGAAAAGAAAACAGGTTTTGTAAAACTGAAGGAAGCATTTGAAGCAAAATTCTAGTGTGTAGATGTTAACACTGATTCTTTTCACCACTGAAAATGCAGCTGCCAAAATGTACTTTTAAATTCACACAAATCTCTAATTTTTCTGAGTCCTGAGAACCAGTGGTTTTAGTGCCGTAATCATGTCTTCTTCTTAAGCAATATCTTTTGAGATCCTTAAGGTCTTTCACCATTGAAATATAGTAATGAAACATTAAGCTCAAATTTGATTTCGAACACTGGTGCTTTTCCTTATTCTGATCTTACATTGTTCTTGAAAGGTGGATCTTCCTGAGAAACATTGTTTGCAGTAAAAATTGCACTGTTTCTATTTCTTTTATCATTTAGAAACCATGACAAATGCAGAGCTGAGAGGTACCATCTCATGAGCTGCCAATCCAAAAGGCAGGAGTAGACCCACTAGGTGGCTCTGTTGCCTGCCACAGGGGAAGTGTGGCAAGGCTGGGAGGATTAAGAACAGTTAGCTTGGAAAGCGGTCAAAAGTTTTCTTGTGTCTCTGCAAAAATGCCCACCTGATATTCAGAACCAATATTTGTATAACTGGTTCATCCCCCCTCCCCCTGGCCACACTATTGCTCCTTTAGCAGCAGGAAGTGATGTCATGTCACTTATGACTTTATTCTTGGGTAATTTTCAGCTGATTTTTTCCCAGTGTTTTGGGGTTGTGGGGCAAAATCATTTTGGCAAAAATCTCCGGTATGTCCTCTAGAGGGTTTTCAAAGACAAAAACATTTTTTGAATTTTCTTTGTGAGGGTTGTGTTCCTCCAAGGTCTCCTGGAAGGCTGACATGGAGCCACCAACCTCCCACAGTTATCTTGCTGCAGTATCCTTGCAGTACAGCAAGGATAGGGAACCTTTGTTCTTCCAGAGTCTTCAATTTCCACCTCTCATAATGCCTTATCTTTACTGGTGGCAGTTGAAGCTTCTGGAAGCTAAAATGCCAGGCAACTGGAGGGTCAAGGTTTTCCCCGTTACTATAGTAAGGGACTGCATAACAACTAAACTTAATTGTGGGTTTGAAGAGCTCTTCAGAGTTTGATCTCTTCTGAATTGTTTTCTATCAAAGGGACGCTCAGTTCTGGAGCCCTCAGCACCAAAACGAAGGTTCAACAAACGGAGCTTTGTTTATCCCAGCTTCATGGATGACGATGTGGTGGATGGCATCGATACATTTGATTCCTCCTTCTTCAGTAAGGCAAGCATGGTTTCATAGCCTTCCTGCACCACTCCCTTGCAGTGTTCCCATAGCTTTGCTCCCATGCTGTTGGACAACCATCAGTCCATGCTCAGCCTATAATGAAAGACACAGCAGTATCTTCTCTGCAAGGCCCTCTGTAGGCTGTCAAAAGGTTTTAGTTTTCCTATTTCCTTATTTTCCTTCCATTCATTTCCTTCCAGTCTGAAACAATGGTCAACTATTAATGAATTGCTTCCCTCCTGAGGGGCTACACCTCCCTGGGATGCACCTCCTTCCCACTGCTGCCATGGCGGCAAATTTCATCATGTGCCAGCAGGACAAAATAACCCACCACTTGCCCAAAATTAACTTGGATGAGTATATGGTTTGTTTGCAAGGGCATTTGTGTGGAAACCTTCTGTAAGTGCTAATTACCTTGAAAACCAGGTGTACTCTCCCCATCTGCTTTTGTCTTAGAAATGGTTGCTTTTCTTCCACTGCTATGTGAACAATGTCGTGGGGGGCGATCTATGTGTGCCTTGTTTACAAGCTGACTAGGCCTTTCTGAGACCACAAATCACATTGTAAACAATGTCTTTGAGGCAAATGCTGGTTGTTTTTGCTGCTGCCAAATCTGAGCAGTATGGGGAAGGGGATGGCAAATTCAGTCCCCAACATCTCCAATGGAAATGGGATCAGGTAGCACAGGGGAATGGGAAAGAGGGGCTTGGGGTTTTGTTTTTTCATTTTTGCTGCCATCGGTGAAATTAAACTATAATGGGTAGAAACAGCAAGATCCACAATAGGGTACAAAAACAGAGGTTGGCCCATATGTGGCTTACCCAGCCTAACTGGCAAAGGCATGCTGCTCCGACCAAGTTATCCCAGTTCCTAATGGTGGCTTCCACTGGCCAGGGGCTTCAAACACTGCATGGACAGGTTAGGGAAGGAGCTGCTCTGTGGAAGCTCTCCTTGTGTAAAGGTACCCTCAGTGACTGACCACAGACAGTGGCCATGAATTAATCTGTCCTTCGTCCCAGTGTTTGTGTCTGGACTTTCTATCTCTGCAGCTTGAAACTCTTCCATTTAAAAAAAGGTATTGAGATCTTTGGTATTCCTTGCACAGTAAACATCACCCGTATTGCTTTGATTTTTGTACATCCCTTTTCTGTTCTGTAGCACAGAATCATTTCCTTTTGTTCATCCACCCACCCTTTACTGTCACTCCCCTAGACATCCCAGGTTATACTCCTTGTCTGTTTAGATCTGTGAAGCTAATTGAATCCAAAGGCAAAAGTTGTCATTTTTAAAAAGGCTAAAATGACCTCAGAACTCACTTTTTTGCTATACTGCTGACTGCTATCCTCTCACAGATGTATCTATATCTTGCCTGTTAAGCTAAACAACATTCAGTTCCACACAATAGATGTTGCTGCCTTATCCACCAAGCATAGTCATTGGCCATGACTACTGGTAGCCACAGTGCCTTGTGGCCACTGGTGGCTGGACAGGGCAGTGACATTAGCCATTTAACAAGACTTGTCCCTATAAGCTAGGCCATGCCAAACAGTATCTCTCTTTATTCCTCATAGGTTGATGCTCATGAGGAGATGTGTTCCATGCCAGATGATGTATTTGAATCTCCTCCCCTCTCTGCCACTTATTTCCGAGGACTTCCTCAGCCAGAAGATGGCAAGGCTCCTGAAGCTGAGCACCCGCTGCAGTGAGTCTTGGGCTCCAGATTAATACAGTGCCAAGATCTTCACAGGGATGTGCTTCTCAATGTCTGCTCAGTCTTCCACCATGTCTGAGCTGTCTCCACTGGCATTACATGGAAACAAAGCCCAGATCCCAACTACCCTTGCCATTTGATGCATCACAGGGATCTGCCAAAGAAACCAGCTATTTTATGGTGGTACCCACATTCATTTACTTATTAAAATAGTTATACTCCAACCTATATTAAGAGATCTCAGGGCAGCTTACAAATAGCATTAAAACTAGTTAAACAGGTTTAAAAAACACTGAGATAATTTAAATAAGCTGAAATCACATTAAAGAACATAACGAGTTAAAAACAGATTTTAAAATGTACAAATTTTAAAAACTATATATAAAACAGTCTTTGTGTTGAATTAATGACGGCCAAAGGCTTTGGTAAACAGCCAAGTTTCTGAAATGACATGAGTGAGGCGCCACTTGGACCTCCAAGTGGAGAGCATTCCACAGTTGGGGTGCCATGACTGAGAAGGCCCTCTCCCATGTCCTGGCACAGTGTATTGACATCATTGGAGAGACATGCAGGAGGCCCCTGCCCCCAGCAGATTTTAATCCTTGGGCAGGCACATTTAGGGATACTCTTACCTGAGTACCTACTTTGTAATTTCAGTAATAGACAAAGAATGTTATTTTTTTTAAAAAATCACAGAACTTCAAAATTTATTTCAGAGTGGGGCATTTTCTCCACTGGTGAATTTTATGTTACTCCTGGTTTTAGGCTATTTTTAGACACCTACAGTTGTCCCTCCACATTTGCAGCTTTAAGATTCACGGTTTTGGGAGCGCCCCCCCCAATCCAAAAAAACTGCAATGGGGTCCCTGCTCCTGGGGGGGCGGGAGGGGGTGGGAGGAAGCAGCGACGAGGCTTGGGTAGCCCCATCGCTGCTCCTGGGAGGGCAGGAGGGGGTGGGAGGAAGCAGCAACAAGGCTTGGGTAGCCCCGTTGCTGCTCCTGGGGGGCGGGAGAGGGTGGGAGGAAGCAGCAACGAGGCTTGGGTAGCCCCGTTGCTGCTCCGGGGGGGGCTGGAGGGGGTGGGAGGAAGCAGCGACGAGGCTTGGGTAGCCCCATCGCTGCTCCGGGGGGGGGGGAGAAGCAGCGGGGGTTGCAGGAGGGCAGTGGCATGACCTAGTATTTATTCACGTTTTTTTTCACATTTGTGGGAGTCTCACGCCCTTAACCCCCACGAATGTGGAGGGACAACTGTATATTGCCTTTATGAATACTGTTGCTTTTAGGCTATTCTTAGATGACTTTATTTTAGTTTTTAAAAACTTTGTATCTTATGTCATCTTGAGAAGTACTTTAAGAATGGAGTAGAAATATCTGTTACAAATATAAATAGTACTTTCCCTGCAAGACTCTGGACCTGGTGCAGACTTTAACAGCTGGAGCATGAAGACTTCATGGCTACAGAGCAGGGTCCTACATCGGGCCATCATGTTATTCTGTATATACTGCTGAGTGAATACAGATTAACCATGCTTTGAAGAAAGACTCGCCAAGCACGGGGGGAAGGTAGGACAGTACCTAAAAGAAACAGGGAGTTGAAGAGCTCTGAAGAAATCACAGCCTGCCAAGAGTTTTGGAGTCATTGTGCATTATGGAGAGAAAGTAACAAGCAGAATGAGTTGTGCAGCATTTGCACATTGGCTATTCCAGCATTCAAACAGATACTCCTGTCTGTCTTGTGTATTCTCACAGAAAGTAACAAATAAGCAGGCCCAAAGGACCTGGAGTGGTGGCGGGGGGATGGGGAACTATTGAAAGGAGGCAAATCAGAAATTCAACTTTTAATGCCTGAGCTTGTGGCATTTGGATTAAAATGCAGACTGATTGTGGGGAAAGCTAATGCTTATTTTTATGAGGCTGTAGGAGAAGAAGCCTTTGAATCATTGTTATCCAGAAGTAATTCCCTACACTACAACGAGCATCCAGGAGGAATTCCAGTATTGAGGGCCTGGGTCCAGGCTGCTCTTGGACTTTGAATCTAAGCGGTCTTTTCCTCTTCTTTCAGGCATGCAGGAGGAGCTGCTGTTGCTGCCACTGGTATCGCTGCTGTCGCTAAGGGCCAACCATCAGCTGCTGCTGCTCCCAAGAGGGGCACACGGATCGCCTCTCGCGTGAAACACTTTGCCTTTGACCGCAAGAAGCGCTACTATGGACTGGGAGTGGTAGGCAAGTGGCTGAATAGGACATACCGCCGCAGCATCAGCAGTGTGGTGCGCTCCCAGCTGGAGCTCACGGATAGCCATCGGTAGGAGCCACAGCACTTGTTCACCATGGGCTGTTGTGTTGAAGCTGTGGGTTAACATACAGCAGGCCATTCCCAGGGGCAGGAGGAATGCTTCCTGTAGCTTCCTTTTGAGCAGCGGTGGGCAATTGTGTGGAGGGCCTCTTGTATCCCAGCTGCTGGACGTCCTTTCAGGTGTATTCATCAGATACACAGTGGCTCAGCAGTGCCATTGCATGCATTGAGCAGAGTTGTTTCCCCATCCATGTGTGCCTAAATGAGTCCTGATCATGAGCAGAACCTCCTCTAGGAATAATTCTGGTTCATAACAATTTCTCTCTACTCTGTCTTCCTTATTAGGCCCTATTTCACCTACTGGATCACCTTTGTCCACATCATTATCACTCTCCTGATCATTTGCACCTATGGGATTGCTCCAATTGGCTTTGCCCAACACCTAACAACAGCATTAGTGAGTTTAATTATATCTTAGTCCTTCTAGTTTCATATGTATTCTACTGAGGCAATCTTTAAAGAGTTACAGGGTGGCTGACAACAGTTTGAAAATATCAGTCCACATGATACAATCAAATCCATAAATATACAAATAAAACTACTGTAGCAGCAGGTTCCAGTAAAGCGTTGGAAGAGTGAGAGTAGAAATAATCTTTCCTGAAATGCTCACTGGAACAGTGTGGGTCTTAATGTACTTTCTGCAAACTCAAATCTCCCAAACCTATATGTGGTGGGTGTTGATAATGAGGATGCCACCATTGAGAATGCCCTGTTCCTGCCAAGTGAACAGCAGATATTGTGTGTTTCTGGCAGGAGGATGCCATTTAATGGCCTAAACACAGTGGGTGGTGTTTTCTATGATACCCTGGAGTCAAGTGGTTCGGAT
The DNA here is from genome assembly GCA_030847615.1 of Gambelia wislizenii. NCBI lineage: Eukaryota > Metazoa > Chordata > Lepidosauria > Squamata > Crotaphytidae > Gambelia > Gambelia wislizenii. Next base: position 193,972,249 of record JAUMIR010000002.1, read on the forward strand.
TTGAAAGGTTGAAAAACCAGCAAATTGAATTGTACCTGGAAATGAATTGGCTCCCAGTGTAGATCTTTTTATACAGATATTATGCCGCTCTTACAGCCAGCTTCCACCAAAAGGCACATGGTGCCATGTTCAGCAGCAATGGGAATCTTCAGCAACAGTCCTCCAGCAGGGCGAAACAAATAGCAGAGCTCTGGGCACAATGAACAGGGGCAATGACTAGCTGCGTGTCAAAACTGAAAATGTGCGACCAGAAAAGCCAGCATTTGTAGGTTTTTCTTCTAGCAGAATAAAAGGTCACCAATGAAGCGAAGGTTATTTGAAGTAACTGGCTAGATGTGTCAGATCATGCTTACATTCATTCTCTGATCTTGCATTTAATCTTTGTAGTGGGGTGGCAGCAGGACAAGGAGGAATCTGATCTGAATGTTCTCCTAGCACACTTGTCACTGACGTGGGCATTTCTCCATTATCTGGCAGGTCCTGCGAAACAAAGGTGTCTATGAGAGTGTGAAGTATATCCAGCAGGAGAACTTCTGGATTGGCCCAAGCTCGGTAAAGGCTGTGCTTCCTTCTGGTCTAGTCTGCGTTGTTCCTTTGATGGCAGTGCTTCTTATCCTGACAGATAATTCAATGTGTGCATTGTTCAAAAAGTGACTTTTTGTATCAGCAGTTAGGTTGTGAAGTCTGACCCTTGACCTGTGCTTTGCAAAAACCTGCAAAGTGTGATTTCCAAAATAAAACCTGGCTTTTAGCTACCTACTTTCCCCACCAAATGGCAGTGTCTGGAACAAACATGCTTAAAGTATGGAAGAATCAAAAATAACCCTCAGTGTGGGAGACAATTGTGTGTTAGGAGATTTTTTTTTGTTATAGCTCCTGATGCATTCAGCTAAACCAAAAGAAAAAGAAAAAAGAAAAGTCAGACTTGCCCCCGTAACTGTGTGTTTAAGTTGTAACTACTGCATCAGACATCCCATTGCTCTCATAATATGCAGTAACTTAGCTAGGAAACATTGCAGAAATAGGTGGATTTGGATTTTAGTGCAAGGGCTTTAAATCTTCCATCAGAAGTAGCAAGAGGCAGAGTGGATAATTTGGGATTTATATTTAAGGCTCTTGTGAAAAGGGAAGATGCACATTTTTCTTAGATGGGGACAAAATGCACATCTTTACTCACTTACATCCCATGTAGAAATGGGAAAAGAAAGGACTGAGTCACTCTTTCCCTTTTGTCACTCTTGTGAAAGATGCACAGTAAGCCAGGAGCCAGATTTTGCTTGGTTCTACCTGGCAGCATTTATCACTTAATATGATGGCAAGGAGGAGCTGGGGAGAGAGAAATTGGATGGAAATCCCACCTCCCAATCTTTTGACCATCTTTCCACCATGACTTTGCATTACAGATTGACCTGATCCACCTAGGGGCCAAGTTTTCTCCTTGCATCCGGAAGGACCAACAGATAGAGAAGCTGATCCAGAAAGAGAGAGACCAAGAGCAAAAGTCAGGCTGCTGTGTCCAAAATGATAACTCTGGGTGTGTTCAGACAATGCGAGAGGATTGCTCAGTAAGCACAGTAGTGATTACTTACCTCCTTTGAATTTCGGTGCAGTTCTAGGAAACATAAGCTTGGAGGGAATATAGATTAATTTTGCCACTTCTGCTATGGGGCAAGAGCAGGACTGGCCCTCCCATTGGACAGAGGGAGGTGGCTGCCTCAGCCCTGCAGTTTTTGTGTGTCAAGAAAGGACATCAATTTAAAATGTAACTAGTTGTTATTATAGTTTTACTATCTTGGAGGGGGAGAAGTATTTGGAGGGGTGGGTTGGACCTTGGGTATCAAAATAATGAGACTGGCTTTGCCTTGGATGATGGGCTTGCCATTTGGTGCCCTGTTTTAGACAAAACGTCTTTGCCCAGGCCTGAGTCACAATTCTCTGGATGAGAAAGCAGAGGAACATCTGAAGAGCATTTTGAGGTCCAGCTGAAATATAAATCTCAATGGCCTCTTCAGGGGCTGCATAAAAACAAACATAAATAGAGATGTCAAATTAAAAATCTAAAGGACAACACAATAGAGGAGCCAGTGTGGTGTAGTGGTTTGAGTGTTGGACTATGACCCTCGAGACCAGGGTTTGAATCCCTATTTGGCCATGAAAACTCACTGGGTGAGTCAACCTCAGAAAACCCCATGATAGGTTTGCCTTAAGTCAGAAATGATTTGAAGGTACACAACAACAACAACATCTACATAAAACATCATAATTTTAATTTTTGTATATTGCTTGAAGCCTGTACATACCAATATGCAATCTAACAGCAGAAACATCTGGAGCTGAAAATCTCATTCCATTTATTGAACCGACAAGAAACTAGAGAACCAGGTTCAAGGGTTTGGGATTTTTTTTTTTTAGCAGATGGTCAGGAAAAAGGGAGGGCAAGAAGGGGGAGTGAGATAGCCTTCAAGGACATATCATGCAACTGGGCTAGAAAAAGTAGAGTGAATTTACAAAAGTGGGAGGACATCAAGTTCTTCATTTAGCCCTACAGGAATCAGACACAATGGCCCTGGCGGGGGGGGGGGCATTGTCCTATGGGTCTGGCTGCACCCATCAGAGTGTTCATAGATGTTTGTTTTTGTTCCCTGAAATTGCTGTTCAGCAAAGTATCTGAAGTTTTTGGTTCTTTTAAATGAAATTTGGGGTTTTTCTTGGCAACCTAGTAAAGTCCCTGTGGACATTGTGGCTATTGCACGTATACCTCCAAAATGACTGAATTTTAACAAACAGAGGGTACACTTTGGCCCACTTTACCACTTGCTATAGCAGTTTTGGCATCAATGCTCTACAATGCAAGCATCTAAAGATGTATGTAGGAAAAACAACAAGACCTCTCAAAAACATATAGGAGAGCACTTTTCAAATATAAGAAACAAAAAAAAAGTGTTCCCTTGGTAAGTCATATTTTGGAATGCCATCATTCTGCAATAGACCTCAAATTTTGTGTTACAGGAAATGATGATGATGATGATGAAGAAGAAAAAAGTGACAGAATGGATTTTAAAATTCAAATCTTTGGTTCCAGGAGGACTAAAGGAAAAGCTTCATCTCCCACTTTTGTAAATTCACTCTGTACTTTTTCTAGCCCGGTTGCACTATATGGTTGCTTGAAGTCTAGCTCACTCCCCCTTCTCGCTCGACCCTTTTTTTCTCAACCACCTGCCAAAATAAAAAAAAACCTTGAACTTGGTTCTCTAGTTTCTACTCAGTCCAGAAAACGGAATGAGATTTTCAGCTCCAGGAATTTCTGCTTTTAGATAGCATATTGGTATGTATAGGCTTTAAGCAAGATACAAAATTTAAAATGTATTATGATATTATTATATAATATTATATAATTACATGTTGTTTTGATTTTTAATTTGACATTTCTATTTGTATTTTTATGTAGCCCTTGAAGAAGGCCATTGAAATGTATACACAGGCAAAACACGTTGCACTTGTTTCAAAATAAATAAATAAAAACCATCCCTGAGCACTTGGAGGTATATCACTCCTTTTTTGTCTGTGGGTTCCGTTGGGTGCACTCCAGTATTTGTTTCTGCAGTATAGAAATACAGTACTAACCTTATAAATATGATACAATGTATATCTTATATATTCACACAATGTAATTAAACGTTATGATAAATATATGTTCAGAAAGTTATTTTACTCCATAGGAAACACTGGCCACTTTTGTCAAGTGGCCAGATCATAATCCCCCAGCTGTTGATCCCAGTAATTCCAGTCTGAAGAGGTCATCAGGAGCTGTTTGTTCTCAGGATCCCAGGTAGCTTTCTACATACATATATGTGTGTGTGTGTGTGTGTGTGTGTGTGTGAGTATAGACATATCTCTTCTTCCACCAAAGGGCTATTTGTCTTACAAGTAAAACAGAATGAGAGGACTGAAATGGTAGAACTGTAACACAGAGCTGGGAGCAGTGTGTGTGTATGTGTTTGTTTGTTTGTTTGTATTTTCACCCCTCATTACTGCCTGTTTTCTAACAGGACTTGTGAGGAACCAGCTTCAAATCGACCTCACATCTGGCCAGATGATATCACCAAGTGGCCGGTAAAGATTCCTTCCTTCCTTAAAATTGTTTGTGTTTCATTTCCTTTGCAAAGGACTTCCTACAATGCAAATACTGGTGGATTTAAAAACAGAAACAAAATCTGAAGAGAGAAAGGAATGGATTTGTTCTGTCCACCTGCCTGCCTTATCATATCACCTCTTAACCTTCTCTTCTACAGGCTAAACATACCCAGCTCCCTAAGTCTCTCCTCATAAGGCATTGTTTCCAGACCTTTCACCATTTTAGTTGCCCTTCTCTGGACACGCTCCAATTTGTCAATATCCTTTCTGAATTGTGGTGCCCAGAACTGGACACAGTATTCTAAGTGAGGTCTGACCAAGGCAGAATAGAGTGGCACTATTACTTCCCTTGATCTAGACACTATACTTCTATTGATACAGCCCAAAATTGCATTGGCCTTTTTAGCTGCCGCATCACACTGTTGGCTCATGTTCAACTTGTGGTCTACTAGGACTCCTAGATCCCTTTCGCACGTAGTCTCATTCAGCCAGGTCTCTCCCATCCTATATTTATGCATTTCATTTTTCCGCCCTAAATGCAGTACTTTACATTTCTCCGTATTGAATTTCATTTTGTTAGATTTGGCCCAGCTCTCCAGTCTATCCAGGTCATTCTTGCATTCCTCTGAATCAATCCTAATGATTTCTCTCTTTTGTCTTCCTGCATAAGAATTGCTAGATAGAAAGATAACATGAACTGGAGGACCAGCCATGAGAATATGACTGGGAGATCTATGTCCCTGAATCCAAATTTCTGTTAGGTGTGCTAAGTTATCTGTTGACTTAGGATGTATTCAAGCTGGTGGGATAAACTTTTCACTAGAAACCCTAAGATCTACTAGCTGGAACTTTATGCAAAAGGCACATACTTAGAGTTAAAGAAGCTCTGGAATTTTATTTTGTATATCAGAACTGAATAGAGTGCACAGTTCTCCCGCTAAGAAATCCTGTACTGGGACAAAATTCAGTTCTGGGTTCAACCAGAGCAGAAATGAGACTTGTTGGTCAGTACTAACAAGAAACTTGTTGGTCAGTACAATAGTCAGTACTATTGATTTCAATAAGTCTGCTCTGGCTGGGACTAGATTTGAGTTTTGCCCTGGTCATCCCAAACTTTCTTTGCTTCAGTAGTTTAATTTAGGGCTGGGGCGGGTGTCCTTTTTTGCTTCTATTATTAACCATTTGGGAGTCAGAAATGCTGGCCCTCCTAGTACAAATGATCCCAAGATCCACCATGAATATCCTGTCCAGCCAGCTTTAAGATATCCTCTTGGTTGTGTTGCAGTTAGTCCTTAGCCTCATATGCTGTAGTTTTCAGCAAAATTGACAGGTACAATAATGACTTGTGGATTTTTTTTGTAATTGTCCATCTCTTTTATTTGCAGATCTGTACGTATCAGGCCAAAAGTAATCACACTGGCTTCTTGCATATGGACTGTGACATTAAAGGAAGACCTTGTTGTCTTGGAACCAAAGGCAGGTAAATACTTTTGATCCTAAGAGTATCCCAAAGCTGTCCACAAACTGTATTGCAATTACCAGCTGCAAACCTACCTGCTTTCTCTGAATTACCTGTTTCAAAAAGCTTTCTTCCTTGACTTGGATTACATCAGATTCCATGGCAGGGCTAGTGTCCAGTTAAGGTAATCCTGTTCGTGTGCTAGCTTAATGAACTCAATGAGACTTGGAATTTGCTTACTTATTTTTAAAATTTAATTATATCACAGCTATTTTTATGTAGATTTTGGATTTTTATGGGGGGGTTTTGTTGTCTCACAACTTAGAATAAAAAGAAAAAAATCCAAAATATACATAAAAAACGGCAGCAGTATAACAAAATAATAAGCTAAAGCAAACATTCAAAGAATGGTTGTGCCCCCTGGCACAGAAGATGCTTGTGCCTCTAGCACAGAAGGGGGAAATCCCCCAGAGGTTGAGCAGGGCCCCCCGCCCCTCCTTTCATTACCTGCCAAGGGTTTCATTATCCTCCTGCTGCTGCCAGCGTGACAGCAGCACCATCATGCTCTGCCTTGCCACTGCCATTTCCATGCCCACTGAAACAGTGGGTTTCCATGATGTCCTGCTTGTCGTATGGTAGTGCAGTTGTGGTGAGGAAGAAAAGCTGCAGTATCCCACTCGCTTGAGTGCTGGCAGTAGAGCCCACAGAGGCAGCAGAGAGGACCCTTGGGAGGGCCCCCAAAACAAACACTGAGGGCGAGAGAAACCACACACAGTCACAAATCACTCAATAAAGCTCTTTCAGTCGGACACTAAGGAGGATGCAGTGGGTGGAGCTGGAGGGGGGGGCGGGAAAATGGCTTCTTTGCCTCCAGGACTTTCCACAGAGCAGGCTTACTAATGAGCTCTTCTTATTCATTTGGATGGGATTCCAAGTGAGTTTCCTCCCACTTGTCTTTTCAGTCCATTCCCTGGTTGTTTCACTACCCTCAGTTCAGATGGAGGCCAAGGAGCTGAATGGGCAGAACAGGACAGGACACTTGAGAGGGCTGAACTCATTGGCTGCCTGGCTCATCCCTTTGTTCCACAGAGTGACCAGGGCTTAAAGGAGAACTCTCACTGTATGAGCTGAAAAATCCCTCTGAGCCCTCTGGAATCAAACTTAGCTTCGAGGTCAACCATCATAATAGGTGCCTACACACATGTGTAAAGAGGAATAGCTACTGTAAGTCGCAATCTCAGCAGAAGGAGCTTCCCCTGGTCTGAATGGGGCTTAAATGCATTTAGGACTGTCCTCCTAGTTTCCCTCCAATCCCTTTAGTTACCACTGAGGGATGGGGATGGGGGTTTTAAGGTCAGGCCAAGAACTTAAATCTCTGTTCCTGGGCTTTGTGTTCTGTTTTTGTTTCCAAATGTTAGGAGACATGTGACAGAGAGAGGCAGTGCTGAGATGTCACTGTTATGTTAAGAGTTATGAGTACAGTGGTGGGAGAGTGCCCTCTAAAGACAGGGAGCCGATTGGCATCCAGTACAGTGGGCCCCTGGGTATCTGCTGGGGTTTGATTCCAGGACCCCCTGTGGATACCAGCATCCGTGGATGCTCAAGTTCCATTATGTACAATTTTGTAGTAAAACAACATACCTTATATAAAATGGCAAATAGCAAAGTTTGCTTTTTTGGTGGGAAAAACTGGAATATTTTTGAGCCGTGGTTGGTTGAATCCGTGGATGCAGAACCTGTGGATATGGAGAACCAACCATCTCTGCACCACTCCCTACCAGATTGCAGGGGAATGTGATGTCTTAACAAGATATTGTTAAGGCTTTTCGTCATTCCTCAAATGCTCTTAAAGAATCTCAGTCTTTGGTATGCTGTTTCCCATAGGAAAGACTGAGATTTGACTATAGGCCATAGAGACATTGTAGGTAGGGTCATACCTGTTTTATGTGAGCAATTGGTGTGTATAACTGTGAATGAAACTAAAATTCTTTTTAAATTGAAATTTGAGGGTTCCTTGTGCCTTTTCGATTATATAGAACCTACAGTAATGTAACAGGACTGCTAATATAAGGTCAAAAGTTGGTCTATCATATTATTCTAGACTTTGCTGAGGGAAGGTGTTCAAGTATAGGTAGGTAAAAGGAAGTTCCCAGGGACAACTCTGATAGTCTATTGAGATTAAAATAGCAAATTGTCTAGATTATATAAGGCATTATATTATACCACAAACTTTCATGGATAACAGCCCCCTTTGGTTTAGCATTCTATAGTCTGCAAACTCTCGTGCCATATGTTCGTTTTTAACTAACTGTTCAGGCCATTTTATGTAGATGAAAGAAGGAATGCTGAACAAATGTGATTACATTTCTTTGTTTGTCTCTCTTTGTACTAGCTGTGAGATCACTACTCGAGAGTACTGTGAATTCATGCATGGCTACTTCCATGAAGAAGCAACTCTCTGTTCACAGGCAAGTAAGACCCTTGGACAGGTACATGGGAAAATCTTTAAATTTGGTTTGTAGTTGGGAATATTTGGCTAGGTAAACTCTTGGAAAGTGGGATCTTTAAGGGAAAAAAAACCTTCTCTCAGCTTCATCTTTCACAACCACAATGAAAGATATAAGAGCAGGACTAGTGTCAGCACCTGGTATTCTTGGGGAGCTACCAGGGACTCTGTACCTAAGAAGGATCAATGGTTGGCCCTGTCTTATCCTGCTCCTCCCCTTTAAAAAATAAGCTAGCTCAGTGCTATGAGCAGCAACAAACAACTTAACTTTTGTACGTTATTGTTTTAGTGGCATCTTCTTAAATTATTGGAAGCTACCTTGAATCCCATTTTTGGGACAAAGGCAGGATATAAATTCAATCAATCACTGTGCCTAGTAAGCATTTTCCCACAATGGGAAAATGGAACACTGCATTAGGGCAGTGTGGGAATTAGCCTCTGGTCTGGGACAACAGCTCAGTACTGTTGAGCACATGTGTTGAATGCCAGAGGTCCCAGGCTCAGTCACTGGTGTTGAAAGTTCAAAGGATCCCTGGGACCAGGTCTGGGAAAGATCCAAGAACTCAGGAAATTGCTACCAACTAGGCTAGACACTACTACCCTAGATGGACCAAATGGTTTAATTCATTGTAAGGCAGCTTCATTTGTTTTGTACGTTTAGAGACACAGGTTAGTAAGGAAACTGCTGCATCCCTCTCTTATCCGGTGGTATCCCTCCCCCACCTTAGAACTGACTCCTCTTCTTGCCCCCCCCATTCTAATCCACTTTATGGACATGTTTAGAAGGAAAACAGCAAAAAGTGGTATTCCTGCAGTGACTGACTGTTGCTATGGCTACAAGCCCAGGGTTAGGAGAGGCCATTTGCTAACTATTTTTGGATGTGGAATTTTGTATAGGCAAAAATGTGTGAATATTTTTGCTGGTCAACCAGCTTCAGTTGCACCACAGCAGACTGGTTTGTGAGGTGGCCTTCCTCTGGTTTCTCTTTGTCTGCACACTTACCGGTAGTTATGTTTCATCCAATGAGTTGAAGGTGAGGTGCATGGTTCTCCCTGCCCTCCACTGTATCTTTACAACAGCAACCCTGAGAGGTAGCTCAGGCAGCAGCTGAGAGAGACACAGGGAAGTGTCAGGCCCATGGTCACCTGGTGAGTTTCATGGTCAATGGGGACTAGAATCTGGATCTTCCAAGTCTCAGTCCAGTACTTCAGCTACTGGTTCTCTCTGTCTCTTAGCATACATACTCTGTCTTTCATTTCCTTTCTAGGTACACTGCATGGGTGAGGTGTGCGGCCTTTTGCCATTTTTGAACCCAGAGATTCCTGATCAGTTCTACAGACTCTGGTTGTCCATATTTCTTCATGCTGGGTAAGTAAGAGGAAGAGGAGTGTAGAGACTCTTGGGAGGGACTTCCTGAAGAGCTGGGCCTTGAGCTGGATTTTTTTTTTTTTCGTGTGGAAGGGGTCCTTTTTCATTATTACATTTAGATCCAAGGCACTCAAGGAGGTGTACATTTTTATCCTCACAAAAACCCTTTGAGGTAGGTTAGGATGAGAGATTACCACACAAGCTTCATAGATGAGTTGTGTTTTCTCCAATTGCAGTGGGCTGCTTTGTTAGTTTTATTCTAATACTGTAATAGTGTTTCAGGTCTTGCCTGTCCAGCTGCTGGGAAGGTGCAGATTTCCCATCTCTTTGTATTAGGAGTCTAAGCATCTCAGATGTTGCAGAAATTCAGCCTCTCACTTGTTTTGCTTAGCTCCCCATCTTGCCTGATTTCCCATCAGGTGACTGTCATTAAGTGCCTGTTAGTCTCACCCAGAAAACTGGGAAGGAGGCTCATCTGCAGACCATTTGCACTATGCAGTTACAATGCTATTATTCAAGTTTAACTGCCATGGTTCTGTCCTGTGGAATTCTGGGAATTTCATTTTAGGGAAGGGCTTTTAGAATCCTCAGCCAGGGAGTCCCTCTTACCAAATTACAAACCCCAGGAAGTTTCCATCGGATGGAACCATGGCAGTTAAAGAGGAATAATGGTGCTATAACTGTGGCGTGTGGGTAGGCTCCTGTTTATGCATGCTACTGGCTTTTTGCTGCAAAAGATTCTTCAACTTTTCTTGGGCTTTCCCCAGACTCATAAGATTTGGCTTTTGACTTCATGACTGAAATTCTCTGTGTGTTTCCATGTGGTAACTTGTTTATGGTATTCTGATGGTTTTATTTTGGGATGGGTAGATATCAGGCTTGTGGAATGTGTTCTGGCGTTTCATTGTGTATTAATTCATTTTTTCTCCACCTTTCTTGCAGCATAGAACCTCATTAAAACCTTGAAATCCACCTAGTAGAGCCTGATATAAAAGACATGCACTTAGAATTAAAGATTTCTGAGCAGTTTGGGGAGGGGTTGTGTGAGAGGTCAGGAGATTTAATACACACACACACACACACACACACACACTGCAGTCTTGATCTGGATTCTCCCACCCTTGCAGTTTATATTGCCAAATGGTGATTCAGCTATTTACAGGGCCAGAGCATGGGGAGAAAGGCTAACTCCCCCTCCCCCTTATACTTGAGTCCTAATCCAGATAGGGACTCCTGCCTTAGGCTGGGGGGTGGGGGAAACAGGGTGGGGAAGTCTAGCTGCTAACCACATCTATATTATGTCCATTTAGTCTAACACAAAATGGATATACTTTCAATTTGCTTTTAATTCTATTGACAACTTCATTATATTTTCACTTTTCTGTGTTCTGTGGGGAGAGAGAGAGAGAATGTGAAGGAGTGGTTTTTGAAACAAAGAAGAACCTGATGTGAAGTGTTCCCTTTTCCTTGTAGGGTTATCCACTGCCTGGTTTCAGTGGTCTTCCAGATGACAGTTCTCAGGGACTTGGAGAAGCTAGCGGGCTGGCTTAGAATCACCATCATTTTCATCCTCAGTGGCATCACAGGCAATCTGGCCAGTGCCATCTTCCTGCCATACAGGGCGGAGGTAAGGACATGGTTAGACCTTTTCTCTGTAGGGCGGGGGTGGGCAATGGTCAGGGGTTAGGGGGCTGCATTGGTCCCCCAGAGGATGTTGGGGGACTGCACCCCCTGAAATTTAAGTTTTGCCTCCAAATATCCCATAGAAGGCATGGGGAGGGGAATATCCCTATGTTTTTGGCCTTTTGAAGGCAATGTTAAGCCCAGGAAAGGCTCTATATCCAGTACACTGCAATGGGGCAGTGGCTGTTGGGCTCAGCCAAAGTCCCAGTTCTTCCAGCTAGCCATGATTTTTAATTCTGTGAGCTCAACAATGAGAATTTATGTTTCTTTAAAAAATATCAGTTTGGGGAAGGGTAGAATCTAGAGGGAAAGAATTTGGGGTTCTCTTGGCAAATTTAACAAACATGTGGAGATAGTGTGAGTGCTTGTTGCTGTTTTTTAGTTCCAAAAAAATGGTTTAGGTTTATACTACCTTGTCTTAAGGATGTTGGAAAACTGCACATGGCAACCTTTTTTCAAAACATCCATTTGGATGTCAGCAAGGGGGGGGGGGCGTACCACCGCATGGTGACTTTCCCACTACAAACATGACCTCTGAGGGAATTAGTTTTCACTGTCCAGCCTTGGATAAAGTGATTTGGGAACTAATTGTAATTTAGTCCTGAGGAAGATGGGGAATTAATTGTGTCCCCCCCCACACACACACACACTAGATTGCCCTCTAAGCTGATGCGTTTTAGCATCATGGCATTAGATCTCCTGGGGAAAAGAGTGAAGGAAGGGGGTGAGTGGGAATCTCTTCATTTCATGGTGGCCAAGAATACTGTTGTGTATTTAGGGGAGATTCAGATTCCTCATCACTCTACTCTTTTCCTGCATCAAAACAATAAAGTATGAAATGCTGAGAAGCTTGTAGTGAGACAGGTGCTAGGAATAAGATTTTTTTTCTTAGCTTGCCGTTTTGTGTCCTGGCTCCTTTATTTCTTTTCCTGAGGCACATGTGGGGCAAGATGATAATTTCAGTAAAAGCATCCCTCCTGCTTCTGCATGCTAGGCCAGCACGTGCCAACTGCCCTATTGCCTCACACGTGAGAGTGCCCTACACCCTTCTGACTGATGCAATCGCAGGCAGGTGGCTAATCTGAGCTTCTGTCAGGCTCCAAAGGAGATCACCCCAACTAATCCTTCAAACCATATCAGCAGTTTCTCATTAGACTAGCTGGAAGGGCAGAGTCTGCAGCAGGGTGCTGAGTCACTGGAAGCCCTTCTGCATCCCCCTCCAACAAGAGTCTTCAGCTTCATGGCTCATTTCCTTTCCTTGGCATGTGAGCAGTGGGTTGAACACCTTGGAATGAATGAATGAATGAATGAATGAATGCTGAAGTCCTGAGCGAGGCCTGTGTCTGCTGTGGATTTAGGCACTGTCCTTTAGAGTCGGCCCACCATATCCATGAATTTGGTGACCATGGATCCAACTATCCACAGCTTGAAAATAATCCACACACCCCAAAAAATCCAAAAAGCTAACCTTGATTTTTCTATTTTATATAAGGGATGCCATTTTGCTATGCCATTGTATATAATGGGACTTGAGCATCCATGGATTTTGGTATCCATGGGGGTGGGGGTCCTGGAACCAAACCCCAGCAGATACCGAGAGCCCATTGTATTGCTTTCAAGGCTTATTCTAAAAATAGGAGGGAAGGTGGAATTATTTCTCAGGCAGACAGCAGCACCCTGCAGCTGGCAGGGGCACTTGAAATGGTTGAGATTTCTTCCCTTAGCAGCACTGCTTGCTTCTACTATAAACATTTTTACATACCAACTACTTGTGTTCTTCTAATTTGGTACTGTTTCCCAGATGGGTACGTTGAGATAGGCTGACTTCTGCCTTTCTGTTTTTTAAGTTTATTTGGGTCTCAAAATGAATTAACATTTAACATGAAAAGATAGGTGTCCCCAGTTGCGAGTGGGGAAGCGCAGAAGGTGCTGGTTTGGTCCAGCCTTGAAATCCCAAGACCTCTGAACATGTTGTGCTTGAGCAGCCAGGCTATCCGGCATGGAGAGGATTAACTGCTGAATGATGGCACACCCCAAAGCTTCCCAGCACCACCACCACAGCAACACTATGTGCTGAAATTGGGGATTTTCTGTGTGAGACAAAGTGTCTAGTGCAGATCTGAGATCTGCATTTTCCTCTAGCCTATAAGATAAAGAGGCGTTTCCCCCCCACACCCCAAAAGGCATTCTGGCTGGGTAAGATGTGGTTTGGGGAAATGCCCACGCAAAGAATTTGGTGCCGCCTCTGCCTTGTGCATTCTGAGGCTGGAGCCCATCCACTCCTTGAGTCCCTTCCTCATGCTCATGAGTTCTCACTGCTGCAAAAACCCAAATATCAGATACAGAACAAAACATGCAGACTGAGGAAGCAAGTGGGAATGTGGTGAACAGGTGCTCCCCTGCCCCTTTCTAATGACGACAGAACATACAGATATCCTTAGGACAGCATTGGAAACAGCCTGGAACAGAACAAAGTCCCAGCCCCTGGTTATGTTGTGCATCCATTGCAGAACAGAAGCTAAGGCCACATACCTAAACCTATAGCATAGAGAATACACCCGCCTGTACTTTGAGAGATTTACTAGAGTAAAAATGCTTAGGCTTGAGCTGAACCTAAATGAAATGGTATAAAGGGGAGGGCAGGTGCTTTGTGGTCAAGGGTAGAGACCATCTAGCTGGCTTAACAGTGGAATGCATTCTGCCATAACTTATTTTTAATTTTGCCCTTCTTTACCAGGTGGGGCCAGCAGGATCACAGTTTGGCTTGTTAGCCTGCCTTTTTGTGGAGCTCTTCCAGAGTTGGCAAGTCCTAGAGAAGCCCTGGAAGGCTTTCCTGAACCTTTCTGGAATCGTTCTTTTTCTCTTTGTCTGTGGCCTCCTTCCGTGGATCGACAACATTGCCCACATATTTGGCTTCCTCAGTGGCCTCTTGCTTTCCTTTGCCTTTCTACCTTACATCACCTTTGGCACGGTGGACAAGTACCGCAAGCGGGCCATGATCATCATCTCTCTGGTGGTCTTTGTGGGCCTCTTTGCATCTCTTGTAATCTGGCTCTATGTGTACCCCATTAATTGGCCCTGGATTGAGCATTTAACCTGTCTGCCTTTTACCACTAAGTTCTGCGAGAAGTATGATTTGGATCAGGTCTTGCATTGATGGAGCTGAAGCCTGTTTGAACATTGTTCAGTGGAGAAGATTTTAACCATGCTGGATTGTGAGCGATGAGGAGTGGATGGAGGCTGCTGTGCCAGTACAAAGCAGGGCATCTTCGTTCCCTGTCCGTTTAAAACTTTGGGTACCACTCATCACCCACAAGCTGAAGCAAGACAATTGGACATGCCCTGTCACCTTTTGTAAAACACCTGGAGGGGAGCAAAACAGACATGCTTCTTACACATTCCTCCATGATCATTCTAGGCATTAAGATACCATTATTCGGAGGTAGTGTTATAAAGCAAGTGCATTTTCTGCCAAAGCTTTGATGCCAAAACACTCCCACATCCCATGCCAGATACAGTTTGCAGCACAGCAGAGAATCTACCAGCTCTGCCTTCTATGTGAGGTCCTTTGGGATGAGTTAGCAAAGGATCCAAGGGCATCCTTGGCTTTTGGGACAGACTGGGCCTTTGCTGGAATGGAGACCTGGCAGAAAGTGACGTTAAAAGTGCATCTTTGCTATGAAGCAGTATCTTGCTTCACTTTTTCTGTTTACTACCTGCCTGTCTCTGTGGACTCCTGCTTGGTGTTTCTCTGTTTTATGCAATTCCTGGTTTCAAGAGTTTCTTTCTTAATGCCTTCTTTTGGCACGAGATGGTGCTTGAACTTTATGGCAATCTTCCCTGCCTTAGTGCCTTTTTGTGGTACTAGGAATTGTACTGTGAAAATAAACCCCTTCTTTGTCCAAGGGGTATTTTTATATGCATTTTTTCTTACATTCACAATAACTGGGTATCCCCGGAGCCAGACTTTTTTTTGGCAAGAAGAATGAATGCTTTTAGGGAAACCTTGTGTCATCTGTAATCAACGCTAGTGGCTATCCCAATATCTGTATTGGCTGGAAAATACAGAGGCCTAGGATTGCTGTAGGAGCAGGGCTTGAAGGAGAGCTTCCCTTCCACAGGGAAGATGAACAGATTCTGTAAGTGACAGACAAAATGGGGAGTGGGAAAATGATATTTTTGGTTCAAATAAATAAGTTTCAAACAATCCTATGGGAAATGTGTGTGTTTAATAACTTGCCTTGCATAAAACTAATTGTGCAGGTGTGCTATCTCTGAGAAATTTGGATATCTGCGTAGCATTGTTGCTCTGGGTGACTGAATTCATGGTTTATTTATTTATTTATATGGTGCCATCAGTGTAACTGGCGCTTTACATGAGCAGTTTACAATTGTTAATTTGGCAGTTCTCAGGCTTACAATCCAAATAGAAGATGGCACGAAAGGAAAAGGGGGTGGCAGTGAGAGAGGGGATTACCATAAGTCCAGCACATGCCAGCTGCTGTTCTCTCCCTCCAAGGCTACAGCAGTGGCAGTTGGGATAGAGGGAGGCCCTGTCCTCAGCTACTAGGTGTAGGCACAGTGGAGCCGTGCCTGCCTGTGCTTCTTACCCTCTGGAGGCCACAGCAGTGGCAGTTGGAATGGAGGGAGGGCTTTTCATCAGCTGCTCCTACCTATTTTTAGGGCTCGTCTAGACAAGAGGAGATAATGCTCATTCCTGTGCATTATTGCAAATTTGCAGCAGCATTCTTTTGTCTCCACAATCTTTTCTTTTGCTTCCACAATCTTTTAGCAAAAATGATAGGCTGAGAAGCTATCGGTGGTTTGAAGTTCAGACGCCCGCGAATCAAGATGGTGGCTGTAAATTAGTGCAATAACCACAGCCGTCGCTGCACCATATATTTTTTTTAATATTAAAGCAGAGGTGTGCAAGTGTGACTTTGCTTAAAAACAGAGTGCTTCCAGGAGCTGTCTTGCCAGAAAGCCTGCCACTTGTGCATGTCCAACAAATGACATGTCCAGTTTCACTCTCTCCAAGACTGAACAGCAAATCAAATTGGTTGTCTTAATGGGTGCAAATGTGTATTTCCTTGCATTACTTTTAAAAATACAAGAAAAGCTGTGAAGGCTTTTCCCACGCAATAAATGGAGGGGTTTTTTTTGGGGGGGGGCTTCCAAATAAGGCAAATTGCCATGGGATCTCATTAGGACAAAAGGTATTCCCAGCAAATTCTGTGAGGAGTATTCTAGACAAGCCCTTAGTCTCAAAGGTGCTACAGTATTTCCTTTATATGCTGAAACAGTCTAACTCAGCTATGTTTTTAAATATTACTACAGAGCATTTTAAACTGGCAGATTTAAAATGAACAAAATGAAATTCAATACGGAGAAATGTAAAGTACTGCATTTAGGGCGGAAAAATGAAATGCATAAATATAGGATGGGAGAGACCTGGCTGAATGAGACTATGTGCGAAAGGGATCTAGGAATCCTAGTAGACCACAAGCTGAACATGAGCCAACAGTGTGATGCGGCAGCTAAAAAGGCCAATGCAATTTTGGGCTGTATCAATAGAAGTATAGTGTCTAGATCAAGGGAAGTAATAGTGCCACTCTATTCTGCCTTGGTCAGACCTCACTTAGAATACTGTGTCCAGTTCTGGGCACCACAATTCAGAAAGGATATTGACAAATTGGAGCGTGTCCAGAGAAGGGCAACTAAAATGGTGAAAGGTCTGGAAACAATGCCTTATGAGGAGAGACTTAGGGAGCTGGGTATGTTTAGCCTGGAAAAAAGACGGTTTAGAGGCGATATGATAGCCCTGTTTAAGTATTTGAAGGGATGTCACGCCGAGGATGGAGCAGGCTTGTTTTCTGCTGCTCCAGAGACTGGAACACGGAGCAATGGGTGCAAGCTCCAGGAACAGAGATTCCACCTCAACATGAGGAGGAACTTTTTGACAGTAAGAGCTGTTCGGCAGTGGAACACACTCCCTCGGAGCGTGGTGGGGTCTCCTTCCTTGGAGGTCTTTAAACAGAGGCTGGATGGCCATCTGTCGGGGATGCTTTGATTGTGATTTCCTGCGTGGCAGGGGGTTGGACTGGATGGCCCTCGTGGTCTCTTCCAACTCTGCAATTCTATGATTCTATGATTCTATGATTCTATGATTCTAGATTTACAAGTGTTCACTAGAATGCCATCATAGTACAAGAAGTGCATTTGCATGGGTATCCAAAGTCAGTACAGGTCCAAAGTTGCAACTGCCACATTCAGTCTGATACAGCTATGCTGAAGTAGCTGTAGCCTAATGATGCTGTTCGTATCTTCCTATCAGTAATTTTCTAAATTGCATTGCTCCTTGCCCTTGCATCTTCACCCAACACTCCTCAGTATCTGCTGAAGTAGAGGCTCTTCACAGCTGATGAGTATATGAATAATTTAACTTCCTAAGTCCTTATCTACCTCTCCTCAAAGTCTAAGCCTGTCTGTCCCTTTGCAAAATTACTTCCCAATAGTAGTTGCTGTCTGATTACGTAATGGAGGTGATGGTAAAATAAGGGGGAATAAAAACAGGAACCCATTAAGAAAAAAAACATTTATTTGCTGACTTAACAAAAGACATGGGAAGTGGGAAGTGGCATGCAGAATAGCTGGGGGTTAATGGCAACATAATTTCCCATGTTTTGTAGCAAGGGCTGTGGATATTTGCCTATATAGACGTTTGGCTCAGATGACCTGCAAAACCAAATGAATGCACATATGAATTCATTTGTTTTATCATTAATATAATCCTGTGAATATGATCTTGCTTATTTCATTAATAATCCTTCTGGTGAGTAAGCCACATCAATGCCACTGGGGCTTACTTCTAAGTAGACATGCCTAAGAATACACTACAAAGAAGCTTTCTCAATCCCAGAGCTGTTAAAAGACACTTTTTCTGGGTATATGTAGGGGAGACACGTGTTAAGCAAGCTATCGTACATCTATTAACTTTCTTCTTCCTCAGGCTTTATTTCCACTCCAGTTGTAGCAAGTAGGCCGGATAGCAGTAGAGAATGCCCACTTCTTCATCAGGTCATAACCAGATTAGAAACAATCTTTTAAAATTTACAGTATTTATTTTTTTAGCTACAGACTACAGCAAACACAGCTGTTGAGGCTATATGAGTTCGTGGTGTTTAAGAAGAAAATCTTCCTGCCTGATTACTTTTACTATGGAGGTGTACTGTGATGGGGCAGACCAGAGACTTTGCTGCTGAGCCCAATGCATAAAACATTGCACCCCATCCTTCAAATCCATATCCTCATAGTTTGGATCTCACTTCTAGAGAACATGAATTTTGGTTAAATTCCTATTGGCTCTCCAGTCATCCAAAGCATGAGGTGGGCAAAAAGCATATCAGGGGCTATTAGCCAGACCAGTCTGAGGTCATGGATACAACACTCCAAATGTTATTGGAATGCAATTCCCATAATTCCTCATCAGTGGCGATGCTGCCAAAGGTTAGTGGGAGCTGTTGCTCCACAACATCTGGAGGGTCACAAATTACCTCCTTGTAGCCTGTGGTCGGGTGACTGAACTAAGGTAGAAATCATGTGATCATCCAAATGTTAGACTGCATCAACAGACCTCGGTAGCACAGCCAATAGTGAGGAATGCTGGAAGGTGCCACAGAACAACATATGGAAGGCTGCACAATTCCCAACCTCGGACTAGATCGTGTATGCATAAACCTGTCCATTCTTCCACCTCCACTGATGATTTCAACAATTACATATTAATATTTGGTAATGCACCCACTGCCACTCAAGAGCATGGAGCCCACAAAGCATAGCAGCATACACAGTGATTTCTTAGTGAGTCGCTGCATGTCAAAGTATGTGCAGGAAATTTAACAAGTGATGAGGTGAGAGTACTTGTAGACTCCAGTTTAATTCCCCATCATTTCCTAGACAGCAGTACACTTTGTCTGCATCTGGGTAGCAGAAAGGGGCCTGTAAAATTCTGTGGTTTCTCTTGTTCAGTGGGAGTATCTAAAAATTAAGCACACTCATGTAAGATGCCCCTTGTAAGCAGGAACCTGATCTTCACCTCTTTGGGCTAGATATCAGATGAGAAAAAAAAGCTAGTTGTGTCTTGAGCATTATACAGTTACAGAGAGCCACATTATATTGTACAGAAAATGCAGACATAGATTGCATGTGTTTCAGCACAAGAAAGCCACTAGTATGAAAAGGCATGTGGAATGTTTCTCCACAAAGAGACAGTAATTTCCTCAAAACATAGTTATTTCCCAAGGCAAGTATTAATCCCTCAAATAATTACATTATTCTACTAGTCAGGCAATCTTTTCCTAATTGCCCTATTAATCCCAAGAAGTTGTCTAGGATCAAGAAGGCAAGTATTATTCAGCCACAGTTGAAGAATTCAAAGCTTGATTTCTGAAATTAATTGCATATTTATGCAAGTATACTGGCTGGATAATTAAAGATACAGAGTTTGCTTTCCAACACAGTTTCACTGCAAGCATCAGTTCCTAATATGCATATAAACTTTGAAAATTTATAAATTCTGGCTTCCAAAAAGCACCTTGCACTACCTATAACAGATCACTTTAGGTGCTCCTGCCTTATGGAAGATAAGTTTTGGTGGCTTCATCTTTGCCAACCGGTCATACTCTTATGGTCCTTACAGTTGAAATGAGAAAATGGGAGACTGACTGAGGACTTTTCATTCCCCCATCCATACATTGTGGGAGTGGGACAAAGGCAGATAAGACACAAGTCAGGAAAAACAGGCCAAAGTTTAGCTGCTGCTTTCAAAGGCAGCTGTATGATTAAAAAAAGAAAATGTTGGACATTGGGAGTTGTGTTCCTTTGCAGAAATGGCTGCCTAGCATGGTAGAAGTAGATCAGTTGTGGATCTACTGATAAGCATGTAACAGTGGTTCCCAAACTTCTTAAGAGTTGGACCCATCCGTTACACCCCTTTAGTCTGTGTGGGCACACTTGCTTGACCGACCACTAATGCAGATGACTCCCATCCCCAACACACCCCTTGGCAATCCACCCACAAGACTCCTCTGATCCATCTCTAAGTCCCATCAGAAGGCTTGGGAATCACTGGGGAGCATGGCTTGCCAGCCAGCATGATAAGCAGCTGGAAATGAATGGGAAGGGGAGGCATGGCCTCAGCAACCACTGTTCCTGCGCATGAAGGCATGACCACGGACAGCATAGTTCATTTCAATGAAATTCAATGAGCCCACGGTGATCTCGCAGGGGCCTAATGCCTTGAAGCCACACTTAGAGTAAAAAGGAACAAGGAAGTCCTCGCACATCAGCGTGGCTCGACGCACATAAGGTAGGCAGCACAGGTACTGTAGGTAGCGCCACATCAAGATAGAGCCTTTGCCTTGCTGGCGGAAGGTGCGATGTACTGCCAGAATGTGGATGTGGACTGTGGTGCCATGGGGTTTGTGTAGCGTTAGAGCATCCTGACAAGGAAGAGAAGAGAAAATGACACTTTACTACTAGAGATTGGTTCTACCAATTTAAATTCCCTAGCCTCAGCTGAATTGACTACTTAAAACAGGCAAGTAACACTATGAAATACTATACTACATTATACTATCAAAGACACAGTGTGGTGTAGTAATTTCAATAGTGGAGTAGGACTCTGGGACACCAAGTTTTGAATCTCCACCCAGCCATGGAAGGCCACTGGGTGACCTTGGGCAAGTCACACTCTCCCAGATTCTGAGGAAGGCAATGGCAACTCTCCTCTGAACAAAGCATGCCAAGAAAACTCCATGATAGAGTATCCATAAGTCAGAGTTGACTGCGTTCAGCTTTGAAATTTTTAGCTGGCATGAACAGAAGAGTTCACTAGCTCTACTGGAATAAATTTCACATGATGAGACATATAGAAGGCAGGATATCAGATAATGCTAACATTTAAATAGCTATGCTTTCCTTTCAAACATCTTCTGAAAAGTTGATAAACAAGAAAAAGCTTGCCTTATACTGAAACTGGGAAACAATCTATCTGTCCTAGAATTATTCCACTACTAGATTCCTGGGCGGTGTTTTTCAAAAAGCACCATGTGATTATTAATTCACACAATACATTATTCTATACACACAGGTAAAGTGGCATCCACAAAAATTTAATGTCAGGTAGTCTGCAATGAGCAATTATTTCAAGATGGGACTTCTGCACTCACAGATCTTCGAGTGGTCTCTGTGAATCACACAGCTGGGTTACTCCTGTGCCTGCGCAGAGCATCGGAACCTTCTAGAAACGCTAGGCAGAATATGCTTTGATACATTTTTGGCAGTAACTCCGCCCACCCTAATGGTCCCTTATAAGGGCTTCCCGCCTAAATCCCCTCAGTTCCTTTCTTTCCGCCGCGTTAGCAGCTTGAAGGAACCTCTGTGCGCTAGGTGTTTTTCTCTCACACAATCTGGTTTGACTTGGCTTGCTTTTTTGACGATGGCTTTTGCTCTATCCTTCTGGTTTTTGTATTTGGCTTCTGATCTCGCTGTTTCTTGACCTGTTTCTGGCTTTTGACAACGATTTTGGCTTACTCCCTCGGCTTTGGTATTCACCTCAGATACTGTTATTGACCTCGGACTGTCTTTGACTACGATTTTTCTGCACTGTAGTTATTACTGCACTTATTGTGAGTAAAATGTCTGGGAAAGGAGCCTTTAAACGCTGTGTGATTTGTCAGGCGAGACTCCCGAGTGCGGATGGGCATTCCTGCTGTTTAATATGCCTGGGAGAAACTCATAACATCGACGCGTCCAGTGCAAGGCCTTTACACCGCAGGCTCGAAAACAACGCCTGTCATGCTCAAACTCCTTCCTCTATGAGAAGGCTTTACTCCCTGGTACAACTTCGGCCTCTACTTCTGTTTCAGCCTCAGCTTCAGCTCTTTCCTCTGAGTCACGAGGTCGTGGACGCTCCCGGTCTCCTCCTCCTAAGGGCCAAATGCGTCGTCGGTCCTGAAGCCCATCGAGGTGCTGCTCCACTGCTTCCGACCCGGGGGCTCTCCATTCCTCTCTTCAGCATGCATCCTCGGATTTGGCTCGGGATCATTCAACACCGACTCGAGAGCCAATCTCATCGACATCGAGGGCTGCCTCTCGGGATGGGGCCTCCGCCACTACCGAGGACTGTCCTAGTACTGAGTCTGCCTCTTCTCAGTCTATGAAGAAGAAAAGAGAAACATCTCTCTAAGCATGACTCCACAAAGTCCAAGTCTAAAACAAAGGACGGTTCCAAGAGGTCTAAGGCCATGGAACTTGTGGCTCCAGACGTTCCCCCTCGCCGATCAACGGATGCCAAGGATACTTTTGCTAGACCCTTGCCTGTTCCCATTCCGATGGAACCCGAGGCTCGTCGGTCACATACCCCATCGGAATCAGTGGAGATTGTAGCAGTTGAGGTCCCGTTGGGCACCGGTGCTGAGAGATCCCCTAGGCGACTTGAAACATCTCCTGCTCTGGTTGTGTTGAGAGCTCAATTACTGGAATGCCACTCTTCAGATGAAGAGGTGGAGGTTGTCAAGTCAGAAGTAGTGCCTCAAAGCCGCACACCTTCTGCAATCCGGGACGATATTCTGGTCTATTCCGCCTATGATCTTGCCCAATCCATCTGCAAGGTGGGCTTCGGGTCACCCACGGGCTCACAGATCTTCACACCAAGAGGTGAGGTCCTCGACACTACCATTACGGGATGCTTGATTGCTCGGTCCCCACGTCTGACTACCTTGGATGTTGTGAAACCTATTTCGAAGAGGGATGCTGTGATCTAGGTGTCCCCTCCTGAACATCGCCCTCTCCCTCGGACCCCTTCAACTCTGCAGCCTCAATTGCCTACACCTCCACGGGACTGTAGTCCTTCCTCGGACGGATCGTCCTCATCCTCCGTCACGTCTTGGGACCTCTACCGACCATATATGCCATCACCTAAGACTGAGTTGACGGAGGATGATTCTGTCTCTCCAACTGATGATGTGCGCGCCTTTGGAGAGCAAATGGTCCGGATGTCCCATGCGCTAGATCTTAAATTGGAGGAACGAACGACTGACCCCGTGGACCCAATTTTCCAACGGATCCAGTCGAAGGCACCCCCGACGGCTTCCATTCCAGTACTGCCCTCTCTATTGAAAATTGCACAAGGGTCTTGGGAGAACCCCTCATCGATCCAGTCGACATCTAAAAAGATTGATTGACTGTACCGTGTCGGTGGCAATCATGTGGACTGGCTCCAAAACCATCCGAGACCGAACTCTGTGGTCGTTGAAGTTGCACAGAACAAGAAGCAACGTCGGCCTTTGTCATCCCCACCAGACCCAGAGGGCTGGAAGCTTGATATTGTCGGGAAGAAAATTTACTTGGCAGCTGGCCTGAGCTTCCGTGTGGCGAACTATTCCGCTTGCATGGGAGCTTACCAGCAGGTCCTGTGGGAAAGAATGAGCCATCTCATCCAGGACCTTCCTGAAGAACGGCGTCGGGTGGCGGAGGCCATACAGTCTGAGGCCCAGTCCCTTGCAGGACTACAGATGAATTCGGCCCGTCATGTGGCAGACTGCACAGCGAAAACCATCGCTGGTTCCATTGCGCTGCGTTGGCATGCATGGTTACGTTCCTCGGGCCTTACACCACAAGCCTCGGCCACCATAGAGGATTTCCCCTTCGATGAATCGGGCTTGTTTAATGGGTCAACCGATGAGAAACTCGAGTTCACCCAAAAGATGAGGACCACTGCCAGGAAATATGGTATGGGCTCCTCCTCCACCTCTCAATACCGTCCTAGAGTCAGATATTCCTGGCAAACCCCGTTATATGGCCAACAGTTCCATCAAGGGTACTCTGGCCAATCCTACCACCGGTCCTGTTACGTTCCCTCTCCCTCTCTGGCCTCATCGGTGAGGAGCCACGGCTCGGGTTCAAGATACCGCCAACTATCGCGGCAGAGATCCAGGGATCAGGCCCGAAAGAAGTTTTGATTAACTTGCTGATGCTTTTTCTGTTCTCTCTTAGACGCCTCTCTTCGGGGATCGACTGTCCAACTTCCAGGAAGCCTAGTCTTCTATAACATCAGACCGTTGGGTGCTTCAAATCATCCGGACAGGCTATTGGATAGAGTTCGACACTCTGCCTCCGACAGGACAGGTTCGATCAACACCGCCCTCCCCTCCTCGAGGAGGTGCAGACCCTGTTGCAGAAAGGGACCATTGAACCTGTCGACCCCGACCTTCATCACCTCTGCGTCTTCTCGAGGTACTTTCTGGTGACCAAGAAGGACGGTGGTCTGTGCCCGATTCTCGACCTCCGTGGGGTGAACAAATACATAGCCCCAACGAAATTCAGAATGGTCACCTTGGCCTCTATCCTTCCGCTCCTGAAACGGAATGACTGGTTCATCTCCATAGACCTGAAGGATGCCTATTTCCACATAAGGATCCATCCAGAGCACAGGCGCTTCCTTGCGTTTCAGATCGGAACCGAGACCTTCCAATTCAGAGTGCTTCCCTTCGGCCTCTCGACTGCTCCTCGAGTTTTTACGAAGTGCATGGCAGTAGTGGCAGCTTTCCTTCGGCAGCAGGGCGTGGTGGTCTTCCCTTACATCGACAACTGGCTGATTGTGGCAGAGTCTCGACATCAGCTCGAACTCGATGTTGGCCTCACCTTAGATGCCTTAGACTACCTGGGTCTTGTTCTCAACATCGAAAAGTCTCCGCTCCAGCCGACTCAAGTGATCCAATTCATTGGGGCTCGTCTAGACTCGGTAACTGCAGCGGCATACTTGCCTCAAGATCGCTTCAACACCCTTCGGTCCCTGATCCATACCTGCCATCGGTCCCGAAGGCTTCTCGGTCACATGGCAGCCACGACTTATGTTACCCGCCTCGCCAGACTTCAGTTCCGTCTGCTCCAGCACTGGTACTTGCAAGTATTCAACCCACTCCTTGACTCTCCAAACAAGTTGCTTACAATGCCACGGGCGGTCCACCGCTCCCTGGACTGGTGGCTGGTACCAGACAATGTCCTGTCGGGCATGCTGTTTGATCTTCCTCAGCCGAACATATCCCTGACAACGGATGTCTCGATGCAAGGATGGGGAGCACACATCGAGTCCTACGAGATTTGGGGCTCTTGGAGCAACGAGGAGCGAGCTCTCCATATCAACTTCCTGGAACTGCTCGCCGTCCAGAAAGTGTTACGAGCCTTCGAATCCTTGGTGAGGAGCAGGACTGTGTTAGTACTGACAGACAACACCTCTGTCATGTACTACCTGAACAAGCAGGGAGGTACGAGGTCCCCCCAACTTCTGCAGCTCACACTGGACATCTGGGATTGGTGCATCCGCAGGAATGTGTTCTCCAATCCATCCATCTTCCCGGGGAAGAGAACACTCTTGCAGATGGACTCAGCCGTTCGAGTCTCTCCATCCACGAGCGGCATCTACACAGGTCGGTCACCTTAGACCTCTTTCGGAGCTGGGTTGTTCCTCAAGTAGACCTCTTCGCATCTCCCGAGAACGCTCAGTGTCCCCAGTCCTGTTCCAGGCGACGCACTCCGGGATCGAGGGGAGACACATTCTTGTTCCAATGGTCGGGTCTGCTACTATACCTGTTCCCTCCATTCCCACTACTGACAAGAGTGATTGCCAAGCTTCGTCAGGATCGAGCGAACGCCATCCTCATTGCCCCGTGGTGGCCCCGACAGCCATGGTTTGCGACTCTGCTACACATGTCCAGGCGTCACTTCATCCATCTGCCATCCCGTCCGGATCTGCTCACCACTCACAAGGGCATGGTCAGACATCCCAACCTAGACACTCTCCGTCTGACAGCGTGAAGGCTGATTCTGTGATTCAACCTTCGGATTCGAGACTCTCAGATTCATCCTCGGTACCGAGGCAACCTGCGTCCTTCCATCCAGACGTGCAGGCTATCATCGACGCTGCATGAAGGCCATCTACTCGAAAGTCATACTACTATAAATGGAAGAAGTATGAAACCTTTCTTGCCTCACAGGGACCGAATCCTGAACTGTTCTCCATTCCAACTGTACTGGAGTTTCTTCTTCAATTGTCTTCGGCGGGCCTATCGATTTCGTCGATCCGCTGCTACCTGGCAGCTATATCTGTTGAGTTCCAGGCGAGAGGATGTCCGTCCCCCTTTATTGATTCGACGGTGAAGAAATTTTTGAAAGGCTTTGCCAACCTGCACCCTCTGGTGACCGAACCGACCCCGGCTTGGAGTCTCGAACTGGTCCTTTCACAGTTGGTTCGTCGACCGTTCGAACCTCTGGCTTCTACTGATCTCCGACTCCTATCCTGGAAGACTGCTTTCCTTGTGACCATCACTTCAGCACATCAGGCTGGTGAGCTTTGTGCCTTGAGGTCTGATCCTCCATACACTGCTTTCCACAAACACCAAGTTGTGCTCTGTCCCAACATCTCTTTCTTTCTGAAGGTGGTGTCCAGCTTCCATTTCAACCAATCCATCACTCTCCCTGCTCTGATGCAGGACCCGAAGGATGCACCCTCCATCTCATGGATGTCAGGAGGGCTCTAGCTTTCTATATTCAATGGACTGTGTCCCACAGGAAGTCACCCAGATTGTTTGTGTCTTATGCTGACTCGAAACTCGGACAGCCCATTTCCTCTCAACGGCTATCGAAGTGGGTGACGTCGACCATTGCTCTCTGCTACGAACTGGCAAAGAAACCTCTGCCATCACGGATTCGAGGACACTCTACGAGAGCTGTTTCCACTTTGACAGCTTTTCTCTCTGGAGTGCCTCTAGAGGACATTTGCAGAGCTGCAACCTGGTGATCACCTTTGACTTTTATTTCTCACTATAGACTTGACTCTTGTTCTGGGAACAAGGCTGCCTTTGGGAAGGCTTTACTGTTATCCTCTATTCAATGAGTGAGTGTTCATGTTCCCAAGTCACTGTTGTTATATATGCTTTGATCACTTTACTTAAGAATGTGCTCTTAATGTTTCAAACTCAGGTGTCTGTACATATGGTATACTTGGTGTAGGACATACCCGCCTCCAAGAGTGAAGCTTGCTAGTCTACACCCAGCTGTGTGATTCACAGAGACCACGAAGAAGATGGACAGGTTGCTTACCTGTAACCATAGATCTTCGAGTGGTCTTCTGTGAATTCACAAAGACCTGCCCATCCTCCCCTCTATGTCCTGCTACATCATATAAAATGCTTAATGTTCCTGATGCTGCAGATTGCGGCGTCATTCAAGGAACTGAGGGGATTTAGGCAGGAAGCCCTTATAAGGGACTGTTAGGGTGGGCGGAGTTACCGCCAAAAATGTATCAAAGCTTATTCTGCCTTGCGTTTCTAGAAGGTTCCAATGCTCTGTGCAGACGCAGGAGTAACCCAGCTGTGTGAATTCACAGAAGACCACTCGAAGATCTATGGTTACAGGTAAGCAACCTGTCCCTTCACTTGTTCAATTTCTGCACACCCATTGCATCTCAACATTCTATGACACCTTCTCTTCCTCAGATCTTGTCTTGGACAAGAAAACAATGGATTCCTTTGGGGGGGAAATTGGAAACATGTCAAAATCCTACAAAACACTTTTGGCTACCAAAAGAAATTCATATTAGACCTGATACACTGTAGTCCAATATGACAAGACTCAAAATGGGTGTAATTTATGCAAACACAGGAGTTTTAGAATAGGATCATCCTTCATTTAACGACCAATTGTTATTACAAGCGGCAGTAGCGGAGGTTCAAGAACAGCAAGAGGACAAAATAAGTGGGCAATTTCCTTCCCTGAGAGGGGCAATGTTGAGAGAGAACAGGAACCCCCTTTACTACTTGTGTCAGCATTTAAAGCAGTCACTGCTGGGTAATGAAAGATCATGGGGATGGTGCATTATTCCATTTGTTTCCCTAGGCCACTGTGTATTGGTCTTAGAGAAAAGCAGTGATGGAGCATCTTCACCAGCTGAGTAAGGAAATTTTATAGTATGGGGTAGTGGGCAACAAGAAATTGCTGAGGGTTGTTACCTTGCATCCAAAATATATGATGAGTGAGAACACAGTGGCTAAAGCATTTAATATTTTCCCATTAGTATTAGCAGCTGCTGTGCATTATGCTAGGCTCCATTCACATCCTCTTTCAAACCATTATAAAATGAGAAATAAATAGATCTTAAATTACTCTGTTTATTACCTGGCTGAGTCTCTCCTGATCCCAGAGGGAGCCTATAATGAAGGCAACTAGTCGGCCTTCTTCAAACCACCCAAGTGACAATTCAGGACACAGGTTCAGAAAGTGGCGAATCTCATCCAGGTGGAGAGGGCAGTCTCCAGACACTGAAATAAAAGCTGTGAAGGACAACAAGCAAAGGAATTAATGGTGTGCTGCTGCAACTTCATGCAGACAAGGATGATACTGGGCCATCCCCTAAGAATAAAGGCACAAAAATGGTTCTACCAATAAGGCAAATATTACCTTAATTAGTCAAAATCATGAAAGAGACTTAGTTCTTCATGTGACTGAACTACCCTAGTAAATGTATAAATCATGAGAAGACTTTGCATTGCTATGAATAGCAATGTTCCACACTGCTCCAACACACTACTTTAAAAAAATACTTCTGAGGCTAAAAAGCAGGTAATAATATGGTGTGTAGTACCATCTGTTTGACAACAGAAAATATTGCCACATATGCTTATGATCCCTTACATAAATGCAAAATAGTACATAGGACTGTGACTACCAACAGCATGTTCTCTTTTGAGGGACCTGAAGGGAAAAAAAATCAGTGGATAATTCTATTTTTACAACCTTTCTTTCTATTCCAAGATGTGGAATTGGTTTGGTATCACTTACATTTGAAGCACAAGCCTCTGCTGCCAAAACCAAACAGCTTTCCCATTGTGAGTAGAAATGTGTCAACTTGGTCTCCTCAGCCTTCTAAACTACCAGAACATCTATGGTGCTAGCAAGGGTATGGCATTATCTGCTTTGGGGAAATTGCCTGACTAGGGCAGAAAGGTGCCAAAAACAGACCTAGTTGTCTCTTTCTAGGAAATGCTGCTTTTTTACAGAGTTTGTGTACAATGCATGTACTGAGGGAGTTTCTCTCATGCTTTTCTCCCTGCCAATGCGGTGTTCAATTTTAAACACACACACACACACACACACACTCAGCCTGAAGAAGTCTGTTTATATCCATAAAACCTCATGTTAAAATAAAAACCAGTTTGTCTTAAAGGTGCTGCCACATTTCTTTTTTCTTCCCCTCTCTTCCTCCTTTTTATATGAAAAAGTAGTAATTCATAATTTCTGAAGGATGGAAGTACCTTTCTTCTTGTGCTGAGGATAGGCATCATTAAGAAAACCTAAGCAACATCTTACCTTCTCTCTCAATTTCAAACACACTAATGGCATCCTCAGGAGTGAGACACCGGAACTCGCTGGCAGGAAGAGTGTGCCGGCGTTGGCGTCCATGGGAGCTCCGTGGAGGTCTGAAGTGAATGGGTTTGAGAAATGGCAAGGCGCTGATTACAGACATCCCCTCTGTTTATTTCTGTGTCTTCTGTAAGTGCTTCTCTTCCTTTTAGAGTCAGGATGTCTCGATTTCAGCCAACTGCTTCCAGCACGCTTGGCCAACAGACAGAAATACCTGTGTAGCACATACCAGATTAGGATATTTGCATCTCTTTATATATACATGCCAGAAGCATGGTGTCACTTCTATCATCTTAGTCATCACCACTATGGAAATGAAGGTCCACCAGGTCACAGAGATGGACCCTTGTTATTGTTCAGCGTACAAAAGCAAAGTCCGGCAAACATCCAAGTGCTGTGCATTAGAGCAGTAATGACAGGGAAAAGGAATCAGAAATGGCTTTTAGAGCCTGAGGACTTGCTGATAGGGTTAAGTGGCAAGATAGGCAGGGTTAATACACTGACGTCACCCAAAAGCTGGATCTGATGACTCAAACACACTCTTAGGATCTAATCCTGGCGGATACAGATTGTCTCCTACTAGGTCCTGGGTCCCTCTGCTTGCAATGGGGAAAAAAGACACCCAGCCTCAGAAAGAGTGTGCTGGGTTCCCACACAGAATCAGACTCTTAATACTGTCAAACCAATCTTCTGCCTTCTGGAAAGCTTTCCTGTAATTGCTAATTAACCATTATATAACTCAAAGGACACAAGGACCACAGTTATTGTGCGTCAGAAGAGGCAAAAAGAAAGTAATAGTGGGATCAAGTGTCACCTGCCATGAATGAGATTGAGAACAATCTCAAAGGTAATGAGGGGGAGGAAATTAATTTTGAAAGGGCACATTAAGCAAGGGCTGCTACAGAAAGAATGCTGAAGATAAGCAAGAAATCAGCTTTCTTAAACCCACCAGCCCATGGTAAAAACAGCCAGCTAGAACTTCAAAAGACTCTCCAGCTAATATCCTGTGCTCAAAATGTCCTTCACTCACTGTCTTTTGGAGACTCTGGGATGCAAACTCAGTTAATAAGCTACAACGCAACAACAGAGCAAGACATATCCAGATAAAGCAAGTGGTCCATTTGTTTTTAAGTGTTCAGGACTGAAGCTGATTATCGTTACATTTGATTATATTTCACATTACTTAATTAACTGATGGAATTCACTGCCAATGAATAAGTGATGGCTATTGGTTTAGGACTCTATAAGATTAGATGAATCCACAGAGGGCTGGTGTAGCAGCTTTCCTCTTCTGCTCCTCTGTGTCTCATCCAGCTCAGTCTGTATGAGATCTTACAACTTTGGTAAATGTGTTTTCATCTGAGGGATTCATCGGGTGATAATAACACATGATCTGCTTGGTGCCCACAATCTTTGCAGACACATGGGTTCTCTACTTACAGGGAACTAGGCTGGTTAATGAGAGCAAGGAATTAAAAAAGCAAAGGGAAAAGTGTAGTGGTTAACAGAATAAATCGGGAACATGGATGTACATTCAGAAATTAAATTAACATTAGTCCCACTTCTGTGGAATATACCTTACATGGGACTAGCAAATCCCATTTGTAACAATGGCTCTATTCGAGTTGGGATTAACATTTATTAGATTTTAGCTCCACATATTTTAAAATACTCTTGAGTGAACTTCTCTCAGTCAAGAAGACAAGACACCAGGACTTCCAAAATACAACTAGGTGAGACCAGGTCCACACAGCCTAAATATGTTCACATTCGTCCAAAGAAAAATTTGAAGGAACAATTTTATTCCTTGAAACATAAACAATTTTGGCATGTTGTGCACCTTCAACTCTTCACTGAAGTACAAAGCTCATTAAATAGTATATAGAACCCAACTCCAATCAGCAGTGTATCCTAGCATACCCCAAATATTATCTGGGAACAGTCAAGGATGAAATTAATTATGTATTTTCCTAATAAAAGGCTATCCCTTCATAAATCTCTGTTGCCACTCTCTCCCAGCACAATGATTCAGCCTCACAGCCCATCTGCTTATGGTGACCCTTGAATTAGACAGAATTTTACATGAGGCTTCCCTAGAACAGGCAGTCCTTATTTTAGAAAATCAACACTCTTCCTCACTATGACAGCTTGATCAATTTGAAGAGCATCCCTACTTCAAATACTAGCACTCTCTTGTTTGTAACATTTTCATCTCACAATCCCAAAACCTTGAGAAACTTGAATTCTAGGTCTCTGAAAGCTGGGCTAGCCTTTTGCTCCTTATTCTGAGCAATTCAACCAATAACACTATCCACAAGATATATTTTGTCATACATTCTTGTATGGAATGGGCCATGTGGATTACAACAGGTATCTGTTGAGCTGTACCTAAAGAAACCTAAGGAAAATCAAAAGCTGAATCATTCTCATACCTTATGACTGCAAAGTAGTAAGGATGTGCCATTAAGAATAACTGATCCACTTTTACTATTTATTTATTTATTTATTTATACCCTGCTCTTCAGCCACAAGACTATCAGAGCAGCTTACAAATTGTTTTAAGCAATAGCAACTTTATACATCTACACTGCATTAAACGGTTTCCAATGTGTGTTAGCTAACTGCCCCCACAAGCCAGGCTTATTAGGCTGACTAATGGCTAATGAGATCTGAAGCCAAACAAAATAAATGCAACAACAGCAGATGGGGCATGCTGAAATGAGGGGCTGTATCATGTGACAAATGAGGGGCTCACAAAAACTGCAGGCTGTAGGAAAAGAGGAAGACTGTGTTACAGACATATTGACTCTGTCAAGGAAGCCACAACCCTAAGTTGGCAAGACCTGAGCAGGTCAGAGGATGACCGGGGTTCTTGGAGCCTTCTTATCCATGGAGTTGTTGCAAGTCAAAGGCGATCTTGGTCGCACATAACCACAACTGTGTGATTAACAAAGTCCTCTATTTTCTATGATTGAAAAGCCTTGTATTCTTGAATCATGTCAGTATTCAATCTATGCAGAGTTTTTTGCAGAGCCTTCATCAAGGGTGCTCTCTCCGAAACATGAAAAAGGATGCCATATATGTGCACGTGCTTAAAGATGGTATTACTAATGCACTGTTTCTCAGTGTGCTTTGCAGAGTGAAAGGGAACCAAGGGGACAGATCAGGCAAAGGCGATTAGCCCATGAATTATTACAAGTCCCTGAGGTTAGTGCTTTGATGTGTACACAGAAGTCTTAAGTGCCACCTTCCAATCAGATATCTGGAGACAAATTTTGGTGGCCATTATTTATTCCCACTATTTGAGTGGTGGTGGGGGGTTGCAAATTAACATCAGGTGCAAAGTGTCATTCAATATAAACAGTAGCAGTAATAAGCATAACCCCACACTTGCTCATTTGTCCAGTTTGGACAGTTCAAGGCTTCCTTTCTATACACACTTAAAAACACAGTGCATAACTCATCTACTTTTTGAGCAATGAAATGAATTGGTTGTGGGCATTATTGTGATACATTTATGTCTCTTCATGGCAAAAGCTGCTAAGTTTGGGCCCTGCAGTATGCAAGGAATAGGATGACAGACCATGTGTGTGCAAAGTAGACTATAATCCTCATTAGGAATTTGACAAGATTTTGGACAAATTTAAATTTAAGCAGCAGAAAGTGAGAGTTTTTTTTTTATTAAGCATGACAGGCAATATCTAAATAAGAATTTATTCCCCCAATGAAGTACAGATGCTTTGAGTTTTCAGTTATGAATTTGGTAATATCAAATACTAATTTTTTTAGCAATATTTTATATACAATGTTTGGGATTTTTTCTGAGAAGTAGCAGAGACCCACTAGAACTTTGTCTCTGGAATTCTTAGATCGCCTATAGATCTATGGTAAGATATACTGATCACCAACCACAGAACAGGGCTAAGTTACTGGATGTAAAGTTCTTTTATAATAACACTATTTATAGAAAAGAATAGACAATAATAGAGTGAGGAGATTCTAGTAATATAGCGTAACTTTTAACATAAAAGATGAAATTCATGAACCTGTAAACACCTTTGTCTATAGCACAAACAGAACAGTCTCTGACTTTATATATTATTAAATGCATGTGTGCATTCAATAGAGGCATATGAAGCTGGAAACAGACCTGGGACTTCCGGTTTGGGTAAGAGCGAAGAAAGAAACACTCCATGAAAACTCATACTATCTATATATATAATCCTCTTGGGTATGTTGCTGTTTCCAGTGTGCTGATTGGCCACTTAGGAAACTTACCAACCAATCAAAGCTCTCCCTTTGGTAGCCAATCACCACACTGGGGGCGGGAACATATGGAAGTTTAGGTCTTTTCTAAACATGGCAGCGGCAGAGGGGCTTTCTGTTGTTGCAGCGTGTGTAGCATGGAGAGTATACTGTGGGGTGGTGTATACCCGGTGTATGTTATACTGAGTATAGCTTTATTAGTCTTTGAGTTAACAGAGAACTCTA
The DNA here is from genome assembly GCA_030847615.1 of Gambelia wislizenii. NCBI lineage: Eukaryota > Metazoa > Chordata > Lepidosauria > Squamata > Crotaphytidae > Gambelia > Gambelia wislizenii. Next base: position 194,006,371 of record JAUMIR010000002.1, read on the forward strand.
TTACTTTTGCTGCAACAGACTACCATGGCTATTCTTTGTTAATTGGTATATACTGTAAGTATCTTTTAAGTCAAAATTACATGTAATACAATGCAAATGGTAATCTGTCACTCACAATCACACCTAAAAGATTGTACAGTCAGCCCTCTGTTAAGGTATATTAAGTATTCTGTATGTTGAAATAGTGAATAGATTTTTGTAGGGCAAAGAAAGTGTTTCAACAGAGGCCAAGGTGACCTACTTACATCTGCTGTTATTGTAGAGGCCGGAAATGAGCCTGAGAAATGGATTTTGTTGACATGAATCTATATCTCAGATAGATAGATAGATAGATAGATAGACAGACAGATAGGTACCATATTTGTAGTGTGTGTGTGTGTGTGTGTGTGTGTGCGTGAGTGTGTGCGCACACTCTGCTCTTTGCAAGTAAAGCCTGCTTACTATACACTTTTTGTCTCTCAGTTTTTTCTCTTGGCACAAGGCCACCTGCATAGACCTAGTACTGTGGTGATGCCTGGCTCTCTCTACATGTTCAGGAGAGTCTATCAGTGCACCTCAACACCCTCCACATTTGCAGGTCTAACTTTTATGGATTTGATTATTCGCAGATTATTTGCTGCTGCCTCCGCTGCTGCCCTATGCCATTTTTAATAGGGACTGCAAGCCTCCCAAGACTGAGAGAGATTGCAAATGCATGGGGAGGCTTGTAAGTCCCTGATAAAAATGGTGTAAGGCAGCAGTGGAGGTGATGCCAAGCCCTGCCAGCAACCTGCTTTGGCCTTGCGAAGGAACCCTGCCACTTTGGCATCTGCAGTGGGTTGAATCCATTGATTTTACTTTTTGTGTGTGTTCAATATGATTGGGGGGGCATAGAGTTATCCACGGTTTTTCCACTTCTGCGGGGGTCCTGCAAACCTAACCTCAGTGAATCTGGAGGTCCAACTGTATATTTCTCTATAGAGAGGAATGTAACAATTCATGTAGACACACACGTGCACACACACACACACACACACACACACAGAGGCACAAAACTGACCCTAATAAACCCTGTCATTAAATTCCAGTTTCTGATTACCTAATTGCAATTGTAAACTATTTGTACTGAAGTTACTCCTTCAGTCCTGCTGGAAAACACAAATATATTTTCTGATTAGAAGCCACAGTTTCATGTCTGGGAATTCTTTCATATGTCTTCTCCCACAAGAGGGAATGGGTTAGTAAATAAATCAATAAAATTCATTTACTATTACTAATTTGAAATAGTGATTTTCATTAAAATAACCCCTTGCAAAAAAAAAAATCAGTGGTAACAACCTCATTGCTTAAAACAAACAACATAGTCTTTTATATCAGAAAATGTGGTTTTGGATTGTTTTTTAGGACCACTGGTTATCTACTTGTGCTAGATAAACTATAACATTCATCCAGTACCTTTAGTATAGGAAGGAATTTGTTTTTAATGTATCCAATGAATACATTAGCAGAGGCAATGATAAGTTAGGTAAAAACAAGTTATTTAACTAACATCCCAGTCCTAAACCTACGTACTCTTAAAACAAGTCCTTATATCTTGTGGATGTCTTCAGCACAGGAAGACATATTCGCTTGGAAATATGTTTAGGATAGTAGGCTGTAATCCTGTATGTAGTTAATTCTGCTTAAGTTCCGTGTAGATAAAATATGCATTAAAAACACACTTGCTAATGGAGTTTAAATTTTACTGTCCTTTGGTCCCCTCATGGCCAAGAGAGAGTGGCCTCGGTCTGCACTGAGATCCCTCCAGACCAACTGAACAAGAGAAGTAATATCTGATACAAAATATAGGCCTGTGACTCCAAAACCATCACTTTTCCTTTCTTCTCCTGTACATTTTAATATCTTTTGCCTGATTAAGAGACCAGTGGAGCTTTGAAAGCTTGCGTGATGTGTTTTGTGCATCTTGGTTGGCCAATAAAGGCATTGTTCTTTTGTGGATTGTGGGTTTTGTGGTATTTTGCTATATAGCCAACATGGCTACACCTGAATAAGTTTCATACACTTGACTAGGATCATAGGCACCCCTACATGTACAGTACATTATCCCTGTTTAAAACAGTAGCTATATAATTTTTCACTGGCTGAAGTTAGGATATTGTAAAATTAGGAGAAGGGCACAATTTCCAGAGAATGAAAAGGGGAAGAAACCGTATGCTCAAATTATTTTATTGTTACATTAAGATGTTAACTGGATGTCACCCAAATGGTATAAAAACACTCTTGGCTGAAAACAGCAAATAGCATGGAAAGGGTACATATTTACTTTCTGAATGTGACTTTTCCCAACTTTGGAAGTCAACATCATAGACCTTAAAGCAAAAATATAAACTCTTACCTGTGCATTAAATTTTCTTTAAGGATTCCAACCGTTGATTCCCCCTAGATAGGAACCTGTAGACTTTGTAGTGTCACTGCCAAAAAGAAGAAAGGAGAAAGCAGACTGGCGTGAATGCTGATGAGTTATGAGCTTATTTTCTAGAGAAGCTAAAGGAACTCCAGCTTATATATTTGTTATTTATAAAGCACGTGATGGGACTCTTAAGACATTTTTAAACCCTCATGAGACACAGAGACTTGCAAAGGGGCCTCATGTTGACATGGCAACAAAAGGATCCTAGCAAGCTTTACTGTCTTGGCATGGTTCAGCTGAGGGATAAAGTGTTTTAGCTGATTGCTAGATCCAAGGATCATCATACAAGCCATAGGTGAAATGCCCAGAGATACCCCAGCAGAAAACAGGTGAAACAAAAACACATTGCATGCCCTTGATGTAATGGTAAACTCTAAAAGGGGTGATCCAATTGTGGCCTGTGGGCTGCATGCAAGCCCCTTAGGCCCCACATTTTTTTTTTTTTTTTTTTTTTGCCCCTGAAGCCCATCACCAGTCCCCCAAAGTCTCTCCATATTTAAAAAATAAATGATTGGCAATTCTTGGCACAATTGGCAATTTTTGCCCCCAAACCATGCAGAAAGTCTCCCAGACACCTGAAAACACACAAGAACAAGCCTTCTGCATGCTCACAAGTACAGCAGAATCCCATACTATCCCAAAATACCGTACCTCCCCTTTCCTTTCCTGGCAATGTGACATGATGTCACTATAGGGACTGCAGAGGAAAAACTGAGGTATTTCGGCTTGCGGGGGTGCAGCCCGCAGGGGGCACAAGGAGTGGGAGGAATATTGCCCCCTGGCCCCCAAGAAGTTGCCTACCCCACTCCAAAACAGCTTCTTTCTTGAAAGCAAGTATCAATATTCCTGCCAGGCAATTTCTCTCCTAAACTTGCCCTTGACCCCCTGTATTCCATAACTGAATCCTCCCACATTGCTACACAAGCGATTGCCTAGGCAGCCATGTTAGAAAGAGATAAACAACATCTGCTCTAACCCAAAATGATTAGTTTATGGATTTTATGACAATTTTATTGCAAGGGAAAGGTGCAAAGAAAGCTCCAAACAACAGCTCTGGGAGCAGGACTGAACCAAAGGCTACCTTTGGTCCTATCAATACCATCAAAATAATACGAACGCGATGCAAAAGATCAGTGATCCATTCAAATGGCCGTTTCATACAAATACATGTCATTCGGAAGGGGGGCAGCCAAATCCACTGCAAAGTCTGTGTGTGCTGCATCCGGGGCTTCTTATGGATTTTCTGAAAAGCTCCATACGACTTCCGAGTGTGCGACCATTTGAACACTCATGTTTGCACAGATACGAACAGGCAGTGCGATCTGATTGGCTGGACGAGCACAGGGAGTGGGGCTAGTAAAGAGGGAAAGCGGCTGTGGCCACCATGTTGGATTTTTGGCTAAGTGAGAGTCTGGTAAGTCGATCAAACAGTGATCTCATACTCTTTTTTTTAAAAAAAATCCTTATTTGTAAATACAAAGTGTTGCTTGTGCACACCCTGGGAAACTTTTTTTTTTTAATTGGAGGTGGCAGATTTAAAATCACAAATAAATCACTTGCAGTGACCATCTGGCTAGGGGGACATGCAGAGTTTGGGGGGGGGTGTCTTTTGGACATGTAGGCAGGTCACATTGTTGCGAACACCTGCTTTTCCAAACATGTTTGTATTTCCCTCCCCTCGTATAGACAAGAACAAAGACTAACATGCTGGGCTAATTTTTTTAGAGTTTTTTTTAACTGTAATTATTATTTTTTACAATTATAACCACTATTTTTTCATTTAAAAAAATCATGATTTATTTTTATGGATTCTGTAGGAACTACAAAATTATACATTTCACAGATAAAAACAGGGACATGCTTGAACACCTCCATTCTCATACCAAGAGTCACTCCCTCTATTTTAAAAGACTGTTCACCTATGGTTGAATGCTCTTTCTAATTATGTCATAGTTACCCGTCCTCCAATTACTTAAAAGGCAAGAGGAAGATTGTTTTTTGTGCAAAGACATCATACAAATAACATTTCCTACAGCATGTAAACAGCCATTCAAAATACACTCCAGCAAGTAGGACATATGAAATAAGAGGATGTGTACTGTATAGTACCTTAGTGTCCAAGCACCTGCATTTACCTACATGTAAATAAGAGACAAAATCTATTCACTCACAAAATTAACTTCTAGATACTGCTGGAGGAAGGGAAACCCTGAGGAAAAAACACTAGCAAATCACACTAGCAGCATCAGAACAATACTCCCCCCACCCAAGGCAAACAACAACTTAAGAGGGGCATTTATTTTTCCTATAACTGTGGCATGTAAGCTTTATTTCTGTGGAAAATCTGACTGATCCCACAGGCCCCGTTCAGCTGCTGTGATGATAAACTATGGCTTATCATAACAAGACCAGGCCACAGGGAGCCTTGGGCATATCCTCTCTCTCCCTCAAACCTCCCCCACTGTCCCATGGCTAGAATGAGTTCAGAAGCTTTTGTTTATGTTGATGGTGACCTGACCTGACATCTTGAATGTCGGAACAATGGTTATCCCCAGTTGTGGTTCATTTCAGACAAATCAACTTTAAAACAGGGTTTATAAAACTAATTAGTCAACGTTAACCCTTGTTCCCTATTTAGATAACATGAGAAGACAGTTAATGAAAAGGAGAAATTAAAGTGTCCAAACTCATCTTTCTTTGGCTGTCTGTGGGGAAAAGGAGGCAGTGTGCAAGCTCAACATTTGCCCCAGATTGGACCAGTCACATTGATCTATTGGGGTTTTTTTGGGGGGGGAGGCAGGGCAGCACATGACCTTCATGCAGAGATCCTCTCAGCTTCCCATCAGGGCTCTTGCTACCCTTCAATCTGCCACAGTAGCAGTAGAAAAATCCTGCTTTATTACTTGTAAACAAGGCTCGGGGGGGCATGTATCTACTTTTTCAAGAGACTATACACCTGTAAACCTTCAAGAGGTGTGATTTGCCTTAACAAACAGGTATGCACCCTTCACATGCCTTGCTTATGTGTGTGTGTGTGTGTTTTTAAAGCTATTTTGTCTTCACTGCAGCAAATTCAACACAGCCAGAATAAACCACTGTCCTTTTACAGTAGGCCCTTGGTATCCACTGGGGTTTGGTTCCAGGACCCCTTCTCCCTGGATATTAAAATCTGTAGATGCTCAAGTCCCATTATATACAATGGCATAGTAAAATGGTATCCTTTACATAAAATGGCAAAATCAAGGTTTGCTTCTTGGAATTTATTTTATTTTAGAATATTTTCAAGCCACAGATGGTGAAATCCATGGATACCAAATCCATGGATATAGAGGGTTGACTTACAGGTAAACAAGGTGTGCTTTGCTTACACTGAGGACTTTATCACACCAGCCTGTTATCTTGTAGCAATCCCACTTTTGAAGCAAACAGGAACATACTGGTTTGAAAACAATAATTATCACACTTCTCTGCAATTGTGTTATTATGCTGCTTCGGAGATACATAGTCCCACGCTTGCTCTTCTGCACCATCTCACTAATCCTGCCTTCCTCCCCATGTATGCCCTACCCAGTGCATGTGTGGCTTCCAATCTCCTATCCTACCCACGGTGCTACCCCTCACTCCCTTTTCTGATTGCCATCATGATGTCTCAGCCAGATCTTAAACTCCTTCCCAGACCTCCCCACTGCTCCTCCTCCTCCTCCTCTCAATCTGTCCACCACCCCTCACTCCATTTTCCAGATTGCACCAAGATGTCTCAGGTAGATCTTAAATTCCTTTGCAGTCCATTGACTTTAACTCCCCACTGGGCTTCCTCCTAATCCCGAGAAGAATGGGGAGTTGGGCTGGGAAGGGGTTTAAGATCTGGCTGAGACGTAGTGGTGATAAGTGAGAAAGGGAGTGAAGGGATGTTGCTGCTGATGGGACACGAGGCAGAGGAGAGGGGTGAGGAGGTAGAGCTATTTAAGCAGCAGCTACAAACTTTGTGGAGGGCCGACTCTCAAAGCAACCTCAGCCTGCTTGGGTATAGGGAGGGGAAGAGGAGTGAAATCAATATGGAACTGCAGTGGAAGGGACCTATTGCACTACACATCATAGTGGAAAGCAGTGATATTGGTAGCCATTGACAGGTTTTCCCTGTAAATGACAACCATTGAACAACAACTGAAAGGCAAAGCAGCAACACAACAGACACAACACCATGTGATAAGTACCAGCAAGCTTTAATTTCGATTTACTCCCCTTGTGTGATAAAGTCCATTTTTTTCTGCCACTGTCATTGTAGTGTCAAGGCTGAACACTATTAAACAACAACGGTAAAGTTAATGCTAATTTTAAAATTCAATTCATTAAGTATTTTAGTGAATATTCTAATCTCAACTTGTTGCATTAATTGTTGGCAATGAGGTGAACATGTGACTTTAAAATTTTAGAAAGTCAATTCTCTCTCTCTGGCTTCTCTTCGCAAATGAAGATTCAGGAAGGACTCATTTCGCGCTTTCTGCAAGTGCGCTGATGACTAAAAAGGCCAATCCGAGATAGACAAGTCCGGTTGCAGAAAGCACAGCAGAAGGTTTCCTTGGGTGATGTTTCTGGGTTGTGATTCTTTCTGCGTTGTCGTTTCTCTTCAAGACCTGTTCAGCATGAGTTCTCAAATAAGGCTGCAGCATTGTGGATAGTGCATCTCCATGCCTCTTGATGTGAGGCCAGGGAGGACCATTGCTGGTGATCAATTTGGCCGAGCCTGAGGTGTTGTTTCAGGGAGTCCTTCTATCACTTTTTTGGAGCACCCCTCTTACGCTGACCTGTGGTGAGTTCACCGTAGAGTACTATTTTGGGGAGGCAATGGTCCTCCATCTTAGAAACGTGCCCTGCCCAGTGCAGTTGTGTTCTCAATATCATGGCCTCAATGCTGGTGACCCCTGCTTGCTCAAGGACAGCAACATTCACCACATAGTCAGTCCAGTGTATATTTAGGATTGTGCGTAAGCAGCGCTGATGGAAGCGTTCAAGGAGTCGTAAGTGGTGGCGATAGGTGACCCATGTTTCAGACCCATAAAGGAGAATAGACAGTACAATGATTCTATACACACTGATTTTTGTGCTTCGCCTCAGGTGTTTATTACTCCAGACTCTTTTGTAAAGTCTTCCAAATGCGCTATGTGCCTTTGCTAATCTGTGATCAATCTCTTTGTCAATCTTGGCATCTGAGGAGATGATGCTTCTCAGGTAGGTGAACTGCTGAACGGACTTAAGCACAGAGTTGCCGACAGCAATGTGGGGATGATGGTGTTTGTCCTTTGGTACAGGCTGGTAAAGAACTTCCGTTTTCTTCAGGTTGACTTCCAGCCCAAACAGCTCTGCAGCTGTTGCAAAGCAGGATGTTAGGCGCTGCAGAGCTGCTTCATAGCCCCAAAAGCCAACATCCCCCCAAAAGTAAAGAATTGTTAATTATATTTTTAATACAAGTACAAATTACAAAAAAGAGAACAAACAAAAAACTAGACAAACATTGCAGCAACATTACAAACCATACCTAGCCTAAAACTACAGTACAGTTGTTCCTTCACATTCACTGGGGTTTGGTTCCAAGACCCTCCGTGAATACCCAAATCCGTGAATACTCAAGTCCCATTATATGCAATGGCATAGCAAACAGGTGTCTGTTATATAAGATGGCAAAATCAAGGTTTGCTTTTTGGATTATTATTTTTTAAAGAATATTTTCAAGCCATGAATACCTAAAACCGTGAATGCCAAATCCATGAATGTGGAGGGACAACTGTATAGTTAAGTTCCTGCCTCCCAACTATTTGTTACATTTGTTATTTAATCTAATGTTCTAATTAATGTTATCTTCTATGTTATTCTACTATTTAGTAAAGAATTAAAGCAACATGATAGTTAATAATTACCACTGTTTACATTAACATGACTAAAATAACTTATTTATTAATTTATATCCCACCTTATTCTCAATAATGGGATTCATGGCTGCTGACATCATATTTAAAACAATACAAATTAAAAATACAAAAGCATTAATAAAACTATAAATATAAGATTTAAAAAACAATTATACAATTTATAAAGTTAAACGAGTAAGCATTAAAAATATTAAAATTAATTGAAAGGCTATATACAAACCTTAAAAACAACACTCCACAGCATCCTGGCCAGTTTGTAAAAGCCTGACAGCACATAAACGTTTTGACATGCTGACAGAAGGAGAGCAAGGACAGGGCCAGACCTCTCTAGGGAGGGAGTTCCAAAGTCTGGGAGTTGTTAGCATGCCCTGCTCCCTCGCTATAATATCTCATTATTAGAAATGTTGGACACTTCAAGGGGGTCAAACAGACTGGGATGATCCAAAGTGAGGTCAGATGGAGGTCACAAGGACCTGGGAAGGTCTCTTAGAAATATTTTAGCAATCACACCCAAGCTTAGTAAACAAAACCATTAAGGAGGTAAATGCTAATTCCTTCTTAGGCCTCTCAATGGCAAGTTGCACATCCTAAACATTCAAGTGACCTACACAACCCAAATCCCCAGGAAATATCTCTTGGAACCCCCCTCCTGTCCTACAATGTGAGGTTGTCACAAACTAATCAACACCTATCTCCCAGCCATCTAAGACAACCAGTAGAGTTTTGTTCTCCTTTGTTCCTCCCATGGGAGAATCATTTAGTCATTACTGTAGCTAAAACACACCCTCAAGTCATTAAATAGTTTATAAATATCCCAGCCTAGACAATAACAAGATGCACCACTGTGGATGAGACCTGGCCACTTTCTCTGTCGGTGCACTCCTGGATCGGAACTTCCAGTGCCACCCTCAGACTTCTGAGTACTTCGCTACTCTTCAAGACTGGTAACGATCACCCTATATCCTGATTCTATTCCTCTATCCAACCTTTCAGCCTTAATTCTTCAATAGCCTTGTGTGGTTCTTGTGAGCATATGTTGTGTATGTGAATGCTTTTTGTGCTATTTCCAATAAAAATCACATATTTCACTTTAACCTGAAGTTTCCCTGCAATTAATACTGCTATACATAGGTGAAAAGATCCTGAAGTTACCCGCCTCTCGCAGCCTTTCATTTGAGCTAATAATAATAACTAGCTGGACCCGGTGTACCATACCCCATTAAAAAACTCCCCCCCAAATGCCCAGGAGACCTCATGACAACCCTTTGAGGTAGGCTGGTGGGTTTAACCCCCCCACCGCTCGTTCTGCCCCTTACCACCCACCGCTCTTTCTGCCCCTTCCCCTCCTACCCCACCCCTGCACTCCAGAACACACACGCACACACCACATCCACCCCGATGTTACTCACTCTCCAGCAACCATGTTTGAGATCTACATGGTCCCACCCCCAGTGTGCTGATTGGCTGCCCAACAGACCTGTGATTGGTTGGTCAGTTCCCTAAGCAGCCAATAAGAACACTGGAACCGGCAACATACCCAAGAGAATATATATATATATATATATATATATATATATATATATATATAATTCCCCAGATAGCAATATAGTCTTTGGCATGATGAGTGGGGCTCTAAAGCACCCACACCTCTTCAGGTAACAGAGGAGCCACTAAATGAGCCTGAGAAGGAGGTGTGATTGAGAGAAGGGCCTCTCCAGATGATCTTAGAGCTCTAATGGGCTCATAAAGGAAGATACAGTGATACAGTCCTTCAGATAACCTGGACCCAAGGCATACAGGGCTTTATAGGTCAAATCCAGCATTCTGAATTTTGCTGAGAAATGGACTGGCAGTCAGTGGAAGTGTTGCAACAAAGGAGTTGTGTGCTCCCTGTATCCAGCCACAGTTAGCAGTGTGGCTACAGCTCTTTTGTCCAACTGAAGTTTCTGAGCATTTTTCAAAGGCAACTTTCAAAATAATTGTTAATAATTACTACACATTACGGATAACTAATTTTAGTTAATTAATGTCAAGCTTTAATTGTGGTGATAAATTCAGCAACAGGAGTAGGGTGAAATTCAATAGTAGCTGCTAGGGGGGAGTGCAATGCAGTCCCTATCTCCTACAAGGTGTTACTGTTAACTGCCTTCAAGTTGACTTGGACTCATGGGGACCCAATGAATGAGACATCTCCAAGACCCATTACCTTCTACTGCTCTGCTCAGGTCTTGCAGGTTCAAGCCTGTGGTCTCCCTGACAGAGTATCCATCTGGTGTGTGGTCCTCCTTTCTTTCTTTTCCCCTCCACCTTTCCTAGCATTACAGTCCTCCCTACACATTTGCGGCCTCCACACTCGCGGTTCTGCATATTCGCGGTTTGCCGCGAATGGAGGCCAGGGAAAGCGGTGACAGGGCCTTTGAGGCCCTGTTGCCACTTTTGGGAGGGCCGGGGGAGGTGCGGGGAAGCGACAACGGGGCCTCTGGAGGGAGCGGGGAGGCCGGGAAAGCGATGGCGGGGCCTCCAGAGGCCCTGTGGTCGCTTCGAGAGAGCAGCGGGAGGCCGGGGAAAGCGACAACAGGGCCTCTGGAGGCCCCGTGGTCACTTCGGGAGGGAGGGGGAAGCGCGGGGAAGTGACGACGGGGCCTCCAGAGGCCCTGTGGTCGCTTTGGGAGGGCAGCAGGAGGCGAGGGGAAGTGACGACGGGGCCTCCGGAGGCCCTGTGGTCACTTCGGGAGGGCAGCGGGAGGCTGGGGAAAGCGACGATGGGGCCTCCGGAGACCCTGTGGTCACTTCGGAAGGGAGGGGGAAGGCGCAGGGAAGCGACAACGGGGCCTCTGGAGGCCCCATCACCACTTTAGAGAGGGAGGGGGAGGGCTGTCATTATTCATGGAATTTTCACATTTGCGGGGGTCTGCGGAACCTAAGCCCCGTGAATGTGGAGGGATGACTGTATTGACTTTTCCAGTGAGTTGTGCCTTCTTGTGATGTGACTGAAGTACAACCTCAATTTACTCATCTTGGATTCTAGTGAGAGCTTTGGCTTGTTCTGTTCTAAGACCCATTTGTTCATCTTTTTGGACATGGTATCCTCAGCACTCTTCTCCAACACCACATTTTGAATGGGTTGATTCTCTTTCTATCAGCTTTCTTCACTGTTCAGCTCTCACATCTGTACATGGTGATGGGAAACATGATCGCCTGAACAATCCTGACTTTAGTGCTTACTGTTATATCTTTACATTTTATGATCTTGTCTAGTTCTTTCATAGCTACCCTGCCAAGACCTAGTCTTTTACTGATTTCATGGCTGCAATCTCCACTCTGGTCTATGACTAATCCAAGGAATGGGAAGTCTTTCACTATTTCAATTTCCTCATCATCTGTTTTGAATTTATGTAAATCCTCCGTGGTCATTATTTTTGTTTTCTTAATGCTCAGCATTAAGCTTGCTTTTGTACCTTCTTCTTTGACCTTTAGTAGTTGCTATTCTTTAGAAAATATTCTTTAAAAAAATACTATAAGAAAATATTTTAAAAAATATTTAAGAAAATGTTCTTAAAAATATCTAAATATTTAAAAAATAATCCAAAAAGCAAACCTTGATTTTGCCATCTTATATAAGGGACGTCATTTTGCTATGCCATTGCATATAATGGGACTTGAGTATTCACGGATTTTGGTATCCACGGCAGGGGGGTCCTGGAACCAAACCCCAGAGAATATGAAGGGACAACTGTAGTATTATGGTGTTGTCTGCATATCTTAGATTGCTAATGTTCCTTCCTCTGATATTCACTCCTCTTTCCTCCAACTCTAAACCTGCTCCGTGCATGATATTTTCTGTGTACAAGTTGAACATATAGGGTGATAGAATGCAACCTTGCCTTACTCCCTTTCTGACTGGGAACCATTCTGTTTCTCCATATTTTGTTCTTATGGTGGCGTCCTGTCCTGAGGACTATCAAGTGTATTGGTACACACATTTCTTTTAGAGCAATCCAAAGTTTCTCATGATCTATGCAGTAAAAGGCTTTGCTATAGTCTATAAAGCATGTACTGATTTTCTTCTGCAAATTATCCACCCTTAATTTATTGGAATGCATCAATGTGGTATAGTGGGCTGTGTCACCTTACTTCCCCAAATGTTACATATTTAGCTTGCCAAATGGCCAGAGCACAAAAACAACCAGTTTCTCATGTAGTTTGAGCTATCACCATTTTTTAGGAACCATTACAGTCATCCCTTCACATTTGGGTGGGGGGGTGTTAGGGTCGCCAGACCCCCACAAATGTGAAAAAAACACAAATAACAATTACCCTCCCTGCAGAGGGCCCCTAAAACTGCCCCTCTGCTGGCAAAGGCACAGGAGAAGGTCGGTTTAAGAGGCTTTTCCTCACGCTCCATGCTTGTCTGTGTCCTCTCTCCTTTTAGAAAGGGAAGGGAAGACACAGACAAGCATGCAGGGTGAGACAAACCCGCAAATACTCAAAACCGCAAATGTCACATCTGTGAATGTTAAGGGACAACTGTATACACTCCAAGACAAAGCTAGAAAGGGAACTGACAAATTGTGATTTGCAACTCAGTCTTCGAGAACTCAGAGCAAATGAACAATGTGTTTTATTAGCATTCTCAGTTGCCTTCATACAGTGATCTACTAATATGAACATGTCACAATTTTAGTGAGACATAATAGAGTGTACATAAACTAAGAAAGCAAATGCTATATAGAATGGACAATTTCAAACAAGTGAAGACGAAGGCTTTCATGGCCAGCATCCATAGATTTTCCTTGGTTTTTCCCCGGGCTGTGAGGCCGTGTTCTGGAATAGTTTCTTTCTGATGTTTCACCTGCATTAAAAAAAAACCATCAACCAACCATTAGCCAAACAGACACTAATGACCCTTGCATTTCTATACCCAGAAATTAACCATTCAATTACACAAATTTACATATACTCCCCAACAGGGGTTCACAGCATATATACTCCACCTACACTCCTACCCAACCATTCTCTGAAGATGCCAGCCACAGATGCAGGTGAAACGTCAGAAAGAAACTACTGTATTCCAGAACACGGCCTCACAGCCCGGAAAAAAATCCAAGGAAAATCTATAATTTTAAACAAGACTTCTACCACAGAACTTTAGAAGAATATCTATACTGTACAAAACGTTGTGATTTTGACACTGAACATGTTTTTCTCCATGGAGAACCGAAATGTATATTTGCTGAATGTTATTTCTAGAAAGGTCAGCCCAACTGGAAAGTTGAAGCAGTGCCCAACATTTTTGGCAAATACTTCCTAAAGTCCAGTCTAATAAAGCATGTCATTATTGTGTTCATTAGTGATGGGGTTCTCTACAAAATTTTGAAGCAGAAGATCGTTGACATCTTAACCTGAATTGGGATCTATTTTACCACATTTAGTTTAGGTTTAATAAATAAGTCAGCCAGGTTCTTTTTACGTGCTGTATTTTCCAATAGCCAAAAGTAATGGAATTGAAATATTTTTATCCAATAAAGCATTCTTAATTTGTTTTAAACATGATCTTTAAACAAACTCAAAGTTTTGCTTTGAAATTATTTTTATTGAAATAGTATAAGGATTAAGACAAAGCATCTAAATGCCACACAATTCCCTTATTGGTTAAATATCAAGAAAAACAGAATGGCACTGAAAGTTATTTCCATACTAGTTTTAGGATGTCAGGAGTTGTGTACATGCTTACATATGTACAAAAGTATAACTTCCTACAGACAGTTCCTGCAAAAGTTGTTTACTTTGAAATCTCCTATCTTGACTATTGAATTGTGGCTAATTAAATTTATGATGTCTTGCACAGATTCTTCTCCCTTTTCAGATGGTCTAACACATGTACAACCCACAATATTGACTCTAGAATTTGTTGTACAACCAACATGGCAATCCCTTTTTATATGACTTGAAGAATTCTGAATTTAAGCTGTTCAGCAGTGAGACCCAAGACTGGATTCTCCCCCTAAGGATTTGTCTCTTCCATCCAAATAAGTAAAGCTACACAATTTGTCTTCCACTGTATTTCTTTACCAAATCCAGCACTCCAGAGTTAATATTGACAACATTGGTGCTGGATTGGATAAAGCAAGCCAGGGGAAGCTTCTTAGAGATTCTGTCCTGCTACTTAAAAAGAGTCTATGAAATTGTTCTAGACAGAAGTACTGTACTTCTATATTCCTTGTGTTTGTTATCTTCAAAATGGGGAATCAAATTTGATTGCTTTTTCATTTCCTAGCAACCCTAGATGACCCCAATCTGAGATTCTGCTGATCTTTCTTCACTATAGTATTATTTATTGAGACAACATGTAAACAGGACTTTAGGATCAAACCAACTCCCATTTCCCTGACTGGTTTTGTTTTTGTGGTTTTTTAAAACATCTTATATGATGAAGAGAGCTACAAGTCTGGAAGGCTTACACAATTTTTGTGCCTTTTTTATTAGCCTGAAGAACTAGGCAAGATACTGAAGCGTAAAGACATATCACTGAATACTAAAGTTAGGGTTTTCCATGTCATTCTATTTCCCATAACTATGTATGGTTGTGAGAGCTGGATGGTTAAAAAAAAAAAGCTGACAGGAAGAAAATCAATTCATTTGGAAATGTGTTGCTGGAGAAGTGTTCTGTGGATGTCTAAGAAGACAAGTCAATGAGTCCTAGAAGAAATCAAGCCTGACCTCTCCCTAGAACAGTGGTGTCCAAACTGTGGCCCTCCAGGTATTTTGGACTCCAACTCCCAGAAGCCTGAGCCATCTTGTCCAATGGCCAGGAATTCTGGGAGCTATAGTCAAAAATACCTGGAGAGCCACAGGTTGGACACCACTGCCCTAGAATGACTAAGTTGTGGCTATTGTACATTGGCTACATCATGAGAAAGGACAATAATGCCTGGTAAGGCTGAAAGCAGTAGAAAAAGAGGAAGACTGCATTCCAGATGGATAGACTCAGTCAAGAAAGACACGGCCCTGAGCTTGCAGGATTGTTGAGGACAGGGTGTCTTGGAGATGTCTCATTCATGGGTTGCCATTAAGTCAAACTCAACTTTGAGGCAGGTTTTTTTTTTTAAAAAAAAATTAGGTATTTATACCCTGCTCCTCAGCCACAAAGGCTATCAGAGCGGCTTACAATTTGTTTTAAGCAGTAGCAGTTTACACATCTACACTGCATTAAGCAGTTTCCAATGTGTATTAGCTAATTGCCCTCAGAAGCCAGGTACTCAGTTTACCAACCTACGGAAGGATGGAAGGCTGAGTGAGCCTTGGAGCCCGCTGGAATCGAACTTGCAACATGGTGACTTGCAGTACTGGCATTTAACCACTGCGCCACCAGGGCTCCCCTCCCCTCCCCTCCCCAGTCAACACCACAAATAAAAATATTACCACAATATATGTGCCTTCAAGTTGCTTGGCGACTTATGGCGACTTCATGAATTTCATAGGGTTTTCTTAGGCAAAGAACACTCAAAGGTGGTTTTGCCAGTTCCTTCCTCTGAAATATAGCTGAAATATAGCATTTGAGTTCATTGACGGTGTTCCATCCAAGTACTAACCAGGACCAAACCTGATTAGCTTCCACGATCAGATGGGATCTGGTGCCTTTGGCCAATATAAATCTTGTTGTTGTTATTTGCCTTCAAGTAGTTTCCGACTTATGGTGACCCTAAGGCGAACCTATCATAGGATTTTCTTACTCAATGGTACATATGATTGATTTTAAGTAACAGTGGCAGTGGCTTTATGAATTATGTTTTACTGGATTAATTGCAGTGTCAGTTGGATATTACATCATAAACTTGCAAACATGGTGTTAACATAACAAATTAACAAATCTTATATTGTACAGCATTGTTTGGATTCAAAACTGTACTGTCAAAGAGCGCCACCTGTTGGGAAAATAAAATCTGCTAAACTGACATATTAAGGGGGAAAGGAGTGTTTCAAAGCAGATGGGGGAAACAGAAGGGTGTATTTACAACACTTTACATTCACAGAGATATGGATAGGTTACAACTAAGCACTACTTATCTCAGAAATCTTTAAACAAATTAATTGATCCAGGAGTGTAAGTATTTCTTTTGCAGATCTTAGGAATCATCTAGGAGAAATCTATTTTTTGACCTCTGCAACAACTCAAGCACCAGTGACTACAACTAGGATCAACCCATGGATTGGAGTTTTCCCTGCTTGTTATTTGACCAATGGAAACACATTACGGTCTGACATGGCCATCTAGAAATCCAAGCTGAGAGAGAAAACAGAAATAGGGATAATATACAGCTCTCTGACCTTCCTTCCTGATTCCTTTGCCTACCAACCTCCTATTGGCATACCTCCCCCTCCTGTATATAGTACTGATTACAGCTCCACCTCTAAGTCATCCACCTGGTTACCCAAACATATCGTACAAAAAAGCAAAGCAAAATGGGCCTCATCAGAACTGGACCACCCTCCATTAAAATCATACCTCACAACAGCAGAACACACAGCAAGACACATATCCTTTGGGTATCCTATCCTACTCTCTCACACTGGGTTCCAAAAGTCCACAGCTTGCTTTCTCTCCACAAAGTCTCAGAAACCCAGCCGTGCTGCAAGTAGCAGCCAGGAAGGAAGTCATACCTCAGGGTAAAAGAATATCTAGGTACAGTGTGGGATCAGTCCCTGAAGAATGGCCAGGCTATTAGAGAGGTAGTTCTCAGCATAGTTCAAAACCCTCAAAGCAATCTTCTCTGGTATGGTCCCTTTGGCAGGCAGCCTCAAAATAAACCCCTTCTGTCTCAAAGTAAGTGCTGAAACCGACTTCAGAAATTTTTCTTGGGGGAAGAGGCTTTGGGAAAGAGGTTATAAATTTCTGTGGTGCCTGGTTCAAATTTGTAAATGGCAGCAAAAGGGACCACAATCCAAGTCCTGCTCCAGCCTTCTTATTGCTCCCACCATAACTTTCTAATAGAATCATAGAATTGCAGAGTTGGAAGAGACCACGAGGGCCATCCAGTCCAACCCCCTGCCACGCAGGAAATAATAGAAAGTGAAGAAGAGGAAGGTGTGGCCCTCCAGAGGTTGTTGGATTCACCGTATAGGTAATGATGAGGACAGACAGGAGCTGCAATCCAACATCATCAAGTGGATCTCCTGTCCTCTTTTCCCAATTTGTATGATATGGAGTGTTCTGTAAAAAGAAAAGCAATACAGTACCATGCTGCTACACTGCTGTGTGCCACCAGCAGGTGGGGATCATTTCCCAAGTATGTGTCTTAATTGCAGAATGTCATTCTCACCCCCATGCAGTGTTGGTTTATTTTCTTTACTGCTTGTCAACACATATGTGTACATGTAACTTTAGAAAGGTAACTCTAGGGTCATGGGGTTTTGGACTGAAGTACCTCTACAGTCTGAATAGCACACTACATTATACAGGACATGTCAGACAGCACATTCATCCATTAACGATATTCCTCAGAAATCTCCAGCAACATAGGCAACTCTGAACATTGCACTTTTACTCTGTAGGAACATAGCTGATTATTCTAATCACTTTTCCCCCTGCAGTAAACACGAATACTTTCCCCTCAATATTAGAGGTAATAAATGGGTGGGAATTACTTAAGTGGTTCCAGCTGGGAAACAAAGCATCCACAAGATGGAGCTAAAGTGTTTTCCAAGATAAATAAAATGTAGAAATAAAGAGTAGGGTTTTGCCCAGAAGCTTCATAAGCACAATAGAACATAAATAAGTGACTACCTTCTGTTAAGTCAGACCAATAGTAATCTACCCCAATACTCTGAATTACACCTCTCCCAGACCACAGGGGCATCCTGCTATTTATACCCAGCTCCTTGAAATGAAAACCCAGTAATCTGAACCACAGTGCCTTCTCTCATAACAGCCATGTTTCAAGCAATAGAAAAATCTAAATTACTTTGGCACAATACCTGGAGAAGAAAAGTATACACTACACAAAGAAAGATGGAGAAACAGGTGTTCCAAATGTCATGTATGCATATGTATGACACTTGGGTAAACTGGGGTGGGAAGTGTGTGGCCTCCAGAAGTTGATGGACTGCAACTCCTATGAGCTCTCAACACTGGCTATGCTGGGTAGGACAGATGGGAACTATAGTCTGACAACATCTGGGGGTTACACATTGCCCACTCAGTTTGGATGGTGCAGCTGTGTGTGAATATTGCCAAAAGAGAACCCATACACAATGGATTAAAACATGAAGGCAAAATATGCTGCTGCACAGAGAACTCAAGTAGTTTCACTGTGCTCTGGGCACTTAGGTTTCTCAGAGACACATCAAAATATCATTAACACGAGGCTACAATCTTCATTTGGGACACCATATCTCTTTTAAGGGTGTGGTTTGTTAGAGAACACTGCAATAAGCCTTAAATGTAAACCACCAAATTTTAGTTGGGAATTTCCTGAGCTGTGCACACCCTACCAACATGAATCCCCACGTTTGTTCCCCAGGTCTTGAATGCAATTTAGGGCACATGGATTACAGTAGCACCCCCACATCCACTGATTTGCCGCCCGCGGATTCAATTATCCACGGATGGCGACAGCCGGGGGGTGGATGGGGAGGAGAGATCTTGCTTCCCTTCTCCGTTCGCCCCCAGGGTTGTAGCCCGGAATTGCTCCAGGGGCAGAAATGAAATGGTGGTGTGGGGGTGAAGCGGGGAGAGGAGAGATCTGCCTCCCTCCTCCCTTTGCCCCCAGAATTGCTGTGCAGGATTGCTCCTGGGCCGAAATAGTGATGGGGGGCATTCGTTGTTATCCGCGGGGGGGGGGCTTGAACCAATCCCCTGCAGATATGGGGTCCTCCTGTATCTTCATAATTCTAAAATTGACTCACCAGATCTTAAGAAATCCTTCTTGTGCTCCCTTCAGTTGCTGCTATCCACATACACCATATTCATGTTGGTGAGAATGCAACAGTATTACTGGGAATGGCTGTTAAAGTCTCATGTCAAAACTGCTCTGTTAAAATACTTTAAAACATTATACAAAACTAAGCCCAGAAGCAGATGAAAGGTCCTCCATCCATCCCAATGGCCACTACCTGGCCATGGAGAGACAGAAGAAGAGGCAAGCATGGCTTCTTCATGTCTAGGTTCAGAAGCAGATCAAAGGCCCTCCCTCCATCCCAACTGCCACCACCGTAGCCTTGGGAGAGAAGAAACTGGCACTGCTCCATCATGTCTAGGCCCAGAAGCAGATGCAAGGCCCTCCTCCTTTCATCCCAACTGCTACTTCCCTGGCCTGGGAGGGAGAAAAGAGGCTCTTCTCTGCTAGACTTAATCCCCTCACACACTGCCTCCCCTTTTCCTTTTATGTCAGATTGTAAACCTGAGGGCAGGGAACTATTTTGTTGTTCTTTTACTTCTAAAATGCCATGTATAGTGAGGTGCTGTATAAATACTGTAAATGATTTTTAAAAAACCCTACATTGCAGTCTTGGTTGCTAAGCACATTGCAGATAGAGTAGAAGCTTTTTTTTTTAACAATGAAGAAGCTAAACTTTCAGTCAAATCACTACACTACATCTGCCTTTTATAATGTTACTATTATCTCATTCTTTCATTTCTTTCTCTGTAAACAGTTAGTTGGGCTTGAAACTGAAAGGTTTTCACCAGCACAGTAGTAGTATCAAAATTACAGCCTACTTCATTTTAAATTAGGTAAAGAAATAAACTTCTCTCCTCCTTACATCCAAGTCTCTAATTAACTTTTTCCCCTGTTGAATATATTCTAGTTTTCTTCAGCCAGTAGGTTCTCTCTCAAGCGCCTTCAATTCCCCAGCCCCACACTCTTGAAGTCTCCAATTTCATCATCATCTCTCTGCTTTGGCTAAAATCTTCTGCCTCCTTCACCAATTCTCCCTCCCTCATTCTACCCCTGCCTCTTTGTTGTTGTGTGCCTTCAAGTCATTTTTTACTTATGGCAACCCTAAGGTGACACTATCACAGGGTTTTCTCCGCACAATTTGTTCAGAGAGGGTTCGCCCTTGTCCTTCTCTGAGGCGGAGAGTATGACTTGCCCAACCAGTAGGTTTCCATGGTGGAGCAGGGATTCAAACCTGGTTTCTCAGTGTTCTAGTCCAACACTCAAACCACTACATCCCACTGGCTCTCCTGCCCCTTTCCACCTTATTCCTGCTCTGAGCCTAAGCTGCAACATAGAAGTAAAAGAATATGATGACTGGGCCAAAGGCACAACAATGAGTAATGCCCCACATGGCTCAATTAGTGATCTTTTTCCATTTTATCTTTGTTCTCTTTCCATTTCATTCTTTATGGCCACCTTCTCTTTCCCCTCACTTGGAGAGCCACTCCCTCCATCTCCACCTAGATGTTTGGGAGTTAAAATTTTACTGTTCTTTGTCTAGGTCCCCACATGGCCAAAAAAAGGGGGGGGGGGCTGTGGCTTTTGCCTGCACTGAGATCCCTCCAGATCAACCGAACCACAACAGAATTAGAACATCTGATACAAAATGTAAGCCTGTGACTTCAGCGCTGTCACTTTTCTTCTTGTGTGATTTTTTTAAAAACACCTTTCGCCTGATGAAGAAAAGGGTGGCGCTTCGAAAGCTTGCATGAAGTGTTTTGTGCATTTTGGTTGGCTAATATAGGTATTGCTCTTTTGTGGATCTTATTTCAAGGCATTTGGGGACAGCCATTTTCCGCCCGCCCCCCCCCCGCAGCTGGCCCTAACATTAGGCAAAGTGAGGCAGATGCCTTAGCTGGCAGATGTCAGAAAGGTGGCAGGAAATGTTTCCATGTTTCTGAAGAACTATATCCCTGAAGTATTTTTTGCATAATCTTCAATGTTAACTTTGACTGGTGTCCTTTTCATTTGTTTGGATGTTTCTTTCCACGCTTGTTGTTTTGATGTTCCTTTGTTTATGCATACCCCTGTATCTGATAATAAATAAATAATGAAAAGAAAGGTGGCAGCAAGAAGTCAGGTAAACAAAGCGAAAGAGGTGCTCAAAGGCACCTACATCCCTTAAACTAGGCTGCTGCCAGGTGCGACGGAGGGTGCTCTTGCAATACCACACTGGAGAGGGAAAAAAAGACCCAACTGTCAGCAGCACCACGCTGGCTCTTCTACACGGGAGGAGAAGGGGCGCCATCTTATTCTTCAGTTCAGGCAATCCAAATTGATTGCATTTTGTATCAGATGTTCTCATTCTGTCGTGGTTCAGTTGAACACACAAGCACCACTCCTCTCCCCACGTTATTTATTTATTTATTTCATTTATATTAGATATTTATACCCCGCTCTTCAGCCACAAGGCTATCAGAGCGGCTGTCTATTCCCTCCCTATTCCTCTTTCCCTTGAGCTTTCCTCCCTTCATTTCCCCTTCCCCTCCCCGAGCCCTCCTCAGCTTCGCCTTTCTCCTCCGTCCCCGCACGCGTCGCGACCCTCTCCCGCACCCGCAGCTCCCACAGGGACATCTATATAGGTCTCCCTCAGAAGGGAACTCTCCCACAACACGGCCTCACAGCCCAGAAAAAAAAAACCACGGAAAACCTATCGGTCTCTCTCTCTCTCTCTCTCTCTCCCTCGGCCCCCCACCCCTCTCTCTGCCCTCCCTCCTGTCTGACTAACTGACTGCCTCTCTCTGCCCGCTCAACCTCCCAGCGCCGCCCTCCCTCCCTTCTTTGCTCTCCTCCTCCTCCTCCTCCTCCCCCTCCCAGCGCGCTCCGCGCTAGCCCCGCCCCCTCCTCCTCCTCAGTGGCGGTGGCCGCTGACGAGAGGCGGGGCGTCGCCCTCCCCAAGCCCCGCCCCCTGCCGAGCGGTGACTGGGCTGCGTGGGCCGCCGGCGCCGCTGTTCCTCTTCCTCTTCCTCCCCCCCGCCTTCTTTCTCCCCCTCAGCCAGTCATCCCCGGTGCGCGCGCCATGGCGGAGCCTCCCGCAACCCCCGCCTCGGCCGCCCCGCCGACAGCCGCCCCGACAACGCCAACGCCGCCAGCAGCAGCGCCTGCGGGCGTCGGCGTCTCCCAGCGCCTCCTGTTCACCCACGACCTGGTGTCCGGCCGCTACCGGGGCTCGGTGCGCTTCGGCCTGGTCCGCGTCATGCACGGCGAGGACTCCGACTCCGAGGAGGACGACGGCGGCGGCGGCGGCGGCGGCGGCGGCGGGGGACGAGGCCCCGGAGGAGGAGGCGGAGGATTGGGCAGCTCGGGCGGCTCCGAGTCGGGAGGCCCCGGCGGAGGGGAAGAGGGCCGCGGGAGCCCCCTGCGCCGAGGCTACGTGCGGGTCCAGTGGTACCCCGAGGGCATCAAGCAGCACGTCAAGGAGACCAAGGTAGGAGCGGCCGGGACGCCCCTCGCCCTGCGGGGCCTGCGGAGGAGGGCTGAGGCGGCAGGAGCTCCAACAGCAGCAGCAGCTCTGTGTGTGTGTGTGTGTGTCCGGGGAGTTGGGATGGACGGGCTGTGTGTGGGTGTGGGTGGGTGTGGGGTTGTGTGTGTGTGTGTGGGATGGCCTCGCCGCCCTGAGGGGTGAGATGGTGGAAGAGGAAGGAGGCCCCGCCGCGTGTGTGGAGCTGGAGGGGTGACCAAGCGGCACATGGGGGGCGCTTTGGGGGACCAAATGAAAAAAAAAGTTTTTATTTGTTTTATTTTATTTTAATTTAATTTATTAGTTGTTTATACCCCGCTCTTCAGCGACAAGGCTATCAGGGCGGCTTACGAATTGTTTTTAAGCAATAGCAATTTACACATCTACACTGCATGAAGCGGCTTCCAAGGTGTGTTAGCTACATTGGAGTTGGCTAGGAAGGGAGCGCAGGTGGGGCGAGGGAGGGGGGAGAAAGGGAAGAGACGAGCCTCGCCGCCTTGAGTCTGGGAAAAAGGTGGGCCGTACATTAAATAAATTAAGTGGTCTTTGGCCAAAGAGCTCTCGAAAGGTTGCCTCGCCTCGGCCACATTGCAGCCTTCAGGTTGCTTGGTCTGCGCAGCTCTCCCGTATGGAAAGGGCCAGTTTTTATGGGAAGTGGAAGGCTTTCATGGGCGGCATCCATAGGTTTTTCATGGTTTTTTTCTGGGCTGTAAGGCCGTGTTCTGGAAGAGTTTATTATTCCTGACGTTTTGCTTGCATCTGTGGTTGGCATCTTCAGAGAATGGTTGGGTAGGGGGATGCTTTAAAGATGCCAGCCACAGATGCAAGCAAAACGTCAGGAATAATAAACTTTTCCAGAACACGGCCTCACAGCCTGGGGGGAAAAACCCAAGAAAAACCTATAGGGCCAGGATTTTTCTCTCCCCCCCCCCCGCATCGACTACATTCTCTGTTCCAACCCGTTTCTCTTATTCCCCCTCCGCCCTCAATACTGTAGATAGAGTCCTTCCTTCACCGAAGGTATTTTTAATCTATTGCTAGGAGATGTGTGTCTATTCAGCATCCTGAATGCTCTGGGCCTCCTCTGCAATCTGCGTGGTGCGGGTGGTTCAGGTAATCAGGAGTTTGAACGTGGCCTCTCAGGCTCTCCTGCAGTGACATCTGCTGATTGGCGTTGTTGTTGTCCTGCAGAACCCCATAAAATCTTTCTTTTTTCCTTTTTTTACTGCGTGGTTTCAAGCCTTTGTGGGGATAGAACTTGTTTAAGACGCAAAGAACACCACTGGTGATCATTATAAGACTCAGTGTACATCTTTTTTTAGCCAACATTTGGATTAATAGATACACTTGTGTTGCCACATTAAAATATATTGAGGGTATTAGTACTGTATGTAATCCATATTATGGGGTAGGAGAAATTTGTTGTCAGTTACTGCTATAGTAGATAGTGTTTTGTAGCATAAGTGAAGCAAATGTGGCAAGCCTGCTGAAATGAATGATGTTGATGGTTAGAAACTGTTGCCTGGAGCAGAAAACCCAAGTTACTGTTTGGGTGGGAGGGGAACATTGCCTTTTTTCTCCAGTATATGTAATCAATATTACATAACTGTGCATAATTACAAATAACTAAAAGGTGTATTTATAGCCATGAAACAGAGATTGGAATGAGTTTTTTTTTTAATTGATTTTATTGTCAGTACGTGTTAAATAGCTAACTTGCATCTTGAAATACTGGGAGTGATATTAATATTTTGTGAACCCTATGTCAGTTTCTCAGATTTCACGGAGAAGAGTGGCTTACTCCAAATGTGTGGAACAAAAGAAATTGAGAGTGAGAGAAGGATCCATATGAGAGGACTATATGAGAGGACTGATGGACTGTGGATCTTGTGATGGCATGGCATGGGTATTGTGTGCTGTGATAGTTGAAAGTACCACATGAATTCTTACTAGCAGTCTGTGGCATAGAAATAATGCATGATTTCTTTGCAAACAAAATGGTGCATTCATGTTATAACCAGCATATTTCTGAGACACTATTGGCTTTTTGCTGTAGTTGCATCCATTAAGTTCATAAGGAATAAATCAGCAATGTCACTGGCAATAAAATTGTTGGGTTGGGTTGTAAGCTGAACTACCAAATAGATACATGCTGTCAACTGCTTTTTTGTATAGATTCTGAGCATATTTAGAAATGTTAGATATAGGTTTTGAGCACTTTTATGGGTGGTGAGGAAGCTGGTTCTGCATGAATTCTAAATTCTTCACAAGGATATTGTTTTACCTTCTCCTTTTTTGCTTCCACAGTGAGGCTGAATTTGGAAAATGCAACTGGGGGCGGGGAGTACAGTTAGACTTCCTTTGTTGTTGTAGTGTGCCCTCAAATAATTTTTTATTTATGGTGACCATAAGGTGAAACTATCATGGGGTTTTCTTGGCAAGATTTGTTCAGAGGGGGGTTTGCCTTTGCCTTCCTCTGAGGCTGGGAGAGTGTTACTTGCCCAAGATCACCCAGTGGGTTTCCATGGCCGGGCGGGGATGCCAACCCTGGTCTCCAGAGTCGTAGTCCAACGCTCAACGCACTACACCATGGTGACTCTCACACTTTCTTTAGTCATGATTTAATAAGTTCAATAGACATGGGTTCGGATCAACACTCTGCTAAGAAACCAACAAGAGGCCTAGGGCAGTCACAGCCTCTCAGTCCGATCAGCCTCATATGCTTGTTGTTTCAGTGATTAGGGTGATGACCATAAGTGCTCAGGGTGGCTCAGGTATATAAAAGAAGGAATAAATAAGAAGTAATGTTTTATTTTCAATAGTGCTTTATTCTTAAGTGAGTGCACTTGAAATTTTATGCAAGGTTTCATCTGCATTAAAATTCATAGGATTTAACAGTTGCACAAGAGAAAACACCCACCCACCCTAATGTTTGCCAGTCTTTCAGATTCAGACTCACCACAATTTTTTTTTCTCCCTGAGGAGGTACAGTGGGTCAAAACTCACCACTTTCCCTTTCATTTTGGATTCTGATCATCGAGTCTCGCGTCCGTGTCACAGGAAATTTGTGTCACAGGAAATGCTTTTTGTGTTTGCACCTTCAGCCAAGTTTCAACTGCTGCATGCAAACCGGGTAGCTTTATAAGCAGTCATTGCCTATTACATTTTTCTTTTCCTTTCCTTCTGGGAATTAGGTGGTGCAGTGTAGGAAAGCATGCCTGAAATAATGACTGTGTTATTTATGCAGTGTCATTGCTTTGTTGTAAACTCTTCCCTGAAGAGTTATCTAAAATATTTGTTCTTAATGAATCCGTTAGTAACACTTCAGATACCACAAAAATCCTAACCTGATGTTTTGTTCTGGTTCGCCACAGTTTTATTGGGTTAGAGGAGAACTGTAATATTAATAGTATTTTTCTCTCTGGCTTTTCTTTGCAAATGAAGATTCAGGAAGGACTCATTCCGCGCTTTCTGCAAGCGCGCTGATGACTGAAAAGGCCAATCCAAGATAAACAAGTCCAGTTGCAGAAAGCACAGCAGAAGGTCTCCTTGTGTGATGTTTCCGCAGATTCTTTCTGCGTTGTCGTTTCTCTTCAAGACTTGTTCAGCGTGAGCTCTCAAATAAGGCTGCAACATTGTGGATAGTGCGTCTCCATGCCTCCTGATGTGAGGCCATGGTGGACCATTGTTGGTGATCAGTTTGGCCGAGCCTGAGATGTTGTTTCAGGGAGTACTTGTATCGCTTTTTTGGAGCGCCCCTCTTAGGCTGACGTGTGGTGAGTTTACTGTAGAGTACTATTTTTGGGAGGCGATGGTCCTCTATCCTAGAAATGTGCCCTGCCCAGCGCAGCTGTGTTCTCAATATCATGGCCTCAATGCTGGTGATCCCTGCTTGCTCAAGGACAGCAGCATTCGTCACATAGTCAGTCCAGTGTATATTTAGGATTGTGCATATACAGCGTTGATGAAAGCGTTCGAGGAGTCGTAAGTGTTGGCGATAGGTGACCCATGTTTTCAGACCCGTAAAAGAGAAAAGTCTTCCAAATGTGCTGTATTGCCTTTGCTAATCTGTGATAAATCTCCTTGTCCATCTTGGCATCTGAGGAGATGATGCTTCCCAGGTAGGTGAACTGCTGAACGGACTTAAGCACAGATTTGGCAACGGCAATGTGGGGATGGTGGTGTTCGTCCTGTGGTGCAGGCTGGTAGAGAACTTCCATTTTCTTCAGGTTGACTTCCAGCCCAAACAGCTCTGCAGCTGTTGCAAAGTAGGATATTAGGCACTGCAGAGCTACTTCTGTGTAGGCAACAAGGGCAGCATCATCAGCAAAGAGCAGCTCACAGACTAGATAGTTTAGATTCTTAGTGTGAGCCCTCAGACTGCTTAAGTTAAACAAGCTACCATTATAGTAACGTATATAGATGCCATCTTCTTCTTCAAGCTCTGTCGTAGCCCTTTGGAGCATCATGCTGAAGAAGATTGTAAATAAAGTTGGAGCAAGAACACTAGTAGAAAGAGAAAGGAGGTTAGGCTTGGTCTTCTGTATTGGCAGCTAGGCATACTGGCAAAATAAAGATAAATTCTAGACTATTCTTGGTAGAGGAGGGGGGTTCTGTTTCAGGCTTTTAACAAACTTGATTTATGACAGCTGAACTTGAAAAGATGACAGTGACTGTTGATGTGAATTAAATAGGGAAACCATTATTTTTCTCATACTTTACTAATACAAGAATGCTGATTTTAGAAATTAGTTGACTGGGTGGTTAGCATTAATTTCTATCTACCTTTAGAAGTCTCATTGTTTGGGTTGCATACACACTTGTTTTGTCCCTCTGCTTGTTGCTTTGATTTCTTTACATTGTGCACTGAGTTGTAGGTGAAATTGTTGAAAAACGTGCTGTGTTATTCTACCATTATTTAGATTGCTCCCTTTAGTTCAGGTTTCTAAGCTGTTATTGTCCTTTAATCCTCCATAAGGAAGTGGTCACATTCATTTGCCATTTGTGGCTTGTGGGGCTCACAGAAGCCTTGTGCTCACTTCTGAATCCAGCTAAAGGGGCTGGTATTTCCTTTTAAACTCTGTATGGCTTGATATCCAAGTATTTCACGAAGTTTCTACTCACACATCATCCTGCTTGTATATTTATATAATCAGCCAGGGACCGTCTCCAAGTATTGTTAGCTGGTGAGGTATGCTATGCTTTTAGATAAGAGAGCCCCTGTTCTGTAGTGGCTTCCCAACTTTATCCTTCCTAAGATGGTTGGGCAGTCACCAATACTGGCCTTTCCACTGTCAGTGCAAGACCTTTCTGTCTGCCTAGGTACAGTATTTCAAATTATTTATTCAATTTCATTTACAGTTGGTCCTCCATATCCATGGATTCTGCATCCATGGATTCTGCCATCCATGGCTTGAAAATATCCCAAAAGTAAAAATTCCAAACAACCAACCTTGATTTTGCCATTGTATATAAGGGACACAGTTTTACTACACCATTACTGTATATATAATGGGACTTGAGCATCCGTGGATTTTGGTATCCATGGGAGGTCTTGTACTTTCATATTACCCAGCAGTTCCATGGTCATGTGTCTTTAATTGTGTTAAAAGATTATCATATAGAATCATAGAGTTTTTATTATATTGGGTTTTATTGTATGTTGCCTAGAATTGTCAAGATAAAAGCGTGGGTTAAATAAATTTTAAATAAATAAATGCTTCTCACTTATATTTGGTGGATTTTTTTTTTTTTTACAATAGGGTTGTAGCGTTGGGTCTACTGCTTATTTTTAAGAGATGATAACATTTTTCTTCCCTGCATACATTATTTTCAAAAGAGAGCATTATGTGAGATGTGTATATTAAACTGTTGAATTAATAGTTTACAATTTACACTTAATCAATCTGTCATCGTAGTTTGTACTGTCACTTTGACTATTACAAGATATTGCTTCCAATTTGGCTAGACAATTTTCTGTATTTAGTTTGAATGACACTTCATACTGCTGTGGCTACATCTCTGTCTCCTCTACTCCCCTGGTCAGCTTATATTGTATTCTACCTGAGAAATTTCTGTGACTACGGTATTTTACACCGAATATGCTAGGAAATGGTGGACCAGGGAAGCTCCAGAGGTTGTAAGGCAAGTGATGAGTTTGTTCTCTAGCGGTTGAATGTTATGAACAGAGAGGTCCATTAAAATTGTTCCCAGAAACATCTCTGAATTCATCCATATAGATAAATATATAAACAATTGGGAGTATGGGTATGTTTCTTGTACTCACATTGCTTTCCAACAACCTCTTTCAGCCTTTTCTATCCCTAAATGGTGTATTCTTACTATTTAATTGTGTAAGTTAGAATGTTTGTGGATATCCCATGACATCACTGCAGCATAGCAAATGTCTTGGGGAATTCTCAGATGCTGCAGCAATAAAATAATGCTTTCTCCTTAGTAATTTGTGTTAATGGCTAAAATAGCATCCTGAACTGTCAGTTATATTTTCCAGAACAGCATTTATTCAGCCTCCTAATAGAAGGTGATCTGAACCAAAACCATCAGTGCTTGTATACTTTACATATTCCAGAGTCTGGCAAAAAAAGAAAGAAAGAAAAGAGTTAAAGCTGTTCATTAAATCTTGCCAAGAGATATGAAAACTAAAGTTTTGAAAGCTAGGCGTTCTAATTCAGTATACTGTATAGCTTTTATTGCTCCAAACTGTTACACTGTTTTATCCACCTAAGGAGCTGTATTGAGCAGATCTCTTGCTTCTGACATTTCATTCAGTCTCTTGGGTGATTACTTAGGAATCACCTAATATTCATAGCACTTTGAGACTGAAAGAAAGCAAAAGGCTTTCTGGAATTGCTGTAGATCTGTGTGGTTGCACAATAACCTGCTTCAACCTTGTACATCCATTGGGAGATTACTTGCCCTTTACTTTTTCCAATTGTGATGCAGGTTAAAGCCTTTGATTAATTTTGTTACAGTATGTGGGCTTGGGGATTGTGTAATTGAACTTTTTATTTTAAAAAGTCTCTCAAAAACAACTTCAGTGGTTCAGGAGTGGCAGTAAGGATGTTGACCTTAAGGATAACTCACAGCCAGCCACAAGATTTAATTGATTATAGTCATCACTACGTAAGCAAGCACCATTTCAAGTTTATTAGTGCCAGAATTAGCAAAGATGTTTGTGTTTTTAATGTATCATGAAAAATGAACCTCTTTCTAGTTCTTAACTCTCAGAGACTAAGCTCAAAAAGCATCACTGGGGATTTGTTTGCAGCTTTAAAAGTGATGCTCAAAGAGTTCTGTGGGCCATTACAGATACCAGTATGTTGGCTTCCTGCTTCCCCTTCTTCGTGTGGATATGATTAGATATTCTGTAGGGTGAGATGGCAGGAACAATCCCTTAGCATTGGGAACCTAAGACCACGCAGCAGGAAGCTAAGGGATTGTTCCTGCCATCCACCCTACAGAAAGTACCTTCACGGTAAGTACCCAATGTAACATTTTGTTGAAATTGACTTTGTTTGGCTCAATGCTCTTTTTTACCAAAATCATCATGAATGCTCTTTGCCATCTAAGTTAGGGTTGCTCAAAGTGGCGGCCCCTGGACCAGTGCTGGTCCTTGAGCCATTGGCTGCCTGTCCCTGACAAGTTTATAGGAAAGAAAGAGTTGTAGCAAAAATATGGTGGCGGTCCTTGGCACAGTGGAAAAAAATATTGTCAATCCCCTACATCGGCCTGAGAAACACTGATCTAAAGTACAGGTATTAGCTACTCTACACAGTTTCATGTTATCCTCAGATTTAAATAACATCCCCCGCTCCCTTCCTTGGTGCAATACAAATAAAAAATGCTAAAGAACATTGGCTGGTATATGAGTTCAAATCCCAATTGATATAAGAAACTTTGGAAACATGTAGCTTTGGACCAATTGGACACTTTCAATGTAGCCACAGTGAAACTGAAGTACAGGTCAACCCCCATATCCACGGTTTCACTTATCCATGTCTGAAAAAAATATGTTCTTTCTGGGCATTTCTAGAAAGAATGTGATTCTGTGGTCATCTTCTGGCGTTTGTCTCATTGAAAATAATAGGGTTCCCTGTTATCCACAGTTTCATGTGTCCACGGGGTGTGCGTGTGTCTTGGAACATATCCCCCTCAGATATGGGGATTGACCTGTAGAGAAATCATCAAGGAGCAAGGGTGAAGGCGTTCTTGGTGGCTGCTGACAGTCTTAGGAACTCCCTCCCTAGAGAGTTCGGGATGCTGTCTTTTTGTTGGCAAGTTAAAACATTCTTGTGTTTAATGTAAATTTATAAATTGTTTAATTGTTTTTTAAATTTTATATTTATAGTTCGAATGCTTTTGTACTGTTTTTAATTTGTATTGTTTTAAATTCATTGTTTGATGCCTTGAGTCCCTATATTGGGAGGAAAGCAGGATATAAAAAAAATAAAATAAATCTTCACGTATATTATACTCTTTTCCCACAGAAGGAGTCAAGGTGGCTTAGAAATACAGCTCCATCAACTTACTCCAAGGAAGCTTTTTCCGTGCCAAACCGGTGGCCAATGTATGTAAAAGGACTGGATGAGGGTGAACAAATTGAGGCTTAATCAAGACAAAACATATGGTAGCAAACCTATATTAGCTGAAAGAGGGTAGAATTTAATACTATTCATGTTGAGGGGTGGAAGTTGATAATTTTATTAGAAACAGATAAGTTGTTTTAACTAGAGATTTTTAGTGACATATACCAAAGATTGGCCCCTTATTGATTTTTGCAATTAAAAAAGGAAATGATTTGGTAACATTGGATTTTTACTATTGTTAAATAATATATAATAAAATTTTATTTATATCCCGCCCCTCTGCAACGCAATCGGGGCGGCTTACAATATAAAAACCCCATACTCACAATACCCTAGCCCACCCACCCCTTAAAATAATATTAAATTGCAAAGGATTAAAAACATGCATTAATTAAAATATATATAAATTAGAAGAAAAAAAATTAAAAACATACAATCGTAGCCTATAAAGGGCAGCTGAGTCTTGGGCCGGGATAATTATTCAGGAAAGGCCTGCCGGAAAAGATCCGTCTTGACAGCTTTTTTAAAGAGAAAAGAATGAAAAAATTATATGTATGTATAACCATTGAAAGGTTTCTCTGAAGATGCCAGCCACAGATGCAGGCGGAACGTCAGAAAGAAACTCTTCCAGAACACGGTCTCACAGCCCGGAAAAAAACCAAAGAAAATCTATGGATGCTGGCCATGAAAGCCTTCGACTTTACATTGAAAGGAAGTTTGGAAGTCTCTTTTCTTTCCTTAAGTTCTGTAGTTTTAGTGTCCTGTAAATTTTTTAATAATTTTTTTAAAAAAGAAAAAGACAAAACACAGATGTTCCTGGTCAGCTGAAAGGCAGATTTGGGAATAGGGATTTAGCTTTTCCTGGATGGGGAAATTTGCAGTTCGGGTGTATTCCTGGATTCAGCCCTAGTGGCGAGAAGTAAATTTGCATGGTTACCACTAATGATCCAGCTATTCCTGCTCTGGAGGTGTCTGATCCAGCCATAGTGATACATGCCATGGTTACATCTCTTCTGGATTACTGTACTGTCCTCTACTTTGGACTACCTTTGAAAATTAGGCCCCAAAAGCTGCAGACAGAGTCTTAACTGGGGCTGGTTAAAGGGAGAATACAACACCACTGGCTGTCATTCTGTTGGCAGGCATTATTCAAAGCATTGTTTTGCTTTGTGACCTATAAAGCCCTATATGACTCTGGTCCAGGCTATTTGAAGGACTCTGTATATGAGCTTGTTTGAGCTCTGAGATCTTCAGGAGAGGCTCTTCTGTCTGTTCCACTACCTTCACAGGCATGTTTGGTGGGAAGAAGGGAGAGGGCCCAGTGGCTGCTCCCAGACTTTGGAACTCCCTCCCTAAGCAGACTAGGATGGCTCCCTCTTTGCTTCCTTTCCACCAACAAGTAAAAGTTTTTCCTATCCCACCAAGCTTTTGCTTGTCATGGGCTTTTAATAGTGTGGTGTTTTGTTGCTTATTTACATTCTGTCTCTTAATTTTAAATTGTTTTAACTCTACAGATGATTCAATTTGGGGGGGATTATACACAAACATGTGCACCTATAATATTATTGTTGAGCTTTTATATGTTTTAAGTCTGTACTGGTTTTAATAATTTGAAAGATGTCTTGAGTCCCAGTATGGGGGTGGGTGGGATATAAGTGAATAAAATAATAAATACGAATAATACCAAATTGTGCTTGGAAGCAAAAAGGTAGCCAATGGAGCTATTGTAAGGAGGGAGTTTTATGCTGTCCTTTGCTCACTGGAGGAAAGGTCAGAGAGATAAATATGCCAGTTAATGTTCTTGAACTGTGTTCAGGGACTTACCAAGGCATGTATAACACTGGGAAGATCTCCCTCTCCATGAAGACAGCACAGCTGGCAAAAATGTACCATCACGGTACGATATCAGGAATAATGTTCCTTCCATTCTACAGAGTGATCTATTTGATGAGGTGTGACTTGCCAGGAACTTATTTATTTACTGTCATGTTGAAGTCTCTTCCCCTTCCCCCAACACTTTGTGTTATCTGGCCTGAAATTTAGTTCTGTTTCTGAGCACTTTTCAAAGGCAGCTCCATGTAGAGCGTGTTATAGTAATTCAAACGGGAAGTAACTAAGGCATGTACCATCGTCGTCAGATCCGACTTCTCTAGGAACGGACACAGTTGGCGCACTAGCTTTAACTGTGCAAAAGCATTCCTGGTCTCTGCTGAGATCTGGGACTCTAGGCTCAGAGCTGAATCCAGGAGTTACCCTCAAACCGTCAACTTGTGTTTTCAGTGGGAGCGTAACCCCATCTAACATAGGCTGAATCCCTATTCCCAGATCTGTCTTTCGACTGACCAGGAGCAACTCTGTCTTTTTTGTTCTGGGACCCTCCTTGAAAAAGAGGGGGTACAAGAATAAAAATTAAACATTTAATTCCAGGAGGGGGGAATCAAAGGAATTCATAGAGTATAATTGAAGGAAAGGCATTTGGGGTATGTCTGTATATTGATATACAAAAGCGTAACATCATATCTGTGAACATAAGTATCAGTGTTTTATTAATTATACTTACAAGGAGAAAAGCCTCTTCCCTCTTGACTGTTTAATTACATGAGGGATTTCCAGGGTCTGAAGGTTGACAGCGCTCTTGTTGGAAAAGGATGCTTCAGTCTTCACCCTCTTTTAATCTCTGTTACACCTCTACTGATGGGCTCTTCCCCCCCTCAAGTCATTATTACTGTTTGTTTGGGTGGTGTTGTATATCAGATTAAAACACAGATGTGTAGCAAATTACTTAAAGTACTTTATCAGCTTGGAAGGCAGGCTGTGTTGGGTTTACAGCGTTGCCTGTTTTTCTACTTATATGCTTGGTATTAAAACTTGTTGCATGAGGACTTTTATTCTCTGTTGTTGACTTCTGGCACAGTGTCTTCATTCCTTGTGTAAATCTTAGCAAGAATGTGAATTTTGTAACACAGTCACTTGATTGGGCTCAGAAATAGTGTTCAGTATCAAGAATGTGAATTTTGTAGCACAGGCACTTGATTGGGCTCAGAAATAGTGTTCAGTATACAGTATATATATTTTCTAAATATTTAAAAAGCCAACTTAAATGTTCAATGCTATTTTCCTCAAGTATCATAAAATAAAATAATTGATTTTTATCTTTCTTTGAATAGAGATGAAAGCTAAGAATGCATGTATCATTTTTAGAATGTCTAAAACTGAAATGTGTGCAGGCATGCAGAAGTATAACATTAAACTATATATTTAGTATTGCCACTAGAATGTAACTAAAACTTATTACTGTAATCTGTATAACTAAAGGTTGTACATTTGGCCCTCAACAGCCATGGGGGTTAGGGGTGTAGGGCCCAGACAAAAATACAAAATGTGAATATCTCTAGGCCCTCCTCCAAAGCATATTTAATACACCTATGCTCTATGCCATTTTTAATAGGGACTTATAAGCCTCACCTCACAGGCCAATCTGTAGCCCCTCTGGTCGTTGTCCAGCGTGCAGACAAACTTGAGGTGCCGGCCAATGCATGTCTTGCTCACTGTAAAGACACTCTTGGTGCCGCCTGGGACTTCTGCTCAGTTGGTGCTGCCTTGACCACCTCCTCCTGGTATCACTGGAAGAGGCAGTTACCACTAGAGCTTAACTCAGTGCAGACCTTGGGGCAGACAGGGAAACCAGCCAGAAGGGAGTGTGGCAGTGGAACTCCATCAGGGCGGGTGGGTTTGTTGTGTGCACTTCACCCAGCACCAGGCCTTGCTGATCTGCAGGATGTCACTGTCTTGCCAAGCCGCCACATTGGGCACATTCGGAACCATGCAACTCCATGGTGGCAGCAGGAGCAGGGCTTCCATAGTGCAGCCCCTGCCTGGCCTTGCTCCGCCACCTCAAGACAGGAAGGGCTCACGAGGCTTGCAGAGAGACTACGAATGAGGCTTATTAGTCACTATTTAAAATGTTGTAGTGCAGCAGAAGAGACAGTGGCAAATAATCAACAAATAATCAAATCCACAAAAGTTTAACCTGCAAATTTGGAGGGCCAACTGTAGTAATAGGATTGCTTTGTTATATTGTTCTAAGGCTGTCACCTCAGAGATGTTACTATGGACAGAGAGGCCTCTCTTCTGGTGTGGAGGAGTGTGCCTCCCCTGGAGACCCAAGTTATGCTGGAGGAAGGTTCCTTTGCAAGTATAAACTATCAGCACCAGTAATCTTTTGTGTGGAGGAGGGAATCAGCAGGAAAAAAATGTCTGGAAACCACCTACCACCTCCTGGCCTGGCCACTAGCTTTTCTTAGGTAAGGAATACTCAGAGGTAGTTTTGCCAGTCCCTTCGTCTGAAGTATATAGCCTACAGCACCTGGTATATGTTAGTGGTCTCCCATCCGTCTGCCAACCAGGGATTCTTTGCTTCCAAGCTAAGATGGGATGTGATAGTAGTGCCTTAAATCTGATTTTCCCCCATAATGGGGGCAAATAAAAGGAAAGAAAGTAGTCAGTTAATTGTGTGAGAAAGATTTGTTACAGCTGGATAACAGATGAGTGTGAAGTCAGATGTAGGCATTCTCGGCATGTTTTTCAGGTGTTAAGAATGACCTGTTGTAAATACTATGATCTTTTAATATCATGTTTATGTTCTAAAATATCCTGAACTGCCACTGCTATAAAATGAAGAAGAAAACTCTACTAGGAATCTTCCACCGATGTGTTTTTAAAAAGTCAAAGTAAGGTGCCTTTATTATGCAATGGCTGGAAGATTAGTTTATGCATTTTTTTCATTGTGCCCAGCTAATGAATACCTGTAAACATTTATATTTCTTTGTAACACTTTCTCTTAAATTTCAGTTTGAATTTACCAGAATCTGTGCTTACTTGTGTCAGTTTCTATTCCTGTGCAGGTCGGAAGCTTAATTACTGATTTTCTTGAACTATTTTCTGTTTACATTTTTAGTGCTATTTTGCTGTAAGAAAAGATAAAATATTAGAAGATATTGGTAATGAGAGCCTGCTGACTTGATGACCACTGACATCAGAGCAATAGAAATACTGTTCATCATTAGGGTTACCAGGTTTCAAATTAGCAATAAGGGACAGCCAAAATTCTTGATATGGAATGGCACAGCACAAGGTTTACCCCTCTGAATGCACCTCTGATGGTAATTCCCACAGCTTGGGAAAGTTCCTTTGTTTTTGAACTACGTGTTCCAGAATGCTCTAGCCAGCATGGTCTTGGGATTCTGGGAGTTACAGTCCAAAAAAAGGGAACATTGTCAAACTCTGGATATTCCATTAACCCAATGAGAAGAAATGGCTTGGGAAGAGGAAGAATTGACAGAATGAAATGGAGGGGAAAGGGAGGCAAAATGACCCAGGTGGGAAAAACTGGTGCTGGATTGTGGACTGGGTGGAGACATAGAAAGAGAAGCAAAGCTGGCAGCAGAGGATGGCTGAAGGTAGCCCATGCAAGGTGAGCCAGGCCTCCCCCATCTCACCCTCCCTTACTCTAAGAAATCAGCATGGCTAGATCATGCACTGGGAGTGGCTGTTTCTTTCTTCCCATCACATAAAATCTCAGTGATGGCAGGCTAGCAACCATTGTGACATAGGAAAGAAGAGATGCCAGCCACAGTTGAATGGATGGACACCCCCCCCACTCCCTGCATAGGCATGTTTGTAGTAGTGCTTCAATGTACCAAATGCTAGGGAATCTGTTGAGTGTGACTGGCATGTGCTCTTCCTACATGCACCATGATTTGGCTTAAATACAGGCTAGGCGCATCTCATACAACCTCAATAAAAGACAACTTCTGTGGCCTGTAAACACAGTACAACCTCTAGATACACAGGACTGGTATACACCATTTCCCTTACCCATGATCTGTTGCTGTTGCCAGTGCCCACGGCCCTTCCTTGCCTTTCCTTGGGCAAGGTGGCAGGGAGGCAAGCAACAACACCAGGCTCCTCTTTCCTGCCTGCCATCCTTCCCAGTGGGGCTTGGTGAGCTTCCCGCTTACTCATCTCCTTCCTCTCCAGTCCCTGGATGGGGAGCATGGGGGGATGTGTCGCCCCCCCCCTTTGTGCAGCAGCTAGCCAGCCAGCAGCGTCTGTATCAGATATGCCTAGCTTGCTGCCACTGCCTCTGGTTCATGCTTCTCCACTGCCTCAGGTTGTCTTGGCCAAGGAAGGAGATGGACACTCCTTCCTCAACCAAGAGAGGTGTGGGGGCTCCTGGCTGCACGGAGGCATGTGGCTCTCTTGGTGGCAGGTGTCACACTCTAATGTGTGAGAACAGCAGTGGTGGCAGCCCATGCCTGCTCCTCCATCTAGCCTGTGTCCATCTTGCAGCAAACAGAAGGAAGGCCAGCCGACTGCTTCATCGCTGCTTCTAAGGTGACCAGGTGCAAAGGAGGAGGCCAGGCAGGAAGCAGAAGTAGTGGCACTGGCATCAACAGCAGCACTTCTCTCGACACCTTCTTCCCAACAGGGGTGGGAAGAGGTATTGAGACACTAGCATTAGGCAGCACGAGCCAGAGGAGAGTGGTGGGGCATGTGGGGAGCTTGCCAAGCCCTGCTGGGAAGGCAAGCAGGCTGCCTGGCTGGCTAGAAGGAATGAGGAGCCAAGCGGTGGCATTGCCTCCCTCCCTCACTGCCTTGCCTGGCCTGGCCTATGGGTCAAAATATAGCGTTCACTATTACCTGCGGTTTCACATATCCACAAAAAGGCCAGGGAAGTGTCCTCCACAGATACGGTGGTTGTACTGTAGGACCTTCCTGTATAAAACAGCACCTGGAAAACTATTAATCACTATTAAAATATTTATGTCCTGTACTAGAACAGGCAAGATCTCTGTACTTCTTTCAGTAATATCAGTTTAAACAATTTAGAATGATAAAATAATTTAAACATTTTAAAAATATATTAAACAATTAAGTACTGTAACTTTAACATAATTAAAAACATGCACAGCAGTTAAAATACATGATCAATTAAAAGAGCATAGTATCAGTTAAAACAGCATACATATTAAAAATGAGAAATTTATAATTTAAAACTCATAATTTAAAAATCATCTGGATAGGCCAACTGGAAGAGATTGGTCTTTAATGCTGTTTTAAACTCAGACAGCATATCCAGCTGTTGAATCTCTTCTAGCAGGTCATTCCACAATTTGCGGGTGGCTGAAGAAAAAGTCCTCTGGTTAATAGTTCCTAGCTTAGTTCTGGCTGATTGAAGTAACTATCCACCAGAAGACCTGAGCGTATGTGGCAGATTATACAGGAGAAGGTGATCCCATAAGTAACCTGGACCCAAATCATGTAGGGCTTTAAAGATAACAACCAACACTTTGTATCTTGCCCAAAAACTAATTGGTAGCCAATTGAGTGATTTTAATATAGATGTAATATGATCACTCCTAGATGCAGCAGTAACCATTCTGACTGCCATGTTTTGCACTAACTGAAGCTTCTGAACTTGGTACAGAGGCAGCCTGATGTATGGCACATTGCAGGAGTCCAGTCTTGAGGTTACCACTATGTGCACTACCATCTTTAGGTCCTCCAGCTCTAGGAAGGGGCATAGCTGGCATATCAGCCAAAGCTGGTACTAAGTACTCCTGGCTGTCATATTTGCCTGGGCTGTCATTGCAGTGACAGATC
This sequence comes from Gambelia wislizenii, assembly GCA_030847615.1. NCBI lineage: Eukaryota > Metazoa > Chordata > Lepidosauria > Squamata > Crotaphytidae > Gambelia > Gambelia wislizenii. The sequence continues at coordinate 194,045,415 of JAUMIR010000002.1, forward strand.
CAGAAGCACCCCCAAGTGAGGAACACACTCTTTCAGGGGGAGTGTAACCCTATCCAGGACTGGTTGACATATCTCCAACCTTAGGTTAAGACTCTTTAACAGTAAGCACCTCTATATTATCTGGATTCAGTTTGTTTGTTTTTCCTTCATCCAGCCCATTACCCTCCTCCAGGCATACATTCAGAGGAGATACACTATCCTTAGCTGATGTTATTTTTTAAGGCATGGGGAACTGTATTTGGGTGTCATCAGCATACTGATAGCATCCTGTCCCATGCCTCTGGATTATCTCTTCCAGTGGTTTCATGGAGATGATAAAAAGCATTGGGGATAGACTGGCACCTTGTGGTATGCTATATAATAGCTCCTTTTTTGAGGAGCAGCTATCCCCAAGCACCACCATCTGGAACCTGCCTGAAAAATTGCACTGGAACCACTGAAGTTCAGTGCTCCCGATTCCCAAACCCTGCAGGTGTTCCAGAAGGATACCATGGTTGATGGTATCAAACACTACTGAGAGGCCCAAAAGCACCAACAGGTACCCACTCCCACTGCCAATGCTTAGGTGAAGATCATCCACTAAGGCAACTACATCCTACTCTGGAGCCAGTTTGAAATGGGTCTAGAAAAACTTTATTATCCAAAACTGCTTGGGGTTGGAAGGCAATTATATGGGCCTGTACTACCCATTCAGTGATTTGGTGTGCATTATTGAAGAGAGGTTTACAACTAGGGAAAGGAGTCTCATTGGAAGACATGGTTAGTAATTTCAGTTGTGGTTGTGCTGCCTTTAACCACTGCCAGGAACCTAGAGCTCTATCTGATCACTTGTAGCAGAAAAATATTTTGACAACTCTGATTTGGGGTTGCTGTAGAGCTTAATGTTATAACTAGAACAGCAAAGTATGAGCAAAGTCAGCATGTCTATTAAAATACATTTGTACTGGAAGTATTATGGATTATGCTTGATGGTGCTGGTCCCCACCATTCTCTGAACTTTCTATTATCACTGCACCGTTAGAGCAAAAACCTTTGGGGGAATTGTATTGAACACAACCATAATGGATTGCCATTATGTTCGCACAATGGCTACCTGTTGTTACAGAAAACACTTTTAGAACCATCTAGGTAATTTGTCATCAACCTTTTTCATTTCCAATTTTGCAGTGTCCAAAAAAGTGCTCTGTTTTTATTTGATGGATATTTCTTTTACTTCATTAATGCTGTTGCTCAAATCAGGAACTTTTGAGTAATGGTGATACTTTTACAATGAGAGGATAATTTAGGTGGTGCTTCTTAGTTCTCCATTCTAAGGTAGGAAATGTAATGCTTGGTTGGATCCAGTGTTTCTCCCCACCAATGGGAGCACTTTCTGATCAGAGTTCCACATAGGACCCTGCCAGTTGGGGAGTGTGTGATATGATTCCCCCTCTCTCTGGAAGCCTCTGCTATCATCAGTTTCCATGCTGTTTTTAGAGGGTTCCCTGATATTCTTTAGCAGATGGCAGTGGAGGGGCTGCAGGTGGGGAAAGGGGGTGGAATCAAGCTATCTTATTCCGTTTTCTTTTGGAGGAAATGCTATGCTAGATCAAAAACATTTGTGGATGGGAAAAAAAAACCATCTCCCCAGACAGGAGGACCGCTCTCAATCTGAGTTTATCTATTTACCCACCAGTATGATGCACAATTATATACTTCCACAGTTCAATTGAAAACATATATCAAATTGTATCTGTGGCTGAAATTGAAGATTAGGGACCTTTATACTAACACCTTCACTTTCAGCAAACACAACTAACACTAAACCTAAAAGATGGTTGAACAGACACTCAGAGTTAATGTCCACAACTTATTATTTAACCTTTAATTTTTGTCTATTTGAAACTTGTCAGATGTATGCACAAGTTGAAAATAAAACCATATAATTCTGTATTTCTATGAAATCTTCTGGGTGGTGGCAACAGTAGTAGTAGGAGCCACCTAATTTCCATTTGGGGCATTTTCTGGGAGGGGAAGAACATGAGGAAGGAAGACTTATTCATCCTTCTGCATGTTACCCTCCCCAAATCCTCCCCTCATATGACATACATTTAGAAAATCAAACTAATTAGCAGAAATTGAAAAGGCATAAGACAATGTATGTGGGTTCGTGAGATAGAGAAATGTGTCAGATGACGATGGTATGTATTAGATTGAGGAATGTGCGATGCATGAAAGAGGATAATGGGTGATCTGCATGCATATTTGTGATTGGATGAAACCTGTCAGGGGCCCAAAGATAGATTGAAATCTACCTGGTAATTGTCTGGGTTATTTGCAGTACATCAGCAAGGCTTTGATTCCTAATTGTTTAACAATTATAATGCTTCCCCTCATCCTAAATTATATTGCTGAAATGAAGAATGCTTAGGGGAGGGGTAGCTGGGTGAATTTTGGGGGCAGAAGATTGTAACCTGTTTTCAGTTCTGGTACTCAGGCATTAGAATTCTTCCATTCTGGTTGCCTTTTGCCCCACTTACTAGTTGGTGGATACTGAGGTCCTGGTCAAAACAAAATAAAACAGAAAATATCCTACCAGATTGACACTTTCCCTCCCCTCTTGTGTGTGTGAGTGTGTTTGCACATGCATATGTGGAAGAGTGATTCTGGCTGTGTCCACTGCTGCTATCAACCGTAATGGGCCTGAATAAATTATTCTGAGAGAATGCAATTATATGTCAGAGCGGGTTGTTCCCTACCTCTGTAGTAGATAACCTAATAAGTTATTAAGACTTTAGAGTAGGAATATGTTATTTTTCTTTTGCGAGAGAGAGAATGGAATTGTTCCAAGACAAGAAGAATCATAACCAATCCTGATTCTAGTTTTTAACCACATGGTGAAACTTCTGTGATGTTAATGTAACATAAGTGTGCATTAGAAAATTGATGGGGAACCTCCCTGTCTGCCACAGTCTCTTGCCATTGACCATACTGGGCATGGCTTCTCTTAGGGATGGCTCTTGGAGTTGAAGTCCAAAACATTTGAAGGACCCAAAGTTTTCTGCCTTAGAACATCAGTTGCTGTGAAGTCAAAGGCTTTCACGGCCAGCATCCATAGATTTTCCTTGGTTTTTTTCTGGGCTATGAGGCAGTGTTCTGGAATAGTTTCTTTCTGATGTTTCTGACAGATGCAGGCAAAACGTCAGAAAGAAACTATTCCAGAACACAGCCTCACAGCACAGAAAAAAAACAAGGAAAATCTAAACATGAGTTGCTATCTGTGCATTTCTGCCACCTCTTGCAAGTCACTCCGCTGATGTTGAGAAGTAACCTCACAGGTAGCTCAGATTGGAGATGGCCAGGGCTCTCGGCTACCAGCCAGTAGGGATACAGGAAATCACTTGCCCAGTCTCCCCAACCTAGTTCCGTACTGTGGAAGCAGAAGGAGAGTGGACACAGCTGCAGTGCCCCCCTGCTTGCCAAGAAAGAGGTGTGGTCAATGTGGAACCTGGTTATTTTTTGAACGCCTGCTAAAGCAAAGGCACTGGAAGCTGGGGAACAGTCCATCCCTAGTCTAGTAGGAAGGCCCTGCATCACCCTGCCTCCTTCTCTTATCAGTTGGAACTGAAACTGTTTCTCTGTGTGTTTATGTGAAAGTGTGTATTCATAGCAGTAGCACTGAAAACTGGCTTTCCTAACAGCTCTTGTAAAGAGTGGAGTTTTCTGAGGTAGTGGTAGCAGCAGCAGTGAGTTAGACACTGGAGAGGGCTGTTTATATTGTTTGTTCCTGGGGCCTGACTTGTGCCTGCTGCAGTAAACTTTATGATGATGATGTGGTTAATAGTACAACAGGAATTGCACACACAGCCAGTATATATTTTTGTTCTTCATGATCTCTGTGACACACACAAATGAGTCATCTGCACCTGCGCAATGCATCTCTCAGAATCTTCTATAGCTAACAGGACAAACTTTGGAGGATGCCCTTTATGAGGCTTAGAATGAGGCCTGTGCAGGCTTGGTTCCTGTTGTGCTTTGATCTGCTTGCTGAGTCCTCTCCACAAAAAAACTATGGTCCCATGGAGTGTCCCATCATTCTCTGAGATGGTGGATGGACTCTGGGAATGTCCAGAACAGAATGCTGTTCCTTCCCCCACAGCCCATGGTGGTGGTGCACTACAGACATTTCTCTCAAACGTTGGGGTGCCCACTCTTCAGGGCTGACACTGAGGGGCCACTAGTCCCCCAAGGGGAGCACTCTCCACACCAACGTTCTCGAGATGCTGGCAATCTTTAAACCCTTTGGGCATTTGAACAAACCTTACGAGGTAAGACAGTTTAAATTATCTCTGACAACACCATGGTGGTCTTCTACCTAAACAAACAAGGAGGGATGAGATCAGATATCCTGCCTCACTATGATTATGTGGAATTGTTGCATTCCTGGGGTGGTTTTCATATCTGTGATTCATCTTCCAGGGGTGGAAAGTGTCTTAGCATAGGCTCTGAGCAGAGCACCAGTGCCTTGTCACAAATGGAAGCTACACCTGGGAATTCTCCACAAAATTTTCAGGAAGAGGGGCACACCAGCGGTAGACCTTTTTGTGTCATCCTGGAACAAGCAGTCAAGATCTTTTGTTCCAGAGCCTGCTAAGGGAGGGGCTCACTACAGGATGTGCACCTCTTTGATTGCAGAGGTTCCATTGTGTATGCTTTTCTGCCATTTCCCCTTGTCACCATGGTGATAGCCAAGAAATATCGGGGCAGAGCAAGGTGCATCCTGGTCATTCTGTGGTGGCCGAGACAACCCTGGTTCACCCCTCTGATCGCCTGACCCAAGAGGAGTTCCTGTGATTGCCGCTTTGCCCAGATCTCCTCACCATTCATGAGGGCAGGGTAAGAGATCCAGACCTGCAGACACTTAAGCTGACTGCCTAGAGCCTCTTCCTGTAGTATCTCTGCCAGATTCTGTCTGTATGTTTGATGCACCACATAGACCTTCTACTCAACCTTCATACAATTATATGTGGAACAAATTCTTCAGATTTGTGGCACTCAGGGTGTTTCTCTGGCTGAAGTGCAGATTAGTCAGTTTTGGACTTTCTCATTTCTTTATTGGGCTAGGCCCTTTCCCTTTCATCAGTCTAATGTTGTCTGTCGGTGATCTCCTGGAATTTACTAAATCGCAGTAAGCCTTCCTGTTTTCTCATACATCCCTTGATCAGGAAGTTCCTGAGGGAATTCAAGAATCCTATGACTAATTGGAGCCTCAAGTTGGTTCTCTCCCACTTGTTGAGGGAGCTCTTTGGGCCTATGGCATCGTGTGATCTGAGGCTACTTACCTTCTTGGTGGCCATAACCTCAGCAAGGAGGGCAGGTGAACTCTGTGTCTTACAGGCTGACTCACCTTACCTTTGGTTTCATGAAGAAAAAGTGGTCCTTAGACCTCACATTTCCTTCCTTCAAAAGGTATTCTCTGCTTTTCACATTAACCATGATATTGTGCTTCCTGCATTTATGCAGAACTCCACTTTGGATCTTGAACTGTCTCTCTACCACCTAAATGCGCATTGAGCATTGGCTTTCTATGTGGGACATACCACCTATTTTCGGAGATCCCAGAGGCTTTTCCTTTGCTACTCATCCAGCAAGAAAGGTCTGCCTGTCTTTGTCCAGTGTTTTTTCCAAGTGGGTTGCTGCCACAATCCATCTAGCTCATGCACTTGCTGGGAAAGAACCTCCTATTCTAGTGAGGAGTCATTTGCCACCTTTGACCTTCATTTCACACTATAGACTAGATACAAGCTCCCAGGCAGTGACTGCTTTTGGGAGGGCTGTTCTCTTTTCCTGTGCTGCATGACACTCCCTCCTTCTATGGTTAGTAACTTGCTCCCATTTGTGTGAGTCACAGAGACCATGAATAAGAAAAATAGGTTGCTTACCTGTAACTGGTTCTTTGAGTGATCATCTGTGAACTCACACACTCCTGCCCATCCTCCCCTTGTGTCCTGCTCTCCTTGATCATGGGCTGCTGCTTCGACATGCAGAGAACTAAGGGTTTAAAATGTGGAAAGTGTGCTGATCATGCATGTGGAGGATGGGAGTGGCTACCACCAAAACACATATTGCATAGCTGTAGAAGATTCCGAGAGAGGTATTGTGCAGGTGCAGATGACCCATTTGTGTGAGTTCACAGATGACCACTCAAAGAATCACAGTTACAGGTAAGCAACCTATTCATCTCCAGTGCACCATTTGAACTGTGGCCTTCAAAAGTGTGAAGTTCATAATTAATATGCTGTTTTGCTGTCAGCACATACTTTTGAGTAGATGCCGTTATCTGCAGATAAGTTTGTTCCCTTTTGCTGCTCCCACCCATTCCACTGGATTCTGGCTTATTAGGCATATTTTCTTCTAACAAGGGGCCTTTCACTGTTTGGTCACAGGCTTCCTCTTTTCACTCGTACCTCTTGTCAGTCTTCCAGCTGTGCTCACCAAATGTATAGCCTTTCATTGTTTGGTCCCTTTAAAAAGCTTGCTTGTAGCAAGGGCTGCTTGCCCAACTCCCAAAGACACTAGATAAAACAGAGCAACAAAGTGCTGACAAGCTAATGACCCCCAACTGTTTTAGTGCATGTTCACCCATGAGAGGGCTCTGTCAGTCCCTTTGGTACTCTGCCACTCTCTAATGCTATAACAGAGTTCTGTTATAAGTGAGGATCTTCTGGGAAAGGTTCTAAATTTTCTTTCTTCCCTTCTTCCCATTTTCTTTCACATTCTTATTTTTATCTGTCTACCTTCATACTAGCTGATTACCTACATACTACCATTCAAGTCACTTAGGCCCACGCCATCATTCCTCCCCACAAAGCTTTGCTGAAGCTATGAGTGTGTGTGGGTAGGGTAGGCGAATTGTTTGCTGTTCATGCAAAACGTGTTTCTTAGGTAAGAGGATGTGATGGGGCTTCTTTTTGACAGTGCTGTATGTTGCTTGATATCTTTACTAGCTAGATGAGGAAGGCCTGCTTACAAAATGCTTTCTGTCAATGTTTTGCTTCCCACCAATTGATACAGGTTAGTCTGCAGCATTTACGTTGAGGAAATTCAGAGGTATGCTTATGTATGCTAGACCTCTCACATGATTAAGCATAGCTAGGGGTATAGTTTGGAGGAGGGCAAAATGAGGACATTGCTGCCCAAATAAAAATTCTGCCCCTCAGATGAAATTTTCTTTCAGTCCCTCAAATTTCTAGCATTGCAGAGAGCCTTGAAAAGTATTCACACCCAAAACTTTTCTCTTGTTTGCATTCCTTTTGTAATTTTGCCTGTCCCTTCTCTTTGGGTGCTCAAACTGTATTTCTAAATGCTCAACAGAAGTTTTAAGTTCCTGCAGTGCTACAAATTTGAGGTCTGATTGAACATATTTGGGGGAGAGGAAGGAATTCTTACGTAGGGTTAATGCCCTTAGTTTGGCCTCCCAAGCTATAACCTTGGTTAGGAAACCAATTTATAGATCTTCATGGAGTTGGTAAAAATGAAGGATTGATTAGACAAAGTTTCATGAAGCAAACTTAGTGTTCAGTTAGTCTTGCTGGTGCTTTTTATTACATTTTTTCCCCCTGAAAATGAGTTCTTTTTGTCCCTAACACTGTTGAGGTAACTTAAGTGCAGACTATTTTTTTTACTATAATGTTTTCTTACGATAAAGTAGCAGTTGTATCTTCATTTGTAACAATAATCAAAAATATTTTAAATAAATCCAATATGTACATTTGTAATTGCAGTATTATCTAAATATACCATGGCTTAATCAAGTTTAGTTCCTACTGCAATGGATATACAGGTTGACCCCTGTATCCATGGATTTGGTATCAACGGTTTCTCTTATCCAAGTCTGAAAAAAATACATTCTCTCTAGACATTTCTAGGTCTTCCAATGTGATTCTATAGTCAATTTCCAGTATTAGTCTCAATGACAATAATAGGGTTCCCTATTATCCACGGTTTCAGGTATCCACAGGGCCCCCAGAACATATCCCCTGTGGATATGGGGATCGACCTGTATACTCAGTGGAACTCAGGTAAAAGTTAACTTACCAAATTATTGTTGATTTGGTGAGTCTACTCTAATTATGACTAACAATTATATTTAGCCCTGTATGTTTTAAGTTTCATGTACCCAAGCAACAATACTTTCTTTGGAGCAAATCCAAATATTAATAATATTGTTCCTAAAGTGCTTAAAATATAATATAAAGATTCTGGTATTATCTGACAAGTTAACCTGCTGTACATTGAATATACTGTAATTCAAGGACACACACAAGTTCTCAAGGTATACCTTGCATGACAAAATCAGATTATGAAAGTTCTCATGTGAGCAAAGCTACCTAGTATGTCCAATGTGAGGATGTAAATTAAGGATAAAGGGGGAACTCTACTTTTTTCTCTATTTACTTTCTCAGTGAATTCAGTGTGCATATATGACAAATATACAGAAGCACACACACACACACCCCATATCCTCTGATTCACCATCCACTGATTCAATTATCTGGGGCTGGTGACAGCAGGGAAGGTGGACAGGGGAGGGAGGGGAGAAGGAGATTTGCCTCCCTTCATCCCCGGATCAACCCCTCCCCGGGATCCTGTCTGTGGTGGGAATAGGATGCAGGGGCGAAGGGAGGGGAGGAGAAGATCTCACCTCCCTTCACCTCCAGGATCGCTCTGTGGCAGGAATGGTGATTGGGGGGGGGTGTTCGCTATTATCCACAGATTTCATCATCTGCAGGGGGGGACACCTGGAACCAGTCCCCTGCAGATATAGGGGTCCTGCTGTATCCCACAAAAAGGGCTACTTACAAAAGCTATATGTCAGAAGAGAAACTTTTTTTAAAAAAGTCAGCAGTTGTTCCATCCTGTGAGCTTTGCTGCTGTTTGAACTGGTCCTTCCCAGTCACACAGGCTTGTCACCTCAGTGAAGGCCACACCATAGAAGAGATTAGGTTTTTGATCTGATTTCTTGGGAGGGGGGATTTCAAAATCAAATGCAAGTGGGGAAAAACATACCAGGGATGCTTTGCATTAGCAGTGAGATTTCTATCTGTGTTGCCTTCATAATTTTTAAACTTTGTGAAAGCTGCTATTTGCTTCATGGGGGGAAACATAAATATTTCTTCCTGTTTCTCAAGGGGCAACAGCTTTTTTTATTGTTTTTTGAAACAGTATAGGGAAATAAGATTAATTCTGCAGCATGTGACCCTCACTAATTTCCCAACACCTTCTTTTGTTTGTCCTTGTGATATCAGCATGAGAGTCCAATCTTAAAAAGTTGTATACAGACTAAGTCATACTTAGAGTAGTACCACAGCAGTTAATGGGACTTAAATGAGTTATCATTACATTAAATCTCTTGGATTTCAGTGGATCTGCTCAAAATATGACTACGTCGTAGTATGTATTAGGCTACAGTGATAGCATGGGAGGATTCCTCCTCTGCCCCATAGCCATTAAACTCTGTGGTGCCACAGGGTTACATCTTGTCTCCTATGCTGTTCAATATGCATTGGGGGAGATCATAAGGAAATTTAGTGTTGTCAGTGTGCCGATAACACCCAACTCTTCTTGTTGTTGTTAGAGTTGGCCTAGCGATGTTGGTGCTGGACCAGTGCCCAGATGCTGCAGTGGCCTGGATGGAGGCCAGTAAACTGAGGCTGAATCCCAGTAAAACAGAGTCTCTGTGGATTGGTGGCTGTTAGGTCTGGGAACAGAGTAAACAACTTGCTTTGGATGGGGTTGCAGGTTCCTGTTGAGAGAGCAGGTGCATAGCTTGGGAGTATGCCTAAATCTTTCTTTGTTACTGGAGGCCCAGGTGGCCTTTGTGACTGAAAGTGCTTGGGGTCAGCTCCGAATGGCCTGCCAACTGCATCCTTTCCAAGACAGAGATGACTTAGCTATAGAAGTTCATACACTGGGAACTTCCCAGTTAGGTGATTACCATGTATTCTTTGTGGGGCTACCTTTGAAGATGACTCAGAAGTTACTGCTATGCAAAGTGTGGCAGCTGGACTGCTGACTAGAACATCCTACAGAACCAATATTACATTGGTTTTAAAAGAATTGCTCTGACTTCTGGTCTGAAGGTGCTGGTAATGACATTTAAAGTTATAGAATACACTCTCCTTAGAGGGCTGGTCGGTGCCAGTGTTGCTGTCACTCTGGGGCCCGAAAAAATAGTTATTTATTAAAGCTTTCGGGCCCTCATTTGTTTTATATGCATCTGTACATGTGCATGGCTTTAAATAATTTTAAACTATTTTAACTGGTTTTAATCTGTCTCTTTTAACTTGTTAAATGTGTTTAATATGTTTTTAGCCTTTTAAAATCGTTTTATGCTTACATTGTTTTAAGTTGATTTTATTGTATGCCACCCTGAGATCTTTAGATAGAGGGTGGGATATAAACGTTTTAATAATAAATGAATGAATTTCAATTTTGAAATGTGTCACATTTAAAATTCTAACTCTTTTAGAGTCATGCTGTTCATTGCAGTCACATTTATAGCTTTTCAAAATAACAGTTAGTATTATGAAAAGTATTTTAAAAACTACTTTATCGTTGACAACACTGGAGTAGTATACAGTTGTCCCTCTGTATCCACAGATTTGGTATCCACAGATTTAATGGATAAATCCACAGATTTATTCATGGCTTGAAAATATTCTTTAGAAACTAATAGTCCAAAAAGCAAACCTTGATTTTGCCATCTTCTATAAGGGATACCATTTTTCTATGCCATTGCATATAATGGGACTTGAGTATTCATGGATTTTGGTATCCACAGGGGGTCCTGAAACCAAACCCCAGCAAATATGAAGGGACAACTGTACTGTGAGTATGGTGACTGTAAAAATAGCCATACAAATACAACTTTAAAAAAATGCATCTGAGAAAAACAGGGAATTAGTTTTGTTACTTATTTACATTTTGTAACAAGTGATTTTGGAGGCTAATAAAATACATACTTCAAAGTGAAAACAAAATGACTCCAGATAAAAACTCAGCATTGTTTTGTTAGCCTAAGGTTGGAATTATATACAAAAGATACTGAATATGTCAAATGGACTAATATAGAAGAGTTTTTTAAAAAAAGGGAAGCTATTGCAAATATATACTCTGAATGCAGTTTGTTCTTATTAATATCTTTTGAGTTATGGGACATGTTTGCCGGATTTTGCTGATTACTTGCAATCAGTAGGCATAGCCAATACAGATAATGATTTGGAAACTAATGCATGACCTCAGAATTGAGAAATAGAAATTGGATGAAATTTGATACTGCAGAGTGTACTGTCATATAGGTGGGGACAAGTAATAAGCACTTATGCAGTCTCTTGTGGTCTCATCAGCTAGAGAAGAGGAGACAGAGGCATCCAGGCTGGTAGCACAATGACCAAACCATCAACATGATGCAGTTGCAAAGTAGACAGATCGGTTTTTAGTCATACTAAACTAGTTTATCCAGTGATGGATGGCTGATAAGTGTTAAGGCTTTGAAGAGACTGGCTTACAACAGAGCATACAATTTATCACTCCTGTTCAAGGACAATTGCAAGTTATAACAAAAGAGAAAAGGGTAACCAAAATAAGGGTCTGGATCAACTTTCCTGTGAGGTATAGTTATAATGTTAAGGACTTTTTTTAGTTTGGAGGAGAGGCAAGTAAAAGAAGAATGACAGAAAAGGCACACATCATATGGGAAAAGTAAATATGGAAAGTATTATTTTTCCTGCTTCATAGTACTAGAACATGAGGTCATTCAATGTAGTGAATAGAGAAAGATTGAGGACTGTAAAAGTAAATACTTCACACAGAACATACTTAACACAACACAAAAGGTAATGATGGCTGCCAGCTTGGATGTCTTTAAATGGGAGAGGGGGAGCTAAGAAAAATTGAAGTGGGTAAGGCTATTAGTAGCTTCTGATCAGAATGGACATTATTTTCAGTGTCAGTGGCTGTTTCCTTTGCTAGGGAATATAAACAGCCTGCAACTATTATTAACATGTTTGGCTATTTTATCTACAACTAACCATGATTTGGTTAGGACCCAGCCCTGTCAGTTTCCAAATTCTTGTTCCAATTCCAGTATGAAATGCATTGTATACAATGGGATGGGGAATATGTGGCCTTCCAAATGTTACTGGATTGCAGCTCACATCATCCATATTTGTTCATCATGTTGATTCCCCACCTTGTATATGAAATCATAGAGTTGGAAGGGGCCCTATGGGCCTTCAGGTCTAACCCCCTGCTCAATGCAGGATCTCCAGCTAAAGCATACCCAGACGGTAGCTGTTCAGCCTCTTGTTGAAGACATTCAGAGAAGGAGACCCCACCACCTCTCTAGGCAATTGGATCCATTGCCAAACCACTCTCACTGTCAAGAAGTTCCTTCTAATGTTCAGTCAAGATCTACTCTCCTGTAACTTAAGACCATTAGGTCTAGTTTTACCCTCTGAGGCAGCAGAGAACAAGCCTGCCCCATCTTCTTTGTGGCAGCCCTTGAAGTATTTAAAGAGTACTGTACAACCATATCACCTCTCAATATTCTCTTCACCAAGCTGAACATGCTCAGCTCCTTCAACCTTTCCTCATATGCTTTGTTCTCCATACCTCTTACCATCATTGTTTCCCTTCTCTGAACTCATTCCAACCGTGTTTCTATTAATGCAGGCTAAGATAACATTTGCCGCCTTTGCTGCAGCACCACTCTGCTCATGTTCATTTTATGATCAACAATAATTCCAAGGTTGTTTTCACATACAGTACTGCTAAGCCAAGTATTACCCATCCTACACCTGTGCATTTGGTTTTTGTGGCCTAAATGTATAATTTTGCATTTGTCTATGTTGAATTTCATTTTATTAACTTCAGTCCAGTTTTCTAGTTTATCAGGGTCCTTTCATATTCTGTTCCTATCTTCCAATGTGTTAGCTACTCCTCCCAGTTTTGTATCATCTGCAGATTTGATAAGGATTCTCTCCACAGCATTTAAATCATTGATTAAAAAAAATATTGGAAGAGTGTCAGTCCAAGGACAGAACCCTGCAGCACTCTATTTGAGATCTCCTTCCAATTTGGAGCACAGCCACTGTTGACAACTCCTTAAGCAAGATTTTCCAACCAGTTATGGTATTTCCATCTATTCCATATTTTGTCAGTGTGCTAATCAAAATACCACGGGGGACTTTATCAAAGCTTTGCTGAAATCTAGATAAATGACATCCTCAGCATTCCCACCATCTATTAAACTAGTGACCCAATTAAAAAAAAAGATATAAGGTTAGTTTGGCAGGATTTGTTCTTTACAAACCCATGTTGGCTCCTACTAATCACTGCATTGTCATCAAGACACTTGCAAACAGACTCTGGTATAATCCGTTCTAATATTTTTCCTGGTATTGAGATTAGGCTGACTAACTTGTAGTTTTCTGGATCTTCTTTTTTGCCTTTTGTGAAGAGAGCAACAAAGTTTGTCTCCAGTCCTCAGGCACCTCACCTATTTGCCAAGATTTCTCAAAAATGATAGCAAGTGGTTCTGTGGGTATGTCAGCAAGTTCCTTCAATACTCTGGGATGCAGTTCATCTGGCCCTGTAGCTTTGAACTCATTTAGGTTAACTAGGTGATTCTTGACTAACTCCTTATCAATCTTGATTAGCAACCCAGATTCCTTGCCAACATCTCTGTTGATGCATGGAAGCACACAGTCTTCTTTGTCAGGGGAAACTGAAGCAAAATAGGTATTGAGCAGTTCTGCCTTTTCATTGTGATCTTTTGCATTTTACCATCTTTGCTGAGCAGTAGTCCCACCATTTCCTTTGTCAATTCTCATGCTACAGACGTTTGAAAAACCCCTTTTTGTTGCTCCTTGCTTACTTAGCCAGTCTCAGCTCATTTGGAGCTTAAGCTTTCCTTATACTATTCCTGCAAACTTGTCCACACATCTGTATTATTCCTTAGTTATTCATCCTTCCTTCCATCTATTGTTTTTGTTGTGTACTTTCAAGTCTTTTCCAATTTATGGCACCTCTGAGGTAAACCTATCATGGGATTTTCTTGGCAAGATTTATTCAGAGGGGATTGAGAGTATGACTTGCCAAAGGTCACCTAGTGAGTTTCCATGGCCAAGTGAGGATTTGAAACCTGGTCTCCAGAGTCATAGTCCAGCACGCAAACTACTACACTATGCTGACTTTCTCCATTCTTTATGCATGCTCTTTTTTTCTTTTCACTTCCTCCTTGAACCACAGTGACTTTTTCAGATGTTTTACATTTTTCTTCTTCCATGAAATTATTTGTGATTGTGTTTTTAGCAGTTCTTTCTTCATGAAAGCACACCTATGCTGAATGTATTTTTCCTTTATCATCTCCATCTATGGGATTTTGCTCAATATTTCCCTGAGCTTGATAAAATCAGCTTTTTTTTAAAATTCAGGGTCCATGTTTGATTGTACTCTTCATTGGTCTGTCTCACAGTCATGAATTCTAGCATTACATGGTCACTCCCACCTAAAGTGCCAGCTGCTTTGATTCCAGTGACCAACTCCTCCCTGTTGGTTAGGACCAAGTCCAGGATTGCTAATCATCTTGTTCCTTCCTCCACCTTTTGAAAGACGAAATTATCTGCAAGCCACATCAGGAATTTGTTGGAGTGTCTATACTTAGGAGAGCTAGTCTCCCAGCAGATAACAGGATAATTGAAGTCCCCCATAACTACCAGTTCTTGCTTTGCGGAGATTTCTGAGATTTGTTTCAGGAAAGCATCATCCACCAACTTGTCTTGGTTTACCACAGTGTTATTTTAAACTCCTACCACAGTGTTATTTTAATTTTTTTCTCCATTTATTTTTACCCAGATGTTCTCCATTGGTCCGGTTTGATCAATCATGGATTTCTGTTCAAGTGAATTTGTATTTGCCATATAATGCTATCCCCCCTCCTTTTCTTCCCCATCAGTTCTTTTTAATCAGATTATATACTTCAGTTCTTATATTCCAAACATGGGAGTCATCCCACCAAATCTCTGTTATACCTAGAAAGTCATATTTATTTTCCAGCACTAGGACTTCAAGTTTGTCTTGTTTGTTTCCCAAATTCTGTGCATTGATATATAGGCATCTAAGGGGTTGTTTGTTCTCATCTTTTATTCTACTGCAAGTTTTACTATGGTTTCCATTCATTCGCCCAGCGTCTCCTCTAGAATTCATATCCTTGTGTTTAGAACTTCCTTTTGGACAGATGTTTAAGCTATCATCTCCAGCCTCCCAAAGATACAGTTTAAAGCCCTCTTCATCAGATTTGCCATGCTTTTGCGAAAGACATTCTTCCTGGTCTTCGTGAGGTGTAACTCATCTGTAGCCAGTAGTCATTTGTCTAAGAAGTGAAGATGATAATCCCAGAAGACAAATCTCTCCTGTCGTCACCATTTGTGTAGCCAATCATTCTCTTGCAATATCTTCCTATCCCTGTATGATCTTCTATCCTTCACTGGAAGAATTGGCAAGAATACCACCCGTGCCTCTAAACTCTTCACTTTCCTGACCAGGATTTCATAATCCAAGGTGATCTAACATTATGTTTATATGTTAATTTGTTGTTCCCTGCCTCGATCCTTAGAGAGAGGCGGGTAAGACATTATTGTTGTTGTTGTCATCATCATCATCTTTATCATCTGCTTAGAGGTGTTCTTTGCAGTGTTGTTGGAGCCCACATGAACCAGAAGAAAGGGATACTTCTCTTGATTAGCTTCATCAAGTTGTCAGTGACATCCTGGATATGCACATCAGGAAGACAGCACATTTCCCAATTAATCTTGCCCAGCTGGCACACAATTCTCTCTATACCCCTGAGCAATGAAAACCCTACCACCAGCATCTTTCTTTTCTTCTTGCTGCAGTTAGTAGGTATGATGGCTCCTTCCTTGACATGCAGTGTTTCTTGCTGCTGGTCTTCTGCTTGTACCTCTTCACCGCTATTATCCCCAGGAAGATGTAGGGGACAATTACTTAGTTGGAGCAGTTCTAAATTCCTTGTGCATGGTCTGTTCCTGATGGTGATTGTCCTCCAGTGTGCTCCTTCAGTGTTACAGCCCTCTTGGTTTCCACTGCAGCGGTTTCTTCCTGTTGGTTCTGGAGGATCAATTCTCCCTCTGTTCTATCCAGGATGTCCCTGCACTGTCTGATGCACTGAGGGATCTAACATGGAGCTGCAGTGTGTTGACCTTTTCTTCCAAGAGAGCCACCAGTTTTCCAAGCAAAGTGATCTCTCTAACACCATTCTGTTTGGCTTCTTTGTAGATCTGTTCCTGTGAGGCATCCAAAGGAGCTTCTTCTGCTTCTTGGGAACTTAAGATACAACTTTTGCAATGATCCTTGTCATTTCCCTGCTTTGGCTTCTTGTTGGTTCATTAGAAAAATTTCACCAGGGCACGCAGGTTTCTGGGACTTCTTCCCAGAACCAGCTCTGGATTTCAAGGAGCAAAACAGCCAGGAACCGCTCCAGGATCTGCTCTTTACTATGTTTTTCCAGCTTCACCACTGATGGCAAATCTCCTGAAGCTGACTGTAAACTCTCAGGGGATCTTCAACCTCCAGGCAGCTGGACTGCCCAAAGTGATGGCATCTCCATTCTTGGGGCATGCCCATGCAAGATGGTGGCCTTCACTTTCCCATAATCCTCTTAGTTTCAACTTCCAGGATACTGAAGGTCTGTTTCGCTGTTCTGTAAGGGAAGATGATAAGACAAATCCTTTAGTGTTGGGATAGACTGGGACCACCCAGAGGAAAGCAGGAAGTTGCATCATGGTCTTGGAGATTCAAAATTCCCTTTGTTCTCCTTTATCTCATCTCCATGAGGCCAGTTCAACTCCCTACTTTTGCCCAGTGAGGATCAGGATTCATCTCCTCCGTCTTCCCTTACAATACCTTTCTGCTTTCTTACCTTTTTTTTTCTTTACCCACTTAGCCCTGCCTCTTAGTCTTCCTTTCTTCTTTCCTTGTCTTAAAAACAAAAACAAAACTTTCTTCTCGCCTTTCTTTCTCGTCTGCCTTTGTTTTGCCATTAACCCCCCTTCACCCCCTCCTCTAACTATCGACAAGATGGGCAGCAATAAGGGAAGCAGCAAGAATGGCAAGCAATCCAGCTCCCAGCAGCAGCGGATTGTGGTAGTGCAGGAAGCCCTGAGTCCCCGGAACAGCAGCTCGGAGGGGACCCAGGCGACAGCGGCTCCTTCCTCTGCTCTCAGCCAGCTGCTTCTCCCGGTGGCCCAGTGGGAGGCAGCAAAGACAGCCATGAAGGTCCTGGCCAGAGGCAGCTCATCCAGCTTGCCAACGGCCTGGCCTCCCCCTCAAAAATCGAAGGGGGAAACAACGACGAAGGGCCAGCTGATGGCTGCAGAACGAGGCAAATGGGAGTGCGGAGTCCGGGGGGGGGCTGCGGCTGCTTCCCTCCCCCCGGCACTCCCTCCCCACCACTGGAGCCACTGAAGACCCTCGACAAGGGGCAGGAGCCCCGAGGAAGGTACTAGGGCTCCTGGTGAGGGAGCAACTCAGGGCAGTGGCGCTTGCATCCTTTCCTCCTGCAAGTACCACAGCTGCGGCTCAGGCCTCTGCATCGAGACCCCTCTCCCTTGCCGCAGCTGCAACAGGGGCCTCTAACAAGGGCAAGTTGGGGGACAAGGAGGCCCTAGAATACAGAGACCTCTCTTTTAGCGTCACGGCGGAGGCGGTGGGCCTGTCAGAAACATAACTACACATTATGATGCATGAAGACAGCAGACAGTTCCTCAGATTCGCCTTCAGGGCCAAACACTTCCAGTTTAGGGCATTGCCCTTCGGTCTTTTGACAGCCCCTTGAGTATTCACAGAGGTTCTAGTAGTCCTGATGGCTCACCTCAGAAGCAAGGGCATACACCTGTACCCCTGCCTGGACGATATCGTCCTGAGGGTGACCTCCAAGGAGAAGGCCAAACAAGATCTTCAGGACACGATTTGGTGCCTGCAATCACATGGCTTCTTGGTGAATTTCAAGAAGAGCCACCTCACTCCATTGTAGTCCATAGTCCATCTAGGGGTCAATCTGGACACATTCAAGTGCGAGGTCTCACTATCTCAAGAACTCCAGGCGGTGCTAAGAAGAGAAGGTCGAGCAGCGTGCCAATTGGTGAGGGCCCCTCTGGCATCCCTCACATGGCTGTTCGGCCTAATGATCTCTGTGATTCAGGTGGTTCCCTGGGCCAGATATCACTGAAGACCTCCGCAGGCCTTTCTTCTGCCTTATCAACAGCAAATTGCACTGAAGACGTGTTTGATACTCAGTATTCCGCAAGCGGTGAAAGACTCCCTCCTCTGGTGGACCCAGATGGAACACATATTGAAAGGCTCCCCTCTAACCATCAGCCACCAGATTGTAGTTACTTCGGATGCAAGTTTTCGAGGATGGGGAGCTCACTGTCAGAGCCAGGTGGCACAAGGCCTCTGGTCACAAATGGAGCAATCACACAGCATAAACTGGTTGGAGCTGTGTGCTGCTCACCTGGCACTGGCACACTTCTCCCAAATCGTCAGGGGTCACCATGTCCTGCTACTGACGGACAACACCACAGCCTACTCCTATATAGTGAAAAAAGGAGGCTCCAGATCAAGCTCCCTACAATTGGAGGTGGACGTACTCTTTCAATGGGCGGAGTCAACAGTTCGCTCTCTCTCGGCCCCATATCTTCATGGGGAAGTGTATCTTCAGGCAGACTACCTAAGCAGGCACTTAGTTCTTCCAGGGGAATGGAAGCTAAACCCAGAGGTGTTCCTCCAAGTCCAACGAGGTTCGGGGAACTACAGGTAGATCTCTTTGCGACACCCCAAAACACCAAACTGGACCACTTCTTCACTCGCTATCCTCATCAAAGAGCAGAAGGAGTGGACGTGCTATGCTCATCCTAGCCAAGCGGCCTCCTCTACCTATTTCCCCTCTTCCCCTCATAGGGAAAATATTCCGGAAGATACGTCAGGAATGGGCACAAGTGGTACTCATGGCCCCTCAGTGGAGATGTCAGTCCAGCCTCCTTGGCACATCCAGCCATGAGAAGACCTTCTGCATCAAGGCCCAATTCTCCACCCCAGCTTACCGTGGCTACAGTTGACAGCATGGAGATTGAGCAGCGAGCACTGAAGGAATGTGGGTATGATGAACAGGTAATCAGCATGCTCTTGGCCTCTCATCGCCCATCCACTAGGAGAATATACGAGGCCACTTGACGAATCTTTGCTCAGTGGTGCTCCTCCAAAAGATTGAGCCCAGAGAAGGCCGCAACACGACATGTTCTGGCATTCCTACAGAGAGGCCTGGAACGGGGGCTCTGCCCCAACACCCTGAAGAGACAGGTGGCTGCAGTGGCAGCATTTATACAGTGTCCTCGAGGCAGGATCTCATTGCACCCCCATGTGAGGTGATTTTTAATTGGGGGGGGCAACACTAATTTCTCCCCTGGTAAATCACAGGTTTCCTTTGTGGAATCTCCCACTGGTTCTCCACCAGCTGATGCGACACCCATTTGAACCACTCAGGAAGGTACCCCTCCAGATCCTGACCCTCAAGGTGTCTTTTCTAGTCGCCATCACATCAGCCAGGAGGGTGTCAGAGTTAATAGCCCTCTCGATACAGGGAACATTTTCAGTCACGTCTTACTGCGCTACAAGCTTTTGAGAGAGCTTCAGCACTGCTGCGCGGCAGGGACTCCATTTCGAACGATGCCGTCCCTCTGGCGAAATTGTCCGTGTCACTTCCGTGTAGGATTGGAGCTGGCCGCGCCATATTTTATTCACAGACAACTTTCATGAATAAAATCTGGTGAAATATGGTGTGGCCAGCTTCAATCCTACACGGAAGTGACACAGACAATTTCACCAGAGGGACAGTGTCGTCCGAAATGGAGTCCCTGCCACGCAGCAACGCCGAAGCTCTCCCGAAAGCTTCTAGTGCGGTAAGACGTGTCTGAAAATGTCCAGGAACATCTGTGCTCATTCAGTGAGGACTTTGTTTCCTTGTGCCCGGACCCTTCATTTCAGCCAAAGGTCCTCTCAAGAGTTCCATGTCGTACAACAGTTCATCTTACCTTCGTTCTGTCCTAACCCCTCTCACTCCACAGAGAGACTGTGGTACAAGCCGGATGTTAAAAGGGCGCTGAAGATGTACTTTAAGCATAAAGCTCCTTCAGACGCTGCGATTCTCTATTCATCTCCTTCACCCCAGCGTCGATGGGATCACGGGTCTCGAGATAGTCAATTGCGACATGGATCAAAGCTTGCATCTTCATGCCTTACGATGCAGCCAAAGTCCCGCGACCATCGGGGGTTATGGCACACTCAACACACTCAGTGGCCACATTGGCCGTATTCTCAACAAATGCCCCCTTGCGGAAATCTGCAGGGTGGCGACATGGAGCACCACCTCCACCTTTATCAAGCACTACAAGGTGGATAAGTTCAGATCCGCAGAAGCCACCTTCGGCAGGAGGGTGCTCCACGAAGTAGTCCATGACTAAACTCTCTCTCGTCAGTAGCAGTCACTCCCTCCCTTGGGTAACTGTAGGCTTGGGCATGTCTCAACACTAAAGGATTCGTCTTACCTTCTTCCCTTACAGAATGTTACATTGGGTACTTACCATGAAGGTACTTTCTGTAAGGGAAGAGGTAAAACGAATCCTCCCCACCCAGTGACTGCAGAGATTCTGTTCCGGCTCATATCGATATGTTCATGTGAATACTGCTAAACACTTGTGTTCTTTCTTGGATGTTCTTAATCACTGATTACAGGGCTTTGCTAGTCAGAGAACTGGCCTCATGGAGATGAGATGGAGGAGAACAAAGGGGATTTCGAATCTCCGAGTCCATGATGCAACTTCCTGCTTTCCTGGGTGGTCCCAGTCTGTCCCAACACTAAAGGATTTGTCTTACCTTTTCCCTTACAGAAAGTACCTTCACAGTAAGTACCCAATGTAACATTCTGCTGAAGGTTGGCTGAAGCCAAGCCACCCAGTCTTCTATAGACCACCAGCATGCTTTGGTCGCTTGCTTGAAGGAGGGCAGGAGGACCTTGATATCTTCCCATGAGACAGTTTCCAGCATTTCTGGGTCTTCCTCATTTGTGTGAATGGGCTGCATTCTTCAGGAACTCCTGCAATTGGGCTTTTCAGCACTCTTGCATCTCTTTGGGTGGTTCCTCTTTGCCTTCTTATGACACTCCACACCTTGGTTGCTCTGCCATATGTCTGCATATAGAGGATAAGAATATGGATGTTCTGTTTTCTAGGCTTCTAGCACTCCAGTAGGCTCAGGGCTGATAAGTTTTGCTGGATAGCAGAAATGCTGCAATTATTAGTTGTCCCACAGCAGTCTTAGTCCATTCCCCAAAGGTAGTATATGAAATGAGTTTCTCCTGAAGCACTGTTAACAGTTAACCAAGTTAATAGTACAGTGTATTTCACAAAAAATAAGGAATTTTTAAAATTGTAAGTTTATCCTGTGATAGAGATGGAGGTGCAAGTTAATACACTCCAGAGTACATAATCATGTCTTTTGCCAGTTGGTTCAAAAAGAAAAGGAAAAGCTGAAACTTTCACCATTATGATAAATGCTGGGTCAGAAATAATGTACAGGAAATAGAAGTAGGAGCGAGGCTGTACAATTACCAACCTGTAATGCAATGCTCATAAGTTCATTTCTGGTTTTTTTTTTTTTCCCTACTTGAGGCCTGTGCTGAGGGACAGAATAGAGCAGGGGCTGTCCAGCCTCCAAACCCACCCCCCACTTCTCAGTAAACTAAGGGGAGTAGAGGAGGAAAATCTGTGCTTTATATCCATTCAGATATAAATGAGTCAACTGCAGGGATTTCCCACTTGAGAGGGAGAGCAGTATGTACAGCTGGTTTTCTCAAATGCAGGGAAAGAGCAGTTTTTTCCTGCTGTTCCCCATGTAGTGAAGGGAGAAGAACAAGGTTGGGTTTCTGGCCAAAGTGCCAAGTGGGGAAGTGTCATCTGGTGCTTCAGTTAAGGTGACCCAGTGACACTAGGGAGGCCACCCCCTGACATCCTCCAGCTTGCACAAGACTCAGGGAGGGGGAATCCAGCCCTCCCCTCCAATGTGGCTTCCCATCCCTGACCTATACCACCATCCTACTCTTGCTGTAAAGCTGGGCCAGATGTATGTCTTTGAAATGGATAGCCAGGGTCATCTTTACTCTTGCTTGTATCTTCTTGCAAGCCTTAAAGGGTATATAAAGGCAGATGAGGTCAAGAATATAGCTGATATAGGTTAAGGGCTCAGTGCTCTTAAGTGATGCTTGTTCAATGTTGCAGTCTCCTGTGCATTCCTACCCTCCAAGAATAGCTTAAAACAAAAGAAATCAGTGAAGTGGCATCCTTAAGTACCAGGCAGGATGAACTTCACATGACTGTCTATACAGCTTGTATGTGCATAGCTAGCTTTTGGATAATTTATAAGGAATATATCAGTGAATGAAAGAAGTGGGGGGGGGGCATTACATGAACAAGGAAAGCAGCTTTAGAAAGTGCTTTGAATGACTGTATGAGAGATTCGTTAACAAAAGAAATGTTCACTTTTTACTTCGTAACAGATATTTTTGAAAGATTTTTAAATTTGGGGGCTGAGGCATGTGGGCATGTATGCTTAGGATGCAGGTAAAAGCATGGCATAGTGGTTTGGGTGTTAGACTATGACTCTGGAGACCAGGGTTCGGATCCTTGCATGGTTGTGAAAACCCACTGGGTGACCTTGGGCAAGTCACACAGCCTCAGAAAACCCCATGATAGAGTTGCCGCTATAAGTTAGAAACGACTTGAAGGCACACAATAACAACAAAATAGGTGTGTGTTTTCTGTGCAGTGCAGGAATTGTTATAGCATGGGGAGGGTAACACCTTTGTGGTGGTTTGAGAGCTGTAGAGGCATTTCCCCCCTGAAGATACAGCTAGAAGGCATATGTTACTGCTGTTTAATACGTAATACAATTTTCACTTCTTGACCTTCATAGATTAGCTTTTTGCCTTTCTAATAAATACTCTTTGGAGTGCGATATTAGTCCAGAAACCAGCACACTCCCTCCACCAGTGTGCTTTACTTTATCTTTTTTTTCCTTTCTGTATCTCAAAACGTGAGACTGTATCTTAAAACATGAGACCTGATACAAGGCTCTGGAGTCATACATAGCAGCCTTAGGAAGAAAGGAATACTTGGGGCACCTTCCAGTTCTCCTTAATGCTCAGGCACTTCAGTATCTTCACTTACGGCTATAATCAAAGATAGCTGATTTTATAATATCTTAATTTGGTTACCCATGCCTATTCTTGAGGGAAATTCCTCCAGCTCATCTTCTTTCTTCTTTATTTCATCTAAGATCTGTGTTTTTTCTTGCCTCTTTTTCTTCATCTCCAACTTGTGCGGTATAAAACTTCCTCTCATAAATGTTTTGCTTGCATCCCATACCATTCTAATGTCTGTACCTTTATATTATCTTTAAAATGTCTTTTAATTTCTTCTTTCCTTTCTCTAAAATCTTCTCATCCTGAAAAAGTGCATCATTTACTCTCTAATTAATTTTTTTCCCATTCAGCCTTTAGAATCCAAGTCAGTGGATTTGGTCAGAAAATGTCTTTGGTAAAATTTCCATTTTAGAAATTCTGTTGGACAAAGTTTTCGATATCAGAAACATATCAATTCTAGAAAAGGATCTTTTAAAAAATGAAATTTAATCTTTGGTGTCACCATATTTAAATCTCCAGAGAATCTTCTTCGTGGTCTCTGTGAATCACACAGTTGGGTTATTCCTGCGCCTGCGCAGAGCATACGGAACCTTCTGGTATTGCTAGGCAGAATGTGCATTGATACATTTTTGGCAGTAACTCCACCCACACTAACGGTCCCTTAAAAGGTGCTCCCGCCTAATTCCCCTCAGTTCCTTTTTTTCCGCTGCGTTAGCAGCTTGAAGGAACCTTCTTCGCTCGCTGGTTTACTCACTTTCACTTTTGGTTTTGACTCGGATTGGATTTTTGACAACGATTCTATCTCTCTCCCCTTGATTCTGTTTGTACTGAGAATTTTTTGGCTTGACTCAGACTTCTGATGATGATTTTCGCGCTCCTCTTGGCTTGGTTCTAATCTCTGGTTTTTGGCTTGACCCTGACTGGTTTTGACTACGATTCCATCACCATTGTGTCTGCTATGGCCACTAAAACTGGCTTTAAATGGTGTGTCATCTGCCAGGCGAAATTGCCCAGCTCCGACGGCCATTCACGTTGCTTCATTTGCCTCGGTGAGTCCCATAACGTGGACACCTGTGTCTATTGTAAGGCTTATACACCACAGGCACAAATGTCGATCCTCCCAGCTCAACTCTTTTCTCTATGATAAGACTTTGATTCCATCTGCTGCCTCGATCTCCGCCGTGGGATCTCCACAAAAAAGGGGATGGTCCCTTTCGCCGAAGTCCTCTCAAGCCAAACGCCACCGGTCACAGAGCCCTTCTTGGCGCCAATCCGTAGTGTCCGACCCGGAGGCTGTGCTCCATTCGCACAAACATGCCACCAGGCCAGCCCTGCCTGGGGACCGAGCCTCCTCAGATTCGTCGGCTGTCGGATACAAGGACAAGCCTCAGGATCTATCGGGTTCGAAGGATGGTGGCTGGGACCGGGAGTCTTCTGCATCTTCTAAGGGCAAAGCCCCTAAGAAGAAGAAGGCTAAGCACACCCATGCTGAAGAGGGGCTGAAGGAGGCTAAATGGGTCACTGAGCCCACTGCGACTGTTGTGCCGACGCCTGCTCCACCTGCACCACAGCCTCAACCTTCGCCTCAGGATTGAGACATCGGTACCGAACAGCCCCGTTTCAGAGCTGTCACCCCAACTCCCTCCTTGGAGATCATGGAGGTTGAAGTGGGCGAGCCATCGGGTGAGGAGGTGGAGGTCTCTCCACGGGTTCGTGGCCTCTCACCCGCTTTATTGGTCTCCCGCTCGGAGTTGCTTCGGGACTCCTCTACTGCTCGGGGGCATGACGATGAACCTCTACCGTCCACCTCTCGGATCCAAGAGGATGATCCGGCATATGAGGCTTATGACCTGGCCAGGTCCATCTTTACTGTGCCCTTGGCTAAGCCGTCACGCGCTGATCACGCTGCGGACCGTGTATTCTATCTCATGGAAGAAGCGGTGACCCGTCATGCCTTGACACTCTCTCCACCCCGTCTCTCCTGGACAAGGCTTCATTTTCTCCAAAAGATCCACTGAAGCCGATGTTGAAGGACACAGGCTGCCAAGTCTCTCCATTCCGCCCTCTTCCTCCACCGCCTCCAACTCCGCCACCTTGTACGTCCTCTCTGCAAGGCTGCCGCCATAGCCCATCTCCATCGTCGGACTTGTCGGTCTCATCCGACTCTTCTGACGGATATCTTCATTATTTGCCATCCCTCTCAGCCGGAGCTACTGGACGAGGACTCATCCTCTCCTACCAATGATGTCTGCTCCTTCTCAGAGCAGGTGGTGCGCATGTCGCACGCACTAGAACGCAAAGTCACCGAGAAAGCGTCCGACCCCATCTACCACCGAATCAAGTCGAAGGCTCCCCCGGTGGCCCGCATTCCGGTCCTCCCGTCTCTTCTGAAGTTGACGCAGGGTTCGTGGGAAAATCCATCTTCAATCCCGTCGACTTCGAAGAGGACTAACCGGCTATATCGAGTAGATGGGGGTGGCATCGAATGGCTGCAGGAGCATCCGAAACCCAACTCGGTGGTCGTTGAGGCAGCGCAGCCTAGGAGACAACACCGGTCACAATCTACTCCTTCTGATCCTGAAGGAAGAAAGTTTGACATAATTGGCAAGAAGATATATTTGGCTGCTGGACTCAGCTTCCAAATTGCCAATTACTCGGCGTGTATAGGGGCCTACCAGCAGGTCCTTTGGGAGAGGATGCTGCTTCTCATCCACAGAGGCCCAGTTGCTTGCAGGGCAACAAATGAACTCAGCAAGGCACGTTGCTGACTGTGCCGCCAAAACTGTTGCAGGTTCTGTTGCCTTACGTCGCCATGCCTGGCTTCGGTCATCCGGGCTATCCACCCAAGCCGCTGCGACCATTGAGGATATGCCTTTTGACAACTCTGGCTTCTTCAGTGGGTCGACAGATGAAAAACTTGAGTTCATGCAGAAGATGAGGATCACCGCATGGAAGTACGGTATGCCATCATCCTCATCTTCTGCCTACCGTCCCAGACACCGATCGGGCTGGCATGCCTCTTCCTATGGTTAGTCCTTTAGACAGAGCAGTATACCTCAATTCTCCAGGCACTCTAGGTTCCAACAGCCGATGTCATCTTCCTCATCGGTGAGGAGCCAGGGATCCACCTCCCGCTACCGCCTTCCCTCCAAGCAAAAATCTAAGGATCAAGCAAGGAGGAGGTTTTGAGTTACCCTGTCCTTATTGTGATGTTTGTGTTTGTTTTAGACCCCCCTGTTTGGAGACCGCCTGTCATTATTCCAGGATGCCTGGTCCTCAGTAACATCGAACCGCTGGGTACTTCAGATTGTACGACACAGATACTGGATTGAACTGCCTCCGACAGGTCGGGTCTGTCCCACGCCACCCTTCCCTCCCCTCATCGAGGAGGTTCAGACTCTGCTTCAAAAAGGGGCCATCGAACCCGTGGACGTCGAGCTCCGTCACCAGTGCTTCTTCTCCAGATACTTTCTTGTTGTGAAGAAGGACGGTGGTCTCTGTCCCATCCTCGATCTCAAGGGAGTGAACTGGTACATTGTCCTGAAGAAGTTCAGGATGATCACCCTTGCTACCATCCTTCATCTTCTTCAACAAGGGGACTGGTTCGCGTCCATAGACCTCAAGGATGCTTACTTCCACATCGGGATCCACTCTCCCACAGGAGATTTCTAGCGTTCCAGATCGGAGACGAGGCCTACCAGTTCCGTGTCCTCCCGTTCGGACTCTCCATGGCCCCAAGGGTGTTCACAAAGTGTGCGGCGGCGGCTTTCCTTCGACAGCACGGTGTAGTAGTTTTCCCCTACATAGACGATTGGCTGATTGTGGCAAATTCCAAGCACCAACTTGAAATGGATATTGCTCGTACCCTAGATGTGTTAGACACCTGGGACTTGTTGTGAACATGGAGAAGTCGCAGCTGACCTACTCAGTCGATCCAGTTCATAGGAGCTCGACTGGATTCGATCTAGGCAGCAGCGTACCTTCCCGAGGATCATTTTGACACCCTTCGATCCCTGATTCATGAATGCCGTTGGTCCAGACGGGTTTGAGCGCATGCCATCCAAGTCCTGTTGGGGCATATGGCAGCCACCACGCCAGTCACTCGCCTTGCCAGGCTTTGGTTTTGACGGTATCAACATTGGTTCCTGGGAGTCTTCGACCATCTATGGGACTTCCCCGGGACACTCCTAACAATGCCCCGTTCCGTCCGCCACTCCCTGGACTGGTGGTTGGCACCGACCAATATATTCTCCAGTCTTCCTTTAGAACCCCCTCAACCGGATGTCTCCCTCACCACGGATGCATCTCTTCAGGGCTGGGGAGCCCACCTAGGGCCCCACGAGATCCAGAGTTCCTGGAGCACCGAAGAAAGGGAGCTACACATCAATATATTGGAGCTCCTTGCAGTTCAGAAGGTGCTTCGGGCCTTCGAACTGTTGGTGCGGGGCAAGACCAGCTTCTCATAGACAACACCTCCGTCATGCATTACCTGAACAAACAGGGAGGTACCAAGTCCCCCCACTTTCTTCAGCTCCCCTTTCAGATCTGGGACTGGTGCATCCAAAGGGACATTCTTCTCCACTCCATCCATCTACCTGGAGAGGAGAACATTCTTGCAGACGGACTGAGCTGTTTCCAATTCCAGCATCCACGAGTGGATGCTCCATCGACATGTGGTGGCAGACCTTTTCCAGCGATGGGGGACTCAGCTGATCGACCTCTTCACGACTGCTCTGAACAAGCAGTGCGACCAGTTCTGCTCCAGAGCATGAGACAGGGGCTCCAGGGGGGATGCATTCCTGTTTCAATTGAACGGACCGTTCCTATACCTCTTTCCTCCAATTCCGTTATTGACGAGGGTTGTCACCAAGCTACGTTGGGACCGGTTGGATGTGATCCTCATCACTCTATGGTGACCCCAGCAACCGTGGTTCACACCATTGCTACTTCTGTCCAGACGGTGTTTCCTCCACCTTCCGAACCGTGCCGATCTGCTCACCATTCAACAAGGGAAGGTCAGGCATCCCAACCTCAACACGCTTCACCTGATGGCTTGGAGGATCCGGCCTAGAGCCCCTGTCCATCTCATACCATCTCTTCTTCCCCTCTACCTTGAGAGGTCCAGGCGGTTATCGATGCTGCTTGGAAGCCTTCCATTCGGAAAGCCTACCTCTACAAGTGGAACCGCTTCAAAGGGTTCTTGGTGGACCAGGGATCGCACGCTCAATCTTGCTTGGTACTGATGGTCCTCCAATTCCTTCTTCACTTGTCCGAAGCAGGGCTCTCGGTTTCGTCTCTCAGATGCTATTTGGCGGCTATCTCTGTCAAATTCCAGGCTCGGGGTTGACCGTCTCCCTTCCAGGACCCAATGGTGAAGAAGTTCCTGAAGGGTTATGTCAATCTCCATCCTCCAGTACTCGATTCCACTCTGACCTGGAGTCTCGCCCTCACCCTCTCCCTCGAAAGATGACCTTTCGAACCCATGGCCTCTACCGACTTCAGGCTACTGACTTGAAAGACTGCTTTCCTAGTTGCCATCACTTCTGCTCGTCGAGCTGGAGAACTGTGTGCCTTACGGTCATACCTTCCATATACCTGCTTCCACAAACATAAGGTGGTGTTGAGACTGGACATTTCCTTCCTTCCCAAAGTGGTCTCCAGCTTTCACCTTAACCAACCCATCGTTCTGCCTGCCCTGATGCAGGACCCAAAGGACGAATTCGAGCGTACCCTCCATTCCATGGATGTGCAGAGGGCGCTCACGTTCTACATACAACAGAGTGCTCCATTCCGTCAATCACCTCAGCTCTTCGTCTCCTATGCTGACTCAAAGCGAGGTGCACCGATCTCGTCGCAGCGTCTTTCGAAGTGGGTGCCGTTGACTATTGCTCTATGAACTGGCCAAGAAGCCTTTGTCTCCACGGGTTTGTGGACATTCTACGAGAGCTTTTTCCACTTCGACTGCGTTCCTCTCTGGAGTTCCTCTGGAGGATGTCTGCGACTTGGTCTTCACCATTGACATTCATCTCACATTGCAGACTGGACACTCGTTCTAGGAACGAGGCTGCACTTGGGAGGGCAGTCCTTCTGTCCTCTATCCAATGAGTGAGTTTATTTTATTGTTGAATTATTGACTGCCTTATCTCATTGCTGAACTGGTAATGCTTAAAGAATGTGCTGTCAATGAATCCCCTTTCTTTTTTTAGTTAACTTATGAGGTGGTCCTCAATTACTGATGTACAGGACATACCCTCCTCCAGTGAGGAAGCTTGCTAGTCTACCCAACTGTGTGATTCACAGAGACCACGAAGAAGATGGACAGGTTGCTTACCTGTAACCATAGATCTTTGAGTGGTCTTCTGTGAATTCACACAGACCCACCCATCCTCCCTTCTATGTCCTGCTACTGCATATGTGCTTAATGTTCCTGATGCTGCTGGTTGTGGCGTCATTCAAGGAACTGAGGGCAATTAGGTGGGAGCACCTTTTAAGGGACTGTTAGTGTGGGTGGAGTTACCACCAAAAATGTATCAATGCACATTCTGCCTAGCGATACGAGAAGGTTCCGTATGCTCTGCACAGGCACAGGAATAACCCAACTGTGTGAATTTACAGAAGACCACTCGAAGATCTATGGTTACAGGTAAGCAACCTGTCCTTCTGTAGTTGTCATTAAATTAATAATTAAGTCACATTCAGCTCAGATAGCAGGAAAATTACTTCAGAGTACAATACTCTGATTCCTAAATTCAGACATGTTAGATGAAAGTAGTAGATGAAGAACTGGTCAATTCCAGTCCATTTGGTGTTAAGGTTATCCCAGTATGCGATTTTATCACATCTCAAGTTCCCAGATGCTCTACATATACCTTCATGGACCAGAATTCTTCACGATTGACTAGACACTGTGAAAGAAGAAATATTTGAGTCAAAGGATTTATATGGCATCTGCTGTTAGATGTGGTAACACATAGTGATAAAATTTATTTGGGCCCTTCTCTAGATTATAACTAAATCAACACTAGAATTACTAGAATTAGTGAGGTCTAGCAGATCCTAGAATATTCTGAGTTTCCCTAAGTCTTGCAGATTGTACAGGCCTCTGGATACTCCAACATCTTAAAGATATAATGAACCCATTTGACACAGAATAGATATTCTGAAATGCAGTCAATTCTGGATTCAGTCTGGAAATTTCTGTGCCTATCAGTCACAGATATCTGGATTCAACAGCAGAACCAAGCAGCTCAACTTTTTTCCTGAGAGGCAGCTATCAAACATGGTACTGATCTGCATCAATCAAAGGGCTTTCCACCTCAAGGACACCAGGCCCTTTATTAAGGCAGTGATGAAAGTGGTCTTTATAAAGTGGATGCTGATTAGTTTCTCAGACTTTACTACTAGATTGTGGAGTGGGGCAATAGCAAAGTTGTTCAAGTATACAAAGTGTTGTTGAGTTGTGTGCATTGGTGAATGGTACGTGAAAAATTGTTTTGTCCATAACCTCTTCTTTAAATAAGGGTTGTATTTAAAATCTCCTGTTAAACCATAAAAGTGGGTAAACTAAATTTGGCTAAATTTGTCAGATTTACTGATAAATCTGGAATGTTCAGCATTAAACTTTCCTTGACTTGGTCTCATCTGTATAAATTAAACAAATACTTTTTTAAATTTGGGAGAGACGTATGCAGCTTTTCAAGTGCTGATATCTTGCCTAGAGATCTTACCCTATGGAGATTTTATACATTCCTCTTTCTGAGAGTTTACCTATCAGCTTTCAGCCTTAACTTTCAGCCCATAAGGGCTAGTAAGCAGCATTAGTT
Source organism: Gambelia wislizenii (assembly GCA_030847615.1). Lineage (NCBI taxonomy): Eukaryota > Metazoa > Chordata > Lepidosauria > Squamata > Crotaphytidae > Gambelia > Gambelia wislizenii. The sequence goes on from JAUMIR010000002.1 coordinate 194,076,552, forward strand.
TTAAAGAAAAATGCTGAGATTCTCATAGTACTGGATTCTGGGCTGAACTGTATAAAATTTGCACACAGATGCCTCTGAGTGTGGTAAGAAAGCAATGCGAGAGGGTGCATTGTATACTTTAAATAGTAAGGGGGGGGTCTTTCCTGTATGAATATGCATGTTTACTTTGCCAATAGTTATTATCCCTGTTACTGCCTAAGGTACATCTATTTGTTGTTGTTGCTGCTGCTGCTGCTGCTGCTGTTGTTCTGTGCCTTCAATCTATTTCTAACTTAGGCCAACACTAAGGCGAACTTACCATGGGGTTTTCTTGGAAGATTTGTTCAGAGAGGGTTTGCCAGTGCCTTCCTCTGAGGCTGTTAGAGTGTGACTTGCCCAAGGTCATCCAGTAGGTTTCCATGTCCAAATGGGGATTCAAACCCTGGTCTCTAAAATCATAGTCCAGTGTTCAAACCACTACACCACCCTGGCTCTCAGTGCATCTATAGAATGCAGTAATAATACAGTAGGTAAGAATATCAGGAGAGCCATGGTGAATCAGCCCAAAGGCCTGGCTGTAGTTCAACATTCTACCCCCACAGTAACCAACTATAAATGCCTGTCAAAAGTAGGGTTGCTAGACTGAAAACTGGAGATGGCTTTCAGTACCTTTAATGGTTTTGCAGAAGAGGAAATTTCAGCATGTGCTGCTTTTGATGGAACCAAGTAACAAGCAACAACTTCTGCAATTCTCTCTTCTACACAGCCATTACAAGTACAGGAGTTGTCTCAAGTTTTCACTGTCAGACGCCATCAAGCAGGAAAGTAAAAGAACCCTCCAGTATTTCCAAAAATTCATAAGAATCTCCCAGTGTAGAAGCCTCTGGGACTAGTTTTATGATGCATGTAATCGTTAAAAATAGAGCGTAGTGGCTTAAGTGGTTCAGATGAACTAGAAAGAAGGGATACAATTATTTCAATTAAATAGGATGATGGTGCTTTGAGGAGGGGTGTAGAACATTTGGATTATAAGATATTGTTGGACTGCAACTCTTACCTGCCCCAGCCAGAATAGACAGTGGTGAGGGATGACGAGAGCTGGAGCTCAGTAACATCTGGAGGCCCACATGTTGCCCACTCCTCTGTTTTAAGGGATGGTGCAGGTGGAATCAACTCTGGACATTACCCAGAGGCTACTGTTCAGATAACCCCGTCTGTTGCCTTACTGTAGAAGTACACTATGTGTGGAAAACACGAGATATGTGCAGTTTCAGGAGGAAGCAATTCTATCAAGGAGTCCTCGGCATTTGGTTTGAAATAAGAAAATTGTAACATAATAAACAGCCGGCTGTACACGTGTTCTGTTCTGTGATGTTTTGCTCTTTTTAATGTACGTGATAACTTTTCTCTTTGCAGTAAAAGTGACTGTGCTCTACAAAGGAGTTGAGTTTCATCCATGACTGAGTGCAAAGTGTGAAATTTTGCTTGACCAGTTTCCTAACATACAAAGTAATGTGGCTGCTAATCTAACATATTCAGCATGGTATGTGTGCTCAAACAACAACATAGCTCTTCTTAGTTTGTCTGTTCTTTTCCTTCTAAAATGACCCTTTCCATCCATCTCCATTCTTTCACCACAACTCAGAGATCGCTGTGAGGGGGAGGGAACTGAAGCCATTTCAGTGAATGGAAACTGCAGCTAAGATTTTCAGGCAATGATGCAATTGTGCTGCATTGTCCCAGTGGCTTTCACACTCTTCTCCTGCAGTGGGAGCTATGGGAGTGGCTCTGCTGTTATCAAGGAAATTAATGCATGGTTTCTGTATGTACAATGGAGCTGGATTTCAGGGAAATGCCATCTTTAGAGCCTGATATTAAGACATTTTTAAAAAGCCACTGTTTGTTGCACGTCCAGCACCAAAGCGTCTTTTTGAATCAAACGTTTGACAGCAATAGCTCTGAAGTCAGTATCTAGCTAAATAGGTGTTTGAAAATGAATACTCTTCTGTGCCTTCTAATAGTAACATTCATGCAATAACCTGAGTAGGCCTTCCTGTGTATGCATGCTGAGACCAAATGTCATTGAACTCAGCCTAATCCTAAAGGTGCTTGGATAGATGTTTCTTTGGTTTATATTTTAATCTAGTGTACAAGAACTTATAAAGAGTTGAGGAAAGATCAAGTGTGACCAAGTGTGGTGTAATTATCAGATCCCTGGACTTGTCCCCCGAGACCTAGGTTCAAATTTTTGTTCAGCCATAGGGCTTGCTGGGTGACTGGGCCAGTTATGCTATCTAGCTGGCCCAAAGAGCTATTGGGATGATCCACGGAGCACCTTAAGCTTCTTAGGAGGAGCGTGGGGGAGTGAATAAACAAATGCAACAATTGAAATGCGTTAGAATTGGGAGTGGGGAGATAGTCTATCACTTTCCCATTGTGCACCAGCTTTTGTCACACCAAGCTTGGAGATGTCATCAGATTGAATAAAAATCTTACAGCTGGTTTTCCTGTTGTTGTTTTTAAAAATCTGTTAATACAAAGAATAGGTCCAACACATTTATTGAAGTGGCTTTTGCTATACATATTGCATCATGTTTATTCATGCTAAGGGTCCTTCACAGTGATGTATGTGTACATGCCTTGAAGTTGCCTGTCAACTTATGGCGACCATGAATTTCATAGGACTTTCTTATGCAAGGAATTCTCAGAGGTGGTTTTGCCAGTTCCTTCCTCTGAAATGTAACTTACAGAACCAGGGATTTGTTGGCGGTCTTCTGTCCAAGTGCTAACCAGGGCTGACCCTACTTAGCCTCCAAGAACAGACAGAGCAGACAGGATCTGATGCCTTTAGCATATTGCTGATGCAATGAGACTTTAACTCTATTTTACTATGTGATTATACTTTTCTCAGAAGGAAACCTTAAATTCTTTTGGACCTGTTGAAGTGCATGCTTAGTCCATTTAAAAATGCTCTAATAATTTTTGTTTATAACACAACAAGATTGTTTTTCTTTTGTCTACTTTTGTTTTAACATTAATACCCTTCTAAGCATTGTAGTTCAGACCTCGTAAAACACAGATAACAAACTCTTGAATAAGCTGGTTTTAAAGTGGAATTAAAAGGATATCAGAAGTGATTTGACAAAATGTAACAATTTCAGTAGTTTTTATTTTATGAAAACAAGTTGTGGTGAGTCACATATCCAGGAATTAGGGGAAATGTCTGTCCTAAGTGCTAAAGCACCCCCCAGTGTTTGTTCTATGTGTTGTGTACTTTTGTACAAAGACTCCATTTAATTAAGTGTCTCTGGAGAAATCAAAATAAATTAGAATCCTGGACTTGTTACTATGTCTATAGGTAGGTCCTTCTGCTTGCTTTGCTATGAAGGAATAACAACACTCTGAAAGAGGCCTAAATACCCTAAAGACACCAGATCCCATTTGCTCTTGGAAGCTAAGCAAGGTCAGCCCTTGTTAGTACTTGGATGGGAGACTGCCAATGAATACCAAGTGCTGTAGGCTATATTTCAGAGAAAGGAAGTAGCAAAGCCACCTCTTGAATATTCCTTGGCTAAGAAAATCCTATGAAATTCATGGAGTCGCCATAAGTCGACAGGTGACTTGAAGGCACGTATACACATGCACACACACACACACATACACACACTGTGAAGGACCTTTAGCATACAGACACACCCACAAACATAAATGACATTCCTTGTCAGCCCTTGCACATTTTGTCTTTGTCATGCGTAGCTGAATAGCATGGGCAAATGTGCAAGCATGTGTGTAGGTTTTTATTCGGAGACAATGCACATCATCTTCAGCATGAATCATGTAGCTGTTCCATGGTATATCTTGCAACATTTAATACTGTTGAAAAGGGGATCATATCTTTATTACAGTAGTAGGTATTTGCGGCATATATGGATGACCAGGGCTAATAATGCTGGTATGCTGTGTTGCACAATTATTTAGTACTATGTGCTTCCAGTGCAGAGGGAGGATCATATTAGGCTGCAGCCCTAACACACCTACTAGGCTTTACTATAGAGTGTGTTCCTTTGAACCTAGAGTGGATTTATTCTGAGTAAACATGTTTAGGATTATTCTGTAAATGGGATACTAGAAAGAGCTTTCTATAGCAGATGCTTGATAAACCTTTGTAATGCTCTGTCCATAAAACACACCTGATAGATAATTAGGCAAAAGATCTTGCATCAGCATCTTTGAAATGCTAATAGTGTCATGTTTCTAATGTCACCTTCAATATAGGGGCTGCATGAATTTGTCTTATAATGATTCTTTAAAAGACCATAACTGATAAACCAAACCAGGATTCCATAAGTGGAAATTTTCCAGTTCTTAGCTACATGTATTATAATTGTAGCTGCTGAACATTCTCTAATTGACAGTAGTTTTCTGCCATATGGGACTCCACACAGATGCAGAAGCCACTCCTCTATGTGTTAGTCACAGAGTCAAATATTATGTATTTTACCACAAAATGGAAGAGTTTTGTTATTTGATGAACTCTTTCATTTTGTATTAAAACACATAATGGCCTAAATTCTCTTTTTAATTGTGATGAGAGTAGACCCACTGAATTCATTAAATGTACCTCCACGTGGACTCACAATTCAACAACTGATTGAATGAGTCTGTTGTAGTTGGGACTAACTAACAGGATGCCAGCCATTGTGTGCTACATCTTCATAGACTGTAATGTACAAGAAGAGCTTCAATGTCTATGCAGAGTCTCATTTAGGCCATTCTAGAACTGTGAAGGCCTTAGGTGGCAGCCTGCCTTGTCACAAAAGCTATTTTATTTCTATGTTTCTGGCAGTTTCTAGTTTTCTGATAGCCTGAAGGTCAGGCCTCATTGCCTGCACCTGCAGTATCACTTGTTTTGGTTTCCTCAGGGCCATAGTTGGGATAGTTTTTTCAATTAAGTTTACATGGGAATCTGCAAGTCTACAAAGTGCTGAGAAGTTCTGGGCTTTAAACCCTGTGACTGGTCAGTTAGAACCATTCTGGTTGCCATGGCTTTTGATATAACAGCAACCTTCCTGTCTTTCTCTTTTGTCCCATACCTTATGTCACATTTGGCTTATTGTTTGGAATTCTTTTAAAAGCATTTTAAAATGCTTTTGTCCTGTAGTCCTGGATGTTGTCTTGTTGAAGTCACTCTGCTTAAAGTACACTTTTAGCTATAGATCTGTTATAATCTTTTTTGTGGGTACCAATTTCAGTCTTGATTCTGTGGGTGCTACTGTCCATCCCAAGACAAAGCCAGCTGGTACTGAGTCAGTGCCATCTGTTTCAGTACCTTCATAGCATCTGCTGAGTGTTGTAAATCCAACCTTGTAACCAACATTTTTTTTATATAGTGCAGCTTCATTAGCAACAGCATTTTCAGTACCAGTAATTACTGTATATTAGTGTGACTGCCTTCCTCCACTGATCTAGTGAAACTAGGGTCGTCTGATTTGTCATCCACCTTGTATAGAGCATAATCATTCTTTTAAGGGTCTACATTTCTGGGTGCTAAAGACACTTTTTTCTCAGAATGATGATATTACATTGAAAAGGGAAGTGGGTTGGCTATTGAGGGCTGATACTCTGGTTTCCCATGGACTAATTGTAGACCTGGAATTTAGCCATCTACAGTTGTCCCTCTGTATCCACTGATTTAAGTATTCACGGCTTGACAATATTCTTAAAAAAAATAATAATCCAAAAAGCAAACCTTGATTTTTCCATCTTGTATAAGGGACACCATTTTGCTGTGCCATTGCATATAATGGGACTTGAGTATTCACGGATTTTGGTCTCCATGGGGGGTCCTGGAACCAAGACCCAGCAAATATGAAGAGACACCTGTACTTTAAAGTTCAATTTTTTACATATTATCTCAGCTTCCTCACTGCCACCAAGGTGTTATGATTAGAATTATCTTCATACACACAGGAGAAAAAAAATGTAATGTTTTCCCTCCTGCTTTGAAAATTATCAGCTCTTTGGGAAACACTTTTTTGAAATCCCTCCAAGTTGTTTTTTAAATTGTTTTATATGTATATAGTTTTATCTAGTTTAACATACTGTTTCATAATTGCTGTATTGTATGTATGATTTGCTATGAGGCATATGTACACATACATGTTTTTGTAATTCTTTTGTCTGTGTGTTGCCTACATTAGGTACGTGTACACACACACACATGTATCCATGGAATCAATATCTACTGTTTCAGTTATCCATGGCTGAAAAATACGGACAAATACCATTGTACTGAAAAATGCCTAGAAAGGTTCCTCTCTAGGAATCGCTATGTCCTCCAGCACAACTCTATGGTACGCTTGTGCCAGAAGTCCTTTATTTTAACAGGGTTTGCTATTATCCATGGTTTTGTTTATAAATGGTAAGTCCAGGAATGTATCCTCTGTGGATATGGTGGGGGGGGGGCAACCTGAATTGTTCCTCTTCCCTTGACAGCCCCTGAAGAAGGCCATGCATATATTTCCTCCTCAAAATATGTTGAGATAATTTGAGAAATAACATAATCTTTTACACATTCCAAGAATCTGTTTTTACATTGACTTCATACAGTAAAGCCGTGAATACTAGATATTAAACCTCTTTGTTGTTAATTGCTGTTAAGTTTGCTTTGACTGATGGCAACCCTATGAATGAGCAGGGCTGTTAATAACAAGGTGGCTCATTCATAGGCTCACCATAGGTCATTGACTTGACAGCAGTTAACAATAATGTGAATGAGAGACTTCAAAGACACCATCTACTGGTTCCTATTGTGGACTTCATTTTCTATGAGGTCCAGCCCGATTTAACTGCACTGGTGTCTATTTCCATGTTACTGGCTTTGCTTCACATTGCCAAGCAGTCTCTGCAAAAACCATCTTCTATACTTGTACATTGTGTAAAATAGACAATTTATGCTAAGTGCAAGAAGAGGAGTGTTCTTTTCTGTTCCAACAATCTAGCTCCACTTGAATTGCTGTGGAGTTTTCACTACCTAAATATAGGCAGAAACATCATGCTCTCCCATAGACCCAAAGGACAAGACACTCAGTGCAATGGGACACAGGTTTTATTCTATACTAGTCCTGGCATTGTGCACCTCAATCTATCAAGTATGCATGGCAATGTACTAACATTTTCTTCGGGTTGCACATTTCTTTCAGCATTTGCCTGTTGATCATTTTAAATTGGCCTTATGCTTCTAAAGCCATGACAAGCATATAGTACTGTTCTGGCATTCATGGCTGAAGTCTGTAGGGCTGAACAAGAAGTATAATGCAGAATAGAAGATCTGCTCTTTGATAAGAAGGGACTTTTTTGTTGCAAGACAGATGACATGCTGAACCATGTTAAAAAAGATCCTCCATGTCTTAGCTGCAGCTAGGAAGCTGGCCACATGATTACCGTACCAGTTCAAATAACATACAGTTACTTGGTGCCTTTTAACTTGAGGAATTTGTTCTTTAGATTGTGGTATGGCTTGTGTCCTTTTATCTCCCAAACCCTGATCTTGTTTCCAGGCATATCTGGCTGCTGTCTCAGCTTTCAGTATTTTGATAGCTGGAACTGTGGTTTGGTAGTATCCGTCAGTTAAGGGTCTGAAAGGTCTTCACAGTTCGTTGGTATCCTCCTGTCTCCACCTCCTTCAAGTCATTTTCACATAGTTCATGTCTAAGCCATTGAAGTTTTGGGCTTTATTTGCCTCCAGCTTCTGACTATGAAGATTGCCTTTTCTGAGGGGAAACACATTACAATAGATCACAATAGATCTTAGAACTATTAAATTTCCAAAATTAAGCAGAAAGATCCACAGCAAGACTATTTTCACCAAGGTTATTACTGTTGTTTATTGTCATCAACTTATGGTGACCCTGTGAATGAGAGGTTCTAAGACACTATGTCATCAGCAGCTCTGGTCAGGTCCTACAAACTCAAGGGGCTTCCTTGATTGAGTCGGTTCACCTGTTTTGTGGTCTTCCTCTTTTCCTGCTGCCCTCCATTTTACCATGCATTGTCATCTCTTCTAATGATTCATGTCATCGCGGGATTATGGCCAAAGTATGATAGCCTTAATTTGACCATTTTGGCTTCTAGGCAGAGTTCGAGCTTGATTTGTTTTAGGCCCATTATTGGTCGTTTTGGCAGCCTTTGGTATCCATAGAGGTCTCCTGAAGCAACACAATTCAAATGAGTTAATTTTCTTTCTGTCAGCTTTCTTTTCTGTCCAGTTTTTATAGCCATGCATGTAAATCAGGAACACTATGGCATGGACAATCCTGACCTTGATATTAAATGGTATATCTTTATACTTGAGGATTGCTAGCTCTTTCATAGCTGCCCTTTTTGAGGGCACCTTTCCCCCACTTCCTTTACTTTGCTGTGTCCATAAAGATTTTGAGTGAGCCAGTCTTGTTTGGGGAATAAGATAGTTTAATGCATCTCTCATCATTCAGCCTGTTTGGTTCAATGAATGCTACTCTATTTTTAAAAAAAAACAAAAAAAACCAACCAAACTCTCAATTTATCACTGAACCCATTTGGAGAAAGAGAAACCCAGTGTTCCAGCCCTTGGATGTTAGTCTTGTTAAGAATCCAGTGGGTGAATTTCTAATGGATAACAGTGCCACCTAGTGCTAGTGTTGCTATACTAACAATTTAAATTCCCCAGAATAGTCCCCAAAATAGTACTCTACGGTGAACTCGCCACAGGTCAGTGTAAGAGGGGCGCTCCAAAAAAGTGATACAAGGACTCCCTGAAACAACATCTCAGGCTCAGCCAAATTGATCACCAACAATGGTCCGCCCTGGCCTCACATCGGGAGGCATGGAGACGCACTGTCCACAATGCTGCAGCCTTATTTGAGAACTCACACCGAACAAGCTTTGAAGAGAAACGACAACGCAGAAAGAATCACAACCCGGAAATATCACCCAAGGAGACCTTCTGCTGTGCTTTCTGCAACCGGACTTGTTTATCTCAGATTGGCCTTTTTAGTCATCAGCACACTTGCAGAAAGTGCGGGATGAGTCCTTCCTGAATCTTCATTTGCGAAAAAAAGCCAGAAAGAGAGAGAAATTCCCCAGAATAGAAAGCTTGTATGTGAATCAATCAGCTGAGAGGGATATACTGCTTTAAAGCAAGAGCCACTAGTTATTCATATTAGAATATTCTTGTTTGCTTATTCTAGGGGTTAGGGCTACCAATGCAGCATTTTATGTCCTCTTGTGAAAAAGCTATTATGCAGACAGACTAGGTAAGATAAAACTTGATTGATTTTGTTCAAATGACTTAATTTGAACAGAACAGAAAATAAATAAAGATCACTTTTACAGTTGTCTTCATAAGTCATAATGTGTAGCAATTGCCTTTTGAAACGTTATGAAGCAAATAATACTGCCAGGTATATTTTGTGCTTACAGTACTTTCAACGGTATATGAAGACTTGGGTGACTTTCAATTTCCAGTCCCCATGTTCAGATTCTTAGGAGCTGGTTTTCATTGACCTCATGTCAGATACAAGTTATTTGAAACAAATATGATCATGAACAACAGATCAGCTTGTGATACTCCAGTGTAACAAGCATCTGGCCAATGCAGATCCATATATGAAAACTAAAAAGTAGACAGATAGGGTTTAAAGGAAGAGGGAGCCATGCAATGGTGGTAAAGCACACCAGAGTCTTTATAGTTATTTCATATGCAGCATACCTTCTTGAGGCTCTTATTTTAGAACAGTACAGATCTTGCTCAATGGTTATTGCTTACCTTATTTTTACTCTTGTAATTGTTTCCATGACAACTTTGAAATGTGGCATCTGTTAAAAAAAATATTTCTGAATAAGCATTTTTTTAAAATTATAATTGTGAAGAGAGGAAATAACTTAGTGAGCCTGGGTCTTGTTTCAGCAAAAACATTAATGCTTTTTTCTGAAACACATTACTGTATGTGAGCACATGTAGACGTCCTTTCCCATTGACCAGAACTATGTCATCCCTCTAGTGTTCCAGCTTAATGGATTGGGGTTAGGGGTGACAGCTAGGTGGAAACACTCATGCTAAATCCCATGAAATGTTAGCATGAGCCCACTTAAGAACCTATCTGATAACAATAGGAAAGAAACAGCACATCTCCATTTATTTATTTATTTGAAATACTTTACCGTTGTTGTGTGTCTTCAAGTCATTTCTGACTTATGGCGTCCCTAAGGCAAACCTGTCATAGGGTTTTCTTGGCAAGATACTTCCATCCTGCTTTATTGTCTGGGAGGCTGTCAGAGCAGCTTACAGAAGAATTTTAAAACAAATCATACTGAAATCTAAGACAGACAGACACATGGCAACGCAAGTATTAATGTGCTGTGTTGGTACAATAACCCCATTCCAAAGAAACTGACAGTGCTTCAGTGCTGGAGTAGGACACTTATACTTCATCAAGGTCAGAAAATAAACCATACTACAGGAAGTGTTAATTTATTTTATTTTTATCTTATTTCAGTTCACTTTCACTCTCCCTTGTGTTTTCTGGATCTGGCTGTAAGGGTGGAACACACTTGATTCTGTACACACAAACATTCTCTTGGACATGGGGCATTTGCATGCTCCACCATAAATTGAGATTCAGACTGAGATCAGCAAATAATCCACTACTCACAAAATAGCCTTTTTTTAATGTTAGCACATGAAAGTTAAATATAGATTTTGATTATCCTTGGGTTAGAAGATACTTTTGTCAGTGAACACCTAGTTGTGCATTTCTCTCCTTTCTTAATGCTAGTATATTCTGAGATACATAATGTTGGAAGTGTGATGTGTGTGTTTTTTTTTAAAAAAAAAACAGGCAGCTGATTATCTCTGCAGTGCCAAGAAGACTTGAGAATGCTGCTGAGTGCAATAAGATAGCTGTGTTTTTTTTCTCTCATGCTAAACAATACCCTCTTTCTGTTGTTGTGGTTGTTGGACAAACTAAGAAAATATTGCAGACAAGCATTGCTCTGCCAAGGTGAGAATGGAGCCTTTTTAAGTATAGATTTTTAGTGAAGTGAAAAGGAGATACACAAGAATGTTGGGAGAGAGGCAACCAAATCTGTCTGTCTAAGACAAAAGCATGGCTTTCGTGGATAGAAATGGACAATATGCCAGGAATGATCAGGTTCATGAAGTGTGAGCATTTTTACCTTTTAGAACTATAATTTCAGATTTCTACAGATATTCATCAGAGCTTGTTGATATGAAGCATAGCACATCAGTTATTGATTTTCATGAAGAGCAGGGAGGGGGGGAACGGGTAGTTTAAAACTTCTTTTCATACTGTCACAGCACTGATATGACAATACTAGGAAGCTTAGATAAATGACTTGAACTGCAAGTAAGTGGCATCTGTAGATGTTCTGTGTTCTTGGATCTCTGTTTTATTGGTTTGACAGATCATTATTATTTAAACCACCTGTCTCTCAGAATTTTGTATGTCCTGGAGTGCCTTGGCTCATTTTTACTTTAGATCTGGCATGCTAGAATACAGTGATGGCATTGTTCCAGAAACCTGTGAGCACAATCTTTGCATATCTAATCAAGCATGTTCACATTCATGTGCAGGAGTCCCTGAATCTTTTTCCTTCACCTGCTCACCTCATACTAAAGGTTGCAGACAACCCCTCCCATTTCAGTATCCCTGACAATTGCTGCTAGTTCTGTGATTCACAATCCTTGGTGGTCTGAAATCTCTCTCTCTCTCTCTCTCTCTCTCTCTTTTCTTCGCAAACGAAGATTCAGGAAGGACTCATCCCACGCTTTCTGCAAGCGCGCTGATGACTAAAAAGGCCAATCCGAGATAGCCAAGTCCAGTTGCAGAAAGCACAGCAGAAGGTCTCCTTGGGTGATGTTTCTGGGTTGTGATTCTTTCTGCGTTGCCGTTTCTCTTCAAGACTTGTTTGGCGTGAGTTCTGAGATGTTGTTTCAGGGAGTCCTTGTATCGCTTTTTTGGAGCGCCCCTCTTATGCTGACCCGTGGCGAGTTCACCATAGTTGGTCATCAAGCAGAATAGCTTGTATGTAAATAATCTTATATAGAGTAAGATAAAAGGATAAATGGCATTTCCACTGGTAAGCATTTTGAGAATACTTATTCCAAAGAGATGAGGAATGGTTTGATGGTGCATTATCAACTTAATTTACAAACAGGAAACAGAACTGAATGTGGTCAGTATGTGGATGGGAGATGTTCTGTAAATTCATTTGTACAATTTTCCTTATATGAAATATAAATATAACAAAATATACGTTTTTGTTGAGTTCCCATGTCCATGGCCACAGTAGAATTGTGAAAACTAGTGGCATTGAGCCAACATACACCCCATTGCCCTTATTTCTTTGCCAAGTTAAAACCTGATTGTTCACCCAAGCATTCAGGACCTAATGAGATCATGGCTTGGTTTCCAGTTTATTAGTTAGGTGGTTGTTTTGAGTTGCTTAGGATGTTTTAAGTTGATTTCACTGATTGTACCCTGCCCTCACATCTGTTGATAACAGAGCAGGTTATAAGTACTTTAATAAATAAATCAAAACTGTGGTAGGAATGGATGTGTGTGTGTGTGTACAGAAGAAGTAAAAATAAAAATGGGTAATCTTCATAGTTAATGGTACTTGCCTTTGCCTTTGAAGATGTAGCTAGGATGCATCCTAGTTATCTTTTCTTTCTTCTCTTCCCTTGCAGCTGAAACTTGAAGACCGGTCAGTGGTGCCACGTGATGTTGTCAGGCATATGGGCTCACGAGTAAGTGCTTCTTTCTGTATGTATGTATAAAGGAAAGAAATCAATATATGCTGCTTCACAAATGGTAAATATTGCTTAGATTGAACTTGCAACAAAGAAAGGATTTGACTCTGAAAGTGATCTCATTAGATTGTAAAATACATTTACCATGTTTTGGACACAATAATTTACAGCACAGAAATAATGCAGTGTCTTAACACACAACTCATGCAAAAACTGTAGTTGAAGCTAGCCACATTAAAATTCAGCTTGTGTTTTGAACATTTTGGCCAGAAAAGCAGTGTCAGCATTGGAGATGCATTGCTCTTTACAAATGACCCTCTGGTTCACATGTTTATTTATGCATTGAGCAGTTTGCACCATTATTCGGTTCTGAAAGATAAATATAGCTTTAAAATGGAAAGGTAGATTTAATTGCACAATTTCTGTTTGTGCCTAACTGGTAGGCTTAGTTTGGATTCGGTGAACACTTTTCCCATGGCAACGTGGAAACATGAAATGCTGAGTTTGTGGAGGCAAGAGTGGGTAGATCTAAATCAAAATATGAAACAATTCAAAATAGAACTGGGTTGAAGGAGCAGTTAGGGATGACACAGAAGAGAGCAATAATTCATTTACACATTTAGTTGTCTTGCATTGACCATGGCTAGTTTAATGTTGTGTAACAGTACAGTATATCTCGGATGGAGATGCTCTGTCCATAAGGTTCTTAGTATAGGGTTGAAGGGAGATTTTCAAAAAACACTGTTTTACTCCCTCACCCCATTCAGATCTTCAAGGTTAAACATTCTTACTTTCACCCTCCATTATTTTTATTTTTATAGATAGATAGATGGGTAAGATAGGAACAATTCTGGTTAAGGAAGGGGGATATAAATATACTAGAATGTTAGCTATCTCCGTAATTTCTTTTCTTAAAAATGGCCTGTTAACAATTGGCCTATGAGGCAATCTGTATGGATCCCTTTTCAGTGTTGCTTGTGTCCGATTGCTGGGAGGCTGTGACCTTGAAACCCTAGCTTATTTTTGAGAGCTAGTAATCCATTTTTATGCTGCAGTTCACACAATCTGCTGTGTGCTTTCATCATATTCTTAGTGGCCACAAAACATTGTGGACAAGTATTGGGGACAAGTAGTACATTATCTTTTTGCTTATGTCTATTAGCCTCTGTTCTCCAAAAAGCAATAATGGGGGATGGGGAGAGAGAATTCCATCATTCTCAGGCTGTTAAGAGTTATTATATGAAACATGGTTATTTGGAGTTTATTATGTGAAAAATGCTTTTTCTTCCAAACAGCATGAATTGACCTTAGTACGATCTTTAAGGAAAAAGAATGCTCCTGAATAGGAAAAAAAAGAGAGAGATGTTTATTATAAGAGAGCTTGAACCCTTCTAAATCAGTACTGTTTTACATACAACCACCCTACAGCATGGTGTAGTGGTTTGAGCTTTGGACTATGACTCTGGAGATCGGGGTTCAAATCGCCATGAGCTATGGAAACCCGCTGGGTGACCTTGGGCAAGTCACACTCTCTCAGCCTCAAAGGAAGGCAAAGGCAACCCTCTGAACCAATCTTGCCAAGAAAAACCTGTGATAGGTTAATCTTAGGGTTTCCATAGGTTGGAAACAGTTTGAAGGCACACAACAACAAGAGCCTACACTGGGACTTACCCATTTCCATGAAAGTCAAGGTATTTTGCTTCCCACACCACATGAATATCATGTCCAAAAACATACTAATCCACACCAAAAATAATGAAGATCCTCACCTCCCCTTCTAAATCACTACTGTTTTATATGCAACCAAACTACAACATGGTGTAGTGGTTTGAGCTTTGGACTATGACTCTGGAGATCAGGGTTCAAATCACCATGAGCCATGAAAACCCACTGGGTGACCTTTTCATAGGGGTAGGTTGTGGTATCTGAGGTAGGTGTCTCTAGCCTGGAAAGATTGGGAAGTGTCTAAAACTGGGTTCAAAGAAGAGTGATGGTCACACAAACAGGAAAAGACTGATGAGTGCAGCAGATTGCTTGAACAATTAACAGGAATCAGGCACAGAGGGGTCTGACTAGTTTTCATTTTGTGGTTTGTTTATGTTGTAAGCATTATGTTTGTAAGTACCTCCTTTGTTAGGTACAATGTTAATATTACTTTACATGTTTACTATACCCACCATATTAGCAAACTGTTTACCTTGGTTCTTTGATTCTTATATAAATGAAACAAGAGAATGAGACTTTTTGGATTGTCAAATTTTATTTCTGCATGACCTGAAAATATGCTACAGTTTTACAGAACATTTTGTTGCCTTTCCAGGACAGCCAGTGTGGCACTGTTATTGATGTAAACATAGAGTGTGCAGTAAAATTGGTGGGAACCAATTGTATCCTTTATCCTGTTAACAGCAAAGATCTTCAGAATATCTGGGTGAGAGTTCTTTAAACTTCTTACTTTCATATAGAATAAATACTAAAAATAGATTGAATCATAAATAAAAATAGTCTGAATCATAAATCAACAGGATGATGATGCATCCCATACCTGTGAATGATTTCATTCAACAAGATGAGAGCTCTGCTCTGTAAGACTACAGTTGCCCCTCCACATTCACGGCCTTCACGCTCGCGGTTTTGATTATTCGCGGTTTAGCCCCCAGCCCCTTCGGGAAGGCTGGTAAGAGGCGGGGCAACCTCCTGCCTGCGCCTTCCCTGGCCTTCCAGAGGCAGCTCCGGGGCTTCAAAGCCCCGGAGCCTGCTCAGGAAGGCCGGGGAGAGGCAGGGCAGCCTCCGGCCCACCCGCTGCCTTCCCCGGCCTTCCTAAGCGGGCTCTGGGACTTCTAAGCCCCGGAGCCCACTCAGGAAGGCCAGGGCGAGGCAGGGCAGCCAGCCTCCTGCCCGCCCGCCACCTTCCCTGGCCTTCCTAAGCGGGCTCCGGGGCTTCTAAGCCCTGGAGTCCGCTCAGGAAGGCCGGGGAGAGGCAGGGCAACCTCCCGCCTGCCCGCCCGCTGCCTTCCCCGGTCTTCCTAACCGGGCTCCAGGGCTACTAAGGCCCGGAATCCCCTCAGGAAGGCAGCGGAGAGGCCGGCCAGGCTGGCCAGACACCCTCCTGCCGCCTCCCTCCCTCGGGGGGGGGGGGGTCGCGGGAGCAGCATTTTTTATTCGTGGTTTTTCCACATTCGTGGGGTCTCAAGACCCTAATCCCCGTGAATGTGGAGAGACGACTGTATGATATTTGAGCCCCTGAATCTTGTGAGCGAGGTGCTCAGCGGGTAGTCCTTCAGCTATGTGACCCGGTCAATTAAGGTTGGCTTTTGAATCCTTCTCTAGGTTTCTCTGCTTTGAGTTTAGCTGGATGATGCCCAGAAGGGGCTAATTAGTTGTGGCACCCTATTTGGGCAGTACTTTCCTTGGGACCAGGCAAGCCTAAAGCAAAGTAAAGGAGGTTGTCTTATAACACAGACATTGAGAGGGAGGGAGAGGGTTTTTTTAACCTCCCAGGCTTTTAGCTGACTCACCTCTTTACTCTGATTTTAATCCCTACTAAAATGTTGAATTGCTTTTTTCTTATTATTTTGAATTCTTAGTGATCTCTGCAAGCAAATATTGAAAGATTGTACAGGTTGAATCTCCGTTATCTGGAATTCCAAAATCCAAAATGTCCATGTGGGTGGCTGAGATAGTGACACCTTTGCTTTCTGATGGTTCAGTGTACATAAACTTTGTTTCATGCACAAAATTATTTTAAAAAATTACCTTCAGGCTATGTGAATGAGGATCTATATGAAACATGAATGAGTTTTATGTTTAGATTTCGGTCCCATCTCCAAGATATCTCATGTATATGCAAATATTCCAAAATCTAAAATATGCCAAAATACCTCTGGTCCCAAGCATTTCAGATAAGGGAGACTCAACCTGTATATAATAATATAATAAAGACTGCAATGCTTGCATTGCCACCAAACCTGTTCTTTCCTGAATGGCCGGCTATCTTAATTCTGAGCGAGAGAGTTTAACATTTAACAAATGGGGTGAGGCTCTTCTCCACAGTGGTTAGCTAGAGTGATCATTTGATCAAGGCAACAATATGCAGAGAAACTGACTTCCTTAATTTTTCTAGTGTAGGTGTTGCCACATCTCTTTTCACACTGTATTTGTTGAACTGGACAAGAAAGAGACCACCTACTTAAATGGTTTTGGTGTATTGTGAAACCCTCCCTAAAATAATTAGAAGTACTGAATCTCAATCTTCCCCTGTTCTTACAAATCTGAAAAATATACCTCTAAATTCAATGTGTTACTGTTTCATGAGGTTTCAGCTGAAAAAATGTGTTCTGTAGCTGTGATGAAATGAACCAAGCAAGCATGTTAACTTTCTTCTTCTCTCTCAGCCATTCATGTATGGTGACTGCATAGCCTATGACTGGTGGCTAGGAAAAGTGTACGATCTAAAGAATCAGATCATTCTGAACCTCTCCAATGGTGCCAGGTATTTATATTGCTTCGGTTACAGATGATTAATTTTGATTCTTGCTTAAGTAAACAGATTTTCAACATTCTCAAAACATTCTCAGTTTTTGAACACATACACTCTGAATCCCAACAGTAGGACCCT
This sequence comes from Gambelia wislizenii, assembly GCA_030847615.1. Classification (NCBI taxonomy): domain Eukaryota; kingdom Metazoa; phylum Chordata; class Lepidosauria; order Squamata; family Crotaphytidae; genus Gambelia; species Gambelia wislizenii. The sequence continues at coordinate 194,093,960 of JAUMIR010000002.1, forward strand.
CACTTCATGGTGTTGAACAGGAATGGTCAGTTTGCAACCTACTAGTTGAATTTGATCTCTGAAGCAGTTTTTCTGTCCTCTTGTTTCCCTTCTAAAGTCTTTAGATTGTAAGAGAGTGAATTAATGTTACACCTCTCTGGGGTTTTGCTGTGTATAAATGATTGCCATCTGTTGCAAATACCTCACTCAGATGGCATTCTAAATATCACCATAATTCTTATTACCAAAACAATCTTTCCTCTATTTCACACTTAACATTAGGGCTCATTCAGAGGAATCTCTTAGATTAAGAATCCACATGGTTTCATTTTAGCTTTCTTCTCTTATGTGTGAGTAACCTGATCCATACCTGTCCCTTCTCATAGAAAACTGTTTGTATAGATAAGTCTTTGAAAGAAAGACAGTGGTAGGGCACATTCTTTGCCTGTAGAAGGGGTTATAAAAGGGTTTAAATCCTGGCATCTCTAAGTAGGGTTAGGAAAGACTTCGGTTAGAAAAGTAGAGGACGCTTGTGGGTACGTATAGACAGTCATAAGCTTAATAGATAAGTAGTCTAACTCTATAAAGCTATAAATCAGTTTCATATGCTCCTGGATCCATCTTAACTATATAGATAATTGCCTACATTGCTATGTGATCGAGCTGCCTTGAACACCCATTACTTGGAGTGACCTGCTGACTTGGAGAAGATAATATGGATCATCCCTGCAAATTTATTCCACTTTCCTCTTCTGAAATTAGTCCTGTTCTATTATAAGCTGAATGACTTTTTAAAATGGGCTGATAATGACCTGATACACTGGCTGCAGCTTTGTCTTTAGTCCTAGTATCTTTCCATGACATGGGCTAGTGCTATTAAAACCTAAAAGAGTGTGATCACATATTGCATGTGTGATCACATTAGGAAAGCTATTCTGTGTCTTGGCAAATTATGTTTTCTGAATGTTTTTCCTTTTAGGTGTTCTATGAGTACAGAAGATGCAGCAAAACTCTATGATGTCTGCCCACATGTCAGTGACTCAGTAAGTTTTTTCCCCCTCCCTGCAAGAGTTATCAGTTTGCAGAGCTACACTGAATGTTTTATGGATCCCAGTTTTGGGGTCCTGTATAGCTGAAATATTATCCAGTGTTGGGGATTCCTTGTGCAGGAATCCTTGTGAGGATTTGCTGTGACCAAAACTATAGTGGTTTAGTGAAAGACTTGCCCCTTGAAGTGAATGGCATTCTTTCATCTATACAGAAGAAAGAAAGGTGCTTCACTATGCTACTATGGCAGCAGCAAAACGTATTCTCCCATCTTCATTTCTGAGTGTCCAAAAAAATAAAATAAACTACTGCTTTTGGACACTGTTCAGATGTGACTCAAACCTGTGCCCTCGTAGCCTTACTTATAGTTTGAGATTTTGTATGTGACTAACCATTTTTCTACCTTTGTAACAATGGAAATGGACACAGTGAATAAATCTGTTATTAAAGCCCCTAGAAGCCACTGAGTGTGAATCAGCAGTCTTTTTTTATTGTTGTTTTAGATGCTCTTCTTTGCTCCCCTTCTTGGCATTGAGAAATTCAAATGAAATTATGTACTACTTCCCAGTACCTCTGAATTTTCCTGTGTCAGTCATACTTCTGCATACCTGATGTTTCCCTAGGTGCCTTGCAAATTGCTGCTATAGTTGAATAAAGCAGAAGGTGCACTTTGGGAATAGCCAGTTTGCCACAAATTGGCCTTCATGATGGAAGCAGGACAGAAATACACAAATCCCATTTCAAGAGGGTGAAATGAGCTAGTCGTACCTGTTTTGCACTTGCTGTATGTATCCCTTTATTCTTTTAGGGTCTCTTCTTCGATGACTCATATGGCTTTTATCCTGGGCAAGTTCTCATTGGGCCTTCAAAAGTCTTCTCAAATGTGCAGTGGCTTTCAGGAGTGAAACCTGTTCTCAGCACGAAGAGCAAGTTCAGAGTGGTGGTAGAAGAGGTAGGGCTCAGTGAGCTGTGACAGTACTTATACACATACTGTCTTGCCTGGGATTTTCCACAAAACAAGCTGTGTTGGGTTCTTTAACCAAAATGTGTTGTCTATGTGAAGTTGAAGACTTTCACGGCCGGCATCCATAGATTTTCCTTGTTGTCTATGTTGCTGAACTAGAAGTCAACAATGACTGAATTTTGTGGAACTTTGACTGAGGATGTGACCTGTTGCTTGGGGCTTGGTTTTAGCCTGAAACGATACTGTTTCAGTACCTTCTTCCTGCTTAGCACTTAGATTGAGTTTGCAATCAGGTCATGCAGTGATAGGAAAGGGGTGTTACCTCCATTTTGCATTATGTCCAGGTTTATAGTTTGAAAAAGCAGTTCTCACTAAACAATGCTTCTTGAACCAGTTCAGTGAAAAGCATGTCTGGTTTTTCCTAAATTACTTTCAAAAATATATCTTCTTGATTACACTTAGGTCTGATGTGTTAGGGACTCTTTCAAGATGCAACACTATACTAGGATTATATTTCTGGGAAAGATGGCGATCCAAGGTGTATTCTATGTTTGAATAGCAGAAAAGATATCGAAGAGAGTGTAACCATCAGTTAGCTCTTAGAGAGAGACCACGTTAATAGCTCCCTCCCCCAATACTTGCAGAGAGGAAAAGCCTCTAAAATACTAGGCCTCAGCAGAACGTGGTAAGGGATTATATGTTAAGTTCTCCGCCTTCAGACCACCATCATCCTACCCCATGAAAAACCATATCCAGAGTATATCTGGATATATTGGAATGATGACATGTCCAGACAACCCCATGATTGTCATGGTGGCCCAGAAGCCTAGAGCCACAGCAGATCCCATACGTTGAGGTCTCCCAGAACAATCATTGTACAGGTCCTGAACACCAAATCTGATACCTTTTCAGGTGGTTAGGCTGACAGGTTACACAGTGGGTGGTATATCAGCAGTATCCTTTCTCATCTGATTGCCAAACACAAGATCTAAACACTCTGGATTGGCACTGGGGCATGAAATTGGACACACACAGAGAATCCCTATGGAATATAATTCCCTCTAGTCTTTGCATCCTTGGTAGTGGGTGATGTATTGTATATTTAGAAAGGCACAACTAAGATTAACCCCTCCCCATTTCCCCACCAAAGTGGGGCGTTTCAGTTTAAAATGGTCTCTTAATTTCGCAAATTATTTGAGTTACAAATTACTATCTAGTGAAATGTTGTAAAAGTGCTATTTTCCCTCTCTTGATCTTTTTTCCTTTTCTAGGTGCAGGTGGTAGAACTGAAAGTTACTTGGATCACTAAAAGCTTCTGTCCTGGAGGTACAGATAGCATAAGTCCACCACCATCTTTAATAACCCAGGAGAATTTATCTCGGTAAGGCATACTTCCTATTCAACATCCTGTTTTGCTGCCTTTCTGCATGTAGGTGCCTGCCAGAAGAGCAAGTTTGCTTTCATAGAGAGATGTTGCTACATCATAACAGTAACCAGTACAAATGCTTTAATGTGGGACAGTGGATGAACCAGTGAGCAGGAGGAAAATATCTAAGAGCCCCTAGCCAGTTGGGAAACAGCAGATCTCTCTTAAGACAGGTCTCACTCTTCATTTGCTCTGGGGCTTGCTTTTAGAGGCAGAGTTCATAGGTTCCAGGACAGAAGTGAGCATTCTAGGAGCAGAGGCAATTAATGTACATACTTCATTATAGAGCAGGCCCATTTTGGCCCAGCAAAACGGGCAGAAAAGACATCCATGGAGAATGTGTAACTTCTGTCAGGCTTGAGTGTCTGTTTCTCTCATTTTACAAATTAATTATTGAATAGCACTTTCAAAAACTGACCCTGAACAATATTTATGGTGGATATAACAAACTAGAAGAAATTATTAATAAATTAGTAGAGGAAATTGTAGGAATACCAAATTGGCCTCCAAAAAAGCTGAAAAAAAGAAAATGTGTATAGTCTGAAGCAATATGATGGAATTACTGGATCTAGCACATTCAAAATTTTGTGGAGTTGCTCATTCAAAGGTGATCGGATCTCAGGATTATGAGATCTGTGTTGTGTTTTTTTAACAGATCTCTGAAATTGGTCAACTGAAGCTTGATGTCAAAAAAATATGCTTTGAATGAAAGAATCCTGGGTCCAGGAATTTGTTTTGAGACAGAATTTGTTAGCAGGACACACAGCATTTCCACAAAGATATCCAATTCTGGTTAACCCAGCTTTTCTTCATTTTAGCAGAAGTGGAATCATTTTGCTGCTGTCAAACAGATGGGAGGTAGAAATCCTTACCAATCGACTGAAAATTATTCACAGATCTACCTGTAGATCCCTGCTTACCTTCTCCCTATCCCTTCAGTGTTTTGCACTAGAAAACTTGTGAAAAAGCAACTTTCAAAATCTGCTTGTATTCTTATCTGTACATCCAGTATAGGAATATGATTTCCCTTTGCTCTGCAGCAGCAATTTTTTTCATTATTGAATTAAGCCTAAAATGTCATAAAATGAGGAGATCTTGTTTCCTTTTAAAGCCAATGGTTTCCCAAACAGTTGGAGGTTACATGTACACACAAAAGGCCAACAAAAGCTGCCAACACGATGACTTGAGAAAATTGCCTCAGACAGTATTAAAATGGTGTCTCTGTTCCCTTACTTTTCACAGTGTAAAACGTTTGGGGTGCTTTGATCATGCTGAGCGGCAGCTTGGAGAAAGGTGTCTTTATGTATTTCCTGAGAAAGTGGAGCCTGCAAAAATCACATGTGAGTGCCCTGAGAGAAACTGTGTTCTGGGAGAAGGAGCTGTTGCCAAGAAGGTATGCGCACTGAATCTCTTTGGCTGAAAGTGTCAATTTATTGCTTCTGCAAAGCCTATTTTTTTGTCAGAATTTCTGTAGACTGTTGTAGGTACCCCATTGTCACACGTATATGGCCCTAAATCTGCATCCAGTCTTGATGCATTCCAACTGCTTCTGTATATTGCCTTCAATCTCTGTTGACCTCAGTGCTTGGATCTATATATACACATGCATGCATGCCAGGAATATGTTGCATTCTTTAAGCTGTCTCATTCCACTATTAAGATTTCTCCAGCTTTTTAGGGCTGCTTTTTACATTGCTTATTACCAATATGGTGGTTTTCATCAGATTTTTGTGTGTGTTTGAAAGCACAAAAAGGGAAGCGGTTTTGCTTAGGAAAAGATGGGTATTACTGATTATTTTTGAAGGACTAGTCTTACATCAGGTACATTTGTGCATGTGTGTTCTTTTTTGTCTTTATATGTTACATAGTAGGAACAAAGTCCAGAAGGAAAATGACACAGTTAAAACTATCTTTGAAATAAGAAGTGTATCATTACTAATTTATTGTAGCATCCTCCTTCTGTAGTGTCTTGAGACCTTTCTGTGTTAGTTTTTGCACTGCAATAAATTCCATTTTTCTTATCTGTCTTGAATATAGATAGATACAGCATGTTAATTCATTTACCGTTATTAAATCCCAGAACTTCTGTAGTCATTTTGATATTATCAAGAATATCCCATTATGGCAACTAGTGTGAATTCCCCCCCACTCCCCAGTTAATATATTCAGTAATACTGCAAAAAATATAGAACTCGTTATGTATATTTCTAGTGCTTACTCCTATTTAGTTGTATGTGTGACAGTTTATTAGTGTCTCACAAATATGGAAAGGGGCCATACATTTTTGTCTTTCAGTATTGTCATTTAGGGACATTTTATCAATTGTTGTAGCCATTATCAGTGAAGTACCCCTAGTTTGGCTAGTGATTCACAGCTCTCTGTTGTATTCGTATTACCAGTTGGAATATCCATTCCGTAATACAAGCCTGTAAATTCTGATGTTTTGAATCAAATGCAGCCTGCAACCTTGTACTGTGGCTTGATAAGCCTCCTCTTCTTGTGACCTGCTTGTCACTGTCAACCAAGGTGGGCAGCTGCAGAACTTCAGAAGTCTTTGGCCTACACATTCTGTCATCTTTAACCATGACAGCTGGTGTTGAGAGATGATGCAAGTTGCAGTCCAAAAACATCTGGAGAGCCAGATTTCCCCACCTTTTTAATAAAAAAGGGAAAGTTCTTAAGCACCTGGGAAATGGCTGATCATCTATGCACAGCTAACTGGGTTACAGGTTTTGTATCCTTGCATCCGGGGCTTTGTGTAGGAACATAGTCTTTCCTCCTACAAAATCATCAGCTACTTCTGAGGGGGAAAAACCAGCTGCAGTAACCTTTTGGATAAAATATAATTAAAATGCTTAAAACTGAGTATCATTACTCTTAAGTACATTTTATATCTATAAATATCCCATGCTTTCATCAATAATACCAAAATTATGGTGTTTAATATTGCAGATGGCCTGCCCTTGTTTCGTATCCAACGTAAAGCCTGAGAAGGTACTGTATTACACCATCAGCTTGCTAAGATGACTCTCCTCTTCTAAAAGATATTAGCATACTTTATTTCCTTGTTTAAAATTCATTCATGAGTTTTGCTATATGCTGTTTTTCTACATAAACATTCAGTATAGCAGAGCATTCTGCTTTTAGGTAACATTCATGTTAACATTAATTGTTCTGAGAAAAAGGTAGCTTAACCTTTCAAAACAATTACTGTAGTTTGGACTTCATTATTTTGAACAAATTTTGATAATTTTTCTGTATTAATATGATACCTTTTGGCATGAAGGGGAACAAATATTGAAAGAGAGAGAGGGCCTTTGCACTGCAGATACCTCTGGAATGGTGAAGTTTACACATCTGCAACATGGCTTGCAAATGACATCAAAATGGTGATTGTGGGCTCCCTATATGCAAGTTTATAGTGAGGCACATTGGGGGCTGGGGAGGATCTCCAGCTTGGTGTGTACAATCATAGGGTCTAAGCTGGCTGAGACTAACCAGACGAATGATCTGGAAGTTGTGGTTAGTTTGATGAGAACATCAACTCAGCATACATTGGCTGTGAAAAGGGCAAATGCCACGTTGGGTAACGTTAGGAAAGGAACTGAAAACAAGACAGCTGATATAATGCTTTCATATATACCTGTGGTATAACCACACCTTGAGAATTGTAAGCACATTCAGAGAGGATATTGTTGAGTTGGGGAAAGAACAAAAAGGGGTAATCAAAATAATAAAGGGGATGCAGCAGTTCTATGAGGAAAGGTTTTTAAAAATGGGACTTCTAAGCTTAGAACAAAGGTGAGTAAAGAGCAAGCTCATACTGATGAACATGGTGTGGAGCAGGGGTGGGAACTGGGCAGCCCTTCAGGTGTTGTTAATGAGGCTATCAGTGCCTGCTAGTCCTGATGGGTGTATATTATCTCCAAGATAAGAGGCAGGATACCTTTGTGGATCACTTGCATCTGGTTGGCCACTAGAAAAGTAGAATGCTGGACTAAATATGCTTTTGGTGTGAGTCCCCAAGGCTCTTCTTAATGTTCTGCATTGTATGTTAAATCTGTATATTCTACATAGCAACATATTTCAGCCTCTCTGCACCTCAGAGTAAGGGCCTTGTTGGTGAAGGTGAGGCCGGTGAGTAGGTATTGGCAGACTTTGCTCCTTTCACAGTGTTCACTTAAAGTGCAGGTGCTTATCTTCTATTGATAAGTCCAAGGTCTCAAACCTCTCCCATATGCATTTTGTTTCCTTTGGAATATATTTCAGTGAAACCAATAGGAATTCAATCCATTTCAATGTTTGGACTAGATGTATCAGTGAACACAGATTTCTAAGCCTTCCTTTGTTGCACTAACAGGTATATTGGGGTGGGAGAAGACTTGCAGAGAGGAACAGTGGATAGGAAGAGTGCATAGTACCCTGTACAACTCCATATACTCTTATCCATGACTGCCCTGCCAGCCATCTATTTTTCTCAGTTTATTCAGAAAATAATTAAAAGTGGAATTTACTTTTTACATTCCCCTTCCCCACTTAAAACGGAGCCACAAGGTCCTGGACTGTTAGGAACATGTGAACTATGAAAACCCTCTTTGGTTTTACCAGTTTATGAGGAGCAGGCAAAAAAAATCATTATAAAGAGAAGAAATTATCAATGTTAAATAAAGCAAAGAAAATAATTTTGTTTCCTCTAGTATAGTGCCAAGTAGATACAAAGTATTCATTCCCATTTTTAAAAAAGGAGGAAAGGAAACCAAGAATAGGAATTATAATGATGTGAGATACTATATATAGCCTTACCTAAAAGTTTCACTGCAGCATTGTTTATAGAAATAATATGGCAGAAGGAAATATAAAAACAACTTATCTTAAACCCTTTCTTAATCTTTCTTAAAGAAAATATCCCATAGTTCATTTTCCCAGAAAGAGATGGCTCTGCCAAAAAAAGGGGGAAGGGTTTTTCCTGAATGTTTCCAGTTTTTTTTTTCCTGAGCCTTCACATCTCTGACTACTGCTCTTAGCATCTACACCTATGCTTTTGAAAATTTGTGTTTTTTTAAAAAAACTAGAACCACCTCTGTATTCTGTGTCATTTTCATTAACAGTTGCTCACAAAAGCATGTGGAGACAAGTGCATCTTCTTTTTTGGGAACCATAACAGTACAGTACTTACAAAAATAAAACTATCTGTCTTACTCTTCTTAAACATGGCAGGCTTGATCCCCTCAGAAGTCTTTGCTGGGCTTGCAAATTTAATTCACTTCTGACAAACAGAAAGCAGTTTGTAGATTCCCAGTGATTGTCAATGGAAGCATATTTCCCCCATAAAATTCTTTGGGAGACACTGAGAAATTAAACTGCCCTTCTCTTCATTTCTGTGTGCCTTGAGGTTTTCATTTCCTAGTCCAACTTTACAGCATTACAGTAATAGAATTCTGTAGAAATATACATTGGCTGATAACATTTCTTTTATTGTAGGAGAGATATGTGTAGAGGCAGAGCAGTTTATGGTACAGAACAGTAGGGAGGGACAATGTTTTTAATCTATTGATTCAGCTGTCTTTTGGAAATGAATAAGATTTTAGGTTTTTCATTTTAGAAATTTGGCTGGTGATGTTTGGATTAAAGTTGATAATTTCACTTAAGAGTTTTGTGATGTCATCCAAAGTATAAATGTTAAGTTTGGTCAAAATCAGTTAATACATGTGCATTCTAGAATAAACAAAATACAAACATCCAAAGTGTGTGTTCAGGACGTACCCAAAGTCATTGACAAATTGGGTCAGAAACCTTACTACAATCTCTGTTTTATTCCCATTAGATAATACAGTCATCCCTCCACATTCACGGGGGTTAGGGTCTTAAGACCCCCGTGAATGTGGAAAAACTGCAAATAAAAAATGCTGCTCCCGCAAACCCCCCCCCCCCAGCGGGAGGGAGGCAGCAGGAGGGTGTCTGGCCAGCCTGGCTGGCCTCTCCGCAGCCTTCCTGAGGGGACTTCAGGCCTTAGAAGTCCCGGAGCCCCCTTAGGAAGGTCGGGGAAGGCAGCAAGCGGGCAGGAGGGAGGCTGCCCTGCCTCTCCGTGGCCTTTCTGAGTGGACTCTGGGGATTTGAAGCCCCAGAGCTCCCTTAGGAAGGCTGGGGAAGGCGGCGGGCGGGCGGGAGGCAGCCCTACCTCTCCGCGGCCTTCCTGAGGGGACTCCGGGGTTTAGAAGCCTGGAGCCCCCTCAGGAAGGCCGGGGAAGGCAGCGGGAGGGACGCTGCCCACCACCCCCACCCCCCGGCCTTCCTGAGCGGACTCCGGGGCTTTGAAGACCCGGAGGCACCTCTGGAAGGCCAGGGAAGGCGCAGGCAGGAGGTTGCCCCGCCTCTCGCCAGCCTTCCTGAGGGGGCTCGGGGCTAAACCGTGAATAATCAAAACCACGAGTGTGAAAGCCGCAAATGTGGAGGGGCAACTGTACATTAAGTTTGATGATTCTGTGATCAAGCATGTGGATTTGTATTGCATAACAAATAAACAAAAAGTTTATAATATAGATTAATAGTATTTTTGTATTCTTCTCCTTCTGGTTTAAGGGGTAATGCTTTAGATTATGCTTCTTCTGCTTCTTCTGTTGGCAGTAGGGAATCATCCAAGACAGTTTATAACCCTCTTCCCTCTCAAAAGCAAGTCCAGACAGACTTTCTGTGCTGCTTTGAGGATTTGCTGCTGCTGCTTTGAGGGACGTAGTTTTAGTTAAATGCTGATAAGTATATATAAGAAATAAGCTTAAACAAAAAACCATCAATAAATAAACCATATGAGTGAAAGGAGTAAAGCAGAATAACTGTGTCTCAAATGGACATCCTGCTCCAGGAAGTTCTTTTAAATTCTTAAAGAACTGCATGGTACTCCTCCATTTGTTTACCTTTCATAGACCCCAAGTCCTGATTCCTGGTTATCTTCTTCCACAATGTCTCACTGAAGGGCTCTTCTTATAGTTCAATACGCTTAGGCTACTTTTTATTCACATCACTGCTTAGATCTGTTTCCTTCCAGTTCTTGTTGGGGTGTGTCTGCTAGACCACATCAGGGCTCAGACTTGTTAGTAGTGCTTCCTGTGTCAGTAACTTGTAATGTTGAAAGCAGCCCTTTTGTAAAATTTTGAGGATATTTTCTTATAAATGCAAAAGAATGACACATAGAACATAGATGTGTTTGTACAGTCATGTCACAGCTAATCACCCCTCAGCTCTGAGTGCCTTTCAGCCAGTTTCTTTTTCAGCCAAAGTGTTAACAATATAGCCATGGTGCTGATTTAGTATATATATCAAGCTGATTGCAGTAGAACAATTCAAAATTAAATTCTAAGGCCCATTCCAAAGCTCTTACCTGAACCAGAGACCCTGCCCTTGTGACAAAAGGGCAGTTGACTGCACCCTGCCCTCTATGCTCCTGTCATAATGTAAGGCATGCATAGGGGTGTGTGCTTGCTCTTCCACAGGAAAAGAATCTTCAGCCTTCATTAGCATTTGATCTGAGCCAGTGAAAACCTGTACGTGCATCACCCTAAACCCCTTGGAGAAGGAGGTCAGATAAACAATAAATAAGAAGTGGAAAGGCAAAGAAGAATAATCAAGATTCCAAAACTGACATGTCCATCTCAGTTCATAGGGCTGTTCTCTGTCTTTCTGCATGTAATTGTGTACAGAATGTTGCCTCACATCTTTGCTAAAATCAGAATCCCACAAAACCTTTAGCTGTCCTTTCTCCATATGAAGTTAGGTTAGTGAAGTTAGGTTAGACGAGTGCATGCAGATGGTTCAAGTGTCAAAAGGTAAAACCCGTAACCTCGGTGACATCTTATTACATACAACCCAAACATTCCCAGCTTTTTATTAAACCTTGATTATGAAATTATTCGAATGCAGAATTCAAAGTAGTGCACAATATTAAAATGCTTGAATGGTTCTGTAATGAAGCCTGTCATAGGCAGATCTCAGATATCATGTTGAAATATTATTTTAAGCTATACTGTATGTAGCCTAAAGCATTGAGGGTTTTGTTGATTAAAATGCTACCTGTGTTGTCTGAGAATCAGTACAGAAGCTGAAAAACTGACACAGTGTTCTTCTAGCTGCAAAATCACAAAAGGAAGTAGATCCCCATACAATTTATTTCTTGATGATTCCTAACAGTCATCGTTGGTAGCCCCCTTTTCAAAAAAAGCCTTAAAAATATGAAGTAAGTCATGAATTGGTTCTGAATCTGAATCTTCTCATCAGGTGGTATTGGCAATGAGTGTTGGCCACTAAGCTTGGACTTCCGGATAGTGGGGGCCCATATTTTGCAGCGTAATTAAGCAGAGAGGTTCATAATCACCTGCTTCCATGTCTTTTGTTCTTCTCCACCCACCCTACATACACCACACTGCCCTCCCACTGTAACTTGAGCTGGAAAGCTGCTCAGGAAAATCAGTTTCACCATTCCTGCTTCTCAAAGATGCATCTGCTCCTTAGACACAGGGTTTGAGCATCTCCCTTCACCCTTCTTGACCCTCTCCCTGAAACTCCCCAACCAATCTGTCCTTCACTCAAGTGGAGGCACTTACCACCAGCAGCAACAGCTGCAAGTTCACACACACACATGTTTTAACCCCTTCTGAACAAATATTGCCAAGAAAACCACATGATAGGACCCTCTTAGGATGGCCATAAGGCAGAAACTACCTGAAGACACAAAACAACAACAATTCAGTTGAGTAATAATACCTTGTGGAAAAGATGGTTTTCTGGTGTCTCTTTTCCTTTCCTAAGTTCTGGGCTGTAGCAAGAGTGGGCAGCTTCTCAGAGTCTGGAGGTTATTTTTATTTATTTATTTTATTTATACCCCGCTCTTCAGCCAGAAGGCTATCAGAGCGGCTTACAAATTGTTTTAAGCAATAGCTATTTACACATCTACACTGGATTAAGCAGTTTCCAATGTATATTAGCTAATTGCCCCCACAAGCTGGGTACTCATTTTACCGACCTACGAAAGGATGGAAGGCTGAGTGAACCTTGGAGCCCTCTGGAATCGAACTTGCAACGTGGTGACTTGCAGTACTGGCATTTAACCACTGCGCCATCAGGGCTTGGTAGGGTGTACCCATATGACAAAATAACTCTTTCCCTACCCCCTTCCAAAAATGGCAAATAGTCCACACAGAAGTGTTGGTAGTGCAGTTTGTCATCTTCTTCCTCCTCTTCCCCTTGGCCTGTGTTAGTCCTGGAATAAACTTTTTCAGAGAATGAAGTCCTGGGATCTGGGGAGTCTCTGGCAGACTGTATGCAACTGCACTTTACTCACCCCTGGGTTAGAAAGGATGCAAAGATGTACAGAAACACATCAGTGTTGTAGGTGCAGAAGACAAAGTTAGAAGCACAGGAGAAGGGGTTATGAAGGTGTACCAAACCAGCTATGCCAAGGAGAAAGTTTAGTCAAACAAGTCTAGAGTCCTCAAGCAAAGCCACAGCATGTGTTTTGGGTAATTAGCAAGCCAGTCTGGCCTGAAAGTACTATTCCCTTGGCCCCCCCCCCTTTTAGACAAAGTAACCATTTTAAACTCTTTAAGCAAGCAAACAGAGTCTGCCCATCAGGGTGTGTGTGTGAGAGAGATTAGATTGGCCAAAATTGTAAAGGGAAAACGTATTAGAGCCCCAAGGCTTACTAGTGAGTCATTAGGCTGCCACTATGGTCTGTATGCAAAACCCCTTGAACAAAATGTTAAACCCAACAGCATAGCATGTCCTGACTGATTATTCTCTCTTATAAAGATGTGGTTGTCTTAAGCTGCATTTATTGAGCAATATTTCTTTCCTGTAGGTAAGGAGATTATTGAAGAAGCAGATAGTAAAGATCATGTCATGTTCCCCGGATTCTCAGGGTACCCCTGACCTCCCTGAAGGAGATTCTGCAGCAGCAGGTGACAAACAAGCTGAAGATCTTAAAGCTAGCTCAAAAAGTGAAGTAGAGGTTGCTGCCAGTGATGCTTCAAATTTACAGGAGGTAAAGGAAGAGCACCTTGGTGAGATGGGAAAGGGGGTGCCTTGCGAAGCAGCTGGGCTGCCATTGCAACCACCCTTTATACTGAAAAGGGATGATGGTGCCTCGGACTACAAGCTGCAGTCAGCAGAACAAGATGCAGATGATGAAGCAGCAGATGACACTGATGACACCAGCTCTGTAACATCCTCTGCCAGCTCTACAGCCTCTTCTCAAAGTGGCAGTGGCATGGGGCGCAAGAAGAGTATCCCGCTCTCGATCAAAAACCTTAAGAGGAAACATAAGAAAAAGAAAACCAAGGTTAGCCGGGAGTTTAAACCAGGTGACAGGTAAGGTTAGAGTTCACATTCTCCAACCTACACATGCCCTTAAATCCTGCCCATTCTGAATTTTTGTGCTCACATGTAAGATGACTGTATTAAAGAAATGTACGTAACTTCATTTGCTTGGCTTGAACTTGGTGGCATATGTAACATGTTTTCCCAGTGGGGAGGGCTCCAGAGCATCCGATAGCTTTGGGTTGTCCCTCCCCACATGCTCCTAGTAGGCAGGAAAACAAAAGGATTTGGCCTGCCCCTTGTGAGGTCATCCTCGAGGGACGACCCTTGGCTAGCCAGTCTGTTTCCTGCCTACGCTCCTGGTAGGACATTTCTCTTACCCTCCCTCCACGTGGCCAGTGCCATCTTGGGATAACCCCCTCGGATTAAAAAAAAATAGAGAGAAGGAAACAATAATAGTAATAATAATAATCACCAGAGGAAGGGTTTTATTCCAGTGGCCTGACCTTTGGAGGGAAGGAAGGCAGAGAGAATGGGTTCCAGCGAAGACATCAATGCAGTCATCGCAGGGGAGAGGGGCTGGTGAGGTTGTGCCGGCTCGCGCGATCAGCTGGGAGCCTGGGAGGAGGAAGCCGGCCTTGGCCCCTCAGTGATGAGCAGCGGCAGAGGAGCAGCCACAGGGAAGAGCAGCAGCGGTGCGAAGAGGCCGAGAAAAACCTGGACCCACTCTGCCCGGAGGGGCTAGGAACTGACCGGGGTGAGGACACTGCGCAGGGCCTCCAGGAGGATGAGGAGGCGCGGACCAGCCCCGAGCACAACGCGCAGACCGTGGTGGCGGCATGCCTGGACCAGGCACCCCCCCAATCAGCGTTGGGCGATCGGCAGCATCCCCCAGCAGCCGCTGGTGGGTGACGTGAGTTCTGCCAGGGCCCTGGGCACCGGGGTGGAAGGGGGTGGTACACCAGCAGTGATAACTGGCTGGCTGAGAGGCACCCTGGCCAGGGAAACTGCAGGCTGGTTGGTAGCAAGTCTGTTTCAACCATACCTGCTGAGGAGCCAACAGGGCACCCAAAGGGGAGGACTGGAACTCTTGGGGACCCAGAATGCCACTTTGCCCTTACCGCTAGCCCCCAGACTCAGCCATGCCAGGAGGCACCTCTGGACCAGCAGCAACGGGGGGAGGGGGCAAAGGGTAGGGGCGCGGATAAGGGAAAATCCAAAAGCTCCCACCCGGAAAGGTGGCACCCAGAGGCATAGGAGAGTGCGGTACCGCCGCTCCTCCAAGCCAAGACAGCTCTGCCCATGGAAGGTGGCCAGACAGTTCACCCAAGGAGACTGAGGAGGAAGATTGGACCTCAGACTCAGCCTGTGAGGATACCCACCCCCTCCAGAAAGCGCCCTAGAAACCAACAACCTGACCAAGCCCCTCAGGATGAGGAGGACAAAGTGTCTGTATACTTATCCGAAAGGGAGGGCTCGGATCAACGGGATCACTCCGGTAAGGAAGGAGGGGGAGCTATCCGAGGAAGAGGCGGGCACCTCTACAGATGTGACACACCCGTCGGCCCACCATTTTGCAACTGACGATTTTCCTGTTCTGTTGAAAAAAGCGGTCAGAACACTGGGCTTCCAACTTCTTACAGCTCAACAGTCTAAGGTGGACCCAGAGCTGCCCAAGATATCTGATGAATTTTTCCCGGACTCACAACCTATGGCCCTAGAAATCCTGGTCCCAGCGACCTTGATGCGCCTTATCTGTGAAGAATGGGTGAGTCCAGCCACCATCAAGGGGCAACCTAGTTATGCCAAGAAGCTCTACACCTTACCTAAAAAAAGTGATGGGCAAACTATAAGTCCCACTCATAGACGCCCCTGTCTCAGCTCTGGTCTCTTCTGCGTCTTTTGCTG
The DNA here is from genome assembly GCA_030847615.1 of Gambelia wislizenii. Lineage (NCBI taxonomy): Eukaryota > Metazoa > Chordata > Lepidosauria > Squamata > Crotaphytidae > Gambelia > Gambelia wislizenii. The sequence continues at coordinate 194,109,589 of JAUMIR010000002.1, forward strand.
AGATGGAGAGGACACCCTGAAGGTACCAGAGGACAGATGCATGGACACAGCTCTTAAAAGAGCACACGAGGCAATTTCTCTGGCCATCAGGGCTTCTACTATGACCACTATGATGGCTCGGGCAGCTATACAGTGGTCCAAGGAAGCCTTAGCAGATGTGCCCAAGCCCCAGCCTAGGATTAGGCAGGAGATCAACAAGCTGGCAAAGGTTTCTGCATTCTTGGCAGATAGCACCCTGGATGCGGTCCAGTTTTGTGCCAGGGCACAAGGGGCCACAGTGGCTGCCAGGAGACAGGTGTGGCTGAAATCCTGGACTTCAGTCTTTGACTTTAAGTCCAAACAAAACCTGGTCTCTTCCCCCTTTTTAGGGGAAAAGTTGTTTGGCAAATCCTTGGAGCCAGTCCTGGTTGAGGACAAGGACAAGAAGAAGAAAACCCTGGCCTCAGCCCGGAAAAGGGAGGATCGAAGGTTTTCGAGACGTTTCAGGCCTTTTCATTCCTCAGGTAGTCAACAATGCAGCTCTTCAGCGCCCCATTCCTCAGGTTCAAGAGATTTCAGGCCCTCTAGACCTTGCTGGGGTGAGAACAGATACCAGCGCAGGTCCAACCAGGGTGCTGCGGGCAGACAAGCCCAGACGCAGCTCGCCAAGTCCAACAATAGAAGTCAACAATGATGCCACCCTCCCAGTGGGGGGTTGCCTTCAGGCCTTCGTGGGGGCTTGGGAAAGGTCTACCTCAGACAGGTGGGTCCTGCAGTCAATCCAACAGGGCTACCGGATAGAGTTCTCTCAATTACCATCACGATTGTTCATTCCCACACCACTGTAAAGAGACGCAGAAAAGCAACATCTGATGGCAGACGCCATCCAACACCTGTTACAACTGGGCATGATAGAGGAGGTGCACACTTCACAGCACAACAGGGGCTGCTATTCCATCCTTTACCTGGTCCCAAAGAAGAATAGTACCTGGAGGGCAGTCCTGAACCTCAAGGGCGTCAATAGATTTGTAAAAAAGCAGAAATTCAGGATAGAAACGCAGAGGCACATCCTGGAGGCCTTGAGACCAGGAGATTACCTGGCCTCCTTGAATCTACAGGATGCCTATCTCCACATCCCAATTCACTGGAACCATCAGCGTTTTCTCCGCTTCTATTACAATGGCAGGCATTTCTAGTACAAAGCCCTGCCCTTCGCCCGTTCATCAGCTCCCAGAGTCTTCACAAAAATCATGGTGGCACTTGTGGCCCACTGGCAACGTTCAGGGCTGCATGTTTATCCTTACTTGGACGACCTCCTAATCTGATCAGCCTCCCTGCAGGGGGTAGAGAGGGATGTCCAACTGACACTGAGGTCTCTGCAGGATTACAGGTTTCAAGTCAACTTCGACAAGAGCCAACTGAGACCAATGCAACGGATTCATCACTTGGGGGCAACGGTGGACTCAGTGAAGGGCGTAGTCTCCTTACCCCAGGAGAGAAGAGACTCCGTCTGCTGTGCCACACAGAGAGTCAGCTCCCAGACCAGGATAGCTCTCATGCATCTCGCTCATCTGCAGGGTCTGATGATAGCAGCAATCGATTGCCTGCCATGGGCAAGGTTCCATGTAGGGGCACTGCAATGGTTCCTACTGCAATATCAGAATGACATTGCAGCCAAAAATCACATTCAGGTGAGAGTACCACAGGCAGTGTTAGCGTCCCTTTTATGGTAGCTGTCTCCGGCAGTCAACAGGGGTCACCTTCTGTGGAAACCGGACAGGATCCAGATAACCACGGATGCCAGCCTTCAGGGGTGGGGGCCCCCTGTGGTTCCCATCTGGTCTATGGCAAATAGTCAAAAAAGGAGGCAGCCCACAGCATCAACTGGCTGGAGCTCAGCGCAGTCAGATGGGTGCTCCTGGCCTTCGAGAGTCTGATCAAGAACAGGGTAGTCCTGATCCGAATGGACAACGTCACCATGAAGGCGCACCTGAATCACCAAGGGGGGAACCAGATCCCGTGCCCTAATGGCGGAGGCCACCAAGTTACTGAATTGGGTAGAAGAGAATCTACTTTTGATAGAAGTGGAACATCTCAAGGGGGCGCTCAACTCCAAGGCGGACTGGCTCAGTCACTCAGACATCGACCAGGGCAAATGGAGCCTTCATCAACAAGTGTTCAACAACCTCACCCCAGACGTTGGGCAGACCAACCGTCGACCTATTTGCCTCTCCAGCGAATGCAAAACTCCCACACTTCTTCTCTCGCTACCTGTCAGAGGGAGCGGAGGCCACGGACACCCTGACATCCCCGTGGCCAGGGAGTCTACTCTACACGTTCCCCCCACTACAGCTGATCCCCAGAGTGCTCAACAAGATTCAGGCAGAAGGGGCAGACGTCATACTGATAGCTCCGAACTGGCCTCGCCGAGCCTGGTTTCCAGATGTGTTGGAGATGGCCCTAACGTCGGTCGCACTCCCAACCCATCCAGACCTTTTAACTGAGGGACAGGTTCATCATCCAGACCCAGCCTGGCTTCAGCTCCACGCATGGAGGTTGAGAGGCAGATGTTAACAGCACGAGGTTATTCATAGACAGTTGTGGGGATAATTTTTGCCTCCAGATGGGAATCGACACAGTGAATCTATGAATACACCTTCAGAGTCTTCCGTCGGTGGTGCAAGCGCAAGAAGGTGGACTTCAGGGAGATCTCAGTCCCCATGCTGCTGGAATTTCTTCAGGACGGTGTAGAGACTGGCCTTCGGCCAAACGCCATCAAGAGGCAGATAGCGGCCTTGACATCGTTTCTACCGCCTGAGAGGGCATCATCCATATCTTGTAACCCTCATGTACGCAGATTCGTCCGGGGTTGTCAAATTTGGCACCCCCAATGGTACATAGATTTCCATCCTGTGATCTGCATACAGTCCTGGAGGCACTGACAGTTCATCCCTTCGAGCCTTTGAAGGAGGCTTCTCTAAAACATATGACATGGCAAGTTCTATTCTTAGTGGCCATTACGTCAGCACGCAGAATCTCGGAGCTAGCTGCGTTATCAATCAGGAGAGATCTCTGCATTTTTAGACCAGATTTGGTGGTCCTTTGCCTCCGACCTGATTTCAGGCCAAAAATAAACTCTGTGTTTCACAGATCTCAAGAAGTGGTCCTTCCCTCCTTTTGCCCCAACCCAGAGAGAGAATGTTGGAGAGGATTTGACATATATTGGACGTTCGAAGAGCTCTTCGAATCTACATCAAAAGAACAAAGCCGTTCAGAGTCTCTGAAGCACTGTTTGTGTCACCTTATACTAAATACCTGGGTCGTAAGGTGTCCTCATCAACGCTAGGAAGATGGATCAGATCGTGCATCGCATCTTGTTACCAGTCCCTACACAAGGAAATCCCTGAGGGGATCATGGCACATTCGACAAGGAGTGCGGCGGCATCGGCGGTCTGGCAGTGGGAGGCACCGTTAGAGGAAATCTGTAGAGTGGCGACATGGAAGTTCCATTCGACATTTGTTCGACACTACTGCCTGGATAAGATGCAGTCAGTGGAAGCAGCCTTTGGCAGAAGACTCCTTCAACAAGTGTTCCAGGCATAAGGCTGGGATCTCACCAGGTCCACTTGAAACAGAGGCTTTAGTACATCCCAAAGCTGTCAGATGCTGTGGTGCCCTCTCCATTGGGAAAAGAAACATTGGTCTTACCTGTGATACGTTCTTTTCCAGTGGTGAGGCGAAGAGCATCTGGACCTGCCCACTGGCGAGTTGAACACGGAATTGATGGGTGGTAAAGGAGTTTTTATAACAACAGAAACAGGATCCAACCAAGTGATGGGGGTGAAGCATCTAAGACAGGATCAGTCAAGAACCTCGGGACCCCAACATGGAAGAATGCAGTCGCAGGGCTTGGACATAGGTGACCTCACAAGGGGCAGGCCAAATCCTTTTGTTTTCCTGCCTACTAGGAGCATGTGGGGAGGGACAACCCAAAGCTATTGGATGTTCTTTGCCTCACCACTGGAAAAGAAGGTATCACAGGTAAGACCAACGTTCCTTTCTCTTCATTACCCTTGAAGAGAAACACAAAATACAAATACATATGTACATTTAAAAACCAGATTTTTTTTAACTAGAAAAAGTTCTCTAATCTTAATCTTAGTAGAGAAGATTGAACTATTGAGCTTGATGTACAGTTTCAAAAGAGCATGCTGGAAACATGTTGAGCTGTCCTGGGAAAGAGTCATAGGAGTGTTTTATTACTGATTCCTAGTTATTAGCTACTGATTCTAAAACAGCTGAAGATAAAACACCCACCACCACCACCAAATGGCACTTTGTGAGTTGAAGAATCATAGAATAATAGAGTTGGAAGAGACCTCAAGGGCCATCCAGTCCAACCCCCTGCCATGCAGGAATACACAATCAAATCATTCTATGTAATTATCATTCTATGATTCCACTTTAACTGCCATGGCTCCATCTTGGGATTTGCAGTTTAGGGAAGGGTGCTTAGAATTCTCAGCCAGGGAGCATTAGTGCTTCTGACCAAACTACAGATCCCTGGATTGCATAAGATGTAGCCAGGGCAGTTAAACTGGAGTCCCAGTGCTATAATTGTGTAGTGTCTAAGGTCCCATGGTCGGTCTGTCTGTTTCTTTTCTGTTGCAGCCCTTCTCTATTAACCTCTCAAGCATTGATGGAGACATTCTTCCAGTAGACATTCACTGTTTAGTACTGTTACTGTTCTCTCTCTGGCATTTTTTCATCTGTTCTCACTTAGGTTATGTTTTTACTGCTGTTTTTGTATTTGTATTTATAATCCCGCTTCATGCTGCTTTGGGGATGTTTAAAAAGTAAACAAAAGAGGAGCCTTTCCTCCATAAGAAGACATTCTCTATAAATAGCAAAGTTGGCTTGTCAGAAAAACAACCAGGTTGGGACCCTTCTCCCTGAGATCTCATTTTCTATATACTAATAGGTGCACCACATATTACTTGAATTCTACTCATTATTAAGTCAACCAGCCCCTCCCCCCGGCAATCATGTCTGAAGTGGTACAACCCAAATGCAGGTTGTTTTGCTGTTGCTGTCAGTGACAACTAAATCTCACTGGTGTGATCTGCACAAGTAACCCTTTGAATTCTCCCAGATCCAGTCAAAGGAAATACAGTACTGGAAAACCAGACCAAAGGGATCTGAGTGAAAATTGGGCTGCCATGCAAGCGCTGGTGCATATGATAAAGGAGTGTCACAGAAGTTTAAGAATCTGTAGTTGAACATATGTATCTTTATTTCCTCCTCTCTCCCCACCTTAATTTTGAGCTACAGTTAGCTGTAACTTTAACTACGCCTTTTTAAATACCAGGGGCAGTGGTGCTTCTTACTGAGTGAATATAAGTAGTCTTCCATAGCCTTCAAACACTATACAAATGTGTATATTTTCCAGGCTATTTCTGTTTATGGCAGCTGTACTTTCTAAATTCAAATAGCTAGAGTTCACTTTACGCCTTCCATTGGGCTCAGGGGCACAAATGAGGCAAGCAGGGGGAAACAGCTCCTTTCTAAGATAATCTCCTGACTCTGTATCCTTTTTGCACTAATAAAATCTAAATACATTAATGTAGCTACTCAGATAATAGACCTCTTTGCAAAACCAAGTTGGCTTCTTGTGGGAGAGTTCTGGCTTAATGGCAAAGTTCTGCTGGCACTGAATGGTCTCCATTTGATTTTTGTTACGTTCTGGATTCATGCCAAAGCAGGGGTACAAGCCTGGCTAGGGCCCTGAAGTTTGCCAGTACATTCCAGTTTACCAGTCTGGACATTTCCCTACCAAGTGTACAAAGCACAGCTCAGTTCTGCACATACCTGCTCAGAAGCAAGCTTCAGCGCAACAGGCTTTAGGCATGCAATGCATAGCTCAACACAGGGTATTTCACATTTAAATGCCCTCTTTGAAGTGCAAGGAATTTAATGTGGAAATGTCTTTAAATAGCCCATACTTCTGATCATTGACTGGATATAGGTATAAGTTTCCCTATTTAACAACTGAAGAGCTCCTCTTCAGCTCCAGTCTGAATCCTGGACCTGTTAATCTTTTCCACCTGCAGGCCAGATAATAAGCTAGGCTTCAAGGAGAAAGTCAAAGGTGTTATGCAGCTTGCAGGTTTTGTATTCATCTGTTAATGGAATGTGCTACAAATTGGAGACTGTGCTACCATCTATTCACATGGGGCAATGCCTGGTTTCCTGTGATGGTCCAGCAATATGTGAATAACAAATGCATTCTAAAATGAGGGATGCCATCATATAACACATTGTGAACAATATTTGTTGTGGCGTGTCAGCTGTGCTGGATTTGGAGAAATTGTCCAACAAAAGTTAGTATCCGAATAATATATATATATCAGTATATCAATTTATAGAATTGTAACACAAGCTAAAATGATACAACCATGGTTTACATTCAAATTAAAATGTCACTGAAAGTATAAATCACACACTGAAAAGAAGTAAATTGTGCTGAAGTCCATGGAAGGAGAAAAAAACAAAAACAGATGGCTTCAGTTTTATACAAGACCATGTAGACCATAGTTATATTGTTTTAGCTTGTGTAACAATTCCATACATTTATATACTGACATATATATATATTATTCGGATCCTAACTTCTATTGGTCAATTTATCTTGATATAAATTAGATTATACTTCCCTTTTTGTCCTTTGTTGTACTGAATTTGGGCCTCACCCTTTAGGAACTACTTATACATGCTTTCCTTTAGTGTGTTTGTCCTATAGCTGTCTTAGCTTTGTCATTCTAGAGAGAGATATTCAACCTCTTTTACTGCCATTTTTTAAAAAAAGGGTATAAGCACGCATCCCCATTTAAATCTATAAATCAATCCAGTCATCTATAAATCAATCCAGTAATTTTTTTGGGTGGGTGAGAAATAGGTAAATAAAAGAGCAAAACAGGCAGTAGGGAAAATGTTGACAGCCAGGTAGCTATCATCACTTCCAGGTTTTCATTTCCTTGCATTTGGGTCAGTTCCAAGTACATGTTCTTGTCCTTCAATTATAAAAGGTACAAAAGTATTTTATATGGCTGTGGAGGGAGATTAATCCTTTTTGGAGCAGTTAACCCTAGTCACATTCTGAAATGTTTGGGGAGCCTTGTTCTTCCCTGGTTTAGACAGAGCAAGTGGTTGAGGTTAATAAGAATAGAAGCTGCTGAAACATTTTTGAAATTGGCTAGTGAAATAGTTTGGTTTGATGTGTTATAGAGACTTGTGATATCAGAAAGGTTATGATAAGGTAAGTTTTAGATAAAAACCATAGAGATAGGGGAATTCATACAGTCATAGAATCATCGATTTGGAAGAGTCCACAAGGGCCATCCAGTTCAACACCCTACCATGGAGGAATACACAATCAAAGCACAACCGACAGATGGCCACCCAGCCTCTGTTTAAAAACCTCCAAAGAAGGAGACTCCATCACATTCCGAGGCAGCACATTCCACTGCCAAACAGCTCTTAAAGTCAGGAAGATCTTCCTAATGTTTAAGTGGAATCTCTTTTCCTGTAGTTTGCTCCGTAGCCTAGCCTCTGGAACAGTAGAAAACAAGTTTGCTCCATTTTCAATATGACATCCTTTCAAATATTTAAACATAGCTAACATATCACGTCTTAACTTCCTTTCCTCTAGGTTAAACATACCCAGTTCCTTAGGCCACTCCTTATAGGCTGTGGCTTCTAGACCTTTTACCATTTGGGTCACCCTCCTCTGGACACATTCCAGCTTCTCAGTGGAGGAGGGCGACTAGGATGGTGAAAGGTCTGGAAGCCATGCCTTATGGGGAGAGACTTGGGGAGCTGGGTATGTTTAGCCTGGAGAGAAGACGGTTAAGGGGTGATAAGATAGCCCTGTTTAAGTGTTTGAAGGGGTGTCGCATTGAGGATGGAACTGGCTTGTTTTCTGCTGCTCCGGATACTAGAACACGGAACAATGGATGCAGGCTCCAGGAACAGAGATTCCACCTCAATATTGGGAGGAACTAGTGGGAGCTGTTCAGGCGGTGCAACACACTCCCTCGGAGTGTGGTGGGGTCTCCTTCCTTGGAGGTCTTTAGACAGAAGCTGGATGGCCATCTGACAGGGATCCTTTGATTATGATTTCCTGCATGGCAGGGGTTTGGACTGGATGGCCTTTGTGGTCTCTTCCAACTCTACAATTCTACAACTCAATTCTATGATTCTTGAATTGTGGTGCCCAGAACTGGACACAATATTCCAGGTGAGGTCTGACCAAAGCAGAACAGAGTGGTACTATTATTTCCCTTGATCTAGACACTATATCCTATTGATGCAACCTAGAATTGCATTTGCTTTTTTAACTGCCACATAAAACTGCTGACTCATGTTCAGCTTGTGGTCCACTAAGACTCCTAGTTTCCTTTCGCACGTACTGCCATCAACCAGGTGTCATCTGTCCTATATCTGTGCATTTCATTTTTTATTTTATTTTTTGCCTAAGTGTAGTACCTTACATTTCTTCCTGTTGAAATTCATTTTGTTAATATTGGCCCAGCTTTCTAATCTGCTAAGATCATTTTGAGTTTTGATCCTGTCCTCTGGGGTATTAGCAAGCCCTCCCTAAATTTGGTGTCATCTGCAAATTTAGTAAGCTTGCCTTCAATTCCCCCATCCAAGTCATTGATAAAGATGTTGAATCGCACTGGGCCCATGACAGAACCCTGTGGCATCCCACTAGTCACTTCTCTCCAGGATAAAGAGGAGCCGTTCATGAGCACCCTTTGGGTTTGCTTGTTCAACCACCTAACAGTAGCATTGTCTAGCCAAGGGTGGGGAACCTTTGGCCTTCTAGATGTATTGGATGGTAACTCCCACAAGTCATAGCTAGCATGGTCAGTGATATGGAATTATGGGAATTATAGTCCAAAACATCTAGAAGGCCAAAGGTTCCCCACTTCCGCTTTTGCAAGAATATCACAGGGGACTTTGTCACAGGCCTTAGTGAAATTAGGATATGCTACGTCCACAGCATTCCCTTCCTCTACCAAACTTGTAACTCTTATCCAAAAAAAGAGATCAGATTAGTCTGGCATGACTTGATTTTGAGAAACCCATGTTGACTTTTAGCAATCATAGCATTCCTTTTTAAGTGCTTACAGATTGTTTATTTAATGATCTGCTCTAGAACCTTTCCTGGTATTGATGTTAATTATTTGGGCCCTCTTCCCAGGACAACATTTGCCCTCCTCCAGTCTGCTGGGAATTCTGTTCTCCAGGAATTCTTAAATATTTTTGTCAGTAGATCTGAGATTACTTCTGCCAGTTCATTTAATACCCTTGGATATAGTTCATTTGCCCCTGGAGACCTGATTTCAATTAGAGTAGCCATGTATTCCTGTACTACCTCTTTACCTATTCTGTGCTGCATTTCCCCTACTGCCTCATCTGCTTCATTTTCCCCAGGCTGAGCACTATTTTCCTTTTGGGAGAAGACCAAGGCAAAGAAGGTGTTGAGTAGTTTTTTTTTTCTCTGTTCCCTGTTAGCACTTCACCATCTTCTCTACACATGGCCCTGCCATTTCCCTGTTCATCCTTTTGCTACAGACCTAATTTAAAAAGCCCATTTGTTGTTTTCAATCTAGCAAGCTTGAGTCATTCTGTGCTTTGGCTTTTTTAACTTTCTCCCTACACCTGCTGGCTATTCATTTGAATTCTCCTTTGGTGATTTCCTCCCTTTTCCATTTCTTATGGAGATTCTTTTAAATCTTAGCTCAGTTGAAAGTTCTTTAGACATCCATTCTGGTTCCTTTAGACACCTCCCATTTTTCCTCCTCATTGGAACTGTTTGAAATTGTGTCTTCAGTGTCTCACTTTTAAGAAACTCCCATCCATTGTGAACTCCCTTCTTTGTTAGTATTCCTGACTATGGGATCACACTGAGTATTCCCTAAGTTTACCGAAATCAACTTTCTTAAAGTCTAAAATGTGTGTCTGACTATGCTTGGCTTCCCCTTTCTTCTGTATAACAAACTCCAGGCGAACATGGTCACTCCCACCTAAGGATCCCACTACATCCACCCTATTAACCAGGTCATCAATGTTGGTTAGGATCAAATTTAAAATACCGTATGGGTGTGTCATGATGACACAGGGCGTATAAGACGACCCCCCAATTTTCAAGTAAAAATATAGAGTTTGGCATATATTCGCCGTATAAGACCACCCCCCACCCCCCAATTTGGCTGGCTGGCTGGGGGAGCCTTGCCAGCTGATCCTCTTTGTTTCCCAACTCATGAGGATCTCCTCATGAGTTGGGAAAGTGAACAGGATCAGCTGGCAGGGCTCTCCCAGACAGTCAGCCGCAACATTCACCCCTCTCTTCCACCTTCGTTTGCTCCCCAAAGGGGGTGAAGGCAAAGGAGGGGGGGCGAATGAACCCAGTTCGCCTCAGCCACCACCCATTCCCTCCATCTTCGTTCCCTTTGTGAAGGGAATGAAGATGGAGGGGATGGGTGGTGTCCATGGCAAACCGTGGCATTCACCCCTCTCTTCCACCTTCCAGTCACCCTTGACTCGAAGGTGGAAGAAAGGGGCGAATATACCCGGTTTGCCTCGATGGCTGCCCATTCCCTCCATCTTCTTTCCCTTTGTGAAGGGAAGGAAGATGGAGGGAATGGGCAGCCACCAAGGCAAACCGTGGCATTCACCCCTCTCTTCCACCTTCCAGTCAAACGTGACTCAAAGGAGGACAAAAGGGGCGAAAATACCTGGTTTGCCTCGTCCCCCCCCCTTCCCTCCATCTTCATTCTCTTTGGAAAGGAATGAAGATGGAGGGAATGGGCAGCGGCCGTTGGAAACCACGGGATTCACCCCTTTATTCCACCTTCCAGGAAGGTGGACGAAAGGGCCGAAAATATCTGGTTTGCCTTGTCCGCCCCCCCTCCCTCCGTCTTCATTCTCTTTGGAAGGGAATGAAGACGGGGGAAGCAGGGGCGGCCATTGTAAACCACGGGATTCGCCCCTTTCTTCTACCTTCCAGGAAGGTGGAAGAAAGGGGCGAATGTACCCGGTTTGCCTCGGCCACTGCTCAATCTCCTGTGTGTTTGTTCCCTTTGGAAAGGAATGAAGATGGAGAGAAGGGGCAGCGGCCGCTGCAAACCACAACGTTCGCCCCTCTCCTCTGTCTTCAGTTGCTCCCTAAAGGGGGAAAAGGCAGAGGAGGGGGGAGAATGAACCGGTAAACACTTTGCCTTACACACACCCCCGCCCGATCTCCTGCCTCTTCACTCCGTTTGCGAAGGGAGAGAAGAGGCAGGAGATCGGATGGCGGGTGAAGCAAAGTGTATCCGGCGTATAAGACGACCCCCGATTTTGGAGGATATTTTGGGGAGTTCAAAGGTCATCTTATACGCTGGAATATACGGTAGCTGATCCCCTTGTTGCCCCTTCTACCTTTTGGACAATGAAACTGTTTTCAAGGCAAGTGAAAATTCGTTGGGACCTTATGTTGTTGGCAGAGTCTGACTTTCAACGAATTCTTGTATGTTGTCTCATTATTTTTTTAGCTCATGAATTGTCAGCAAAGTATCTATAATAGCCTAATTTACTGGAGGATAGGATTTTGAATTTTTATATTTCCAGTCACTATGATGGAAAAGTGTGTATGTTGTGGTGTATAGTTATAGGCCTTTTCCATAAACCACTAACCTTGTTTCCAGCATCTGTTTTTGGCTATAAAAGATTAATAAATCTCACCTAGCTGACTTCACATACAGTATTGTCACTGAATAGGATTTAAATCTCCACCCACATTGACTTCAGATAACAATCCTCACAAATATCTTGTCGCTTCACCCATATATAAGAGAGAAAATCATTTCTAAAAAATTATGCCAGGATTCTTCTAGAACAAATGTGAGCTTTGTGCTCTGTTATAACTTAATCTGTGTTAATGGCACTCCAGGGGCCCTTATTTGGTCTCAAGTATTAGAGTCTATTGATCTGCTTTTTCAGCAGTGAGATTTTTCTTTCAGGTACTCTATTTTGCTTTAGGTCATGTTATTAAGGGCACATGTTTTAATGTTGTACATAAATGGGCAAGGAGGCCTCATTTTGCCCTGCTTTATTTCCTTTGGGAGGCTTCTTCGGTAACATGCTGCCTTTTTTTGGTCACAGGGTCGCTGTAGAAGTGGTGACCACGATGACATCAGCTGACGTAATGTGGCAGGATGGTACAGTGGAGAAAAACATTCGCTCCAATGAGCTGTTTCCTGTCCACCACTTGGACAACAATGAGTTTTGCCCTGGTGATTTTGTGGTAGATAAAAGAGGTAATTGTTAAAATGTGCTCTCTCTGGAGTCCTGCACTTTATTAGCACTTTGCATTTGAGTTTGGATCTTCAGACTATCAGTAACATCTAGTATAACAGCATCAGCAGGTGAACTAGTAATTCCCGTTGGCAAATTAGATCAGGGTAGTTTTTTTTTCCTAAGAATGTTAAGCCCAGTATCTTCTATGTTACCTTGGCTCTTGCAATTATAAGAATCATACTTTTGTATTTGGATGGTGATGATAGGTGTCTGGCTAGCCCTTAGGCTAGACCACTTTTTTTGGCATTTTACAACATCTAAAATGTTCCTTCTCTACATTTCTGCTGTATTATGTTTGGCAGATGGCATTGCTCCCTATTTAGCAGGCTGCTCTTTAGTGGTCTCTAAAGCTCTGTCCCAGGTGTTCTTTTACTATATGGACTGCAGATAAGGAGACAAGTGAAGAATTTAACATACTGTTTGTTTTTAATTAGAAGTTTTTCCATCCAAGTTCTGCTATAATACTCTTGTACTTACTGTTGCTTCCTTAATCCTTAAGAGAGTTTGGTCAGCTGTCATTTAACACTTCAACACTATACTTCTCTTCGTAACACTACCCATATCAACTGGCCAAAAAGACTGATGTGGCTCAAAACTTTTTAGTAATTTGGTTTTGTCATGTGGGCAAAGCGTGCTGACAGATGTGCTTCCCACAGGCAACAGCAAGGAATTGGGGAGAGCCCCCACCCTTCTTCCATGCCTGGAAAGCTGAGAGGACTCTGATTTCAGAAGGAAAGAGAACAGAAACACTCTTCTGAATGCTGCCTTTCAGAGACACTTAAAAGGCTGTGGGGCCCTTTTCTACTTTCTTACTGTCTGAGGTTTAGCACACATTGGGATTGAATTTACAATCCCTCCTACAGTTTCTAGTGAAGGGTGGTGATTCTTTTCTTATGCTTTACATTATGTCAAAACACTCCCCCACCCACCCGTCCAGGGACATAGTCATGCTAAGAACAAATTGTGGCTGGCTGCCAAGGCCATGTAAGATATATGGACCCTTTTTTGTGTCAACAGAGAAGAGTGAATTATGCACCAATGAACAGCAGATCCAGTTGCAAGCACTTGCAGATTGAGTAGCAAATACTTTGTATAGTGCAAGGTGCTAACTCAGTCTTGCAGCTAGCCAGGTGACCTCAGTGAGTAGCTGGCCACAGATACCATTGGAAGTCTTTCCTTTTTCCTTTTTTTAAATGCTTGAATGTACATAAGGGTTTGATATATGTCCTCTTTGCAGGATGGCATAACTGCCTTGCTCTGGTCTCTCTTAGGTAGAGCATAGTAACCCAAGGAAGACCTAAATTAGACCAGAGAGGAAATATCAGGACAAATTGAGTATTTGGTGGTGCAGAACTGATGCGCCAGTTCTCTTCTGCTTACTCTTACTTGAGTATCTTTCTTTCTTCACTCCTAAATAGCCCAGAGTTCTCAGGATCCTGGTATGTATGGAGTCGTACAATCAGGTGACCACATTGGCCGCACCTGTGTGGTGAAATGGTTTAAGCTGAAACCCAGTGCAGATGACGTCGAGGTAAGGATTAAAGTCACAGTCATCTTGTCTTCTATTCCCCTCTTCTCCAGGATGCTATTGCTCCTCTTAGTGCTTTTAGGACAGGTGCAAGCTCTTCCTTCCTTGGTGGTTTATGTCCTGATGGGTTAAATCAGACTATGAACTGAGGTGGATGTATTGAAAGCGAATGGATGCTGCTGCCTTCTGCTTTTGCATATTGTTGTGCATTTTGCTATTTAAGTCTTTATTTCTAAGCCATACTGAAGTTCTGGAAATAGATGTACTGGAAATTTCATACTAGCAGTTTTTATTTTCTGCCCCTTTCCTAATAATCTCTCTGGCTTGTCTTCACAAACGAAGATTCAGGAAGGACTCATCCCGCGCTTTCTGCAAGCACGCTGATGACTAAAAAAGGCCAATCTGAGATAAACCAGTCCGGTTGCAGAAAGCACAGCAGAAGGTCTCCTTGGGTGATGTTTCCAGGTTGTGATTCTTTCTGCATTGTCGTTTCTCTTCAAGACTTGTTCAGCGTGAATTCTCAAATAAGGCTACAGCATTGTGGATAGTGTGTCTCCATGCCTCCCGATGTGAGGCCAGAGCGGACCATTGTTGATCAGTTTGCCGAGCCTGAGATGTTGTTTCAGGGAGTCCTTGTATCGCTTTTTTCAAGCGCCCCTCTTACGCTGACCCGTGGCAAGTTCACCGTAGAGCACTATTTTTGGGAAGTGATGGTCCTCCATCCTAGAAACGTGCCCTGCCCAGTGCAGCTGTGTTCTCAGTATCATGGCCTCAATGCTGGTGATCCCTGCTTGCTCAAGGACAGCAGCATTCGTCACATAGTCAGTAAAGTGTATATTTAGGATTGTGCATATACAGCGCTGATGAAAGCGTTTGAGGAGTCGTAAGTGTTGGCGATACGTGACCCATGTTTCAGACCCATAAAGGAGAATAGACAGTACAATGGCTCTATACACCCTGATTTTTGTGCTTCACCTCAGATGTTTACTACTCCAGAGTCTTTTGTAAAGTCTTCCAAATGTGCTATATACCTTTGCTATACATGTTGCACATTCCCTGCCTCATCAAGATCTTTAGCTGTAAGAACTAAAGAACTTTGCATACTGCTATCAAGGTGTGTTACTTCTTTTACTCTCTGATCCTCTTGATTTTCTCTTACCAGATCCTGTTTTATGTTAAATATTAGATTGGGTTTGGGGGGAAAGGATTTGTGCTTGACCTTGTTTTTTGTTGTAGCCTGCTGCTCTAGATTCATTCTTGTAAACTTGAACTGGTTTGGGAACTGTCAAACTTCATATTCAAATAATTCTCAACTTCTCATGTAATTGGGGTGGGAGCGAATGGAGTCTGAATGCATGTAGTACAGAAACTTGGAGCTTGATACAAATATGTTTTTGTTGTCAAAAAACATTGCAAGTAATGTAAGATCTATGGAGATCTTGCCAAGAACAATTTCCGACCACAGCCTAATAAAACTGATGATTAAAAACTATGAAAGGAATTATGGTTGGAGACTTAAGGAGGTAATGATACAAGAAGAAAAGGTGCAAACTAGAATAAGAGAAGCTTTAAAAATTATTTTAAAGAAAATAAAGAAGAAGTGGCTATGCATAATATTTGGGATGCGAGCAAGGCTGTGGTCCGGGGATTGTTCATGCAAATAAATTGTGACCGAAATAAAAGAATACGAGAAAAAAAAATGCAAATTCTCCAAGACACTTTACACCAAAAAGAAATAGAACTTAAAAGGGATCCGACAAACATGGAAGTGTTGAAAAAATTAGAAATTTTGAGAGATCAACTGAAAATAGAAACAGCACAAGAAATTGAAAAAAAAGATACGATATGCGAAACAAAGGTATTATGAAAATGGAAATAAAATTGGCAAATGGCTAGCATACAGAATGCGGAAAAAGCAAGAGCAACAACAAATATTGAAAATAAAAGCTAAAGGAAAAATATTGACTAATCAAGAGAAGATAAGAAGGGAATTTCAAGAATTTTATAAAGGCTTATTTAAAGAAATACCGCTAAATGTAGTGGAGGAAGGAAAGATAGAAAAATATCTGAATAAACAATGTATACTTAAAATAAATGAGAGTCAAAAAAAAGAGAACTGAATAAAAAAATAACAATAATGGAAGTGGAGAAAGCAATAAGAGCATTGAAGAGCAGGAAAACTCCAGGCCCTGATGGCTTTCCAGCTAGCTATTATAAAATTTTTGAAGGAGAACTTAAAGAACCATTATGGAAGACATTTAACAACATAATATCAAAAGGCATTATACCAACATCTTGGGAAAATGCAAATATTGCATTAATATTAAAAGAAAATAAGGATCCTGAAGAAATGAAAAACTATAGACCCATTGCTTTGTTGAATACAGACTACAAGATCTTTACATCAATCTTGGCTGAAAGGTTGAAAGTTGTATTAAACGACTGGATTAACAATGATCAAACAGGATTTTTGCCCAAGAGGCATTTAAGAAATAACATCAGAAAGATAATAAACCTAATAGAGTATTTTGATAAACATCCGGAGAAAAAGCTAGCTTTAATATTTTTAGACTCAGAGAAGGCGTTTGATAGCGTTAAATGGGTTTATGTGATAGAGGTAATGAACAAAATGGATCTGGGAAAGAACTTTATAAATGGGATTAAAGCACTTTATAAACACCAAACAGCCCAAATAATAATAAATGGACGAAAACATCGGAAATAAAAATGGGAAAGGGGGTAAGACAAGGATGCCCCCTTTCACCATTGATCTTCATAATGGTCTTGGAGATACTGTGCCAGAGGAGACGAGAAAATACAGGGAGTGAAGATAAAAAAGCAAATCTTCAAGATATGTGCGTTCGCTGATGATCTGGCCATATCTTTAGAGGATCCTGTCGAGTCAATTAAAAGACTGCAAGAAACATTAGAAGAGTTTGGGAAAATATCAGGAATTAAAATAAATAAAGAAAAAACGGTTATATTAACAAAGAACTTGGCAAGAAAAAAGGAAGAGAAATTAGAACAACTATCAAAGTTTAAGATAGAAAAGAAGATTAGATACCTGGGAATAATGTTAACAAAAAATAATCTGGATTTAGTGGACAATAATTATACTAAGAATTAGAATGAGATAAAAATGGGAAAAGTTAAACCTATCACTCCCAGGGAGAATATCGGCAATAAAAATGCCGGTTTTGCCAAAAATGCTCTTCCTATTTCAAAATTTACCCATACTACATAACAACAAGTTATTTAAACAATAGGAGAAAGATGTGTCCAAATTTATTTGGCAGAATAAAAAACCAAGAATAAGATGGAAAGTACTGCAAGAGGAAAGAGACAGGGGAGGTCTTGGGGTTCCAAACCTGAGGCTATATTATCATTCTTGCGTTCTGGTATGGCTATATGATTGGTTCATACTTAAAAATGATAGAATAATAATATTAGAAGGTAGATGCCAGGTATGGATTACATGCGTATTTCTGGTATGAAAAAGAAAAGATAGATAAAAACTTTAGAAATCATGTTATCAGAAACGCGATGTTAAAAACATGGAAAGAAGTTAAAAAAAAATTATACATTATACTACCACTGTGGGTATTATCCCAGGAAGCCTTCAGAAGAACAGAGATGGCGCACCTGGATGAATGGTTAACATACAAAGATCTGTTAAAATTTAAGGATGGGTCGTATTTAATCAAAACTAGAGAGGAATTGGAGGAGGAACAAAAAGTGTGCAACTAGTTCCTATATCAACAGCTATTAGAAAGATATAAAGTGGATAAGAATTTGGTTGGAATAGAATATCAGAAGACAGAGCTTGACTTAGCAATAATAGAAAATAAAGAATTGACAATATCTAAGGCATACAAATTTTTATTAAAATTAGAGTTAGAATCAGAAGTGGTGAAAGATTATATGATCAAGTGGTCACAAAACATTGGATATAATATTCACTTAGAGGATTGGGAGATGTTGTGGAAAAGAAACATGAAATTTACCCTATGTATGGAGTTGAGGAAAAATTGTTATAAGATGCTTTTTCGTTGGTACATGTCACCGCAAAAATTAGCGAAATTGTATAAAGATAAGAGAACAAATTGCTGGAAGTGTGATGAAATGAATGAATCATTTTATCACTTGTGGTGGTCATGTAAAGTAGCAAAAAAAATTGGATAAACATACACAATTGGATTAGTAGAATACTGAAAATAGAATTTAGATTAAAACCTGAAGTGTATTTACTAAACATCATAGAGAAAGACTTTCCTAAAAAAAGACGGAGCATTAATACTATACATGACCACCGCAGCGAGAATCACATATGCCAGATATTGGAAACAAAAGGATATACCGAAGGTAGAAGAATGGATGACCAAGTTATTAGAGATAGCGCGAATGGACCAGCTTACATATTGGATTAAACACTGGTCCACCACCAAGTTTAGAAAAGAATGGAGAAAACTAATAGAATTTTGGAAGTTGGAATGGAGTGAGCATGCAGTTACCTGGTTTATAGATTAAAGGGAGAGAGGCTTAGACGTGAATCTTCTGATTGATAGGTACGGGAGAAATAAATTTTGTTTTGGAGCATGGAACTAGGTAAAATCTACTGTAACTACATATATGTTGTGTAGTAGGGAAACAAAGAAATGTATTAGTGTCTGTAAATACACAATTGTAAGAATGTTTTCTTATGGTGTGTGTGTGTATATATATATATATATATATATGGTATATATATATGTGTGTGTGTGTGTGTGTAATAGTAATGTATAAAGAAAGAGCATGAAGTTGACAAGGAACAAATTCAAACTCAGTTGATAAGGAAGTCAAATTTTATAGTTTATATTTTGTAAAAGAATTTTTTAAATAAAATTTTTTTTTTAAAAAAAAAGGAATGCATACTGATGTTACTTATGTGGGATCCCCACATCATTTGGAAAAGTAGCCCATTGATGACAGGGGTAGGCTGATTACATTACTCCTCTTGTCTCGCTTTCTGTTTTAAGCCCCTCCGTACACCTCAGTTTCTGTGATCTGCCATGTCCTTAGCTGGGTCAGTATAAATTAAAGATATGCAAGCACTGTTTGCTGTACCATGGGGAGAGACTTGGTCATTTGAAAGCACTCCTAGATCAGTCTCCACTCTGTGAGTGCCTTTCTGCTTTTCAAATCACTTCTCCCAAAGGCTTGTTGAAACAGCATGTACATGTGTGACTGTGTGCCAACATCTGTGCTCCAGTAGCACCCCATTTAGAAGGTGCCTTGGAATTTTATTTCGTTTTTAAAGAGGAGTGGTCTTGAGTCACAGGTTGCTGTACTTCCTTTGAGTTGGAAGTATTTATGGTTTGGGAAATCGGTATGAGACTCTGGATTGGTTTTGATCTCTGTGTGTTCTTTGACAGCTGGTTGGGGAGGAGGAGGACGTGAGTGTGTATGATATTGCTGATCACCCAGATTTCCGCTTCCGCACTACCGATTTTGTGATCCGTATTGGCAATGCTGAGGACAGTGCTTCAGTTGCTGAGAATGAGGTGAGTCACATAGGTACTTGGGTGTGGCCTGTTGTATAGGAACCATGACAGGGAAAGATACCATTGCAGTCCCCCTGACTTTGTCTTTGGACTAGAGGTACAAGGTTTCTAGTAGCACTCATAATGGAAGTGCATACTTTATGCAAAGGGATCTCTCTTCCTTTTGCAGAGAACAGGTTTCTGTCCTTGCAGTAGTACCAGTGGCAAATCAGAACATAACCCTGAGGGCACAAGTCTATCAGGGATCTGTAGACTCTTCCATATATTTGCATAAACGAATGGTCTTAAAAGACCTTCATGCCTCTTTATAGTTATTTTGAAAGTTCTGGCTCTGGCTGATTTTTAAGCCTTGCTAAGCATAATGGTAAGGCAGTTAAATGTGAAGAGCTTCAACTTAAAGAGGCCTAACTGTGTTCCCAAAGCCACCACTAGATAGCAGTAAATGTTCAAATATTTCCAACATTGATTTTTCACAATGACAGTGACATTAGACCAGGTTCTTTAATGTATGGTTCACTGTTTTTGCAATGACTTGCTCACAAAATTTTCTGTGCATGGCATCTCTCTAGATAGGATTTCAGCAGCAGGAGGAATTATTATGCCTACTGTCTTGGCTCATTCCTCTATATCTTTTATTGACTTCCTAAAGAGCTTTGCTTGCCTGGAAGGAGCAGTCACAGCTGGTAATCTAGAACCTAAGAATGTGATGGTCCTAATGCTTGTTGTTTTTCTCTCCACAGCCCTCTGTGGGACAGGTGGCTCGTGTGGATTTCAGCAGCAAAGTGGAGGTTGTGTGGGCTGATAACTCGAGGACAATTGTTTTGCCACAGGTAAGCTTCTTAGTTGGTGTAAGTGTCTGCGTATGCTTTGCCAGCTAGCTAAAGAAGAGTGTTATGACGTTGGCCCTACAAGGGGGAGCAACTTTGGCCTTCCAAACGTTGCTGGATTGCAACTCCCATAATCTTTCACCATTTGCTGTGCTGGCTGGGGCTGTTGGGAGTTGCACTCCAACAATATCTGGAGGACAACATGAGTCTCATCCCTGCTTTATAGCAAGTAAATTTATTCATCTTAGGCCGGGGGTGTTTTTTCACCATAGGTGTGATTATACAAGTCTTCCTGTTCTTGCAGATGTAGACTTGACTTAAATTTGTCAGCCCCTGTTTCCTTTCACTGTTTTTAAGGGAAAAAATACTGCTGTGGGTGTAAGCAGTTTCTCAGACCCACATGGAGCTCTACTGCCTAGTCTACAGCTTAACTTGCAGCCTCTTTGCAGTTTTCAGTGATGATGGCTCCTTTTGAATCCGCCTGCAGGAATGGTCAGGGCCAGCTACACTCATAGTCCCCAGCCATGATCTGTGGCAGGGGCAGATGGAATTAAGACTTGCAAGATCTACTTTGCTTTTGACAGACATGTTAAAGCGCAGCCATCTAGGTGTACCACAGGGGCTCATCCAGGTAGATACATACTAAGCATTAAGGAGTAGAGTTTTTCTGAGCACAGTAACCCAGGAATTTGTGATTACTACCAGAATCAAAAACAAGGATTCTTTCCCAGATTAATCCACTCCTGGTTTTTCACACAAGCATTTTCTTCCACAGCTTGGAGGGACACTTTTTAACTGTTCCTTTTCTTAGACAATTGGGAATCAGAAAATCTTGTTGATTGGCTGCAGATCAGCCAGAAATCTACCAGTAGATCTGAGTCGTATCTTCTGCCCACTCTGATAGAGAGTTCTCCCTTTTAACATGACATTCTTCTCCTGCTTGGGCATTTCTGCATGCATACTTTGCCCATTTTCAGAATGTTGGAGAAGACTTCTTTGTTTCAGTGGGCCTTTGCAGGGGGAGGCTGGTTTATTAACAAGCCAGAGTATTCCATGGATTTTTGGTGGTAGCTATGGGAAAACTTACTGCAGTGAGTTTGGAGTGTGTTGCTATGTTGCAGGAAACTTTTATTCTTCATGACATTTTTAAAATTTACGTAAATCCAAGGAATGTCAGAATCCTGCTAATATGATGGGGCTTTCTCCCACTTACTTCCTGCTGTTCTTGCCCTCCAAAAGCAACTCCTGGGTGTTGGTGAGCCACCTGGAATGGTATGCTGGGGGCTGCTTGGCTTCCCTAAGCTATTGCATTGTCCACTATGAGGAAACAGGATGCTGATCTTGATAGGTTTCTAGTCCAGTCCCATAGAGCTCTTCTTATGGAGCGATGTTGGTAGGATACATGTTTTAAAACAAAATCTCAGCCTCCTTGTGTGTGCTTATCATTTTCCTGAAAGTAATCCCTAAGTTAAAGTAGGTTTAACTTGTTCCTGCTCTTCAGTGTTGGCATAGAAAAACAATTGGAAGTGAGGTTAGGAAGATTTTATTACCAGTACTCAGTTGTTTTAGGGACAGCTCTCGCTGCTTCTAGCTTAGCACGTTAAAAATGATAGCTCATGAACAGGTCAGCGGGCGTTTTGTTGTGCTCTGGAAGAATAAGTGTACAGTAATGCTATTTAGAGAGATTTTTAAAACTCAGTTTAACAGAATGATAGCTAAACAAATCCAAAAGGAGATCCTTGTTACCTTAGTATACTGTCCTTTAGATGGTCCATCTTCAAAGATACTCTTTCCATATTCACTTTCTGCCAGAGTCCTCTACATGTCACAGAGGATTCTACGGGATGTGTTAGGTTTGAGTAGGAGACTAGCCAGGCCAGTTGGGGCCTCATGATCATTACCCATTGCTTTAATATGTCCCGTACTTCCTTGCAGCTGTAATATTGGTTAAAAGCAGTATCTTGTAATGTTTCCATGCACATAGATGCTTGGAAAATAACAGCCTTCATAGAATTAAGGAAGAATTAGAAGCAGATGAGGTAGAGTAATTGGGCAGTAACCAAGCAGATATGGACATCAGTTGTTTGAGAAACTATGCTGCCCATATGGCCTGCTTTCATCCCCCAGTACTTGTTACTCTACACAGAAAGAATGGTTTTGATGATCAGAATTTATCTAATATACCAATCTGATTTTTGTAATTGAAAAAAAAATCCAATGGGGACAAATTAGAGTGAATTTTGCTCAAAATAATAGGGGGGAGGGGAGGGCACAGGTAGGGGGGAGGGAATTTTATTGTAGATGGCTTTGTATATGTTGGTGCTGTATGTCTGTATAGGTATGTATATGTCTGTCTATGTTGTAAGTTTAATGTTTATATAAGAATAAATAAAAATTTTAAATACCTAAAATAATAGGGAAAATTAAAATATCAAAAGATTTTTATCCCAGTCCTTGCCTCTTTGTTTCCAGATAGCTGTAGTTCCTTTGCTGTAGCCAGAACTTACAGAAGCTTGCTTTTGCTTCAGAGGTCTGTTCATGTGCATAAAATGCTTGGCATTCTAGGCTTTCATTTCCTAAACAGAGCAGTTCTCATTTAATTGCAGTAGAATAGTACAGTGCCTGAACTATAGAAGTGGGATACAAAGCACTGTGCTGTCTTCCTTCCCACTCCTGTCACATGTGATCACATCACAGGAAGAATCTTTCCACAAAGAAAAGCTGTTTCAGTACAGTGGTGCACCGACCTGTAATACATGTGTAGATGCAGTAAATAAATTGTGACTGGTACGACTCTGAAAATGGCAAGGGAGAAATATGATAAATGCAACATGAAGTAAATAAGATGACTTGCTAAAGGAGTTCAGCGTCCTGAGGTCTTCAGTCTAACAGTTAATGCATGCTGCTCTCTGGTCCACTGCAGAGTTCCCAGCTCTCCCTTAGCCTTCACATAAACTCTTCTAGTTAACCCAGGATGCCCTAGTTTTGAAGGTAAAGTGCTGATTCAGAATCTCATGCACAGGCGTTGCATAAGACCAGCAGTCAAGGCAAGTAGAATCCCTCTGAATATCAGCCTTTTGGGAGCTCTGACTCCAAGGCATTCTGTGAATGAAGGTAGCTGTGATTTCCTTATAAATGGTTGTAAATCACCTTGTGACATTAAGTGAAAACTTGCCATCAGACCTTTTCCTAACTTTGGGGTCCTTGTGCTCTCCTCCCACCCTCATCCCCCACCCTGGTTCTCTGGGCTTCCAGCACTTGTACAACATAGAATCTGAGATGGATGAAGAGACAGACCTTGATTCCATCGATGGTAGCACTAGCGGTGCCTCCTCAGATGAATGGGAGGATGAGAGCGATAGCTGGGAGACAGACAATGGCCTCATGGAAGATGACCACTCAAAGACTGAGGAGGTTGAACCTGAGGAACCCCTTGTGGAAGAGGTGAAAAAGGTGGAAGAACAAGTGCAAGGGGCTGTTGCAATGGCAGTGGCTGATCTAACAACCGATAAGTCCAGCAAGGAGGGTACCCCAAAGAGCTTCCGAGAGCTGAAGGAGGCTATCAAGATCTTGGAGAGCCTGAAGAATATGACAGTGGAACAACTGCTGACAGGATACCCCACTTCTCCAACAGTCGAACCAGAAAAGCCCACCCGGGAGAAGAAGTTCCTGGATGATATTAAAAAGCTGCAGGAAAATCTAAAGAAGACTCTGGACAATGTCGCTATTGCAGAAGAAGAAAAGATGGAGGCCATGGCAGAGGCGGAGAAGAAGGAGGAAAGAGAGGCACAGACACAGACCCCAGTGGCGTCAGAATGGCCCAGCGAGACCCCAGTGCTTTGCCAACAGAGTGGAGGCAAGCCTGGAGTTACCTTCACCAGTGCCAAAGGGGAAGTTTTCTCTGTGTTGGAGTGTGCCCCAGGTGAGTGCGAAAGCAACAGGCTTGCTTGTTTATGTTTTAAAGCACAAGTGAGGAACCTGTAGCCTTCAGGTGATGCTGGACTTCTCTTCCCATCAGTCCCACACCAGCATGGTAAGGGATGATGGAATTGTAGTCAAAAATTTTGAGAGGCCACAAGCTCCTCATCCCTTTTTTAAAGGAAGCAATGGTTGACAATGAGTTGTGTTGTCCTACTTTGTCTTTAAATGTACAAGCCTGTATCTAAGGGTGGGATACAGCTTTATGACTACATTCTTGCTCTTTCAGTAGTGCTTACTAAATTTGCATTTCCTGAACCTAAGTATAAAACCAGAGTTCATTTAGACGTTGAAGTCCACATTTTTCCCAAAGTTTGCAGTGTTGTTTGCAAAAAAAGCATACATTTTAGGAAGTATGCATAATGTTTGTGTGAAATGGTCCATGCAAAAGAAAATGCTTGAAAAAGGCACCAAACATTTTATTTAATTGACAAATTGCTTGAAAAACTATTACATCTGAAAGACCAAAGCAGTGTATATTTTTTAAAATGTGCCTAAACATGCATATATCTTGAAAAATCTGCATTAAAATATATCATTTCCCAGCAAATCAAACACAAATAATGTAACAATCCACTGTGGAAGCAGGACAGAACAAACCTAATAGTGGAAAAATTAGAACCTGAGAAAACCTTGACAGATGTGTGACCTTTTCAGATTTGTCCTAGACTTAATCTGTACAACTTACACACACATTCCAGCCCCTAAAAATCATTGTGAAAATGTTTTCATAGTTTTTAGGGAAACAGCTGCTGCCATTGTTGAGGATTTTTTTACCCCTCAGGAGCTTTAAACCTTCATGCTACTCAGAGTAGCAGTCCCTGGATCAGTGCTGGTCCCCGGCAAGTTTCCAAGAAAGAAGAAGACAATTGTAACCAATGGGCCCAAATTTAGCACCAGTACCTGGCACATTGGAAAACAATAATTGCTCGTCCACCATACCACATACCCTGAAAAGCCCTGCTGTACACCAAGGTATCAAAAAGCAGGGATTCTCTGTTGAACTGTAGTTGGTTCAAAATAACAACACTGAAAAAAAATCCTCACTCTAGCCAGGCTAGACAGTGTACATTTTGACTGGATAAATGGAGTTCAAAGACACGTAAATGTTTTTTTTTATCAGTCTAAGGAAAACTTACCTGGAAATGGTTCCCAGCTGGGTACTGGTTCCCAGCCAGAGAGAGAGAATATTGTATAGCCTTCTTTGCCTTCTTTACCCACAAGCATCTTTAGACGTTAGAGGAATTTCTGACCAATATAAGGGGAAAGCAGAATTATCAAGATTCACTACATTTCTGTGTAGGGGGTGGGAGGTTCATTGATATGCTGTCTTGATGTTTTCTTGCCCTATTAGATAGCCATGCCTTTAAGAAAATGGAATTCCAGCCTCCTGAAGCCAAGAAATTTTTCAGCACAGTGAGGAAAGAAATGGCACTGTTAGCAACCTCATTGCCAGATGGCATCATGGTCAAAACCTTTGAGGACAGAATGGTAAGTCCGTTAAGCCTTGCATGGGTTTTGCCATCCATAGAGAATGAGCATCCTTGTTAGAAATAATCCTAGCAAGATTAAGGCCAAGGTCCTGGGGGGAAAAGACCATGATTTCTGTTGTGTCCTGCTAAGTTATTTCTTAGTGGAAGAGAGATCACTTAACTCTTTGATAAAGATCAGAATTCTGATGCTGTCTCCTAAATCACTTAGAAATGACTCATTTCTTTCATGTCACTGCAGGCGGTGGTCCCTAGTTCCCTACTGACACCCTCACTGCTTTTGACTTTCATAGCTTGTACAGCAGAAGTGAATAATGCTCTTGACAGTGCCACTTGCTGTAATTTCTTATATTTTCATCATAAATTAATGTAAAAACTATAGCTCATAAATCTGTCCAGGAAATGCCCTTAAACATGTGCAAAACTGATTAAAGCGCAAACTTCTTCATTCTTTAAGAGGTAGTTTTGTATTGTATCATCAAAGTTTTTGACATAACTTGGCTACAGCAACAGCAGATCTTTCCCAGATCTTTGTAGTTTTATTCCATAAGCTAGTAAAATTTAACACCCCTGTGCGTTTTTGGCCCCCTGTCTCACATTCAGAAATTAAGAGCCTAATAAATAACTCAAACCAACAAAGGCCCCCGGCGTAGACCTTATTACTTATGAGATTCTTAAAAATGATTTGAACTGGTGGATACCTGTGCTATCCACACTTTTCACTGCAATTGATCGATCAGGGAGGATACCAACAGACTGGGGTCTCGCAATTATAATTCCAATATACAAAAAAGGCAAAAGAGATGACCCAACAAACTATAGACCTATTAGCCTCCTTAGCCAGATTAGTAAAATGTATGCCAAACACTTGCAAGACAAGTTAATGGACTGGCTTGAAACAGAAGAGATTTTGAAGGATGAGCAGGCAGGTTTTAGGGCTGAAAGGTCAACTCTTGATCATGCGTTGGTACTACAACATTTGGTAGAGAAATACTCCCACAAAGGCCAACCACTGTACGCAGCATTTATAGATTTCAAATTGGCTTTTGACACTGTCTCCAGAGCTAAATTGTGGGACAAACTTATGAATAGTTCGATCGATAAGCGCCTTCTCTTATTGCTTGTTAAGATGCACGAAAATAACCGCTTGAAGGTGAGATGCAGTCTGAAAGGACATGTTTCCAAAGAAGTACAAGTCAAAAATGGAATCAGACAGGGGCGTGTGCTGGCCCCAACACTATTCAATTTTTACATACATTCATTAATTCCATTTTTGAGTAATCCTTCTTATCCTCCTCCTAAAATAGCAAACAGACATATCAATGTGTTATTATATGCCGATGATGCAGCAATCTTATCTTTAACCCCAATCTGCCTCAAAAGAGCCCTAAAGTCTCTAGCTCTCTACTGTGAGGAAGAAAACCTAACTATAAACTACACCAAAACAAAAATTCTCTCCTTTGCTAAATGTCCAAAAATGAGAAAATGGACGATAGGAAAGCAACCTATCGAACAGGTCAAAATCTTTAAATATCTAGGGAGTGTATTTCAATCCACAGGGAGTAGAAAAGCTCACCTGGATTATGTCACTCAGAACGCCCAAAGATCGGCAAACGCTATCCAAAGATACTTCTTCACCAAGGGAGCCCAGTTTGTTCCAGCTGCAATTAAACTTTTTCTGGCCAAAGTAAAGCCACAATTACTCTATGGAGCCCAAATAGGACCCTATAAAGATCCTATTTCATTAGAACAAGTTCAAACAAAGTTTCTAAGGAAAATATTTCAAGTATCCTGGTGGGTACCAAATGCAGTAATAAGAAGGGAAGCAGGAGTTAGTAAACTCGAAACAAGTATGTGGATTAACACCTTCACATACTGGCTCAAATTAAACAAAAATCCCGGTGGGCTGATTAAATTTGTATTGGTGGAAACCTTTAAATCTTCGTGGGAAACAGCAATAATTAAGAAACTGAACACACTGGGTTTCTCTAGGGATACCATCTTGAAACTAAGTCTAGATCATGCAAAACTGACCATTAAACAAAGATTGTTAGACATCGAAGGCCAGCTAGAAACTGCTGCTTTCCCCAAACATATTGTAGTTAAACAAATTCGAGTTACCTCACCAGCAGTATATTTGTTTCAAATCATAATGCCTAAATTTAGGAGAGCCTTTTCCTTGGCCCGATTCAATGCCCTGCCTACAGCAGTCTTGGAAGGTAGGATCAAGAAAGTTCCCTACGAATCCCGCCTCTGTCCTTGTGATGCGGGTGCAATTGAAACCATTGAGCATGTCCTTTTGTATTGTCAATTCTATAGAGACATCCGTCACCAGTTGATTACCCCCCTCTTAGAGAAATACCCTGGTCACCCCGACGCCTTTTATATCTACAATCTTCTAAATAATCAGGCTCCTGAGGTTGTATTTAAGGTAGCAAAGTTTTGCTATACTGTATGTAAACTGCGACCTCAAATGGTTAATGGGAATTAATGCAGGCAAGTTGTGTGTTTGTAAGACTGAGGCAGTTAATGATGGAACCAAGGAAGTTGCAAGGTCTGGCCCCGGGCACGTCTGAGCTTTAAGCTCTCGACGCCAAAGATGGCGATTGTAATTTCTCAGAATATGGCTGGAAATCACAGTTTTCTATCATGGCTTCAGTTTGATTATGCCGGCCGTATATGGCTCTATATGAGGTACCAACTCAGCTATATTGTTGATATAACCTCTTCATATGGCTAGTGGGAAATAAGTTAATTTGGTAAAGACTGAAGGGGAAGTAACGAATTTTAGGAGAAATGGATATGCCTGAATTTTTATTCCGAAGCGTGTACGATATTAATGTTTAATAACTGTGTTTAGAAATTTTTAAATTTTTATTGTAATTGCTTTGTATCGGACCTATAATTTTGATTTTGCTGGTCAACGACCGAATAAATTTATACTACTACACCACTGTGGAAGTTGCCAGGAGCTAACCCTAGCAGCTGAGCTCATTGTTCCTGCTCTGATATTTTCATAAGTATGATAATTGAACATGTAATTAGGTGAGGGCGAGAGCCAGCATGGTGTGATGGTTTGAATGTTGCACTACGACTCTGGAGACTAGGGTTCAAATCCCCACTTGGCCATAGAAACCCACTGGTTGTGGGCAGAGGCAAACCCCCCTCTGAACAAATCTTGCCAAGAAAACCCCATGATGAGTTCACCTTAGGGTCCCCATAAGTAGGAAACAACTTGAAGGCACAAAACAACAGCTTGGATAAGGGAGGTATTCTCTGGCAAGTTGGCTATATAACGTAACCTCTGTGAAAGGTTCTATGTGCTTACCTCTAACCTCTTCGCAGGACCTCTTTTCAGCACTTGTCAAAGGACCCACACGCACACCATATGAAGATGGCCTCTTCTTATTTGACATCCAGCTCCCCAACATATACCCTGCTGTCCCTCCTCTCTTCCGTTACCTCTCCCAGTGCAGTGGGCGCCTGAACCCCAATTTATATGACAATGGAAAGGTCTGCGTAAGTCTTCTGGGAACATGGATAGGCAAGGTAATACTGCCTTTGGGCTTTGTTTTGTTTTTCTGTATTTCTGTTCTGGCACATCTAAGTACTACAGTATAAACAGTGACAAGATTGCTCTGCATCCTTCTACTCACAAATAATCTGTGAGCTACCCTGGGAACCATATTGGGAGAAAGGTACAATATTAAGTAAGTAAGTAAGTAAATGTGGCTTTGCTCATAAGTCAAGACTGATGTGCTGTACCTGCTATTGGTTTGGAGCTACTTCTTTAAATTGCAGTATGCCCACTGTCCAGGTGGAGATCTCAGAACTCTCTTTTCTGTAGGTAGGTGGTGCGAACAATCATTGTCGTTGGTATGGATATTGTCACTTAAGTTAACCTTCATTTCAGAAATCTGTTGAACTTACTGAAAATCATAGTACAGTACTGGTGGAGGGGGATTCACTCTAAAATGGTGAGATGAGAAGCCCTCTTTCTCACACCATAAGCTGTCCGTGGTTTTAAGAGTTTTTTCTTCTAACAATTATTCTGTCTCCTTGCTGTATCTAAATCTAGTTCTGTAGCAGGATTGGTCTTAAGTTCTTTAATAGTGGACAATACAGTAACAGCTTATGTGGTCATGTCATATGATGCATGAATCTTTTGGGTAACAATATAATTTACACCATTCCTCAGTCATGCTATGAGCAACACAACTGCAGATGGTTTTACCACAGTGTCTGAAACCCACACGTATATCACATGGAGCCTTTAATATAAAGTAAATGCATACCAATGTAGTGTAGTGGTTTGAGTGTTGGACTTTGACTCTGGAGACCAGGGTTCGAATACCCACTCGGCCATTGAAACCCACTGGGTGACCTTGGGCAATTCACTCTCTCAGCCTCAGAGAAAGGCAAAGGCAAACCTCTTTTTAACAAATCTTGCCAAGAACCCCCCGTGCTAGATTCACCTTAGGGTCACCATAAGTTGGAAACAACTTGAAGGCACACAACAACAAATGTATACAAAAATGTTATGCTGTGTCCCATAGTGGGCAGAGCACTGCCTAGAGAGGTGCCATACTCCCTAACAGCAACAAACTTGACATGCCCTGTATCTAAACAGTACCTAGGGTAGAGCATGCATTGCCTTTAAGTCTTTGCTGTGCTTTCCTTGCTTCCACTGTGGCTCTGCCTCTAGCATACTTCTGGGAACTGCTTGGAAAGATGTACTTGGAGGAGGAAGATAATTAATGTTTGGCCAAGGGTGGAACTGCCTGCTGTGCTGCCACCAGATACCTCTGAACCCACTGGTGACAGCTGTGGAGGGAATCAGTGGGGAAAAGAGCAAATGGGAGGCCAGTAGTTTCCCCCCACCATACTGTTTTTCTCCCAGTCCAGATTCCCAACCCATGTTTACAGTGGGAATGTGTCTTGAATGAGAACCAGGGCAGCGTAAGCTGTGCAGAGATCAAAACCCCATCCTGCCGTTGCTTTTCAAAGAAGAATGTGTGAATGGGTTTAAAAGACACACAGTGAAAGAGCTATTGTTAGTGATTTGCTCCATGCTAATGAATGAAAAACAGGTAGGAGCTTGTTTTCTAGTAACAGTGCATCAAAAGCATAGTACATGCACACACACAAAAGAAGGGGACATCTGCAGATGGTTTGAATCAATGTCACTCCTAGTCCAGTCTGTGCTGGCAGTGGCAAGTTAGAGATCTCACTGTAGGAGTTCAGATTAGCAGAGGAAACATGTCTCTGCTATTCCCCTAAAGCTAGGAATGGCCCCTCCTTACTGTTACAGAGAACTCCTGTTATCAGTCCACCCAATGCAGGAAATCGCCCGGGCTAGATGATGAACCAAGGAATCCACTGTGTCAACACAAGAGTAGTTAAAGTAGGGACAGTGTTTTGCAGCAATAGCTTGGGGACTTTGGTCTTGCTGGTGAGTAAACAATAGGCAGGCTGTTCTCAGTGGATTTATAGTACATAAACATCAGCGTTGACTGCCTGGGTCATGATATTTAGAATTTAAGCCTCCAAAGAAAAGGGGAAGACAAAGTGACCAAAGGAATGTGACAACAGCAAACAAGAGTTCTAGGTGTGGATGATTTTCAATGTGTCACTCTCTGTAATGTTAGATATTGGGGGACTGAAGGAAATTTCATGGAGTGGGTGCATAATTTGAATATGGAGGGGCAATGTCCTCATTTTGACACCCCCCCCTCCAGCCTACACTCTTGGTTCCTTACACGCGAAAAGAAATCTAGGAGTCCTAGTAGGCCACAAGTTGAACATGAGTCAACAGTGTGATGCGGCAGCTAAAAAGGCCAATGCAATTTTGGGCTGCATCAGTAGAAGTATAGTATCTAGATCAAGGGAAGTAATAGTGCCACTCTATTCTGACTTGGTCAGGCCTCACCTAGAATACTGTGTCCAGTTGTGGGCACCACAATTCAAAAATGATTTTGACAAATTGGAGTGTGTGCAAAGAAGGGCGACTAAAATGGTGAAAGGTCTGGAAACCATGCCTTATGAGGAAAGACTTAGGGAGCTGGGTATGTTTAGCCTGTAAAAAAGATGGTTAAGGGGTGTTATGATATCCCTGTTTAAGTATTTGAAGGGGTGTCACATTGAGGATGGAGCAAGCTTGTTTTCTCCTGCTCCAGAGACTGGAACACGGAGCAATGGGTGCAAGCTCCAGGAACAGAGATTCCACCTCAACATTAGGAGGAACTTTCTGACAGTAAGAGCTGTTCAGCAGTGGAACACACTCCCTTGGAGTGTGGTGAGGTCTCCTTCCTTGGAGGTCTTTAAACAGAGGCTGGATGGCCATCTGTCAGGGATGCTTTGATCATGATTTCGTGCATGGCAGGAGGTTGGACTGGATGGCCCTTGTGGTCCCTTCCAACTCTATGATTCTATGTCAGCAGACATGCACTACCTTAGTGGTTCTCAACTTTGTCCCTCCCAGTTGTGTTGAACTTTTACTCCCAAAATCCCTAAATGCTGTCTGTGCAGCCTGGGCTTTCTTGGATTTAAAAGTCCAGACATCTGGAGGAAGAAGGTTAAAAGCCGTTGCACAAAGGACACTTTGAGTATGGGGATATTAATTATTTACACACCTAGAAGGTCTTTTCCATTGTCATGCCTTTCAAACTTGCCAGTCCAGTTGTCTGTAGGATTCCTTGCAAACTGTTAGAGAAGAAGGGATAGCAATCACAATGTGATACAGATGGCTGTGGGCTCACTTCATAGCTCCTGCAGTGCCAGACTATGCCAGAGCCTGATTAGCCACATTTCTTGCACCAAGCCAGTTTAGCCAGTGTTTAAGCCCAGACTTTGCAGTCCTAGTAGAAAAGTGAAGTCTGTATAACACTCACAAGCCCAAATGCCAGAAGAATTCTTTTTTTTTTTCTCATAAACTCCTCAAACAAGGTGGTGTGTTAGTTTGTGAAGATATACAACTTAAATCCTATCCATATACTCATCCTGTTTGGGGCCACATAGAAACACATTAGGCTTACCTGTTTGTGCTAATTTGTCTCCTCTAGGGTACAGAGAGGTGGACCAGTAAATCCAGCCTTCTTCAGGTGCTCATCTCAATCCAAGGTAAATTTCAGTAAAAGGGAAAAGCTGGGGCCAGCACTTAGCCTTCAGGTGATCAGAACAGGCAAAATCATGTTCTCCTATTTGATTAACCGAGCTGTCCACTTGCCTTCCTTGCCCAGTATTTGCAGGCACTAGTATCCTTTTGCTCTTTCCTTCATACCCTGACAGGAAAACCACAGCCACCATGAAGAACCTGACAACCCACAGGAGTTGCAAGTAGCCATTGAGCTGTTGAAAACCAGCCAATAATAGATTCGCCTACATGGTGCTTATTTTAATAGATTCGCCCACATGGTGCTTATTTTTGCCCACACAGATTTTTCCTCACTGCCCTTTTCTGCAGGTGTGCAGTCCACACATGCAGGGAGCAGCAATTATTTATGATGAGGCAACCCAGTTTGTCATTTCAAGGGCCAGGCTGGGGTGTCTACATGAGTAGTTCTCTTTCTGGGTAGACTTTAAGCTTCTAGAGGCAGCGACTGTCATCTGCTCAAAGGATAATAAGACTCCTTCTACATGTACTTGTGAAATAATTTGTCCACACATATACTGTAATTCATTCTGAGAAGAGTGTAGTTAGGTGTAACAATAATTTAGAGAAGCTGGGAGCTTGAAGTTATAACTGTTTGCCTATTGGTAATAGGGCATTCAACCCTAAGCATTTTTTTCTTCCAGATATCTCCAGGAGATTCAGCTGGGTGGGGGAGTGGTCTTGATGCCTGAATTTTCTAAAGATTTAGCTTACGACACACTGGAGAAGTGTACATGGTTGGGAGCTTTGGTTCCATTAAGTGTCAGTCTCAAAATTTGGGGATAACATCTGGAGCTTGGGGTGATCTTGCCCTGAGCATGGCTTTAAAGCACGGGCTCTTAAGTCCCACGCATACACACACACACATATCTGCCTTTCCAAAATTGAGATTACTTATCCCTAGTTCTCTCCCTAGAATTCTAAACAAAGCTTTAATTTTCCTGGTATATTTAATTGCGTCCCTGCTTCTTCTCCAGCTTAGGTAGACCCTAGCAGAATGTATGTATATATGTAGGTATGTATATGTATCCTTTCACAGCTCTAAATGCTTTGTTCTCCCCATTTCCTCTTCTTCCTCCCCTTCTTCCGTTTTTTTACCATCAGGACTTATCCTTGTCAACGAACCTTATTACAATGAGGCTGGTTTTGACAGTGACCGGGGCTTGCAAGAGGGCTACGAGAACAGCCGATGCTACAATGAGATGGCTTTGATCCGGGTGGTGCAGTCAATGATGCAGCTGCTGCGCAAGCCAGTTGAAGTCTTTGAGCAGGAGATCTATGAACATTTCTGCTGCAATGGCTGGCGCCTGGTCCACCGTATTGAGTCCTGGGTGGAAACAAATGAGCTGGTGGAAAGGAGTCATGATCATGCCACCCTTGGAGAGTCTTCCTTTGTACATCCAGCATGTGGCATTCTGGCTGAGAGCCCTGTAGACAGTATGGAGCCATTGGGAGAGCAAGAGTTAGGGGCTGCTGCGGCGACCACCAGTCAGCTCTCTGATGGCAAGGAGGAACTGGAAGACTCTGGGTGTGGAATGTCAGCACTGGCCACCAATGATGCCCATCAGTATTCAGACTCTGAAAGCCTAGGCCAGGCCAGAGCCGCGCACTTCACCAGAGACCTAATGGATGAGGGTAAAGCTATTCAAGACTCTACCACTCAGCCTAGTGTGAAACCAAAGAAAAGGAGAAAGAGCTATAGGAGCTTTCTACCTGAGAGGAGTGGCTACCCCGACATTGGGTTCC
The DNA here is from genome assembly GCA_030847615.1 of Gambelia wislizenii. Classification (NCBI taxonomy): domain Eukaryota; kingdom Metazoa; phylum Chordata; class Lepidosauria; order Squamata; family Crotaphytidae; genus Gambelia; species Gambelia wislizenii. The sequence goes on from JAUMIR010000002.1 coordinate 194,144,232, forward strand.
CACTCTTCCCATTGTCCAAGGGGTTTATTAAGAGCATCCGTGGTGTCTTGCAGCAGTACCGGGCTGCCTTAGTAGAGGCCAACATCCCAGAGTGGACAGAAGACAAATAAAACATCAGGTTAGGGACAGACAGACGCACAGAAAAGGAGGGGAAGCAGGGAGGACGGAACTAGCAAACATTGGTAACAATAAATAGACTGGCTCACTGCACCCATTCCTCCTTGGCCTGGTTTGTTTTAGAGAAAGCAGAAGTTCCCATAAGTCATTTTTAGGCTGGCTCTCCTTTCCCCCCCCCCCCCCATTCCAGATGCACTGGACGATTGAGCAACACTGTAGACACTCACCCACCTGCCAACCCACCATACGTACATACTGTTTCCCATTTGAACTTGACTCTGCGAGGGTAGGAGCTGTAGCCTTTCCATTCCAGAGCTCATAGAAAGCTGGAAGTGGATCTTCTCAACTACTGTTTGTGTGAAGTGACTCCCTCTTTCTTGTTCAATCCGTTTGGGTGCTATGAATGATGGTGATGATGGGGAATGATGGAAGATCTTGTTTATATCAGTGAGGAAGACAGTGCTGTAGTTTTCTTCTACCTTATGACCTGACTTCACTAAAGCCTGTCTTAGTAAGCACTGAATAGCCCACACTTCAGCTCTGTATCCATTCTTAACTGGTGGTTTTTTTTCTGCATACCACATCTGTATGAGCTCAAGGGATAAATATGTACCTTGGACTTACTTACCAGATGAAAGCCACAAAAAGACATATATATTTTTTCTTTCCTGGTGGTTGAATCGCTCACTAGGCTACCTTGAGGCAGAAATGCAAGTGCTAGGTAAGCTGTACCAGATGTGGTGAGCACTCAGAATCTTCTCTTTGGCTTGTGAAGATCACCTACAATCTGTCTTAAGTATACAATTTATTCTGAAGAGTGTATTTCTTTCCACTTTGCCTTGAAGGGGAATAGTGCATATAGCATAGTCCACTACTCTCCTGAATACATGAACACTTGCTACCAACTCAATTATGTACACCAGGGTACCTCAGGATGACACTCAAAATAATTGCATGGTGCAACTCAAGGTGGGGTGTTTTTTTTTCCCAGTTTCAGCTTTCACTGGTGTGTTCACAAAGTGGCAGCTCTGTCTAACTCAGTCTCTTCATGGACTTGTATAGATTTTACAACAAAAAGCCTATACTCTGGTAGTCATTGGGTTTCTCTAATAACACATCCTTATGTTGAATCACAGCCTTTAATTGTGAGCCACTGTTATTTCCCATCTCTTGTTCCTAGACTGTGTGTAACTTCCTCCAGCTGTTTCAAAATGACATGACCCATGTGACTGTGGCAGAGGGCCTGACCCTGTACTTCAGATTAGTCACAGCTGGTGGTGTGTTGCTGTTCCTGCACCCTAAACAGAAAGCTGCCTTTTCTTCATCCACTTTCCCCACCCCTCCTCCTTTGCATGCCATCACAGTTAGCTACCCTTGTAATTCCGCATTCTCTGATGTTGACCTAGTAGTCCTCTGCCATCTTTCTAGTAGAATAGTTTAGTTGGTGATATGGAGGAGGAAGACATGAGTCTTTTTGTTCAGTTGAACATTAATTAATGAACTAGTTTGTCTTAGTAGTGCAATGATTAGTAGTAGCTCTCTAGCTGGGAGGCTACATTACTCAAGCTGTTGTGGCCAAGCCAATCATGAATCAGAAAAGAGGACAGGCTAATTTTGTTTTTAAAAGGTGGCAGAAGAACCGGGTTGATACGGTTATCCTACGAGGGCAGAGAAAAAGAAATTTGGCAGAGGGACTCTGTGGCTTGCATTCCCAGGCAACACTGTTGATCGTGTTAAAGGGCAGACAGCAAGGGGAGCTGTGTCTGTGCCCCTGGGTGTCACTGCATTCCTTGGAGATGCAGCCATGGCTCCTCATCCCACTTGGAGAGAGGAACTAACCAGCCCCATATTTCATAATGATGTTGACACATTAAAAAAGCAAGCTTTCCCAAACCACCAGTCACATAGCCCACCTGCCCAGTTCTCAGTGATGACTACCTTCCCATTTTGAATAGATTAACAGGGTGAGAGGAGCCATAGTGTTCTTGACAGCAAGGAGCTGGGGCTACAGGAGGGCCTTGCTTTCTCAAGAGTGCAACAGAGAGCTTTGTCTGACTTCGTGGAAGGATGTATTGTGTCGTGGGAAGATCTTGCTTTCTCCTTGTCCTCTTAGGGACCTACCTTTTGCATCAATCAAGCACTATCCCTATATCTTTGCTGTCAGCCCCTACCAGAGGCATGCACAGAAGTTTACATTTCCCCCTAATAAGCTTTTGGATAATGTGAAGCTCTAGTTATGCAGTTGCTGGTGAGCACACTGCAACTATGTAACTTTTTTTGTGTGTATGTATGTAATAAAGAGTGAAGAGAATTACAAAGAGAAAAAAAAAGCTTAAAACACACCGAAAAGCCAAAGCATGAGGCATATTGTTAGTCTTGAGATGGGCTACATGATTGTGATATAAATTAAAATCTCTATCTGTTAAGTGCTGGGGTGGGAAGGGGAAAGAAATTATTACAAAAATAAATTTCTAACCTTGATTCTGTACAGTATTTAAAACTGATGGAGCTGTTATATTGAGGCAATGCTTAGAGGTGTGTTACTTTTGCAGCTGTGAATGCTTGGTTGCTTACAATATATGTATAAAAGTATTGTGTGATTCATCTTTTTTTACTTGCAAATTTTGTTTGGCTAATTAAGATGTAGTAATAAAGGAGAGAAAGTGGCTTGCCATTATGTTTTGCTGCTGTCAGTAGGTTTTCCAGTTTCTCCTTCCATCTTGAGGTGCAAGATGTGTGCATTGCTGCATCTATCTCAAGTGGAGGTGGGTGTGCCTGAAGATCCTTGGAAAAGGAGTGTGTCCCTTTCCCTACCCAGCTATTGCATGCCTTGTCTGGGAGAGTGAATAATTGCTGTAGCTTATGAGCAGCCACCTCTCTCTCCCAACAGGGAGGCTTTCCCTTTGAAATGTTTTCCTTGATACTTTTAAATGTATATGGTGCTAGAGTCTCTTTCTCCTTGTGACCGACACATTTCTACATTATGCCCCTTTGCTACTACATAAGGCCTCAGCAGCATTTGTGGTGACTGAGGCAGTCTCTGTTCACTGGCCTCCTTTTAACTGCAGTGTTAGTTGCCTAGTACAGTTGTCTCTCCGTATCCATGGATTTGGTATCCATGAATTTTAGTATTCATGGCTTGAAAATATTCTTTAAAAAATAATAATCCAAAAAACAAACCTTGATTTTGCCATCTTATATAAGGGACTCCATTTTGCTATGGCATTGCATATAATGGGACTTGACTATTCATAGATTTTGGCATCCATGGGGGGTCCTGGAACCAAACCCCAGTGAATATGAAGGGACAACTGTACATAGTTTGAGCATCCCCCTCCTCCCATGGTAAGTTTTCCCCAAGGAAGCATGGAGACCATTTCCAGTTTCTTTGTGCATATAAGTTTATGCATGATGATCATGCCTCTTTGAACTTTTCAGAGACCTCATTGTGGAAATAACCATGCTCACACTTCAGCTCTTTGAATCAAATCAACTGGAATCATGACAAAAGCTCCAGATCCCCTTGACTGATGCCTCTGTATCAGCTCTGGTTTCTAAAAGGTTAGTAACCTGTGGGCTAAACAATGCAACTGTTAGGTGGATTTCTAATTGGTTGACTGACTGAACCCAAAGGATAGACACCGATGGCTTCTCTTCATCCTGGAGAAGTGACCAGTGGGGTGCCACAGGGTTCTCTCCTGGGCCCAGTGCTATTCAACATCTTTATCAATGACTTGTATGAGGGAATAGAGGGCATGCTTATCACGTTTGCAGATGACACCAAATTAGGAGGGGTAGCTAATACCCCAGAGGACAAGATCAGAATCCAAAATGACCTGAACAGATTAGAAGGTTGGGCCAATACTAACAAAATGAACTTCAACAGGGAGAAATGTAGGCTACTATACTTGGGCAGTAAAAATGAAATGCTCTGATATAGGATGGCTGACACATGTTCGCATGTACTGCTTGAGGGCAGTACATACGAAAAGGATCTAGGAGTCTTAGTGGAGCACAAGCTGAACATGAGTCAGCAGTGTGATGCAGCAGCTAAAAAAGCCAATGCAATTATAGGCTGCGTTAATAGAAAGTAATAGTACCAGTGTATTCTACTTTGGTCAGACCTCACCTGGAATACTGCGTCCAGTTCTGGACACCACAATTCAGGAAGGATATGAAGAAGCCAGAACGTGTCCAGAGGAGGGCGATGGTGGGAGGTCTGGAAGCCATGCCCTATGAGGACTGGCTTAGGGGAACTGGGCATGTTTAGTCTGGAGAAGAGAAGGTTGCGAAGGGACATGATAGCCATGTTTAAATATTTGAAGGGATGTCATACTGAGAATGGAGCAAGCTTGTTTTCATCTGCTCCAGAGACTAGGACACAGAGCAATGGGTTCAAACCACAGGAAAAGAGATTCCATCTAAACATTAGGAAGAACTTCCTGATAGTAAGAGCTGTTCGGAAGTGGACTACACTGCCTGGGAGTGTGGTGGAGTCTCCTTTATAGATTTTTAAACAGAGGCTGTATGGCCATCTCTTGGGAATGATTTGATTGTGTATTCCTGCATGGCAGGGGGTTGGACTGGATGGCCCTTGAGGTCTCTTTCAACTCTGATGATTCTATGAGGTTTCTGGGAAGGGAGGAACAAACAGCAGTAGAAGCATTAAAATAATGCACTTCAGCACAGTGGTATGTCCTAATGTGTGACTTGAAGGCTTTTCTTTGACATACTCAAACCCATCTCCTCTCCCCCAACTTGAACTGGAACAGAGTAATAACTATTCTTTAAGAGTTTGTAGAACCTGAACAGACTGATTAAATACAGTTTATTGTGGGAGAATCTGCAGCAGTACTCACCATTTCTAATGAATGAATACTCAATACAGGAGGGTTTTTACACATGTTGGGATTGTCTTCTTTCTGTTCTCTTAAAGGAGAGGGAAGCAGGAGGGAAACGAAAGTCCACTACTTCCCTTGTAAGTGTGATTTCTTGTAGCTGTTAAAGGTAAAGACGCATGGAGATGCATACATCCCCTGGCACATGCTAGAAGGGAATTTATCCTCTTATCAGTAGTCTGGAACTTAGGTTTCCCCCCCCCCTACAAAATAAGCCAATTATGTTGCTCCATTCCTCTTGCAACGCAGCACTTGGTGATATGAATCATTTTAAAGTTCTCATGTGAGTGTCTAGTTTTTTGTAAAACAGCTGCTTCAGTCTCAGCTGACACTTCTTTCAAAAAGCCCTTACAAAAACAATAGTATGACTCCATGGTTTTTTTCCCACAGAGAGACAAAGTTTTCTTCACAACATAATAAAAAGGGAGGTGGGATGAGATTTCCCTACTCTGGGGCTGGAAAGGTATTGGTGCTCCAGATGCTGCTGGACCACAATTCACATTACCCTGCCCATTGACTGCCTGGGTTGGGAGGGACAGGAGATGATGTAATTCAGCATCAGGAGGGCCAGATTCCCCCTATCTTTTGGGCAGGTAAGGGGGAATCTACCCTGTGTAAGCTCCACCCATCTCTGTGTACCCTGTCCAGTCAATCTCTCTCTTAAACAGCCCTCTGAAGGTTTATGGCCAGTATCACAATTTGTGTCTTTCTGTATCCAATTACATTCTGATCCCACCTGCACAATTACCGTATGTAATGTGCTTTAAAACTTATGGCTTGAGAATAGCATTTGATTTTTGCATCTGAAAAAGTGGACTGAAATTGATGGAAGATCATGCCATGATTGGCCTAAATACCCTGAAGGCAGCAGATCTCATCTGATCTTGAAAGTTAAGCAGGGTCAGCTCTTGATTAGTAATTGGACAAGAGAGACCACCAATGAATATGAGGTGCTATAAGCTATATTTCAGAGGAAGGAACTGGCAAAACCATCTCTTGAGTACAGTTGTCCCTTCATATTCACTGGGGTTTGGTTCCAGGACCCCCCATGGATACCAAAATCTGTGAATACGCAAGTCCTATTATATGCAGTGGCACAGCAAAATGGTGTTCCTTTTATAAGATGGCAAAATCAAGGTTTGCTTTTTGGATTATTATTTTTTAAAGAATATTTTCAAGCCGTGAATACTTAAATCTGTGGATATGGAGGGACAACTGTATTCCTTGCCTAAGAAAACCCTATGAAAGTCATGGGGTCATAATGCAACAGGTGAGTTGAAGGTGTGCGCACACACACATGCTGTGATAAATCATTTGATCTTAAAGGTGCCACTAGATTCCTTTCCCCCATTCCTTTTTGTATTTTTCTTTCATTTTTACTTATTTTTGCCTGTACTGGGACATAACAGCTGGACTCCACATCACACTCTTCATGTATGCACACACTTGCCTGTACAATTCTTCTTGGAAGGTGTGCTACTAAATTCTTTGATGTCTCAGCAAAACCCACCCTGTGTCAAATGTGTGTTGCACATGTCTCCAAACTTGGACCATCACTTTAAGGACCTCCGTGTCCACTAATTTTAACAGACTAGGTTGGGAGGGGTCTGTAACATATATTTGATAGGCTGTGTTGTTGCTGAACACAAACCTGGTTTGCTAATATTTTGAGGGTCAGGTAGGAGCCCTGCAGGAGACCTCAGCACCTTAATAGCCCTCTTGAAGAGTTTCTGTATACAGTAGAAAGCAAGAGGAAATGCTGGGCCTTAGCAAATTTCAACTCAAATTCCACTACATGTGCATACAGGTTAATCTGTCTGTACAAAGTCAGGATTATTGCAATACAATCTACCTTCATAAAGCTTGTGGCAAAATGAAAACAGTAAAGATCTTAAAGTAATGTGAAAGTCTGGTTCTTAAAACTCAAATCTGGTTCCCAGAGTAGAAAAAGTGTTGCTCTGTATCAGTCCCATCCTGACACTTAGGAGCTGGCAGCCCCAAACATCTCTATGGACTGTGAAATCAGAATCACTACACCACTGTCTACTTCATACTCTCCATGACCTAGTCATGCTACTGTGTTACAGAAGGGACGGGAGGCTGCAGCCCTTGAACTAATTTGAAAAGCCTGCTGCAAGCAATCAGCCCATACCTCTGCACTGAGACCTTCCTTTCCCCCAGCAGCCCAGGGGTGTGGTGGTGGGAGGCAGAGGGATACAAAAGAGTAGTTGGTGGTCTTTGCTTCCATCTCACTTAAGTGCTGACCTGAGTCTCCATCAGATTTCCTTAAAAAGAATCTGAAAGGCTATCAGTAAATGCTATGGTCTTGGGGGGTAGCTGTAAAAGTGAAAGCAGCTCTACTGCTGAAGCCTTTGTTTTATGAACTAAAGAATCCTAGTAAATTACTTTTGAAACCATGAGGTTAGCATTGGATGTGCTACACAAGCAATCTTAGTGTGCACCTTGGTTGGTACTAAAAGGCTAAAGTTGCCCTTGCCTCACCTAAAAAACTGCATCTCTTCACAAGACCCTTGGGCAAGTTTCACACATTGTGAATTTTCTAAGCACATGGCAAATGTAGAAAGACAGCCATACTTCATCCCTGCCATTTTTGGCAGTGATGGCAGCTGTCAAATAGTTACCTTGCACAAATAGTTACCTTGTGCTGTGCTTGCTAAGGCAGTCAAGGAACATAACCATGTGTATGTGACAGTTTTGATTATAATTTGCTAGAGAGTATATGCATGCAACTTCTAATTTTCTGGATTAAAAGTAGCCAATGAACTACTCAATTTGCTGATGAACCCTGTACATGAGAAAGTAAAAAGGATAAAGTATCGAATTAGGTTAAGGTACTTGCAGATAGTTACTAAGACAGGTGGGGGTTGTGCAGCCTTCTAGATGTTGTTACACTGGAAATCCCAGCATTCCTCACCATCAGCTATGTGGCAGATAAAAGTTGGCAACCCAATAACTTCTGGAGGGCCACATGATTCCCACCCAACCCAAGAACTACTGCCTCTCCAGTTGAAAAAAAGGCAGTCTAAGCCTTACAACAACAAAATTGTTGGCATCACTAGGAACTGAAGTCCATTTTTGTTTTCTTTCATAGCTTTTTTTCTTTTGAAGAAGCTACATATTTATTTAATTTCTCCATATGAATATAATTTGCCACTACATACAACTTTCAGGGTTTAGTAATAGTGATTTTTTTAAAAAAAACTCTTTACAAAACGAGAGGCTTCAAAAGTTGGTCCTCAAAGTGACAGGAGACTGAGCCATTTTTATCCAAACACTGCATTAGGATGATGTCATGCCCTCCTTCAGCTGCTTTGTATGAAGGATTTGATCTTGGGAAGAAGGGCAAACCAGCCTTGCAGTGGCTTTGGTTTAATTTGGAGACCTACTTTCTCTCCCTCTAGGGCTATGCAGAGCAGGAAGGCTCTAAAGCTGACTTTTCTGCTGCACAGCACTGGAGAGAATACAGTCTGCAGACACAAGATAGGCGGCTTGCCCATCATTCATATTGTAATTACTAAATAGCTGCTCTGAAGCCAAGTTCCCCCTGAGAATGATCAGCTGATGTTTTCTTGAACAGGTGGAGCACTGGTGACATCTCATCCTACCCCATGCTTACATGAGCTCTTTCCTCCCAACATTACTGCTCCTTTCTCTGAGGGCCCCAGGACTCTCAGGAGCCCGTGACAATACGAGCAAGCTGTCTGTGAATTTGACCTTGCACGGGTTCACATGCCAACACTTCACCATCCACTGTCATGAAACCCTTGGGCTCAAGGGGCTCAACCCGAAAGGCTTTCACAGGCACATAGTGGAGATGGGGATTGTTGAGAGACAGGTGTGTCCCTTTGTCCATGGCCATGAAGAACTTGACTATGGCCAACCTGGAGACCCCAGCAGTCAAATAGAAAAGGTGGATTGCATCATCATAGAGCTTGGCTGGGGGGGCCAGAAGGAGGTCTGCTCCCAGGTGGGACTGAAGGATCGCTATGATGGAGACAAACTCCTCCTCAGGCACTACAGTCCAGTGCTTAGGAACTGGTTGCTCCAAGGGTACCAACAAGGAGTCCTCAAGCACAGAGTCTTGACTGCCAACTGCAGGCACAGGTGGGGATAGGATGTGAACTGGTGACTTGCTGTTTTTGGAGAGCGGCTGTGCTTCGTGCTGTGCTGATGAGTAGTTCTGTCCTCCAGGAAGAAACGAGGAGTCTGAGGTGAGGCTCTGCTCTTCGACTGGCAGGTATGAGAGGTGGCCCTTGTAAACTTGGAGTGAGGTCAGAAGCTGGAATGTGCCCACAGTGAAGCGGGCACTGCCTAGTTTACGATACCTTTCACTGGCAATGTCCACATCAGAGACAAAACCCCAGCCAAAGCTGAGGAAGGAGAAGAGGCGCTTCCCTGAAGCTGTGCGTAGAGACACTAAGTCCATGGGAGCATGCAGGCCTTTGCATAGAAAGTATGTGCAGTTCATTAGCAGCTCTTCCTTGACAAAGTTGCCCTTGCTGTAATGGGAGAGAAAGAGACCAAGAGAGTCAAAATGCACAAGACAGGTGCTGAAAACTGATTTAGGAGTAAAATATGCTAAAGCGAATGAGCTGTCAGTGCTTCCTCTCCTGCATCTCACAGTCCCACGGGACCCTTGTGATAGTTTCCACTGGGTAATGCTCACACTGCACTGGTGATGTGCAAAATTATCCATCATACAGATACTCTATATGCCACCTGGCCTGACAACACAGGAGTGGAATGATGGAGGGAGCTGAGCCATGCTTTTGCTGCTTGGATACTTTACTGCTGTGAAGTAGAATCAAACCCATCACACTGATAATACACAGCTGTAGGCCAGCCTTCCCCAGCCTGGTGGCCTCCAGTTTTGGGCTGTATCCTCTGGGTGCTAAAAGTTGTAGGTCAAAACCACAAGAGGCCACCAGGCTGTAGGAGGCTGAACATGGCTACAATCTCCCAAGAAGTGTTTGCTTACAAACTCTGACATTCACTCAACACACCCTTCTTTCAGTTCAGATAAAGGAGCGGAGATGCTAGGTTAGCAGCTGCAGTAGGAATTGCAGTCTATGCTGGAGATAAAGAACATCGGACAGGGTGGTTCTGGGGGGATTGAACCCTCTACAGTTGCCTCTGTCCCAGCCCCTGCAGCAGCAGAAGACAGTCATCACACACACTTGTCAAGTTTGATCTGGCAAGGCAAAAGAGACTGGCCAAAGTGACCAAGGGACAAAGACCTCTGGCACCATCTACCATAATAAAACATGTCTGTTGTGCAAGAATTTGTTCAGTGAGAAAGAGGGTGACTATTGCTTTTTAGGCTTCTGAACAGGGAGCTTCCGCCAGTGGAAGATGGTTTGTCTCTAAGTCCTGCTGGAAGTAGTTAAGAATTACCAGATGGGGAGATAAGACATGTACTATATTGTCAATCTAAGTTTATAGCCCTGCCTCTGCCTAACAAAATCTTTCCCCTCAGAGGTGAGCTGATCCACTCAGGTACTCTGTCAAGTTGATTGTTTGCAGTCATTAGAAACAAAAATTGCCACGACTGTAGGAAATAGCAAGCATGCTGACACTTCAATACTGATGAATAAAAAAGAGTTTCAGTGCTAAAATGACAGCAGGACCTTATAGGACAATGAGACTGTAGCAGAGGGCCAGGAGAGAGGGTTGCACTATCTGCTGTATAAAGACTAGTTCCAATTGACTCCTCCTTTCCATTCAAACTTGTCATTATAGGAAGGAACATAACCACTCTAAGAGTGAGGGCCTGTATTTGCGTTTCTTCTTCCCTCCTCATCCCTTGCTTCCTTTTGTGCCACCTATACAAAGAGCAAGTAACTGAGAAGGGCAGTCTTGTTACTCTTGTATTTTACCCTTGTACTGCTATCAGAAGCCAAAGGCCCCGTTTACACGGCAAAATATTCCCTTAAATAAATGGATAAGATTCCTAATTGTTTCCAAACATCGCGCCACAGTATCACCTCATTCAGAAGGGGGGGAGTTCAAAAACTCAAAAGTAGCGTGATAGGGGATTTCGCTACTTTTCCCGACTTTTTTGAAAAGTAGCGAGACTTAGCGCACTTTCGATTGTGTGAACTACCATTTCACTATGGGCTATGTGAACTACCAGCAATCTTCCCGATACAGTCACAGCAGAGCTGAGCCGTGATTGGCTGGAGTAACCAGGAAGGGGCTTGGACTGACCAGGGAGGGGATGGAGGAGCCTGAAATGAAAAGATCCAGCCACTGTTGTTTCCAGCCATGGAAAAGATCCAACCAGTGCTATCCCATCCCCAGGGCCGGTTTAAGGAATTTTGGGGCCCCCTGCAATGCTTTATTTTGGGGGCCCCATATGTTTATCTCAGGTCAATGTAACCTAACCTATTCACACACAATACAGGATGCTCAGATTACAGTAGGACCCCCGTATCCATGGATTCATTATCCATGGGACACAAAACAGCACACCTACCATAGAGTCTTCCTAGAAAACCTTTGTCAGATAAGGAGGTCAGCAGGGGGGCCCCCTTGACCTTGGGGCCCCCTGCCAATGCTGATTTGGCAGACTGGTTAAACCGGCCCTGCCCATCCCAATCGCTCAGTTGTCTGCCTCCTGGCTTGCTTAGCTGCTGCCGGCTAAAGAATCCCCAGTTAGCCTTTTCCGTCTCTGTGTGTGTTTGTTCCCTTGCCCTGCTGAGATCCCGTTTCTGTGTGAGAAGAGGTGGGGGGAGAGTGGGTGAGGGAAAGGGGGGCTTGACGGGGGATGGCATCTTCCCCCAGATGTGCTTGGAAGTCCACGCCCCCACCTCTGTCTGTGTGAATTACAAAGCAGAAAACTAAACTGATAAACCAATTTAGCAGTAAATCATGTGAACTATGCAGCACTGGTGCGAAACTGCGATAAAGCACAAACTACCATAATAAAAACTACCGTGTAACTGAGCCCAAAGATATCTAAAGGATAGCTGTCACAATTTTTGCTATTATGATGGGCTTTCCAGAGCAATCATTCTCAAAGACAGTAGCTGAGCTCCTTGCAGTCTGGTGTAGGAAAACAGCCCAATTTAACGAGTGTAGCACAGTCCAGCAGCCCCTCCTGTTCAGGTCAGCCCCACATGTAGCGCCAAGCAGCAGCCAGTTTAGGTGAGGGAAATGTAGTCAGGGAGAGTCAAACTAGGGCCGGCATCCTGTTAGTGGCATATGCAGGCATAAGTCTACCCTGTGGCTGTGTGGTTTGGTTGTGGTGCTATGACTCTGGGAGACCAGGGTTCAAACCCCTGTTCAGCCATGGAAGCCCACTGGGTGACTTTGGGCAAGTCACATTCCCTCAGCCTCAGAGGAAGGCAAGGAAACACCCCTCTGAACAAAGCTTGCCAAGTAGACCCTATAATGGGGTGGTCTTAGCAAACCATAAGTAAGAAAGAACTTGAAGGCACACAACATACACTCAATGACTAAAGCTCCCCTTGCCCTACTGCAGAGTGGCTGTAGCTGCTGCCTGACCCCCAAGGCCATGCCAGGCCTGGTGGGAGTAGTGGGGAATCAGGAAAGCAGCTGGCTTTGTCCCCATAGATACAAGATATGATAACATTATCCACAGATGCCTCTAGGGGACCCCAGCAGACTTAAGCACAGGATGTAACCATTTTGCTTCTCTGCTGTAGGTGTGGCCACTTGTAGCATGGTTCTGCAAGCAGAACTACTACACTACACTGGACCATACAGGCTCAGGGCCAGTGGGAACCCTGAGGTGGCCAGGGAGAAAAGAACAGAGAAAAGTGGTCAGCCAGATCTTTGGATAAAACTCTGTCAGTTCCAAACACTGACCAGAAGTGACACCATATCACTTCCGGTGTGCCAGAAAGTGGAACTGTGGCCCTCTGGGGGGTCATGGGAGTGAAAATTGGTCCCTGCCCCCCGCACAGTTACAGCATGTGCAAAGTGGCCTGACTGCAGCTAACTGTTCCTCTTGTGCCAAATTTTGAGTGGGTCTACACATGTTCTCAGAGCCTTATTTCCTTCCTGTGGAAACCTGAGAATGAAACAGCAGTATTTGTCTTCCTCCCCTGGCGGCCAGGTGGCTGAGACAGCTTGGCAGAGAAAGAGAAGTCGCCCATTATTGACACCTTCAACCTCCCTCTTTCTCCCCCTCCCCCCAAAAGAGGCCCTCTAGGAAATGAGGATTAGTCACAGAGCAGATGGAAGAGGAAGAGGCCAGCTGTGCAAGGGGCAGAGGCCAGAGTTGGGATGGTGGACAGCGGGGCCAATATCTGGGCAGGGACTGCAACCTAAGCCAAGTGCTTCCAATTAAACAGCTTCTGTGGGGTAAGCCTCACCCACCCCATTTGTCAATAATGTTAGTTATTGGAAACTGCCTTGCTATCAGCATCACACCACAGAAAGATGGGAGACAGAGCAGAAGCAGGGACAAATCCAGTGCCAGTTCAAGGCCAGGCAGACTCTCTTCCATCATCCCCAGAAGAACCGCCATTTGTCTATTTTCTTGCTCTTTTGTGGGACTCTCAGAGTAAAAGAATCCAAAACACACTCCATACAACTTTACCGTCACACCATACAGCTTAGCTTTTCCTCCCCAGCATGGTTTGCTGCTGTTGCCACCACTCCTGCCTTCAACAGTGCCCTGAAAATGCCAGCATTCTCTTGAGTACATGGCATTCTCCTGAATACTGAACTTCACACTGTTGTACCAGGCCACTGTGTCAACCAGAAGAGCCCACTTGCCACCCTTGACTTGGGGTAATAATGCCAGGCTGCTAGTGGTTGCTTACGTCACATAGTGATTGAGAGAAGCTGCCAAGGCATTCCCAGAGCCTCCTGGGAGGATACAAAGAGGCTTCTGGATCACAGACCTCCAGTCAGGACGCTCCATCAGTCCATTTATCATCTGCAAAGACACAAAGGTGATCGTTATTCAAAAAATAGTCAAAGGACAAGCAAAAGGGAATCATTTTCATATATGATCTTGGCCTCAATGACCAGTTGTTTTAAAGCTCTGTCACAACAGCTCCCAGAATCAGCAGAACAGCATATTAGGGGTGTGTATCATGCCTCAAAGGATGTACACGGAGATGCTATCGCCACATTCATGTAAGGCACCATACTAAGGCTGTGAGTTTATTACACCCATTTATCAGGGAGTGATTCCCATTGTTTTAAAGGCATGCATGGCTGTCAGAAACAGATTTTAAAAGATGAAAATACAGTTGTCCCTTCATATCCGCTGGGTTTGGTTCCAGGACCCCCCGTGGATACCAAAATCCGTGAATACTCAAGTCCCATTATATGCAATGGTGTAGCAAAATAGTGTCCCTTATATAAGATGGCAAAATCAAGGTTTGCTTTTTAGATTATTATTTTTTTATGAATATTTTCAAGCCGTAGATACTTAAATCCATGGATACCAAAACCGTGGATATGGAGGGACAACTGTATATGCCATAGGCAGGCTTCCCCTCTTGCCCATTCCTATATTCTCATCAACTACCCCATTATCCCACCCTCAAACTACAGACAGTCCTGAAAAGGAGCCTGGAAGGTAATAAGCTGCTGTTAGTGTCATTAATTGTCACCAGTTCAATTGGGGGGAAATTGTATAACAAAGTTACATTCCAAAAGCAGCCTAACATACTGGAACAAAATTACATCCCTGGTGTAAAAAGTGATACCTTCTAGTTAACTTTCAAAAGTTGTTTTGAGGGCATCTCCTTTTAGAAGCATTTTAACAGTAACTTTTCGAGTTTTATGCTCTTCTCCTATCAACCTAAGATGTTTTTAAGTAACAGAAAGTACCTACAGAAAGCGATGTTTCAATAGTGAGTAATGACAGCAGTTTACTTCCCAAACACTGCAACAAGTAACAGAAACAGTTTGCATTTAAGAAGTAACTTTCCAAGCTGTCCTGAAAGATATCACTCCAAATTTCAAAAATAAATTAACTGTGTTCAACCACCTGAGAGTCAGCATCCCATTCAAAATGACTGTGGGGTTGTCCACACAGTGAAAATACCCGTCACAGAATTTGCTCAGAAAACAAGCTGTCTTAATGGGATCCCACAGTGTGTCATCATATTGTGAAGGAGCAGGGCCAAAAAGAGGAACAACTACACAAGAAAAGCCTTTGCGGCTTTTCCTGACTTTTTTTTTTAAAACTCCAGAGAATGTGTGCATTTTTGCTTGTTAAGACAAATGATTTGACATGAATTGCTTCCCCATGAAGGACACAGTGCAAACCTGATTGGCTGGATAAGCGCAGGGGGCGGGGCTGGGTTACAGGGCAAGGACCCGCTGCCGCCATGTTGGATTTTTGCTTTAGCGAGTGATCGCTAAGGCAATAAAAAGGAGGGTTTTTGCTATCTTTTTTTCTCTTTCTTTTTGGGGAAAAGTGAAATATCACTTGTGCGCACCATAGAAATAGGTTTTTTTTTTTTTCAAAAGGTTGGCAGCAGCAGCAGATTTAAAAACACAGGCATGTGAAGTTTATGGGGGCTGTAAAACCATTAAGACAGGTCATATTACTGTGGAGCAGCCTGGTTTTCCTTCAAGTAGACTTTGCCTGTCTTTCTCCAAAATGAAATTTGTTTTATATGCTTTTACTCATAATGGAAGAGTCAAGTTTTCTGCCTCAAAATTTGTTACTAGGAAATACATAGTGGCAGAGTGAGACTAATGGGAGGAGGGCAGAGGGAACCAGGGGGACAGGAATCTCAAAGCTCAGCCAGCCTAGTGTGGTGAGGGTAGAAAGATGCACATGGCTTTTCCTTCTCTCCTGTGTTGCTCCCCACTTCTTTTCCTCTCATTGCAGTCAAAGGGAGGAAATTAACTATACCAGAGTCCAAGGCAAAGGCAGTTTAGGACTGTTTGAGTGGTCTGGCTCAGGGAATGAGGGGGCTTAGTATCCAGGGGATTCATGGGATGCCCCTCTTTCAGGACCACCACACTCAGAGCACTACAGATAGAAGAACAGCAATGACAGCAGCTTTGCTTCACTGTCATGAGGAAGCCTCCACATACAGACCTCTGCCCAGAGCCAGAATACATTACTGTTTTATACCACAGCTCACAGAATCATAGAGTTGGAAGAGACCACAAGGGCCATCCAGTCCAACCCCCTGCCATGCAGGAATACCCCATCAAAGTATTCCCAACAGACAGACATCCAGCCTCTGTTTAAAAACCTCCAAAGAAGGAGACTCCACCTAGCCATGACCATGCTGGCTGTGGGGCTTCTAGGAGCTCCAGTCCACATTGATTTATATTATTTTACTTATTTTATTTATATCCTGACTTTCTCCTGGCATGGGATCCCAGGTGGCTTAGAAAAATGCTAAAAGAAGAAAAAGCTAATAGCCTGATAATAATAATTTAAAAAGTTAAAACAATATTTTAAAAGTTATCATATTAAAATGCAATTAATTTTTGAAAAGTAAAATCATTTTAAAACATAACAGCATTTTTTAAACCTCACTCCCTGCAACCAATTAATCATTAAATGCCTGTTTGTATAAAAAGGCCTTTGTCTGCTGGGGAAAGGAGAGCAGAGAGGGCACCAACCTAGCCTCCCATGGAAGGGAATTCCATAGGTTGGGAGCAGCCACTGAGACAGGCCTGTGATGGTGGTGGGACTGAAAGAAAGCCTTATGTCAGAGATCTTCAGACTCTGGCAGGTTCCTGTAGTCCACAAAATAACATTTCCAAGCTCTTGTCAGTGCCCATGGAAGGGAAGGTCTGGGTCATCCAATGGCCCCTCAGCTGCTGTTGCTGGAAGTAATGGATTGCTTCCTTAATGTTTAAATTAACCCAATCACAAAACTGGATAACTTGGCCTACAGCAAGATATTTATTTTTCTCAAAGAACTCCCCACAACTAGGCTTGTGGGGGGGGTGTATAAAAGGGGAGATTCTACCAGCTTCCATAGTGTATAGCAGCTTCTGCCCATACAGCAAAACTGGACTTACGTTCAATTTATCTTTTTTTTTTTAAATGATGCAAGAGTTTAATTTTTGTCATGTGAGAGGATATTTAGTCATAGTCCTATTGGTCCAATCATAATCATATGGGTTATACAGTCAGTAATGAGGTGGAGGAGGAAATCAAGTAATCAATTAGCAAGGATAAATGCAAATGTCAAAATACTAACTACTTCCTCTCCCAGCTTTGCTGTGTCATTCCCTCATTTGTGGTCTTCTACCTATGTACCCTAAAGGCCCCAGATCCCATCTGATCTTTGAAGCTAAGCTGGGTCAGCCCTGGCTAGTACTTGGAGACCACCAATACCAGATACTGTAGGCTGTACTTCAGAGGAAGGAAGTAGAAAAAACACCACTTTGTCTTCCTTGCCTAAGAAAACCCTATGAAATTCAACATAAGTCAACATAAGTGAAGATACACACACGCACGCACACCTATGTTTCCAGCTCCAGTCCTTTATGGCCAGTGGCCAATAAGGAACTGGGTTCCTGCTCCCTTAACATTTGTGCTGCAGAAGGAAAAAAATCAGTGGCATTATCCTCATCCCTGCACTGTGCACTGTGAGCCTTTTCCCTTCTACTCAACTAATAAATGCAGAGGACCATTGTGCCATACTGGATCTTGCTGAAGCCCATGCTGACATGCCCAGCTCCTCCAAAGAACATTGCCTTGAAGATTAGGTTGTCATTGCAACAGACTAGCGTGCCCTGTCAGAACAAGCAACAAGGCTTCTGGGTTCATTACATAATCACCTTGAGTCCTTGGGGCAGCACCTAGCTGCTGTTGATGATGGGAGGCACCTCAGTGCCAGAGCCCTAACTGGCAAGGCCAGGACCCCAGGGTTAGCAGCATCCCACCTGCCCCACTCCTTACCTCGTACAGTAAGCCATCTCCAGCCATTGCCACCAAGGCATCCCACCTGGACATGTCCTTCTCCCTCACCAGATCCCAGGCATGGTTGTGCTTTTCTATAGGGAGAAAGACATGTAGATTCTATGGCTTGCAGGTGGTATTACTTTGTATGATTTCAATATCCTAGGAGACAGGATTGTCCTTGTAGATGTGTCTACACTGACAAAGAGGTGGGCAGCTACCTTCTCATTACACACACAGCCACGGTGGCAAAGAGGATGATGGGGTGGGTGGGTAGCTATGTTAGTCTGTTGCAGCAAGAAAACAATGGGAAAGAATCTACTGTCACCACAAGGACACATGGGTTTTGTTTGGCATGAATTTTCATGGTCCCCCATATCTTCAGATACATGAAGTGTAGCCTCAGTTAACAAATACACATACACATGGAGAGGAGGAAGTAGGAAACAGAAATGCAGAAGGGGATACAGTTCTGCACTCTCCATTATTTTGATGGCGGAGGAGATGCCATCCAGCCACCACAGACAGTGGCTGTGACCCTACCTGAGGGTTGTACAGTGCTGATTGAATAGGAATGTTGCACAAATGCGCATGGGCATCCACATCCACAACTTCATTGCATGTATGCAATTCTACTGCTGTGACTTGGAGCTGAATATGGACGTAGTACATCAGACAAAAATGTCCAACTGCGTCCCATAGAGAGAACTTACACATGTGTTCAACACCAATAGGATTCTGGCTTGTCAGTATTATCATGAGGGCAGGATAAGCAGAATTACTAGCTATCCAAGAAGGTGCTACTCAGTAATCCCATGTCAGTACAGGCTGGCAACCCACATTCTCACACATCTGCTCTATCACCACCCACACCCCACACATCTTCTCTACCTACTCTCAGTCAAACATTTTCCAAGAGCAGGACTAATTAGAATTAGAACTGGTGTCTGCCATACCAAGGGATTAGTGTAGTCAGCCACCCAAGAAAGGTATCTGGTCACCTCCCACACCCCTCAAAAGAAGTTGTGGGGAAATAAGGCAACTGAGATAGAACGGTACACATGGCTGAAGGATTATATCTTGCACTACTGGAGAAACAGGCAGACGTGTGGTGGTACAAGTTGTCACATTCCCTTAGGTGGGAAGACAAAATGCTGCACCCGGACTCCACCATGTGCATGGTTAATAACAACTTCTGGCTTGCATAGACAAGAATCCAGGCTTACAGCCTGCATTCACTGAGAAGCATTTCCAAAAAGAGAAAGAGGCGAAGTTGAGTGTCATTCACAGACTTGTGATACTTCAAACCACATCTCAAGATAATCTCTCCCAGCAGGTTTTTTTTTAAGACCACAGACAGCATGGGAGAAAGAACAGAACCATGCAGAAACTCAAAGAATGACTACCAAGGGGGTGAACAATCAAGTCCTAGCAATAATTTCTAGAAATGTCCATCCTGGTAGGAGCAGACGCACTGCCAAACAATACCTTACATTCCCAACCTGGACCTACCCAGAAGGACATAGTTGAAGGTGTTGAAAGCTTTAGTTGAAGGTGTTGAAAGCTTCTGAGAGAGTCAACTGGATCATGTTGTCACTCTCTCTTTCTCAACTAGTGTCATCCCATAGGCTGACCAGGGCAGCTTTTATCTACAAACCAGGCTGTGAAACCCCAAGTGAAATGGAACTAATGGCTTTACTTATGTCTTCCAGTTGTAGTCATTGGGAATAGGAATGTTCCTATTTAGAGTTCAAGTGCTTTGGAAAACTGGTATAAAGCAGCACTTGATCCAATTACATTAAGTACACAAGAGATGGACACACTGAACAAGCGGTGGGGAAAATTTGGGCACAGTTACATTTTGATTAATGTCCTGCCATATGCTCTCATCCTGTGAAGAAGGAGAAACTGATGTGGTCTTGGGAACACTTACCAGTTACAAACATGTCAAATCCGATGTTGGCTTCCTTCAGCATTGGCTGGACATGGGATCTGAACAGGTGCAGGGCCCGGCCTGACCCACTCTGTGGATTCAGCAGTACCATCACTCGGCAGGGCCGAGGGAGCAGGCCATATGTTGCTCCTGCATGGAGACACAAGCGGTGGAAGAGAGTATGGGAATTGGCATCACAGACTAAAATGAGGTCCCATGGGATTTGCTACCTTTTTTATCCTGGCCCCAATAGCGCAGCTATACTCGTACATTCAGAAGTATGAACACTCATTGTGACGGCCACCATAGCCATGCCTCCCAGGAGAAACAAAACTGCAGACAGCAGTGTTGACCCATAACCACAAACTATTTCTATTAGCTTTCATCTCCAGCAGGAGCAGGCCTCTGGTAAAGCTTTGTTGTTGTGTGCCTTAAAGTTGTTTCCAACTTACAGCCACCCTACAGTGAGCCTCTCACAAGGTTTTCTGGGGGCTAAGAGGGCATGGCTTACAAAGGTCACCCAGTGAGTTTTCCTGGTTGAGCAGGGATTCGAACCCTGATCTCCAGAGTTGTAGTCCCAACACTCAGAGCTACTGGGTCTTAATTGCCCCAAGCTACTCCAAAAAGCATTACAACAGCAACAGCTCACAACAGTATGTTGCCCCCGCTCCACAACCCCTTAGCTACTGTGAGGATTTCTGTAAAATTCAGAGGAAGAGGTCTGCCAGAGGGGGAG
Source organism: Gambelia wislizenii (assembly GCA_030847615.1). Classification (NCBI taxonomy): domain Eukaryota; kingdom Metazoa; phylum Chordata; class Lepidosauria; order Squamata; family Crotaphytidae; genus Gambelia; species Gambelia wislizenii. Next base: position 194,164,802 of record JAUMIR010000002.1, read on the forward strand.
TGGCAGGTAGTGTTATCATCCTTGCTAAACACAAAGGCCCAGGGCTTTGACCCAGTAAGCCCTCATTCTGTTACAGCACCTCTGGCTCACAGCATTCCAGACACACAAAGAAAATAAAAATAAAACAATGTTCATTTGGTTGTCTGAGGAAGCTGAGTTCCATTGTTTAAATAAAATTAAACAGAGCAGCATAAGCCACCATCAGGAATGACACTAAAACTCTTCCTCATGTTGTGTAGTTCTCAAGTGTTGAAAAGTTTCAAGTCTAGCACTTTGGATGAGAGAGCACTGGAAACATATCATATGACGGGGTGGGTGAGCACTCTTTGATTTAGTTGTAAATACACAAGTAGAGGGTGGGTGGATGGAAGCTATGAGCATGTATACTACTCTTACATAGAGCAGAGCTGTTAATTCATATCCAGTCCCCAAAGAGGGGAATCCTCTGTCCTCAGAATGCCTTCCAGACTTAAGCTGATTCTCAGTTCTCCCTTCATATCTCTGCCTTACCAGCAAAATATCTTGTGTTTCACAGGCACACAACTTACTTCAGCCCTTTCCCCTTACCTAAGGAGTTGGGGTGGGATAGGGAATCGCCTACCCCAGTCTCAGTTAGTGTCCATATACTGAATGATCATCTTCTAACTCTTAGCTCCCATTGGGGAATATCCACCACTGAATTCCCTAATAATATAATGGCCTGTATAACACATGATTGGAGATAAGAGCATTTCCCCACCCCCTGCTCCACACTGAAAAGAGAAGCCTGATGAAAAGGACAGGAAGCCCCCCACTGGTCACAGGCTCCCTTGCCTTAATCTAGACCAGTGGTCCCCAAACTTTTTCTGGTTACTGCCCCCTTTCCTCTTAGGTGACAACTCTAGTGCCCCCCAATGGCTATTTCTTGATACTAAGTCTACTGTTCTGCTGCAAATTCATAACATCCAATCTAGCACTATAATGTTAAACAAGTGTATGTATTTCACAAATAAAACCTGTATTTTAAAAACAATTTATTTAATGTTTTTATCAATTTGAAAATGATATTAAGCAGAGGCCAGTTAGAGAGGGGGGGCGAGGGGAAAAGCAGGGAAAGAGGAAACTTTTTATTATTGGAAATTACCCATGGAAAATTCCTCCTTGAAGCTCTGAAAACCAGATGTTTAGTAATTTCTTATGCGGACAGTGTTGATATAGAGTTGGACCCCCCATATCCACAGGAGTTTGGTTCCCCGACTTACTGTGGATAACAGCCATGGTTAACAGTGAACCCTATTAAAATTAAGGACTTCTGGTAAAATCATACCATAGAGTTGCATTGGAGGACTTCAAAGATGCCTAGAGAGGATGCCAGTGCAGCTCTATGGTACATGTCCCCTACTTTGTGTTCCACAAATAACTGAAACCGCAGATATTGATTCAGTAAATATGGGGTCTGACTTTATAGAGGTGACTGAAAGATTTCTGTGTTATAAATAGGGAATATTGGTGCTAGTGTCCTTAGAGAAACCAGATATTATATTTAGCAAAACTGTTAGACTTGGTCTTCCCAAACCCTTATGTGGAAACAGTCTTCTACAAATTTGTCATGGTGTGCATTCCCTGCCCAGCTGAGTCCCATCCCTCTTCTTTATGATGGTGCTAGCTAGAGTAGACAAAGAGTTGGGGAATTGTTCTCAGAGTTGTGGTGCTTATCAGAAATAGTCTGGCTGCCTCCAAAGCTCAAAATGACATCTGAAAAATCCCTGTACTCCCATGAGGAAGAGGGACACATTGTGGTGACCAAAAATATTGGCTGGCTAGGAGACCAATTTAAATGTGTGGATACACATAAATATCTGCATAGGTGGCCAGTTGTACAAGTTGGATACCAACGTTTTGTGGCATGATTGGACTGGACAAGGAGGAGTTTTTTTCCCTGTAATTATTGGTCTTGCAGTACTGTATGGTGATCTGTAGATCAGAGGGCTGTAATCAAAATTAAACCATGAGGATTAGTGTCTTCACTATAGCTCATAGTAGGGTGACACTTCTGGCACAGGAGGACCACCATGGACACAGTTTACATGCCTCTGCAGATGTGGGTAGGGATAACAGAAATGTTGCTTATTACTTCATTAAGTTGACTATTCTGAGCCAGAATGGAGAGTAAGAGGTACTCAGTTCTCAAGTTGCTATGCCCAAGCCAGCATACTACACCAAACAATCCATAATATTTTGCCTTGGATGTTAGTGTTGTAAGACACCCCCAATAGCAATCTTAAAATGTTTTCTTAGAATAGAATTTGTAACCTAGAAAGGAAAATTATGTGTACAGAGTAAATAAAATTACATACACTCCTCCCTCCACATTCTTGGGTTTCACTTTTGTGGATTTGCTTATTCACGGATTCTTTGCCCTGCCGCTGTTGCTGCCCTATGCCATTTTCACCACTGACAACATCGGTGTCACTGGGAGGAAATCAAAGTGGCAGGGGGTGGCTGGACCCAGCTCTCCCCAGCTGCCCACATGTCCCCTTGCTAGCGCACTTGCTTGGGGAGGTGAGTTAGGATGGGGGATCACAAGGATGGAGGGTCATTTGTGCATTTGCTCACTTACTCACGCAGGATGGCAGGAACAGAATGGGATAAAGGGATTGTGAGGAGGCAGTGTATGTGTGTGTTTGCTCAGTTGTACTAGCTGGCAGGTGGGATGGGATGAGGGGATTGCAAGGACACAGTGTGTGTGTTTGCTCACTCAAGCAAGCAGGCAGAGGATGGAATGAGGGGATTGTGAGGAGAGAGGGTGCATGTGTGTGTTTGCTCACTCTTGTAGGCAGGCAGGCAGGCAGGATGGGGAAAAGATCACAGAAACACAACATCAAGCTTCAAGTCATTTCCCCCCTCCACACCCACACAAGCATTTTTTTCTTCTTCCAGTACCTCTTCTCTTGGCCTGTTTGAGAGGGAAAGCAGGAGCACCAGCGCAGCTCCAACCTGCCAACCAAGTCCTGGCAAAGTTCACAAATCTTAAGCAGAGTCCCAAATCTGAAAGCTCCTTTTCCCCACTGCCTCTTCTCCCCTGCTGCCACGTGCACTAACTCCTGCTTCAGTAAGTTAATTTGTCCCAAAACAGTATAACTCTCAGCTTCAGAAGTGATGCCATGTGCCCAAGCCTCACAAGAGTTTCCTAACTGCTGCTGCCACAACTAGTAAAATGTGGCTAAGGGAGTGAGCAAGTGCAGGCAAGCAAATGAAGCGCCTGGTGTGAAGAGGACACACCATCACACAAAGTGATCAGCAAGGCTGTGCAGCAGTTTTAAGGGACCCCAAAAAGAAAAGTTTCATGCAGTCCCCTAAGCCCTCTTTTGTATGTTATTGCTTTGGATGCTATTCTGTGTAAGATTAGTTTGGACAAGAGCATCTTGGGGATCCAAATTCCGCGTCCGTTGGACAGTTCATGGTTGGTTCGATATGAATCTGTTAAATTTGTTGCCCATGCTGATGATGTGTCCTTCTTGGTTAAGGACAGGATGGAAGTTAGAAAGATTAAAGATGCTTTTGAGGCCTACGGTCGAGTTTCTGGTGCTCGACTTAACATGGAAAAGAGTTTTTTGATCAGGATTTTTGCTGCAGAGGACAAGATGGCAGCTATTCCTCTAAAGGACGTAGTTGGAGAAAAGGAAAGGTGGCAAGCAGAGCAAGAGGCAAAGATGGATAGGGTGAAGATCCTGGGGCTGAATTTTGCGTTGGCTCCAGAGGGATGGAAAGAAAATTGGTATCGCTGGTTGGAAAAAGTGAAAGAGAGGGTGGCCCTCTGGCAGAGATGGAAGCTGACCATTTACCAGAGAGCCGCTTTTGTAAATACTTACCTGCTTCCGGTGGCAGCCAACTTGGCGGCTGTTTTCCCACCTCCAGATTCAGTGATTAAAGAAGCTGATCGGGTTCTCTTCAAGTTTCTTTGGGGAATGGCCACATTCCCCCTGGCAAGGGCAGTGGCTTATGGGCAGGTAGAACAAGGGGGCCTAGACTTCCCAGCCCTGGGACCTAAGTTCATCACCATCTTTTCTGCTCAAAACTTTGGGAAAGTTTCTCTGTTACAAAAGGGTCAGATTCAACCTCAGGCTTGGCTAGTTTTGTTTTGTGAGTGCTGGATAGGGACTAGATGGGGAAAGACTTGGTGGGAGGAAGGCTCATTAAGTTTTAGGTTTTCTTTACCTGAAAAATTGAAAGCACCAGATTATTTGAAAGACTTTGTTTTTTACATAAAGAAATATAAAATTCATGCTGAGGAGTTGAAGGGGGAAGACAGACCAGGTCAGAGCATCAAGAGGAGTTTGTACAGGAAAATAGTGGAGGAGATTTATGTTAACCCGTTTTTGCAAAAGCGTCAGGCCAAACTAGATTTATCAGAATACCTACATCACCAGACTAACCCAATTGAGTATTTCATGGACAAAAGGGTCCCCAAAAAGTTGTGGGACTTGAGGTGGAGGCTCTATCATCAGGTTCTTAATCTGAGGGGAAAGAGACCATGGACCGCAGAAGATGAGCAGACCTGTCCACGTCTGAAATGTAAAAAGGCTGAGATTTTGAGTGGCGTGGCACAAAAGGAGACGATCAGACATTTTGTCCAGGACTGCCCAAGTGCCCGGGAAACATGGGAGGAGGTGGCCCGGGTCCTGGATTGGCCAGATTTGGCACAGCAGGCTTGGGAGACGGTGCTTTCAGGGACTGAACCTCCAGAGGGTGTCAGGGGACCCAGAAAGTCAGTGGGCCAAAAGAGGAAGAGGAAGGAGCCTGGTTCCGCCATGGCTGAGAGGTTTTGGAAAGTGCCCTGGTCCACGGTGCGCTTGGTAAACCTCTATGTGATGTTAGGGTTAGTTTTCCAGAGACAAAAGGAGGTGAAAAGTCAAAATCTGCAGGATGTAAAAGGCACTGCCTATTATGTGAAGAATGTAATTGAAAATTTAGCTCTGAGTGAAAAAGAGAAATTGCCAAGCTATCGTTGGAAAAAGTTTTGGCCGTGGTTTAGTGAGACGACCCCAGCAATAACATAAAATGATATTTTAAATAAATATTTTATTAATTTTGTATTATTTTGTATTATTATTTTTAATTAATATTTTATTGGTTTTTTTCCTTTTCTAAGTAGGTATAATTATAATGTGTAAATATAATGTGATTATAGTGTGTTTAGATTAAAGGGAAAAATACATTAGTGTTAGGATAGATTTACTTTTGTATTAGTAAGAAAAGAGGAAAATAATTAGTATTGTTTTTGTATTATTGTTATGGCCTTTTGCGGTCGGGTGTATTTTTTAGTAGAATGGTCTTACTCCAATAAAAAATTCCCTAAAAAAATTCCCATCCTCACCATCCCCTGCTGCCCCCTTTTTCCTCACCACCCCCTGGAGCTTTACACTGCCCCCCCCCACAGTACTGCCCACTTTAGGAATCACTGGTTTAGGCATTGTTTATGCAGATAAATGGTCAAGAAGGGGAGGAGAAGGAAGCCCTACCAAATAAATAATCTTTTAATTATCATTTGTCCTGGGGTCCTTTCACACTACCCAATTATAGCACTAGGATTATCTTTAATTGCCATGGCTGCACCCTATGGAATCCTTTTGGGGTTTGTAGTTTGGTCAGAGGCACCAGTGGAGAAGCCCCCTGACTGGGAATTCAAAGGCCTCTCCCTCTACTGCCAATCCCAGGATTCATTCCATGTTGCCATGGCAAAGTGGAATCACAGAGGTGCAACCTTATAGTGTGAATGGGCTTCCGATTACCATGTTTAGCTGCAGGTCTGCACACCACAGCCAGTGTGTAGCTCCCCATTCTCGCTTGCTCACTCACTCACCCACCCAAACAGATGGTTGGTGCAGGTTTATAGTCCCACTGGGTGTCCATGCTAAATTAATCTCATGATTCCCCAGTGTGTATGTGTGTGCTTAAGATTATGTGAAAAATGTCATAAAGCAACTTTCACATTGAAAAAGTGAAAGGAACAACACTAAGTAGGGGCTTTTCCTTCCCTACTATTTCCTGCTTTGAATTTTTTGGTGGGTGGTGGTGGTAGTGGTGGTTTTTGTCTTCTTGTCAGTGGACTTACAGGTTTTTATAGCAGGAAAGCAAAAAAAAATTGGAAAGTAAAAGAATATGTTTCTATTCACTGTAACACAATATCTTTTCCTTATTTCCCCTCCCAGTGGGCTATTTTCCTGGGATTTTATCAATTCACCTTACTCATAGGCCACATCTTTACCTTGCCTCCACAGTCTTCCACTGTAGAACTTGAACGGTTACTTTTTAGGGACCACAACACCCAGAAGCCTTAAAACCAGGATGACCCCAGGGCATTCTTGGAATTGTCATTCAACAAGTAACTTTCCCAAGTTCTCTGGCTGTGAGACTATTTCTGTTGTGGCAACAGTTTCAGACCTAATTGTAAACCCATGGCATTTTGTTGTTAGTACCAAACCTGGGCCTGTGCTGTTCGCCCTCCCTGGAGTTGATGCCAGTCTCAGAGGTGCCCTCACCGTATGCTTCTTGCTGGCTCTCCATTCCACATTCTGCTCTTCTACCCCAAGAGCCATTACAGAGATACAGCTCAGTGATTTGCTTACCAATCTCACTGCTCTGGAGATCAGGGCAGCAAGCAGAGCCTGCAGACAGCTCAGCACAAACAGTGTTAAAAACTGACAAATGGTTTTAAAAATTGCCCTTCACGCATCTCTCCTCCCCCCACACACACACTCCATAGTAGCTCCCACATGATGCCTACTTGGCAAGCAAGGGAGAAAAGCTGTTGAGGGCGGGGGGGGGCGGAATTAGAAGATGTTTCTTTCCACAAAATAAACAGGATAATGTAATGAGGTAAAACATAGCTATGATGAGAGATAGTGTTACTCTAAAGGTGTCTAAAGTGGATTTCAGTTTCAAAGATCCCTAAAATGAAAGGTCACATTTAGCCCTTGGAGGCTGACATCAGGTCTCCAATGATGTCCCAAGCAGAAGGAAGCCAGAACAAAGATGCTCCAGCGCATCTGAATGGGCAGCAAAGAGAACAGTCACAAGACAGTAGAAGGCCTCTTCAGCTAGCAATCCTGTTGACAATCCTGTATGCCAAACTTTTTTCCAATGGTGCAAGGTTACCAGGAGAAAAAAGGGTCAGAGCTCCTGTCCCTTTAATGGTTGGTTAGAAGCAGGAATATCAGCAGCTGTTGCTGCTTATGACAAAGCTGCTGAAATTCCCTCTTCTACACAACCATTAAAGACACAGAAGCCCTGTCCTTTATTTCACTTGGCAACCCTTAGTAGTGGTGAGGGAATCATAGAGTTGGAAGAGACAACAAGGGTCATCCAGTCCAACGCCCAGCCCTGCAGGAATACATAATAAAAGTACTCCCAACAGATGGCCATTCAGCCTCTGTTTAAAAACCTCCAAAGAAGGAGACTCCACCACACTCTGAGGCAGCACATTCCATTGCCGAACAGCTCTTACTCTCAGGAAGGTCTTCCTAATGTTTAGGTGGAATCTCTTTTCCTGTAGTTTGAGTCCATTGTTCCATGTCCTAGTCTCTGGAGCTACAGAAAACAAGCTTGCTCCATCCTCAGTATGACATCCCTTCAAATATTTAAACATGGCTATCATGTCACCTCTTAATCTTCTCTTCTCCAGGCTAGACATGCCCAGCTTCCTAAGCCACTCCTCATAGGACATGGTTTCTAGACCTCCCACCATCCTGGTCACCCTCCTCTGGACATGTTCCAGCTTGTCAACATCCTTCTTGAATTGTGGTGCCCAGAACTGTACACAATATTCAAGGTGAGGTCTGACCAAAGCAGAACAGAGTGGCACTATTATTTCCCTTGATCTAGAACTATACTCCTACTGATGCAGCCTAGAATCGCATTGGCTTTTCTGGTTGCCACATCACACTGCTGACTCTTGTTCAGCTTGTGGTCCATTAAGACTCCAAGATCCCTTTTGCATGTACTGCCATCAAGCCAGGTGTCACCCATCCTATATCTGTGCATTTTGTTTTTTTTCTGCCTAAGTGTAGTACTCTACATTTCTCCCTGTTGAAATACATTTTGTTAGTTTTGACCCAGCTTTCTAATCTGTTAAAGTCATTTTGAATTCTGTATCTGTCCTCTGGGGTGTTAGCTACTCCTCCTAATTTGGTGTCATCTGCAAACCTGATGAAATCTGCTAGCTCCAAGCAGCTTGCTTCTACAACACCTGATTTCCTCCATGGCTGCTGCCCATAAGACTTTCCCCTCCTACCAAATAGGCATCAATAGGATTCCAGCCCTCGAGTACACTTTGAAGTATTCATACAAGCATTTATGTTATAACATAAGAACATCATGTATTTAAAAATCCCAGGTCAAGATCTTGCATGTCAGACAGCTACAACAGAACTCTGTAGTTATAGCAACTTCTGCTGACGCCACCCCGCAAAAAACTACCTCTTAAGTCAGGTAGCGTCCCAGTTGAAGGGTTTCTGAGGTGCAGCAGAACAGGGTGCTAAGAAATGGTGACTGAAGTGCTCTTCCAATCCCCAGGTGCCTTGGGAACAGGAAGATGTAGAGACCCCCCCCTCAGGGTCCTCCCACAGCAGCTTTCTCAATGTGTCCGGCACCCACAAGAAATCTGCAGCCATCATTTCCCAGTATGCCAAGCTACTGCACCTCAGAACCCTTTGGTTTGGGTGCTGTCTGGTTTAAGAGGTAGGCTTTGGGGGTCACATTTAGTCATTAACAATCATAAATGTGAATGCCAAAAATTACACAAGATTGTAAACTGGGTTTATGATCTCATAAATATTGCACAGGAGTTCATGTTTCAAATATGCTTTTGCCCTAAGCATTTTCTGCAGATTATTAGCAGCAGTTATAGACCCAGTTTTCCCAGCAGGCAGGCAGAGAGCAGGGCTGCACTGTACAGCCCCACCTCCCATGCCATGAATGGCGCATGACATGTGTGTGTACACACTGTCTGCACATAGTGCACAGAAGCCTGAAAAAGGAGCCCCAACTTCCTCCAAAAGGAGTCCAGATGAGTCCAAATCCTGACAGTACTGTGTATGCACCATAATACTTATAGTTCAATTGGAATGGCAGGCACACACACAACACTGTGTTTAAACCTGAAGCTCACTGAGCCCAGCTTACAGCTCAGCAGCCAGTCATCCGTAGCCAAATTAATGATATCACAGAGTTCCCCAAAGAAAAGCAGTATCACCACTCTGTCGCCACCTTTCCATCTACAAGAAGACACAGAAACTATGCTAAGAGCTATGGTTGCTTTGCGAAAGCCCTGTCAGACCCAATTAGCCATGTATGCCAATTATTTTGGCTGCTAGCTAACTTCATTCAACTGCTGCATTACAAAAACAAGGCCATCTCAGGATTTGCCTCTATATTTTTTGTTCTTAGCTGGGGATAACAGTACTCATGTATGACGTGGTCCTTAGAAACTGTGAGTAACATGAATGAGTGAGATTGAGGAAGAGCAGAAAGCTGAGGCTTGCGGTAGCTTCTAACATGTGCACATCCCAGGAAATGCCCAGTGGCCATGCAAGGTAACAAAATCCTTCCCTTTGCCATGCCTGCCTGCCCTACTCCCATTCACTCAGGAATCCATCCCACTTATATAAGGCTCACTGATCAAGCCAGTCTGAAGAAATACGTACCTCTTGTACCATCCTCTCTAGCCCTTTCAGTCTGATGAGAACGATTACAAATGAAGCTGCTATCCTGTCCTCAGGCAGGGTTAGGCACACTTTACACTTGTGGGATGCAATCTAATTTTTTTTTAATGTAGAACCCTAAGATGCATCTATTAGCACCTAGTGCAAAATTGTATGCACTTTGGATTAAAGAGTTTTGATCTTGGGAAGTTGTTTGGAATAGCATACACCCTCCAACTGTTCTGGCAGGGACAATCCCAGTTAATCTTCTGGCATCCTACTATTTCAGTTGCTTTTAAAATATTCCAGTTTCTCTCTTCTCCCATTTCCCACTTTGTCCTCAGCTTAATCCAATTACTGCAAACTGAGTTCCAAGTGCAAAGTAGGCTACACATTATTAAATCAGCAGGGGGAGAAGAGAGGAAGGATAGAATTTTGTCCTTCCCAGAAGATTCTGGTAAAAGCAAACTGCTGCAGCCTTTCCTAGCTTGTCTGTTCTTCTTGATGAATACCTTTTGCCATCTTGAACACACTCTGGTGTTGTTTAGCCACATGTGTCCCAGCTTGGAAGGTATGAACAGAGTACAAAAAACCCTGAGTACTGCTGCTGCTCACAGAGCAGCACACACCTTCTGCAAGAACATGGCAATTGGCAGCAGTGGTGGCAGCAGTCCTGCTCAATCATTTGCAAATGAACAAGCAGGAGCGCTTCCACCGCCACCAATTGCAGGGCGGCAAGCTACTTCCTCGAGGACATGGCAATTGGTGGCGGTGGTGGCATTCCTGTTTATGAATGAGCAAGCAGAGGTGCTGCTGCTGCCACCAATTGGCATGTCCCTCTGGTAACTGCTAAAAGGTAGAAGCAGGAGGCTGGCAGGCTCCCTGGACACAGGGGAGCCCGAAGAATGGGACTTGCCACTGGCCGGAGCTTATTGCTGCCTCTGCTGCTGCCCTGGGGCCACTTCTCAGCCTGGTTGCACTGCATGTGCCTGATGGGCTTCAACTTGGAGCTCACTCTCATTTAGAGAAAATCATTACAATGCACATACAAGTATAAAGACGATTGTGCCTGCTTAATGTCTTTGATCTGCACTTTCAAAAAAAAAAAAAGTGAGTTCTTGCTTATCCTTTCAAGAAGGAAATCACATGCACTATTTTCCTCCATCCCTTCCACCCTGTACAAGTATTAGATTAACTTCCCAGGCCTTGCAGATCGAGAGTGGGGTGATTCATACTCCAAAAATATAATTTATAAAAGCTAAGGCATTTTTATTTCTCTGGACCCACAGAGCAGGGAGGTCAAGGAGCTTGTTGTTGATGGCACACAGTGCAGGCAATAAACACAGTTTAAAATTTCAGAAATTTTTAGGGCAACAAAAAAACAAAGAGCAATCAAAGGAGCAGTGCTGGGGGTAGTGTCTGGAGAAGTTCCTTGAGGGGAACCATCTTATTGGGCTGCTGGCAAACATCTCCGCAACAAAGTGAGAGCATTCACTCCAAACACAGTAGGAGCAAGGTAACACCTTCTGTTAAGGGCCCATGAACTTGCATTTAACCTAGATGAACAAGAATCTTACTGTGAAATGGCAGTGAATAATTAAAAACATGCAGTCCTTCTCTCCTTCTCCCCCCCCCCCGCCACTAATAGATGAGGTCAGAGAAACTGGCAAAGAGTGAAAGGAAGCACCTGTATTTGCTAAAATTCCATAGGAACTACCAGTCACACTGCGTCATTTCCTTTACTCTTGGATGTGGCATAATCCCATCCACTGCATGAATATAAAACCTCTCTAAAGCTATTTTAGGGACAAGGAGGGAACCAGACACAGACTCACTTTCTTGTAAATGTCCTGAAATGAAAATACTCTCCTAGAGAGTGGGCCCTCAGTACTCACTGGGGTTTGGTTCCAGGACACACACACCCCTCATGGATACCAAAATTCATGGATGCTCAAGTTACTATAATGTTGTAGTAAAATGATGAACAACTCAGAGGTTTGCTTTTTGAAATATTTTTGAACTGTGGTTTAGTTGAATCTGTGGGTGCAGAACCTGTTGATACAGAGGGTTAACCGTATATATATATATATATATATATATATATATTATATATATATATATTTCATACAGAAACAGAGAGAGATCCATCTCAGTCTGGCTCCTGACCAGACTACAGTATAGAGATGGACTCAGCCTTAGACTGCAGTCAGCCTTAGACTGCAGAAAGAAAAGAGGAAATGCTTCCCTCTTGGTTCCATATCAGCCCTCTGGGTGACTGGGGGCTTTTGATTGCCCTGTTTGGAACATCTGGTTGAGATGCAGGAACTAGCACAGGAAAGGCTTTGTACCTTTTTGTCTGCGATGGCAGCAGATAGCATTTAGAGATCCCAACCCTGCTGCTTTGGGAGAACAAGGGTGGGCTTCAACAGGGGTCAGTCCTGTCAGGTGTGTTATTTAATATCTGGATAATGAGGCTGCTGGGAGTCAGATGGTCCAGAGCGCCATTCTACCAAGGCATCCCTAAAGGATTACACAAATGACAGCAATGTCACCATGACAGTAATAATGAGATTAATGATGATGATGAGATTATTATAGTCCAATCAATTTTCTCTATAGTTTGTTCTTGGGTGAAACACTTATTTTTATCTTCTCTTCACTTCTCTGATAGAAAGCTCTAGTGTGCTCAACAAAAACTACAGTACTGCTGCTCCCTAGCAGGGAATTTCAAGGAACTCACAAAAACAAAAAATCCCAAGATCCCATAGGGTGAAGTCATGGCAGTTAAAATGGTATCAAAGTGAGAAACACATACAATGGCAGAGCCAGAAACCAGTCTGGCTGTGGGATTCTGGGATTGTAGCCCAAAGAAGTAACTTTTCCAGTCTCTGCTCAACAATGTTGTTGCTACAGCAAGATACCTAGTGGGTGCAGTAGAGGAAAGTGAGGCCTTTCTGCTTCAACAAACAGACTCTCAATAATACCTATAGGTCAGTGTGTTCCTCCAGATGGCAGATGTGTTTCTACTCAGTGGACCGGCATTCAGCTACACTACCAAGAGACTTACTTGAGAGTTCACTGATATGTCAAGCAGGATACCTCGAACTAGAAGAGGAAGCAAAAGATAAGATAGACATTTGCATGGTAAGTCCCCTTCCTCTTAACAGGCTATCCAAAATCTCAGCATCTTTTCTTGTGCGTGTGTGTATGTGCCTTCAAGTTGTCTGTCGACTTATGGTGACCCTATGGTTTTCTTAGGCAAGGAATACGCAGAGGTGGTTTTGCCAGTTCCCTCCTCTAAAATATAGCCTACAGCCCCTGGTATTCATTGGCAGTCTCCCATCCAAGTACTAATCAGGGCTGACCCTGCTTAGCTTCCAAGATCAGATGGGATCTGGTGCCTTTAGGGTGTTTAGGCCAGAACTTTCTTATCTTCCTTTGCCCTAAATACAACCAATGCTATCACCACCACCTAGCTCCCCCAAACACTTCTATTAATTCATGCACTAATAGCCATAAATGGCAAAGAAAGATCAGCAACAAGAAATGACAGGAGTTTATTCAATCAAAGCATATAACAGTGGCTCTCTCCACCTGACAAATCTAAGTCAATGCCATCTGCTTCTGATTTCACCCATTAGTTCAAAAAGAAACTTGACTTTTGTAACAAAAACTGCAGTTGTCAAGAAATTGAATTTTGTACCCACTACCTTTACGGGAGGTTTCTACATACATTTGCAACATATGAAGTCATGAGAAAAGCAAGGACGTGGTACTAGGTGCAAAACCAAGCTTCCTGAGAACCTCGGCTTTCACAACAAAGTAGTAAGTTTCTAGTTCTTACAGCTTAAAAAAGAGAAGCTGAGAAGCGAACAATGCCTGCTGAAATCTCAGAATCCAGAAGAGATGCCTGAATAAAATTTAAATATCCATGGGTAGAACTTCCCTTTATTGATATTAACATAACCAATGAAATGCATAAAACACCCATATATTGCATAATGCGCAATTCTACATGATTAACGGAAGCTACAGAATTGCGATTGTCTGGAACAGAATTTTATGTTATCACATTAACAGGAATGATAAAAGAAATCAATGAAAGGTGCCCATCCTGACTTGTAAATGTCTTTTGGCTAAACTAGGAAAAACTAATTCAGAGTGTACCTACTAGTTTCTATAAGTCAGAAGAAAAATGGCTACCTTATCCCACATTTCTCCAAGACAATGTCCTCCTGAAACATTGGACTACAACTCCCATTGTGCTGGTAGGAGATGTTGAGGTTGTAGTCCAAGACATCTGGGGGGCATCAGGTTGGGTAAGACTACACAATAGCATCCATGGCATCTCTTTGTGCCCCTTCTTTGATAACAACTGGGTCTCATTAGAGAGAACCCAACAAAGGGTTGAATTCCCACATGTCATTAAACAGAAAATTGCCCTGCCTTCATTATCTAAAATCTTTTTAGACTTTAAACTACATTTGGTTCAGTAAAATGTTACATTTTAAGACTGGACACCACTAAGCCTTTTTAGAAAGAAATTGTCTACTTCAATTAAATATTGGTGATGTAATGCAAATAAGGCTTCCTTGTGGCATATGGTGTAGGCATTCTCAGCTGCACTCCTTTGGGTGGATGTGTTACAACATATTATTTTTGTATTAGAAAAATCATTGGTATTTGTAGATGCATGTGTTCTTTTAAATTACATCTCTGCAACTTGGAATTTAATTGATGGTCAAGATGTGTGGATCTAGCATGCTTTTACTGTTGTTAAAAGACTTTCACTCCAAGGTTGGAAAGATAAATATTCACTATCCATTGTTCAATGGTCAGAAGATCATACTGCTTCAGCTGTGCATCAACATGCATTTTATAGACAGTCAGCTTAAAGAAAATGTATTTTTGGATATTGTTGTTGTTAACTGCTGTCAAGTTGACTTTGACTTATGGCAACTCTATGAATGAGAGACCTCCAAGTTACTCCAACATTAACAGCCCTGCTCAGATCTTGCAGACTCAGGACCATGACTTCCTTGATGAGTCTATCCATCTGGAATGTGGTCTTCCTCTTTTCCTACTGCCTTCTGCCTTGCCAAGCATTCTTGTCTTTTCTTGTGAGTAATGTCTTTTCGTGATATGGCCAAAGTACAACAGCCTCAGTTTAGTCATTTTGGCTTCTACGGAGAGTTCAGGCTTGAATTGCTCTAGGACACATTTATTGTCTTTCACAATCCATGGCATCTGTAGAACTTCTCCAGCACCACATTTCAAATGAGTTTATTTTCTTCCTATCAGCTTTCTTCACTGTCCAGCTTTCACAACCATACATAGAAATGGGAAATACAATGGCATGGACAATCCTAACTTTAGTATTCAATGATATATCTTGACACTTCAGGATCTTGTCTAGTTACTTCATAGCTACCCTTCTAAGTCATAGGGGTTGTCTAGATGGTGAAAATAATCCTAATAGAATTCACAGAGAATACCTTTTGTCCCAATAAGATCTGACCAAGATTCACGATATTCAGAAGGAAGGGGGCCAAAAACTCAAAAAACTGGGGGGAAAAGCCTTCATGACTTTCCCCAAGATTTTTTAAATAATTCGTAAAAATGCATATTGCCACTCATTTGGACATCCAATTTACAAGGGCAAGGGTGGAAGTGGAAAGCTGATTGGTTGGAGGTGCGCAGGGAGCTGGCTTGCCTGCTATGAAGTGGCTGGAAGCGCCATTTTGGAGTTTTGTGTTATCCATCATGCACTTTTTTGCTGCGCTGAGGCAACCAAACAGCTTTTTTAAGCAGAAGGTCGCACTTGCACACCTTTGACTTACAGTTAAAAAAATACTGTGTAGCAGTGACAACTTGTAGAGAAAAATAATGCTAGTAATTCACTCTTGGCCACCATCTTGATTCACAGGAATGGATGCATATGCACTTCAAATACGGATAGTTTCACATACCAGTAATTTTGCCAAAGTACTGTGGAAACAAATGAATGATGCTGCGAATTTGTGTTAATGGGCAGCAATCCACATTGTATCTTGTCTAGGCAAGCCCCTAGTCTTCTTTTAATTTCTTGACTGCAGTCTTCATTCTGATTAATGATTGAGACAAGGTATGGAAAATCTTCAACTGTTTCAGTGTCTTTGTTGTCTACTGTAAAGTTATGTAAATCATCTGTGGTCACTATTTTTGTTTTCTTAATGTTCAAGTGTAAACCTGTCTTTGCACTTTCTTTCTTGACCTTCATTAATTGTTACAAGTCTGCTATTTTCTGCTAGTAGTATGGTTTCATCTATTTTAAATTGTTGATATTCCTTCCTCCAGTTTTCTCTCCTCCTTTCTCCGCGTCTAATCCTACCTTATGTAAAATATGTTCAATGTACAAATTAAACAGATAGGGTGATAAAATGCAGCCTTGCCTGACCTCCTTGCCAACTGGAAACCATTCCATTTCTCCGTATTATGTCCTGACAGTAGCCTCTTGTCCTGAGTACAGAGTCTACACTAGTGAAAAACCCTGAATTCCCTGCCCCCACAAAAAAAAAAAAAAAATCTGGCTGATAATACCACACAATGTGGTTCCTTTTCCCAAAATCTGGTGTGATAATGCCACATGACATAAGCCCTATCTCAGCAGATTCAGGGAATACCACCTTAATCCAGGTTTGAGAAAACTCTCCTCACTATAAATGCCACCCCATTTCTTCTTAGATTTACATTTCCTAAGTAAAACACTGTAATTATCTGACTCAAAATGTCCCTTTCCTGTCTACTTTAGCTTGCTCACCCCAAATATTGCAAAGTTTATATGTCCTATTTCTTGTTAACTATGACTACCTTCCCCTGATTCATGCTTCTCACATTCTATGTTCCTAGAATGTGTGTTGTGCAGTTTCGGACTCTCCTTACATCTTTGAGCACATCAACAGCTGAATGTCCTTTAAGCTTGAGTCCAGTTGTATCATTAGCCACAGCACTACTCATTATTGTCCTCTGCTCTTCCACAGTAGCTTGTTGAGTGCCATCCAACCTCGGAATTGCAACTTCTGGCACTATCTCTTGTTTCATTTTGGATCATATCCTCATAGGGTTTTCATGGTAAAACATCTTCAAAAGGAGGCTAACTGTGCCTCCCTCTGCGCAGTACTAACAAACATTAGCTATGGTACCACGGGATCTCTGAGGGATCCTCCGCCATTGTCACCCCCACTACTGCTGCTGCCCCGTAGTTGTTTGGCACATTTAATCTGGCTCGTCAGCAAAGGCCTGTCTTGACATGGGAGACCCTTCCAGCAGTACTGCTGCCAGAGGTATAGCCTCTTCTCTCACAGAAGCATGCAATCCCACCACCATGGAAAGGTAGTGCCATTGGTGGGTTTTTGGACATATGGTCAGCTTATATGAACACCAATGCCTAGCATACACTCACCCTCCCCTTTGTATTCCTCCCTTTTCTTTCTTTTTCTTTATACCTTTATTTGTATTTATATTTTTATAATACAATATGAAAATTTAAGCTCCTACTTGCTCTCACTTCTTTTATATCATCTTTCCAGACAGCTGGCCAGCACAGGTAATTTCTTACTCAGCAGGTCCCTAAATCAAGTGAAGATTTTGCTGACTCAATTGTAAGGCAGTAGAGAAAATGATGATCCTGCCAGAAATATTTGCTTTGTCACATCTGCTTGGGGAAGAAAGCAAGAGGCAGCACACAGCAGTTCTTAAGAAAGCAGATCACGTTCTATAGCAGAGAAAACTCTGACATGACATCCATCTGCCCATCAGTAAGAGTTCTGTAGTGCTAGGAAGGACAGTAGGCCAAAGGACAGGTGTCAGGTATACCCAAGACATACAGGGGGTGAGATCCTACATTACAGTGAGCCCTCAGTATCAGCTAGGGTTTGGTTCCAGGACTCCCTGTGGATACCAAAATCTGTGGATGCTCAAGTCCCATTATATACAATGGTGTAGTAAAATGGCATCCCTTATAAAAATGGAATAGCAAGGTTTGCTTTTTGGATTCCTCCCTGTAATATATTTGATCCATGGGTGCACAATGTAAATATCCATTGATGGAGTTATGATGCACAACTCCATTGTTGTTGCTGTTGTGTGCCTTTCAAGTCATCATGCGTTTTCTTGGCAACCTTTTTTCAGAAGCGGTTTGCCTTTGTCTTCTCTGAGGCCAAGAGAGTGTGATTTGCCCAGGGTCACCCAGTGGGTTTCCATGGCTAAGTGGGGATTTGAACCCTGGTCTCCAGAATCATAGACCAATGTTCAAACCACTACACCACACTGGCTCTCTACCCAACCCCATACTGAATACCAATGTAGCACAATGTATGTGGATCAATGGTCAGGGCACATGGCTAACCCATTTTGCAATTGCAATGTACAATGCATGGAGGAAATACACATTCACATGCTATTCACAGTACTTTAATGCACTAAAGCATGTGCAACTGTCCAACATGGGCAACGTCAGTTATGCCACCATCAGCTGGATGTGACCACTGTGCATCGTCCCAAAAAACCACTCTGCATGCTTAGCACAACTTATGTCTGCATATTGTCAGTGCAGTGTAGTGGTTTGAGTGTTGGACTACAACTCTGGAGACGAGGGTTTGAATCCATGCTTAGCTGTGGAAGCCTACAGGGCAACCTTGGACAAGTCACACTCTCTCAGTCTCACAGGAAGGCAAAGGCAAACCCACTCTGAACAAACGTTGCCAAGAAAACCCCATAACAGTTTTGCCTTAGAGTCACCATAAGTCAGAAATTACTTGAAGGTACAGAACAACACTGTCACTAACAGGATGCAGCCATAGACTGAAGAACAGATAAATCAGAAATAGTATCTTTTCTTTACTCAACCCCATCCTGAGCAGGTAGCTCACCCAATTCCTGAACTTGAAAACAACTAATCCACAAAGCTTCCATCTTATTGGAATCCAGCTTCAGTTTATTCGCCCTCATCTAGCATCCAGGCACTGGTCCAGCCCCTACACAGAAGCTAAAGCCCAGGCCCCAAACTCACTTCACCCAGTAACTTCACACGGTTATTAAAACATGGGGACTTAAGAGGAAAACTGTGGCCATGGGGCTGAACAGGTGTCTTTCTAATGTCACTGGAACTGGCCCTGTAGATAGGAGCAGAACCACCATAGCAAAGTGCCTCATATTCCCATCACATAGAGCCAGTCCAGCAGGATACTATGGACAATGGTATCAGAAGCCACTGAGATCCAAGAAGATCAACAGGATAACACTTTCCTGTCTTTCACCTGGGGTAGGTCATCAGTCAGAGCAACAGAGGCCATTTTGGTAACACATTGTGGCCTAAAACCAGGCTGAAATGGCTCCAGATAATCTGTTTCCTCCAACAGTGTCCGAAGCTGCCCAACTACCTATTTATTGTGACAGGAAAGGCGATAAGATAGTAGCCTTTTGTTTTTATACACCCACTTCTATGTAGAGCTGGGAAAAGTTTTACTGTTTGGGGGGTATAGAATTCTCTGAATCCCACTGCTAGCATGGCCATGTTGATTCAGGAATTCTGGGAGTTGTAGTCCAAAACAGTAACTTTTTCAAGCTGGGTGACACTTCTCAGGAAACAACAGGCTCACTTTTTCCCTTCTTCTTTTCCCCCCCCATTTTTCTGTTCCAGGACATCTGCACTTTAATCCGCTTGAACTAAGAAAGCCACAAATTTCCCAACCAAGTTAGAAAGATCTGTTTTATTCTGAAATCCTCCCCACGTGGTTCCCAAAAACTGGCTGCCACCATGTGAAGCTTGAGCCCCCTCCTTCTCTGTGCATTCACATCTTCACAGAGGAGGAAAGGAAGGCTCCAGCTTTTTGTACAATCTGAACACTTCGGTATCCTCTCCCACCACCCGCTGAGTTGGCCCCCTTTTTTACACAGCGTAATGGGAAGCTGTATAGGGCTATGTTTAATCAGAGGAACTACCCATCCCTCTACAGTATCACCAACTCCCCCTTCCCTATCCCAGGGGAATCCATATAGCCATGAAACAAGCTAGGTACGTGCATGGTTAATAGGAAAAACAGAAAAAGCTTTATTTCTAGTTCAAGCAATGAAACAGCATGGAGGGAAATCTAGGTTCTCAACTTAACAAAGTTACATAGGATGCATTCAGTCATAGGATTAAAAATAAATCATAAAACTAACACATTTCTACCTAGACATATTCCTAAGCTAAGAAAATTGTTACTCACATTTAGGAAGTCCATAGCAATCAGACTCTGATGATGGAAATTCAGAGTATATGAGAAGTCTACTCCCTTAGACTTCATGGTATCATTTGTGGCTGGTTTTTATCACTCCTCAGCCATGTGGAAGGTCTGCACTTCAGACCTCTGTAAACCATGTGTCTCTCTGCTAATCTCAAGCCATGTGGTATCAAACAAAGGAATTCAGAAACTCAAAACTCCATTATGCAACACTGATTGGTTCTGCATTGCCAGATCTGATTGGCTATCCAGTCAGGTGATGTGATGTCATGTTTAGGAAATGAAGGGCCACCCTCTACCTTACCTGACACTGTGGAAATTTACAGTTGATGAAGAACTGTAGTTTTTGCAGATGAGTTATTTCCCCATGATGGAGATGCAGAAGATACTCCATCATGACAGGAGGGTCTTTTTTTTTTTTTCATTTTTCTGTTCCAGGACATCTTACCCTTAGGAACTTGTGCAACTGCATGCATTCAGACCCTACATCCTTTACAGGAGTTCAGAAGCTAGATCCCTTGCCCCCCTTGGGCACTGGATCTCTTCTTTGGAGAGTATGTGTAAGATTCCTACCCATTTTGCAGAATAGTACAGGCTTCTGAAGCTTGCTCCCAGGAATGGGCCCTAGAGACTTTCAGTCTGTTTTCCAGCCTATTGTTGGATTTCAGCTCCTTTCAGCCCCAGCTTGGCCAGTGGTGATACATGATGGGAATTGTCATTTGACTACATTTGGACACCTACTGACTCTCTAACCCTGCTCTGCAGGTAGACAACTAAGAGGGGTCATTGGGAGAGGATTTGTTGTTGTTAATTGATGTCAACTTAGACTTATGGTCAACCTATGAATGAGAGACCTCCAAGTCACCCTATCAACAACAGGTCTTGCAGACTCAGGGCCATGGGAGACTACAACACCCTCCCCCCAAAAAAGTACTCCAAAAATTTCAGATGGATGGATACATCACATGCATACATTCACCTGGACAATGACAGGATGACATTTTCCTCTCCCCCACACCCAATCAACAAAATCAAAACCAATTATTCAAAGGTGTGCCAGTTTTTCTACTGCTATCACCACCCTGCTAGGAAGACACTCACATACATGACCACAGTGGAGTGGAGTAGAGTGGTGTGCCTTGTTTTATCCTTTTGTTGTGATAAAATCCTCAGTTCATCTGGATTTAGGTCAAAGCAGCCCAATGTCTGGATTCATTGTTTCCTCTCTCTTTGCCTGCTGGAGTTTACCTATTTCTAAATCCTAAGAGCTTCAGCCGTACTGTATTGGTGCCAGATGTTTGGACTTTGGCCAAAAATAATTGTTGCTCAACAAAGTGTGATGCAGGAAAAGAAAAGTGAACATTTCTTTTAAAGTGGAGAGCTGCTGATTTGTGAGAAGTTACAACTTCTGCCACGTCATTTAAAAAAAAAATCTCATCTTTCCCGTCACTCATATGTGGTTCAGTGTGAGACTCTGGGAAAGGAAGCTGAAGATTATGCAAGGGACAATGATATTTGCAATATTATCAACTAGTGGAATGCCTAGTAAACTACTGGCAGTGAGTGGTGTAATGGTACCTCTTGAGGTGTGGGTATTCATCGTGACAGTCGCCATAGCCAACACTCCCCTGACAGTCCACTATATTCAGGCAGCTGTGTTGACCCACATAAAAAAAATAATTCTAGTCATTTTCATCTCCACCAGAAGTGGATTTTTTTTTTTTTTGGTAAAACTAATCATGGGTGACCTATCGCCAACACTTACGACTCCTCGAATGTTTTCATCATCTCTGTATATGTACAATCCTAAATATACACTGGACTGACTATGTGATGAATGTTGCTGTCCTTGAGCAAGCAGGGATCACCAGCATTGAGGCCATGATATTGAGAACATAGCTGCGCTGGGAAGGGCACGTTTCTAGGATGGAGGACCATCGCCTCCCAAAAACAGTACTCTACGGTGAACTCGCCACAGGTCAGCGTAAGAGGGGTGCTCCAAAAAAGCGATACAAGGATTCCCTGAAACACCATCTCAGACTCGGCCGAATTGATCACCAACAATGGTCCGCCCTGGCCTCACACTGGGAGGCATGGAGACACACTGTCCACAGTGCTGCAGCTTTATTTGAGAACTCACGCCGAACAAGTCTTGTAGAGAAACAACAACGCAGAAAGAATCACAACCCGGAAACATCACCCAAGGAGACCGTCTGCTGTGCTTTCTGCAACCGGACTTATTTATCTCCGATTGGCCTTTTTAGTATTCAGCACGCTTGCAGAAAGCATGGGATGAGTCCTTCCTGAATCTTCATTTGTGAAGAAAAACCAGAGTATCTTAATTGTCCACTCAAGGCCGGGCCACCCCGCAAATATTTTGCATGACAACAGGGATTTGTTATTGTGTGTCTTCTAATCATTTCTGACTCATGGAGACCCTAATACAAACCTATCATGAGGTTTTCTCTACAAGATTTGTTCAAAGAGGGTTTGCCATTGCCTTCCTCTTAAGCTGAGACAATATGATTTGTCAAAGGTCACCTAGTAGGTTTCCATGACTGAATGAGGACTCCAACCCTGATCTCCCAGAGCCCTAGTCCAACACTCAAATCACTATACCATATTGACTCTACAACTGGGACACTTTGTTAAGTATGCAGGTATATACTGCTACAACCATTCACCCAGGACTGTATCAATGCTCAGAGAAAAAAGATGGCATTCCTGCTAATTCAAAAGAAAATCCCACTTGACAAAGGCAATGCCAAAATGTATTGGGGCCTAATTTATAATATTAGGAATTGCTTAGCAATAGTACAACCAGAGCCTGAAAGGATTACTTTTGGGACTAAAACTGCCATAAGGAAGCACTAGGGATTCTGACATTTGCAGTCCAAAACATTAATTTTTTCAATTTTGGAAGGCACCAGCACTCTGTGTCTATGATAAAATTCTGGTTAGCCAGTTCACTCATGACACTTTCTTCTACATGTCCCATTTGTGCCTAGGTACGTTTTCACAAGGGGAATTAATAACATGTGAAACAAGCAATCACAGATTCAGATGACAGCAGTATCTGTCACCTGTCATTAGCAGGAATGCCATCTTACCCAGTCATGGCAGTGTTGTGATTGTGGCAACTGCTGCATCAGCAACTGCTTGGTTTATGTATTATTCTGGTTCTTTGGAATGCATGGTGTATGTGTGGGCGTGGATAGCACCTTTAGATTATTATAGTCCTTTGTTTTTTTAAAAAAAACCCAAATAAAGAAATCAACAGTCAAACACACTTTGGAACAATAAATCTGAAGGACCATATATTTTTAACATATATGTTGCGGGGGGGGGGAGGCACATCTGGTGGGAATGTGAAAATAGGCCTTCTCAGTGGCTGCTCTCAGACTCTGGGATTCTCTTACAAGGAAAACCAGGAAGACTTTTAAAATAAATTCTGGCAGGCTTTCTGCCACTGACTAACTTTCCTAATGAAAAGATTTTTAATAGTCTTGTGCTGCACAGATTTTTAAAATTGACAGGTTTTTAATTATTTTTAATTCACCAGTATTTCCATGTTAAGGTTAATTTAATTGCATTTTGACAATCCTAACCCTTTACATGTTTTTATCTATACTTAGTCTTCCCTTCCACCCACATCTATTTTAATCTTGTAAATTGTCTTGAGTCCCAATTCCTGCAGGGGGTGGGGGTGGAGGCAGGTAAATATATAAATATTTTTATGTACTCATTGTTTTAAAGTTCTGGTGTTCTATTGTAATCCAATTCCCTACATTGGAATAGCTAGGAGCCAGCTTGGTGTAGTGGTTTGAGCATTGGACTAAGACTCTGGGAGACCAGAGGTTGAATCCCTGCTCAGACATGGAAACACACTGGATGACCTTGGGTAAGTCACACTCTTTCAGCCTCAGAGGAAGGCAAAGGCAAACCCCTACCCCCAGAAAACCCCGCTGCAGTTTCACCTTAGGGTTGTCGTAAGTCAGAAATGACTTGAAGGCATATAACAACAACAACAAGCAGCATATATACACTCTACTGCAGACCACTTATCCAAAGTTTTCCTGACCCGTATTACTAAAGGAATAATTTTTATATTATATACATCTGCTTTTCTGACTTTGTTTTTCTGGTTGCTACATTTCCCATTAGCCTTTATTGCTGTTTTCTGGCCTATTCGGAAGTTCCCATTTTGTTCAATTTTAGTTATGACTGTATAGCTGAGAACAGCTGAGTCTGCTTGGGCAACCTGGCTTGTCTAGCTGTTGTTATTTTCAGTGGCATTTAATTACAGCAATAACCAACACTCAGCCATAAGACAGCATTTCCTATACAGAAATATTGCTGGTTTAAGCAGCCTCCCAACAGCAATTAAAGCAAGTCTTTGGAAAGGCACCTGTTCTGAGCCTATTGCATTTTAATTTTGGAATTAGAAGTGTGACTAAACTTGGTTCTATTTTTACCAGAAACTACATCCTTGCAAGTGACACCATGACACAGTTCTTCGTGACATGGTTCTTATCGCTCCAAACACACTCCCAAAGGTGCAAACCTCTGATAAATGCACTTGCGTAAGTGAAAGATGTCACATCAACACTGAATTCTAACATACAAAACATGCAAACAAATGCTACATGCAACATTATTTCAAAATCTGCCAGTTTTTTATGAAAATAGAATTCTGAGCTTTTTTCTTTGTACTTTAAATAAATAGTCCCTATATATAACATGAAAGGAAGTAACATAACATTCTAACAGACCTCAAATATTGCACTGGGAACAAAGGATTGGCAACACCTGTCTTTGATCATTCCTAAAGTGCTATATTTCATAGGAAGGAACTGGCAAAACCACCTCTGAGTATTCCTTGCCTAAGAAAACCCTATGAAATTCATGGGATTGCCATGAGTTGACAAGCGACTAGAGGGCACATGCATATATATATATATATATATATATATACGTACAGTACATATATAAAGTGCTTCACAAGCATGGAGCCTAGGCACAGTGCTGAGGAATGCTGGGAGCTGCAGTTCAGCTACAGCTGGGCCTTATGATTCCCACCCTTGTTGTACTGCATTGCTTTCCAAAAGTGGCCAGTGGTAGAACCAGGAAAACTATGGTCCTCTGCTATTTGGAACTCCAAATTCCAGTATGGTAATTGGTAAACTATTCTTGGAGCTGTTTGTCAAAATGACTGGAAAGTCACACATTCCCCAGCCCTGACCTACACCAAAACCCAGGAATAAAGTCAGTACTTACATATGGACAAGTGGCGCGTGGGCTCACAAGCCATCAACTACACAGGTACTTACTTTAAGTACAAGCATTGTGAACATGCTATATACAGTAAAAAGCTATGGCAAGTCATTTCCCCAGACACACACAGTTCAAATGGTTTCCATTCGAATTCTCCACTCTTTATTGCCTGCCAACACAACTACCCATAAAGCTGATCACATGTCATTTTTTTAAATTAAGTACCCTACTTCAGCATAGCTTAAATGTTGGTTTTGCAATATGATCCCAAATCAGTTAAACAGGAATATTTGGATATATATCTCTCTCTGGCTTTTCTTTGCAAATGAAGATGCAGGAAGGACTCATCCCGCGCTTTCTGCAAGCGCACTGATGACTGAAAAGGCCAATCTGAGATAACAAGTCCAGTTGCAGAAAACACAGCAGAAAGTCTCCTTGAGTGATGTTTCTGGGTTGTGATTCTTTCTGCGTTATCGTTTCTCAGAGTTGAAATTAAATTGGTTAAACTCCAAAGTGCCTCTTCTTAATCAGCTTTTGTGTTGTAGCCCTCATTGGCACACATATCTGCATTAATACCTCCCAAACTCTACTGTATTTTCCCTCCTGTCTTTTTTGTGTTGTGCTGCTTAGCATTCAAGTTTGAAAAAGAATTGTGCAGAACCTTAATGCTTCCTCATACCAGCTCTATGAGACTTTATTGAGTTTTAATTAAGATATGATACTATTATGCCTTTTGGATTATTTTGCCTAATGAGCCAACATTGCTGATGAACAGGTTTTTAAGAATACCAGACATCCCTGTATCCACTCACCCAAACCTAGTATGTTTATGTTAGAAGAATTACTTTAGGCTTTCCACTAAAGATGTACAGCAGTAAAGTGGAAGGGATTCAGAAGGACAACAAAGGTTGTTAAAGATCTTACAACTTGGTTAGTAAGGTTCATTTTGGATTGTCTCACAACAGTGTTTTTGAGATAAAAGGCATTCAGGAGTGGTTTACCATTACCACCTTCTGTGCAATACTAACAAGAGCTAGCTAAAGTGACACTGTTGTCTCTGAGAGATCCTCTTCCAATGTCACCCAACCTGCTGCTGCCTAGGAGCTGTTTGGAAAAGATGGTAACACTTGGCAAAATGGATGGTAGTAGGAAAGGAGGTAGTCACACTACTGGTAGATTGATTCAATCAAGAAAGCCATGGCCCTGAGTTTGCAAGACCTGAGCAAGGCAGCTCATGACTGGGGAGGTCTCTCATTCATAGGGTCACCATAAGCTAAAGTTGACTTGATGGCAAATAATAACATTAAATTAAATTTCTCTCCAACACTTTATTTGTTAAACCATATTTAAGGGTGTGAACATCTGCCATTTATCCTAAGGGTCTGAGTTTACAAACACAAAAATGTTCTCCATTACAAAGCTAAATGTATGTTGACAGTGCCTCTTTAGAGCAGCTGAGTTTTTAAGGGGGAGGTTATTAATCATTGCCACCAAGCATAAATTAATAACTGGTACATCTCACTGAATTTCTAATTAGAGATTCAAAGTTATATGCATCAAGTCAAGGCCATCTTGGATGTAACTCTGTAAAGAAACTATCACATTAAAATGCAAAGAAATACATGCCTTTACCATCAACCCAGTTTTCACTAAAATGTGTCTGGCACAAATCTTGTTGGCATCAGAACAGCATTTTTAAAATCTGAATGCTTTTTGTATGCGTTGTTGTTCCTGTAGGCTGGGGCATACTTGGTTAAGGCTTACCAGAAACAACCATATCCTGTTTGTCACTCACTTTACCTTCAGCCTGGCACATTAATAATTTTAAATTGCCCTGTGGGTGTAACTTGAAGAGTTCTGATGGCACTAGGTTTTGTCAGACTATAATAGTATGGCTGCCAAAGCACACTAATCCACAGATAACCAGATTAGTGTTTTCATATGGCACCTTTTGCATCAATATCCAGGAGACAGAGAGAGAAGATAAAGATTGGGTTGTTCTCTCCACTTTGAGCTAGGGGTGTAAATATTTGACTATTTGTCCTTGCATGCTAGGATGAATAATTTCCACAGTTTTCTCCCCACTGCAGGAGAAAACTAATAATTTCTCTGCAGTGGTCACCTGGTATTCAAACAACCCAAAGAGTATGGGGAAATTATTCTGTGCAGAATTTATTATTTTTTTGTTATTTTTTTCATATGAAAATCAAGTTTTGTGTGTGTAAAAAAACATGTTCTTCATGGAAAAAAACCCCATTGTTTTCAGATAGCCATGTGTCCTCTGTGCAAAATTGCTGTTTTTTGTACATGTATGCCAACAGATAGTCTAGAATAAAAATAAAAACAGGTGCCTGCTCAGTCATTTCCTTCTTCTGTAAAACACACCTTCCTAACATGAGTGTTAACATGCATGTAGGAAAACAATACCTGCATACCCTCCCAACATTTTACAGTTGAAAACTGGGATGTGTGTGGCCAAGCAACATCAAAATGTGGTCAAGATGGCCAAAAGTTATACATGGGGAAGAACACACAAACTAAGTGAGGCTGCAGCAGTTTGCTTTTGCTTGAGCCTACTGAGAAAAGCAACATCCCTTCCTCTTCTCCTCTCCTCTCCTCTCCCTCCTGCTGCTTTAATTGAGTGCAAACTGCTTTTGACTTTGAATTCAGTTTGCAGCAACTGGGGTAAGCCAGGGGAAAGTGGGAAAGTGGAAGGAAGAGAGAGCAACTAGGTCATTTTAAAAGCAGTTGGAAAAGTGGGACAACAGAAGATTGATTGGGACTGTCCCTGTCAAATCAGGGCAGTTGGACATAACATGTACCTGTGAAACAGTCAGGGAGCTTAAGAATGTACCAGTGCATTCCATCCTAGTACCATCAGGGAGGCAAAGATGGCATACCATAACTGAAAACCAAAGGACCAACTTGTATATTTTGTGCCTAATCTATAGACTTTAAAGAGAGCTGAGTGGTTTGAAGAAAGGGCAATCCATGTTGCACCATGTGTCCTGGAATGGCCAACTATCTTCTTAAAAAAATCTGGAAAAATCTAAGGCAGTACAATTTTCAGTACAAAGACCTAATTCCAACCAGGAAAAAGTCTTCAAGGGAGGGGTTCATTTGTGGGCAGGGCTATAGATAGAATGGGATGTAGACAAAATCTTATGTTTAATAGTGTTAAGCCCACTCAAAAATAACTAGGACAGGCCTATGTGTCTCTACGTAGAGGAAGGGAGGACTGAATTACCCAGTAGTAAGGGGGCAGATGGAAAAGAAGGCAGTGTTGAATAGCGGTTTATGAGAAGGGATTATAGCTTGTCTTACAAGCTATACCTGATGAAACTTCATCTTTTAATAGCTGTGTAAAAGAGGAAATTTCAGCAAGCATAGTTTGTGTGATAAATTACAGTTCCTTCTTACAAAGAACTAGTAAAGGTGTAAGAGTCTGGTCCTTATTTTCCATCTATCCTCTTTACCTACCAGGGGTTCAAGTAGCACCCAAATATCAAGCTTCTGCCTGTCTACATAGAAACAGGCAGGAGAAGCCTCCAATCTAAGCAAGACCAAGCCACTTGGCAGCTTCTTCCCCAACCCTGTCTCTTCTACCCAGGAGGGAGAAACTCATATCTCCAATCTGCCAGCCAGAGGTCCCCCATGGATGCTCCAAGGTGAAGCTCTCATTCTGCCTTCTCCCAAGTGACACTACATGGCAATTCCATTTACACAAGTGCAAATAATAGGGGTCACTGACTTTACTGACTCACCTTTTTCTAACAGAATCTTGTTTCTAACTAATCTGTCTCAGTGAGAAACATCCCCAAAGCATTGCGGCCAAACACAGAAAAGCTGTGTCAGAGGAGAGACCAAAGGGAGGGTGGAGGGGGGATTATGGCATATGTTTCTGTAGATAAGAAGATTTCTGGAGGCCTTAGAAAGGTGAAAACTGGAGGGGCAGGGTTTGCCTCTTAGGGGCCATGCCCCTATTCTCTCAAGGCAAAATGGCCAGAAAGGTAATCCACTTTGGAAGAAAGGCGGGATATAAATAATAATTATCTCTCTCTCTCTATCATTATCATTATCATTATCATTCTGGATTCTATCATTATAATTATAATTATAATTATCATTATCATTATCATTATTATTCTGGATTCTCTCCCCACCCCCCACCCCGCCACCGCCTTCTTCATCTGTCACTTCAGAAACTGGATTACAAGTGAACATTCCCAGCAGAGAGTCAGCTGCCGTGGCTCACTGTGTGTCACTCTCTCTTAGCATCCACTCCCTGCCCTTTTCCTCCCTGCTGGGAGACATCTCACAGGAGGGAGGAGTGGAATAAGTGCATCCTAGGCAGGAGGGGGAAGTGGAGCAAGGAAGAACAGAGGCTGGGTGGGTGCACAAGCCATGCTTTTTACTCTCCAGTCAATTAGTCTAAAGTCAGCTAGACTTCTTCTGCTCCTACCTCATAATGGCTAAAGTGAGGAGTGGGGTGGGAGATGTTGAGTCATCACAGTGAAAACCCAGAAATGTTACTCAAAGCAACCACAGGATTTTGAAATCCCTCCAACCCAGCTCAATGGCATTGTGTGTTTATGTCACATGATAGATCCATGGATGACTGGCAGTGCTGATGAGCAGAGGCTATGACTAATATGTTCAGCACAGGCTGAAACAAGCTGGTATTTCACAAGTCAGTTTAGACTGAAAGACCCAATCCTGAGATCTATAAGACACTTAATTCCTTGGGCTTCAACAGTTAAGAATGCTGATAGTAAGTATCAAAGGACCCTGCTGCCCCTAGACAAACTATTGATTTATATTCATCTGAACATAGTACCTGCTAAATGGCACCCCAGCTACCTGGAAATGCTTTTTTCATGAGCAACATCCAGGCTGCTAAGAACGTATTTTAATACCCCAATTGTGTAGTCAGGGTGCAGTTTCATGGGATCCAAGCATAAGTGCAAAAGAACCCTAAGAGCACCTTTAGGGATAGACATTTGGGTAGAAAATATTATACAGGTGTGTCTTGTATTTGTGCCTGGAAATGCTCTACATTTCTTTCCCTTTGAGAACAGCACTCCTCTCTTTCCAAAGAGCATCCTTTCAGTATCAGGGCTCCTGATATAATTTTTCAGTTTCCCATAATAGTGTTACATATATGACAATGTTACTATGACCTGTACAACTGTTAGAAGGTAACCAGAGTCCTAAGGCAGGCTACCATGGTATAACATATATCCATGCAAACCCCGGACAACTGGTGGTCATGTTGATAACCATGCTTGCTCAGGCATTCTGGCTACCCCAAATCATATTGGACATTACGGGTCCCACTGTAAATAAGCATTCCTCTCCCACTATTATGAGTGCTAAATGTGTCCCTCTCCCTCCTGGACAAAGTACCTATTTCTATAACAGCTGCATGGTGAGCAAGATTTCTGCAGGTTAATTTTCCCCTGTTGTTGTATCTGCTGCATGACAAAACACAAGCTAAATTTCATCTGCTAAATTTCTGCTTGACACTGAGCTGTTAGAGCTCCAAGCACAATGGCACGGAAACCACTGGCAATGATACCAACTCTACCAATTTCTAAACCACTCCCTGGATAGGGTGGCCACAAGAAAATGAAGACAGGGCTCCTATACATTTAATAGTTGTACAGAAAGGAACGTTGGTCTTACCTGTGATATGTTCTTTTCCAGTGAAGAGGCAAAGAGCATCCGCATGCTTGGGTTGTCCCTCCCACTCGCTCCCATAAGCGGGTCACAGAGACTTTTACTTTGAAAACCTGACCACCAGTGGTGTCATCTAGGAGGGACGACCCCCCAGCTGGCCAGTCCATATCACAGCCTTGCGACGCCGTAGCCTCACATATCCAGCCATAGTCCATATTACCTCTGAGTCTAGAACACTTGTCAGTTCATCATGAGGATCTTCACTTTCCCCCGTAGCCATCATTTCAACATGCTCGCCCTGGGTAGGCCCAGATACTCATCGCCTCTTCACTGGAAAAGAACGTATCACAGGTAAGACCAACGTTCCTTTTCCCAGTGGAGAGGGCTCCAGAGCACCCGCATGTTTGGGATTTACTAAAGCTTCAGGCACAGGTGAGCAAAGGCGAGCCGCTTGACCTCTAAGGCTAAAGAACTCACTGGAGCCCTCTTCTGCCGAAGGCTGCCTCCGCGGATTGCATCTTGTCCAGTCTATAGTGCTGAACGAAAGTTGAGGGTGACTTCCATGCTGCTGCCCTGCAGATTTCCTCCAAGGGAGCATCCTTCTCCCAGGCCATTGAGGTCGCCGTGCTTCGCGTAGAATGTTCCATAATACCCTCCGGTACAGGCTTGTTCTGCGACTTATAGCATGCTGCGATGCAGCATTTTATCCAACGTGCCAACGTGGAGGGGGAAACCTTCCTTCCCAAAAACTTTGAGTGAGGGGAGACAAACAACGTTTCAGAGACCCTAAATGATGCCGTCCTCTTGATGTATATTCTTAGGGCTCTGTGAACATCTAGCATGTGCCAAATTCTTTCCAGCTGCCTTTCTGGATTAGGACAGAAAGACAGCAGGACAACCTCCTGAGATCTGTGAAAAACGGAGTTGATCTTCGGTTTGAAATCCAGGCGCAGTCTGAGGGCCACCAAATCCGGTCTGAATATGCAGAGATCCCTTCTGATTGATAAGGCTGCCAATTCAGACACTCCTCGGGCTGAGGTGACGGCCACTAGAAAAAGAATCTTGCATGTCACAAACTTTAATGGTATCTCTCATATTGGTTCGAAGGGGCGTACTGTTAAGACTTTCAATACTGTGTGGAGATCCCAGGGGAATCTGTGTGTCGTTGGAGGGGCCAAGTTGGAGAGCCCCTTAATGAAGCGGCGCAGGTGGGGATGTGCAGACACCCATGGCCGCCCTCTCTGGCGACAAGAATGAACTTATGGCTGCCACCTGTCTCTTTATGGTATTAGGGCATAGACCGGAATCTACCCCATCCTACAGGAAGTCCAATAGCAGGGGAACTGACACATCCCTAAAATCACAGCCCTTACATCTGCACCACTGTCAAAACACTCAAAAGGTGTACTCATAGATACGTTGAGTGGATTCCCTTCTCGAGGCCAATATTGTCCCAACCACATTGTCCCAATCACCTCTCCGTTAACATCTGCCGCTCAATCTCCACGCGCGGAGCTGTAGCCAGGCTGGGTCCAGGTGAAGAACCTGACCCTGGGCCAAAAGGTCTGTCTGAAGTGGGATAGGCATCCAATCCACCTGAAGCTTGAGAATGTCCAGAAACCAAGCTCTTCGAGGCCATTCTGGGGCGACTAAAATGACCTCTGCTTTCTCTGCCCAAATCCTGTTGAGTACTCCGGGTATCAGTTGGATTGGGGGAAAAGCGCAGAGTAACATCTGTGGCCAAGAGCAGGTCAGGACGTCCATGTCCTCTGCTCCCTCTGTTATGTACCTGGAGAAGAAGCGGGGAAGTTTCGCATTCACTGGAGATGTGAACAGATCTATCTCCGGATGTCCCAGAGTCTGGACGACGTCCTCAAACACCTCTTGATGTAGGCTCCATTCTCCTTGGTCGATGTCTGATCAGCTGAGCCAGTCCGCCTTCAGGGTGAGTGTTCCCTGAAGGTTCTCCGCTGCTATTGATGCAAGGTTCTCCTCTGCCCACAAAAACAGACGTGACGCTTCCTCCATGAGTGTCCGTGACCTGGATCCTCCCTGGTGATTTATGTGCGTCTTCGTCGTGATGTTGTCTGTACGAATCAGTACCATCCTGTCCTTGACCAGATAGGAGAAGGCCCTCAGGGCCAATCTGACCACCCTGAGCTCCAGCCAGTTGATGCTGTGGGCCGCTTCCTCCACGGTCCATTTGCCCTGGGCCAGATGGGGTCCGCAGTGTGCGCCCCATCCTCGAAGGCTGGCATCTGTGGTAATTTGGATCTTGTCCTGATGCCACAGTTTCTGGCCCCTGTGTATCACTGGTGACAGCCACCACTGTAGTGATGTCGAGACTTCTTGGGAAATTCTCACTGCCTGGTGTCTTTTGCTGGCTATCTCCTCCTGAAAAGGAAGCAGAAACCATTGGAGTACCCTGGCATGAAACCTCGCCCATGGCAGACAGTCTATCACCACTATCATCAGACCCGGTAGATGGCCCAGGTGCATGATGTCCGGCCTGGATGCCCCCAGTGCCTTGTGTGTTGCTTTCTGAATTGACTTGATCCATTCTGTGGGAAGCCGGACCAGGCCCCCCACCGAGTCCACTACTGCCCCTAGGTGTTGAATCTGTTGACATGGGGTCAAGGAGCTCTTTTCGAAGTTGACCTGGGATCCGTGCCTCTGCGGGGAGTCCGTGACAACCTCAATCTCCCTCTCTGCTCTCTGTCTGGACTGGGAACGAATCAGAAGGTCGTCCAAGTAGGGATAGATATGTATTCTTGAGCGCTGCCAGGACGTCACCCAAGGCAACCAAGATCTTTGTGAAGACTCTGGGTGCCGAGGATAGCCCAAAGGGGAGAGCCTTTTATTGGAAGTGTCTGTTGTTGTAACAGAAGCACAGAAATTGATGGTGTTCCTGATGTATTGGGATGTGGAGGTATGCATCCTGTAAGTCCAGAGAGGACAGATAATCCCCTGGTCTTATGGCTTCCAGAATGTGCTTCAGGGTTTCCATCCTGAACTTCTGCTTCCAGACGAACTTGTTTAGTCCTCTTAAATTCAGGACCGCCCTCCACGTACCATTCTTTTTTGGTACGAAAAAGATAATGGAATAACAGCCTCTGCCCTGCTGTGACTTCTGAACCTCCTCTATGGCTCTGTAGGAGGCGGTGAATGGCTTCTGTCATCAGGTGCTGCTTTTCCCCGTCCCTGTGACGAGGGGTCAGGAGGAACCATTGTGGGGGAAGTTGAGAGAACTCTATCTGGTATCCCTGACGACTAGACTGTAGAACCCATTTGTCCGAGGTAGAGTTTTCCCAAGCCCCCACAAAGGCTTGCAATCTTCCCCCCACTGGGAGAGAATTGTCATTATTGAGACTTGGGATTCTGTTTGGCGGACTGGGACTGCGTCAATTTCCCAGTACCTCCTTGCTGGTTCCTACAGTGGTTGCTGTTCTCTCCCCAGCGTGCTCTTGGAGATCTGAAATCTCTGGAGCCGGAATGGCTTGAGGATGGTCCTGTTCCCTGGTGGCTGCCAGTGGCACGAAAGGACCAGTAGTGTCTGGAAAACCTTCTCTCCTCCCTCTTGCGTGAAGAGGCTAGG
This sequence comes from Gambelia wislizenii, assembly GCA_030847615.1. Lineage (NCBI taxonomy): Eukaryota > Metazoa > Chordata > Lepidosauria > Squamata > Crotaphytidae > Gambelia > Gambelia wislizenii. The sequence goes on from JAUMIR010000002.1 coordinate 194,199,295, forward strand.
GTCTTCTTCTTGTTGTCCTTATCTTCTACAAGGACTGGTTCTAGGAACTCCCCAAATAGTTTCTCCCCAAGAAATGGCGAGAAGACTAGGTTCTGCTTTGATTTGAAGTTGAGGTTCCAGGACTTCAGCCACACCTGTCTTCTTGCAGCCACTGTTGCTTCCTGGGCTCTAGCACAAAATTGTACAGAATCCAGGGTACTATCTGCCAGGAAGGCTGAGACCTTAGTAAGTTTGTTAAGGTCCTGACGAATTCTGGTCTGTGCAATCTGGACGTCCTGCAGGGCGTCCTTTGACCATTGGATTGCGGCTCGTGCCATCATGGTGGCAGTCGTGGATGCCCTAATTGCTAGTGAGATCACCTCATGGGCACGTCTCAGGGCCAAGTCCATCTGCCTATCCTCTGGTATCTTCAATGCTTCCTCCCCATCGCAACAAAAAATGGCAGATGAAACCAATTCGGAGACTGGTGCATCAATGAGGGGGACCTGCAACTTGCCCATGACCTTCTTGGAAAGGGAATAAAGTTTTTTTGTTAGGCCCGGTTGAGGTTTGGCTACTGCCGGAGCTTTCCACTCGTCGCAGATCACGTGCAGGAAGGCTGCAGGCACCGGCATCTCAAGGGCCGAGGGCTGTGAGTCTGGAAAAAAAATGCCTGAGATCTCCAGTAGATCCAGGTCCATCTGTGATTTTTGAGCCATGGGTAGGTTTAGTCCTAAAGTCCTAACTACCTTCTTCAGGAGGACCGCAAAATCATCGGAGAGAAAATGGCGGGTCGAGGGGTGTGAGGTGTTTGGCTCTTCCACCTCCTCCTCTGAAAGTTCTCCCTCCTCCCGGTCTGATTGGTCATCCTCAGTGTCCTCCCCCGTTGAGGAAAGTGACATGACTTCCTCGTCATCCCCCTCTGCTCTGGCACGCTTGCTGGGGAGGGGAGTGTCCCTCCTGTGTCATCCTCATGAGCCCACTGACCGTCCTCCTCATCGCGGAGGGGTCTGGTCGATGGCCTGGGTTGGCTGGAGTGAGGGATGGTGGCATTGCTTGGACCTGGTCTCACCTCCTCATCCCCCGCTGTGGCTGGGTTAGGGCATGGGCGCTTAGATTTCCCTTTGTTGGCTCTGCCACCCTTTCCACCTCCTCAGCTCCTTTGTGCTCCCTGTGCTGCCTGTGTGGGGGCAGGGCCCTTCCCACCAGCTGCCTGATAACCCAGGCTGAGGACCGGGGGTGGCGGGGGGTAGGTGCCCACGTTGGCTTCATTGGACATGGTCGCTCCCCCCCAGGTCTGCCCCCCCAGAGATCCCCAGGCTCAGCTGAAGCAGACAGCTGCCAGCCAGCCAACAGCCTCCCTAGCCAAGGTGCGTCGCAGCTGCTCCGGCGTAGCTGCGAGCGCTCCCTTCCCCGTGCCTGGAAGCCCTTGGGCATTAGCCCCACTCACTGCAGCCACTGACTGTGGCTAGGTCCGGGCGCTGGCTTCCTCGGTGCTGAGGGGGTTGGCCAGGGGCGACACCACTCCAGATCGTGCCCCGCTGTCCAGAGAGGTCTGCACCTCCTCCTCCCGAGGAGGCTCCACAGCAGTTCCTTCATCCGGCCCATAGTCACGCCCATCAGGACGGAGAAGGGCCAGGTTGCAGCTGGTGGTGGCTGATGTGGGGGTCTTCCCCCCCTTCCTTGGCCTCTTCTTACTGCCACTGCCTCCCATGGAGCCTTTGGATCTGCTGCCGCTGGCTGCGGCGCTCCACTGGCAATCTTCCCCTTCCGAGGGCTCAGCAAAGCTGGCTCCCGTCCTTGCCGGGCAATCGCTGCCAATTACAGCAGCGATCACCGCATCTATTTCCTCCAGTGAGCTCATCCCTATTCCCCACGTGGCTTAGGCTGCTAGAGGAAAAAACTTTCCCTTCAAAGGGATTTTTTTTTTAATTTAAAAAATGGTGTCAGCCATGTGTAAGGGGACAAAGAGAGAACAAAGGAGGAAAGATGTTCTACCAGGAGCATAGGCAGGAAACAGACTGGCCAGCTGGGGGGGGGGGGTCGTCCCTCCTAGATGACACCACCGGTGGTCAGCTTTTCAAAGTAAAAGTCTCTGTGACCTGCCTACTGGGAGCAACTGGGAGGGACAACCCAAGCATGCGGATGCTCTGGAGCCCTCTCCACTGGGAAAAGGGACATTTCAAGAATGCTCCTCTTTTTCATAGGGTCACCCCATCCTGGTAGCTGGGCCATTACCTTCAGAGATTAGCCAATGGCAATGCATCTCAGTACATGAAAGGCATAGTCTACTGATTTTGGCACACACCCTTGCTATTGTAAGTACTGGATCTCACTAGACTATTTTCTGGATAGTTGATACTGTAATTCTACCAATGGCCCCTCCTCCCTCATAGCACCAGTAACCAGGGGGCAGTGCATGCATCTAGGATAGCATTGAGAACTGTGTTATGTAGGATGAGGTGCACATTTATCAAATTATTGGAAGAAAGAACATTTGAAACACATGAATGAAGTATAAAGGAGAAAGTTTTAGAAATATTACCACTGGTGTGCAAAAGGAACAGGAACATTTTGTGAAGGGCCGTAGTGGTAAAGAACTCTATCCTTGCATGAAGTCCCAGCAAGCTTACAAAAAACTGCTAGAGAAACCAGTGGCCTAACTCTGGGGGCTGTCTAAACGGTTAAAAAAAAACCTCATGAAATTCGCTGAGAATCCGACCTGTTTAAATGGGATCATGCACCAATCCACACTATTCAGAAGGAAGGGGGTCTAAAACAGCAAAAACAACAGAGTAAAAGCCTTTGCGGCTTTTCCTGAAGTTTAAAAAAAACTGTGAGGAAGTTGCACATTCCTGCTCGTTAGGACAATCAAATGACAAGCAATTTGAAGGGAAGCAAAAAGCTGATTGGCCAGGTAACAGCAGGGGCAGGGCTTGTTAACAGGGCAAGTGCCCACTGCCACTATGTTGGATTTTTACTGTAGCAATCACTTGCTAAGGTGATAAAATGAGGTGGTTGTTTTTTGCTTTGCTTTCCTTTAAAATTGGAAAATCGTTATATCGATCCAGCGCACCTTGGATGACTTTTTTTAAAAAAAAATCAGCGGCAGTGAAGAACTAACCCGAGTAAATCACTTGCTGCTGCCATCTGGAATGCGAGACTCATGGGGGCTTCTGAGGCCAAAAATAAATAAATCAATAAATAAAAATTAAGGCATGTCGCTGCTGCTGCGACACGCCATTACTACATGGTACTCCAGGCTTTTCCCCCTCATGTAGATAGGCCTTCTGTATAAGGTGGCTTCCTACAGGGCCAGCCCTACCATTAGACAGAATGAGATAGCCACTGCAGACAGCAGACTTGGGGCTCATGATGAGGTAGCATATTATTAGGTATATAATTACTTTCTAATATAATTTAGGATGGGAAGAGGTACTTGTGGGACTATATGCCACCAAGATAACGTGGCACCACTTTCGTATAGTGGATACTCAGGCTTTGGTCCCTATGAACTTTGCCTTAGTTGGGAGGAAGGTGTTTGATGCTCCACCTAAGGCAACAAAATATCTAAGGTCAGCCTTGGCTTCATACACTTCTTATTAATAACTACAAGAAACAGGAACAAGCATGGCAAAGCAAACATTTAAACAGCAGTATCTTAAAAAAAAAAAAACCTTGTGAACTGGTTAACAGTGAGATTTAATTCTAGCCTGCATTAATAGGAGTATAGTGTCTAAATCAAGGGAAGTAATAGTGCCACTCTATCCTGCTTTGGTCAGACCTCACCTGGAATGCTGTGTCCAGTTCTGGGCACCACAATTCAGGAAGAATATTGAGAAGCTGAAATGTGTCCAGAGGAGGGTGACCAGGATGGTGGGTGGTCTGGAAGCCATGCCCTGTGAAGAGCGGTTTAGGGAGCTGGGTATATTTAGCATGGAGAAAATAAAGTTAAGAGGTGACATGACAGCTCTGTTAAAATATTTGAAGGGATGTCATACTGAGGATGGAGCAAGCTTGTTTTCTGCTGCTTCAGAGACTAGAACTACAGGAAAAGAGATTCCACCTAAACATTAGGAAAAACTTCCTGACAGTAAGAGCTGAAGTGAAATACACTGTCTCGGAGTGTGGTGGAATCTCCTTCTTTGGAGGTTTTTAAACAGAGGCTGGATGGCTATCTGTTGGGAATGATTTAATTGTGTATTCCTGCATAGCAGGGGGTTGGACTGGATGGCCTTTGTGGTCTCTTCCAACTCTGTGATTCTATGATTCTAAGGTAGCTTTGTAAGACAAACTTTAACAGCTACAGCACCTACGAGTGTGTATGTCTGTGTGTCATGTCAATTCTTGACTAGAACTTGGAAATATTATTTTCTATTTTTACTACAGTGCCCAGTGTTCCTAATGCCCAAAGATAGCCAGCTATCAGGATTCCTGTACCTGTAACAATGGCATTATATACTAGGACCCTTATAAATTTAACAGATGTGTTGATAATGTTGGGAATTAGGGTTTCCCAGGGTGCTAGCCCTTTTGGGGGGAAATATAAAATCCAAAACTGTTAGGAATCAGTCTTCATTTAGCAGAGCAGCAGACAACGTGCCTTTGTCTTACATTGCTTCCCTGAATTGATACTGACTCGAAATAAACAAGGGAGGCAGTTTCAGATTACAAATTTAGAAAAAGTTTACTAATAGTTTTTACATTTACATATGCATGGAGAACCTACATCCTAACTGGCCAATTAAAACATTAGGTAAAGGTAGTAACTTCATTCTTAACTCACCATCTTGTTGATGAAGAAGCAAAGCATGGCAGAAGGTGAGGAGAGGAAGAGGAGCGATTGGAAACTGAACAGAGAGATATGAGACTGAGAAGGGGAGAGTCCTACAGTTGGCAAAATTGGGTGTCCCTGGTATAGTCCCATAACTTAATTGCAATCCAGTGTTTGCAAGCAAGCAATTAACTCTTGTCCTAATGAAATTGTCCCAAAATAGCTCTGTGTTTAAATGGTGCTTTTAGCTAGTTTTGTGCTGCACAACATTCCTACTCTTTTCCCCAAAGAGCAATATTGGAAATAATCAATAAAAGAGTTAGGGACTTACCGCACTCCAAAGTAAAGCGGCAGGGGAGCAGAAAAGTTCCATGTCTGTGCTGCCTTACTGAATGACACTGTTGTCCTTCCAGTGTTCTTTCCTTCTGGTCCCGAGGAAGACTGAGGTAAAACTGCGTCTTTTTGCTAATGTTTTTTTTCCAGTTAGCAAAAAGACACAGTTTTACCTTGGTCCCCCATGGGACTGGAATGAAAGAACAATGACACCATGCAAGTAAGGCAGCACGGAAGATGGAATGCTTCTGCTGCACTGTCGCTTTTCTTTGGAGTGTGGTAAGCCCCTTACTCAAACTGAATATCACGCTAACATAGTATACAACAAGGAAATAAAGGAACTTGCTGAGACAGCTGAAATAATGAGCTATTGTTATAATTCCCAGAAGAGTCATGATTTTGGAAAATAAATGTGACCTTTAACTGGTTTCTAGTAATGACTCAGAATTACAAAAGTCTCATTTTCATTATCCAAATAGTTGGACAGTGATGTACACTAAACATAAACCCATTTGTAGTTAAGCTAGGAATGAAGGATGACCCTGTATCCTATTTAGAGTAAACACACTGACTCAGTCGTTTGAATGGTGTGTCAACACACAGGTAAATCCTGTTGATTCAATGGATCTTCTCTAGTTGGGACTTGAAGGAAAAACAATTTGAAAATGAATCCACAATTTTAGAAAGTGAAGTGGAAATGGCTCTCAAAGCATTTGCGAGACTAATTCACCAGAAACAGATGGCATGCCAGTAGAGCTGTTTCAAGTTGTAGAGATATAATCCATTCAAATTCTAACAAAACTTTGCAAACAAATATGGAAAACAAAACAATAGCCCACAGAAGGAAATGTTCAATATACATTCCAATCCCTAAGAAATGGGACATGAATGAGTGCAGTCATCATTGAACTATTGCACTAATCTCCCATGCAAGCAAAGTGATGCTCAAGATTTTTCAAGAAAGGCTTTTAGCATATAGAGAGAGGGGCAGCAAGAAATGCCATATGTCCAAGCTGGGTTCAGAAAAGGAAAAGGCACTAGAGATCATATTGTAAACTTACACTGGATAATGGAATGCACCAAAGAATTTCAGAAGAAAAACAACCTGCCTTTATAGATTATAGCAAAGCCTTTGATTGTGCAGATCATGCGAAATTATGGTTCTCTCTGAAAGAAATAATATCCTTTATACGTAACCTATACTCTGGACAAGAGGCCATCTCGAGACACAGTATGAAGAAACAGAATGGTTCCTCATTTGCAAGGGAGTCAGACAAGATTTTAATCACCCTATCTCTTTAATTTATGTGCAGAACATATGATACAGAATGCAGGATTAGACCTGGAGGAAAGAGATGTGAAAACTGGTGGGAGGAATATCAATAATTTAAGATATGCAGATAACACCATATTACTTGCAGAAAATAGCAAAGACATGGAATGAAACTCATTAAAGTTAAGGAAGAAAGTGCAAAAGCAGGGTTACAGTTGAATATTAAGAAGTCAAAAATGATGACCACAGATGATTTATGTAACTCTAAAGTGGGTAACAAAGACATTGAAATAATTAGATTTCCTATAGCTTGGTTCAGACATTAATCAAAATTGAGATTACAGTCAAGAAACCAGAAGACTAGGACTTAGAAGGGCAGCTATATGAATGAACAAAACAAGATCCTAAAGTGCAAAAATATATAATTGAATACTAAAGTTAGGATTGTCCAAGCCATTGTATTTCCAATTTTTATGTATGGGTTGTGAAGGCTGGACAGTGAAGAAAGCTGATAGGAAGAAAATTAACTCATTTGATATGTGATGCTGGAGAAGAGTTCTATGGATACCATGGACTGCTAAAAAGACAAATGAATGGGTCGGAGAGCAAATCAAGCCTGAATTTCAACCAGAAGCAAAGATGGCTAAACTAAGGCTAGTGTACTTTGGAGATACCATGAGATAACACAACTCATTTGAAAAGAAAATAATGTTTGCTAAAGTGGAAGGCAGCAAGAAAAGAGGAAGGCCACACAAAAGTGGATTGATTCAATGAAGAAAGCCACAACCCCAAGTTTGCAAGACCTGAACAGGGCAGTGGATGACCATGGATCTTGGAGATCTCTCATTCAAAGTGTCCCCATAATTTGAAATCGACTTGTCAGCAAATAATAAAAGTTAGACTGACTAATAGATTCATGGTCTAGTTTTTGATATCTTAGCTGCTCAACAGTTCTTTAAAAGGTTAAAAGATTGAAAGAAATATCCACTCTTATACATATACGTATACTTACGTATGTATACATATACTTATAATTATACATACACTATTATCCTATTGTTGTTCCTGACCAAACACTTTTTCAAAGCAGTACAAATACTTGCAGAACCTATTTCACTTAATCCCTGCAGATCGAAAGGGCAGGATAAATCTTGCACAGCCATGAAAAAAATATACAGTAATTTTGTGATGATCAGAAAGTTAACATCTGCCACCAGCAATACCTACTAGTGCTTCTCTGGTCTATAAGGTCACCCTCTGATCTAATCTGGAGGGAAAATCACCCCATGTAAAGATACTTTCATAGAATCATAGAATTGTAGAGTTGGAAGAGACCACAAGAGCCATCCAGTCCAACCCCCTGCCATGCAGGAATACAAAATCAAAGCATCCCTGACAGATGGCCATCCAGCCTCTGTTTAAAGACCTCCAAGGAAGGAGACCTCACCACTCTCCGAAGGAGTGTGTTCCACTGCTGAACAGCTCTTACTGTCAGAAAGTTCCTCCTAATGTTGAGGTGGAATCTCTGTTCCTCTAGTTTGAATCCTTTGCTCCGTGTTCTAGTCTCTGGAGCAGCAGAAAACAAGCCTGCTCCATCCTGAATGTGACACCCCTTCAAATACTTAAACAGGGCTATCATATCACCCCTTAACTGTCTTTTTTCCAGGCTAAACATACCCAGCTCCCTAAGTCTTTCCTCATAAGGCATGGTTTTCAGACCTTTCACCATTTTAATCGCCCTCCTCTGGGCACGCTCCAATTTGTCAATATCGTTTCTGAATTGTGGTGACCAGAACTGGACACAGTATTCTAGGTGAGGCCTGACCAAGGCAGAATAGAGTGGTACTATGACTTCCCTTGATCTAGACACTATACTTCTATTGATGCAGCCCAAAATTGCATTGGCCTTTTTAGCTGCCGCATTACACTGTTGACTCATGTTCAACTTGAGGTCTACTAGGACTTCTAGATCCCTTTTGCACGTAGTCTCGTTCAGCCAGGTCTCCCCCATCCTGTATCTATGCATTTCGTTTTTCTGTCCTAAGTGCAGTACCTTACATTTCTCCGTATTGAATTTCATTTTGTTAGCATTGGCCCAGCTCTCCAGTCTATCCAGGTCATTCTGAATTTTGATCCTGTCCTCTAGGGTATTAGCTACTCCTCCTAATTTGGTGTCATCTGCAAATTTGATAAGTATGCCCCTAATTCCCTCATCCAAGTCATTGATAAAGATATTGAATAGCACTGGGCCCAGGAGGGAACCCTGTGGCACCCCACTGGTCACATCTTTCCAAGACGAAGAGGAGCCTCTGCTGAGCATCCTTTGGGTTTGGCCGGTCAACCAATTACAAATCCATTTAACAGTTAACTTGTCTAGCCCACATTTTACAAGCTTGTTTGCAAGAATGTCATGGGGAACCTTGTCAAAGGCCTTACTGAAATCAAGGTATGTGATATCCACAGTGTTCCCTTCATCTACCAAGCTGGTGATTTTATTAAAAAAGAGAGAGAGAGAGAGAGATCAGATTAGCCTGGCATGGCTTGTTTCTCTGAAACCCATGATGACTTTTTGTGATTATGGCACTGCCTTTTAAATGTTCACAGACTCTCTGTTTAATATAATTAATTTAATTAATTGTGATGCATGGAAGTGGCTTTACTGGTTTGCTTGCTTTTTAGTGTATCCAGTGCTTCGGATGGTAGGATCACATGAAACTGCTGTACAATGAACACTGGGTGAGGCACCTGTAAACTTTAAATAGATTATTGGGTTCACATCACTACACAGGCTTGCCTTGTCCATCAGGTTTGCATCCGGGAATCGAAGCAACCTATTAACCACAATGCACTTTGACAGCTTGAGGCTTGCCTTCAACACATCTCTCCAAGACAACAATGATATAACACACCATTTTGTGCTCTTATCATTTCTCCCAAGGTACCACAAAGTGGCTCATTCCCATTGAGAGGCCAATGGTAAACAAGAGGTTTCACACTCCTTTTCATCTATGGTCTCCTACACATTGAGGAAAGGCTATCCTGTGCTTCTGACATGCCTGCAACCTTCTTATTCCCCCACCCCCCAGTTTCACCTGTGGAGCATCTTCCACCTCAATTCACCCACGCTCATGCAGCAAATCTTAGAACTGTCATTTTCATCCTACACATTTGTCAGGATGAACTGAGGAACGGAACTGAAATGGTGAGATGAATAGTGGACACAGCTAGTACTTTCACCCTAGCTGTCTCAACATATTTGGGGCCAGGTCCATATCTTCTGGTTAAGATCTCCTTATTACTTTGACTTCGCAGCACTTGAGCCAATGGCATAGCTGGACTGGGCAAGGCGTAGCTCCGGGGCCACCAGCCACTGGGGCTTCATCATGCTCCCTGCTCTGCCTCCAGTCCTTGCCTACACAGCAGCGCCATTGCTGAGCATGGGCAGTGCTGTGACTCGCTAAGGGGTACCATTTATACTAAACAATGCCTCTGATTTGGGTTCTAGATGTAATGTGTCCTTTCTAGTTTCCTTCACTAGACACAAAAACAAGAAAACTGAAGCTTATGATGATTTCTGATACCACAAGTCTTCCTATCTGCAAGATTCAGTTATCAGAACTGACAGAACTGCCGATAAAAATTCAAGAAGGCACAGCCAGTTCATTTACCATAGTGATCTGTGCAGCCAGACTTTGAACAGAAGCAAAGCTCATGTGGGAAGAAAGAAGAAATGCCACGGAGAAGTTGAAACTTTGAAGTGTGTCTGCCTGCTGTCGAAAACAAGATGCCAGGCAGATGGACTTCAGGCAGATCCAGCAATGCAGCTCCCATGTTCTTTAAAGGCCAAGTAAATTTAGATTTTGCATTGTCTAGTGCAATTATAGTCCACACATAGCTTGTTCCAGAGCGATACTGTATTAGTTCCAAAGCAGCTGGTATGCATCAGAAAAGCAATTAAGGGGGTGCACAGAAGGGGTAACATGCATTTTTTGAGGGGGTGGGTCTGCACTTTTTGCAAAATGTCACTTTTCCAATAGGTAACATTATGATGTATTTTAAGTATGTTCTCTGAACTTAGTCCTATTCATTGTGATGGAATGAACATTGAAATAAAGATAAGCCTTATTTTTATTTCTAGTTTACAATTCAATTAGAGTTTGTATGTGGAAAATGTGTTCTTTCAAGATCCAGCAATGCAGGGATGTGGGGGGAGGACAGAGCTGCTCATCTTGTGGGGGTGCTTACCCACCCCTTGGCACCCCCTCTTTGATACCACACATGTAGTTCCACTGACTTTAGCAGGGCCACTGTAGAGTTAAATCTTTGGGGATTTGGAGTTTGATAGATACGCTTCAAAAACATGGAATGAACAGGCTGGCACTAGGAGATGTGGCAGGTTTCCAAGAGAAATCAGATACTTCTGGAATCCTTAGGAGACGTGGGCCCAAGCCCTTCCTCTCCAGCAGGTGCACAGCTGGGCCAACTCATTTTGCTGTCAGTGGCAGAGTTACCAAATGCCTCCCCACACTCCAGGTTAAGGTACCTAAACCAGCCAAAGGTAGTCAAGTTATTTTGGCACAGGGTGCAGAAAATCCCTCAAGCCCTTCTCTCCACCTCAAGCAGTAAATACACTAAAGGGAATTAAATAACTAATAACCTGTTTTCTTTTCATGACTCCAGGAACCTGCTGTTTGAGGCAGTGGCTGTACTTTGCTTAATGCCAGGGCTGGCCCCAGGCAGGTGAAAGATATTCTGGAGCTATTTAATCCATATTTGCCCTGTGTGTATCTTTAAAACCAGCCAAAATGATCTGACTTGAGGATGAACAGCCTTATGTTGGCACCTACATTTATTTGCATTTAAATAGTGCATGGGTGACTTTCACAGGAAGACAGGTGGGCAAACTGCAGCCTTCCAGATGCTGTTGGATTGCAACTCCTAGATTTCTCACCACTGGCAATGAATCCCATCTTGGGAGAAAGGTGGGATACAAATCCAATAAATAAATAAAGGCTAGGCAGGATGGGAGTAGCAGACAAATAACACACGTAGAAGTCAAATTTGCCCTCCTCTACTAGAAAAGATTATTTTAGTGCCTTTTCTACACCCATTTTATAGACAACTTTAAAGTCTGGAAAGCGGTTAACAAAGAGTGTTTTGCCCATTCTTTGGTGGGGTGGGGAATGGAAACACTGTTACTCCCATTTCAGAGAGAACCAATTGAGGGGAGAGTGAGTAAAAGTGATTTAAAAGTCCATCAATGGAGTACAGTGCTCACCCATCCAAAGCCCATTCCTCAGAAACTGAATGTGATAAACTAGTCGTTCTTAACTTGTGGTCCGTGGACCCACCAGGGGGCTGCTGTGTCCTCACAGGGGATCTGTGAAGGCTTGAAGGCTGCTCAGCCCACCTGACAGGAGCCAAGGCAAAGGCTGGCTGCACATTGCCATTCAATTTGCTCTAGCCACAAACTTGCAGGAAGAAGTAGGAGAAGTTTTCCCTCCCCTCCAGTGCCTCTGAAGGAAGGGTTAATGAATTGTGTAATTGTATTATTATTATTATTATTATTATTATTATTAGGTGTTGTTGTTTTAAATCTTGAGTTAGGTCTTGGAGGTCCGTGGCCACAAAAAATATTAAAGGGGGTCCCTGCTAAAGAAAAGGTTAAGAGCCATTGTGATAAACTTCACCTGTACCCTTTCTTTGTGTGTGTGTGTGTGTGTGTCAAAGTTGGGAGCTGCCTTGATAGTCCCAGTTTTGGAAGAAAGGGTGGGGGGCAACTCAAATAAAAAATGTAACCCCCCTGCCCGAGGCCCCCCTCCTCACTGAAAGGGAGCCAAACCTGACTGGACAGGGCGGGCCTTCGCTGTGGGGCAGCCGAGCAGGAGAGGAGCGCGCCCGTCCAGCCTCCGGCGCCTCAGCAGCCCCTGAGGAGTGGGCTGGGGAAACAAACCCCCTTCCCGCCTCCGCCCCCCAACAGAGAGGCGCCTCCGTCCTCACTCACCTTCCAGGCTGGGGGTCCGCGGGGTGGCCAGGTGCCGGATTTCCCTCGCCCACCTCTCGGCCACGCGCCGGTTCTCTTCAGCCTCTGGCGACGCCGAGACGACGAAAGTCTTGGCCACCCTCTGCCGGGAGGCGCCCGAGTCCCACCAGCCGCCTCTCTTGACCGGGTAGCAGAAGAGGGTGAAATAGGCGGCGGGCTGAGGGGCGCCCGGGCTGGTGGAGAAAGCGTAGCAGCCGATGCAGTCCGAGAGGCTGAGCGAGGCCACCGGGTTGGGGTCGGGCTTCTTCGGGTGGGAGTTGGGACTACTGCCCGGCGCCGGGGGTGGCGCCCCCTCATCCCCGTCCAGGCGGCGCATCCTCAGCTCCCCGCCGCGGGTGAGACTCAGGGCGTAGTTGGGCTTCGGCGCCGGGACGAGGCAGAAGACCCCCGAGAGCAAAACTTCCTCGGAAGAAGAAGGAGAAGAAGCAGCAGCCCCGCGCCCCTGCTGGCCGTCTTCCCGGGGCGCCGCGTCTGCCGCCTCCATGGCCGCCGCTGCATGGACTTGGCCGCCCAAGAGCGAGCGCGCCCCGTCGGCGGTGGGAAGGAGGGAGGGAGGGGAGGGAGGAAGAACAGCCGCGGCAGCAGCAACAGCGGCGCTCCCGCTCCGTCCCCGTCAGCGCGCTTCTCAGCCGGGGCGGCCGAGGGAAGGCGGCTTTTGACACGGACTCTTCTCCGGCGCTGAGCTCTCTGCTGCCGCGGGCAGGCCGCTCTGCGGAACGACACCAAGAGGGCGTCCATTCAGAAACACCGAGACCAGCCTCCCTCCACATTCGCGGCATTGCCGCTTTAGCGAGGGAGGGAGAAAGTGGTGAGGGGGCTCCTGAAGCCCCTCGCCACTATGGGAAGGGAGGGCTGGGCTGGTATCGAGTTGGTAGAATAAATAAGTACTACTGTACATTTAAAGAGGGGGAGAGAAGGAAAGATAGGACATTCGCAGCCAGACGGAGATTGGAAGCAGGATCGGTTTAAGGAATTTTGGGGCACTTGCAAAGCTTTTGGGGGGGGGGCATATGTTTATCTTAGGTCAATGTAACCCAACTCAACCTAACCCATTCATAGTACAGGATATTCAGATTATTGCTAATAAAGTTTTTGTAGGAGGAGGGTTACAATGGGCCGCCACAATGATGAGGCCCCCTGCGGGTGCAGGTGCTATGGGGCACTTAAACCGGCCCTGATTGGAAGTCTTTTCGTTTGTCTCATTGTAGTTTCTTTTATGTATTTCTGTATTGTGATTTTTATAGTGATAAGTTATAGATACAGTAGGACCCCCACATCCACTGATTCATTATCCACTGATTCAATTATCCACTGGACACAAAACGGCACACCTAACAGAGTCTTCCTAGAAAATGTGTCCTCTCTAGCTGTTTTCTAAGTCCTCCAATGTAAGGGAGGTGTTGTAAACTAGAAGTCCCATTACTTTCAATGGCATTTGCTATTATCTACAGTTTTTGGTATCCATGGGGACCCCCAGAACTAATCCCCAGCAGATACAGGGGTCCTACTGTATATGTTTGATATGTTGTAATATATGTTATGTCTTTTATTGCTATATTGTTTGGGGTTTTTTTTCTTTTGTTCTTCAGTGTTTCTTTTCTCTTCTGCAATGTTCATGTTCTTATTAATAAAAGTAACATTTAAAAAAATAAACACCTCTCTGTAGTGAGAGAGTCTGCCATCACCCCCACCCAACACTATTATTATTAGTTGCTCTTATTAGTACTGGGAGTGCGATCACATATATTTGCTAATGTATTTGCTAATAGAGCCCTGGTGGTGCAATGGTTAAATGCCAGTACTGCAGCCACAACATTGTGAGTTCAATCCCAGAGGACACCAAGGTTGACTCAGCCTTTCATCCTTCCATAGGTTGGTAAAATGAGTACCCAGCTTGTTGGGGGCAATTAGCTAGCAGGTTGTAAACCACTTATGGAGTGCTTAGCACTATAAAGTGATATAGAAATGTAAGTGTTATTGCTATTGCTAATCAGGGTCCAGTTTTACGTGCTACCCTGCAGCTGAGCTGTCACCCAGGGGAACCCATCCCTTACATTTGCTTATTCTGAAAGGGCAGGAAAGCCTTTCAAGTTTCATGAAAATAAGTTACTTGCTGCTGAGGAAGCATCCTTTGACTTACTGCAGGGCTTACAGCAGATGTAATTTCCCTATCCCTATGGGTTGAGGAGGCTGGAATTCCCTTTTCTAAAACATTATTGTAAGTACAGTACAGTGTCTTCTCCTTCCTATCTGAGTGCTCCCTCCAGGTTGGACCACAACTCGCATCACTCTCCAGCCAATACAGCCATTGCCGTTGGGTTGCTGAAGTTGATGGGACATGGAGTCCAGCAGGTCAAGAGGACAGCAGGTGGAGGAAATGGCCTGGGGCTGTAGGTCTTCATAGGGATGACAGTATGTTTCCTACATTTGAAGATACTCAATTTAGCCACAACAGGGGGACCTTAAAGCAAGAGGGAGCCAAATGACTGGGAATTAACTCTCGGAGTTCACCTTACTCTTTGAGTTTACCTTCTACAAAGGTAAAACTCTTTCACCAGACTACAATTGGCAAGCACCTAAAAGTTTTTCTGCCTAAGAAAATAAAGGAGCAATTAGTTTCGTACAGGACAGGGACAGCTGGATCACAAGGGAAGTTACTTTTGTGTTGCTAATGAAGTTGACATTTTATTACCTGACTTTTATTGCTCTTTGTCCCTAGTCCTCACATGGTCAATAAGGCCTCTGCCTGCATTGAAATCCTTCAGCACCATCTTAACTGACAACATCTGAGACAGAATGTAGGCCTGTGACTCTAACATCCTCACCATTTTTCTTCTGTATGATTTTTAACATCTTTGCCTGATGAAGATGCCAGTGAAGCTTTGAAAGCTTGCATGATGTATTTTATGCTTTGGAGTTGAACCAATAAAGGTATCTCTGTTTTGGGGTTTTGATTTTTGTTGTATTTCACTGCAATGGCCAACATGGCCACTTCTGAATAGGTTTCCTAGATTTGAAGATACCTAATTTAGCTGTAAAAGAAGGGAAACCTTAAAACAAGAGGGAGCCAAATGACTGGGACTTAACTCTTTGAGGTTTTCTACCTCCAACATAACTAAAACTCTTTCATTGGCAAGTTTTACCTATATAGCACTTCAAAGTTTTTCCAGATGTAACAGTACAGACACTCCTTGAGAAATGAATGTTCTCTGCCTAAGAAAGGAGCAGTTAGCCTCACAAAGGACAGGGACAGCCTGGATCTCAAGGGAAGTTAGTTTTCTGTTGCTATTGGAGTTGGAATTTTATTACCGTACCTGTCTTTTATTTCCTTTTGTCCCCAGTCCTCACATAAAAGGGAGTGGCCTCTACCTGCACTGAGATCCCTCCAGACCATCTTAACTGACAATAGGATAACATCTGAGACAGAATGTAGGCTGTGACTCTAACATCATAACCTCTCTTTTCCTGTATGATTTTTTTAACACCTTTGCCTGCTGAAGAAGCAGTGAAGCTTCATAAGCTTGTATAATGTATTTTATGCTTTGGAGTTGGCCCAATAAAGGTATCGCTGCTTGTGGAGAGTGGGTATCTGGTAGAAATATCTCAGGGCAGGTGTTACCTTGGCAGCCATGAGGAACAATGTCTTAGTGTTTGAATCCTTTTCTGAGAGCCCAATTGCCTGCATACACTCTTCACTTCTGAAGCACTGCCTCTGTTGTTTCACACAATATACCGATAATGTCAAAATTGTACTTGATTGTTCTGTCATACAAACACTTGGGTGAATAGAACTGCCACCTTCTTCTGGCTGGGCTTCTCTGCCTTTGAAACTGCATGGCAGGTAGAAATTCAGCAGCAGAAACTTCCCAGCATGGAGGTACAATGCTATGAAAAGATTCAGTGTTGGGACTTTTGTCTGTTGCACAGCTGTTAAAAAAAGAAGAGGAAGTAACAGTAACAACAGTGACTACCCTTTCTGATACTGGAAATAAATCTCTCCAAACTGTGTGAGGCTATGCTCCTGTGCTTTCACTGATATATGTCTTAAGCCATATTGTTGCTCCCACAGTTGTCCCAGCATCTGTAAAATCTTCCATCCATGGGGGTGCCTCTCTCACCATGTGCGGCAACCCCACAAGAAAGGAAAGGACAACACCAACACAGGGAATGAGGCAGGGTGGTTACCTTGCTTGAATGATATGTCATAGCTATGATATGACAAGCAGAAATGCCAAGGGAATGCAGCAGTGGCTCCAGATTTCCTTCCCTCTCAGGCCCAAGGACAGGTTGCCATCTAGCCTTATCTTGGTTTAGGTTATCCTTGAAGCAGTGCCAGCAAGGTTAAGAGACCTCTGTTTTTTTCCAAGGACTCCTGGAGCCTCTGTCAACTTTTCCTGGCCCTGTTCTGGGCCATTAATATGTCACGCAAACATTTAGTACATGAAGGTGTTCTTGGTATGGAAATATGCTTAATCTCTGCTTAATTTCTGTTTGTCTCCACAGTGGTTTGAGGTACCAGAATAGGACCAAGCAAAAATATGACATGAAGTCTAATTTACTCAGAAATTTGACCCTGCGAGTCCAATAGGACTCTGTCTTTTTAGTAGGGTAGGGTGGCTGCATGAAGAACAGGACAGGTTTCTTAACAGGAATAAATAGTTCCTTCACTAATCTCCCTGCTGTGAAAAAATATGAAGATTTTTTTCCCTTATTTTTAAATTAGTGTTAGCACTTACAAGTATTTTAGTAGAAATATATGTGGGGTTTTTTAAACACAGAAAATGTTTTTCTGTAAAGAAAATGTGTTTCCTGTACAACATACTTTTGTTGCCTGCACCAGGAACACATTTTTCTGTGCAGAAAAACCACATGAGGGACTTCACAAAGTCTGAAGAACCATAGATTGCTGTTAGTCTACTTGACTGAGTTTCTCGCATGTCAAGAAACTATGTCTCAACAGAGAAATAAATTAAACAAAGAAACAAAACTCCAAACAATGATTATTTCCACCCCCAATTCCTATATTTTTAATAGTTGTATGGAAGAAGGCATTTCAACAGGCGCTGTTTATCTTGCAGGAGAGAGGTAATTTTAGCAGGTCTTGATCTGCTAAAATTTCCTCCCACTCAACCATAAAGGGTACAAGAGGCATGTTCTCTTTTTCATGTGACCACCCTAAGATGGAATCCTACAGCCTTATTAATCTTATTTACTCGATTGTAAACCTAATTGATGCCATTGGAATTTGGTCCCAACAAGAAATTTGGGAAGTTATTTAGGAAGAATGAGTAAAATAGCATACTGGTCCATTTCAAATTGTTACTTAAAAGTAACTTTCCAAGCTCTGCTTCTACGTAAGTGTAGCTTGAGTGAACTTTATAGGTGGGTATGAGTTTGAATCTGCTTCTTTCACATCCATGTCATAGTCTATCCATGGGACCAAACCTGGGGTCCATTCATACTACACAATTATAGTGCTATTATTCCACTTCAACTGCTATGTTTCCATCCTATGGAATCCTGAGATTTGTAGTTTGATCCAAGGCACTAGAGGAGCTCTGCGGATGAGAATTCTAAAGACCCCTCTCTTAATTGCCAATCCCAGGATTTTGTCAAATGGAACCATGGCAGATAAAGTGGAATAATAGTACTCTAATTCCGTAGTGTCAATGGGCCCCAGTTCAAAATCTAGATGTTCTTCCTCATTTAGGAAGCCTGGATGTAAAAAGAAGGCTTGGTTCTAAAAAGAAGGATGGTATTAATAGGGAAGAACCAAGTAATCACCTCTAATTCTCCTTGGATCCAGTGCTGGAAAATAACTAGACTATAGAGCCTAGTAAAAGTTATCTGAGTTGAGAGACTATAGAGCCTAGTAAAAGTTATCTGAGTTGAGACCTGACATTTTGCCTAAAACGGGGATGGCAACCTCTCCAAGCAATTTTTGTGGTCTGGAACTTCCTGGAATTCCCCAGCCCCCCTCCCCAAATATGTGGTGGGTGCAAAAATGGCATTTTCTCATTTTGGGAGGTCTCCAGTGGCAGTTTGGTTAAAAGAGGGAGCAATGAAACAAAGTGGATCTCCTGACTGTTAAAAGTTTCCTGCCCTTGACATCTAGACTAAAAAATGGAAGCCGGTCAGGTTTCCCTAGAGGACAGCCTTACCACAGCCTTCGCAGTCCGGTTTAGAAAACCCTGTCCCCCACAACAAAGGCTTGGGAAAGTTACTTTTTAAGACTACAACTCCAAGTGTATACTGGGGTATATTGCAGGAAAGTGATGGAATCTTCCCTTTTATTTCTTTAAAAAGACATTGCCCTAGTTGTGGGAAGAAGGTTGACAACAATAAGCAGCCTGCTGATGAATAAGAAATAAATACAGGTTTTGTAACTGGGATAATGAAAACATTAAAAACCAATCTTAAACTCCGAGGGGCAGCAGCTGTAGGCTTGTTGGATGATGCAGATAGGGATGTAAATCTTTGTAAATGTCATTCCACAAAAATGATTAATTTTACCATTTTTTCCCTTCCTGCTGCAAGAAAGTCTTCAAAAGCTACACAGCTTCTGAGGACTATCTGCAGTTTTGCATTTATTATGGCGGCAGAGGGTGGGGGAACACAAGAAGTTTTTGCATAGAAAATGGCACCTAATTTTTTGTGGCAAAAACATGTTCTGCACACACACAAAAATCTGCATGCACTTTTTGCCCAGAATAAATCCTAAACTGCAAAGATCCTCCTCTGTCCAGGATTTTCCTCACCTGAGTTGCCTGACACTTAGGAAACTCTTTTTTGTGTGTGAGTCTATTGTTCAAATACTTGTTAGTATTCTTTCCATTCCAAGTTCAGACCCCACTCACATCCCTGTGAACAGAGACAGAGCTTTGTAAAGCTATTTTTTAGGACAATAACTATTACCGGGGTTGGGGGACTCTCAATGCTGCAATTTAAACAAACTTTTCCAAACTTTACCCCTAACCTCCCCACACACACACACACACACACCACTGTGCCTCTGAAAGTAGAGGGAAGCAAAACAACTCCATTAATTACTGTAAAGGGAAGAAGACCTGTGTGGGAGAAGATGGTTGTCGAAATTACCTGTCCCCTTAGAATTACCCAGCCCCAACTTATTTTAGAGCCTTATAGATAATTCCAAGCATTTTAGGGCTTGTCTAGATGGGCTCTTTACCTCAGCTTCCCCCCTCCCCAATGTTGGAACCCTGCAGTCCAAACGACGCACGGCTCTTGCCCTGTTTCGCCTCCAGAAAACCCTGATGACATCTGAGGCAAAGTCGGGGTAAACCCTTCTAAAACATTTCAAAACAGAGGACATTCTGATGTCTGCAGATGACACCAAATTAGGAGGGGCAGCTAATGCCCCAGAGGACAGGATCAGAATTCAAAATGACTTTACCAGATTAGAAAGCTGGGCCAAAACTAACAAAATTAATTTCAGCAGGGAGAAATGTAGGATACTATATTTAGGCATAAAAAAATGAAACACACAGATATGGGTGATACCTGGCTTGACGGCAGTACATGTGAAAGGGATCTGGGAGTCAACCACAAGCTGAACATGAGTCAGCAGTGTGATCTGGCAGCTAAAAAAGCAAATGTGATTCTACGCTGCATCAATAGGAGTATCGTGTCTAGATTAAGGAAAATAATAGTGTCACTCTACAGTTGTCCCTTCATATGTGCTTGGGTTTGGTTCCAGGACCCCCCGTGGATACCAAAATCTGTGAATATTCAAATCCCATTATATGCAATGTCATAGCAAAATGGTGTCCCTTATATAAGATGGCAAAATCAAGGTTTGCTTTTTGGATTATTATTTTTTTTAAAATATTTTCAAGCCATTAATACTTAAATCTGTGAATACTAAATCCGTGGATATGGAGGAACAACTGTATTCTGTTTTGGTCAGACCTCACCTTGAATGTTGTGTCTAATTCAGGGCATCACAGTTCAAGAAGGATATTGACAAGCTGGAACGTATCTAGAGGAGGGTGACCAAAATGGTAAAAGGTCTGGAAGCCATGCCCT
Organism: Gambelia wislizenii; assembly: GCA_030847615.1. Classification (NCBI taxonomy): domain Eukaryota; kingdom Metazoa; phylum Chordata; class Lepidosauria; order Squamata; family Crotaphytidae; genus Gambelia; species Gambelia wislizenii. The sequence goes on from JAUMIR010000002.1 coordinate 194,219,743, forward strand.
ATGAGGAGTGGCTTAGGGAGCTGGGTATGTTTAGCATGGAGAAGAGAAGGTTGAGATGTGACATGATAGCCATGTTTAAATATTTGAAGGATGTCATACTGAGGATGGAGCAAGCATGTTTTCTGCTGCTCCAGAGACTAGGACATGGAGCAATGGATTCAAATTACAAGTAAGGAACTTCCTGATGATAAGCGGCAGTGGAACATGCTACCTTGGAGTATGGTGGAGTCTCCTTCTTCAGAGGCTTTTAAACAGAGGCTGGATGGCCACCTGTCAGGAATGATTTGATTGTATATTCCTGCAGGGCAGGGGGTTGGACTAGATGGCCCCTGTGGTCTCTTCCAACTCTATGATTCTATTATTCTAACCCCCAGGAAAACCTGTGTCATGCGGGTCTGGCGCAGGAATGCTGAAGTCCGTACCTGCATGTTGGGCTGTATCACCGGACACCTCTGCCACTGTGCTGGTGTTGCTCTGCAGCTGGGAAAGAGGCCCACGGCATGTGATCAAGGCCCCCTGCATGTGACCAGCCTTGATCACATGCTGAGGGCCTCCTTCCTGGTTTCAGAGAGAGCAATGCACAACAGCAGCAGAGGTGTCCACTGATACAGTCTGGTGTGTGTGTGCAGACTTCTACTCATTTCATCACAGTAATATGGAGGATCCAGTCCAGCTTTGGAGCCAGAACACTTTGGCCAGGAAGGCAGAGTATTCTGGAAAGTGTAGACGAGACCTCAGATAGTGCCCTAGAACTAATTGGAAGTCAACTTCACTCACACAATGCTAGAGTTACATGATCCATGAAGCAGCCAACTTCCTGGCTGCCACATCTTGCACAAGCTGAAGTGTCCAAACATTTTTTACAGGACCATGGAACATAGCTCCAGGAACAGAGATTCCACCTGAACATTGGAGGAACTTTCTAATAGTAAGAGCTGTTCAGCAGTGGAACACACTCCCTCGGACCGTAGTGGGGTCTCCTTCCTTGGAGGTCTTTAAACAGAGGCTGGATGGCCATCTGTCAGGGATGCTTTGGTCGTGATTTCCTGCATGGCAGGAGATTGGTCTGGATGGCCCTTGTGGTCTCTTCCAACTCTACAATTCTATGATTCTATGATGCACATAGTACAGGATACAGTAATCCATCCAGTATAGGATGCAGTAATCCAACCTGTTGTATGTGGGGAAATAATCATTGTAATGTAAAAGCAATCTTGTGTACCTCATTCACAATCTTAGATAAGTCTAGGGTTTTTCCCTGCATGCATTTGTTCTCCCAAAATTCCCTTCTCTTATTTCACTGGACACTTCCAGCCAACTGGAGTGCTGGGTCATTTAACACATGACCTAATTTGAATTTTATTACCTTTGTGTAAGCTACTTTTTCTGAATCTGACTCTCATTGAGAATGGAGGCATCTTAAGCTTTCCTGTAACCATGCCATGATGCATCGGAACCCAGCTACGGCTGTAGGCTGGTGAGTCTTTCCTACCCATTCTTAGTCAGTTAGGGACCTTTTCTTAAGTTTGTTTTAGTATGTAGATTGAGACTGATATACCTTCAGTAAACTTTGTTTTGCATTTTAAACTGACTCCTTTGTTTTGTAATGAGTCTAATTTAACTGGGGGATCCCAGATCTCTGAATCCACTTTCAAATGATAATTGAGCTTAAGTCTGCTTGCTAACCGCACTCTGCATAAAGCGTGAAGTCAAAGTGACTGGATGATTTTTAACTCCTTTTAAAAGGAAATAATTCTTGTTGTTTTTAAAGGACTAGATCCTGGAATTTTTTAATGCAATTTTATTTTTAGACTCATTACCTTCCAACACAACCTATCTGTGATCCTATTTCATACTAAAAAAGCACTGTTATGTCACTGTTAATGTGTCTCCTGAATATAAGTAATAATGGGATCCAATCTTATATAGGGAGTGACTCCATCTGTGTAGAGTATGATGTGTTATAATTTACTGTCTCAGGTTAATTCCTACATAGAAATTATGGCTTTGTTTTTGTCTACATAGTTTACTGTTTTACTTATATTATGTTTCTCAACTATTGCAGCTAAAGTAAAAATTAAAGGGTTGATGAAGAGGAGTAGGAATGCATGGTGTTAATCATCCAGCTTAACTCTTCAGTAGTTAAAATGTAGAGAGAGATTATTGAATGGACTTTGGCAGCACTTCCTGTCCCAGCCCAGAGTATAGTCTTTTTCTAGGCGTGCCTGCTTACAGCAACCTGGCCTAATTTCTGTGCCATTTTTCCTCATACAGTGCAAACAGAGCTGCCACAATTAACTCCATGGCCCTGTGACTAGAATGGTCAGGTGTAAATGAGTCAGATGTAAATACACAAATGATCAGATGTAAATACACTAAGTAGTTATTTAGCTTTTAAACTACTTTTGGATGCTGCCCCTTCAAGTCTGTTGTCTATAAAATGGGCAGGGCAGTGACTTTCTCCTCCCGCTGAGCCCCCACAAAGAATGGACAACATGAGGGTTGTAAATCACTTTACAGATTGAAAACTTCGTTGAATAACAAAAGGAAATAAAACTGGAAGTTGCCACAGCGCCAGGCCAGACAGTTGCTTGGCTCAGCTGGCTAGAAGGAATTCCCTTCCCTTGTTTAGCAATGCAAAGCTCCACAGAGCCTGCCACAAACCAGAGCCCCTGAGGCAGAAGCCAAGCAGACAACAACAACAACAAAATACTGCCGGAATTCCAACTCAGCTTCCCAACTGAGGGCACAAACTATCTTTCTCAAAGACAGGTGTCCAGGCTCAAAACAGGCACACTTTTCAGGAGAAGTATAGGAAGAGGGGGAGTCGCCACCCCCCTTTTCCCCAGTCTCCAAAACACACAGGACAGATGCCTCAGCTGCAGAGGAGGGTCATAAAAACCAAACAAAGGAACCACTTTCAGGGCCCTGAAGAGCCATAAAAGATCAAAGGAGATGGCATTTACAGTTACGGAGAAGACACAAGCACCTCAAGGAGGGAGGGGAAAAAAATCCCACAGCTTTTCAGAATGCAGGCAGCCTTTTCAAGCACAGAGAAAAAACTTTCACCAGCAAATCCTGCCACAGAAGGCACAAATCCAGGCAGACCAGCTGAAAAGTACAGCCTCCCCCCACCTTCCAGGGAAACCAGGCCAAAACACACCCCAAGTAAGGGCTCAATGAGCTCAACCAGGTACACACACCCCTCTGAGCCTCCGCCCCACCTTCTCCAGGGAAGCAAGGAAAAGGCTGAAACAAGACTCAGAGGAAGCTCCCAAAAAGCCCAACTAAGAAACAACAGCATGAAAACAGCACCTTAAGTCACTTGGACTAAGAAAGCCACAGCCTTCCCAACAGAGTTAGAAAGAAACTGATTAATTCTGGTTTCCTGTCCATGGGGTACCAAACCAGCTGCCACCATGTGATAGGCGACCCTAGAGTTTCTCTGCCTTAAGCCCCAGGGTTGCCCCTTTGTAAATTCCAAACCTGAGGGATTTTCTCTTTGAATTCCGCCACCACTCAGTTTTAACCCTTTCTTGTTCAGCGCAACGAGAAGCCAGACAGGTTAAAATATCAACAACACCCTTTTCCTCTATCCCAGAGAAGTTCAGATAGCAAGCCCAAGCAGGCACCTGACCATGGAGATTAGGAAGAACAGAAAAAGCTTTATTTTTTTAGTTCAAGCCCTTAAGGTTTAAGCATGGAGGAACATCTAGTCTCCTCCAGGAATTCAGCTTAAGGTTACAGAATACATTCAGTCATAGTACCAAAATGAATCATAAAAACTAACGCAAACTAGCTAGATGGCCCCTAAGCTAAAAATAATAGTAACTTATATTTTTGATGCCCATTATCATCAGTTCATGTCCCAATGGGGATGGCTAGGCCAGGCTCATCCTAGCCAGCCTAGTTCAGACCCTGGAGATGGAATTCAGAGTTCTTTTAAATGGAAGCCTCTCCTTAGACTTCAAATATCATTTAGGCCCTTCGATGTTATCAGGCCCATGAGGGAGGTCGGCTTCCCCCAACCTCCATTATCTTGCTGGTCTAAACATATGTCTCAAGCATGAGGCCCAAGGATGGGTCCCAAGCATGTGGCTCACAACAAAGGCATGTGTCTCTTCATCTGGCCCAAGCCATGTGGCCCAGAACAAAGGGATTCAGAAACTTAAAAGTCTTTGTAGTCAGATTCGATTGGTTCTGCATTGCCAAATCTGATTGGCTCTCCAGTCAGGTGATGTGATGTCATGTTTAGGAAATGATGGGTTCCACCCAATACAATACCAGTTGCTATGGTCAGGGCCGGTTTAAGGAATTTTTGGGCCCCCTGCAATGCTTTATTTTGGGTGCCCCATATGTTTATCTCAGGTCAATGTAACCTAACCTATTCACAGTACAGGATGTTCAAATTACAGCAGGACCCCCATATCCACGGATTCATTATCCAGGGGACACAAAACAGCACACCTACCATAGAGTCTTCCTAGAAAATGTGTCCTCCCTAGCCATTTTCTAGGCCCTCCAAGGCAACTCTGTGGTATTTTAAACCAGACGTCCCATTATTTTCAATGGTGTTCACTATTATTCATGGTTTTCAGAATCCATGCCCGCATAGAACCAATCTCCAGTGGATAAGGGGGTCCTACTGTATTACATAATTTGCCACCAATAAATTAGTTTAAAAACTATATTATAGGCACTAACATAATATTTTTTTTATTAGCAATTAATGTAATGGTGTAGATTTCCTTAAAAAAGAAAGAAAGTGTGGACTGCAAGCTAAACATGAGTTAGCAGTGTGATGCAGCAGCAAAAAATGCCAATGCGATTCTAGGCTGCATTAATAGGAGTATAGTGCCTAGATCAAGGGAAGTAATATTGCCACTGTATGCTGCTCTGGTCAGACCTCACCTGGAATATTGTTTCTGGGCACAACAGTTCAAGAAAGATACTGAGAAGGATGGTGGGAGGTCTGGAAGCCATGATGCCCTATGAGGAGCAGCTTAGGGAGCTGGGTATGCTTAGCCTGGAGAGGAGAAGATTGAGAGGTGACATGATAGCCATGTTTAAATATTTGAAGGGATGTCATACTGAGGATGGAGCAGGCTTGTTTTCTGCTTCTCCAGAGACTAGGACACGGAGCAATGGGTTCAAACTACAGGAAAAGAGAATCCACCTAAACATTAGGAAGAACCTCCTGACAGGAAGAGCTGTTTGGAAGTGGAATACACTGCCTTTGGGTGTGGTGGAGTCTTCTTCTTTGGAGGTTTTAAAGCAGAGGCTAGATGGCCATCTGTCATGAGGGCTTTGATGGTGTGTTCCTGCAGGACGGAAGCCGCTTGGATGGGATGGCTGTTGGGGGTCCCTTCCAGCCCTATGATTCTAGGCTGCATTCAGAGCCTGGGAAAGTTACTCTTGGATTACACCTCCCAGAATCCCCCTGCCAGCACCCTTCTCAAGGTCTGGTTATATTGTTCCTTTTCCAGCATTCTCTAGCTCAGTGGTTCTTAACCTGGGGTCCACAATGTCCTCACAGGGGGTCCACAAAGGCTTGAAGGCTGCTTGGCCCATCTCCTCCCTGCAGTGGAGCAGCCATGTGACAGGAACCAAGGTAAAGGCTGGCTGGCTGGCTTGGCCTGCACATTGCCATTCAATCAACTCCAACCACAAACTTGCAGGAAGAAGCAAGAGTGTCTCTGAGGGAAAGTTTAATGGATGGTGTAATTGTATTTTTGTTGTTGTTAGCTATTATTATTAGCTATTATTGTTAATATTATTAGGGTTTTAAATCTTGAGTTAAGTCTTGGGACAACAAAAGATATTTAAAGGGGGTCCCTGGTAAAGAAAAGGTTAAGAACCACTGCTCTGCCCAAAGGCTCTCACATAACACTAATGGGATACTGGTGTGTTTTAGTGACAACAATAAAACCAGTAATATTACTCCAATTTTTTTATTTATGTTCTTTATATTCTTCTGTTAAAAGAGCTAGAGTGTTGTAGAATTTCAGCATTCCACTATGACTGTGAAGATCAGGGTTTGAATCCTTAGTCATGAGTACCCACTGGGTGACCTTGGGCAAGTCACACTCTCTCAGCCTCAAAGGTAGCCAAAGGCACACCCCCTTTGAAACAAACCTTGCCTAGATAACCCCATGGCACATTCGCCTTAGTCAGAAATGACTTGAAGGTGCAAACACATACAAATTCCTTTTGCAGGTTGAACTCAGTTGGCAGCAAGGGGAGGAAGCTGAAGAAGACCAAGGGGAGAAGGGAGGGGAGAGAAAACAGGCATGTTAAGAGCAGGTGGAAAGATGGATGGAGGTGATCTATGTGAAAAGAAGGAAAGGGAAGGAAGGAAGGAGAGAGAGAGAGAAAATCAGAAGGAAAGAAGGAAGGGAGAGACAGGGATAAAAAGTGAGAAAGAAGGAAGAGAGAGAGAGAGAAAGAAAGAAAGAAAGAAAGAAAGAAAGAAAGAAAGAAAGAAAGAAGTCCTTTCTGAAGAGAGAGGAAAGAGATGCTCCCCCCCCTCTCTCTCTCACACACACACACACACACTCACCCTCTCCGACACACGCCTGGCTGGATGACTTACCTTTTGACAATGATTCTGGCAGGAGGGGGCAAGTGAGCAGCAAACTCCCTCCAGAATCAGCCACGCAAAGAAAGCTCCGTCTTTCTCTTTCTCTTTGGGAGACGCTGGTTTTTTTTTTAAAGCCAGCAGGAGATTTTTGCAGGAGGAGGGTTAGGACGAGTAGGGTTGGTGGGTGGGGCCCCCTGGCTGGGTGCCCCCCCCTGCAAATGCTGATTTGGCAGACTGGTTAAGCCAGCCCTGGCTATGGAAACCAGTGAGTAGAATTTTCCAATGTTGACCTGTAGGTTTTGAAACAAACTCTCCATGATGGCTGGTCAGGCCATCATGACGGCCCTGAAAACTTTTCTCGATACATTGGGAGCACAGGACACAGTGGTTACAGATGCAGATGTCTGAAACAGACATACAACACTTCAATTTAGGGTGGGATAGGGGTCATTTTGCACACTTGTACAGGAATTAGGGTGGTCACATAAAAAAGAGGAAAGGGCTCCTGGACCTATAGCAGATGTATAGAAGAGAAAATTTCAGGAGATACACCTTGATTAAATACCCTAAAGGCACAAGATTCCATCTGATTTTTGGAAGCTAAGCAGAGTCAGCTCTGGTTAGTACTGGGATGGGAAACTGCCAATGAATACCAGGTGCTATAGGCTACATTTCAGAGGAAGGAAGTGACAAAGCCACCTCTGAGTATTACTTGTCTAAGAAAACCATATGAAATTCATAGGATCACCATGAATCAACAAGCAGTTTAAAGGCACATAGGGACACGGACACACCTACTGAAATTCCCCATTTATAAACAACTGCTAAAAGTGAAAGAACCCTCTTTTGTCTCTAGTAGTTGGGTAGGATGGAGGCAAACCTTGGAAAATAACTGTCTTCTTTTGCATCTAGCCACATGTTATCTGTGACACATCTTGGACTACCAGAAAACCAGAAAAGGGCAAACTCTGCCCCTGTAGTATTAACATCAGCTTGATGTGCAGCAATTGTTCAGTGAACATTCTAATGCCAGCTGTTTCAAGGGAGTAGATAGATGTGAGAGTTTGCTGAAGCAAAAACAGAAAACCTTGCAACACCTTAAAGATGAACCAAAATGTTATAGATATCATTTATTATTAAATTTATTTATTTAAATATCCTATTCTTCCTCCAAAGATCTCAGAGTGGCATACAATAAAACAATATGACCATTTTAGAACAGTGTAAACAATAAAAAAGATTTTAGAAGGCTTAAAATATACTAAACAATGTAAAAAGTTAGAAGAAAAATTAAAACCAGTTAAGTACCTTAAAATAATTTAAAATGATGCACATGTGTGGATTTGTGCAAAACCAGTTAGTCCCAAAGGCTTTTGTGAACAACCATGGGCTCAGCTAGACAGGAGAATTGCAGAAAATAGCACATTAACTCACTATCACAGCAGTGTTTATTTGTCCCTACGATCCATTTGCAAGATCACTGGAATGGAAAGCTTTCCGCGTTTGAAGTTTACATGGAGCATGCCCATGAGAAAAGATGGTGGCGGTGAGTGAATTACCTGTCTTATTATTCTCCAAAAGCTCCCTCCACCCACCCCATTTTTTTTGCCTTATTAAATGAGAGATGCAGAAGAGCAATCCTATGCTTAAGAAACTTTTTTTCTCTGCCACTTGAAAACAATGTACAGTCACTTCCATGAAAAACAACAATGGCGGCTCCAGCCACTTCGTCACTGGCAAGCGTACCCCTGCGCACATCTGACCAATCACATTTTGACTTCCTGGATGTGCCCTAATTCGAATTGGTTGTTCAAATGGGGTGTAATGCGCATTTTCATATGTTTTTTTTAAAAGATTGTGAGAAACAGTGAAAGCTGTAATCACAAACTGCTTGGAGTTTTCAGCCCCCCTCCTTCCAAATATGGCGAATCCCAGCAGGAATTCATCTAGACAAATGGTATTCCTCCCACATTTCTTGAGGATTTTTTTCACCACCTAGACAACACCCATGTTTCCACTTGGCATCAAAATGACAACAATGCAGATGCCAATCAGGACTCTAAGGGGAGGTCATTCCAAAATTAGGTTGCCATACCAGAGAAGGCCCTCTCCCACATACACACTTTTGTGGACACAGGAAATCTGTAAGGGTAACCATAACCCTTGCAAAAAATACTGAAATGGAGCCCATTTGATAATTTCATCTAATTAAATGGATCTTGGTACAAGAAAGATACTGTAGCACAAAGTGCTGGACTACAACAGGCATACAGAGTGCTTGGGAGGTTCGGGTCAAAGTGCCAATGGAGCCATGAAACTCACCAGATGACCTTGGGCCAGTCACTCTCTTTTAGATCGACCTACCACACAAAGTCATTGTGAGGATGAAGCAGGGAGGAAGAGAGCCATGTATACCATTTTGAGCAAACTGGAGGAAAAACAAGATATAAAAGTACCTTAAAAAAACAAATATATCTTTGGTTGATGCCGCAAGCCTTTTTGTCAATTCTGTGATAAAAAGATAATCACTATCAACTGCAAATGTCTGCACACCAAGCTGCTGGTAAAGACACAGACAAACAATAAAATACATTGGGAAGGCTAAATGCAGGAATTCTAGACTAAGTCCTAAATTAATTGAGTAAAAACAAGGCAAGTTAGTAACAAGCACTGGACATCCATTGTGTGATAATATATTGTCAGGAATATAGCTATGCGGGGAATGAGGGCACTGCCATCCAAACAAGAATTCTGTCCCCCACCCCAATAAAATTTCAAGCATTACATTAACTTAAAACTTTAGTTGGACATTTAAAAATATCGTTTAGGTGTCCAAACCAAAGGCAATGTTACCAAGGGAATGTAAGCACAGCAAATATCAGAGTTCTAGGTGTGAACAATTTCCAGTGCTAGAAACTTGGGGACTGAATGATAATTTCATGGGAGAGAAAGAATTCTTATGTGGGAGCAGATCCTCATCCCCCCTCATAGCTATGCTCCTGTATAGTGTGAAGGCTTTTGACTACATATAGTCCTATACTCTGCTTATACTATACAAGTGTTTACAGGGTCAGCCCCAATAGCTGGGCCAGCTCCAGAAGATGACAATGTTGGGCATTCATTTAAGCCTCAAGACCAGCAGAGAGTCTGCCATCCTAAAAATGATATTGTTCAGCATCTTTTTTAAAAAAATCAGTAGCAACCTAGGAGGATTCTCAGTTTCTATGTCCCATCCTTTCTTGATCAAGGGGTCACCAATAAAGGTGCTGTGCCACAACACAGAGACATACAAGGTATAGAACTTTTTTTTTTTTGAGCCAACACTGCTCAAATCCAATAATTTTTTTGTCTGTACACTGCTGATCTTGCATATGAAACCTGACAGTTAATAAATAATATGGTCCATCTGCTTCTCCTGTTGGGCAGACTACCAGTACTTTAAATTTCCTACACCCACACATGAGAAGCATGGTCACTGCTCTTGTTCTAATCTAAGCACTGAAGAATCTTAGCAGATTCCTGTAGTTGGCAAATACTTGTTCTCAGATAATTATATGACAATGGCAGCATGTTCTAGTTAATCCTGCACTGTCTGATATGAATGAATATAATATGGACAAACAGGTCTACAGGAAAAGGAGGAGGAAATAAGTAGAAGTTGTTTTTTCTTTGGCTGCCTTCTGATCAACACTCTGAGGTGGATGGGTGGAGCAGGCAAGGCACAATTTCTGCTCCTCCTGATGTGCCACTTTTGAACAGATTGTGCAACATGCTAGCTTCTCATATAAGGGATAAGGGCTGATCTCTAAGGAGTTTTAAATCAAGATTTCTAAACTCTTATAAAATCCCCTTATTCAAAGGATTTACTTTAGATCTTATAAACCGAATGTTATCCCAGATTGCACACTTTCTCCCCATCTTCTAAAAAGAGACTGCAACCAATTGTTTCCACACCAGGGATGGGGGACCAAAGAAGAGACTACCCATATTTTTATATTTTTTCTAGTAGGTGTTGCCCAGTTTTATTTGATGCTGCTATTTTAGATAGGCTTTTTTTAATGGAATTCCCTCTGCCCTATCTTGTTTGACTGAACCTCTTTCAGCCTACGTCTGCACATCTGAAAACCCAACCATTGCTCAGCAGTCTGTTCAGCAGAGGGAGATGTGGTTGCTGATTTTGCACCCAAGCCTTTTAAAAAGGTTTAGTAAAGACTTAGGCCAAACAAGGTTGTGGAAAAATGGCTGGTTGAAAAAAGATTGCACCTTTTAAAACAAACTTATGTATAAATAAGAGTGACTTTAGGTTGCACATGAACCCAGAAACCTCCTTTAGTTATGAGTACAGAGGTTATGGTCTTTAAAATACCTGAGATTCTTGCCTCACCTTAGAAAGTAAACAAGATCAGAGATGTAGGATTTTATGACACATTAAATCCTGTTAGGTTTAACATACCACACCTCTATTTGTTGCAGCTAAAAAGGCCAATGCGATTTTGGGTTGCATCAATAGAAGTATAGTGTCAAGATCAAGGGAAGTAATAGTGCCACTCTATTCTGCCTTGGCGAGACCTCACCTAGAATACTGTGTCCAGTTCTGGACACCACAATTCAAAAAGGATATGGACAAATTGGAGTGTGTCCAGAGAAGGGCAACTAAAATGGTGAAAGGTCTGGAAACCATGCCTTATGAGGAAAGACTTAGGGAGCTGGGTATGTTTAGCCTAGAAAAAAGACGGTTAAGGGGCGATATGATAGCCCTGTTTAAGTATTTGAAGGGGTGTTACATTGAGAATGGAGCAAGCTTGTTTTCTGCTGCTCCAGAGACTAGAACACAGAACAATGGATGCAAGCTCCAGGAACAGAGATTCCACCTCAACATTAGGAGGAATTTTCTGACAGTAAGAGCTGTTTGGCAGTGGAACACACTCCCTCAGAGTGTAGTGGGGTCTCCTTTGTTGGAGGTTTTAAACAGAGGCTGGATGGCCATCTGTCAGGGATGCTTTGATTGTGATTCCTGTGTGGCAGGGGGTTGGACTGGATGGCCCTTGTGATCTCTTCCAACTCTACAATTCTATGATTCTATGCCCCACCTCCCAGAACTCACAGCTGGTCTCTGTATGTGTACCAAAACTGTATGTGTCTAAACAATTTACACATGAAACTTTCCCTACCTTTTCATAAAGATAGAGAAATAACCACCTTCTCTTTCATCCTGATAAAGCAAGCTATATCCTGAAAGCTTGCACAGTCCTATTCCTACAGAATTTAGTTCCGTAAAAATGAAAGGTCTGTCTGCCATTCCTATCATTCCAAAGGCAAGAAGGTCAGCAGTGTACCTCCACATATTACAAAAATCAGGCCTCAAATAAAAGCTCCTGGGACTTATTTGTAAAACAAGAAAACACATAACAAGGAAGAGATGGCTAGCTGGCTGGCAATTTTGCACCTATCGTTTTCACAACAGAGCTGGCATTATAGCATATACAGTGGTACAATATACAAAATCCTTGGCAGATGTACCCTCCAACATTTCACAGATGACTTGTGTGGTCAGGGAACATCAGAGTGTGGTGAAGATGGCAAAAGTCAGTGGTAGGCTGGGTCTAAAAATATTGGTTGCCAGGAGACAAAGGGGACCACTGGCGGGGAGCCCAGTCTACCAGACCTCCTCAACCCCTCCAGAAAGGGAGGGGTTATTGCCCCCCTGCGGGAGCCTGCTGACATTGGGAATCATGATCCCTTGCTTCCCAGGGGAGGAACAGTATGGGGGCCAACCTACCAGCACAGGGGTCCAAGTCCACTGGCCCAGCCACGGAGAAGACGGATGCCTGGATGCCCTCCATGCAGAGGACACCTCCCTCCCAGTGGCCTTTAATACAACATAAATTTTAGTTGCACACAGTAATAATATTGGAACTTCTATTATATTTTCGAGCTACTAAAAGGTCATTAAGATTTTTCTCGCTGGCTTTTCTTCGCAAACGAAGATTCAGGAAGGACTCATCCCGCGCTTACTGCAAGTGCACTGATGACTAAAAAGGCCAATCCGAGATAAACAAGTCCGGTTGCAGAAAGCACAGCAGAAGGTCTCCTTGGGTGATGTTTTTGGGTTGTGATTCTTTCTGCGTTGTCGTTTCTCTTCAAGACTTGTTCAGCGTGAGTTCTCAAATAAGGCTGCAGCATTGTGGATAGTGCGTCTCCATGCCTCCCGATGTGAGGCCAGGGCGGACCACTGTTGGTGATCAATTTGGCCGAGCTTGAAATGTTGTTTCAGGGAGTCTTTGTATCACTTTTTTGGAGCGCCCCTCTTATGCTGACCCGTGGCGAGTTCACCGTAGAGTAGTATTTTTGGGAGGCGATGGTCCTCCATCATAGAAACGTGCCCTGTGCAGCGCAGCTGCGTTCTCAATATCATGGCCTCAATACTGGTGATCCCTGCTTGCTCAAGGACAGCAACATTCGTCACATAGTCAGTCCAGTGTATATTTAGGATTGTGCGTAGACAGTGCTGATGAAAGCGCTCGAGGACTCGTAGGTGGTTGCGATAGGTGACCCATGTTTCAGATCCACAAAGGAGGATAGACAGTACAATGGCTCTATACACACTGATTTTTGTGCTTTACCTCAGGTGTTTATTGCTCCAGACTCTTTTGTGAAGTCTTCCAAATGCACTATATGCCTTTGCTAATCTGTGATTGATCTCTTTGTCAATCTTGGCATCTGAGGAGATTATGCTTCCCAGGTAGGTGAACTGCTGAACGGACTTGAGCACAGATTTGCCAACAGCAATGTGGGGATGGTGGTGTTCATCCTGTGGTGCAGGCTGGTAAAGAACTTCTGTTTTCTTCAGGTTGACTTCCAGCCCAAACAGCTCTGCAGCTGTTGCAAAGTAGGATGTTAGGCACTGCAGAGCTGCTTCTGTCTGGGCAACAAGTGCAGCAGCATCAGCGAACAGCAGCTCACGGACTAGATAGTTTAGAGTCTTAGTGTGAGCCCTCAGACGGCTTAAGTTAAACAAGCTACCATCAGTACGGTAACGTATATAGATGCCGTCGTCTTCTTCAAGCTCTGCCATAGCCCTTTGGAGCATCATGCTAAAGAAGATTGTAAATAAAGTTGGTGCAAGAACACAACCTTGCTTCACTGCATTAGTTATTAGAAAGGGCTCTGAAAGAGCATCGCCATATCTGACTTGACCATGCTGGCCCTTGTGTAGCAAGGTAATCATTTTAAGGAATTTGGGGGGACATCCTAGTCTTTCCAGGATCTGCCACAGACCTTTTCTACTTACAGTGTCGAAGGCTTTGGTGAGGTCGACAAATGTTACATAGAGACCCTGGTTCTGCTCCCTACATTTTTCTTGCAGTTGTCTAAGGGCAAATACCATGTCTGTAGTACTCCTATTGGCTCTGAAGCCACATTGGCTTTCAGGGAGAAGTTCTTCTGCAATAGCAGGAACTAATCTGTTCAGGAGTATCCTTGCAAGGATTTTTCCAGCAATAGAGAGCAGTGTTATGCCTCAATATAGGCATATAGAGCAGTCGGATTTTGCTCCTTTTTTCTTGTACAGGGTGATGATGACTGTATCTCGGAGGTCTGATGGCAGTTCCCCTTTTTCCCAGCAATTCACAAGGAATTCGTGGAATTTTTCGTGGAGTGCATGACCTCCGTTTTTCCAAACTTCAGGTGGGATTCCATCAATCCCAGCTGCCTTGCCGTTTTTCATCTGCTGTATGGCCTTAAGGGTCTCTTCCAAAGTGGGAGCTATGTCCAATTCATTTTTCATCGGTTTTTGTATCACATGTTGGATAGCTGAGCCTTGGACTACTCCGTTGGCACTAAAGAGACTTTGAAAATGTTCAGCCCAGCGATTCAGGATGGAGGTTTTATCAGTAATTAATGTTTGACCATCTGTACTGTATAAGGAGCTTTGGACCTGATGAGTAGGTCCAAACACTGCTTTAAGAGCTTCATAAAATCCTCTATGATCACCCAGATCTGCACAGCATTGTGTCTTTTCTGCTATATTGATCCATGATTTGTTCTGCATGACTCGGAGTTTTTGTTGTAGTTTACTACATGTGAAGCGGAAAGCTGCTTTTCTTACATGGCAGGTTGGCTGGGCGAGGTATGCCTGGTGAGCAGTTCTCTTCTTTGCCAACAGCTCCTGGATCTCTTGGTTGTTTTCATCAAACCAGTCTTGATTTTTCTTGTGGGAGAACCCGAGGGATTCTTCTGCAGACTGGAGGATACTGTTTTTGATATGTTGCCAAAGCACTGTAGGAGAAGGATCTGTAGGATGGTCTTCAAGTTTCATTTGTAGATTTGCCTGGAAGTTGTCTCTCATGGTAGCTTGTTGAAGATTGTTGACTTGGAGTCTCTTCTTTAGGATGCCACCCCTCTTAGGTTTGAACTTAAGATGAAGATTTAGTTTACATCTGACGAGGCAATGATCTGTATGGCATTCTTCACTGGGCATCACTCGGGTATGACGGACATCACGAATGTCTCTCTGATGGACTAGAACATAGTCAATGAGGTGCCAATGTTTGGAACGGGGATGCATCCAGGTTGTCTTCAAGCTATCTTTCTGCTGAACGATTGTGTTTGTAATAGTCAGCTGTTGTTCTGCACAGAACTCTAGCAGGAGGCGTCCGTTATCATTGCAATTTCCAACACCATGCTTGCCTAAGACACCTTTCCAGGCTTCGGAGTTCTTTCCTACTCTGGCATTGAAGTCACCAAGGATAATAATTTTATCTTCTACAGGGACTTTTTGTATGAGTTGGCGTAGGTCTGTGTAGAATTTGTCTTTCTCTACAGGGTCGGCTTGCATAGTTGGGGCATAAATACTAAAGAGAACAACATGTGGGAGGCGTAAGGAAATAATGCGATCAGAGTGTCCTGTTGGCAACGTTTCAAGTTTGGAGGCAATGGAGTTTTTAATCATAAAGCCTACTCCTGAAAGATGTTTTTCGGTTTTGGGTTTGCCAGACCAGTAAAGTGTGTAGCCATCGCCATGTTCTTTAAGGCTGCCTTCCTCATGGAAGTGAACTTCACTAAGAGCAGCGATGTCAATATTAAGCCGTGATAGTTCAAGGGCTATTAGGGCAGAACGACGCTCAGGCCGTCCACTATCTTCAGAGTCTTGCATGGTTCTGATGTTCCAGCATGCAAGTGTCAGTTTATTTACACCTTTGGAGGCCGGTGTGTGCCTTTGTTTCTTTGCCTTGGTTTGACTGCATCAGAAGATGCCCGTTGGCCGCGGCTAGCCAACCAGGTAGTTGGGGATAAGCTTTCATTAGGCCACCTTTTCTAGGCCCCTCTCCATATGGAGCAAGCAGTGCTCTCCTTAGAAAGGCTGCTTGGTCATTCAGGATGCTGCCGAACAAGACTATCATCTCCCGGGTCAGCCTCGAGCGACCAATGTCCTGAACCGCCTGGATGCAGGGTTGGGTCTGCGGCTTCCAGTGCATCTTTACACCTGCCATTTCGTCCCTCACCTATCGCTACAGGGCTTTTTTGGAACTGGATTTGTCCTTCGAGCCTGTGCAATGGATTTTTCTGGTGGAGCGCAGTGTGCACAGAACTGGCCTCATCCTTTAAACCAAAGGTTCGTCTGCTGACCTTGCAAGCATGGACGGTAGCAGCGAGGTCCTCGGGTCATAGGTTTGATTAGAGTTTCCTTCTCTTAGATGCTTGACCTTACAGGGTTGGACGAGCACCATCTGCCCGGGTTTGGGATTAGAGTTTTCCTTCTCCTAGGACGGTTGCCATAAGGCTAGAGAGCCCATCCTGCCCTTTGACGCCCTTTGTCAGACCCTTTGGTTTTGACCTGTCTGTCATGGGAGACCCTACCAGTGGCTATTATGCCACCGCCAGCATAGCTCAAAACATCATTAGGGTACGCACGCCTCTCTCCCACGACAAGGGGGCGTCAGTGGAGAGGATTTTTAACATATTGTCTAATATTTTTTAACATATTGTCTAATGTTTAAGGGGGGGCACTTCATCAGGGACCCACAGGGCCCACTTACCATCTGACAAGTCGACACCCTGGCTAGTCCGCCACTGGGAAAAATTATTATTGAGGAAGAACACACAAGCTAGGAGAGGCTGCTTTTGCCTGACCCTGCTGAGACGGGTAAGATTCCACCTCCTGTCCCCGTTCCCCCCCATCCGCACATACCTTTTTGAGTTAATTGAGAGCAAACTACTTTTGCATTTTAATTTTCTTGAAAATATACAGCTGAAGTAATCTGTCACATGAGTACCCAGGAATCCAACACGATTTTAGAACTCCTCAAGGAAAGGCGGGTTGTATAGTATATTTATTTATTTTCAGCAGGTAAAAACAATGCTATTCTTAACAGCTATGTAGGTGGCTGTCTTTGACTATAGACATTTAGACACACTGACCTGGGAAGAAGTCTTGTTGAACTCAGTCAGGTTTGCAAATACACATGCCTAATTGGCAGACATTTGACAGTTAACTTTAAGAAGAATGAATATTATGACAGGCTGAAACCATCCCTAACTGGGATCCACAGCATCATCCCACCACTGCCCAGTTATGGATGGCTTCTGCAACGTGACTTTCCAAGCTCTGCTTTCAGACTGTGGAACTGTTTGTTTTGTTTTTTGTTTGCTTTTTTAGTTATTCCTGTTACTAGAAGGTACTTAGGCCTAACATATCTTACTCAGAAAACACCCAAGCACTACTGTTTACTAGGACCAGTACAAAAACCATTTGGCTATTGAAGAACTAGATACATTTCAGGTAGGTGATATGACATTTCAGAGCCTATTTCAGTTCTCCTGAAACCACAAATTGCGAGGCAGCCTTGTGGCAAGGCTATTTGTGGATGTATTCCATCCTGCCGTGGTGATGACAAAAGTTTGGGTTCTCTTTCTGCACAGTTTCTGTGGAGGAAGGTCTATGTGCATCCCTATTTAAAAATAATATGCTTTGGCATACTGAGTGGACTTACTGCAGGTGACAGAGTTAACCACTTGCCTATGACTGATGGTTTAAATAGAGTAGGGACTTGGTCAGTTGGGAAAACAGGGCCAGTTGAGAAAGTAAGGAGTAAAAGAAGAACTGGAGGAAAGTTAGGGAGTGAGAGGAGAAAAAAAAAACAAGTGGATAAATGTGGTTAAAAATCTGGTGAACAGGATAGCTGTTAAAGAGGAGATGTCCGGATACTCAAACTACTAGTTGATAGCCTTAAAATGACTTATTTGGTATGGCTGTTGTTTTCCGTAAATGAATTTTATAATGGATTTTGATTCAACAATGCCTTCTGCTCTGGTGAATTTTAAGCTTTGAATTGTACAGTACACTCTGCCTGTAACTCTTCCCCTTTCTAATAAACTAACTCTGGCCATGACAGGTTTTTTAATTGCTCTGAAGAAAGTTACTGAAGTATCAAACAACATACATAGGCATACCCTCCAACTGTCCTGTCCTGCAAAGTCTTTGGTTTTCCTATTGTTTTCAGCTGGTTTTAAAATGCCCAGTTTCTGTGTCTTCTCCCACTTTTCCTCTTTGTCCTCAGCTTCCATTGGTGAAAACTGAGTTCAAAGTTCAAAAGAAGTTTGCATCAATTACGGTAACTCAGCAGGCCAGGAGAGGAGAGGAGCTCCTTGTGGGATTTTAGGAGATTATCCACAGGGACAAAAATAGCGTCCCCCTCTCCCGCTCCATCCCTGTTTCTCACCAGAGAACGATTGTGCGGGAAATTTAAAAATAAACTGCAAAATACACATTTTAAAATGACAGCAAGCAGAAAAACACGCTAAAAAAATTCCAAGTAACCCGGGAAGGAGGAAAAAAAGGATGTCACTTACCTGGATGTCCTGATCGCACCCGGAAGTGTTCGGCAGGGACCTCCTACTACGGCTGGCATTGCGCCAGCAAAACAGGGCACCTTATCGCTCGCCCGTGATTCCATCACAGAAATGGAACAGGTGATCTATTGCCAGCTTAAGCCATCAATAGAAAGGAACGTAGACAGAACGGAAGCTGCAGAGGGACACAACGCCACAGGGACGTCATCATCTGATATTCAAGCCCTTTGGAAATGTCCTGTCATCCCTGTGGTGGCATATTATGGGCATCTGATAATCTGCTTGCTCTTGCAGTATGCTTATTATATTGATTAATTGATTTGATTTGATTTGATTTATATGCCACCTTTCTCCCAAAATGGGACCCAAGGTGGCTCACAAAACATAAAATACAACATAGAATTAAAAATATGACAATTGGAAGTTAAAAACAATTAAAATAATGACAATTTAAACTTATATAAAACATTAAAAAGTTAAAAAAATAAAAGCAGACCCCAATAAAAAGCCTCTCTGTGCGCACAACTACAAATTAAAAGCCTGCTTGAATAAAAACGTCTTTGCCTGCCAGTGAACTGAAAGCAGGGAGGGGGCCAGCCTAGCCTCCCATGGGAGGGAGTTCCAGAGGGTAGGAGCAGCCATAGAGAGGGCTCTCTCTTGTCCTCACCAAGCGAGCCTGTGATGATGGTGGGACTGAGAGAAATCCTTCCCCAATGATATTAAAATTCTGGCAGGTTCATATCAGGAGATATGATATTTCAAATAGTTTGGAGCTAAGCCATATAGGGCTTTATAGGTCGTGACCAGCGCTTTGAATTGTGCCCACAAACAAACTGTTAGCCAATGAAGCTGTTTTAACAAGGGAGTTATATGCACCATATAACTGGCAGGCAAAAGGAAACTACTGTGGCCTCTCCCAACTTGTCTTCTGCCTTGTGAATAACTTTTGCCATCTTGAACACAGTTTGCTTGGCCCAGTTTTCATCTGTGAAATGCAGGAGGGTATGCGTGGGTGATTATATTGCAGTTAGGGAAGACCCACACACATGATGATAACTGTGCAGCCATGATAACTGTGGGGTTGTCTAAATGGTGAAAATATTCCTCACAGAATGTGAGGAGAACCCTACTTGTCTTAATGGGATCCCGCACTGCTTTGCCATATTCAGAAGGAGGGGGGCCCAAAGCACCAAAAATTCAGAAGGAAAAGCCTTCATGGCTTTCTCCAGAGTTTTTAAACAGCAACAAGGGGGATGCACATTCCTGCTTGTTGGGACAAGCAATTCACTTTGAATCACTTTCCCATATGACTGGAAGCATAAAGCTGATTTGCAGGATGAGTGTGGGGGTGGGGCTTACTAACAAGGTAAGCACCTGCAGCCACCATGTTGGATTTTTGCCTTAGCGCTCACTCACTCGCTAAGGCGATAATACAGCGTGGTGGTGGTGTTTCCTTTTTAGTAAAGGTGAAATATTGCTCTATCGCACATAGGGAATATTTTTTTAAAAAAAGTTCGATGGGGGCAAATTCAGGTAAGTTAAGACATGAATAAATCACTTGAGGCTGCCATCTCAATTTGCAGACATGCAATGTTTATGTCTGCCAAAAAAATCATAGCTGCTGCGATTTTCCATTACTGTGGAGCAATATGGGGAGGGGGGTTGCCTCATATTGACCAGGCCACTGGGTTACTGAACAGTAGGAGCAGAGAGGCCTAGTATTTATAATGCAAGACACAGACCTTGGAATTATTTGTTCCTGTCTACTCACCCAACTGCAGTAGGGTTGCCAGGATAGGTTCTGGTGATGTCACAGACAGTTTAGAGCTGCCAGGTTGGGAGCATTCCATGCTCTGAGATTTCAGGATGAAATCCTGAGACCTAGAGACAGCCCCTGTTGATGTCATTAAACATAATACATTAAGCATCCACTGAGCATGTTATTCAAATAAAAAATACCAAGTCTAACAGAGCTGAATCTGGATAGCTTTCCTCCCATGCCGAAAAGCGATCCTTTCCAAATTCTACTTTACACACAAACACACACACACCAATGCACAAAGACACACAATCTTCTAAACTGTGGTTAACTGTAGGGTGATCTGATGCAAGTTGTAATTTCACAAAAACTTTGAGCATATGGGTTATTTCCCACACCAAGAAGCAATCCTTTCCCAATGCCCTGAGACACACCAACAAGGAAAACATCTCCTAAGTTGTGAGTTCACACACAGGATGGGACTGGAACTTGTAGACAACTTTTCAACTGTCCAAATCAACTTTTAACCCAACTTTGTTTGGAAAGGGTTAACATCAGTGTGGAAGAAAAAGTGCTGCCTGCCAACAGTGAGGCCATGAAAAGGGAAGCCTGGCATGATGGACCTCCTGTCACCACCCTAGCCCCAATACCAGACCACCCACAGAATTCCCAGTTACTTCTTTCCACTGACCCCAGCATTTTCATTTGCCTCCAAAGCACAACCGAATCCTTCAGCTTTATATGAAAAGAAGTGTCTCTCCTCTTCCTTCAAAACCCAACCTCTTCCTCTCTGGCTCTCTATCTCCTCCCAGCTTTCCACCAAACTTTCCACTGTGTGTGGTGTTTTAATCCTTCCATCTTCTTGAAGAAAGAAGCAGCCAGGCAGTTAACAGCATGGGGTGTGTCAGTGGGCACCTGCAGATAAGTCAAGTTGCTCCTGCTATTCACGGGCTCTGTTCTCCAACCTGCTGCACTGCTATCATACCCCTCCACTGGGCGCATATGCACTTTCACCACCCCTTCGCTCCTCTGACTGGGCTTGAGGAGCATTTCCCCCACATCCTTCTGCTGAGCTCTGGCACCAGTGGAGAAGAGGACAAAAATCTAGGCTGAGCAACTGAAGCCCCCTGAATAGTCTATGCAGCCAGCACGTCTTTGCAATGCAAGCAGCTAATAACTAGCCCAGCTAATAACAAGAAGCTAATAATATCCTAAGCAGCAGCAATACAATTTTAAGAAAAGTGTGTGTGTGGGGGGCGGTGTCTAGAACAGTTCTCTTACTGCCCAGATAGTCAATCCCTTGCCTGTCAGGGAGCAGATACTAGTCCTTGAAACTCAAGACTGGCTCCAGACATCTGACCCAACAATAACCTAACAATCCTATTTCCACCCCCCCACCCCCAGCCCCGTTAACAATGGCAACCTGCAAGCTGGCTCAATACTTAACTAGAAATCTATCTATATATAAAACACTTGGGTATGCTTCCTTGCCCAGTGTGCTGATTGGCCGCTTAGGAAACATACACAACCAATCCCCTCCCTCCTCTCATTCCCTCAGCCAATCACCACCCACATGCAAATTCCCTCTCCACCTCACAACCCACTCCTGCCACTCAATCTGCATCTATGCCCCCAGCCTCACAAGGGCCCCTCCCTCCTCTCCCTTCCTCAGCCAATCACTACTCACATGTAAAACAATGCAACATTTTTTCCTAAAATAACACCATGTAGCTGAACTATGTGAAAAGAACGCTGCCACTCCAAGCTCCATGCCGTAACCACCGCCTGAAACCCCAACAGGGCACATAACAGCATATGTTATGCAGGGTACAGCTACACTACAGTTGTCCCTCCATATCCACAGATTTGGTATCCACAGATTTAAGTATTCATGGCTGGAAAATATTCTTTAAAAAACAATAATCCAAAAATCAAACCTTGATTTTGCCATCTTACATAAGGGGCACCGTTTTGCTATGCCATTGCATATAATGGGACTTGAGTATTCATGGATTTTGCTATCCACGGGGGTGGGGGGTGGTCCTGGAACTAAACCCCAGTGAATATGAAGGGACAACTGTAGTTTGTTTTAAAAGGTTTTACCTTTGCTTAACTCCAGTCACCAAATAAGAGAGAAAAAAGCATCAGGAATTAATCATGAATTTTTTTAAAAAAATCTTGTATGTAAGAGTGACTAAATGGACACCTATTATTAAGATGTTGTTGTTACCAAATTTTACATCAGAAGTGACTGGAAATGCCTTCAGCTAATTTGTTCTTGCAGTTCAACCTAAAACAACCTCAAGTTCTTCTCCTTGGGCCCTGTTGTTTTTCTAACAGTACAGAGCCATTTGAAGGAAAATGCTACACAGTCTAACCCAGATAGTAGGTTACATCTCATTCATTCATAATTCCCCCCTCTCTCTTTCTGCCTCAAAGGAGCTTTCTTAATCTTCCACACAACCTCAGCCCATCATGCCACACATCTCCTTCTCTTCTAATTGAGTTCCCTATTTCCCCCCTCCTGGCCCTGGTGACAGATCTCAGTGCGTGTTTGTAAGTCATGTTTGTTATTGTCTAGCCAGGGGCAAGATTCCCAGGGATGGCTGATTATGCAATCATATTAAGTGAGATGGATGCACAGAACTGTTTGTCATAGGAAAAGAAAAAGGCCAGTACGTGTCATTCCATGGTTGAAGACTAGGGCTGCTGCCGCACTGCAAAATTAATACAGTTTGACACCGCTTTAACTGCCATGGCTCAATGCTATGGAATTCTGCGATTTGTCATTTTGGGAGATATTTAACTTTCTGTATCAGAGAGCTCTGGTGCCACAACAAACTGCATATCCCAGGATTCCATAGCATTGAGCCATGGCAGTTAGTGGTGTCAAACTGCGTTAATTCTGCAGTGTAGTAGCAGCTTCAGGCTGCTTTCACAAGAAACACTCAAACTGGTTTTTGCATTTTCCCCATCCCCAATTAGAATGTAAACCTAAACCAGCCAGTGTGACTGGTTTAACAGTTTATCTATTCTACATTAAGGACTTGCATCTCTCCCCACATATTGAAAGGACTTCTCAGCATCACTTCTGAATATGGCATGAATGGCTGTGGCTTAAGTTAAAAGGTGCAGTTGCAAATCTAAAATACAACAAAAGATGAGAGAGACAGCTGAATAGCACAGAGTATAGGAGGGGTGGGAGTCAGGCACCTCTCCAGATGTTGTTGGACTGAAGCTCCCAGCAATCCTCCCAACTCGCTATGCTGACTAAGGTTGCTGGGATTTGCAGTCCAACAACAGCTGCTGGGCCACATGTTTTCCAACCCTGGTCTACAGTTGATCATTAGAAGCAAACTTATTACATTTGATGGATATCTGAAGGATGTTTGCAGGATTTGACTGAAAGGGAAATAAGCAGCAGTAAAGCTAATTGCCCACACAAACCTCCAAGCCCCCCCCTGTGCATACCCCCACACTTAAAAAAAAAAAACTCCAAAAGAATCAGCTGAAAGTTGCCTGAAAATGAAACCAGAAGTGATATTAAGTTGTGCCAGTCGCATTGAGCATGCCAGTGTGGCCCAGTGGAAAGGCATTAGGGTAAAAAATGGCCCCAACCCCTCTATAGGGTGGTGGGTTCATGAACACAACCCACTTGACACATTTTAAATGAATTTAAATAAAGAATTTGGATGAAGACTCTGTTACTATAGGAGACAAGTCTTACTATTTACTCTTTCCCCTTGAACTGTTCTTCAAATGAAATCTACCTCAAATGCTTCTATTAGCCATGGAATTGAAAAATATAGGTATAGGTCAATATAATATAGGTATCAGTTGGGACACCCTGTGCTTTGAGGGGGCTCCTCATTCCAAAATGCCAAAGGGAGATATCCCTACTGCTAAAATGACAACTGCTTTTGGGTATCAGTGTTATTTCTTCACTAGCATTTTTAGAACAGAGAAGTGGGATTTAAATAGAGAGTATGGTCCCCTATTTTAAAGTAGCACCATACCTTGATCCCATCCCATCCTACACAGTTGGCCAAATTCCTTTATCATTAGATGTAGCTACAATGATGGACCTCCATCATTGTAGCTACTTCTGCCAATGCCACCCCCAGAAACCTACCTCTTAAATCAGGCAGTACCCCTATTACCTGGCTTAACATCTGCACCCCTTATCTTTAATAATCGGCACTATTTAATAATTTGGCTAACTGTGGTCTTCCCAGAGTGTGGCCAGTAAACTTGGGACTCCCAAAAACCAGGAATCCCAAAGACTAGTGCTGAGACTCAGTCAGGTATGCACTAGGGAGGGACCATCACAAATTCCAAAGAAAGGTAACCTACAGGACAACTTCTTGCCTGAACATCTGGCTAATCCAGTCAAATTTAGTTGAGATACTCAAGGTTTGTAAAGAGCTATCTTACCTCTACCTTCCTCCAAACAAAGAGGGTTGCTTCCTCCGTTCAATTCCTAAGTATTAACACATTAAGGGTCGTTAACATATCCAGAGTATCCATTGTCCTATCTTGAGTACCTCCAAGAAGCATTGTCTTTCACTCTAAATCCCATCCCTTGAAGGGAATTATTGCATATAAAAAACCCTTCAAAATTCCACTCAAGTGCACACAGTCCATCTTCCTCCTGACTCCACATCAGACAGTGTTGCTGTTCCTGCTTCAGAGACTCCCACCCTGTTGGCTTCAACTCCTCTGATTGGTACAGTACCACCCGAAAACAACCCCTTACTCTATTCCTCTATCCCAATCTTTCCTACTTTATTCTCTAGCCTTGCATGAATGCTTGAAGCCTGAGTGTATACGTGAATGTGGTCATGATTGCTTTCTCAATAAAGAGTAAGTAAATTGTCTTATCTAGCTTAATGTCTCCTCTTGATATATACATAGGTTAAAAGGTCCTGCTTTGTTGCCCTCTTCTCATATTAACAGACTGAGTATATTAATTCTGCAAATTAATATTGATATTCAGAGGGTCCTTAAGACTCTCTAGCATTTAGGGTAACACCCCAACCGAAGGTTTTCTTAGACGCGTCAGATTGGGGCACTGGGAAATGGCAGCTACAGTGCTCTCCTGGTCATGGGAGGCATTGAGACAGGTAGCTAGGGAAATTGCTTCTCTGAATCTGCTCCATGACCAGGAAAACACTCCAGTGATCATTTCTAAGCATCTTCATCTGCAGAGCCTCAGAAACAGTTTCCTTGGGGTGCTCCCTGCCTTAAGAATTAGGGTTTTGGGGTCACATTTGGTCATTCATGACAGTAAACAGGAATCCCAAAACTTACAAGAGTGTAAGTCCAGTTTACAATCACATAAATATTGAACTGGATGCCAGCCAGTTGGTTTCCAGTAAAGACAAAAAGTTAGGTAATTTGGCAACCTTTCCATTGCACAATTCTAGTGCTATGATTCTACTTTAACTGCCATGGCTGGCTCCTATGGAATCCTCCTGGGGTTTGTAGTTTGGTCAGAGGCACTAGAGGAGCAATCTCACCAAGGAGTCTAAATACTACAAATCCCAGAATCCCATAAGATGGAACCATGGTAGTTAAACTGGAATGCTATACTGTAATTGTATACTGTGAAAGGGCTCTTGGTCCTATAGCATTTGCCTCCCTTGCCTTCAAACATTGTGAAGATATGTTGCTTAGGAAGTTCTTGGTGTTATGAAAAAGGTACAGTTGACTTTCTCATGTGTGGTGGCTATGTTCTGCTGGAACTAAGCTTTGCACCTCCCTACTTTTGCCCAAAATGTTGGGCTGCCTTTGTGGTTCCTCTTCTATGGAAGTCATACGGAGAGTCCTTGCTCAGCATGTCTTTTTAAAAGAAACTACTAGTTATGGCAAAGTAAGTGACTCTGCAAACAAGAAGGCATCCCATTTTGGCCAAATAATGTCATACACCATCACAGGGTGGCCACATCATGTGCAAATGTACAATTTCACCCTTATCACCCTGGTGATCCATGTCTGTTATCTGCCTATCTTGCTTTTGCTGTTTTTTTTTTTTAATCATAGTCATAGCCCACTATTCAGAATAAAAGCCCTTACAAAGTGGGTTGTCACGTACTAGGAAAATTTAATTGTCTCTGGACAATAGGTGCCTTCTCTAGGGATTATAGGTGATAATTTTTTTAAAAAAAAAGCTTACAGGGCAAGTTCTAATAGAGCTATAGAAGCAGCATCAAAAAACAATCTAAAAAATCTAACTAGGAAGCAGTTACTTTCTGGTGGCCAGACCTTGAACAGCATGTGGAGGTAAAATGTTGTATGTGGTTTTGAGGTATGTAACTGCCACTAGGATATACCAGAACTGGAAATTGGTTATGCAAATGCCACATAGATTTTTCTGAAAAGAATAAGCAAAAACTATCTGATGATGGTGACTGAGGCATATTCCAGTTCCCGAAACAGTTCTGATTCAAGAAAATCACCTTGTGGGTGGGGACGGAGACACTGAAGTTTCTTGCACTCTGTTTTCTCCTTATAGGTTACTTATGGCAATGGCTTGCAATTCTATTCTGATAATTTCTGATTCCTTTTAGTCACAGAATCATAGAGTTGGAAGAGACCACAAGGGCCACATAGTCCAACCTCCTGGCATGTAGGAATACACAATCAAAGCACTCCCAACAGCCTCTGTTTAAAAACCTCCAATGAAGGAGACTTCACCACACTCCAAGGTAGTATATTGCACTGTCAAACAGCTTTTAACATCAGGATTTTTTTTCCTACTGTTTAGGTGGAATCTCTTTTCCTGTAGTTTGAATCCTTTGCTCAGTGTCCTAGGATGTTATCAGACGAGGCTAAAATTGCACAATTATGACATCACGGTAGCACGAACAGGTTCCTGCTATCACACAACGTTATAGTCTTCCCATGGTCACTGTGTGCTCCAGCCACCGATAACACCTCCCTTTTAATTGATGGGACAAACTGTCAATAGCTCTCAATATTGCTGTTTTCACGGTAATGAAAACCATGTGAAATCACATCCTGCTGTAACTGCAAGATTCTCCCCTCCCCATTTCCAGCACGAAAACCCTGGGTGAGAACATGAAAATGATCTACAGCATGCTCTTTTAATGAGCTGTCCCATTTTGTTTGCTCACTTTTAGGTTTGTTTAAATGTTATGTGTTGTTTTACTTTGTAAATTAAAGGGTTTTTTTTGGTGTTTTTAAGCGGACTCATGTCTTCTTGTGAGAACCGCCGAAATCTCACTCATTGTAAACCACAGAAGTAAAGTTCCATTCTTAATGTGCAATAATTCAGTGGTGGTAGTATTGTGCAATTATGGTGACGTGTGATAAGGACTTTTTCAGACGGGGAGGGGGAACCCCCGAGGTCAGGAAAAGAACGGGGCTGTTTCACCTACAGAGCCCCTTTTCAGACAGCTCCGTCCTCCTCCTGGCCTTTTCCTGTCAAGGTCAGGAGGAGGTCAGAAGGAGGACAGAAGAGAATGGGGCTGTCTGAAAAGGGGCTTTGTAAGCAAAACAGACCCGTTCTTCTTGTGACCTCCTCAGGGTTTTTTCCCCTGTCTGAGAAAGTCCTAAGTGTAATAATGCCACTATGTTTCTGCTTCACAGCATTTTTAGAAGCCAGTATGATAAAGTCCCTAGTCACTGGAGCAGCAGAAAACAAGTGTGCTTCATTCTCAGTATGGCATGCCTTCAAATATTTAAACATGGCTATCATGTCACCTCTTAATCTTATCTCCTCCAGGCTAAACATACCCAGCTCCCTAAGCTGTTCCTCATAGGGCATGGCTCTGAGAACTTTTATGATTTGGTCACCTTCCTCTGGACATGTTCCTGCTTGTCAACATCCTTCTTGAACTGTGGTGCCCAGAACCGGACAGAGTATTCCAGGTGATGTCTGACTAAAACAGGATAGAATTGCACTATTACTTCCCTTGACCTAGACACTATACTCCTATTGATGCAGCCAAGAATGGCATTGGCTTTCTTAGCTGCTACATCACACTGCTGGCTCATGTTTAGCTTGTGGACCACTAGGACTCCTAGATCCCTTTTGCATGTACTGCTGTCAAACCAGGTTATCACTCACCCTATATCTGTGTGTTTCATTTTTAGTGCCCAAGTGTACTATCCCATAATTCATCCTGTTGAAATGCATTTTGTTAATATTGGCCCAGCTTTCTAATCTGTTCAGGTAATTTTGAATTCTGATCCTGTCCTCTTGGGTGTTAGCTACCCCTCCTAATTTGGTGTCTTCTGCAAATTTGATAAGAATGCCCTCTATTCCATCACCCAAATCATTGATAAAGATGTTGAATAGTACTGGGCCCAGAACAGAACCACGTGGCACCCGCTAATCACTTCTCTCCAGGATGAAGAGGAGCCATTGGTGACTACCCTTTGGGTTTGGTCATTCAGACAATTATAAATCCACCTAACAGTCACATTGTCTAGGCCATATGTTACTAACTTTTTTGCAAGAATATCATGGGGGACTTTTGTCAAAGGCCTTACTTAAATCAAGATACACTACATCCACAGAATTCCTTTTATCTACCAAGTTTTCAACTCCATCAAGAAAAGAGATAAGATTAAGTCTGGCATGACTTGTTTTTGAGAAACCCATTTTGATTTCTAGTGATCACAGCATTCCTTTCTAGAATTTTCCTGGTATTGATATCAGGTTGACAGGGCTGTAATTATTTGGGTCTTCTTTCTTTTCCCCTTTTGAAGATGGTGACAACATTTGCCCTCCTCCAGTCTGCTGGGACCTCTCCTGTTCTCCAGGAATTCTCAAAGATTATTGACAGTGGTTCTGAGATTACTTATGCCAGTTCTTTTAATACCCTTGGATGTAGTTAATCTGGCCCTGGAGATTTGAATTCGTTTATACTGGCCTGGTATTCCTGAACTACCTCTTTACCAGTTCTGTGCTGTATTCCCCCTACTGCATCATCTGCTCCATCTTCCCCAGGTTGAGCACTGTTCCCTCTTTGGGAGAAGACTGAAGCAAAGAAGGTATTAAGTAATTCTGCCTTTTCTCTGTCCTCTGTTAGCATTTCATCATCTTCTCCACACAGCGGCCCACCATTTCCTTGTTCTTACTTTTGCTATGGACATAACTAAAAAAAGAAGAAGCCCTTTTTATTGTTTTTAACCTCTCTCTGAGCTCCTGAGCTCCATCTGCACTTTAACTTTTCTGACTTTCACCCCACATGAGCTTATTTGTTTGATTTTTTCTTTTGTGATCTCCCCGTTTTTCCATTTCTTGTACATGTCCCTTTTAAGTCTTAGCTCAGTTGAAAGTTCTTTAGACACCCATCCCAGTTTCTTTAGACACCTCCCACTTTTCCTCCTCATTGGAACTACAGTTGTCCCTCCTTATCCACGGATTTGGTAGTTGCGAATGTAAGTATTCATGGCTTGAAAATATTCTTTAAAAAATAATAATTCAAAAAGCAAACCTTGATTTTGCCATCTTATATAAGGGACACCATTTTGCGATGCCATTGCATGCATATAATGGGCCTTGAGTATTTATGGATTTTGGTATCCAAAGGGGGTTCTGGAACCAAACCCCAGTGAATATGAAGGGACAACTGAATTTGAAATTGTGCCTTGAATACCTCACTTTTAAGAAACTCCCATCCATCACGAACCCCCTTCTCTATTAGTAATCCTGACCATGGAACCACCCCCAGTAATTCCCTAAGTTTACTGAAATCAGCTTTCTTAAACTCTAGAATGCACATCTGACTATGCATGGTTTCCCCTTTCCACTGTATAACACACTCCAGGAGAACATGGTCACTCTCCCCTAAGGATCCTGCCACTTCCACCTCATTTACCAGATCATCAATGTTGGTTAGGATCAGATCTAAAATAGCTGATCCCCTTGTTGCCTCTTCCACCTCCTGGACAATGAAATTGTCTGCAAGGCAGGTGAGGAATTTGTTGGACCTTAAATTTTTGGCAGAGTTGGACTTCCAATAAATATCAGGATAGTTGAAATCCCTCATTACTACTACATCTCTCCTTTTTGAATGTGCAGCCATCTGTTCCAGGAAGGCATCATCCAAGTCCTCAGTTTGGCTTGGAGGTCTGTTGTAGACCCTCACAATTACATCCCTGTTGTTTCTCTAATGGTATAGTGTTATAGTGATTAATATTTACTTTGAAAGGCTTGACCTGCTACCTACCACAAGGGAGTTGTCTAGAAGACCCTGAAAAATGCCTTGGAGAAAGGTTGGGCCTAGACTTCTCAATTTCCTGAGCGGGGGAGGGCATG
This sequence comes from Gambelia wislizenii, assembly GCA_030847615.1. Taxonomy (NCBI): domain Eukaryota; kingdom Metazoa; phylum Chordata; class Lepidosauria; order Squamata; family Crotaphytidae; genus Gambelia; species Gambelia wislizenii. Next base: position 194,250,223 of record JAUMIR010000002.1, read on the forward strand.
GGGCTAAATCTGGGTAGTAGATGCTGCAAATATTTGCTTTGTGTTCCACTTAGAAGATCAACCACATCCTGAAAATCCAAAATTTTAACTTTCCTCTCCCTTGCAATATCCAACAGATGAAGCTGTAATCTAGAAGAATCCATGCCAGTTGTACAAAAGCCTGCAATGGATGTGCTATCAATCTCTCCAATGACAAACCTTTCAGTTTTGCTCATATGTTTGCACACATCTGAGGAAAAGCGATTGTATAAACTGCTGCTGATATTATCAATCACATAATAAAATATTTTCCTATAGAATCCCTCAGGAGACTCAAACTGGTGAGGCTCACACCCAAGATCAACATGTTTTGGGGGCTTTCTGAGCCTAAGGAGGGTAGGGCTTCCTAAATCTAAGTGTTTTGTTGTCGTGATCTTCGTCCAGAACTCTTCAAAGATGTTCCTCAGCTGCTTTATATTCTCCTTGGCAGATACCAAAAGAAGTTCTGCTTGTTGGAACTGTAGGTTATTTGTTTGAAGTGCTGTATTTAGTGTGTCCAAATGACAAAACACAAACATCAAGAGCTGCAGCATGAAGAAAGAAGCAAACCTCTGCAAGCGTTGCACATATCCACCTGCTTTTGTCTCAGTATCTGCCCTTTCCTCAGATGCCACATATTCAAAGAAGTCAATGAGCTGTCTGTAATTAAGAGCAACTGACTTCAAATAAAAAGGACATGTATAAGAAATGGAAAAGGAGGGAAATCATCAAAGAAGAATTCAAACAAATAGCCAGCTCATGTAGGGGGAAAGTCAGAAAAGCCAAAGCTCAGCTGGAGCTCAGGCTTGCTAGAGAGGTTAAAAACAATAAAAAGGGCTTTTTTGGTTATGTCCGTAGCAAAAGGAAGAACAAGGAAATGGTAGGGCCACTGAGGGGAGAAGATGGTGAAAGGCTAACGGGACAGAAAAAAGGCAGAACTACTTAATACCTTCTTTGCTTCAGTCTTCTCCCAAAGGGGGAACAGTGCTCAACCTGGGGAAGATGGAGCAGATGATGCAGTAGGGGGAATATAGCACAGAACTGGTAAAGAGGTAGTTCAGGAATATCAGGCCAGTATAAACGAATTCAAATCTCCAGGGCCAGATTAACTACATCCAAGGGTATTAAAAGAACTGGCATAAGTAATCTCAGAACCACTGTCAATAATCTTTGAGAATTCCTGGAGAACAGGAGAGGTCCCAGCAGACTGTAGGAGGGCAAATGTTGTCCCCATCTTTAAAAAAGGGGAAAAAGAAGATCCAAATAATTACTGCCCATTCAGCCTGACATCAATACTAGGAAAGATTCTAGAGCAGGTCATTAAACAGACAGTCTACAACCACATAGAAAGGAATGCCGTGATCACAAAAAGTCAACATGGATTTCTCAAAAGCAAGTCATTCCAGACTAATCTCATCTCTTTTTTTGACAGAGTTACAAACTTGATAGATGAAAGGAACGCAGTGGATGTAGTCTATCTTAATCTAAGTAAGGCTTTTGACAAAGTCCTCCATGATATTCTTGCAAAAAAGTTAGTAACCTGTGGGCTAGACAATGCAACTGTTAGGTGGATTTGTAATTGGTTGACTGACCGAACCCAAAGGGTAGTCACCAATGGCTCCTCTTCATCCTGGAGAGAAGTGACCAGTGGGGTGCCACAGGGTTCTGTCCTGGATCCAGTGCTATTCAACATCTTTATCAATGACTTGGATGAGGGAATAGAGGGTATGCTTATTGACTTTGCAGATGACACCAAATTAGGAAGGGTAGCTAATATCCCAGAGGATAGAATCAGAATCCAAAATGACCTGAACAGATTAAAAAGGTGGGCCAATATTAACAAAATGAATTTCAACAGGGAGAAATGTAGGATACTACACTTGGGCAGTAAAAATGAAACACACGGATATAGGATGGGTGACACATGGCTTGAGGGCAGTACGTGTGAAAAGGCTCTAGGAATCTTAGTGGACCACAAGCTAAACATGAGTCAGCAGTCTGATGCATCAGCTAAAAAAGCCAATGTGATTCTAGGCTGCATTAATAGGAGTATAGTGTCTAGGTCAAGGGAAGTAATAGTGCCACTGTATTCTACTTTGTTCAGACCTCACCTGGAATACTGTGTCCAGTTCTGGGCACCACAATTCAGGAAGGATATTGACAAGCTGGAATGTGTCCAGAGGAGAGTGACCAAAATGGTAAAAGGTCTGGAAGCCATGCCCTATGAGGAGCGGCTTAGGGAGCTGGGCATGTTTAGTCTGGAGAAGAAAAGGTTGAGAGGGGACATGATAGCCATGTTTAAATATTTGAAGGGATGTCATACTTAGGATGGAGCAGGCTTGTTTTCTTCTGCTCCAGAGACTAAGACATGGAGCAATGAGTTCAAATTACAGGAAAAGATTCCACTTAAACATTAGGAAGAATTTCCTGACAGTAAGAGCATTTCGGAAGTGGAATATACTGCCTCATAGTGTGGTGGAGTCTCTTTCTTTGGAGGTTTTTAAACAGAGGCTGGATGGCCATGTGTTGGGAGTACTTTTATTATGTCTTCCTGCAGGGCTAGGGGTTAGACTGGATGGCCCTTGAGGTCTCTTGCAACTCTATGATTCTATGATTCTGTGACTGTAAGGAAGCAGCTCTAACAGTCCATCTTGTGGACAAAATCATTTCTGATGTATGTTTTCCTCTCCTCCTTGAAATGTTTTACACTAGGCAAGACATTTGGGTGAACGTCTGACAAAAGTAATAAGGTCAGCTACTTCACTCAAAAAGTTTCTACACAAGGCAACATTTCCTGATACATCCTGCACCACTAAATTCACAGCATTGGCCACATAGTGCACATAGAGTATGTTTAGTTCTTCTTCCTTCACAAGAGCATGCAGCCCACAAATGTGTCCAGCTACATTTGATGCTCCATCATAGCATTGGCCATGACACCTATCAAGAGGAAGATTAAAGTGGCAGATTATGTCTTTCAAAATATCAAAAAGTCTTTTGGAAGTTATAACATTAGTTTAATAAAAAACCAAAAAAAAATTTCTCCACAGACATTTCCTTTGTGGCAACGCGAAAGGGAAATGAAACCTGTTCCTTTGTGGTGATATCTGTAGTCTTATCCATAATTATACTATAGTAAACAGCTGCTTCAATCTCTCTCACTAATGGAAACTGAACATTGTAATCCAGGATCTTAAGAAACTCATTCACAATAGTGGATGAAATCCATTTGTAATTTGTATGATCCAGCCATGATCTCAGCTAGGGAACATCATCAGCATGAAGCAGCAAGAGTTGACTAAGCTTTGATCCTTCCTCAATGTGGCCACAAACTGTAAGGCCTTGACAAGCAAGATATCTTACAGAGAACAACATTTTCAGCAGTGCCCTTCTAGCTTTTTTGAGCTATGGTTGGTTGAATCCGTGCATGCAGAAAATTTGCTTCTGTTTTCCTTCTGAGCAAGTGACATGAACATTTATACCACCTTCAACAGCAGCCATAACTTGAACAGCTGCACAGTGGAAATTTGAGTGTTGATGGCTATGGAATCTTTCTAGATCTTCCTTCCAGTTTGAGAACCCTGTCTTAACAAAAGCTTCATATGCATCTGTCTCTTGAGGTTTGCAGGGGAGGAGAGGGGAGGAGACAGATGTTGCAATATGCTTTGCACATTTTGTAAGAGTGGCAATCAAAGGCTCTCTTCCAAGTGTCCTTGTACTAGTGTCCTGTTGGCTTTCTTTTCACACCAGGAACACTAATACACTAACACTAACTTCAGAAGGTAATGCTTCCTCAGCCTGGTCCTAGAACGTATCTTCTGTATTAAATCCAGAGGAGCTGCCAATGGAACTTTCACCAGTGCCAACCACAGCACATATTTTCTTCTATTTCACAAGAAATGTCTCCATAGTGGTGATTGTGGCCAGTAGTTCAACCAAGGAAACAGGATTCTGCAGGAGGACAGAAAACATGTTATATACTCCAGCTGGTTCAAAGAGCTGCAGCCACATTGTTGACCAGGGCTGGTTACAGGGAGCATACAACTAACTCCCCTGTTAAAGCAGCTCCACTGGCTTCCAGTCTGTTTCCAGGCACAATTCAAAGTGCTGTATATAAAGCCCTGTATGGCTTGGGTCCAGGTTATTTGAAAAGATTGTATTCTCCCTTATGGGCCTGCCTGTGTTTTGAGATCTTCTAGGGAAGCCATTCTTTCAGTCCCACCATCTTCACAGGCACGCCAGGTGGGAACATGGGAGAGGACCTTCTCGGTGGCTGCTGCAGTGCTCTGGGACTCTCTTCCTGGGGAAGCTAGACTGGCTCCCTCCTTAATGTGCTTTCTGAAGCAAGCAAACACTTCTCTGTTCCAGCAGGCCTTTGGTGAAAGATCTGAGCCCACATCTATGTTTTTAAGGACTTGTAAAATTGTTGTGTATTTTAAATGTTTAATGTTTAAATATTGTAATATATTTATTTTTAAAAATTATATATATCTCCCCCCACCAGGTTTTAAAATATATACAGTGTGCGCTTGGTATCCACTGAGGCTTGGTTCCAGAACCCCCCGTGGATAACAACATCTGTGGATGCTCAAGTCCCATTATACAAGTCCGTTCAGCAGTTCACCTACCTGGGAAGCATCATCTCCTCAGATGCCAAGATTGACAAAGAGATCGATCACAGATTAGCAAAGGCATATAGTGCATTTGGAAGACTTCACAAAAGAGTCTGGAGCAATAAACACCTGAGGCAAAGCACAAAAATCAGTGTGTATAGAGCCATCGTACTGTCTATCCTCCTTTATGGATCTGAAACATGGGTCACCTATCGCCACCACCTACGACTCCTCGAGCGCTTTCATCAGCGCTGTCTACGCACAATCCTAAATATACACTGGACTGACTATGTGACGAATGTTGCTGTCCTTGAACAAGCAGGGATCACCAGCATTGAGGCCATGATATTGAGAACACAGCTGCGCTGGGCAGGTCACGTTTCTAGGATGGAGGACCATCGCCTCCCAAAAATACTACTCTACGGTGAACTCGCCACGGGTCAGCGTAAGAGGGGCGCTCCAAAAAAGCGATACAAAGACTCCCTGAAACAACATCTCAGGCTTGGCCAAATTGATCACCAACAGTGGTCCGCCCTGGCCTCACATCGGGAGGCATGGAGACGCAATATCCACAATGCTGCAGCCTTATTTGAGAACTCACGACGAACAAGTCTTGAAGAGAAACGACAACGCAGAAAGAATCACAACCCAAAAACATCACCCAAGGAGTCCTTCTGCTGCGCTTTTTGCAACCGGACTTGTTTATCTCGGATTGGCCTTTTTAGTCATCAGCGCGCTTGCAGAAGGCGCGGGATGAGTCCTTCCTGAATCTTCGTTTGCGAAGAAAAGCCAGAGAGAGTAAAATAGCATACCTTATATAAAATGGTGAACAAATCAAAATTTGCTTTTTGGAATATTTGTTTTAAAAAATATTTTTGAGCTACAGTTGGTTGAATCTGTGGATGCAGAATCCATGGATACGGAGCGCCAACTGTATGTTTTAAATTTTGTAAGGCCACCTTGAAGCCCAATATTGGGCAAATGGCAGGATACAAATAAATACATAATATAGATTATGAATGAATGAATGAATGAATGAATGAATATATAATGAATGAATGAATATTCCTTTTGTGTATGAAAACCTACTTCTCTCCCCCCCCCCATTCAAATGGGTACTTACACACACACACATATGCACACACCTCCCACATGGCTAAATATAAAATGGAGATGGGGTGGAAATGTTTGTTTCCTTAAAACAGGGCCCAGTGGGAACAAAATCCCCCCTTCTTTTTTGCAAGAATATGGAATTACTACCACCCCAGCTGCCCAGCCAACCCATGATTCACTCTCCCACCTCTTTACTTACCCAGAGCAGTGGTGTTTCAGGGACACCAGAAAGAAATCCTTTCTCCAATTTTTCTGCTAACACTAGCAGGAAAGAACTGCTGCTTCATTGCCCACAGGGCAGAGCTTCATTGCTGGGTGAAGTTCAACAATACCTCTGTTTTCCCCACCCTCCAGGCAATTCTCTCCCCCCATGGTTTCTTCATAAAGATTTCCCCCAGAAATCTCTCTTATCTATGCAATGAATATTCATAGATTGGTCATAGAATGATAGAGTTGGAAGAGACCTCAAGGGCCATCCAGTCCAACCCTCTGCCATGCAGGAATACACAATCAAATCATTCCCCACAGATGGCCATTCAGCCTCTGTTTAAAAACCTCCAAATAAATAGACTCCACCATACTACGAGGCAGTGCATTCCACTTCCGAACAGCTCTTACTGTCATGAAGTTCTTCCTAATATTTAGGTGGAATCTCTTTTCCTGTAGTTTGAACGCATTGCTCCATGTCCTAGTCTCTGGAGCAGCAGAAAACAAGCCTGCTCCATCCTCAGTATGACAACCTTTCAAATATTTAAACATAGCTATCATGTCCCCTCTCAGCCTTCTCTTCCCCAGGTTAAACACGCCCAGCTCCCTAAGCCACTCCTCATAGGGCATAATGGCTTCCAGACCTCCCACCATCCTGGTTGCCCTCCTCTGGACACGTTCCAGCTTCTCAATATCCTTCCTGAATTGTGGTGCCCAGAACTGGACACAGTATTTCATGTGAGCTCTGACCACAGCAGAATAGGGTGGCACCATTACTTCCCTTGATCTAGACACTATACTCCTATTAATGCAGCCCAAAATCACATTGGCTTTTTTAGCTGCTCCATCACACTGCTGACTCATGTTCAGTTTGTGGTCCACTAAGACTCCTAGATCCTTTTTGTATGTATTGCCCTCAAGCCATGCATCATCCATCCTATATCTGTGCTTTTCCAGCAGAGTGGGGAGGGACTCCTTTCCTGGGTATTGGCTCTGCCTCCTATCAGTCACAGGCAGGACAACCTGTAAGAATAAAGAAGAGACCATCCCACCTGGATACAAAAACCTGTATTTGTTTTTATATGTGATTTTAGTTTTTGGTGGTTTTTAATTTTATACTAGTTTAATATCTTTTTATGGGGGAGGGTGGGGTGGGTGGTGCTTAGGGATTTTAGTCAGCATTGTTGTATTTTAATTGTTGTAAGCCGCCCCGATTGTTTTTAACAGAGGGGCAGGGTAAAAATAAATAAATATTATTATTATTAATATGCAAACAAGCTCTTCCTTTTCAGTTGCCCAGCAGATCTTTTTTTACAAGACAAAAATCAGTATCCTTTTGTGTCAGGTTCAGCCTTCTCAAAATTCATTCCTTTCTACCCCCTCAGGCCTTGTAGCACAAAAGGTTGCACATTTAGGAATTATGTGTGTGTGGGGGGGGGAGTAGCCTTAATCTCTTTAACTCAGAGAGAGTGAGTTATAAGGGATCCCTGGAGGTAATTTAGATGTCCCCCAAACACATAACATTTGGTTGTCTGGAGGGGGCTTTGCCAATTCTGGGACATCCTGGAGGGGCCATTGCCCCCCCCCCGGAAATCCTGGAGGAGGCTTGAGCCCAGCCCCCCCCCCATACTTTACCCCCCTGGATGGATGAATAGATAGATAGATGTGTGCGTGTGTATCTGTATCTATATCTATATCTATATCTATATCTTTTAGAACCTTGCCAGATTGCCCAGAATGATTTATTTATTCAAGTATTCATTCATTTTGCTCACTTATTGTTTTATCTGCATGTTACAACACAGTGAACTTTTGTAGAATTGTTTTAAAGGTGCCACTTGCAGAAACATTTTTATTTGCTCAGACCAGAACTAGCTACTGATTTAAATGGCAGCCAAGCTTTGGTCTGCCACTGTCCTTTTGTTGTGTTTGCAACTAATTTGCTATCCGGAGCCAGTCTGGCTTTATGATACTGCTCCAATATCCTAAACAGAGACTCTTGTGTTTTCCATGTGGATCAGCAGACTCTAGTCTGCAATTTTACAGGAAGGACAGAAGAGGAAGAAGAAAACCCTTTTTAAAATTGTGGAGGGGGGGAGTCTAGTAACCTATTTAGTAAGAATTAATGGTGCCATAATAATGAAAGAGTTGTTTCATTGTGGATCAGTGGAGCAATCACCCTCACAAAATGGGTGGGCATTAAGGATGAGCAAAGTATCTTTCCCCCCCCCCACCAGCTGTTTTTGCAGATTTTAACTCATCCAGGTTCCCAGACTGCTATTTTTCTGTGCGGGGCGGAGGGGGCAGATGAATTTCCACTCTGGAATTTTCCAGAGAGCCAATTCACCTTCTAAATAGATTGCAGTTCTCCTTGCACTGTTTAACTACATGAGGCTACCCCTGTGCTTGACTTGGAAACTTCAGCTAGTCCAGAACATGGCAGCCAGGTTGATTTCTGGTGTTTCCAGGATGGAGCATATAACACCTGTGCTAAAAGCTCTCCATTGGCTGCCTATTAGTTTCCGGGCACAGTACAAGGTGTTGGTTATGACCTTTAAAGCCCTACATGGCTTGGGTCCAACTTACCTCCGGGACCGCCTCCTTCTGTATGACCCTCCCCACGCACTTCCATCCTGTGGGAGGAATCTGTTACAGCCTATGAAAACAAGGCTGTCGGTGACCTCCCAGAGGGCCTTCTCTGCTGCTGCTCCCAGATTATGGAATGACCTGCCGGACAAGATCCGTCTTATTACTACCTTAGACAGCTTTAAAAAAGATATCAAGACGGATCTTTTCAGGCAGACCTTTCCTGAATAACTATCCCGGCCCAAGACTCAGCTGTCCTTTCTGAGATGCAATTGGATTTTTAAAATTATTGTATGTTTTAATTTTTTTCTAATTTAATATATTTTTTATTATTGTATGTTTTTAATCCTTTGTAATTTAATATTATTTGAAGGGGTGGGTGGGCTAGGGTATTGTAATTATGGAGTTTTTATATTGTAAGCCGCCCCGATTGCGTTGCAGAGGGGCGGGATAGAAATAAATTATTATTATTATTATTATTATTATTATTATTATTAAACATACCATTTTTTTCAAGATTAGAAGTGACTTCCAGCCACTTTGGGTTTTGTTGGGTTTCTTGGGAGAGGGGGGCATTTTTGGAAGTACAAACGGCCACTGGAGTGCAGTATGGGAAGTCGTGGTGCACAGCAAGAGTCTTGGTTCTACAGTTGTCCCTTCATATTTGTTGGGGTTTGGTTCCAGGATCCCCCCATGATTACCAAAATCCGTGAATACTCAAGTCCACACATGGAAAGAGAATTGGGGGTGTTGCTATATCTTTAAAGGTCATACCCAGGTTGTTAGCCTAAGGTTGGGCTGGGAACCAGTGACTCTCCAGATGTGGGTGGGCTCCAGCTACCAATACCCCTAGTTAGCACAGCAAATTGTCAGGCCCAGCAACCTATACAGAACAGATCCTTCATCCTTGCTCTATCTGAAAGACTGTATCTTCCTGTGTCAACTTGCCCAGGCTCTAAGGTCATTGGGGGAGGCTTTTCTCTCACTCCTACCATCTTCCCAGGCATGTCTGGTGGGAACAAGGGAGAGAGCCTTCTTGGTGGCTTTTCCAAAGCTTTGGGATTCCCTCCCTTGGGAGGCTAGGCTGGCTCTCTCTCTCTCCTTGTTGTCCTTTCATCAGCAAAATCAAACTGTTTTTATTTTGACAGATTTTTAGGAATTGATTGTAATGGGCTTTTAATGGTGTGCTTTTAAATTATATTTATCTTTTACCTTTTGTCTGGATTTTAAATGGTTTTTAATTCTATAAATTGTTTAATTGCATTTTAATAAGAACTTTTATGTTTTGTGGATCTTTTTGTATTTATTTTAATCTGGAACCAGACTCTGGAAATCTCATCAAAGGGAGGCTAGAACGGCCTCCTCCCTGTTCTCCTTCTGTCCTCCAGCAAAACTTAAATTCTGGCAGACTTTGAGCCATTAATTGGCTGTTCTAAGGAAGAGACTTTTAATAGACTTGTGCTGTACTAATTTCATGGATTTTTTTTTAGATGGATAGGTTTTTAATTATTGTCAATTAATTCATGTTTTCATATGACAGTTTATTTAACTGCATTTTAACAATGATAACCTTTTGTATGTTTTTATTTGTATTTGGTGTTTTTTCTTCTATGTATGTTTTAATCTTTGTAAGCTACCTTGAGTCCCAGGGGCCGTTTACATGATGAAAATGTCCTGGGAAGAATTCATGTCGATCCCTGGCAGTTTACACGTACATTGGGTCGGGTACGTGATTTTCGGAAGGGGGGCCACCTTTTATCCCTCAACCTGCGGGACTTCCAGTCCCACGGTTTGTGTCGGTTTTTAAAAAAGTCACGGGAGGATTCGGAAAATCGGAAATGTAAACAGCCTGGGACAAAATGTCTCGGTACTGGGATGACCGGAAATGGTGACTGGGGGCGGGCTTAGAGCTCAGGGACCAGAAAAGGAGGGGTCGGTCACCCGTTCAACAGATCCAGCCTCACCAGCCGAAAACAAAGGCATCCCTTCCAGCTGCACGAAGGTTGATGTGTGTGTGCGCGCGCGTGCGCACGTGTACTCAATCACCTTTTTAAATGGATTTCTACACTGCAAACCCTTCAGCTTTACCTTTTCCTCAACTGCATGTTACAGAGAGATCGTCGTAGCCCATTCATCCCCTGCCTTGGTCACCTCCCTGGCACATTAAAATATTCAAGCCTCTGAGCGAATTAGCACCCTTCAATTCCCCCTCTCTGTGTTTGTGTCTTTCAAAACGCCTGCCTATAGCTGGTTTGAAATCTCTGCAGCCTGCTGTAGGGGTTAATATTTTAAAGAGGCAAGGGGAAACCCAAGTGGCTTGATTTCAAAAGGAAAGCACTCAGCTTGATTTCAAAGCACTCAGCTTGATTTCAAAAGGAAAGCCCTGCGTCTGAGCGAAAGATCTGTCTGGATCTTTCAAAATGCTTTCTGCCTCTTCTGAAAGGGTTAAAATTTTAAAGAAGCAAGGGGGAATAACAAACCTCTGCCCCCCTCTCCCTCCCCAGCCAGCCAATAGCATCGCTCCTGGCGTGGAACTCTAAAGGAAGTGCGTCACCGAGGTTGTGAAAACACGAGTAATTGCATCTTTGATTGACAGCCAAAAAAAAAATTTAAAACCTAAACAAAACCGGAACTATGGACATGTAAATATCAGTCACGGGACCACCCGGGATATCCAGATCAGTGACATAAATCGTATAAATAGCGAGGGGTGGATTCGTGATCACTAAGCCACAGTAAGCACCGCAACAATTTCTGTCGTGTAACTGGCACCCCAGTATTGGTGTGGGGGGGGAAGTGGGATATAAATGAAATAACGTAGTGTAGTGGTTTGAGCGGCATGGTGTAGTGGTTTGAGCATTGAATTATGACTCTGGAGAACAGGGTTCAAATCCCTGCTCAAACCTGGAAACCCAGTGGGTGACCTTGACCAAGTCACACTCTCTTAGCTTCAAAGGAAGGCAAAGGCAAACCGTGTCTGAACAAATCTTGCCAAGAAAACCCCTTAATAGTTTCCCCTTAGGGTTGCCATATGTTGGAAACAACTTGAAGGCATATAACAACAATAAATGAGATGATGATGATGAGTGTAAGTCATAAGATTGCAACTGGCAGGGAACAGTAGCTCTATTACATTTTGTTCTTGTCCTTCGAGATTTCCAAACAATGATAGTTCAAACCTTACACTGCCTTTTGTGTGAAGCCTGTACATAATCCCTGTATCTGGAAGTTGTAATGGATATGTAGTAAGAACGTGATATTATGACTCTCTTCCCTTCTGAATGAAGAGGCACCCCTCTAAGCTATCAGAGGCACAGCTGGAGGGATTTTCCTGTATGCACCCTTGGTCCTGAATGCTCAGGTGGTGGCTGTACCTTGGAGTACCTCTGCACAACTTTGGTTAATGTCACACACAAGGAGTGACCCTGCCTGGGGAGGACAGACCTGGTTGCTATCAAACTCCTTGGGCTATGAGGGTTTTTAAAAATTACTATATGCAGACTGACTTATCTGAAGGGGTCCAGCTCAAAGTGGTGGTCCGTGCACCAGTGCTGGCCCATGAGCCATCAGCAAACAGTCCCTGGAGTGTTTCCAGGACACAAAAGAACAACTGTAGTCAAATTAACTTAAGTGCAATGCTGTTTCCAGGCACATAGGGAACCAGTTCCACACATCAGATCATTTAAGAAGCACTGATCTAAACTATAGAACAATCCCACAGGAATACCATTTACAAACAGTTAGTTTCATCATAAATGGGTCCTAGAACAGATGAAGCCTGAACTCTCATTGGAAGCCAAGATGACTAAACTGAGGCTGTTGTATTTCAGCCACATCATGAGAAGGCATGAGTCACTAGAAAAGACCATAATGCTAGGAAAGGTGGAGGGCAGTAGAAAGAGAGGAAGACCGCATGCCAGATAGACTCAACCAAGGAAGCCACGGCCCTGAGCCGGCAGGACCTGAGCAAAGCAGCTGAGGACAGAAAGTCATGAAAGCGTCTCATTCACAAGGTCACCATGAGTCAAAGCATCTCGGGCAGTTAACAACAAGTTTCAACATACATTTATAAAGATGAATTCAAAATTTTCTACTATAATTTAGTTCAACTTTCCTCAATGTCCAGGAGATTTTTTTGACTTCAGTTCCCATCAGCCCCAGGCAGCAAGATTAGGAATGTTGGGCATTATTGTCTAAGATATCTAGAGGCTATCTTGGGGGAGATTGGCTGACTATAACACTTTACCCTACGCCTGTCCAAACAACTGGTGTGTCCGGAAAGCAACTAGTTACCAGCAAAGTGTAAACAGCACTAGTCTAGGAAGGTAGCCAACTGTTAATCAGCTCACAGGAATGCAAACACAGTTAAAGATTTAGTCCAGTGAGACAGTCCAAAAGGTCAAAGGCTTACAGCAGTCAGTCAGTCTGGGTCCAGAACATTCCATGGATCAACTGGAGTAGGCAGCAGTGTAGTCAGGGACAGTCCAAGGTCTAAGCACGAGTCAAGGTAACAGAAGCCAAGATAACCAGAATCCAGGCATCAAAGTCAGCAGGAAGCTTTCACCAGGAAGATCAGTTGATCTCTGACAAAGCCTCCATTGCCTCTCCCAGCATATATAAAGCTTTGTCAGGTGTTTCTTAATGAGCAGGTTTTTCTCATAAAGTCTCAGAGATTTCCTTTGAGCTTCCTTTTGAGCTTGCTGCTGGGTATACGATGGTGGAGGTAAGTCCCTCTCTTCTTCTTCATCCTTGTCTAAATTGGTAGGACTCTTTGCTGGGACTGATGCCAACCCACTTGGACCAGGCTCTTCCTCTGCTCGAGCCTCTAGGTTGGCAAGGAACCTAGCACAGGTGTAGAAAAACATGTGCCAGGGTCCCTAGGGCCATTCCCTGCCATGTCCTCCTCCTCCTCCTCTGACTCTATACCCTCATCAGGCTCATGGGGCATGACATGGTGTCTATGCATTTATCTTGATATGTATGTCAGCTTAACTGAGATAGTCAGTCTCAAAGTTTAGTCATACATGCCTTGACCGCACAGTCTACATGAAAATACCATAAAGAAGTGATCAGAAAGTACAGCTAGTACAGAACACTGTAATGTGTTATTGGGAGTATGGTACTCATATGCATCTCCAGTTACATAGTCTCCTACTTGGCTTTTGGCTTCTGACTGGGCATTAAGTCATGGATCATCAGGGAAAGGAGCAATTAGTGTGTTGAATCCACTCTGGCTTTCAGCCTGCACTTCCACAGTACTATTCAAGGTGCTGAACCCTAGCCCCAAAATAGGTTTGGGTTCAGCACTTTGGACATCTCTTTTAAAATCAGGATTAAAACCCTGAGTAATTTCACCATCCCTCCGACATGAGAGTCATCAGTCGTAACTGGGAGCAGTGCTGCAGTGACATGGCAGCAGGAGGGGGGGAGGGCAGACACCCTGTCCCCCAATAATTTACCATGTGAAGCACAACTTCCATGGGAACAGCTCTGGAGTCTCCAAGGTTATGTGTATAGGGGAAGGAAGGGGCTCTCACCGCAGTTGCCCATGTTATTATGGCGCTAGTTCCTGAGGAATTTGGTATTCGGTATACAGCTATACCACATTTAACAAAACCTCTAACAGCAAAGTTCCATTTTACAAAGGATTGTTTCACCCTCCTTACTCACTCTCCCTTTCCTCCTCATACTCTTGTCTACCTGGATGATTTTTAGCAACTTCAGCATTAAGTGGATGGCGAAGAAGGGCTGGAGAAATAGGTTACAGCAGTGTGTCTGCAGTAAATAATACAATAAAGTTTGAGCGTGGAAACTGTGAGGTTCTACTCTACCTGATCCCACCTTAGCTGTGTGTTTGTGTCTATAATAAGCAAGGTAAACTACAGCTGCCTCAGAATCTTTTACTGAGCTTGCATGGAAGGGAAAATTAGAGAGAAAAGAGGAGAACAGATAAGTCTTCCTCACCAGCTACTACCAGTATATTCAAAAACCATAGCTCTATAAATGTGGCCCACAAAATGGAAATCATAAGCAAAGCGGAAGCTGGTGAAAGAAGAAGTCATCTCTGGATGCATTTTGGAAGAAGCCTTCAGGTGGTCTCTATAGAAGGTCAAAATGTTTTTGTTTATTTTAGCAAGGCTTACCTGACCTGATTGTTTCATTTCACATGGACATAGTGCTAGTTTTGAATAAAAACATTGGTGAAACATGTTGAAGTGCTCTTTTTTTTTTTTGTAGTGTAGGAATCTATCCCTATTCTGTCCATGTTATTTCTATTTCTGATCGCAAAGTTTCTGTTAAAGAAGTAAAGCTCAGGAAAACAGCTGCTTCATTAATTGAAGTATTCCTGTGTACCTGCACCTTGGTCTCTGACTCTGACCTGTTCTGATCAATCTGATATTTTTGTCTCTGCCCCATGTTGCTCTGTGACACTTTTGGAGTGATTAGTAGTTGCATGCTTGGCAAGAGTTCAGCAGGTGGAGTTTTGTCACCACTGCAGATCCATGGTGGCAAAAAGCCATGACTTCCTTAGCTGCCAGTTTTGCTGCAGTTGAAATAGCAGAGCTTCTGTTAGGAAAGAAAAGGAGCAGCCCTACCAAGGGTCGGTGCTTGCATGTTGCTGTTAGGAATTATAAAAAACACAGATGGAAAATGGATATAAACATTAATAGCAGGGGAAGTAACTATTTATGTTTTATGTTAAATTTGTTTTTGTTACATTTGTTGTTGTTTCTTCATTTATGATGTCTACATATATAAGATATATGATTATATATGTGGTTTATGATTAATTTATATAACCTAAATAAATTCAATAAAAATGAATTATATTAAAAACTCCTGTTGTAATAGGTAGAAAACATATTACGGCCAGATTTTGTCACATAGGATTGGGGATGACCAAATAATGTGCTCAAATCTGACTTCTGTTGCTTCGGCTTTTAGTTCCAGAAAATATACCTTACACATATCTGATGAGGTTTATTTGCAGAAATATACTGTATAATATTTTGTAGAAACAGATAACATTTTCTTCTTTGACATGCCCATTTTGAGTCCTAAAATTCCTATCTAGCATAATAATGATGATTAGGCACAAGTAACATAAATCTGTCATTAGTAATTAAAACAAAGCAACTCAGACCCCAGTAAATTCATGTGTCTCTGTATCATTTTCCCACCAGCACCAGAAAAGTAAATAGGCAGATTAGCTATAAATCACTAGGTTAAAATGGTAGTAACCCCATACCTACTCATGGTTCTGCATCTTGAGAAATTGCTTTGTTTGGATCATGCCATGGGCTAGCATTGGACAGTGGAGGAAGGTGCCCCAGAAACATCCACAAAAGCAAAGGGTAGCTACTGGCCTGTAATTTATGTTACAGAGCTGATCATCTGCACAGCCACATGATCTAGCACAGTTACTTCACTGCTGTTTACATTCAGTCTGTGGAACATTCTAAAAAACAATGTCAGTTGAACAGAGAGGAATGCCCACCCACTCATTTCCTCCTCTTCTTTCCTATGAAGGACCCTGAAAAGAAGTGATGCCCCCAGTTTGATTCAGTTTTTTAAAACATGGGTAATACCAAAGTGAGGAAATGAGGAGAATTTAACAAAAGCAGGTGGACTGATCTCATCAGAGGCAATCTAAAGCTGCAATCCTAAACTAATTTACTAAGGGAGCAAGTGAACTCAGTGGGTCTTACATCTGAGTAAATATGGCCAAGAATGTACTGTGATTAGTTTGTAAGAACAGATTTACTGGGATTGTGTAGGGCTGTGAGAAAGGAGGAGTAATCAGATCACAGATTCACTGAAGGATGTTATGTAGGGTTATGAGAAATGAGTGGCAATAGGAACATAAATTCTCTATGGCACAGGTAACCCAGGAATGAAAAGAGAAATTTTAAACAAAAGTGGGCCTTAAACCAGGCGTTATGGTATCAATGTGGATATTTTTCCTCACAAAACATGAACTCAAAGCAAAACTGAACAAGAATTAAATGCCAAAATTGGAAATACCATCATTACTTTGTCTCTAGTGGGTTGGGACCTAACTTTCTGCCCTTACCCCAAATGCCAAAAACAAGGGGGGAATAAAAATCAAAGTGTCTGGTTCTGATCTATGTTTAAAATGTTCAGCTGTGCTAGGAGGCTTTGTGACCTTTTTCAGTGGAGAATCACCACTCCGGAGGGCTTATGGAAGAGGCGTTTCATTCATATTTGACAGGGGGGGGGGAAGCAGCCCAGGAGATTTGGGCCATAAGACAGCCTAGGGAGGGCACTTACTGTCCAGAACTACATTTTGCCCACCCCGATCCCATATGTGTAGGTACATTTCAAACTATTTTCAAATTAGGTTTTGTTGTTATTGCTCTTTTGTTTACACTTTATACAGATCTTAACTTGAAAATGTGTAAATCCACACCAGCCTCTGAAGAAATGCCTGCCTTACATTCATTTGAAGAAGATGGTAGAAACTGAGGGGCAAATGGAAGAGACGAGGGGGTTGTCTAACAGTAAAAAAAACCTCATGGAATTTGCTGGGAATCCTACCTGTCTAAATGGGTTCCTGCATCAGTCCACAGAATTCAGAAGGGGGGGGGCAAAATGGCAAAAACAATGCAGGAAAAAACCTTTGCGGCTTTCCACATATTAAAAAAAACATGTGAGGGGAGGTTGCACATTCCTGCTCATCAGGACAATCTAACAACAAGAAGGTAAGCACAAAGCTCTATATAACTCATCCCAGAGGCTTTCCAGGCCAGTTTCCTGCCAGGGAGAAGAAGGTGAGCAGCTTCTGGATAGCCATTTTGAGTGGGCGAGTTTGAATTTTTAAAAAACTCTTGGGAGAGTGTGCTTGTTGCTGAGGGGGTGCAGCTTCTGTGAGTCACATCTGTGAGTCACTAGGGGGGTGGAGCTAGGAGCCTAGCTATATATAAAACTCCTCCCAGAGGTGCGTGCCTAACGCCACGCGAATTTTATCAACCAAGCAAAAGTACAGCATAGGCAGCAGGTGTTTACTGGAGGATTTTTTTTGAGGAGGAAGCCCACAGTCCTGTTTCACTGGTTACTTAAGACTTCTCAGCATGGACACTGAGGGAACTGCTGCACTCACCTGCAATACTTGTGGAGTGTTTGTCTTCTTGTCTACAGATGTGGGGAACTTCACATGCACCAA
The DNA here is from genome assembly GCA_030847615.1 of Gambelia wislizenii. Classification (NCBI taxonomy): domain Eukaryota; kingdom Metazoa; phylum Chordata; class Lepidosauria; order Squamata; family Crotaphytidae; genus Gambelia; species Gambelia wislizenii. The sequence goes on from JAUMIR010000002.1 coordinate 194,267,944, forward strand.
GTGCAAGTTGGTAGCCCTCTTGGAGGAGAAAGTCCAGCAGCTGGAGACCCTGGTAGCTACAGCCACTGCTAAGCCTCAGGGGAGTCGTGTGGTGGTGGTGGGGGACTCCTTGCTGAGGGGTACAGAAGCAGTGATTTGTGGGCCTGACAAGATGTCTTGGGAGGTGTGTTGTCTCCCTGGGGCAAAGATCCATGATGTGACGGAGAGGCTGACAAGGCTGGTCAAGCCTACTGATCATTACCCCTTCCTTTTAGTCCATGTGGGAACCAATGATACTGCAAGGCACAGCTTTCCCAAGATCAGAAGAGATTATGAGGCTCTGGGGAGGAAGCTGAAAGAAATGGATGCACAGGTTGTCATCTCATCTCTTCTGCCAGTTGAAGGGCATGGTCCAGGAAGGGGGAGGAAAATAGCCAACGTAAACAACTGGCTCCGTAGATGGTGTCGCCGAGAACAATTTGGATTCTTGGATCATGGGCTGTGCTTCCATGAGGGGGGACTCCTGGCAAGGGATGGGTTGCATCTCACAACAGTTGGCAGAAACATTTGTGACAACAGTCTCAATAATTTGATCAGGAGGGCTTTAAACTGAGTCATATGGGGCACGGAGAAAGTATTCTGGAAGGCAAAAGGGCTGGAGAAAATAGTCGAACTGTCATAGAGGGAACAAGGCAAACAGTGCAAGGACCCAACAGTGGGAGGCAAAAAAAATTGCACAGGCAGCAAGTAAAGGGAACACATGGTCTTAGATGTCTCTATACTAATGCATAGAGCATGGGAAATAAGCAAGATGAACTCCTAGCACAACAAAGCAAATATGATACAATAGGCATTACTGAAACCTGATGGGATGAGTCTCATGATTGGAATGTAGGAATAGAGGGGTATAACCTTTTTAAGAGAAACAGGCCAAGCAGGAAAGGAGGAGGAATAACATTATATGTCAGAGATATTTATATCAGTGAAGAGATCCATGACATCAATATTGGAAGCCAGGTGGAGAGCATCTGGATAAAAATTAAAGGGGAGGGAAACAACAGGGATGTTATTGTGGGACTCTACTACAGACCCCCAAGTCAGATGGAGGAATTGGATGATGCCTTTCTAGAACAGATGACCACACACGCAGAAAGGAGAGATGTAGTAGTGATGGGTGACTTCAACTATCCTGATATTTGCTGGAAATCTAACTCAACCAAAACTTCAAGGTCCAGCAAATTCCTTACTTGCCTGGAAGACAGTTTCATTGTCCAAAAGGTGGAAGAGGCAACTTGTTGGATTTTTGCCTTAGCAATCACTCGCTAAGGTGATAAAACAGGGTGGTTATTTTTTGTTTTGCTTTCTTATAAAATTGAAAAATTGCTCTATCACTCCAGCATACCTTGGACAACTTAAAAAAACAACAACAACGTGAGTAAATCACTCGCAGCCATTATCTGGAATGCAAGGCTTATGGGTGCTTCTGAGGCCAGAAAAACCATTAAGGCATGTTGCTGCTGCTGCTAGATGCCATTACTATGAGATACTCTGTTTTTCCCCCTCCTATAGATGGACCCTAGCAATCTGAGGGGGTATGGGAACACCATTTACACTTCCCATATTACGAAAACAAAAACAAAGGCACAATTTTTAAACAGTCTGTTTTTTAAACATTGTCTGTTTCCCCTCTTACTAAATCAGAAATGCAAATGTTACCAAATTCAAAAGTGGCAAAAAGTCTTGCAGAACCTGTATCTCATTTATCTTTTAGCCTTCAGTGGGAAAACTCAACGAGCCCTTTCACGCTACCCAGTTATAGCACTGTGATTCCACTTTAACTGCCTATGGAATCTTTAGGAGGGGCAGTTTAGGGAGGGGCATTTTGACTCCTCAGCCAGAGAAGTCTCCTCTAGTGCCTCTGATCAAGCTACAAATCCTATGGGATGTAGCCATGACAGTTATAGTGGAATCATACTGCTATACTCGTAGTTGGCTAGTGTGACAAGGGTTGTTTCTTTAGTTCAAGTGTTTCCATAGAGCAGTGGTTCTTAACTTTTTCTTTACCAGGGACCTCCTTAAATATCTTTTGTTGCTATGGTCCCCCAAGACTTAACATTTAAAACCCTAAAATAGTAATAATAGTAATAATAATAATAATAATAATAATACCTGATGATGATACAATTACATTATCCATTAAGCTTTTCCTCAGAGGCACTGGAGAGGGAGGGAAGACTTTTCTTCTGCTTCTTGCTACAAGTCTGTGGCTGAAGCAAATTGCATGGCAATGAGCAGGCCAAGCCAGCCAGCCTTTACCTTGGCTCCTGTCACCTGGCCACTCCACTGCAAGGAGGAGGTGGGCCAAGGAGCCTTCAAGCTTTTATGGACCCCCTGTGAGAACATTGTGAACCCCTGGAGGTCCCCAGACCAAAGGTTAAGAACCACTGCCATAGAGTGTAATGCAACTATTTTGACTGCAGTTTTATGCATAAAAAGCTTGGTTTTTTTTAAAACACCCTTTTGCATTATAGTCTCTACAGTTGAGAAATTCCCTTTACACATTCTCCCATCTGGTAAAAGTTATTGTTGCAATGATTAAGAGTAGAGTGATGGTAAGGCACAATAATGACACAAAGTTGCTAACAGTAAAAGAAAGATCAACTTGTTCTCCTCAGTTAATGAGTTATTTGAGATTTATTACAAGGTTGCCCTTAAGCTAAAGAGGAGAACTTCAGAAACAACATGCATGACACTGGATAAAACAATTATCAGTAAACCACAATGTTCCTCATTAAACTTGATGATTTATAAGTTACTCAGTGGTGATTAATACTTGAGGTTAAGGCTCACAGTCCTCCTTTAAGAAACAATATTTTGCCTGAACCTTCCCAGGGACTTTTATAGCAGTTTACAACTATAGACCCTTTCAGATCCCTCCCCTCAGCTCAGATTTCCAAAGAAAACCAGCTGGAAGAGGCATAATGAGGGCCTGACACCATCCCCAAAATACCAGCTATGCTCTTTTTCCTCTTCTCTACATAAACTGTTGTGTACACAAACAGTGCACCACTGAAGTGTCCTTGATATATTCTGCTCTCTGCCTCACAAAGCGACTTGTGTGTTATGCCTGGTGTGGGAGATTAATCCAAGAAACTCCTAAACTTTAGATTATTGTTTTTTTTAATGGAGGGTACAGGCATCAATATTTCTTTATCTTAGTACCCTTCAGTGCAAACTTAAAATCTGTTTTGCACCTAGATGGCCTTAATCCAATTAGCAGAGCAATCCTTAGTCAAATACCATCACAACAGAAATTCTATCCATGAGGCATAACCTCTTGTATGCTAGTTGAACTAATTGGAGGAATGGGGATATAAATGTAACTCACATATAAATAATACATATGTATGTATATGTGACTAACAGGGGAGTATGCATATGAGTGAGCAAACAAGCAAAAGAGAGAGAGCCTAGAGGGGACGCAATAGCAGCAAAGGAGCAGGTTAGATGTCAAACAAGGCTCCATCTCCTGTACCTTGCTTTTGCCCTATCAGCTCCAGTGAGCATCCACTGCTATTGGAGAATTCTAAGTATCTTTCCAAACTACAAAACTCAGGATTCCTTAGGAAGGGTCCATTACAGTTAAAGTGGTATCAAACTTTAGATACACTGTTGAGTGACATGTTTTAATTGCTGGAGAATATTCTGAGTCAATATGTTTCTCCTCCGCCTGTCAGAGAATCTAAAAACATTGTCAACCTTTAGTTATCATTTTGCAGGCAACACTCTTGGCTGGCTATCTATAAGGTATGATTTGATTGAACATTGAGGTCTTGAATACATAACCTTGCAGCCTCTTACAAGCATGCCAGAGGAACATGAAAACAACCTTGCAGCACAGAGTGAGGCAGCTACCTCAGGCAGCAGATACTGTGAGACAAGGAGTAGACAGTGCTGCATATGTCTTCATCCCTAAACTAGCCTATGGCCCTCAGGTGCAGTGGAGCATCTACAAGCCCCTTCAGCCAGACATTTGGAAGTAGACTACTAGAGCAGGGGGTGGGAAGCAGGAGGAGGAAAAGAGCCTTTTTTCTGGTAGCTTCCCTAGCTTTGGAATGCTATCTCTAAGATAGCGATTTAGGGTCTTACCGCACTCCAAATGGCAAAAGCAGCAGGCACATTCTGTCTTTCCTGTTGTCTTATTGCATGACATCGCCATTCTTTTGTTCCAGTCCCATGGGGGACTGAGGTAAAACCACGTCTTTTTGCTAACCAGAAAAATCTATTTTACCTTGGTCCTCATGGGACCGGAACAAAAGAACACTGGAAGAACGTCAACATCATGTGGCAAGACAGCAGGAAAGATGAAACATTCCTGCTGATTTGCCACTTTTCTTCAGAGTGTGGTAAGGCTCCTAGAATCATAGAATCATAATGCTGGAAGAGACCACAAGGGCCATCCAGTCCAACCCCCTGCCATGCAGGAATACACAAGCAAAGCATTCCTGGTAGATGGCCATCCACCCTCTGTTTAAAAACTTCCAAATGACCTCTAATTACTAGGGAAAATCAACACAATAAAGATGAACATCTTGCTAAGAATTCTATTTATTTTTCAAAATTTACTAATACTTCAAAACGACAAAATTATAATGAGCTGGGGAGGAAGAAGGGCAAGGATTAAAAGGTCTGTATTATCTGCCACGATAAGAAGAGGAGGTGCATCGCTACCAGGTCTAAAACTGTATTACTGTATATATCTTCTGGCCTGAATTGGATAACAGATTGGATTAAATTGACCAATGTAAGACTACTCACGTTAGAAGGGGATATATTGCAGTATGGATAGCATGCCTATATTGGTTATGGAAAATCTAACATCAATAATGATTTTGAAAACCATTATAATAAGAAAGATGTTATTGAGAATCTGGTATAAAGTTAAAGATCAATTTTATACAAAACTACCTGGCTGGATTTCGATCCAAGAGGCATTTTTGGGGAGATGGAAATCGACGGAAACATGGTTGAGATACAAGGACTTGCTCAATTGGGAGAATGAAGAAGTAAAACTATGAACAAGGGAAGAACTGGTTAAGAAGGGAATCAACTTAAATTGGTTTACATATCTCCAATTAAAAATAGATTTATGGAAGACAAAAAGAAATACGACTGTGAAAAAGATGAAAATGAACCAGACAAAATATTCTGGCAAGAAAATAAGAAGAAAATATCTAAATTCTACAATTTATTGCTAGAAAGAGAATGGGAGAAGGAACCAGTTACTGCCGCAATGATGCAATGGTCAATAGAAATTGGAGAGATAATTGAGATGGAGGAGTGCGAAAAGCGTGGAGAGATACAAATTCATTTATGGCAAGCTTCAACTTAAAAAGAAAACCATTTGAAGATGGTAAATACCGTATATTCTGGCGTATAAGACGACTGGGCATATAAGACCACCCCCACAATTTCCAGCCAAAAATCTAGGCCTAGGCATATATTCGCCAGATAAGACCACCACCCCAATTTGGCTGGCTGGGGGAGCCTTGCCAGCTGATCCTCTTTGTTTCCCAACTCATGAGGATCTCCTCGTGAGTTGGGAAAGCGAACAGGATCAGCTGGCAGGGCAACATTCGCCCCTCTCTTCAACCTTCCAGCCAAACTGGACTCGAAGGTGGAGGAAAGGGGCGAAAATGCCCAGTTTGCCTCAGCAGCCCCCTTCCCTCCGTCTTGGCTCTTCCGAAGGGGACCAAGGCGGGGGAAGCGGGGGCGGCCGCGGCAAACCCCTAGATTCGACCCCTCTCCCCACCTTCAAGGAAGGTGGGGAGAAGGGGCGAAGATGCCCCGTTTGGCTCCATAGGGAGGACGCGGGGCCGTGGAGCCAAACCCCGGGATTCGCCCCCTCTCCCCACCGTCAAGGGAGAGGTAGCGAATCTAGGGATTTAACTCCACAGCCCCGATCCCTCCTCCTGGGCTCCCTCCTCCCGCGATTCCCCAACCCACAGGAGGCTGCCCAGTCTCCTGGTGGGTTGGGGAATGCGGGATGGCCAGCTGGCTGGGGGGGTGGAGGGAGGGGGCTTCGCAGCCACCCCCCTCTCGAAAGCACAGCTTTGGGGAAGGGGGGAGGGTAGGCGGAGGGTGAATGGGTGGATGGGCGGACGGGGCTTCGCAGCCACCCCCCTCTCCAAAGCGCGGCTTTGGGGAAGGGGGTGGCTGGGCGGAGGGTGGCTGGGGGCAGGGGGCTTTGCAGCCACCCCCCCTCTCCAAAGCGAGGCTTTGGGCAAGGGGGATGGCTGGGCTGAGGGTGGACGGGGGCAGGGAGGAGGGGGCTTCCCAGCCACCCCCCCTCCTGAAAGCCAGGGGGTGGATGTGCGGGGGGTGGGCAGGTGGCAGGGAGGGGGGGCTTCCCAGCCACCACCACCCCACCGAAAGCCGCGGTTCCGTGGCTTACGGCAGGGGGGGGTGGATGCGCGGGGGGTGGGCGGGGGGCAGGGAGGAGAGGGCTTCCCAGCCACCCCCCCCGCCGAAAGCTGCGGTTCCGCGGCTTACGGCAGGGGGGGTGGATGCGCGGGGGGCAGGGAGGAGAGGGCTTCCCAGCCACCCCCCCTGCCGAAAGCCGCGATTCCGCAGCTTTTGGCAGGGGGGGTGGATGCGCGGGGGGCGGGCGGGGGGCAGGGAGGAGCACTTTGCTTCACCCCCCCTGCCCCATCTCCTGCCTCTTCACTCTGTTTGCGAAGAGGCAGGAGATAGGCAGGCAGGTGAAGCAAAGTATATCCGGCGTATAAGACGACTGTGGATTTTGGAGGGCACTTTTGAGTGCTCAAATGTCGTCTTATACGCCGGAATATATGGTAGATGGTATCTCACTCCCAAAAAAATTAGTAAGATATATAAATTGAAAGAGAACAAATGCTGGAGGAGTGAAAGAGAAACAGGAACGATGTACTATATTGGTGGAAATGTGACAAAGTTAAAAAATATTGGGTGAAAGTACATAAAATAATTCAGAAAATGTATGAGATACAATTTAGAATGGACCCTAAACTCTACCTATTAAATATAATGACAGCATTGGAAAAGAAACATCAAAGATAATATGCACGTACAATTTTATACTTAATTACTGCAGCAAGATTAAAAGCTGTAAACTAGAGAAAGAAAGAAATGCCACAGATTGAAGAATGGTTATTAATGTTAAAAGAAATGAAATCCAATGATATACTAATGCATATCTTGAACAGAAGATATATGAACAAATTGAAAGAAGAATGGGTACCTGTAACAAACTATTGGAAAAAAAGATGGAATGTAAAAGATGATTGATGTAGGATTAGAAAGGGAAGGCGTAAATGAAGGATAAGGACAGCAGAAAGGAGCTAGAGAATTATTTTTTTTAAAAAAACAAGAATAAAAGGTGTGAAGAACACTTTATGTGAAAAGCAGTTCATTTAAGGAAAAATTCTGAGTATATTAATTCATGTTTAATTTAGCAAGAAAGTTAGAGGACATTGACAAGAATACACACCTTATGGGCTATATGACGAGGGAAGTCAAGGGGAAACTATTACTGAATAATACTTATTCACATTGCGATATTAACTATTTAAAATGTAATATGTATTGGTAAATAGTAAAGGAATATTTTTTATTATAATATGTTACATAAGTAAAAAAGACAGAATTAAGAAAACGAAAAAATGTAAAAGAAGGGATTTTAAAGAAGGATTATAGCAAGTGAGAGGGTAAGAGAATGTGATAGAAAGAGAGTAGATAATGGATTGGAATAGTAGAAGGAACTGGAAAAGCGAATGTGTATAAAAGAGGCAAGAGAGAGAAGGGAAGATAGAAGATGTAAATGTCTTAGAAAAGAGGGAAATGTTGAGAATCAATATAAGAACGTATGCAAAAATTGTAAATATGAAGACATTTATGAAATAAATATATATATAAAGAATAAAAACCTCCAAATGAGGAGACTCCACCACACTCCAGGGCAGCACATTCCACTGTTGAACAGATCTTACCATCAGGAAGTTCTTTCTAATGTTTAGGTAGAATTTCTTTTCCTGTAGTTTGAGTCCATTTCTCTGTGTCCTAGGAGATTTTCAGACATGCCAAAATGCATGTCCGCCACGCGAGCAGCCTCCCGAAACTGCTGCGCGGCAAGGGTCTTCTTTGGACGACGCTGTGCCTCTGGCGAAACCGTCCGTGTCACTTCCGTGAAGCTTCAGACGGCTCGGCGCCATATTTCAAGCACGGAGGCTGCCCGTGATTGAAATATGGCGCGGAGCCGTCCCAAGCTTCACGGAAGTGACACGGACGGTTTCGCCAGAGGCACAGCGTCGTCCGAAGAAGACCCTTGCCGCGCAGCAGTTTCGGGAGGCTGCTCGCGCGGCAAACAGGGATTTTGGCATGTCTGAAAATCTCCCTAGTCTCTGCAGCAGCAGAAAACAAGTTTGCTCCATATTCAACATGACATCCTTTCAAATATTTAAACATGGCTATCATGTCACCTCTTAACCTTCTCTTCTCCAGGCTAAACATACCCAGCTCCTTAAATTGCTCCTCATAGGACATGATTTCCAGACTTTTCACCATTTTGGTCACCCTTCTCTGGACACATTCCTGCTTACCCATATCCTTCTTGAATTATGGTGCCCAGAACCAATCACAGTATTCCAGGTGAGATCCTACTAAAACAGAATAGAGCAGTACAATTACTTCCCTCAATCTAGGGAAGACTTTGTATCTATCTTGATGTGTTTTCACTGTGACATCAAGACCTTTCTGTTTTAGCTCTTATGGTCCAGTTTTAACTCTTCTCTGTGTTGGCTGTTCTAACTTTTGTAATCAAAGTTATGTTATGGTGTTTTAAATGTTGTTATTCAGGGATTTTATTGTGCTTTAGTCTGTAGTGCACCTCTCTTGAAAACTGTCTTTATTTGAGAAATGTAATTAGATAAATAAAAGAAAACTTGTAACAGATAAAAAATAAAAAGGGGGCTAGGCCTTAAGTTAGGAACAAGAGAAGAATAGGGTTGGATGCTGAATTGCCTTTTGCAAACAGAGGTGCTCTTTCTATACAGAAATGCAACTCCTATCCAGTGCTCCAGTCCCCTCAACAGAAGGATGTCTGTAAAATTCTCACGTATTTTTTCCTTCTCCTTATAGCCCCCAGTGCCACATCCCACATGGTAAAGAAGGTCTCCTAACCTTCTGGAGCAGATGGGGCAGAAGAGAGAAAAAGAGCAGTGTTGTCTGAGGCAGCTGACAATAACCCTTGGATGACTGAGGGTGGTGGAGTTGTAGGAGTAGCAGCAACACCACAGCAACACCACAGAAGCCTTGGAAGGAAAGGATATTTGTGCAAAGGCAGGATAGAAATACTATGAACAGATCAACATAGATTTTAAAGTATATCAAGAAGCACACAGGAAGCCAGCTAGTGTCCAGATTTAAGAAGGGAGGAATGTTGTGTGTCACACAGACACAAGGAGAAAGAGAGCCAGAGCATTTACCAGAGTTTTCACTGAAAGGGCTATTTTTTAAAAATATATTTTTGTAATAACATAAAGGGAGGAGGGATATGACTTGTCAGTGGAACAATAGATAGAGTGAAGTATAGAGAATAAAGCATAGAGTTTGAAGTTACACACAAGCATTGTCAAATTACTCAAAGGATGGTAGGACCCAGTGTTCAGGTTGGACACTCTCCTTATAGAGGCTAAAAGTTCTGGAAGTGTTAACTGGAGCTGTATCTCAATGCAGGGGTGATTATTTAACATTTGCAGTGGCCATCCAAAAGAGTTTGGTTGCTGGAAGAGAAAAACCAAATGATATCACCCTCCCACAAATTAATATGGGGTACAACCAGAGATTAGTAACTTCCTTGGTCTGATCTTGTTTAACCTCATGTTCTGTTCCATCTGCTTTGAAGAGCATCTACATTTAATCTCAGGACCCCCTGAGTTTTTAGTTTTTAGCCAGTTTTTAGATCACATGTCTTTATTTCCTACAAAAAGAAATCTTGACTCAATTGCACAATCACATCTGGATTCAGTGTGATTTAATCAATGTGCATATGCCCTGGTGCACATTGATAATTTGTGTGAAAGAAAGATGCCGACTGAAAACTGTGGCAAGCGGCGCCTGCTCAGTTGTGTAAATGAAGTCCAGAAGTGAAAAGAATGAGGGATCACTAAGAAACTTCTGGAAGCAAATTTGTTTCAGCTTTGATTTTCCCCCTGAGTGCCAAGCAAAAACATTACTATTCAGAATGGTGTTTCAATCGCTACGCCGCTGTTACTTTGTTCTATTTTTAGCCTACTGCTGCTGAGATGGTGATTTTGTTTTAATCTTCCATTTCACTGCACTACAGTTAACAGGCTCAGACAAGTGAAGTGCGCATGGGATTTTCTGACTGCAGTTCTACCAAGTGTACCTCCGGATCCTTTTGGATTTTCAGGGACACCCATCATGTTAATACAGCTGGCCCTGTTACAGTAGCCTTTATTAGAAATAAAAGCAGAACAGTTGGTGTGATCCAGGGTAGGGACACCATTGTGTAATCTGTCACTGTAGTGCACTGGTACCTCTGAGAATATCAAGAGGACCAGGCAGCAAAAATTGTTGTAGCAGAGTTGCAATCATCAAACAAAGAAATGAGCACACAGACACAGATGTGTGTCTAAACTATTTCTCTTTACTAGAGCTTGTTGGAGAAATATTTACAAGGAGTCTGAGACTCCTAGCAGACAGCCTACATAACACAGCACAATGTAGTTAAATCCAAGTCAAGACAAGTGCAGAGACAGTGGGGTGATCTAGTTATACAGTACAGATATAGTACAGTCATGGGTTATACAGTTAGTGGTTCTCATACACCTTTTCCCATACAGATAAGCCTTCATCCTTCACATGTCCTTCCCACCCTGTCTCCCAGACATAATCTAGATATGCTCACCAGCTGCATTTAGCCTGCTCATTGCTGGCCCCTGCAGACTGAAGCATACCATACTAGCTCTTTATAGTATACATTTCCAGTGACTGTATATCCCATCACCTTCACATGAGAGATGGGCCATAGTTTAGTAGAAGACCACATGCCCTTCATACAAAAAGCCCAAGGTGACATTTCTTGAATCTCCAGGTAGGGCTGGGAAAGAGTCCTGATGAAAAACATAGAGGGCTGCTTGGCAGTCTGTGTTACTGAGCTAGGTGGACCAATGGTATGAGCACCATTCACAATTCTGTATCAGCACCTTCCTATTTTCCAAAGTGCACAAAAATTTAAGGCAGAGACCTCTTTCACCTCTTCCACAGACTCAGTAGATGGAATAGGAAAGTATTAGTAGTCACCATGTTCAGACATTGATACAGTCATTCCTCCATATCCATGGATTTTTATTCATGGATTCAACCAATCACTGCCTGAAAATATTCAAACAAAACAAAATTCCAAAAACCTGTGCTTTCTGCAACCGGACTTGTTTATCTCGGATTGGCCTTTTCCGTCATCAGCGTGCTTGCAGAAAACATGGGATGAGTCCTTCCTGAATCTTAGTTTGTGAAGAAAAGCCAGAGATAAAGGACTCATTTTACTATGCCACTGTATATAATGAGACTTGAGCATCCACGAATTTTGGTATCCAAACCCCAGTACATAACAAGGGCCCACTGTACAAACTTGTATATCAAGACAAAAGTGAGTCTAGGGCAGTCTTGGGCTCACATACTCTCCCTCCCCTTGGTTATAGGAAGAGATTGGAGGCTTCTGCTTTGAGTCTTCACTACATGACAGCTACCTGAATGGATACAGGATGGATGTGATCATGTACCCACCTGTGAGAGCAATGAGGCTGGCAGACACAAAGGACAGAGCCTTCTTCATGATGACCCCCTACTTTGGGCTCTAGTTGAAATAATCACAAGCCTTCAAGTGGGCCCCCAAAAACTTACTTTTTTTCAGTTTGGCCTATAACTGAGCTAATTCAATGAATGTCCTTGAACAGATGGTGACAACCAGTTACATAGTTAAAACTTTATATTCTGTTCTTGTTTGAATTTTTGTTTTTATCGTATGGTTTTTATTTTGTACAACTCCCTTTAAAATGCCCTATAGATCTTTTAAATAAATGTATAAATAAGTGCTTGCATTTGAGATTCATGTAGTATAGTTCCCATTGCCTCAGTTGAAATGGGGCTGAGTTAAAAGAGGGCATTCGCAGGTGCCTCTCTCTTTCTCCCCCCCCCCAGTCTAGGAATGATTACAGCAATTGTCACAGCGTTTGTTTTTGACCCAAATTCCCAAATTCCAAATTTTCTCCCATTAAACCAAAAAGAAACAAAATACAGCAGAGGCATGTGTGAGGTATTCTCTGGGTTTGGAGGGATAATGTATGCCCATGGCCAGGGGCCGGTTTACACAGCAGATTTATTGCGGCAACTTGCGGTTTAATTATTTTCCGCAGCTGTGCCAGTCAGGTTTTTTTTTCTAATTATGTCGCTTTGCAGTTCAGACTTGAATAAGTGTGGGGGGTGTGGCTCTGTGTGTCTCTGTAAATCTGCCTGTAAATGAACTCACTCCATAAAGCAGAGGGAGAGTAATCTCTCTGCTAAAAGACCTTGCTGCCATGCCGTGGATCGCAAGTTTTTCCAGCTGCTCTCTCTCTCTCTGTCTCTCTATTTCCCCCTCCCTCCTTCCCCCAAGCAGAGAGAGAGAGAGGGAAAATAGCAGTTCAGCTTGCTTCAGCCCTTTGTGAAATGGTTTCTCTCCCTCCCCCGTGCACAGGATAAAAGTGACGAACGAGCTTTACATACTTTCAAAACAGCAGAGGATGAGAAGGAATGCTCCAGGAATGAAAGAAGTTGGGAATCCTTTTTTTTTTTGCAAACTGGCTCGCAAAATAGCAGACAGGATTTTTGCAAGTTTCTTCTCTAATGGCTACTGTCTTTGCCTCCTCCCTGCCCCTCTTTTAAGCCCACCCCTGCATCATCAACCAATCACAATGCAGCTGTGCTTTAACCCTTAGCGGAATGCTAGTTTACACTGCCAATAAAGCACTACATTGCAAATATTCCTGCAAAAATAGCAACATGCCCTGCCACGCTATATTTGGGTGTTTTACCTTCCCCCCTTCTGAATGAGGCGATGCTGTGCTGTGATCCGTGGGAACTGTGAGCTATCTTAGCGGTATATTTAGGGGAATATTTGCCCATGTAAACGACCCCCAGGTCATTCTCCCAATCAGCAAAGGGCTGTTTCTCACACAGCTGTTGTGGATCCTTCATGAAAGTAGCACTTTTGTAGGAATAAAAGAATGCAGGAGGGAATCTGTTCCATGTTAACCATCAAAAACGGGGGAGGGGGGAGCAAGGTGATCTTATACACCGATATCTCATGCTGCAAGTCTGACTACACAGACATAACCATACACTATAATCACATAACTTCTGTCTTTATCTTATCCTTGCCACTAAGAAAAGATCACTTTCTCTAGTTAATTGCCTTTTGATAATTATCTAGTTCACCTCCTCTTGACTGAGCCTTCTCAAGTTTGTGTTCTTATTTTGGAGATAACTACTGCCCCCTTGAGGAAGATGTCTCTACCTTCAAGAGCAGGTAGCTTGCTGGCTAGTGACAACCTCAAGTTGTCAGCAGCACTAAAAATAAATAAAATAAACATGGAGCTTAGCTAAACCAGAGGATGGTCTGGTTTGCACTGTTTAATAGGATGCAGTTTATACACATCTGGAATAAGGCAGCTGTCCAAAAGAGGTCAAGCATAAAACCTTCCTAGTTTTTTTCCCCTTTCCCTCTCCCTTATGTTACTATAAATTGCTCTTTCACATTGCTCTTGGGCCCTTACTCATTTGAAGATCAATTACAAGTTATGGACATTCTTTGATGATAGCAAGTTGCATGAGGAAAAACCCCAATGGTGGCAGGAAGTAGGGAGAAGCTACCTGGTAAATAAGCAGGGTTCTAGGGTATTCTACAGTGGGCATTTGCTTCTGCTGTGGCATGCATGCACCAAAGCTTCTCTCTTCAAAACTGGTGACAATGCTGAAAGGTCAAGATCTGACAGCAACAGCTGAGAGCTGATAAGCCAAGAGCACAGCAATTCATGCTGGGTATAAGAGTGATCATTGCTTGCTGCCCTAAAGCCCCAATCAGTGTAGGATGCCTGGCTGCATTAGAACAAGTTACTAAACATTCTGGGTTATTTTCCTTCAAGGCAGTTGGCAAATCTGGGCAGCTGAGCCCATTGGCTTTTTCATTTAACCCCCCCAACCAAAAAACTCCCCAAAACTAAACTAAAACAGATCAGCAAATGCAGGGAGTGGAGATTTTCATGCCACTGTTGAATAAATTAATGCATGGAAGAACAAACAGGGAGGATATGAATCATTCAGCTCTGGCAATGCATGTGGAAAAGAATGCATGAATGAAACACCTCCCCCCCTCCAATTAATAAGGGGAAAAAAGAGGAAAAGAGACGTTCCTTCTAAGTAAAACCCTGTAGCACCATGTAAGAACAGAGACCCTGGAATATTGTGCTGAAAATCTAAAAGAGTTGAAATCTTGTAACCCTGTAGCTGGAGGTGGAACAAATTATGCAAATTGAACACTTGTATATGTTCCATTTACTTGCATGTTTTATACATTTGGCTAAGTTGATCTGTTTCTAGGACAAGAGAAAAGTGGGTCTCAAAATTGTTTCAAGTCCTCTCTCTCTCTCTCTCTCTCTCTCTCTCTCTCTCTCTGGCTTTTCTTCGCAAACAAAGATTCAGGAAGGACTCATCCCATGCTTTCTGCAAGCGTGCTGATGACTAAAAAAGCCAATCCGAGATAAACAAGTCCGGTTGCAAAAAGCACAGCAGAAGGTCTCCTTGGGTGATGTTTTTGGGTTGTGATTCTTTCTGCGTTGTCGTTTCTCTTCAAGACTTGTTCATCATGAGTTCTCAAATAAGGCTGCAGCATTGTGGATAGTGCGTCTCCATGCCTCCCAATGTGAGGCCAGGGCCACAGCCCTTTGATTAAATAATTTCCTCTATATTGATTCATGACGTAGCAACATGTTTTCAGATCCGTCCCCTGATACTTCTCCATGAACTACAATGGGTAAAATAAACAAAGGCTTGGATTGCCCCTTTCCTCTTGTGCCATCTTTTGGTTAAGCCAACCAGATTCTTCATTAGGCAGCAAAAAAGAGGATTAGCAATATAGTCAAATTGGCATGATTATCTTCTGAGCAATATAGTCAAATTGGCATGATTATCTCAACTTCTAGAACTAAACAGTTGACTGCTTGTCGATAGCGACTGACAGGAATCAAATGAGCAAAGAGCTAAAAGGGTATGCTTTGAGTGTTTCCGGAAAATGCTTTCTGCAGCCTACCCCCATCCATGTTTTTTCAGAAATAAGCTTTGCTGCATTCAGTGGGCTTTGTCCTGGCTAAATCTGCATAGAGTTGCAGATGTCCATGAATGCCTGTAGAAAGAAACACTCAGAAATACCAAGTCCCACTTTTATTAATAATGGTGTGGAAATTCAGAGGCTTCTGGGGTTTTTTTTCCTAGTTGGCTGAGATGGCTGCTTAACCACTACTGGATTTTCACAATATGCCACGGAGTGACATTCTTGCCCTTTAATCATTTCCAAAATCATCCACTTCACTTGGCAAGGCTTCCATGAGAGAATTCTTGGATGGTTTTGTTTTCAAGAGGCAAGGCTTTGTGAAATTGCTCCTAATACTGTCTTCTTGAGAGGATGTGATTTAGTTCAGAAGTTTCAGGGGACCAGCAGTTACAGATGGATGCCAGTAGGTGGCATCCTGAAAAGACAGAACAGCCATCACTGTTCCCTGTGGGAGAATGACAGAAAGAACCAGGGCTGCCAGGTTCCTGGCCAGTGAAAGTTATTTTCTTGACTTTTGTGCATCTGTCAAAGTCACCAAATATAAATTTATACCTATGCTGCACTCTAATGCACCATCTTAAAATTAAAGTAAGGCATTTTTCTCTTTAGTATGAAGAAACTACCTCTGTGAACATTCACCCTTCATTTAAAAGAAATGCTTCTTCAAGCTTTATTGTTGTTATTGTCTCCATCACAGGAATGTATAGTGTAAAACTAAGCTATTACAATGGGGACTATTAAAATCTGCTTTTATACTTTTAGCTATTAGAATGATCTCACAGAAGGAGGTGCAGAGTACCCCATAGTGCCACAGCAAACTTGCACAATTTTTGGTCTATACAAATTAAATCAAGCCCACCACCCATATATTGCAGCCTGAAAGTTTGTTTTGTCAATTCTCAAGCAGCAAAAATGGGAGAGTTCACTGGACAGTTGCCAGAGTTTGGCTCAGCCAAGACTCCTCCAACATTTCACAGAACACATGTGGCCAAACAACATCAGAATGTGGTCAAGATGGCAAAAGTTACTAATGAGGAAGAGCAGACAAGTTAGGAGAGGCTGCAGCAGTTAACTTTTGCCTGATCCTTCAGGGAAGGGCAAGATTCTGCCCCCTCCACTCCTCTTCCCCTACTGAGTTAATTGAGTGCAAAATACTTTTGAACTCAGCCTGCAGTGACTGAAATCTTTCTCTCTGGCTTTTCTTCGCAAACGAAGATTCAGGAAGGACTCATCCTGCACTTTCTGCAAGCGCGCTGATGACTAAAAAGGCCAATCCGAGATAAATAAGTCCGGTTGCACAAAGCACAGCAGAAGGTCTCCTTGGATGATATTTCCAGGTTGTGATTCTTTCCACGTTGTCGTTTCTCTTCAAGACTTGTTCGGTGTGAGTTCTCAAATAAGGCTGCAGCATTGTGGATAGTGTCTCCATGCCTCCCGATGTGAGGCCAGGGCGGACCATTGTTGGTGATGAATTTGGCCAAGCCTGAGATGTTGCTTCAGGGAGTCCTTGTATTGCTTTTTTGGAGCGCCCCTCTTACGCTGACCCATGGCGAGTTCACTGTAGAGTACTGTTTTTGGGAGCCGATGGTCCTCCATCCTAAAAACGTGCCCTGCCCAGCGCAGCTGTGTTCTCAATATCATGGCCTCAATGCTGGTGAACCCTG
Source organism: Gambelia wislizenii (assembly GCA_030847615.1). Lineage (NCBI taxonomy): Eukaryota > Metazoa > Chordata > Lepidosauria > Squamata > Crotaphytidae > Gambelia > Gambelia wislizenii. Next base: position 194,285,011 of record JAUMIR010000002.1, read on the forward strand.
CTTGCTCAAGGACAGCAACATTCGTCACATAGTCAGTCCAGTGTATATTTAGGATTGTGCGTATACAGCGCTGATGAAAGCGTTCGAGGAGTTGTAAGTGGTGGCGATAGGTGACCCATGTTTCAGATCCATAAAGGAGAATAGACAGTACAATGGCTCTATACACACTGATTTTTGTGCTTCGCCTCAGGTTTCTATTACTCCAGACTCTTTTGTGAAATCTTCCAAATGCGCTGTATGCCTTTGCTAATCTGTGATCTATCTCTTTGTCAATCTTGGCATCTGAGGAGATTATGCTTCCCAGGTAGGTGAACTGCTGAATGGACTTGAGCACAGATTTGCCGACAGCAATGTGGGGATGGTGGTGTTCATCCTGTGGTGCAGGCTGGTAAAGAACTTCCGTTTTCTTCAGGTTGACTTCCAGCCCAAACAGCTCTGCAGCTGTTATGAAGCAGGATGTTAGGCACTGCAGAGCTGCTTCTGTGTGGGCAACAAGGACACCATCATCAGCGAAGAGCAGCTCACAGACTACTGTAGATAGTTTAGAGTCTTAGTGTGAGCCCTCAGACGGCTTAAGTTAAACAAGCTACCATCAGTACGGTAACGTGTATAGATGCCGTCTTTTTCTTCAAGCTCTACTGTAGCCCTTTGGACCATCATGCTGAAGAAGACTGTAAATTAAGTTGGAGCAAGAACACAACCTTGCTTCACTCCATTAGTCATTAGAAAGGGCTCTGAAAGAGCATCGCCATATCTGACTTGACCGTGCTGGCCCTCGTGTAGCAAGATAATCATTTAAAGAAATTTGGGGGGACATCCTAGACTTTCCACGATCTGCCACAGACCTTTTCTACTTACGGTGTCGAAGGCTTTGGTGAGGTCGACAAATGTTACATAGAGTTCCTGGTTCTGCTCCCTACATTTTTCTTCCAGTTGTCTAAGGGCAAATACCATATCTGTAGTACTCCTATTGGCTCTGAAGCCACATTGGCTTTCAGGGAGAAGTTCTTCTGCAATAGCAGGAACTAATTTGTTCAGGAGTATCCTTGCAAGGATTTTTCCAGCAAAATAGAGCAGTGTTATGCCTTGATAGTTTGAGCAAGCGGATTTTGCTCCTTTTTTCTTGTACAGGGTGATGATGACTGCATCTTAGAGATCTGATGGCAGTTCTCCTTTTTCCCAGCAATTCACAAGGAGTTTGTGGAATTTATCGTGGAGTATATGACCTCCGTGTTTCCAAACTTCAGGTGGGATTCCATCAGTCCCAGCTGCCTTGCCGTTTTTCATCTGCTGTATGGCCTTAAGGGTCTCTTCCAAAGTGGGAGCTATGTCCAATTCATTTTTCATCGGTTTTTGTATCACATGTTGGATAGCTGAGCCTTGGACTACTCCGTTGGCACTAAAGAGACTTTGAAAATGTTCAGCCCAGCAATTCAGGATGGAGGCTTTATCAGTAATTAATGTTTGGCCATCTGTACTGTATAAAGAGCTTTGGACCTGATAAGTAGGTCCAAACACTGCTTTAAGAGCTTCATAAAATCCTCTATGATCACCCAGATCTGCACAGCATTGTGTCTTTTCTGCTATATTGATCCACCACTTGTTCTGCATGTCTTGGAGTTTTTGTTGAAGTTTACTACTAGTGAGGTGGAAAGCTGCTTTTCTTACATGGCAAGTCGGCTGGGCGAGGTATGCCTGGTGAGCAGTTCTCTTCTTTGCCAACAGCTCCTGGATCGCTTGGTTGTTTTCATCAAACCAGTCTTGATTTTTTTTTGTAGGAGAACCCGAGGGATTCTTCTGCAGACTGGAGGATACTGTTTTTGATATGTTGCCAAAGCACTGTAGGAGAAGGAGCTGTAGGATGGTCTTCAAGTTTTGTTTGCAGATTTGCCTGGAAGTTGTCTCTCATGGTAGCTTGTTGAAGATTGTTGACTTGGAGTCTCTTCTTTAGGATGCCACCCCTCTTAGGTTTGAACTTGAGATGAAGATTTAGTTTACATCGGACAAGGCGATGATCTGTTTGGCATTGTGCACAGGGCATCACTCGGGTATGACAGACATCGCGAATGTTTCTCTGGTGGACTAGAACATAGTCAATGAGGTGCCAATGTTTGGATCGGGGATGCATCCAGGTTGTCTTCAAGCTATCTTTCTGCTAAAAGATAGTGTTTGAAATAGTCAGCTGTTGTTCTGCACAGAACTCTAGCAGGAGGCGTCTGTCATCATTGCAATTTCCAACACTATGCTTGCCTAAGACACCTTTCCAGGCTTTGGAGTTCTTTCCTACTCTGGCATTGAAGTCACCAAGGATAATAATTTTATCTTCTACAGAGACTTTTTGTAAGAGGTGGCATAGGTCTGTGTAAAATTTGTCTTTCTCTACAGGGTCGGCTTGCATAGTTGGGGCATAAATACTAAAGAGAACAACATGTGGAAGGTGGAAGGAAATAATGCGATCAGAGTGTCCTGTTGGCAAGGTTTCGAGTTTGGAGGCAATGGAGTTTTTAATCATAAAGCCTACTCCTGAAAGATGTTTTTCAGTTTGGGGTTTGCCAGACCAGTAAAGTGTGTAGCTGGTGCCGTGTTCGTTAAGGCTGCGTTCCTCATGGAGACGAACTCCACTAAGAGCAGTGATGTCAACATTAAGTCAGCTTGATAGTTCATGGGCTATTAAAGCAGAACAACGCTCAGGCCATCCACTATCTGCAGAGTCTCACATGGTTCTGATGTTCTAGCATGCAAGCGTCAGTTTATTTACACCTTTGGAGGACGGTGTGTGCCTTTGTTTCTTTGCCTTGATTTGACCGCATTAGAAGATGTCCATTGGCTGCGGCTAGCCAACCAGGTAGGTGGGGATGAGCTTTCATTGGGCCACCTTTTCTAGGCCCCTCTCCATATGGAGCAAGCAGTGCTCTCCTTAAAAAAGGCTGCTTGGTCGTTCAGGAGGCTGCCAAACAAGACTGTCATCTCCCGGGTCAACCTCAAGCGACCAAAGTCCTGAACCGCCTGCATGCAGGGTTGGGTCTGCGGCTTCCAGTGCATCTTTACACCTGCCATTTCATCCCTCACCTATCACTACAGGGCTTTTTCGGAATTGGATTTGTCTTTCGGGCCTGTGCAATGGATTTTTCTGGTGGAGCGCAGCATGCAGAGAACTGGCCTCACCCTTTAAACCAAAGGTTAATCTGCTGTGGCCTTGCAAGCGTAGATGTAGCAGCGAGGTCCTTGGGTCATAGGTTTGATTAGAGTTTCCTTCTCTTAGATGGTTGACCTTACAGGGTTGGACGAGCACCATCTGCCCGGGTTTGGGATTAGAGTTTTCCTTCTCATAGGATGGTTGCCATAAAGCTAGTGAGCCCATCCTGCCCTTTGATGCTCTTTGTCAGACCCTTCGGTTTTGACCTGTCTGGCATGGGAGACCCTACCGGTGGCTATTATGCCACCGCCAGCATAGCTCAAAACATCATTAGGGTACGCAAGCCTCACTCCCACGACAAGGGGGTGTCAGTGGAGAGAAGTGACTGAAATAAGCTGAGGACAAAGGGGAAAAGTGAGAGGGAGAGAAAAAACTGGGGCATTTTGAAAGCATCTGTAAAAATGGGACAACAGAAGATTGATAGGAGCTTTCCCTGCCAAATCAACATGGAGAGCAAGCATTTTGTTGCTTGAGGCAAAGGACAAGACTGTGCCCCCCCCCCCATCTAATTCCATATGCAGAAGCTGACAAGACTGACAACTTATTCTTACTTCAATCCTGGCAGTAGGATAGGGCCTCCATTCCCACCTGACGACATCACGCTTGTTAAGGGGGTAAATAACACTGCATGCAATGTAGAGTTTTGTATGTAGAAGAGAAAGGTCAATGGGCTCAGAAGGAACTGCTGATGGGAAGTGTTTTTCTCCATCTGTTGCACCCCAACACCCAGCATGTGCCATCTGAAATAGTTCCCCCCTGTGTCTAATGGTAGACCCAACCCAAGCTCTTCTTTGGTTGTCATATGTGATTTACGAGCTGAATTAGATACAATAGATAACAAACTATGTCGGCATGCTCCATGCTTATTAGTAATACAGTAGTCACTTCACATTTGCGGGGGTTAGGGGCAGAGCACCACCATGAACGTGAAAAAAAATGCAAATAAATTAAGCCCCGCCCCAAACATGCTGTACACTCCTCTCCTGCCAATAGCAGCTGCCGCCGCTGTGACCAATAAAAAAAAACAGGCAAAAAAACAGGGGAGGAGGAGGAGGCAAGAGGGGGAGAGGTTTGCATGCATGCGTGCATGCGTGCTCAAGAGTGGCAGCTGTGCTTTTCTCTTGGGCCTGAGGAGAGACAGGGTTGGATCTGAATTTTAAAGAGGCAATTCGGTTTGGATGCCAGTTGGGAACAAGAGGTGGAGTAGTTTTTTGCCAGGATAAGAGGACTGAGAGTGGTGCAAAGTCTAGGAACTTTGCAAATGTGGTGGAGGAGGCGTCGTTCAAACGCATGAAAGGGAGGAACAGGCAATGCTGTTGGCTGGAGTGGAGGAAGATAAAGCAGAGGATGAGGTTGGGGTGGGTGGGGGTGGGGTCGGAGCCAGCCTTCCCGCCAGAGTGGAGGGAAGTGGAGGGACTTTGCAAATCTTGCAGAATAATGGTGGTGCGAAAATAGGAGGAGGGGGAGGAGAAGGATGACATGGTCTTGCAATAACAAATACTGTACTGTAGAAGTAATCCAGCAGTAGCTACAAACCACAAATACTCAAAACCACAAATGTGAAATCCGCACATGTGAAGGGACAACTGTACTTATTTTTACATTCTTAAAATAGGTGGATTGTGAGCTCTTACCCAAATTCCTGACATCCATTGGACATAATTATGACATAGTGCCCTGTGCCTGCTTTTTGAGATGATACAGAACACAAACAGCACATTTTATTAGCTCTATCCAGCTTATGTTCACATAGATCAAGAACTGGTTGTGCGTGGGTGCATGTGCCTTCAAATTGCTTGTTGGCCTATGGTGATCCCATGAATTTCATAGGGTTTTCTTAAGCAAGGAGTACTCAGAGGTAGTTTTACCAGTTCCTTCCTCTGAAATATAGCCTAAAGCATCTGGCATTTGTTGGTGGCCTTCCATCCAAGTGCTAACCAGGGCTGTTCCTGCTTAGCTTCCAAGAATTGGGAGCAGGGGGGTCTGGTGCCTTTTGTGTCAACTCCTAGAATCATAGAATCATAGAATTGCAGAGTTGGAAGAGACCACGAGGGCCATCCAGTCCAACCCCCCTGCCATGCAGGAAATCTTGATCAAAGCATCCCCGACAGATGGCAATCCAGCCTCTGTTTAAAGACCTCCAAGGAAGGAGACCCCACCACGCTCCGAGGGAGTGTGTTCCACTGCCGAACAGCTCTTACTGTCAAGAAGTTCCTCCTCATGTTGAGGTGGAATCTCTGTTCCTGGAGCTTGCACCCATTGCTCCGTGTTCCAGTCTCTGGAGCAGCAGAAAACAAGCTTGCTCCATCCTCAGCGTGACATCCCTTCAAATACTTAAACAGGGCTATCATATCGCCTCTTAACCGTCTTTTTTCCAGGCTAAACATACCCAGCTCCCTAAGTCTCTCCTCATAAGGCATTGTTTCCAGACCTTTCACCATTTTAGTTGCCCTTCTCTGGACACACTCCAATTTGTCAATATCCTTTCTGAATTGTGGTGCCCAGAACTGGACACAGTATTCGAAGTGAGGTCTGACCAAGGGAGAATAGAGTGGCACTATTACTTCCCTTGATCTAGACACTATACTTCTATTGATACAGCCCAAAATCGCATTGGCCTTTTTAGCTGCCACATCACACTGTTGGCTCATGTTCAACTTGTGGTCTACTAGGACTCCTAGATCCCTTTCGCACGTAGTCTCATTCAGCCAGGTCTCTCCCATCCTATATTTATGCATTTCATTTTTCCGCCCTAAATGCAGTACTTTACATTTCTCCGTATTGAATTTCATTTTGTTAGCTTTGGCCCAGCTCTCTAGTCTATCCAGGTCATTCTGAATTTTGATCCTGTCCTCTAGGGTATTAGCTACTCCTCCTAATTTGGTGTCATCTGCAAATCTGATAAGTATGCCCCTAATTCCCTCATCCAAGTCATTGATAAAGATGTTGAATAGCACTGGGCCCAGGACAGAACCCTGTGGCACCCCACTGGTCACATCTTTCCAAGATGAAGAGGAGCCTCTGCTGAGCACCCTTTGGGTTCGGCCGGTCAACCAATTACAAATCCATTGAACAGTTAACTTGTCTAGCCCACATTTTACAAGCTTGTTTGCAAGAATGTCATGGGGAACCTTGTCAAAGGCCTTACTGAAATCAAGGTATGCAATGTCCACAGCATTCCCTTCATCTACCAAGCTGGTAACTTTATCAAAAAAAGAGATCAGATTAGTCTGGCATGACTTGTTTCTCTGAAACCCATGTTGACTTTTTGTGATTATGGCATTGCCTTCTAAATGTTCACAGACTCTCTGTTTAATGATCTGCTCTAGAATCTTCCCTGGTATTGATGTCAGACTAACTGGACGATAATTGTTGGGATCCTCTTTTTTCCCCTTTTTGAAAATGGGAACTACGTTTGCCCTCCTCCAGTCTGCTGGGACTTCTCCTGTTCTCCAGGAGTTCTCAAATATTATTGCCAATGGCTCTGAGATTATATTTGCCAGCTCTTTTAATACTCTTGGATGTAGTTCATCTGGTCCTGGAGATTTAAATTCATTTAGATTAAGAAGGTATTCCTGTACTACCTCTTTACTTATTTTGAGCTGGATTTCCCCTATTGTGTCCTCTGTTCCATATATTGTGTCCTCTGTAATATAAAAGGATGGGCAAAACTGTAAAAGTGAAGGATCCCTCTGGTGTAATGATTAAAGGACCAAAGAAGACATGGGCTCATATTCACACTCATACAATGATGCTCACTGCCTAATTCAGACTTTCTCAGTCCCATCTACTCTGTGGTGTTGTCACAAAGATAAAAGGAGAACATGCATGACACATATGTGCTGCAGGAGGGAAGTGGAGTGTGCGCAGCAGGGATGGAGGGGCACGCAGAGGAAACCCACGCCTTTTCAAATTGATCAAGCCATTGCCTGCAGGAGGAAAGACGAGTTGGCCAAGCAGCTTCCTACTGCCTCAAGGGAAGAGGTTCTTTCCTAGTAGACTCATATGTAGAGCAAATGGTATGAAGACTCAAAGTCAGCACCTCCAACGTCTCGACCTGGCCTCACCTTCTCACCCATTAGTGTGGGGCACAAGCAAGCACATCCAGGCAAGCCACTCCAACTTTGCGCCAGCGCTACTTTTTCTTTTTTTAATTGGTTGTTTTGCGGTTATTTTTTTTTCAATAGTAAGATTGGCAGTCACTGTCAACCAATCAGAACCTAACTGGTGGCACCAGAAGAGTTGGGAAGGTTCTCTCCCTCCCCTCCGCTGGCCCTCACCTTGTGAGCCAGAGGGAACGGCGAAGAAGATTGATTAGTTGTGGGGAAGAAAATGACAATGTGCTTATTTATATCCTCTCTTTGTGGGCCACACAAAATCTTTTGCCGGGTCACATGTGGCCCATGGGCCATATGTTGTGCAGGCCTGCCTTATACTAAGGTAGACTGCCATCCTGGCCATCCTGCTGATTGGCTTTAATTCTAGCATGCCCAGGAAGACAGATCAAAGAGATATGATTCAACATCTTTAGGTGTATTTTTAGCTAACACACATTGGAAGCTGCTTATTGCAGTGTAGATGTGTAAATTGCTATCGCTTAAAACAATTTGTAAGCCGCTCTGATAGCCTTGTGGCTGAAGAGTGGGGTATAACTAACTAACTAACTAAAAAACAACAACAACAACAACTCACACACTAAGAAATACAGTAGAAGATGTGTTGGTAATACTGCAGGGGCTCACTTTCAGGGAATATGCAATAAGCAACAAAATAGAAGCTGGCAACAAAATGGAGAGAGTTTGCACTTGATTCTCCAGAGAACAGGGAGCTAGATACACTTTTGCAGCACTCAGTATCCTAAACTGGGTTGGGAATCATGGAGCCTTCCTGACTTTGGACTGCAACTCTCAGCATTCTGCACTATTGACTGTGCTAGATAAGGCCACTGGAAGCTACAGTCCAACAACATCTGAAGGGCACAGTTCCCATCGCTATCCTAGATGCATATTATTTGCAGTTAAGAGGACACATATCAGCTTCTAATCCTTTTTGCTTGAAACAGTTATTTAAAACCTCACTCACTGTATCTTGTTTCGAAAATAATTACCAGTCTAGTTCTGTCTGCTGGATTTCTTGCCTCATAGCTGCATTTTTGGTGTTCTTTGTTACCCTGTTCTCAATAATTTAAGTTATTGGATGTTCATTAGGATTATATAAATTATCCATAATTTTATTTTGATTTACAACCTGTCCTATTCTGTCATCACTAAATCATATTAAGAAGCTTTCTTTTCCTTAAGCCTACATATATTAATAATGATGTTGTTTATTTTACAGTGCTGAGAAAAAGTTTGTGAACCCTTCAGTATTGCCACCTATTTCCAGCCTAAAATGCTGAAAGATCTTAATCTAGCCCCATAATCAAAGATGAAGATAAGCAGATAAACTGATTAAACAAATGGCACACAAACATTTTCAGGATGCTGGGACATGCAATCGCTGATAATTTTATAATGTAAAGAGCTAACATTGCATTATGTGCTACTGCCAGCAGGGGCCAGTAGTGAGCTACCTATATGCAGCTGGTGAGCACAACAAAATACTGTTTTATAATAGCCACTGTTGGAATGGAAGCAGAGGAGTAATACTGTTATCACTCTGGAAACAAACTGAGTAAACCATGTGTATGGGAATGAGTAACTGTATAGCCCATTAATGTAATGTATTTGTATTTGTATAATCAGATGTTCCCACCCTCATTAAGCACTTGGATATTTGTCTTGGACTGTGCACTTGTACTGTGCACTCTATGCTCTGCAGTACTGGACTGTGCTGCTATGGCTGCTGAGTTATGTATCTGGAGTCTCAGATTCATTGTATATATTTTTTTAATATGCACAAGTAAAGGACAGTAGTTTAGTCACAATCTCTGTGTCTGTGTGCTAATTTCATCAGCCTGATGTCTGCTGTTTTTACTACAAGACCTGTTTGCTGTTTGGTCCTTTTCACATGCTCAGAGGTACCAGTGCACGACTGTGACAAACATGATTAATTTTCAACATTTATTACTCATGTATTTATATCTTGCTTTTCCCCAGCCCTGGGACTAAAGGTCTTTTACAAAAGTTAAATACAGATAGAAGTTCACATCATACAAAAGTTAAAATATAAATATTAAAAGAACAAAAGTTGGAAAAGCTCCAGGCCCAGATGGACTATCTGCAGTATACTACAAGAAATTTGAAGATGACTCACTTCCACCATTCAAGATGGTGTGTGATGGTCTATTAGGAGCAGGAAAGATGCCTACATTGGAGGAATGCCTACATTACAGTCATTCATATAGAAGATAGATGAGACATTAACAAGGAATTATAGATCTATTTCATTATTAAACAATTACTATAAGATACTCATTTCTATTTTGGCAAACAGATTGGGGAAGCATATCTCTCAGAATATTCATAAGGATCAGAGTGGATTTCTACCAAAAAGACAATTAAGGAGTAATGATAGAATTGTCTTGGACATAACTGGGGGTTGGACTAGATGGCCCTTGTGTTCTCTTCCAACTCTATGATTCTGTGATTCTATAACTGAATATTTGTAATATCACAATGAGAAAAGGGTCATTTTTATTTTTCTGGATACAGAGAAATTATTTGATATTATCTATATATATCATTCTCTTGGTTGTGTTGCTGTTCCCAGTGTGCTGATTGGCTGCTTAGGAAACATACCTAACCAATCGTAGGGCTCTGTTGGCCAGCCAATTAGGAGCTTGGGGGTGTTTTTCAGCATCACCTCCTTGGCCTACAGCCACATCTTTGTCTGTTGAGCTGCAGTAACTAAATACAGTTGTCCCTCCACATTCACAGATTTGGTATCCACGGATTTAAGTACTCACGGCTTGAAAATATTCTTAAAAAAATAATAATCCAAAAAGCAAATCTTGATTTTGCCATCTTATACAAGGGACACCATTTTGCTATGCCATTGCATATAATGGGACTTGAGTATTCACGGATTTGGATATTCACAGGGGGTCCTGGAACCAAACCCCAGCGAATGTGAAGGGACAACTGTACTCAGCCAGCTCCCCTTGCATGGGGAAAAATAATGTTGCTTTCTATGCACCTTCCATCCTCTTTCTTCTTTTCCCTCCTGTCCTACCTTGCAGGGTAGTTTTTCCCCCTTCTGCTCTTCACCCCTTCTGCACCCAAAAACTTGAGCCCTTCCCCCCCCTCCTTCTGTTAGGGCAATATTGCTTTAAGTGCAAAAGGAAAACTGTTGGAGCAACAGACCACAGACTAGCACAGTTGAAGTGGGTTTGTTCACAGCTGTAGCTAGGCAGAGGGATGACTAGCAAACACTCCTATATAGCCAAAGCACACAATTCCTTGTGTGTGAGTTGCTGTTGAGTTTGTTAATCAGGTTTCCTATGTATATACTGTGTTTGTTTATACTGAAACTGAAGATAAAGACCTCTAGATATTTCTGAATGAACCTTGCTGTCTGTAAGATTTTTTTGTGTGTGAAAGTAGGTCAAAGCTGTGGAACAGCTGCTAACTAAAGCCTTTGTTTTTGTGCCCTTTCTGCTGTGCAGTTCTGCTGTTTTGGCTACTCCTTTGTAAGTTTGTCCCCAGGCTGTGCCAGGTGCCTCTCAGTGAGCCTATACTGAGTGGACACCTTCTGCCCCAAGGAACTTATAGGCTGCAAACAAAAGAAAACAAACAAAAACACCTCGAAAGGGAGGGGAAGGAGGTGGGAGGCTGCCTTGGGGTTCCAGGCCCTCTTTTTCCTCCTTGGGGGACCCCTTGGGCTCTGTTTCCCATGGGGAGAAAGGCTTTCTTTGCAAAGGGCTGCACCTGACTCTGTTTCTCGTGGGGAGAAAGGCTTTCTTTGCAAATGCTGCACCAGACAGGCTGCTGCCTGATTAAAAAACCTCCAGCCAATGGGAGGAGCCAGAGCAAAGTGGGCTCTCACTGGCCACCATTCTTCCCCCAATGGGAGTCCATCATGATGTACTCAAAGGGTAGCTGGTGTCTGAGTGGAAGGCTGAGGCTCTGCAGTCTGTGTATTGGGTAAAGGGGAGCCCAAAGAGTCACAAAAAAGTTAGAGATGACCATACCACCCCTTGCTAGAGAGACTCCGTTGCTCCCTTTTCTATTAATTTCTGTTTTATAACAAGTGGTAGACAAGGGTCTCTGGACCCCCTCTCCTCTAAATGAGGCACAGCTTTTGCATGCTAGTTTCTCCAAGTATCTAGACCGGTGGTTCTTAACCTGGGGTTTGGGGACCCCCAGTGGTCCTCGATGTCCTCACAGGGGGTCTGCAAAGGCTTGAAGGCTGCTCAAACCACCTGCCTGCTTGCAGTGGAGCAGCCATGTGACAAGAGCCAAGGCAAAGCCCACTCCAGCCACAAACTTGCAGGAAGAAACAGGAGAAAAGTCTTCCCTCCCACTCCAGTGCCTCTGAGGGAAGATTTCATGGATGGCGTTCATGGCAATAAAAGATATTAAAAGGGCCCACTGATAAAGAAAAAATTAAGAGGCATTGTTGTAATTGTATTATTATTTGTCTTGTTGTTGTTAGGGTTTTAAATCTTGAGTTAAGTCTTGGGGGCCAATGGGAACAAAAGATATTTAAAGGGGGTCCCTGGTAAAGGAAGAGTATTAGTATTATTTTTTATTTTTTATTTATAAAAAAAATAAAATAAAAAAATAAAAAAATAGTATTAGTATTAGTATTAGTATTAGTATTAGTATTAGTATTAGTATAGGTGTGCCCGGCCTAATATACACTGTTATGCTCCTTGCTTGGTTTCAAGTGATGGTTGCAGCATGGAGCTTGGAGTGGCAGTGTTCCTTGCACATAGTTCAGCTACATGGTATTATTTTAGGGGGAAAAGCGACTGCATTTTTTTACATGTGGGTGATGATTGGCTGAGGGACTGAGAGGAGAGAGGGGCCCTTGTGAAGCTGAGGGTGTAGATGCAGACTGAGTGGCAGGAGTGGGTTGTGAGGTGGACAGGGAATTTGCATGTGGGTGTGTTATAGGACTAGGCCAACTTTTGATATGGGTTTTGATATCGCCCAGGTGCCTAGGAGGTCACATAACCAATCCAGCACCCCTGCTGCCGCTGCAACAGAACCCAGGCAGTTAACTGGCAGCGGCAGCAGGGGTAGGGCACCAGAGCGACTCACGCTTAATGCACCACCAGTGTATGTTACATTGGGTACAGCTAGTTTCTTGGAATTACAGTAAGACCCCCTTATCCATGGGAGATACATTTCCAGGCCCCTCATGCATGCCTGAAACCACAGATAGTAGTGAACCCTATATCCTCCCCCACTCCCAATGAAGGAATCTATCCATTCCCAAATGTCAACTTCCATCTAAAGCAGTGGTGTCCAACCTGTGGCCCTCCAGGTGTTTTGGACTGCAGCTCCCAGAATTACTGACCATGGGACTAGCTAGTTCATGCTTCTGGGAGTTGAAGACCAAAATACCTGGAGGGCCGCAGGTTGGACACCACTGATCTAAAGCATACTATAGAATTGCACTGGAGGATCTAGAGAGGTCCACAAACACTTCCGATAGCAGTGACCATGGGTAACTGAAAGCACAGAAAGAGATCCTGTGGATAAGGGAGTCGTTTCTAGGATGGAAGACCATCGCCTCCCAAAAATAGTACTCTACGGTGAACTTGCCACGGGTCAGTGTAAGAGGGGCACTCCAAAAAACCGATACAAGAATTCCCTGAAACAACATTTCAGGCTTGGCCAAATTGATCACCAACAATGGTCTGCCCTGGTCTCACATCGGGAGGCATGAAGATGCACTATCCACAATGCTGCAGCCTTATTTGAGAACTCACGCCAAACAAGTCTTGAAGAGAAACGACAACGCAGAAAGAATCACAACCCAGAAACATCATCCAAGGAGACCTTCTGCTGTGCTTTGTGCAACCAGACTTGTTTATCTTGGATTGGCCTTTTCAGTCATCAGCGTGCTTGCAGAAAGCGCGGGATGAGACCTTCCTTAATCTTTGTTTGAGAAGAAAAGCTAGAGAAAATGGAGAGAATGGACTTTGGAGAAAATATTATCCAGGCTATAAAGACAACATGCTAAGTTCAAAAAGCCCAGATTTTGGTAAATGGGATTGCCACCATTCCAATTGAAATACAAAAGGGAACTAGACAGGAATGTCCCCTTTCACCTTTGCTTTTGTTATTCTGGCATTGGAGACTCTACTGAGAGATATCAGAGAAGATGACAGAATTCGTGGAGTGAGGATTTAAAAAGAACAGAATAATTTGTGGTCATATGCAGATGATCTAGTGATAATGACAGAAAATCCACTGGATTCAATGAAGCTTCTTTTAGAAAAAAATAAGTTGTTTGGAGCATGTTCCAGGTTTAAAGTGATCTGTGATAAAACTGTTCACTAAAAATATGTCTTCAGAAGAAGAAAATGAGTTGATTGCTTTTTCTAATTTGAAAGTGGGAAAATGGGATTAAATATTTGGGAGTTATAATTATGAAGAAGAATAGTTTATTGTTTCAAAATAATTATGAAAAAGTTAGTAAAGTAATTAAAAGAGACTTGGAAAATGTGGAAAGTTAAATTTATCTCTTATAGGGAGAATTGCAGTAATAAAAGCAAATGTGCTGTCAAGGTTATTATTTAATTCCAAATAATCCCCATTATGAAAACTGGAATACCTTTTTTCGCAATGGCAGAAAGAAATGTCCAGATTTGTCTGGAAAGCAAAGAAACCCAGAATTAAACTTAAAACATTGTATGGTGCTAAAGAAAGGGGTGGTCTGGGACTTCCGAATGTCAAACTGTATTATGATGCCTGTTTGATCTGGTTGAAGGAATGGATTTTGCTCTGAGATGAGAGACTTTAGGAACTTGAAAGTCATGATCTAAGATTTGGGTGGCATGGTAATCTTTAGTATGATAAAGTTAAGGCACATACATAATTTAAAAATAATTGTATTAGGAAGACTCTTTTACAAATTTGGTATAAATATAAGCAACCCCCCCTCCCAGATAGTGTTAGCCACCTCACTGCAGGAAGTCTTTGTCAGGAAAGAATGGGTCAAAAATCAGAATTTTATATATTGAAAATGACTGTTGGCAGCCTAAATCAAGAGAGATGCTTCTTAAGGAAGGTAAAGGTTTCAATTGGTTTTCTTACTCCCAACTTAAAGTAAGATTTAATCAAGATAAAAGAGATTTAACTAGTGGAGCTGGAGAAAATTAGTTTCATTTAGAATTATGTAAAGATGATGACCATGCAATTTAAACAGCGCATAAATATCTTTGGAAATTGGAGACAGAAGATGAATCTGTAAAAGAGTTTATGATAAAGAGGGCCCAACATCTGGGGCATAATGTTCATATGGATGTATGGGGGAAATGTGGTCTAAAGATATAATTTTTACTTTGTGCAGCAATTTACAAGAAACCCTGTATAAGATTATGTATAGATGGTACTTAACCTCAAATAATCTGTCAAAAATGCCCCCCAAATCTCAGACGGTCTGGAATGCTGAAAGTAGGACCAAGATTTACACCTGTTAGCTAAAGGAAAAGGAAAAGGTTAACATGTAAGCAAATCAAACAGTACAGTGAAACATGAGCACAGACAGGCATGTTACAGCACCCCCAACCCTCCCACCAGTCCCTTGCGTGAGAGAGAGTTGAGAACCACATTGGAGGTGCCTGGAACATACTGAAGATCATGGTCAAAGTCAAAGTCATGCAGTGATGAGCTCCCTGGAGCAACTTGTCAGTAGCTCCTTGGATCACGTGGAACCAATGTAGAGCGGCATGGTCAGTCTGAAGAGTGAAGCGTTGACCCCAGACGTACACTCTCAGCTTGTCTAGCATGTAGACAGTGGCATAGCAGTCCTTCTCCAGGATGGACCAACTCGATTCCCGGACATCCCAACTCCTGGGCGAGGAACAGGATGGCTGGATTTACGGCCGGCCAGGCAAGGATGGAGGAGGCCCATTCCTTCAGAGGAATGGAGGTAAGTGTATGAACATTTACCTCCATTCCATTGCAGGAATGGGAGAGGCACTTGCGGGAGAGAAATGGGGCTTTTAGCCCCGGTGTGAAAATCTCCTAAGAGCTGTTTGGCAGTAGAATCTGCTGCTACCTGGGAGTGTGGTTGAGTCTCCTTCTTTGGAGGATTTTTAAACAGAAGCTGAATGGTCATCTGTCGAGAGTGCTTTGATCGTGTATTCCTGCATGAGTGAAGGGGGTTGGACTAGACGGCCCTTGGGGTCTCTTCCAACTTTATGATTTTGAGCTCACCTAGAATACTGTGTCCCGTTCTAGGCACCACAATTCAAAAAGGATATTGACAAATTGGAGCATGTCCAGAGGAGGGTGACTAAAATGGTGAAAGGTCTGGAAACCATGCCTTACGAGGAGAGACTTAGGGAGCTGGGTATGTTTAGCCTTGAAAAAAGATGGTTAAGGGGCGATATGATAGCCCTGTTTAAGTATTTGAAGGGGTTCACATTGAGGATTGAGCAAGCTTGTTTTCTGCTGCTTCAGAGACTAGAACACGGAACAATGGATGCAAGCTCCAGGAACAGAGATTCTACCTCAACATTAGGAGGAACTTTTTTTTTAATACTTTAATTTTTTAAATTTTATTCAAAAGTTTCAGACACAAACATAAACACTAACACTTATAACAGACATACAAATCACATACAAAGACATGCACCCACCCCCTCCCCCCTCCCCCTTTTAAAAAAAGACTTCCCGTAACTCTCTAAATACTTTTCTAAGGAAATTTTTCTTAAGTATCCTCTCAACAATAATTCCAATTATATTTATATCATCTATTCTTAATCTAATTTCAATATACAAATCTTTCAAGTATAATATTCATTAATTAATTTCAATCATTTCTCTTATTATCACTGATTAATACATAACTGTTAAGTACAACATTAAAATTCACATTTTAAACCCCAAAATCTTATTATCTCCATAATTTGTTTTATAATACTCTATTAGTGGTTCCCAATTCTTCATAAAATTCTCATTTGTCTTGTTTTTTATCCAATTTGTTAATTTATCTAATAGTGCAAATTCCAGAATTTTTCCCATCCATTCCCCATATGTTGGAGTCTCATTAGTTTTCCATTTCCTTGCATATATTATCCTCGCAGCCGTGATCATGTAGCTAATTAATGTACTGTACTTTCTCTCCATACTATTTCTTAGATCTAACATGTTCAAAAGATATAACTCAGGCCTTTTTTTATTTCAACTTTTAGTATTTTCTCAATCCATTTATTAACTCTAAACCAGTACCTCTTCACTCTCTCACATTTCCACCACATGTGGTAGAATGAGCCTATTTGTTTCTGACACTTCCAGCATTTATTTGAACTGTTTTTATAAATCTTTGCCAGCTTTTGTGGAGTTATATACCACTTGTACATCATTTTATAATAGTTTTCTTTAACGTTGTTTGAGCATGTAAATTTTAATCCTTTAATCCATACCTGTTCCCAACAATCTAAATTTAATTGATGTCCCACATTCTGTGCCCATTCTACCATACATTTTTTAATTTGCTCCTCTTCTGTATTGTATCTTAATAACAATTTGTAAATCTTACTAATCAAATGGTCTTCCTTTGAGCATAACAGTTTTTCTAATTCAGATATTTCCTCCTCATATTGAAATTGTTTTAAATCTTCTTTAGCCCTTTCTCTCAGTTGATAATAACTCAGCCATTGCATTTTTATCCCTTCACTTTCCAATTGCTGTTTCTCTTTAATTTTCCATTGGGTTCCCTTTTTTCCTATTAAGTCCTTATATTTTAACCATTGTTCTGCCCTTAATTCTTTTTTACAAAAAGCCTCTTGTGGCGAAAGCCAGCCAGGTAATTTAGAGTTTATTCTTTTCTTATATTTTTGCCATACTCTTATTAATGACCTTCTTATGCTATGATTTTTAAATTCAGCGTTAACTTTAATTTTGTTATACCAAAGGTACCCATGCCATCCCATTCTTATTTCGTGTCCTTCTAGATCTAGTTCTCTTTTATTCTCCAATGTAACCCATTGCTTAATCCATGTTAAACATGCCGCCTCATAGTATATCTTCAAATCAGGCAAACCCAATCCTCCCCTTTCCCTAATATCCGTCAGTAATTTCCATCTAATTCTAGGTTTTTTCCAATTCCAAATAAATTTTGATAATTCCCTTTGCCATTTCTTAAATATTTCGTTAGATATTATAATTGGTACCGTTTGGAATAAAAATAGTAATCTTGGCAATACATTCATTTTAATTGCTGCTATTTTTCCTAACAGGGATAACTTTAGGTCTTTCCATTTTTGTAGGTCTTGATTAATTTCCCTCCAAATTTTTTCATAGTTATTTGTAAATAGTTGTTGTGTTCTATCTGTTATGTTTACTCCCAGGTATTTTACCATTTTCACAATTTGAAATCCTGTTTTCCCACTTAGTTGTTCTTTTTCTATCTTATCCATGTTTTTAGTCAATATCTTTGTTTTATCAATGTTTATTCTGAAGCCTGCATATTTTCCATATTCTTCTATTATTTGTAAAAATGGGTCTATACTTTTTAGTGGATCCTCAATCATTATAACTAAATTGTCTGCAAAGGCTTTTAATTTAAATTCCTCCTTTCCAATTTTGATTCCCCTAATTCCTTTTTCTTCTCTTATATTTAAATTTAGAATTTCCAAGGCTAGAATAAATAACAATGGTGATAGCGGGCAACCCTGCCTAGTTCCCTTCTCAATATTTATTGCTTCTGTAGATCTGCCATTAATTATTAATTTAGCTTTTTGCTCCGTATAAATTGCTTGTATCCAATTACAAAATTTTCACCTAGCCTTATTTCATTTATGACCTCTAATAAGAATTGCCAATTTAACCTGTCGAAAGCTTTTTTGGCATCTAAAAATATTAACGCCCCCTTTATTTCATTATGATATGTCAAATATTCTAATGTGTTAATAACCATCCTAGTATTATCCCTTATCTGTCTCTTTGGTAAAAAACCACTTTGATCTTTATGGATATAAATTTGTAATATTGATTTTAGTCTGTTTGATAATATAATTGCAAAAATTTTATAATCTTCATTTAACAATGAAATGGGCCTGTAATTTTCCATCAAGTTTGGGTCTTTATTTTCTTTATGAATTAACACTATATTTGCTTCTTTCCAACTATTAGGGATTGGATTTTTTTTTATTATATCATTCATGACTTCTCTTAGTGGTTTTAATAACTCCTCTATAAATTCCTTATAATATGCTGCCGTCAAACCATCTGATCCCGGAGTTTTACCCCGTTTTAACCTTTTAATTGCCTCTTGTATTTCTTCCTCTGTTATATTTTCATTTAATTTTTCTAGCTGGGTATCAGTTAACTTCTTTATTTTACAGTTTTGTATATACTGTTTCATCGATTCCTGAGGTACTTTTTGTTTAGCGTATATACTTTCATAGTAATTTCTAAATACTTTCTGGATTTCAACTTCATTTGTTACTTCCCTATTTCCCAGTTTCAGCTTTAAAATACTCCTTTTTGTTCTTTCTTTCCTCAATCTATATGCTAGCCATCTGCTTGGCTTGTTAGCATTTTCAAAATTATTTTGTTTCACATAATTCAGTTTTCTTTTCATTTCTTCCATCATTATCATTTCTAGTTGTTTTTGTAATATATTTGTCTGATTTTTTACTTTTTTATCTTTAGGTGATTTCATTAATTTTTTTTCATTTTGCTTTATCTCCTTCATTAATTTTTCCATTGCTTCTGATCTCTTTTTCCTATTAGGAGGAACTTTTTGACAGTAAGGCCTGGTGGCGCAGTGGTTAAATGCCAGTACTGCAAGTCACCACGTTGCAAGTTCAGTTCGAGAGGGCTCCAAGGTTCACTCAGCCTTCCATCCTTTCGTAGGTCAGTAAAATGAGTACCCGGCTTGTGGGAGCAATTAGCTAACACACATTGGAAACTGCTTAATGCAGCGTAGATGTGTAAATTGCTATTGCTTAAAACAATTTGTAAGCCGCTCTGTTAGCCTTGTTGCTGAAGAGCGGGGTATAAATAAATAAATAAATAAACAAAACATTAGGAGGAACTTTTTGACAGTAAGAGATGTTCGGCAGTGGAACACACTCTCTCGGAGCGTATTGGGGTCTCCTTCTTGGAGGTCTTTAAACAGAGGCTGGATGGCCATCTGTCAGGGATGCTTTGATTGTGTATTCCTGCATGGCAAGGGGGTTGGACTGGATGGCCCTTGTGGTCTCTTCTAACTCTACAATTCTATGATTCTATGATAAGGAAGGGCCTTTCCCTCCCACATGTGGTAGACTTACAAGAAAGCGCAAAGCTATTGGTCTAAGATCTACATGTTAACTCGATAAATTTTAAAGGTAGATTGTTCCAGTGTCATAAAAAATATTTTTGCTGGGTATTATGGATAAAGGATTGGATAGTAAATATTGACGTCTTCTCTGATATATAATAATAGCAGCAAGAATACTGTTTGCTCAAACCTGGAAATGGACTCAAACACGAACTGCAGAACAATGAATTGTTAAGGTCTCTGATTTTGCCTAAACTGCCAAATTAACATGGAATTTAAAAGATAAACCAATTGAAGACTTTTTGAAAAAATTGAAACCGTTTATAGGCTTTTTGAGCAGTAAGAAATCTAATGATGCAATAATCTGTGGTTATGGTTACTGGAAATTCTAGTAAACCCCAGTAAATTTAATGTAGCTAAATCTGTTATGGTACAATAATATATTTCTTTTTTTCAGTTTTTTTTTCCCATTACAGTTTGGACTGTGGGGGTGTCAGAGTTTTTTTGTGTTTTAGTTAGTACTTAATGTATTTATGATTTTAAGTCTTAGTTTTTAGTCTTAGTATTGTGTTTTAGTACCTTAGCTTTGTGTCTAAATTTTCGTTGAGATTAGCTGTAGTCTTAGTTATGTATGTGTTATTACATATGTTTATCTTTTTTTCTCCACTCCTTATTTCTGTCTACATTTTTCCTTATGAATGTTGGTTTGATTGTCTGTATTAAAACTAATGAAGAATAATTATAGAAATTAGCTGGGCCCAGCATACCTTACACCATTAACCTCTTCCTCTCTCTCTGGCTTTTCTTTGCAAACGAAGATTCAGGAAGGACTCATCCCACATTTTCTGCAAGCGTGCTGATGACTAAAAAGGCCAATCTGAGATAAACAAGTCCGGTTGCACAAAGCACAGCGCATGGTCTCCTTGGATGATGTTTCCGGGTTGTGATTCTTTCTGTGTTGTCGTTTCTCTTCAAGACTTGTTCGGTGTGAGTTCTCAAACAAGGCTGCAGCATTGTGGATAGTGTGTCTCCATGCCTCCCAATGTGAGGCCAGGGCGGACCACTGTTGGTGATCAATTTGGCCAAGCCTGAGATGTTGCTTCAGGGACTCCTTGTATCGCTTTTTCGGAACGCCCCTCTTACGCTGATCCGTGGTGAGTTCACTGTAGAGTACTGTTTTTGGGAGGCGATGGTCGTCCATCCTAGAAACGTGCCCTGCCCAGCGCAGCTGTGTTCTCAATATCATGGCCTCAATGCTGGTGATCCCTGCTTGCTCAAGGACAGCAACATTCGTCACATAGTCAGTCCAGTGTATATTTGGGATTGAAACTCCCCCAAACATGCCTGGTAGACCTCACGAGAACCCTGTAAGGTAGGCTGGTGGATTTGAATTCCTCCTCCCCCTTCTCAGCATTCCACAATTTTCCCGGAATTGCTGAGGGTGACTTGCGCTGTTGCCCTGCTGCCACTGCTGCCAGTTGACTGCTTGGGTCCTGTTGCAGTGGCTTCCCGCTGCCATTGCCAATTGACTGCCTGCGTTCCATTTCAGCAGGGGGGGTCCCTCCGCCAGTTGACTGCCTGGGTCCTGTTGCAGTAGGAACAGATATATTACTATGTAGACATAGATCATAAGTGGGAATTGTGCAGCCCTGAGACATTGGTGAACTGAAAAAGCCTGCAGCCTTAGTAACTACTGTATAGCTAACACTCTAGCACACTGTTTGCTTGCTCCCAGTATGATATTGGAATATATATATTTGCATGTGGGTGGTGACTGTCTGAAGGAGTGATTGGGAATGTTTCCTAAACGGCCAGTCAGCACATTGGAAAAGGCAACATACCCAAGAGAATTATATATGTAGAAGTTAAAGTATAAACTAGCAATAGGATTAAATTTTTAAAGTATAACAATTACAAAAAAAGAAGAAATATACTGGTAGATAAAACAGTACATTATTAAAAGCCATTTCCTCATGAGCAATCAGTTCTCAAAGGAAAAGTCTTCATCTACCTACAAGAAGGGCTAGCAACAGTCACTATGCATGTAGCAACAGGTTCTCACAGCAATTTTGAGGGATTTTGCCTCTTCCTGCTTCAACTCAGTGACATTTAAAGGCTTTCTCGCATGAACAGCTCGCTTCAGGTCCTGCAACAATATTACAGTAGATTTTATGTCCAGACTTTGACGATGCCTTTCAGAAACACAGAATGTCTTCATCCACAGCCATTTCTCTTTCTTTCTTTCTTTTTTCTGGAAAACCTGCTGTTACATTTAGGATAATTGTCATGTTGCATAACCCACTTTTGGTTCAGGTTCAGCTCTTGGATGGAAGACTTGACATTCTCTAGAATCTTCTGATGCACTGCAGAATTCATGGTTCTGTCAATGATGGCAGAAAAGCAGGCCCAAACCTCACACTCACACTACCATGCTTGACAACTGGGTTAAGGTTCTTCTGTTCAAACTCAGGTGTTGTTTTTTAACCAAACAGTTTGTCATTGACATCAAGAAGTTCTACTTTTGTCTCATCTTTCAAGAGACTACTGTTCCAGAAGTCTCGGGAATCACCCATCTGACCTTTAGGAAACTTTAGATAAGCATAATATTCTTTTTTGACAGCAGTGATTTCATCCTGGCTATCCTCCATTCTAGTTCATTTTTTCCCTAATCGCTGAGTCACAAACTCTATAGATTAGTGGCTCTTAACTTTTTTAAATATCTTTTGTTGCCATGGTCCCCCAAGACTTAACAAGATTTAAAACAACAACAACAATAATGCCTGATGATACATACAGAAGATAAAGGGAAGGTGGATGGATTTCAACTCCTAGAGAGCCACTGAGCAGTCTGGTGTGGCAGTCAGGAATATATACCCGACCACTTCACCAGAGTGAAAACTGCTATAAAAGGCAGCAGTGTCCCACCTCCCGCCAGGCCCATCAGCAGCCAAGGCCCAGGGAGGCCTCTGACTGGCCAGGACCCTTTTAAAAACAATCAATCAAGGCAGGTGATTGGCTGTCATTTCGTGCCCCTTCCAGGCCGGGAAGGAGGAGAAAAACACAGCAGTGCCCATGCCATCCCACCATCTTGCTGCGGGGAGACTGGCCCGGCTAGCTGGTTGCAAACAAGCCACTGGTGGTGACGAGGTATGTCTGGCAGCTCCCTAATAATAATACCTGATGATGATGATGATGATGATAATAATAATAATAATAATATATTATCCATTAAACCTTCCCTTAGAGGTTCGGGGTGGGGGGAGACTTTTCTCCTGCTTCTTCCTGCAAATTTGTGGCAAAGCGGATTGAATGGCAATGTGCAGGCCAAGCCAGCCAGCCAGCCTTTGCCTTGGCTCCTGTCACATGGCCACTCCACTGCAGGGAGGATGTGGGCCAAGCAGCCTTCCAACCTTCATGGACCGCCTGTGACGACATCATAGAGCCCTGGGAGTCCCCATACCACAGGTTAAGAACCAATACTATACATCCTTAACAATGGTTTGTAACCCTTTCTAAACTGATGAGCAACAATAACTGCTTTTCTGAGGACCTTAGAATGATACCTTTCTCCATAACTATATAATTAAGACCAAACTCACAAAATTCCTTATCCTTTTTTAGGGTGCGGCCTCTCAAACTTAATTACTTTTAATTGAGCTCATGCAAAGAGGGGTTAACTTACTTTTGCAGGCACCCAGGCTCTAATGTACTCCTTGCTTATCCAATTTATACATCTTTTTATATCAAAAGGCACAAAATGGGTAATATAAACTCTGTTGCATATATAGAAGAGGACTAGTTTTGATTTATGAAAGGTATCATGATAATTATGATTTCCATAATTACCACTGGGGTTCACAATTTTTTCCCTTACTACTGTATTTCATCCTACCTTGGAGGAGGTCAGAATAACATATACAGTACAATCCCCCATCCTTTATAATATCCTAGTATCCTTTATGTAAAGCTTGTATTTTACATGTGGTTCCTACCTTGTTGTATGTTTAATGTATACTGTAATTTTTGTAAACTATCATGAGTAGTCATAGGCATTGAGTAGTACATTAGCCATCTTGAATCTTGGTTTTGGGAGAAAAAGTAGGATATAAATAAACTTAATAATAATAGTCATAGATGGATGAGAGAAAAATCTTTATATAAATAAAGTGAGGAAGTTATAGTAGCATTAGTTATTATTTGAATTTATAGCTCACCCATCACCTTATGGTCCCAGGGCAGAGTACATTCATATCAATAAAATAATATAAAACCATTTGTAAAACCCAAATTCAGATACCCCCAGTGTACTAAAGCTTCCCTACAGAGGGGACACAGCATATTCTCTGATCACTCATCCACTTCCAAAACTGTGGGTAAAGATGTCTTGTTTTTCCAACAAATACTTATCATGAATGTGCCAGGTACACCTCAACGGGAGGAAGTTTCATAACCTGGGCCCACAACAGAGATAGATAACCATATCTTTTTTTAGGGTTGAATAGATTTATTGACTGAGGGCACATATTCACCATTATGCACTATTACAGGCTATGTACAAAATGTATCTCCAGTACGTATAAGATTTACTCCTTTTATTTAAGATCAATGACCTCTGAGGTTAAGCTCCCTGGTTTTGTCTCAAAACTATTGACACAGTTTCAAATTAAACTGCATGGCTTAATAATGTTTTTGAAGGCTGCGGGGAAAGCTACCATAATTCATCTATAATTTAATCAACGTCATTACTAAAAGAGCTGGTTTAAGTGGCTGTGGATGTGTTCTGCTTCTGAAAAGAACAGAAGAACTGTCCTCCAAGCCTTTTACTGAGCAGGAGTTGTGGAATGACAGGAATAATGGACAAGAGCTGCAATCCAGTACAGTAGTCATTATGAACATGACCATGCAGGGAAATTGGTTAAAAAGGGGGAAGCAGTTCTGCATCATTCACTGTGATGCTGTAATTCCCAGTAGGAGAGTACAGCTACCAGTGTCATTAAGGCTACAGTACACAACCTAGATAACTGCCATTGTCTTGTACACTGAGACCCAGGGGTTGTCTATACGGTGAAACTCTCTGGTTTTTCTTCGCAAATGAAGATTCATGAAGGACTCATCCTGCGCTTTCTGCAAGCGCGCTGATGACTAAAAAGTCAAATCTGAGATAAACAAGTCTGGTTGCAGAAAGCACAGCAGAAGGTCTCCTTGGGTGATGTTTCCGAGTTGTGATTCTTTCTGCGTTGTCGTTTCTCTTCAAGACTTGTTTGGTGTGACTTCTCAAATAAGGCTGCAGCATTGTGGATAGTGCGTCTCCATGCCTCCCGATGTGAGGCCATGGCGGACCATTGTTGGTGATCAATTTGGCCGAGCCTGAGATGTTGCTTCAGGGAGTCCTTGTATTGCTTTTTTGGAGCACCCCTCTTACGCTGACCCATGGCGAGTTCACTGTAGAGTACTATTTTTAGGAGGCGATGGTCCTCCATCTTAGAAATGTGCCCTGCCCAGCACAGCTGTGTTCTCAATATCATGGCCTCAATACTGGTGATCCCTGCTTGCTCAAGGACAGCAACATTCCTCACATAGTCAGTCCAGTGTATATTTAGGATTGTGCGTATACAGCGCTGATGAAAGCGTTCGAGGAGTCGTAAGTGGTGGCGATAGGTGACCCATGTTTCAGACCCGTAAAGGAGAATAGATACTACAATGGCTCTATACACACTGATTTTTGTGCTTTGCCTCAAGTGTTTATTACTCCAGACTCTTTTGTAAAGTCTTCCAAATGCTCTATATGCCTTTGCTATTCTGTGAATGATCTCTTTGTCAATCTTGGCATCTGAGGAGATGATGCTTCCCAGGTAGTGAACTGCTGAACGGACTTAAGCACAGATTTGCCTACGGCAATGTCGGCATGATGGTGTTTGTCCTGTGGTACAGACGGTGAAAATACTCCTCACAGAATTCACTCAGAAAATGAGCTGTCTTAATGGGATCTTGCATTGTCTCATCATATTGTGAAGGAGGAAAAACTACGCAAGAAAAGTACTACGACATTTCCCGGCTTTTAAAAACAGCTCCAGTGATATGCACATTTTCGCTCATTAAGACAAGCGATTTGACATGAATCACTTCCCCATACAAGACAAAGTGCAAACCTGATTGGCTAGGCGAGCACAGGGGGCAGGACTGCGTTACAGGGCAAGTGCCTGCTGCCACCATGTTGGATTTTCACCTTAGCGAGTGATTGCTAAGGTGATAAAACGGGATTTGTGTCAATTTTCTCTCTCTCTCTCTTTTCGGAAAAGTGAAATATCACTCGTACACACCATAGAAATAGGGTTGTTGTTTTTTAAAGTTCAGCAGCTGCAGATTTAAAAATGTGAATAATCCACTCATGGCCAAGCTACAGGCATGTGAGGTTTATGGGGACTGTAAAAGCATTAAGACAGGTAGTAGCTGCTGTGACTTGCTGTTACTGTGGAGCAATCCTTTATTTTCCCTTCCTGTAGACAAGCCCACAGTCTCCCATTTTTAAAGTAAAGTTTTTAAAAAGCCTAAATCCACACTACACAAATAATCTGGTTTGAAACTGGATTACTTGCCATGGCTCCTGCCTAACTAATCTTGGGATTTGTAGTTTAGTGAGGCATTCTTTGGCCGAGGAGGCTAAACACCTTGCAAAACTACAAATCCCAGGATTCCATAGGGAGGAGCCATGGCAAGCAAGCCAGTTTAAAAGTTTTAAGGGTTTTTAAAAAGGTATTTTAATTTTTACTGTAATGTTTTTAACTTGTAAATTGTTTCTTTTTAAAATGTTATATTTATAATGTGATTTTAACTTTGCACTGTTTTTAGTTTATATTGTTTTTGTAATGTTGTGGTGAGCCGCCTTGAGTCCCATTGGTGGGAGAAAGGCGGGATAGAAATGAATAAAAGTAATTAACTAATTAATTAAAACTGGATTATTTGTATGGTGTGGACCTGGCCTGTAGTTTTCCCCTCAAACCCCAGGGGGTGATTTACTGGATTGTAGTGGGTAAATTTACTGGGTTGCAACTCTTATCAGCCATAGCCGAGGGATGATGGGAACTGCAATGAAGCAGCCTGCCCTCCTTTCCCGTTTTAA
Organism: Gambelia wislizenii; assembly: GCA_030847615.1. Lineage (NCBI taxonomy): Eukaryota > Metazoa > Chordata > Lepidosauria > Squamata > Crotaphytidae > Gambelia > Gambelia wislizenii. Next base: position 194,311,719 of record JAUMIR010000002.1, read on the forward strand.
GCCCCAGGAGCCTAAAGGCGAGGAGAACCATCCTCTCTCCCTCCCTCCCCTCAGATCTCGCGCGCCCTTTCCTGCCCTCCTACGCTCTGGCTCCGCCCACTTCCTTTGAAGCGAAGCTCAGGCTCCTTACAGTTTACCACCTAACCGTCAGTTGGTCCGCTAGAGGAAGCAGCCATCTTTGTTCCGGGAAAAGAAGACTTCCAGGTCTTTAGAGAGAAGTAAAAGAAGTCACACGCTAAGTGGGACTAGGTTTTTAAATAAGTTTGTGTGGGGGGCGGGGGGAAACCGGCCGAAACCTCCTCGGGCATTAGTGGATGAACTAAGGGCAAAACGGTAAGTGGCGGGCCGTCTTCCTCGTTGCCCTCACTCAATATGTCTGCGCGACCTAGACGAAGGCTGCAGTCTCCCTAAGAACCGAGGCGGTTATGTTTGCACAAAATGGCCGCTCAGGGCAGAAGGTGGCGCTCTAGCACGCCGTCTCTATGGCAAGGAGCGTGCCGGTGGACTTGAGTTGGGGGCTGGGGAGCGAAGCGGGCCCGAAAGAGTCCAAACGAGGACGGGAGTCGGGAACCGCCGCGCACTCGGGCTTTAGGGAAACGGGGGCCGCTTCGGTCGCTTCTCCTTGGAATCGCCCTGCACCTTTTGGCGGGCGGGAGGGGTTGCTGCTACTCCTCTCCCACTCCTCTCACTTCTCCCCTCATCTCACTTCTCCGGCTCCCCCCTATTTCACCTCACCCTGTTGCTTCATTCTCTGTTCTCACACAACTCCACCCTCGGCCCGTTTCCATTTCGTCCTCCTCCTCAGGTGCCCCAGTCCCCCCTTCCAGACCCACATTCCTTTCTACCTTGAAGCCGCCCCTTCCCCTTTTCCTGTCGTTTGTAAAGACTTCGCCCTCCTCCTCTGTGTAAACCCCCCCCCGCGCTTTAAAACTCAGCCATTTTCTCTGTCCAACTTATTAGCTGAGACCTTCAAGCTCTTTAAGTCGGAGGGAGGGCTTCATCCTGCACGCACGCAGAGATCCTGCCTCAGATTTCTCTGAGGAAATCCATCCTTTTTAGCGCCTTATTTCCCCGCTTCATTGCCAGGCAGACCCTCGCCTCCCCCTTCTCCTTTCCCATCCCCTCCTGAGGCGCTTTAAAACTGCTGTGTTGTTGTTCCCTCGCCTGCTTTCCTCTGCTCTCCTTAGAGAGACCCTGCCCTGCCGACCTGCCACACCACCCTCTCTCCTCTCTGCTGCTGGTTCTTGTATCCTCAGGGTCGTTTTAAGTTCCCCTCTCTGGCACTTTTCCTTTTGCCTGGAAAACTCTGTCCTCCTACTGACTCTGCCTGTCCCCGCTTCCACCCCCTCTTGTATGTATGTGAACAGGTTTCATTGCTTTGCCTTTTTACTTTTTGTCGCCTTCCCCCTCTGCTACAGTCTGGTTTAGGAGCAACTCCTTCCCCCTCGCCTTTGGTTTGGCAACAATATCCTGAAATAATAAGTTTCTTCTTTCCCCTCCTACTATTATGCTTGTGATCCTCAGCTTTCACACCGAGCTTTCTGGCTCTTTTATTTGTTAAGCTTTGGGATTTCTTTAGGCAAACGGACTTGGTGTTTGCTTTCTCATAGGCAAGCGAACTGGAGGGGGCATGTAAAGAGCTAACTCCCAGCTAACTTTCAATATTTTGTAACGTCTGCGTTTAAAATAGTTTACTTGTTGTTAAAACTGGGTTGGGGGAAATAGGCTTGGTAAACTCCTCTGCTCCAATTTCCCATCCCTGTGCGGGTGGTAATAGTATTTGGAGAGGCTACAGAGGAGGATGCCAAGGAAACTGCTGTTACCTTATAAATCTGTCTTTTCTCACTCTCGAGTTCCAAGGGGTTTGCATGATTCCTTGGCAATGAATGCGGCCAGAAGTGGCTACCGGGTCTTCTCGGCAAACTCAACGGCAGCTTGCACGGAGCTGGCAAAGAGAATCACAGAGTGAGTGTCTCACACTTTTCAATGCCCCCCCCCCATCTCCTGTACTGTTATTCATGAGTTTTATCATCATGTGAAGGAAAAAATAAGTAGTATTTGCTAAACCAGGTCGGAGTGGGTGGTTGGGAGGTTTTTTGTCACAGGGTTCTTGGGGATAGTTTAATTCAAGGTTAAATGAATTAATTAGCCTTGAGTAACTTATATCACATCATCTTAATTCAAGAATGCACAAACGTCCTAAGTGCTGTCTTTACTGCTTTGGTGATTCAAACGTTCAGAGTCTTACTTAACAGTATTTCCATTTAAAATCTCTTTGGCTTGAAGCAGCACCTTTAATTGACTTGTAATTTTTGCTGATAATCAGATTTAAACGTTTCAAATTGGCTCTTACTAAGTGTTATATGAGATAAGCAATCATGATGTTGTGGTTTGTGCCCACATTTATTAATTCCGTTACTGCAACTGAGAACTCTTTTTTACAAAGCAAATTGCTTTGTTTCCTAAAGAGAGGCAATGGCTTTCCTTATCATCTCTTCTATGTACTATTTCATATTTTGTTTGTTCCTCTTTGTAAACTGGTTAACCGTGCCCTGATCCATTTTGTTATTTACTGCACTGTGACTGGAGAGATTGAAATTGAAATGTCATAATTACTTTTTTGTTCAGGGACCCACAGGATCTGATTTTTCATGGTAGGTAGCCACCTCATACATATCTTTACCTTGCTTAGAGGAGTGGTGGCACCTTGTCTCTCTTGGTAACCTGGGGTTACTTCCAGGTGAAGGGCTCCTAATTGCTGTCAGTCAGAAGACATTGTATACACACTCCATCTTTTCCTCCTTAACACCTCCCCCCAAAAAAGAAAATAGATGGAAACTGTGGGAAAACACAAGAGGGGTACAAATGGAAAATGCTGTTGTCTGGTTTCTTGATAAAATGTCATGTTGGAATCAGGACACTGCAAGGTATAAAGAGCCTGTTAGGATTTGCCCATAATTCTGGAGGTACTTAGGAAGTACAGTAGCACCCCCGCATCTACTGACTCGCCACCTGTGGATTTAATTAGCTGTGGATGGCGACAGTGGAGCGGGGGGGGTGGTGGTGGATGTGGGAGGAGAGCTCTCACCTCCCTCCTTTTGCCCCCAGGATTGTTCCCCAGGCCAAAATGGCGACACCGAGGGGGGGGACGGGGAGAGGAGAGATCTGCCTCTCTTCTCTGTTTGCCCCCAGGATTGCTGTGCAGGATTGCTGAAATGGCAACACGAGAGCGAAGGGAGAGGAGGAGAGATCTCCCTCTGTTTGCCCCCAGGATTGCTGCATGGGATCGCTCCCAGGCCCAAAATGGCAACATGGGGGCAAGGGGAGGGGAAATCTCCCTCCCTCCTCAGTTTGTCCCCGGGATCACTGCCCAGGATTGTTCCCGGGGCGGAAATGGCAACGAGGGGCGTTCGTTATTCTCCGTGGATTTAGTTATCCACGGGGGGGCGTGGCGTGGAGTGAATCCCCCGTGGATACAGGGGTCCTATTGTCTCACGACCTTAAAGTATTTCTGAGGCTTGGTAGGTCTACAGGGACAAACATCTACCCAGCTCTCTTCAGGTGCTTTTGGAGCCTTGGACAAAGTAATTGATAAGGTCCTATCTGTCTTTGGTTGTGGACTAGGGCAGGCATCACAAATCCATTTGATAGAATAAAAGATACATGTAAAAGACAGTCTTTGAATTTGTGGATTTGTCAAATCTGACAAGGACAAAAGATTTTATTTCTCCCCCTCCTTTTCTTTAAACAGCCCCTAAAGAAGGCCATGTGAGTATTCCCTATCCAAAATGAGTTGAACTAGTTTAAGATGTAAAATCTTCTTTTGCACTTCCTGAGACTCCAACTTTCTTTTACATTGGTTTCATTAGGTGTTTCCAGTCACTCTTGCTTTTACAAGTGTTCGTAGGCCTTTGTCTCAATTAGTGGAAAATAGGACAGTAACTCAGCTAGGAAACTTTTAATTGGCAAATGTGTCCTGATTACATCTAATGGGTGCTGTATAGTGAGTATTCCTTGTCTAAGAAAACCCTATGAAATTCATGGAGCCACCATAAGTCAACAGGTGAATTGAAAGCGTGTGCACACACATAGTGAAAGCAGATTTAGTTCACTCTGTTTTTGCTAGTATCACTTTCTGGATTTAATGTTAGCCTTCCGGCAAGCTATACATTTTGTGCACTGTCTTACACAAAAGTGAAGAACACTAATGTGCCATTAGTGAATTATTGTTATATAGTGAGCAACACTTTGACCTTTTATTTTTAAATGACCCTTAAGAAAGGGAAAAGGCTATGATGAGTTGTAACTTTGATCAAGAGTCGGATGTGTGGGAGAGTAAGGAAGGGCATACTTCACCAATCCTTAAGTTATTTCCTTAATCAAACTTACTTCCCCTCAAAGGAGAAGAGATTTAGGAAGAGGAAAGGATTAATTGGTAACACCTGGTCATCAGTCTTCTGCAGCTGCTTCTAATTGATAAGATCACCAAAAAACTCTTGTCAGGAGATAGATACACACACTGGTATCAAAACAACTATTCTGATTTTGAGAGGTGCTACAACTGTCCTAGTAACTACTACTTGTTTCTGAGAGATGAAATGTTTGGTGGTCATACTAACTGTTCTTAGAAAGAAAGAAAATTAGACAGTATGTAGGTATGGAGACCTTTTTAATTATGTGTGGTCACCTGTTTCTGAGGCTGAATTTGAAAAGGTGAAACTTTTTCCAAGTCATGAAGCATGTGTTTCCCTCCTGAGCTGATGTCTCCTAATTATCATCCACAAAAGAAACATCTCAAGATGCTCAAAACATGGTTGTTTGTTAATTTAAAAAGCCCAACATGTTTTGGGTTGTATATATTTCCAAGGCCTTCCTTAGAGGGTATTTTGAATTAAAGTTCAGAAATTCTGGACCAAAAACTCTCAAACTATTTACCGGTAATAGTCAAGTGAAAACCAAATAGTGCCTGAGGAAGGCCTTAGGAGTACTGTATAAACAGGCTGAAACCCTTTGGGCTTTTTCTTTTCCTGATAAACAGACTAACTTTTGAACATCCTGAGATGTGTCTCCAGTTTCTTCAGTAGATTCCAATGGATGCTCCACAGTTTCTACTTCTTTAATAATTATTCTCAAATCCTTTTTTTTTTTCATTTTCTAATACAAATGCAGTTGTCCCTTCACATTCACTGGGGTTTGGTTCCAGGACCCCCCGTGAATATCCAAATCCGTGAATGCTCAAGTCCCATTATATGCAATGGAATAGCAAAATGGTGTCCCTTATATAAAATGGCAAAATCAAGGTTTGCTTTTTGGATTTTTTTTAAAGAATATTTTCAAGCCATGAATACTTAAATCCGTGAATGCCAAATCCGTGAATGTGAAGGGACAACTGTACCAGTTGTAACTGGCCTTTCCAAAACAGGAAACAAGGAGATAGAACAGTGTGCTATGGAGGAGGGTGTGTATGTGGATGCCCTCTTCTCTTTACCATGATTTAAGCAGGCCAATTGGACAAAGAGTCATTCTAATCTTGCCGAAGTTTTGGACCTTAGACTTGTTGATATTATGTGCCTTCAGGTTTTTGTCTGACTTACGGCGACCCTAAGGCCATGGGAGTTTCTTGGCAAGATGTATTCAGGAGTTTGCCATTGCCTTCCTCTGAGGCTGAGAGAGTGTGACTCACCAATGGTTAACCAGTGGATTTCCATGGATAACCAGGGATTCAAACATTGGTCTCCCCAAGTGAAACACTCAGTCTACTACACAATGCTGGCTCTTTGATGTTTAAGCTACTGTTGAAGCAAATAGTGATGACAAGAAGTTCTAGACTTCACTAAAAAACCAAAAAGAATAGTCCACATGATAGCCACCCAAGAGTTCTTTAGATAAATAATTTACTTAAAATATTTATATGAGCTACTGAGAGGGCCAGCATGACTCTCAAAGGGGTTTACAATATGAGTTAAAACAAAATAGCTAAAACAATATGTGGTTGTTGTTATTGTGTTGCTTTCAAGTTTCCAACTTATGGTGACCCTAAGTCAAACCTAGCATGGGGTTTTCTTGGCAATATATGTTCAGAGGGGCTTTGCTATTGCCTTCCTCTGAAGCTGAGAGAGTGCAACTTGCCCAAGGTCACCCAGGGGGTTTCCATGGCTAAGCAGGATTCAAACCCTGGTCTCCAGACTCATAGTCCAGCACTTAAATCACTACACCATGCTGGCTCTAGATAAAAAGCATTTAACAATCAAAACATTACTTACCAAGATAAAAGATACCAATTTAAATCAATTAAAAACATACAGTTGCAATCAAAATTATTCAACCCCCCCATTGCAAATAAGGTTTATTGTCAAAATTTACAGACTCTCAGCTGTTTGCAATGAACAAATTAAAAGCAATTGAAATAGCTCAACATAATGAATGCTTCAAGTGGTTTCAGGCAACAGACGCTGGTTTAGTAATGAAACAGTTTCCTTAGAGTTATATGGAAAAGAGAGAGTTGTATGTTGTAGACATACTGGTGGTGCTGAATCCTAAATCTTCAGATAACCTCTCCCAGCAATTTCATGTACAAGTTAGATAGCATGGTGGACAAAAATGAACCCTATGCAACACTACAGACCAATGGTTTGGGTGTCAAACATTAATTCCCCGGCACCACCTTCCAGTTGTGCCCCTCCAGAAAATGCCTGGGACCATTGGAGAACAGTGCCTCCAAGTCCTGACCCAAGAAGTGCAGATCATCCACCAAGATGACCAAAGCTGTCCCAGTCTCATAACTAGGCCTAAAGCCAGACTGAAATGGATCTAGATAATCTTTTTCTTCCAGATTATTTCCCCCATCCGTTCTCCTGGGAGGGCTCCTGTTGCTGCAGCGGCAATCACGAGGACAGAGGGAGGGGGGAAGTGAACTGGCCTTGTCCCCTTCCCCCTTTGTCCCAGTGATTGCTGTCAGTGTGCGGCCATGGTGGGGGTGGAGGGAGTGGCAGAGGAGCGAATTCACCCTTTTTCTCCTAGGATGGCCCCCTGGGATGGCATTTGCTATTTTCCACAGAATTCGCCATCTGCGAGCATCCCTGGAACCAATCCCTCGCAGGTGTGGTTGTTCTACTGTATTTGCTGTTGATTAATTTTATTTAACAAATTACTAACAAGATTTAAAAACAAAATTCATCAACCAGCAACCAAGACAACATTCTGTTTGGAATGTGGCAGTTTCATGGCCATTAATGACATACTGGAAATGGGAAATAAGAGGCAGTAAGAATATGAAATAATGGTATTAAATAATAATAGGAAAATTGAAGTGAGGCTACTATGATTTTCCTACTGCCTTCTACCTTACCAAGCATTATTGTCTTTTCTGGTGAGTCAGATTTCTCATGATATGTCCAAAGTATAACAGTCTCAATTTAGTCATCTTGGCTTCTAGGGAGGGTTCAGGCTTAATTTGCTCTAAGACCCATTTATTGTCTTTTTAGTAGTCAATGGTGTCCATAGAACTCTTCTCCAGCACCACATTTCAAATGAATTGATTTTCTCCCTATCAGTTTTTTTCACTATCCAGCCTTCGCAACCATACATAGAAATGGGCAATACAGTGGCATGGACCATCCTAACTTGACACTTCAGGATCTTGTCTAGTTTCTTCATATCTGCCCTTCTAAGTCCTACTCTTCACTTCCATTCTGATTTATGACTGAGCTAAGGTATCAAAAATCTTTCCATTTCAAGGCCTTCATCATCTACTTTAAAGTTATGTAAATCATTTGTGGTCATTATTTTTGTTTTCTTAATGTTCAAGTGTAAACCTGCCTTTGCACTTTCTTTTTTGACTTTCTTCAGTAATCATTCCAAGTCTTTGCTATTTTCTGCTAGTAGTATGATGTCATCTGCATATCTTAAGTTGCTGACGTTCCTACCTCCAATATTCACGCCTCCTTTCTCCAAGTCTAATCCTGCTTTATGTAAGATATGTTCAGCATACATGCTAAATAGGGTGATAAAATGCAGCCTTGCCTGACCCCCTTGCCATTTCTCCATATTCTGCCCTAACAGTAGCCTCTTGTCCTGAGTACAGGTTAGGTATCAGGACCACCCAGCCAATTGGGACAAGCTCAACCTTTATGCATAATAGCTAGAAGTTTTAGGACTATCTAAGCAATTACTCTTTTTTTATTACTTTTGGTAGCTGGGATCAGTTTTCTTGGTAACCAGGCCATGTCTTCTCTCTGTCCATTCATTGTGTGACAGAATACATACCTGAGGGTTGAAGTGTAATTAATAGCAGCAGAGAGAAGGACCCAGATATCAGTGGGCTATGGAGCCAAAGGTATCCTTCCCCAGTCCTTATTTTAATTCTTGTTCAGTGTTGGCTTTGAAAGCAACAAGCCTAAGCCTTCTCTTGAAATGAAATGCAGTACACAAGTTTTAACTTGTTGATTTATGTAATTCAGATCTGAATATTAGATAAGAATATGTGCTTGGGGCATAGCATTCATTTTTAAAACTGAGTTTAATTTAGCTATCCAGTGAATACAGTAACAGGATAGTAGCTAAATCTGTTCTAAGCAAGCAGAAAAAGTTGATACTTTGGGGATGTTGTGTGGACCGGTTGGGCCTGTTGTTTTGATCCTGTAAACAAGTGTGGCAACTGTAACAAATCTGGAATAAACTTCACTGTTCCACTGCCCCTCACCAAACCAAGTACTGTACTGTTTTACTGGAAATCACCCTGCACTTGGCACCATATGACTTAAGTGTCCCAAAAAAGGTTACATGTTGAAATTGTGATTCAACCATTGTGTCAGTTTTCTAAAGCTCTTTGTTGATGCCATTATAAGCTAGCTTTTTTATTCAGAAGAGTTCACTATTGTATGTTGGGCCTGTACTGTCTCAAGTGAATGAAGCAGATCCAGTTTCAAATAGAGCTCTGTATCATATTGACATAGCTGAAGATTTACTGTAATCCTTTTTTTTACCTAGATGAGTGCCATGTCCCCTTTGAGTATACATTCCCAATCTGCAAATATCCTCTGTATACAGTGGGTCCTTGCTATCCATTGGAGTTTGGTTCCAGCAGCCCCCGTGGATACCAAAATTCATTGATGCTCAAGTCCCATTATATACAATGGTGTGGTAAAATGATGTCCCTTATATAAAATGGCAAAATCAAGGTTTGCTTTTAGGATTTTTTTTGGAATATTTATTACATTTATTATTTTTTTTTGCACCTGTATCCCACAGGTGTACGTTTAGTACAGTTGTATTCCACACAGTGGATACCCAGGGTGTCAAACATTGTCACTCCATAGCAGATATGAGGAGCAGATGAGGTGTAAGCAAAATATAGTTTCCATTCTGCTGGCAGATGGAGATGGCACTGGGTACAATCAAATGTTTTTACACAATGTAGTGTTGAATGTGTCGTTTCTGCAAGAGTAATCTGCTAATATATCTCCCAAGTTCTGGTATTTCAGAAACATCCATGAGCATGTTACTCATTGGGTCTGTGGTCACCTACAAATGTCTTTGTGATAGGTACACTTAATTTGTGTCTTTTCTGAAAGGGTGTTGTTTGTCAATGTCAAAATTCAGTTGGGAGGGAAACCATTTTGCACATCTTAAAACATCTCTCACAAATGAAGTAGTTTTAAAGGCTCTAGACACATGGCAAATTTTTGGAAAGTTCTTGGGTCAGATTGTCTTAATAGACATGTGTTGGCAGCTACTGCAACTTGAGTACAGGTCTTTTTGTAAAGAGAGGGCAGTAGAATACAATAGAAGCACTGATCATAAGGTTCCCTTACACTGGCTTTAATGAGAATGAGAGAGAGAGAGAGAGAGTTTTGAAATCAAACATGGACAAGCTGGAACGTGTCCAGAGGAGGGCAACCACAATGGTGGGAGGTCTGGAAGCCATGCCCTGTGAGGAGTGGCTTAGGGAGCTGGGTATGTTTAGCCTAGGGAAGAGAAGGTTAAGAGGGGACATGATAGCCATGTTTAAATATTTGAAGGGATATCATATTGAGGATGGAGCAAGCTTGTTTTCTGCAGCTCCAGAGATAAGGACATGGAGCAATGGTCTCAACCCACAGGAAAAGAGATTCCATCTAAACATTAGGAAGAACTTCCTGAGAGTAAGAGCTGTTCGGCAGTGGAATGCACTGTTTCGGAGTGTGGTGGAGTCTCCTTCTTTGGAGGTTTTCAGACAGAGGCTAGGTGGCCATCTGTTGGGAATGCTTTGATTATCTATTACTGTATTGCAGGGGGTTGGACTGGATGGCCCTTGTTGTCTCTTCCAACTCTATAATTCTAAGTAGTTTTTAAACTGCCTGTTAAATAGAAACTTTTCACTACAACTTAAAAAGTCAGTTGAGTGGATGGCAATGGCAAAGCATTCCCCCTTTCTTTTTCCAAGTGATGGTTTATTGAGACAAGACACAAGAGTTCTGTTCAGGTGTTGTAGAATGGTAGATATGGAGGGGATTAAGACGTCATGCTGTGTCCCTGTCCCAGGATCTTCCCATGTTTGTCAGGAGGGTTTGAAGCAGAAGTATCAACTGAATATTGTCATGCAGGTACACATGATAAGAATTGCTATACCTGGGTTTCTGTTTGTACAGAGCTCGTAAACCACATTTGGTTACAACGATCCAACCATATAGAATTTTTAACTGTTTTAGGTTGTTGCACATAGCTGATTTCCTGGAAATGGTGCAGCGATGTACAAATTAAAGAGGATTTCTTTTCTGGTATCTTCTTAGACACCTTGTATATTAGGAAAGACAACTCAATGCCTGTGTGTTGTCACCCATAACCCTCAATGTGAGAACTACCTTTGGGCAGAAATATACAGTAATAAAGAGGAAAGTGGGGTAGGGTTGTTTTGGGTTTTTCGTCTTATTTACACATACTTTATAGATAGTTATTCCAATTAAGTATAACTTATTTCCCTGAGAAGAAACTACAGTACAACCCCCATATCTGTGGGGGATATGTCCTTGGACTTACAGTGGATACCAGAAACCATGAATAATAGTGAACCCTTTTAAAATGAACAACTTCCAGCCCAAGCATCCCATAGCATCATGTTGGAGGACTTACAGATTCCTTGAGAGAACACCTTTCTGGGCATCTTCTAGGCCCTCCAGTGTGACTGTTGTCAGCTTCTGGCAGAATAGAATCACGCTAGAGGACCTAGAAGGCGCCTAGAGAAACCATTTTCCCCCCAGACATGGGTAAGTGAATATGTGAGTATCAGTCCTGCAGATACGGGGGTTGTGCTGTATTGGGTGTGTAAGTAATAGGCTAGGTTTCATGCATTCATACCTGTCTCATCAGTTTTTACTGTTGAGATGACTGGGAAATCCTATGCAAGTTGGATATAATTTAAAATTATAGAAGCTTTTCTTTGTGTTTGAATGAAATAGGATGGTCCGTATCTTTTTTTTAAGCAGATTTGTCTTCCTTTACAAGTTTAGTATGCGTGAATGCATTTTATGCTTCTTGAATAAAATGTTGTTATGTCTTTGTACAAGGTTTAGTAGTTATAAAGCAAACCCCTGGATTTTTAGAGTAATCGTGATTTTGAAATGCACCACTTGGGAAAGGTCTGGATTTTATCTACTGGGTTTGTTGCTTCACCTTGTTCCTAGTCAGCTAAAATCTAAACAAAAGGATTTATCCAAAACATGCAAATGCATCCATTTGCTCTAAAATGTTCAGGCTCAACATATCCCACACAAACTGCAAAAATGGGGAAAAAAACAAAATAAATGGATAACTTTCTGAAGTGTGATGTAAGTGTCCACATCTAACAAGTGAATTGGGTTCTTCCCTTGAAGATGGCTTCGAAGTACAGATAGTGAAAATGCAGCAGCAAGGATGCTGACTGGAACTCCGTTCAGAAACCATTTGAGACCAGTTCTGAATGAATCACACAAGCTATCAATATACTTCTGGTCTGAGCTGATAACATTTAAAGCCCTAATTGGGACCTCAGTACTTTAGAGAGCCTCTCCCCACTTTCTCTATATGCTTGCCTGAAAACTGAGATCTGTTGGAGGCACCCTTCTCTGTGTCCCACTGGTAGGGGAAATACATTGTGGAAGGACATGCAAGAGAGCCTTTTTTGTGGTGGCACCCTGGTTGTGGAATATCTTCCCCTTGGTGGCCTGATTAGCACCAGTGTTTGTATCATTTTGGCCCCAAGTCAAAGCTTGGCTTTTTATTAAAACCTTCAGGCCTAATTGATTTTACCCAGGCTGCACATGTGCTATGATTGCATTATTTTAAATTGTTTGAACTGGTTTTAAATTGTCTGGTTTTTAAATTGAAAAATGATTTAATGTAAGTTGTCTTTTAAAATTATTGCTATTATTTATTGTTTTGAATTAATTTTATTGTAAATTGCCTAGAGATCATTTGATAAATGGTGGGATATAAGTATTTTAATAAATAAATAGATATAATGCAGCAGTTTCATCACAAAAAAATGTTTGTTTCAACAAATCTCTGATCATAATGCCTTAGTATTTCATTGCTTAGCTTCTCGTTGTGGCTTGAAAGAGCTTGTGAAGTTATTAGATGTGACTGCTTATCTTGTAAATAATGCATAAATATTTACTTCGTGTTGGCTTCTAATTAATAGCAGAGTTTCATTTAATGTAATTCTGGCATCGGAAATGTAATGGTGAGAGGGAATTGAACTAGTTCTGAAGTGGTTCAAGATTATTTAAGAAGCTAGCTGTAAAATCAGAACAGAACTTATTTGTTTTATCACTCTTATTTAATGCATTTCTTGGTTGCCTTTTCAAGACAGCAGACCTCCTGAGGTTGCTTACAGATTCTTGAACTATAAATTACTTTAGAAAAAGGTTTAGAATAACTTAGGCTCAGAAGCAAAAGCAGGATGTACTGTATAATAAAAACCTTCACTTCAAGCTAAAGAAATTAACTAAAGTTTAACACCCTAATTAGAAATAGCAATAGATAGAGCTAAGCATGTCTATCTTATGATGGGGTCCCTCAAAGCAGGATCCACCACTGCTAAGGTCCAACCTCTTATACCCTTCAACTGTCCTGACTTTTCAGGGACAGCCCTGATCAATCCTTATTTATCTTACTTTTCCAACTGTTTTTATAATGTCCTAGTTTATCTGTGAAATGTTGGAGGGTATGCTCTCTAGTGCCCTGAGCTTTAATGGTGGGCCATTAAGTAAAGCTTCCAATTTGATCTATATACATGATGTTTTTTAAAAAATAAGGAAGAAGAAGGTGTAGACAGTTCTTTAAATAACTTTTGCCCAAGCTTTTTAAAGGTTTTATCTCAAGATCTACAACCAGCACCTTGAATCAGGCCTGGAAATCCACAGGTAGCCAGTGCAGCTGGTATAGAATTAGTGTATGGTCTAACAAGCCAATTGGCTATATGTTCCTGTGTATTGAGGGATGTGTGTCTGCTCATCAGTTTATGTAATTATAGGGTGGCTGCAGCAAGTGACTGCCCCATGAAAGGTGAGGTAACTCAGCATTTCAGCAGATGGTATTCTGTTTTAATGTATGCATTGCTTTCATCTAAAAGTGATTATACCTCCACAGAGCTGAAATATTCAATAGGATCTGACAAGCTAATAGGGCTCTTGTTCTATTGTCATGTTCTTCCATTTTCCAGAGGAACGGCTGGGTTGGTCTATTGTAGCAACAGAGATGAGTCCTGTGGCACCATAAAGACTAACAAATTTATTATTGCATAAGCTTTGGTGAACTATAGCTCTCTATCAGATATTTCATGTTGTGTCCTTTTATATTCTGGTGTACCAGGAAACAGTTGTGTTGAATGATAGGGCAGTGTGCTGCTGGTTTAATCTGAAAAAAGTAAAACTAGGCTGAGTATACATGTCTGTTAGAAATACATTCTACCTGATATGGATCAATATAGCTCATTGTTTATTGATCCCAGGAGATGCCATTCACTGTTTGCTTTTCAGTTTGGCAACTAAGGGTACTGCCACACTGCAGAAATAATGCAGTTAATTATCATGGGTCCTTCTGATCGAATCCTGGGATTTGCAGTTTGTTATGGCTCCAGAGCTCTCTGACAGAGAGCACTGAGCCATGGCAGTTGAAGTGGTGTCAAACTGCATTATTTCTGCAATGTAGCAGTAGCCTTAAGATGTGGCTGTCCTATTCGGCATTTGGATTTTCTGTAAGACAAATTGGCATAGAGCTATTTTTTCATGATCATTTGCTGTAGATTGTTCGTGGTTTTGTGTGTATCGTGATAACTGCTTTTGTTGTCTCTTTTTAGCTAGCAAGCAGGATTTAAACATTTTAAATAAATGAATATTCTATAGGTTTTGTTATAGGCAATGGAAGGAAGTGTTTCTTCAGAGTGCAAGTAGTCAAATTATGGAATTTACTACTGCAAGAGAAAGTGGCAGCCACAGACTTGGATAGCTTTAGAAGGGGCTTTGACAAATTCACTGAGGACAGGGCTATCATACTATTTATGATGGCTGTATACGATCTCCAGGTTCAGCAACAGCATGCATCTGAATTGGTAGGGAACAATAATGGAAGAGGACTGTTACTCTCATCTGCTTATGGGTGTCCCAGAGGCAACTGTTCCCCCCCCCCAGTGGAAACAGAATGCTGAACTAGATGAGCCTTTAGCCTGATCATATACAGTTTTTATATTCTTAACCCATGGGCCATTAAGGTAGGTACAGAGCTGAGCTTTAGTATTCTAGGTATTTGTATGTGATGTACTGCTAGTAAGCTACTAGTGAATATCTAATCTCCTTGTATCACTCTTTCTCTCTGAAGGCGTCTTGGTGCTGAACTTGGAAAATCTGTGGTGTATCAGGAAACTAATGGAGGTAAGGCAGGATTTTTATGTAGATTTTCTTTTTATTTGCCATTATTGGTAGGCACTATCTATAGGCACTATCAGTCATGGAAACCCACTAGGTGACCTTGAGTAAGTCACAGTCTCTCAGCCTCAGAGTGAGGTAAAGGCAAACCCCCTCTGAACAGATCTTGACACGATAGGTTCGCCTTAGGGTTAACACAAGTTGGAAACGACTTGAAGGCATACAAACATAGGCACTTCAGCAAATGCTCTCAAAAAGGTTTACAATAAAATAAAATCGTAATGTGGTTCTGTGATCACAAAAAATCAATACGGCTTTCTCAAAAACAAGTCATGTCAGACTAATCTTATCTCCATTTCTGATAAGAGTTACAAGCTTGGTAGATGAAGGGAATGCTGTGAATGTAGCATATTTTGATTTCAGTAAGGCCTTTGACAAGGTCCCCCATGATATTCTTGCAAACAAGCTAGTAAAATGTGGGTTAGACAGTGCTAACAACTGAACGCGAAAGGTGCTCACCAATGGCTCTTCTTCATCCTGGAAGAGAAGTGACTAGTGAGGTGCCACAGGGTTCTGTCCTGGGCCCAGTTTAATTCAACATCTTTATAAAAGACTTGGATGATAGAATAGAGAGCATGCTCATCAAATTTGCAGATGCTACTGAATTAGGAGGGGTAACTAATACCCCAGAGGACAGGATAACATTAATAACCTTAATAGATTTAGAGAGCTGAGCCAAAACTAATACAATGAATTTCAACAGGGAGAAATGTAAGGCACTATACTTAAGCAGAAAAAAATAGATATAAGATGGGTGACACCTGGCTTGACAATGGTACATATGAAAGGGATGCAGGAGTCTTAGTAGACCATAAGGTGGACATGAGTCAACAATGTGATGGGGCAGCTAAAAGAGCCAGTGCAATTCTAGGCTGCATCAATAGCAGTATGCATATTGAAGGAAGTGATAGTACCACTCCATTCTGCTTTGGTCAGACCTCAGCTGGAATACTATGTCCAGTTTTGGATACCACAATTTAAGAAGGATATTGACAAGCTGGAACATGTCCAGAGGAGGGCAACCAAAATGGTGAAACGTCTGGAAGCCATGCCTTGTGAAGAATGGCTTAGGGAGCTGGGTATGTTTACACTGGAGAAGAGAAGGTTAGGAGTGACATGATAGCCAGGTTTAAGTATTTGAAGGGATATCATATTGAAGATGGAGCACACTTGTTTTCTGCTGCTCCAGAGACTAGGACACAGAACAAATTCAAACTACAGAAAAAGAGATTCCACCTAAACAATAGGAACACCTTCCTGAGGGTAAGAGCTGTTTGGCAGTGGAATGCACTGCCTGGGAGTGTGGTGGAGTCTCTTTCTTTGGGGGTTTTTTAAAACAGAAGCTAGATGTCCATCTGTCAGGTATGCTTTGATTGTGCATTCCTGCAAGGGGCCCTTGTGATTTCTTCTAACTGTGATTCTATGATTCTAACTAAAACAAAGTCACAAATTACAGTAAAGCAACATGCAGAGCAATAAGATAAAAGTCAACATAAAGACACATGCATATTCAAAAGTGGTGTGATTGTGAACAAAGAAAAAATTGCAAAAAAAAATTTTGACCTGATCACTTGAGCAATTTCAGTGAACCATCCTATGAAGAAGTAAATCAGTTTCTGGAGTCTTGAGGTGGAAGTTTTTTTTAAAGCTTCCTTTATCCCAATACAAAAGTATTTCTTGTTGGATATGCAAATACAATTAGGCCAAGTATTTTCAGACTTTTGACCCTCTTGAGAGGGTGGGAGATAATTAAGGCTCCTACAAGTCAGAGAATGATAGTGCAGAGTAGAGCC
The DNA here is from genome assembly GCA_030847615.1 of Gambelia wislizenii. Classification (NCBI taxonomy): domain Eukaryota; kingdom Metazoa; phylum Chordata; class Lepidosauria; order Squamata; family Crotaphytidae; genus Gambelia; species Gambelia wislizenii. Next base: position 194,328,451 of record JAUMIR010000002.1, read on the forward strand.
AAGTACAGAAATGTCACACAGTAGTGAGAGATGGAGGCAGAGTTGGGCATAATCAGCTGGCAGTTGTTGATAACATTTTATATTGGTATCTGATTCCTCCTTTGAAATTTCTAAGTGATTTCCGTGTAGCTTGGGGTTGCAGAGAGTAATTTTCATCAAGTTAAGAACAGACATGGGCTCTGGAAGTATGATGCATCCCCTCAATATAAGGCAAATTCTAAATAAATAAGTTTTCAGTTTCAAATCTTGTGTATTTTTCTTCCTTCTTCCCGAAAATATACTTTTCTCCTATCATTTCTGCTCCCCTTTTCCCTTCACACTTAATCTGTACCTTGTCCCTGTCATGTCCGTTTCTTTTATCTCTTCCTCCTGCTATTACATTCACTTCCTCACTACAGCAACTTGCCTCTCTTAAACCCTTCCTCTTTATTACTGGTGCTGTTGTCATTACATCTATAATATTTTTAAAAGTTCTAAAAATAATCTTTCTAATTTCATTCAAAGCCCCCACTGTCCTGCAGCCGCCCTTACTGAGTTCCATGGTTTTCCTTCCACTTTCTCAGACATACGTACACAACTTCTCCAGTTTCTAGTGACACAACCCAATAGCCAGTAGTTCTTCTGAGATGGTAGAGCTGGCTGTTGCCATAGCCAGAAGGTACAGCAGCAGTCCTAAAGTTTCTTCTTTTCTTGTTTTTCAGTCCAGCTGACCTTTTTCTGTCTTTATTTAAAAGATTCTTCATATATTGAAAGCAATAATTAGAGTAATAATATCAGTATGAAAAGGGATCTGCAATACTGTAATATAGTAATAACATCAGTATGTAAAGGGAGGAAGTAGACGTAGGTTGCTGACACACTGCAGAAATAATGCAGTTTGATACTGCTTTAACTGCCATGGCTCAATGCTATAGAATTCTGGGATTTGTAGTTTGTGAGATATTTAGCCTTCTCTGTCAAAGAGCTGTGGTGCCATATCAAACTACAAATCCCAGGATTCCACAGGATGGAGCCATTATCATTAAAGTTGTGTCTGACTGCATTATTTCAAGAAAAGAAAGTGGCAGGAGGGTGCTACTGTAACAAGCAAAACCATGGAGATATTGTGATATTATAATCTAATAAATAAAAATAATTATATTGAAAAAATGTGTATGCTGTCTGTATATTATTGGGCTTGTGTTGTCTATATTTTAGACACTGACCAGTATGTGAATTACATACATACAATTGATCCATATACATCACAATACATACAAATGATCCATATGTATCATTACATATCCAATTACATCAATATATATTCAACTGCAGATAGAAACACATTAAGAAAAAACATGAATAAAGCCCTGTATGTATATCAGGTATTTGCATCAAAGAGATGTAAGAATATTAAATTTCAAATAATGTGGCTAGCAAACATTAAGCTGAATTCTAAGTAGACAAAACTTAAAATATTATATCGACTAGTTCAAAGCATACTTATAAATACATCAATCCTGGAATAAACTAATAGGAAAACAGTGAATATGTCTTTTGTCTTTTTTAGTCAAAAGTGTCTCATATAGCCAGGTAAGCTATAAGCTCTCTCGGAGAGTGGACTACGTTCGGGAGGCTGGAATCTGTCCCAGACAGCCAAACTCTGGGGTGTTTTTAGTCGCCATTTCGGCCCACTGTCTTCCTCAGTAGGAGCCTCTTTTTCAAAATAAATATTAATAAATAAGTATATATTTTTTTAAGATTGGGAATTTATATTGTAATACCTTTAATGTCGAGAAGCCAGCTCAATAGCTGATAAGGAGCCCATGACATTTAATTATTTCTGCAATCTGTCGGCAGCCTTAGTCTACGAATGCTTATGCTATGAGGTCTGTCTATTAAATAATGAGACTGATACAACAACCCATCTTTATTTATATGTATTACAGTTTTCATGCTTGTCCCCGTCAGTATACTCCGTGTTCACACTCACACGCTGGTGCAGTCTTGTTTTCCACTGGTCGAAGGCATGGAGCATTTTCTGTCCGCTGTTTTAACACATCTGCAGTTTTCTTTTTTACGGCATCATTTGACTCAAAACGTGTTCCTTTAAGCATTTTCCCACAGCTCTAGCTTTTTTTTTCTGACTCTTTCTCTCAGCTTTGCCAAAACTTCCTTGTAATAATGCTGATTCACTGTTCTACCTTCTGGAACCCATTCTGCCAAAATTATGCCCTTGATGTAAAAAAACAAAAACCAATGAGCATGGTTTTGAATGTGGACTTGCTTTAACATGCTTTTTTTTCCTTGGTGATGATGATGATGTTTTCCAGTGCATTGACCGTTGATACTGGAAGATCCAGGTTTCATCACAAGTGATGTTTTTAAAAAAAAAAAAAAAAGTTTGGGTCTACCTCAAGTTGATGCAGAATGTCAGCGCAAATTTCCTTATGGCACTCCTTTTGCTCTGCTGTGAGAACCCGAGGGACCATCTTGGCACAAACTTTTCTCATGTTGAGATTGACAAAGACACTGCGTAAAAATTTTTGCAAATGTTTACAACTTCAGCTATCATTCGGACACTCTCCTCAAACAACCTGGCTGATTTTTTCCACAATTTCTTCAGTTCTTGAAGTAGAAAATCATCCAGGGTGTTCATTGTCTTCCACATTCCCACATCCTTCTCTGAATCTTTTGTGCCACTCAAACACATGCACACCAGACATGCAGTCTTTCCCCGTAGGCCTCAGTAAGCATTTGAAAAGATTCTGTTGGTGTTTTGTTCAATTCTAAAAATTTCAAATTGACACATTGCTTGACTTTTATACTTAGCATTTTTTCGGCACACAACAGACAACACAGCTGCTTTAAACAATGACTGACTATTAACTGAACAGCCAAGAGTGTTGATGTTTGTCATGCAGGTTCAGAGATGTTCAAGGTCACCACTCAAGCATTCACAGTCAGTTCTCCCTGATTTGTGTGAAAGGTAGAAACACAGTCTTGTTATTTAATAGACAGACCTCATACAACTTCTTTCTCTCAGTCTGAAAAGTGCTACGAGATCCCCTTGCATACTAATATTACAGACTAACAGTTATGTCTTTGAATTCTACCCCATAGCAATAATAATTGTAAAGTAGTGTTTGTATTCTATACTAGAAGAAGCAAAGCTTTCTTGAGGTGGTTTACAAAATAAACCGTCTGTAACAATAAATATTTATTTTTCTTCCATTCTTGATGCTTTTATCACACTACACTGTTATAGTGATGTTATTCCACTTTAACTGCTATGGCTGCCTCCTGTGGAATTCTGGAGTTTGTAGTTTAGTGAGGCATGAGAGCTCTCTGGCTGAAAATGCTAGATGCCCCTCCCTAAACTGCAAATCCCAGGATTACACAGGAGGCAGCCTTAGCAGTTAAAGTGGAATAATAGCACTATAACAGTTTAGTGTAAGAATCTTGTGAGTCAGCCACTCTATCAATTTGTTATCCATATCTTCTTTTTCTGTGCAGAAGTGTCAGAGTGGTAGCCATGTTTATGTTTCTGCTGTAACAGAATAATGCAAGAATCCTGTGGCACTTCAAAGACTAGCCAATTGTATTTGGTGCAGCATTTCATAGACTCTAGCAGCTGAAGAAAATTCCAGTAAACCACAAAACTTACGTCAAATAAAGGTTGCTGTCCTTTCAGGTGCTAGAAGACGCTTGTTTGTTTTCTTTCCTGCCTCTTCTTTTTCTTCACATTTGAACACCACAGCTACACTCTTTGACCAACTCCTTACATGATGTTCTTATGAATTGAATATGTGGCAAGCTGCTGCTGCTTTTGACTTAATCAAATAACTGTAGAACAACTATTGGGCAGGGTGGCAAAACAAGGAGATTCTGTGTGGGTTAGAGCAAGGCTTCTCAGGCTATTTGATGTGGGGGGCCACAATTACTATTTTTTCCAAATATGCCAGGGACCAACACCTTATTTGTGCCCATTGGGTGCAACTGTTCTTTCTTGAATACAGTTGTCCCTCCACATTCACGGATTTGACATTCACGGATTTGAGTATTCACGGCTTGAAAAATATTCTTAAAAAAATAACAATCCTAATAGCAAACCTTGATTTTGCCATCTTATATAAGGGACACCATTTTGCTCTGCCATTACATATAATGGGACTTGAGTATTCACGGATTTGGGTATTCACGGGGGGTCCTGGAACCAAACCCCAGCGAATGTGAAGGGACAACTGTACTTGCCAGGGACTGGCAGCCAGTGGCTCAGGGTTCAGCAGTGATCCAGGGCCCACCACTGGAGTAATGTGCCTCACCAAAAAGTGGGCTAAGACCTAGTGCTGGTCCCCACCCCACAGTTTGAGAAATCCACCTTTAGACTGTCTTGCAAAGTCTCGTATGTAGCTTTATTGTAAAAAATATATTTAAATTTTTATGCCTCCTCTACAGAAACAAGGGTTGAAATAAAAGAATCGGTCCGAGGCCAGGATGTTTTCATCATTCAGACAATCCCTAGGTAAGTTTTGCATGGATTGCCTTAGAATTGTGTATGTTAAATACCCAGATTCTTGGATACATGAAATTTGCTGTCCAGTGGATCTGATCTAAGCATTTAAGCATTTACAAGTGTAAGTACTCCTCTGTTTTACTTTCTAATTTCTCCTTCATTACAGGAAAACATGTGATGTTAATAATGCCTGTTAATCTCTTGCATCAACAGTGAGGACTTTAAATCACACAGTTTAATGAGCCACTGAAAGTGACAGTAAATGAAACCAGATTAGATTCCGCAGTCTGTGGAACTGTCATGAGGACAATCTTATATAATTACTCTCATTTTCTTTTTGTTTTTAGGATTTTTAAAGGAAGTACTGTTGTTCTTTCAAACAGAGCAGTAGTAAAAAACTACTTCTTTTTAGCAGAAGTAGTAAGTGCTTCCGCCTATTGACAGTAAAAATATCTTCTTGATATTCTTGTAAAGATTTTTGGATACAACATACCTGCAGAGGAATTTCTGTCTTCCTGGTTCTGAGCTGTAGCTTAAAAATAACACCATTTTAATTTTGATCTTTCTATTCCCCTCATGGAGTACATCAGGTAGACCATCTCTGCAATTTTCTTTATCTGCTGTTTGTAAAGGATACCCATGGGACAGCATGGGTTTGTCGATTTGAACCCACTCAGTTGTAACAAAGTGGTGAGGATATGTAAAGCAACCTTGCAGATACGCAAGTCTGCAAAAGCTACTAGCACTCTGCCTGTTTGCGAAGACCAATCGACACAGGTTGATAGGCAATCAGTTGTCTACCAGCCTGAAATGGTTGTAGTTGAACTAGCATTGCAGTACAGGTAGGAAAATAAAAAAACAATTTAGATGAAATTCCTTCACATGTACCCATGATGTAAGTAAGGGAGAATGCCGCTTTAGATCTCTTTTCACTCTCTTTCTTTCCTCCACTATTTCCTTGTTTTACTAACTTTAGTACTGTACATATACTTTCTGCTTTGGTAACATTTAAACGTGCCTGAAGTAATTCTTCATATTTGGTTGTGATGAATTTTAGTTTAAAAGTGTAAAACAAAAGTTGACAGCTTGTGAAATGGGTGTCTGTAACTTGCAATGTCTTGGCAAACAGTCTCTGTCCTTCCATAGCCTCTGCCACCTTTAAACCACAGGGGAAAACGGTGCATTGTTTACTTTTTGTCTTAATTACTCAGAAATGGGGGTGGTTTTATGTAATTCTTGGCTGCTTCCTTGATTATGAACAAAGCTTTCTTGTGTATAAAACACCATATCAGTGCAGTGTGATGGAGGCAGAAGACAGAACAAACCTGAAAACATTGCCCAGTGTGCCCAGATAAATGGGGCTTATTTTCCAAGGAGAGTTTTACAATGGGAAAATGAGAACGGCTGGCTAAACTAGAAGCTGAATCAGTAGTGTATCTCTAAGAGCCAGAAAGCTCCTAAAGGTGTCGTGTCATCTTAGGTGATCAGGAAAGTCTCTAGTCTCAATTTCGTGGGAGAACATGCAAATGAAAGAAGTATTGCAGTTTGACTGAGAAGTGTGTTCAAGAGTGTTTGTCTGGCATCATTCCAGGCATTTGTTGTTGTTGTTGTGTGCCTTCAGGTCATTTCCAACTTATGGCAACCCTAAGGTGAACCAATCACAGGGTTTTCTGAAGCTGAGAGCGTGTGACCTGCCCAAGGTCACCCAGTGTGTTTTCATGGCCAAGCAGGGATTCGAGCCCTGGTCTCCACAGTCGTAGTCCCAACACTCAAACCACTATGCCATGCTGGCTTTTCACTTTAAGGTGACATAGCTGGATTGACCACTCTGTCCAAGTTTTGCATGCTCCCTCACACCTGTCCTTGAAGTTTGGTAAGCAAATTTCTTTGGATAAACTCTGAGTAGTGTCAGTTAAGGCTTACCAATATATTAATAAGTACAATTTGAAAATCATAATTCGAAGAGCATGTTAGCTGGTGCACATCAGTGTGTAATATACACAGACTTGTAAGAGGCGATATGATAGCCCTGTTTAAGTATTTGAAGGGATGTCACGCTGAGGATGGAACAGGCTTGTTTTCTGCTGCTCCAGAGACTGGAACACAGAGCAATGGATGCAAGCTCCAGGAACAGAGATTCCACCTCAACATGAGGAGGAACTTTTTGACAGTAAGAGCTGTTCGGCAGTGGAACACACTCCCTCGGAGCGTGGTGGGGTCTCCTTCCTTGGAGGTCTTTAAACAGAGGCTGGATGGCCATCTGTCGGGGATGCTTTGATCAAGATTTCCTGCGTGGCAGGGGGTTGGACTGGATGGCCCTCGTGGTCTCTTCCAACTCTGCAATTCTATGATTCTATGAACTTTAACACTGCAAAATTCTAATTGATGTGCCTCCTAATGTATAATGATCTTTGAAATAATTGGCCATGTTAGCTATATATTTGACTCCTAATAAATTCAGAAACCTATCCCTAATGTTGTTCAGTTCAGTCATCTTTATCAGAATGCAACTAGCAAGGCTTTTAAATGAAGGAACTTGATGCAGTCAAGGAAGCTTTGTATTCACAACTCTTTTTCCTTAATGTGGAAATGCTGAGGGGAAAGACATGCCTGGCATAGGCAAGAGCAAAGCTTGGAAGTAACATGTTAAATGTTGTTTTGATAATAAAGGCTAATGTTGCTACTCTTAAGCATTTTAAAGAATAATGTAAATGTTAGGGTTTTTTCCATAATGAGTAACATTTTACTCCACAATATTATATTTGGGATTATTTTGGGGGATTATTGGCCACATGAAGTCAATGGAAATAAATCAAATTAAAAAGTAACAGCATATTACCGGTAATAATGAACAATGCTATTCATTGCTGCTGCTTCTTGTTACTCTTGAATAAAGGCCAACTTTTAATAATAATAATAATAATAATAATAATAATGATAATAATAATAATAATAAAATTTTATTTCTATCCCGCCCCTCTGCAACGCAATCGGGGCGGCTTACAATATAAAAATAAAGTAAATCATATTAACATGGTAGCTTTTTCATATTTTAAAGTATTTTTTTATTATCACACAAAAAACTCCTCACAAAAACAAATCAACAAGTACAGTACTACACAAAAATTACAAACTATATCAGAAAACGTAAGTTCCTAAAACTACATACTAGCTTTTTTCAGTATGGCTTCCAAGCTCTGGGCAAGAACATTCCTTTGCCTGACAGTAACTAAAATAGTTCACAGGCTAGTATGTGATGCCCATGGATAACAAAAGTGAGTTTCACTTTGTCTTAAATGCAAGAAGAAAATTTATTCTGTGTAATTTGCATGATCGAGATGATGGAATCTTTTTCCATGTTAGAAATTCTTTCCCCAAACAGGACTTCTAATATGAATGAGGCAGTTGAAATAAGATGGAATACAATCTTTTCGCCCTATGGCAATTTGATAGATAAGTTAAGATAAAGTAGTTTTCAGTCTTTAATTATGGAGGACATCTCCCAACTTGATCTAATGGCCAAGCAAACTTATGTATCTGTCTTAAAGCCTGTGGTCATTGCAGAGAATGCTGGATTCATTCTCATGTGTACAATTGTGGCATGTGGAGCAATTGCTGGAGTTCTGTCAACATGCACCAAAATCTCCTCTGGTTAAGGACTGTAGAACTTGGTGATGTAGAACTCCACATTAGTGGGGGTTAGGGCCAGACCCATGGTTGTGAAAAAACCATGAATAATAATCGCCCCTCTCCTGGGCCTTTGCTTTCCCTGCAAAGGGAGTGAAGGCCCAGCAGGGGGTGATTTAAGAGGCTTTGCCTTACCCCCCCCCCCGGTGCTTCCCTAGGCCTTCGCTCCCTTTGCGACGGGGAGCGAAGACCCAGGAGAGGGGCGGTGGGTGAGGGAAAACCCCTAAAATCGCCCCTCTCTGGGCTTTCGCTCTCCCTGCAAAGGGAGCGAAGGCCCAGCAGAGGGGTGATTTAAGAGGCTTTGCACACACCCCACGGTTGCCTGGGTCTTTGCTCCCTTTGCAACGGGGAGTGAAGATCCAGGAAAGGGGTGGTGGGTGATGGAAAACCCCTAAAATCGCCTCTCTTTTGGGCTTTCGCTCTCCCTGCAAAGTGAGCAAAGGCCCAGCAAAGGGGTGATTTAAGAGGCTTTACCTCACCCTCTGTGATTGCCTGGGCCTTCTTTCCCTTTGTGACGGGAGCGAAGACCCGGGAGAGGGGCAGTGGGTGAGGGAAAACCATAAATAATCAAAACCGCAGGTGTCAAAGCGCAAATGTGGAGGGACAACTGTATATAGCTTTTCTGGGCAGTTTTTATTTTCTTGGCAGCTTCTCTGCTCTGACTGCTCTTTAGATTATGTAACCTCTGATAAGTGTTTACAGAAGCCCAGGGTTCTTCTGGAAAATGGTTAATTTAGTTACATCACAGCTTGTAACGGAAGGGGGAATTTCATTTAAAAACTGGTTATGATACTTGAGCTGACATTATTTTCACCTTGGAGCAAGCTGCTGCTCAGGATTTCCTGGCAGATGGATGACTGATTCTTTTTTTCAACCATTTCAGAGATGTGAACACTGCAGTGATGGAACTGTTGATTATGGCTTATGCACTGAAGACATCCTGTGCCAGAAATATCATTGGGGTAATTCCCTACTTCCCCTACAGCAAACAAAGCAAAATGAGGAAGAGAGGCTCAATTGTCTGCAAACTCCTTGCTTCCATGTTGGCCAAAGCAGGTGAGTGGGCTTAACAGTTGCAACAATATTTTACCTCCCACCGTTGTGCTAGGTGATAATTAATCTGGCCCCAAAGAAGCAAGTGGAATTCTCTCCTCCCACTAGAAGAGCACATTCCTTTTTTTAGAAAGAAATGCCAGATATAAACCAAACAGCAAATCTGGATTAATATTGGACACAGACAGGTTAAAAAGATAGCAGTGATTGCCCTCAGACTAGCAAACTAATTTTGTCTAATAAGTTTACTAGGCGATCATGGACATCTTTCTCTCTACCCTACCTGTTGTAAGATTTAAAAAACCAAAGAGTGAAAACCATATGTTCCACCCTTAGAATTCCTTGGAGAAACGGTTAGATAAAAATGAAATCACTACCAAAAAAAAAAAAGGCTTTGCTCACCTACTGGGTGCTTGGCTAAGCCTATATTCAAGAGTGAAAAGTCTGTTAAAGCTGGAGCATTTGAAGGTGGCCCTAAGCTAAAAGAGTTCACTAAAGAGTCATTGTCTGAAGCTTCCTGAACCTTTCTACAAGACTGTCTGCCTAAAAAACAACAAAACACCTTACTTGAGTCCTGTAGGAAAACTGACAGAGCAATGTACTTGAGTCCTGTGCTTGTTCTGTGTTTTGAACAGTTGTTTTAGAGTGACAAAGTCCAATGTGGGTGATACATGCTTCATAACTTTGGTTCATTATCTGTAGCCTGTTTTGCACAAGAATATGTAGCAAATACAGTAGAACCCCCTTATCCACTGATTCAATTATCCAGGGGACACAAAACAGTACACTTACCATAGAGTCTTCCTAGAAAATGTGTCCTCTCTAGCCATTTTCTAGGTCTTCCAAGGCAACTCTGGTATTTTAAACCAGAAGTCCCATTATTTTCAATGGTGTTCACTATTATCTGTCAGGAAAAATGGGTGTTGTAATTAAAATCCATGAGCCCCTTTTAGATAATTTTAATCACCAGGCAAAGACAGCCAGCTAGTCTTGCTGAAGATTGTAAATCTGTCAGGATTGGCGCCTTGGTTCTCTTGAGCCTGGCTTTTTCAAGGCTAGGTAAACAGAGTGGAGATGTGAACAGTTACTTTCCTTTGTCAGAGTGAATTGAATGTTTTGTAAGCTTTTCATTATAAAAGCAAGAGAGAACTTTGGTGTATGCAATGCAAGCTGCCTTTTTTCTTTTAGTTTTGAAGAAACCTTGGAGAGACACAGAAGCAGAAATGAATGCTCTGTGTATTTTGTTTAACTTGTTAATCTTGTAATAAAGCTATGGAAGTTTTTGGACTCTATTGGACTTTTACCAGAGATATGCAGTCCTTTTGCCCAAAGCTCACATTTTCTGCTGAAACTCTGCAACACTTCCACTGCCTTGCCAGGCAGAGTGGGCATCATATTTCCCTGAGGTAATCCACGGTTTTTGGTATCCATGCCCCCCCAGAACCAGTCCCCAGCGGATAAGGGGGTCCTACTGTATTTAACTTGTGTGTTTAAACAGAATTTTTGTTTAGCTTTGTTTTAACTTCTGTATATATTAATAGGGTTTTTTTTAAGCTATACAGTTGGCTCTCACATTTTGCAGGGTTTAGAGGTGCAGCCCCCCTGCAAAAGTAGAATATCTTTAGACCATCCAAACCAAATTTAACACACACACAAAAAGTACCTGTGGCTGGGTGGCTGGTTTGGTCATACACTCATTCCATCACTTACTCAGTCAAATGGGCAAGCAGGAAGGGGAGGGAACAGGGGGAAGGAGAAAGGGGACACCTATTCCGTTCCCCCTATTCCTCACAAGCGAGTGCATGTACCCTCCCTCCTTGCGCTTCTCATTCCTAACGCCTTCCCCCTGCCCATGCAAGTGAATATACATGCGCTTCCTCCTTGCGTTCCTCCATCCCCTTCCCCACCAACATGAGTGAGCGAGTGAACATATGTGCCATCCCTCACGCTCCCCCCAAGGCTTAGCCACTCCACCATTTTGATTTCTTCCCAGCTACACCAATGTTATCAAGGCCCCTATTAAAAATAACGTAGGGCAGCAGTGGCAAGTACAGTAATCTGCAACTAATCAAATCCACAAATGCTTAACCTGCAAATGGGGGAGGGGCATCTATACTTAGTTTAATTTGAATCTTGTGCTAAAAGAAAGAGGGTATAAATAAACTAACTAAATACACATACATACATACATAATAAAGTGTCCTGATTACCCCAACCTGAGAGATCAGGTACACATAGGTAATTAATGCTGATGACTATGTGAATGAGAGTCTTTAAACCCCTGGTGTTTAGGAGTGTGGTTGGATAATTCATATTTCACTTCTTATTTGAATTCCTCAGTCAATTTAATCTGTGTTCTTAGGTTTAACCCACATCATCACTATGGATCTTCATCAAAAAGAAATCCAGGGCTTTTTTAGCTTTCCTGTTGATAACTTGAGGGCATCACCTTTCTTGCTTCAGTATATCCAAGAAGAGGTAAAGTAACTTCTATCCATTGCTAGTCATATCCTCAGTTTGTTTAGAAAACAGTTTGGCATTATTCATTCTCACACTTGCTTGAAGAAACAAACTGAAACTGAAAGGGGATGCAAGATTATATATGGAGAGCCAGGTTATCTCCAAGAACTTGTAACATTTCCTTACCAGTCAAAAGTTCTTCATTGTGGGTTACAAGTCAGTCCAGAAGCTCTGCAGCATGTCTGATTCAGAGAGGGGTAACTCCCAACCAGATGCTCTTTTTTTAAAAAAAGTAGTAGTAGCAATTTCAGAGGTGAGGGGGTGAGTACAGTGCTGGGGGAAGAGGGAAGCATAACCCTTACCACCATGCCTGATTAAAATTGTCCCACTCTCCGAAGCTGCTGTTGCCCTGTGAGGAAAAGCCATGCACATGCCTGAATGATACCTCTGTTTTGCCTCGTAGGGTGAATAAGAGCTTGGGAAAGAGGGAAAGTTGATTGGGGGCGAGGGTGGGCAGGGGAAGTTCAAATCTGTGAACATTCTCATCCCTATTCAAGTTAGCCTTCACCAACCTATGTCTGCCTAATGGATCCTGTGCTTGACTTCATGTTTTAGTTTGTTCCTGAACTAGAAGACATAGCCAGATATATAGACAATGTATAGAAATGTAAGTGCCCTGCAGGAGTGAATTTAGCAACAGTGTTAAAGAATTTTAAAAAGCAGTTTAAGCTGATTAAGTGGCCCATAACCTTTGGGGAATGATGGCAGTATTTCTTTCAGCCTTCATTAAGTACAGTTGCCCCTCCACATTCACGGCTTTCACTTTCGCTATTTGCGGTTTGCTCAGCAAGCACCCCATTTAAATCAGCTATCCCTCGCAAACGAGGGGTGCCAATTTAAATGGAGTGTTCCACAAATAAATCACGTGTCAAACTCCCCGCTCTCCTGGGGCTTGGCTCCATTTGGGGTGGAGAGCAGGGAGTTAGGGGCAAAGGCGCTTTTCAGCCACCACCCCTGCCCTTTCCAGAGCTTTGGGAAGTGGGGTTGGTGGTGGCTGGCAAGCCTCCCCCTGTCCAGTCAGCCACACCTCCGCCTTTCCCGAAGCCACGATGGGGCTCTCCGGCCCGATCACGGCTTTGGAAAATGCGGGGTGGTGGCCGGCAAGACTCCCCCCATGCAGCCAGCCACACCTCCGCCCTTCCCGAAGCCGCTTTGGGAAGCGCGGGGTGGTGGGTGGCAAACCTCCCCCGCATCCATCCAGCCCCCCGTCCGCCCTTCCCGAAGCCGCGGTGGGGCTCTCTGGTCCCATCGTGGCTTTGGGAAGTTTGGGGTGGCGGCCAGCAAGCCTCTCTCTCAGCCAGCCAGCCCCATCACGCTTCGGGAAGGGAGGAGGAGTGACTGGCTGCGCGAGCGGGAGGCTTGCCAGCCACCCCCCTGTGCTTCCCAAAGCGGCAAATGGGGTTGAAAAGCCCCGTCGCCACTTTGGAAGGGCGGATGGGGGGTTGGGGGCAGGTGGGGGGAGGCATATTTTTATTCGTGTTTTTTTTCACATTCACGGGGGTCTTGCACCCCTAACCCCCGCGAATGTGGAGGGACGACTGTAATAGCAAAAGGATAATCTAATGTGTAAAATGCTGATTTCCACCCCCCCAAAACTGTAGTAAGTTAATTAGCGCTAGAGCTGTAGTGCCTTAAATAACTTTTTCTCTTTACTCTAGATTCCTGATTACAGAAATGCAGTAATTGTAGCCAAGAGTCCTGATGCTGCTAAGAGGTAAACTGCCTTTTATTTTTGATATGAATATATATTATGAAATCTGCAAAATTCAGCTAATGTTATAGTGTAACTTCATGGTCGTGAACACAGGACAATATTTTAAAACAGGATTGTGGCTGAAATCTCATATCCACACTCCACATGGCAGTTCTGACATTTCAAAGGCTCCTAACTCTACACAGTGCTGGGTAACCATATATTTGTCCATAGTCTATCTAATGAGCACCCAAGAAGCATCCTTCCCTGAGTTGAAACAGAAAATTCCTTTTAAATCCACAACAGAGTAGTACAATTGCTCCCAATCATGGATCCCCAAATGGGTTTTGCATTAAAACTTCCAGAATCCCCATCTAGCTTGGACCATGGCCAGGTATTGTGAGAGTTGCAGTCTAGTAACATCTGGAGATGTAAGGTTAAGAACCAGTGAGCTGAAATTTGACTCTGTTGTGTAGTCGTCTCTCTCTTTCCATGTTTGTGCGCTCTTATAGAACTTAGCTGTGTTAATCTGCTATTTGACCATTCTTTATACTGGTCTAGGTGCTCACAGTGGACCATCTAGGGGATGTCTACAATAGACAGTTGTGATTAAGCCACACCAGCCAATGTTAAAACAGCTTTTGTGTGTGCACTGATCCTCCTTGGCTAATGGTATAACTTTCCAATTAATGACCAAAAAAAGTAGATCCTGCTCAATCCTTGTCCCATAAAATGAAATGGGTGCAGAAATCTCAGGTAACTGATAGAGGTTCAACCTGCATATGAGGCATTCTTTTACAGTTAGAAGTTTTCTTACTATGTTAACCTAATCATGAGTGCAGATAGTGTGTGTATATATGTGTGTGTGTGTGTGTATATGTAGCACAGTAAGCTGCTGGCCTGTAATTAGGCTGAAATTACCTCTTTGGAAGTCCAGTGCATCATAATTTAGAAATGGCAAAATCAGATTCTTCCGTGCATTCCAAAATGGTTGAAAGAATGCTGATCAGAAGAGTAATGCACTTTCAGGAAAAGATACACCCAAGAAGTATTTGGAAAGACCATTCCTGGAATATTTGCAACATTAATCACTTTGGAATGATTTTCATTTTCGTTTTCTCCCCCCTTGTCTTGGTTCAGTTTGGTTTAGTTAATGTCAGCAAATAAATTGAAGTTAGCGCAAAAAGGGAAGGAGAAAGTGGGACCAATTTTGTTAGGGTATAGGAAGACATTTTCCTCAGATATTAATAGAACATGGTATCTTCAGATAGCTGCTTCTCCGATCTTAATAGGAACAATGCCACTTTTTGCCTGTGTTTGCTGTACTTCTGCAGCAAATAGCATCTGGCTGTCCTGTTAAGGTGGCAAGAATCAGATGTGTATTGGGGCTCTTTTTCTGGAAAGAAATTCAAAGACAGTGGTAGGAACGTGATAGTATTAAGCATTAACTTTTCTTTGTTGAAAAGCAAATAGAAAACTCTTTTTCCTTGGTTGAGTTTTGTTTGAATTCAGAACTGGAAACAGGCCAGAGCAAAGGGCTTTTCCAAGTGGACAGGCTTGCATCCCACTAACATGCTGTTATGTTTATGCAGGGCCCAGTCTTATGCTGAACGGCTGCGGCTGGGACTGGCAGTCATCCATGGAGAGGCTCAATGCACAGAGCAAGACATGGATGACGGACGACACTCACCTCCAACAGTAAAAAACACAACATTACACACTGGTCTGGAGCTTCCCTGTACGTTGTTGGCCTTTTACTGTCTTTATTTTTGTTTGGTTTGTTAGGCAAAATGCTCAGTGTGATTGCTCTCCTGAATTCTCTGCTGAAGAATTGGAATTCTGTACACAGTACATGATCAGAGTGCATAGTAGCAGTCTAAAGGCAGATCACCCCCAAGCAAGATCAGAATTTATAAATTGGATGTTATGTACACATGGGGGGATACCTTTGCTTGAGTACAGCTGAACAATTAAACAAGCTCAGATGTAATTCCCACTGAAAATGATAGAGGTGTACCGTTTCACATGGTAGCTGGGAGTTTCCTAACATAAAAAAAAAGTTCATTCACTTAGAAAAGCAACAAGACAAGAGTTACATGGGTCGTCAAAAGTAACGCAGCTGCTTGTGGCAACTGACTTTTGGGGCTAATAAGGGCATTATAAAGCCAAATTTCAAAAATACAGTAATGAGTGAGAGTGAATTTACTTTAGTGGTATAAACTTTCCAAAGTGACTTTTCAAGGGCATTTTTAGAGATGTTTTAACAGGAATTTTTCCAAGTTCTATGCCATCCTCATACCAGTCCTTACTTTCTTTTAAAATAATTTAAAGCATCAAAAAAGCAATGAGTAATCTAACATTACTTCCGAAATATTGCAAAGAATACGGTAACGCCATCAGATTACTTTTGTATCACTATAACAAGTAATGGAAACAAATTGCTAAAAAAAAAACTTTGAAAAAATGGGTTTATTTCCTCAATACAGACTAGGCCCAGGAGGACAGGATTTGGAGGTGGCAATGCAGCCAAATCTGAGGGGCCTTTTAATACTGTAAAGCCTTTTGTAGGATGTCTCATGTGTCCCATCCATGCTATTCAGTTTTGTCTAATTAGGAAGGAGGAGCTGTTCCAAGAAAATTGTTTCATTTCTTTTGTTCTTCACTCAGTTGCATACACTGTATAAACATCTTCCCATGAGTTGCTATTTCTGTTACTTTAGGTGAGGATGTAGATAGGCACTGCCATATTTAGCGCACCTAATCAGTGTATAGAAAATTAAAGGGAGGGAGGCATCTAGAGAAACAGGTGGTGGTATGACTTTGAAGTCCCAGCATGCTGTGCTGTCTAATCTCCATTATTTTTGTCTCATTGCCAAGATGGTTCTGAAAGTACATCTGAAAAGCACTGTACTATGTGGTTGTACAGAGGATTATTCAGTAGCAAAGATCAGTTGAGAGGAAGCAACCCAATTATTTCCTTCTCCCATTTTTCACACTTGTGTTAGTTGTAGTGAGAGAGTACATTATATATGTTTCTTCTTCGTGGTCTCTGTGACTCATACAAATAGGGGTTATATGTGCCTGCACAGTGCATCATTCAGAACCTTCTAGAGTTGTTACATAACTATTTGGTGGTAACCCCTCTCACTCCCCATGCACCACATCAACACACCTCCTGCCTAATCCCTCGGTTCTTTTATGTCTGTCGCAGCAGCAGCATTGAGAGGAACATTCTCTAGAACTTTTGCTTACTACCTGTTTTTCTTCCTCTGATGAGTTTTTCTCTTTTGTTACAATGGAGCCACTTGGAACTGTTGGTCTTGAACAAAGCAATCATGACATGGGTCTCCTTTGTATGCCCATTATAACTTCAGTTGTATTTTTCTAGCATTTAGCCATAATCAAAAGGTTTAAAATACTGTCAAAAAATAAAAATAAAAGAACAAATCCTGATCAGGTATTTGGGATGCTGGAAGTTACAGTCTCTTTAGCAAAGTTAGCTCTTGTGTTGGCTGGCTTCAATTAAAAAAAATGGCTCAAAAACATTTGCATATTGTGCCTTTCTTAATATAGCAGCTTCGGTAAATATCAGATTTCACTTCACATCTTAACAAGAGCTCCGTAAAGCTGACTGAAGTACAAGAATTTTGCAATAAACTAAAATCATAAATTGTGCTCTGCATTTATGATCAGCATATAAAATTGAGGATAACAGCTTCTTAGGCGGCATGCAGATAGGCTCAATATGCAACTCAGAACCCTGTGTGATGAGGTTTTCTAGTTGCTCAGAAAGCTTACAGCTATAAACATGTAGACTTCTCTTTTGTGGAGATTGCAGAGCAAAAGCTCATGGTGTGCATGGTGTTATCTCAGTTTGCTCTTTAGTTTTTTGCTTATCTGAGCTCAAGTTTGTTAGTCTTATGTGAAGGTCTTTATTGTGTTGTGTTTTTAATGAGTAATGTAATTTTATTTGTGGCTTTTTATACTATCCAAAAATCCAATTGGAGGAGAGACAGTTTAACATTTCTAAAAATAAGGTGCAGGACTCTTTGGCACTGTCTGACTACTTCACTTGTTAAATGTTCATATGGCCAAGATTGTTTGAACCAGAGCTTGGGGTGTTAACTTTTGGAAAGTAATTCATATTGTAGCTAACCTCACAGCTCCTGCTCCAAAGTAATGCCTTACTGTTAATGTACCCACCCCCCCAAACAGCATTATTTGTTCCATGACTTAGTTATTACTGTTCTGTTTTTGTTTAAAAGCACCTTAGATTTGAGAAGAAAATGGCATAAAATGAAAAATTGTCAGAAAAAGCCTATAAACTTGCCCTTTTAAAAATAACCAGAAAGTAACTGGAAATTGTTACTCACCCCGCTTGACTTTCTGGTAGTTCTTATTCAACTTTAGAAATACCTTGGGTCTAATGAGCTAGAAAGCAGGCATCATCTGAAAAAGCTTTTATAGTCTGGAGCAATGGGGAAACAGCTCTTTGCTCACAGCTCATCTTTGGAGTTGCTTAATCTTTGAAGCATTTTTTAAAAAATGTCAGTGTAAAAAAGGAAGGAAGGAAGGAAGGCATTTCAGTTACAGGATGAATGTTTACAAAGACAGCAGCCATTAATATTAGATAATATGAGATTCCACCTCAACATTAGGAGGAACGTTCTGGCAGTAACAGCTGTTCGGCAGTGGAAGACACTCCATCGGAGCATGGTGGGGTCTCCTTCCTTGGAGGTCTTTAAACAGAGGCTGGGTGGCCATCTGTCGGAGATGCTTTGATTATGATTTCCTACATGGCAGGAAGTTGGACTGGATGGCCCTTGTGGTCACTTCCAACTCTACAATTCTATGATTCTATGACTTTTTTAGCGTCATTCCAACTTGTTTGGAAATGTAGCTTTCACATGCCCCCATTATACTACATCAGTGCCCCTTAAGCTATCTGATTTGGAGGACAAGCATTATTTTTTCTTCTTGTGTGCCGTGGACTAGTACTATATTTGTGCCATTGGCTACAATTGTTTCTTTCCTGGTGACTCTCTAGGGACCCAAAGAGGTTTATGGACTGACATTGGTCCATGGGCCACTGCTTTAAGTAGCACTGCTTAATTAAATAAACAACAAAAAGTATCTTATTACAGATACCTATGTTATCTATAACTTGTTATTTCAATGTTCAGGTTTGAACACTGTTATTCTGACCTGGCCTTGATCATCTATAGTGCTTAGTGGCCAAGTAGATACATCACTCTGTGTCACCTACATTCACCTATATTCAAATGACATGTTTTTCTCACTGTAGTAATGGCATCCCTGGTATCATGAAAATAGGTTATATTGCATTTTCCTGATTATTCTCTAACAACCAGCACACTGTCTTATGAGCTAAACTTCAGTTCCTTAGAAAGAGAGGCAGAATTTCGTTGATCATATCATCATAATGATATTTTTGAATGACTAATGTGGATGAGCTATTTGTGTTCGGAATGGTAACTTTATAAAATACAGTTGTCCCTTCACATTTGCTGGGGTTTGGTTCCAGGACCTCCGTGAATACCCAAATCCATATGTTTGGTAATTATAGTGTATTGTTTGTGCAGATTTTTATACGTTACTCCTATCACTGAACATCACTCAGGTCATGATGCAGATTTAGGAAAAAAGTTGGATAGCCAGGCCATCTCTTTCTCAACATGTTCTAGACTTTAAATGCAATGATATTTACTGGTATGGTGATGTTTGCAGAGAACTTGAAGTATATCTGATTGATTTCAACTCTCATTTCAACTCTTTTCAGATAATTATACAATTTCATGGGTCTTATGGAATATAGATAGTCCTCAAAATGTTTGTAATTTCATACCATTAATTCAGAAATGCTTACATTGGACAGAGAGCTTTAATTGTTTCTCATAGAAAGAATAATTAGAAATATTCTATGTACAATTGGGTTTTTAGGGGACTCAAAATGAATTAGTACTATTATGCTGAATATGAAGACTATACTAAACATTAATTTGTGAAGTATGAAAAATAAATATACACAGCATTCATAAGATGTCATTGGATTTTTTTCCTTCTTAGTGATGATGGCCAAAGAGAAACCACCAATAACAGTAGTTGGAGATGTTGGAGGTAGAATTGCCATCATTGTGGTAAGGAACAACAAGGCCAGAAGGGTGAATGTTCCACAACCCCCCCCCCCCAAGTTTCATCTCACTTAATTATTTATACCTGCATATAGATAAGATTTCAGTTCTGGGCTAGGAGCCATAAGTTGATTGTTTCTACTGGAGCACTAAATAGTTATGCTGTATCCTCCTGTTTCACTTTTTCCCTACGGTACTTAATTAAATAAGGATGTTGTACTCCAGTATCACTTTGGTGTAGATTCCTGAAATCTTCCCATTTGATTAAATATGTAAAAAGAGCCAAACCTCAATGGATGATAATACTTTTATTGTTCACCACTATGTTTTCGAATGATATGTTGGTCCCGTAGACAAGATACTGGGGTATAGTAGTCTTCCCATTTTAAGGACTGATTCTTTTAATACACAAGGCTGACATATGTTAACCATACCAAACTTACATACATGCTACCTTGGTGTTGGAGAATTCTGTATGAGCACATTGTGAGAGGCAGGTGAGGGATTTTGGACTGCTTTTCAGTCTCATGACAAGTCCAATGAAGACCAGCCATGTAGCTCTAGAATTTCACAGCCTCCCAGCCAAATAGCAAAGATACTGCAGCCTGTGTAAATTGTCCAGTGGTCCCCATGACTGATAGCGTCTTGTGACACAGCAGTGCATGATGCTCAGTCTACCTGTTTAGCTTCCCACAGATGAAAGTATCCTGGGAGGAAGAACATGCTGCCTTTTCACAGGACATGCTGTGAGATTTCAGGTGTGTTCTTGCAGCCAACTGCTGACAGGTGTACAAGGCACTATGTTTCACACCTATCTTTGGGAGAAAGCTACCTGACACTAGCAGTGCATCCAAAGATGTCTTTAGCTACTGGACTGTCTGTCACAATGAAGGAGTTTCCTTGCTTGTTGTCTAAAACCTCTTTCAGACACCTTGGTTGGAAATGTTTGCTTCGGGCATATATTAATTCAATGTTGCAATTTTCTAGGTTGTAATTTCATGAAATTCTGATACAACATAGCTGCTGCTAAAATACATATTGGCAACGTATCAACATTTTCATCCATAACAGTAAATGCACACTGAAGCATCTTCTGATGATCCTGAATTTGCAGACATACTGTAGTTAAGGCTTGTGAGGCAGGGGAGTAGTTCTGGCTTTTTAGTAACTTCCAGCTTTTAATTGGGATGTCTTTTGCTTTTCAGGATGACATAATTGATGATGTGGAAAGCTTTGTGGCAGCTGCAGAAATCCTGAAAGAGCGTGGCGCTTACAAGATCTTCATTATGGCCACTCACGGGCTCTTATCTGCAGATGCTCCACGTCTGATTGAGGAGTCATCAGTTGATGAGGCAGGTCCCTATAGACTATAAAGATTAGTCTTTCCTCCCACCAATAGAGAGCGATGTGTTCTTCTTGTTCAAAAATATCAAATTATGGAGGCAAACCTATCAGTGGCACAAACACACAGTGTGTATAGGGTATAAGACTGTTGCAGGTATTCAGTCTGTAAGCAGACAGAACAACCTCGGTTTGGTTTCTGTTTGCATCTGCCTCTTCCTGTCCTTCTCACAGCAGATGCTTGCAGCAGGGAAGGTTCCTTTGGCGTGAACAATTTTGCTGAGACCAGAGAGCAAATGTCATCTGTTTGTCACTCCAGAAAAATAATTGGTTAAGTTGAAACAAAGTGTTCCAAAAAGGAGATCCCATGGGGCTTGTTTTTCTAAAGAAAATCCATTTTGCAATTACGACCTGTGGTATGTCTCCTCACCTCTCGTCACACTGAGCGCAATTAATTCTCCATACTGCCACTGTCCAGCAATTCATATTCCTAGACTATGAATTGACTCCAAGTTTAATCAAGCTTAAAGCAGACCCACTGAAATCAGTGGGACTTAAGTTAGTCGTGACTGATTTTGACCCATCAGTGGAACTGCTCAAAAGATGGTCATGATCCAAACCCGTAGGAATGCTGTGCTGTGCTGTGCCAGAAGCCTGTTTTGATAGTCTCACTCTCCTGACCTTAACATTTTCCTCTACTGAGAGGATTGTGGTTCTGTGGTATCTCCTGGCTTCCATTTTTGGTGTGAGTGCTGGTGAATAAAGGGAGCAACAGAGCAGGCACTCACAGATGCAGGATTGTATCTGTGCTGCAGAGTATAGCATTAATGGTATCTCTTATCTTTTGTCATTTAAAATTTTAAAACTAAGCCAAAAGCTGCAAATTAAGCTTTATCCAGTGCTGCATGCAGTGCAACATGTCATATGTTATCCCCTCAAGTCAAATGCCATAGGAAATTGTACAGCTGAGAGTTATGTTAGGAATTTTAACCCTCTTTTAACTAAAATGGCTGCTATACAACTCCATTGACCTTGAATCCTGGAGAAGACTAGCCTGATATAGGGGACTCTCCTGGCTGCTCTTTCAAGGTAAATTGTTGATTTATTATTATTATTATTTGGTCAGGTGAGTCGATATTGGGGAGTTTACTTACTATTGTTTCCCCTAGCCTAGTCTAGTAAAATTTCCCCATAGATGACAAAGGCAGTGTTTATTGGGGTAAAGCAGGTTGTTTGAATCTGTTGCTGGGTGCCAAATGCTTTGATGAAGGAGAAGCTAAACTGTGACCAAGATCTTGTTTGCTGGTGGTAGTGTTCTATTTTAAGGCATTTGAATGGTTGTACAATTATGTGAACTAGAGGTAACCCTCCAGATGTTGTTGCATTGCAATTCCCATTAGTCCTCACCATTGACTATGCTGTTTAGGGCTGATGGGAGCTGTGGTCCACCATCTGGAGGGATACAAGTTGCTCACCCTTGATATAGAACATAGATGGAAAGCCCCTGTTCTCACTGTACGCTTTTGTATCCATCACACAATTATTTATGCAGTGTTTGCCTTTTTATTCTCTGGATGTGCTTTTTAATGAGCTTGTGCTTATTAGAGTTCTTGATCTTGACTGGAGGGCAGCTTTGGTCATATACATTCCTTAGCCTGCAATGAGAAGGGCTTTTCACAAGGCATAATTGGTTAGATTTCCTTTCAGCTACTGTTTCTACAAAATTTTTCACTATTAATTGATGTCATAGTTGTAAAATAATTATGACAATACCAGTATATGGAGGGACATCAAATACTAATACCTTAAGCAATCTGAAAATCTGGCTAGCATGTCTTTTTGTGTTATAAAATCTAGAAAACACACTGAATCTGGTTATTTTGGAAATGTTTAAAAACCAAATTCTGTCCCTTGTGGATTTACTCCAAAGAGATGTTTTAGCCATGTTTTCTAATATGTTATTTCCCATACATTGCTAGGTGGTGGTCACCAATACAGTTCCTCATGAAGTCCAGAAACTGCAGTGTCCTAAGATAAAGACTGTGGATATCAGTTTGATTCTCTCTGAAGCCATCCGCCGAATCCACAATGGAGAGTCCATGGCTTACCTCTTCCGCAATATTACCATGGATGATTAGTATCTTTTTGTCATTCTGCCATCTGGTTTCCTCAAATAGAAGAGAAAAAGGAAATGTGCATGAAGAAGCAGTGCCATAGTATATTATTATTTGGAAGGGGGGAGTTTTTTAATGGGTGTTTAGGGAGTATCTGAATTTCTCTGGTCCGTTTACCAGGGGGCTGATGGGTCAAGATGCAGATAGGTATTAAAGCCTGTTTTAAATGTATCTGAATGATGATAATGGTGGCCTTTTGCTCTTGTTAAACAAACTGGTGTGTCAAAAAAGAGTAACATAGGTGGGGATGAACTTGGAGACTTACTGGGATCTTTAAGTTGAAGTAAGCTTCACAAATACTTTAGGCATGTAGGTCCTCAAGCTATTTGGAAGAAATAGCTGCTAGTATGTGCAATGCCCTTTTGTAATCTTGGGAGCCATTCTTGATCTTATAGATACGCAGAGCTTTCTTCTGTGATGTCATCTACAATTAGAGTAATTTGATGGCAGCCTTGGTAATTTTGGCAGCAATAGTATGATGCAAAATGGTTCCAAAGTTGTAGCAGAAACTAGAATGTGCTGCCTCTCCATTTGTAGTCCACTAGGTTCCAGTGCTGCCTAGATGGCTCAGAAGAGGGGTTTAGGACTTCTGTGACTCTTACCACACTTTGTAATCAAAGTATACGATTAAGCATAGTGTATTGAGATTGGCTTCTGGTGGCATTTTATGTTTGCACATGGCCTAAAATCAAGGTATGTAGTCCTGAAAATATGAACAAATCTATGGAGTACTTTCTGTTATGCAGTTGTACTCCTGGATGCAGAATAGTTAGCCTAGCAAAATGGTCCTTTGTTTGGATCTTTGTGCCAGCAACACATTGCTGTCTCTTCTGTCAGTTACAATTAAAGTGGGGCTTTCAGTCTGTTTCCCATTTAAGTATCTCTTAAACATTATATGAAGATGGCATACAGAACTTTATGCCAGCTTGGATGTGGAGCAGTCTATCCTTTGTGCTGTAGTTGTTTTGCTATCAGCCCTTGGTCTTAGGATGCCAGTATTCCACTCATAAAATGCCTACCACCCTCCATCAGATCCTCACTATGTGTGGGAATCACCCATCTACTCTCCATAGAGTTTGCTGTCAGGTCAA
Source organism: Gambelia wislizenii (assembly GCA_030847615.1). NCBI lineage: Eukaryota > Metazoa > Chordata > Lepidosauria > Squamata > Crotaphytidae > Gambelia > Gambelia wislizenii. The sequence continues at coordinate 194,352,657 of JAUMIR010000002.1, forward strand.
TACCTCTTGGTCATTTGTATGAATGAATAACATAAACATATGACAGCAATAGTATCACGTTTTCCCCCAGATGATTGTAGAGCTCATGTTCTAAAATCTGAGGATATTTCAAAATGTCAGACATAGAACCACTAAGCATAATGTTGTTTATTCCAAGTACAGTTTTGTTCAGTAATAATAATAATTTAATTCCACTTTTAGTAATCTGTGTCTACTGAAGGCTTAAAGCTGCCATTGCACTCTGTCCATGGGCTCCTGTTCCTGCTTGCTTCTCTCACTAGGGGCAGCTATTCAAAAAAGCAGAGCTACCATTGAGAGGGAGGCACAGAAAACAAAATCTAATGCTGGTTAAGCAGCTCCCTCCAAGGAGGACACTGCAACACAATCCAGTCTAGAGGTTGTCCAGCTGCAATAATTACAATTTTGATTATAATGTCCTTGGCTACAACTTCTCCCTTCAGAATTCTGTGTCCAGACTCCCATATCGCTTTAACAAATCATTTGACAGAAGCATTGTATCAGAACAGCTCTCCCAATGTTGGCAGTGGAGTGAAAAAAGAAAAACTATACTTGGTGAAATCTTGCCCTTAGCAGTTAACTCATAGAGGCAGGAACTCTGACAGGCTATTTACCTCTAGCTATAGTTCTTCTCCAGGTTTTAATGCTCTTGCCTGACCACACATCTTCTTACAGCACCTCATATCTCTTGTTTGAATTTTTCCAAGCCCTGCTTTCTTCTTGGCCTGTTCAGCAACACCACCATTTCTTTCTTTTTCTGTCCACTGTTTCCCTACCCCCTCTATCCTCAACTCCCCCTAGTTGCCCTCTGAAAGTGGTTTTAGCCATTAGAGAAAGTACCTCAAGCACACTCCTATCAGAATGTAATGACTGAAGTAGTGGGGAGACACGAATGTCAAGGACTTGCTATCACTATGGATGCTATTTCAAAAGCACAAAGGATATACAATCCATCTTCTTAAAACCCTTCATAATAGCCAATTACTTGTACAGCTGTTCCTGTCATGGACTTTTCATAGGACTTATTCTTAGTGAGCCGGATTAACTTTATTGCAGCTAGACATCCTGAAAAGTTTTGTTGTTGTTGTTGCTGTTGTTGTGATGAAGTGTCTGCACCTTAAGTGATCTGTCCTAAGTATTCAGTATTGGGCAAGCTATAAATACAGTAAATGACTTCATTACCTCATCACTAAAAGGCATTTTGCAACATGAGCCAATTGTTACTACAGACTTCATTGGTATGGATTGTTTAAAAGTGGTGTGCAGTATAGCTTACAAGATCTTAAGAGCTCCCAAATGGCTTCACTGAAAGAAAAGTGCAGGGTGTGGGGGGAAGATTCTATTATGGTGTAAATAACCAATTTCAAAAGTAGCTGAACAAGTATGTGACTAAGGATGATTAGTTAACTAACCTGAATCAACAGCCATAATCTAAGCATTGCCACACCAAAGCAGAGCTATGCTAGCAGTTGTAGTAGTGGAATGTTGACTTGCGGTAAAATTACACCAGCTTCATAACCATATTGGCACAAACAAACAGGGTATAAGTGCCTTAAATGTGGAATGGTAATTTTAATTCACATTTGTGATTGTAAGAACTGAGCCAAGTATGATGTATCATATTCATACTAGTTAACTGGGAACAAAGTCCAGACTGTCTCCTTCAGATGCCAAGTTATTAGAAACATAAATCAGACTTTCAATGAGGGCCATGCAAAAACAGCAACATTCCATTTATCTCTCTCTCTGTGTGTGTGTGACCTTTTCCATGTATATTTCCTTCCAACTTAAGTACATTTAAGTGTATTTCAGTCCATATTAAAGTCAAACAAAAGGACTACCAGTCCAGGAGAGGCCTTGACTGTTCAACAAGCAAAGGTTCCTCAGTTTATTTATGCAAAAATGCACACTGTACAACTTAACTACCTTTCTTTCTCATGTTGACTGCGTAGTTATACAAGTCTGGGCACAAGGACACTTTGTTCACTGTTGAGATCCTGGTTTACAAGTGTTAATCCCTTTCAGATGATGTTCAGTAAAAGCAATACCATGGCATAGGCTCACAGTATTTTTTTTGTAAATGCTGAACACTAGCAAAAAAGTGACCATACTTCATCAGTTGCTGTCATTTTTATGAGCCTGAGTTCAGCTTTGTTTGAGACTCTTCAAATGCTAACAAAATGTAACAGAATACTTAAAACAGGGGTGACATTTGAAATGTTTTGATACCTCCTTTGATCTCAGATATGTTCAGTTTTATGTTGGATATTAGTTGCTAGTTTTACAAAGATCAAAACCATCCATATATGTATGTTGGAGGGTACAAATGTTCTACTATGCATTATCATACCACAATTTTCTAGCAATATTTTGGAATGTACTCTTCCTTGTACATAGTTTGGCAGGAACAATTTGTTTGTGAGTCTCAGGACTACAGCAAGTGATAATGGAATAGGGTGAAAGTTATATAAACATGTTACCCGTAGCGTTGGCATTTTATGTGATGGAGTTATGGTATCAGTTTATCAACACTGAGTTTTTCTTCACAAAATCCAGCTGCTGCTAATTCATAGGGCATTTTAAAAATCTTACTTGCCTTAATGTGGGGAAAGCTAGTCCTGTTCCATCACCCTGAAGTTCTTGAGAAGATTCTACCTCTAGTAAATGGTTGTGTTTTGAATTGAGTATTTTTCCTTTTTCATAGCTTTTGGGAGGTATTGACTTTGGATTCATAATTCTGTATAAGTATTGCAAAAGTCATTCAGTCTGTGGCTTTTAAAAATTACTTCATTATTCCTGGTAGCAGCCTCCCTGCTTTTGATGGTCTTCAAAACTAAGCATAAAAATGGTGCAATGACCTATTTTAAGCAACAATCAAAGCTGAAAAGACAAGCCTCAAGACAGGTTTACAGTCAAAACTACTATCTGCTGATGTAATAATAATTATGCTGTTTTAAAATAGCAAAGAGTGTTTTAATTGGCTATTTATATAGTTTTATTCAAATTCATAACTGCTTTTCCAGTGTTTTTATTTCTTTTAAATTTTAATAGCAGAAGCTTTTCCCTCTCTATTCTTCATCTCTATTTTGCTGTTTAGCTAGATACTGCCTCTTTATCAAGATGACAGGGTGATGCCACAAACCCATTTATTAATGCAGTTGTATCCCTTCCTAAGCTTATCAGATATCCCCACAAGCTGGTTATGGGGGAAGGGAATTTACACATTTGCTTTCTAGAGACTAAAAGTGCTCTGCCCGACTGCAAGAAAACATCACCAGGGAATGTGACCCAGGATCCAGAAAGTGGGCCAAACCATGAGGCCAACTGAGACATAATCATGCAAAGCATTTTATCCTTTTCAAATGTACATGATGCTCCCATAAGCCATTACCTGTTGACAACAGTGAAGTTTCCTGTCTTGCTCTGTTTTGGATTAAGATGGATAATATGCTGCTGGTTACTCCTGCATTCCCTTTTGAAAAACAGAGTGAGCATGTGTTCTGACACACAGCCTCTAAATGGGAGGAAAAAATTAAAACTGTTACTCAGCACTGTGGCAGTCTCAAAAGAAAAGAGTTCATCCTACTAGTCTTTGCAACAAAGAAGACCTAGCCAAGTTCTCTTCTAGCACTGGGTTTACACAGTATGGCACCACAAAACTTCTGAAGATTCCTGTTAAATGTTTAACACTAAGAGTAAAAGTTTGTAAAATAGCTGGACTGTTCATTCCATTCCATAACAGCTTTCCCACATAGTAAAGGTAATAGCAAGCAATAGACCTTGCAATTGCTAAGAATAGTCCTTAAATACAAAATATTGAGCTCAGAAAATGCAGTATCCTCACAAAGCAAGCACTAACTTGGAGGAAGATATGTGCACTATGCATAGCAAGTGACCACATGTTCTGATCCATCAGAATCTCTGTCAATTCTGCTAATGGCTTTGGGTTGCATCCCTTGAGTGCCAGCCTCCCCACCCACCCAATAAAGCAGAAAGGTCCTCAGAGTGCTTAAGAACATCAGTTTAATCAAAATCTTGACCAACAGAACCTGGATGCTTCTTTGCTGAACCAGAATGCAGTTTAATCAGGGCATGTGAAAATGAAATGTGTTAACATTCTACAGGTTGTGTTGTAGTACCATCTCAGAACTGGACTGTTGAGAAGTGTTTTCTTTGTGTGCACCACAAAGACTGTGCCTTCTTTCATGAGTGGTTTTCACAATATATCTGAAGGCAAAACAATATATTGATCATAATGTTGTAGTGTTCAACCTCTGTGAAGCTATTGTACATCTTTTGCTCCCTGCTGATGGCACAGTGGGCAATAGAAAAAGCCTGCTGCCATGCAGATGTATTTAGTTATTTTTGAGCTTCCAAACCAAGGTGGACTTGAAAGAAGCTCTGCTGTGTTCTCCATTTGTCGACCTTGCTTGCTAGTGCCTGTTTGCAACTACTATGACTGCTGCTAAGAATCTGAGGTTTATAGAATGATTATCTGACTGCTAATAAAGATACAATGGATACTTTGTCTTCTTAGCCTTTGGCATGGGAGCTTTGTTCTTAAAACTGTGTATTCCTTGAATCCTGCCTTCACTTTTAAGTTCCAGGCAGCCCATGATGGCCTCTAGAGACTCATGGGTGGTGGGAGTCTACTTTGTTATAAATGAGAAACTGAAGTAATAATAGCATATGTCTCCCAAACTCGGGAAGAACAGAGTCTCTACCCACCATGCTGTCCTAACTGTCTTCATACTCTGTTCTCTAATTATCCGAGCATCTATTCTACTTCCCTTTTTATGCGTTGTGCCATTTAAACGGGTAAGGCAAAACCTTACAATGGTTTGCTGTTGGCCAAAAATAATGAACCACACAATTCTAATCCACAGCCATTTTGGTTCTGCTGAGTAAATGCTAAACATACCATAGAAATAATTCCCCATGACAGAAATCTTAATGGGCTGAAGTAAATATTCTTCTTCACAAATCCACAATTCAGTGCAAGATCAATGTGACATAGAAGGGCTACAATCCTAATTGTGTGTCTCAGGAATGAGCCTCATTGAGCACAGTTTACTTATGAGTAAACATGCATAGGATTGTGCAGTGAGTGAGCAAGGTAAAGGTTAGTGGGCTGTTAATCCAAGTAATTTTTTTTGTTTGGCAATTATTTGTATATGCTTTTAACTTAATTTTTTCCCCCTGGGAAGTGTGGCACCTTTGGAAATGACTAGTAGAAATTGTGAGATTGGTTGTTGGTGTTTGTTTTTCTCCAAAATAAAAGTGGCCAAGTTTGCTGATGAAACCAAATTATTTAGCATGGTTAAGACAGAAAGGGATAGCAAAGAACTCAGTAACTCTTAAATGGGGGAATGGGCATTAAAACGGTGGATGCAGATCAATGTAAGCAAGTGTAATGTGATGTACGCTGGCTACACAAAGGCTCACTTCACATGTAAGCCTACGAGATCTGAGCTGCTGCTGATTGACTAAGACAGATATTGGAGTTGTGGATATCACCATGCAAATAGTCAGCCCATTGTGGGCTTGCTGAGAAAAGGATTCTGTATTGGGAATAAAATGACAAAGTATTTTATGCCAATATCCTAACGGCCTTTGACAAATTTTATAGTACAACTGCCCTTGGAATACTGTGTACACGTCTGGTCACTGCATCTCAAAAAAAAAAAAAGAAGAAGAAGAAGAAGAAGAAAAAGAAAGAAAGAAAGAAATGGAAAAGGGCAACTGAAATGATCAAAGGATTGGGTGACCTCTGAGGAAAGATTGTGTTTGAAATCTGTCTGCTTAGAAAAAGGTAAGAGGGATTGGGGACATGATATATAATGTAATGTATAAGCTTAGGCATGGTATGGAGAAATGTTTTTCTTTTGTCATAATACTAGAAATCAGAGTGAAGCTGAATGTCAGGAAGGCAAAAGGAAGTACTTCACATAGTTAAACTAGAACCTCCTGTCACAAGATATAGTGATGGCAGCCAAGTTGGATGGCTTTTAAAGGAGATTCATGGAAGATAAGACTTTCCATGGCTACTAGTCCTGACAACTATATGTTTTTTCCAGTACCAGAAAATAGTTCTCGCTAGAGTGGCCTTTGGTCTGATCCAGCATATAAGAGTTGGAAGAAACCACAAGGGCCATGCAATCCAACCTCCTGCCATGCAGGAATACACAATCACAATCACATTGAGTTACATCTTAGATTAGTCCTCTGTGTGATGTATACAACAGAGATCTTGCAATCTCATGGCTATATTTAGGGAATTGCACAAAAATTATGAAAATCACAGCTCTACTCGTGGTTTTTGAAGATTTGGAATAGGTATCTATAATTTCTACTGTACACAAATGCTTTGATTGACTCATAGCCTCCGACCTACATGATTTGGGGAAATTACATAGAAACCCAGGCTTTCTTTTTTTAAGTGAAAGATAGCCCTGGTGAGGCTGCATTTTTAGCAAAGGAGAGAAGTGGCGGGAAGGTGTAATAATAATAATAACAACAATAATAATAATATTTTATTTATACCCCGCCCCTCTGTCAAAACAATCGGGGCGGCTTACAAAAATTAAAAATACAATACAGATAAAATCCCCAAACACCCCCCCTCCCCCATAAAAATTATTAAACAATTATAAATTAAAACCAACTGATCTAAAATCACATTTAAAAACAATAAATACAATAAAATACAATAAATGATCAGCGGACTAAAAAGAGGCCAGGATCCCCTGAGGCCGGGATCTAATTAGGAAAGGCCTGCCAAAAGATGTGTGCTTAATACTTTCCTGTTAGTTGCTGCTGATTCTTGCTTATAATCATTTCTTCAGCTAACTCCAGAAGACAAGGTTCTAGAAGCATATTTACAATAGAATCTGTTAATTAAAGGCCTTGGAGAGGATGCAGTGCATGCTGTCAAACATATATATTGGGCCATTATGCTGGAAATCCCCGTCCCAGGGTGAAGTTCATTTGCATACGTTGAGTTTTGATTTTGGTGTTTTCCAGGACTGGTAGCCAAACTTTGTTTACTTTCAGGGTTTCTTCTTTCCTGTTAAAGTTGTTGAAGAAGAAACCCTTAAAGTAAACAAAGTTTGGCTACCAGTCCTGGAAAACACCAAAATCAAAACTCAACGTATGCAAATGAACTTCACCCAAGGACAGGGGGATTTCCAGCAGACAATGGACCATTAGCCAAACAGACACTAATCCTCCTTGCATATCCTCCCACCATAGGAACTAGCCACTCAAATATACAAATTTACATATCCTCTCCAGCAGGGACTCACAGTATATAAACCTTACACACCCCTACCACACCATTCTCTGAAGATGCCAGCCACAGATGCAGGCAAAACGTCAGGAATAAACTCTTCCAGAACACAGCCTCACAGCCCAGAAAAAAAAAACACAAAACCTATGGATGCCGGCTGTGAAAGCCTTCGACTCTGGGCAGGCTTTCTCAAGAACAGTCTCTGTGGTCGTTTTCATGTGATATGCTGCCATCTGCAGGACAATTTTGATGCTGAAGAGTCAAAAGTATGGATGAGCAGAGTATAATGGAACCTGATAGTCATTGATGTGAACTGGAAGCACCACGCATCTGCTTGCAGCAAAGTCCTCTGTGTTTTTAAAAGTGAAAACAATCACTCCTGATTAAGGAATAGGGCTGCAGCCTCAGAAGTTATTTTCAACACCCCAATACCACCTCATATCCAGTGGTAATGTTGAGGAGACCCATAATGGGTGAGAAAGGAAAGGGGGACCCTACTTGCAATTAGGGTACTTGTTTGTGGTGTGGTGGTTGGACCAGCTTGCCAGTATTTTTTTCATCATGCTTCATGGTGAAGGAGTTTATGTCATCTTCTAAAGCTATTTCAAATACTGTACAATGTAAACTTGGACTTTGACCTAAGCTCAGTGTGAGGAACCTTGAGCCCTCCAGATGTTTTGGACTATCACATCTGCAATCCCTTTCCATTGGTCATGTTGGACAGGATTGACAGGAATTGTAGGCCAAGGCACACGTTTCGTCCTCACCCTCAGTCTAAGCCACCTGACTGTGCCTGATATGGTTCTTGGAAATTATAGGGAGGGGGATTTATAACCATTGAGATCAAGATACAGCATAAAGGCTTCCTCCACAAAAGACTGAGCAAGTCCATGTACTGGGAATACAATGGAGCACCCAGCATGGAAAGGAATCATAGCAAGCATAGTCCAATTTGAAAAATGCTCTGAGAACTGCTTAATGTGGTTATTTTCTTACTCCTTGATTCATAAAGCTGAATAGATTGAATATGGCCAAGAAACCCAACCCGTCCCCCATGGCAATGGAGAATGGAGGGGTTGTGACAGAATATGAAGGTGAAAGAATGGCTGCTATTTTCTGACTTTTGGTTCACTTGCATACATAAAAGTAGAGCTGCAGTCCCTTACTGTCCCCAAAGGCTGGACTATCCTGCTTTTGTTGCATGATAAACCTACCTTCATGAGTTCAGCAGATAGGAACACAAAATAGAGCCTTCTTTGTGGCTGCCCCTAGGCTCTGGAACTCCCTTCCTTGGGAGGCTAGAATGGCCCCCTCCTCACTGTCCTCCTGTCGACAGGGGCAAAAACTTTTTTGTGATTGCAATAGGCTTTTAGAACAGAACGTTTTTAAGGAAAGGGATTTTAAAAGAGTGCTGTGTTTAAACTGTAGTGTTTGTAAGTTTTAAACAGATTTGTATCCTTAATTTTAATATTGTTGACAGTTTAACTCTAATTTTATTCTGACCTTTTGTATGTTATTTTAATTTGTAAGCTGCCTTGAATCCCAGGTTTGGGGAACAGGCAGGGTATAGAGGAAGATGATGATGCCACCAATGCTACTACTGATGGTTGTTTCTTACTCTGTTTTAAAAAAGGGGACAAGTGGGCACTTGTACCTGCCTTGATAAGGAAATAACCAGATGCTTCTTGTCCTGTTTGCATCTCAGCTGCAAGAGCATCTTAATGGCTGCCTGTGCAGTGCACCTTTAAAGGGGGTCCCTGAGCACTTCAGAGACTATATATAGAAAACCGCTTCACCACCTCTGCATTGCAGTCAGGCCAGAAGTAGAATGCTGCTATGTAGCCAAATACTTAAGAGAATCAAAGAATATTGCAAAGACATACACTTCATCATACAGTGGGTTATGGTTTTAGAGATGTCATTGTGAATCAGCCAGGATTCGTTATGCTTATGAAACATATATTCAGCATCAGTTAAAGGCTGTGGGAACTACTGACTTTAGTGTCCACCCAACTGTGTTGTCAATTATATCTTTAGGGATTTTTCTGCAGTATGCAAACACAGCTGAGAGTACATTTGTCAGCTGTCATCATCTCCGTATGATCAGGACATCTAATCATATATCAGAAATTCTGCACAAAACCTGGCATTCATTTCTCAACATCAAGGGGCTGGCCCTCATGATAATGGATATAGAGCTTCATACCGTTTAAGGAGAGCTATCCCTTCAGAAAGCAAACACAGCTGCTCTGAAAAGATTTTGTGCTTTCTGAAGGTACTTGCTCATTACCTGTTTATTCAGCAGATACAGTCTTGCAGAGTCATTCCCCCAAATTTCCAGGGGAGCTAAGAGAGATGCAGAATGAACCTGTGCACATTTACTCAGAAGTAAGTCCAACAGGGTTCAGTAGTGGTTTGCTCACAATCACTGAGCATAGGAAGTCTAATGAGAAATTGGCCTATTAAATTTGTCACTATGCTTTTAAAATACAGCACAGTAATAGATCTAAGAATCCAGGAGACTGAAGAAAGGAAGAGCAAGGTCAACATTGCCTGCGACACACAGAATGGAAGGACTGGATGGAAACCAGCAAGCAGCTTACTTTGCAGCACTGTGACAGAATCTTATAATTAAAATCCTTAATACAGTATACTGATCAGCATAACAGAACAGGAACAAAATATTAAAACAGCAGCTTGACTTTTTGATTGCAAATATGAATATATCAGCAGATATATTTTTTTGCATTCCTGAATATTAAGGTTTTAAAGTTTGATTTTTGGCATGAATTCCCGGGTCTAGAGCAGTGGCTCTCAACTTTTGATCCTTCAGATATTTTGGACTTAAAATCTCAAAAGCCCCAACTAACATGGCCAATGCTCAAGGATTCTGGGAATTGAAAATCATATCCATTATTTAGGGGGAAACAATTTCTTTTTGGCCAAAATTGTTCAGTCAAATAGGAGTTCAGAAATGTATCATACATTGTAGGCATGTGTGTGTTTTCTAACTCAGTCTGAAATCTTCAAGGAAAGCTGAAAAATATAGAGTATTTCAAAACATTTTGCTGCTGGAGGGAAAGGACCATGGCCCCCACAAGGTGGTGGTGGGCTGAAGTACTCAGCCTGGGGGGCTGGGATTAGGAGCCCCCCCAGCTTTATATTATTGTAAGTTTTTAATGTAAATCCATTTCGTTTTTTAAAAATATAAATATTACTTCGGTGTCATCATTTAAACTGACTTATTTTAATTGTTATCCTAAATTCTGCAGAGCATCTCGCTGCCCTTAACCTTAGCAGTAGGTAGGGGGCCTGCCAGAGATCCTGGCCTGGAGGCCTACTTAAGGATGTGGGGTCCATGGAAAGGACAAGGTGGTGCTCCCTCTACAACATGAAATGCCCTGCCATTTTATGTTAAATGCTGGTGATGTTGCAGAAACCTTCACAATGCCTTAGGGGCACCTGTCTAATTCAGGGCTTTCAGGACAGGCTATGTGGCATCCACAGCTATGTCTACCACCCAAGAAGAATGTTGTTGCCACCCCACCAGTATGCACTACCAAAGAGAGTGGCTTCACTCTTCCTGATTGAGCAACCCTCCTCTCCCACACTGAAGAATCTATCCTCAGTGGAGCATTGAAGCTTGCAACAAATGGTAAAGACACTAAACATCATTTTCTGTCAAGTATATTTTAATTGGTCAGCCCTGCAAAACTTGGTGCAGGCATGAGTTTCTATTTACATCTGCAGAAAAGCTATTTGCAAAGGTGTGCAGAGTGCAGAGAAAGGGAATGTTTTTATTCAGCTGAATTCAGAATTTTTGATTTAATGTGTTTCACTTCGATGTATGTCACTTGCCATGGAAACCCACTGGGTGGCCTTGGGCAAGTCACACTCTCTCAGCCTCAGAGGAAGGCAAAAAGGCAACCCGTCCCCACTGAACAAATCTTGCCAAGAAAACCCCACAATAGGTTCATCTTAGGGTTGTCGTAAGTCAGAAATGACTTGAAGGCATACAACAGCAACAATTTCTTGACCACCTTTCGTCACCTCAGTACACAATCGCTACACCAAGGACTGCCTTGTTAGCAAGCTCCAACTCTCATGCACATCCAGCAAATCAGCTGTCCTCTTCAGGAATGTGATTTGATGGCATTGGTTGTCCCAATGTGCAGGGATGCCCCGGTGGCACAGTGGTTAAATGCCAGTACTGCAGCCATAACATTGCAAGTTTGATCCCAAGGGCTCCAAGGTTCACTCAGCCTTCCATTCTTGGTAAAATGAGTACCCGGTTTATAGGGGCAATTAGCTAACACACATTGGAAACCACTTGGAGAGTGCCTTGCACACTATAAAACGGTGTAGACATGTAAAATGCTATTGCTTAACAATCTGTAAGCTGCTCTGAGAGCCTTCATGGCTGAAGAGGGGTATAAATACCTTAAATACAAAGAGATTGATCACAGATTAGCAAAGGCATATAGTGCATTTGGAAGACTTTACAAAAGAGTCTGGAGTAACAAACACCTGAGGCAAAGCACAAAAATCAGTGTGTATAGAGCCATTGTACTGTCTATTCTCCTTTATGGGTCTGAAACATGGGTGACCTATCGCCAACACTTACAACTCCTCGAACATTTTCATCAGCGCTGCATACATACAATCCTACATATACACTGGACTGACTATGTGATGAATGTTGCTGTCCTTGCTCAAGCAAGGATCACCACCAGCACTGAGGCCATGATATTGAGAATACAGCTGCACTGGGCAGGGCACGTTTCTAGGATGGAGGACCATCGGCTCCCAAAAATAGTACTCTACAGTGAACTCGCCACGGGTCAGCGTAAGAGGGGCGCTCAAAAAAAATGCTACAAGAACTCCCTGAAGCAACATCTCATGCTCGGCCAAATTGATCACCAACAATGGTCTGCCCTGGCCTCACATTGGGAGACATGAAGACGCACAATCCACAATGCTGCAGCCTTATTTGAGAATTCACGCTGAACAAGTCTTGAAGAGAAACGACAACACAGAAAGAATCACAACCCAGAAACATCACTCAAGGAGACCTTCTGCTGTGCTTTCTGCAACTGGACTTGTTTATCTCGGATTGGCCTTTTTAGTCATCAGTGCGTTTGCAGTAAGCGTGGGATGAGTCCTTCCTGAATCTTCATTTGCGAAGAAAAGCCAGAGAGAGAGAGAGAAATAAATAAATGCACATTTCCATCAGGGTCTTAAAAAAAAAAAAACTTCGGGAAAAGCCACAGAGGCTTATCCTGTGTAGTTTTTCTGGATTTTGCTCCCCTTCCCACTGAAAATGGCAGAACGCTGCAGGGTCCCATTTGGACACATGGGATTCTCTTCAAATTCTATGAGGATTTATTTCACTGTCTGGACTACCCCCCTGATCTCCCCCCTCATGCACCCTGTGCGCATAATCTGACTCTTCCCACCTTTCTTTCTATCTTTCTTTCCCTCCAGAGCAGAGATTCCCAAACTCTCATCCTCCAGTGTTTTTTTTTTTCAGACTTCAATTCCCAGAAGACTCAGCTACCTTGGCCAATGATCAGGGATTCTGGGAATTGAAGTCCAAAAAACACCTGGAAGACCAGAGTTTTGGGGAAACATTGCAATAGAGCAAGGGTGAAGAACTACAGTTGTCCCTTCCAGAACCGGTTTAAGGAATCCCCCCCCCCCGAAATGCTTTATTTCAGTACAATCTCAGGTCAATGTAACCTAACTCAACCTAAGCTATTCACAGTACAGGATATTCAGATTATTACTAATAATGTTTTTGCAGGAGGGGGGTTACTACGGGCCCCCCCAAAATTATGGGGCCCTCTGCAGATGCTGACGCCGCCGGTGCCTTAAACCGGCCCTGGTCCCTTCATATTTGGTTGCAGGACCCCTGTGGTTACCAAAATCTGTGAATACTTAAGTCCCATTATATGCAATCGCATAGCAAAATGGTGTCCCTTATAGAAGATGGCAAAATCAAGGTTTATTTTTATTTATTTATTTATTTATTTATTCCCCGCTCTTCAGCCACAAGGCTATCAGAGTGGCTTACAAATTGTTTTAAGCAATAGCAGTTTACACACCTACACTCCATTAAGCAGTTCCCAATGTGTGTTAGCTAATTGGCTTTTTGGTTGGCTTTTTGGATTATTTTTTTAAAGAATATTTTCAAGCCGTGAACACTTAAATCCGTGGATATGGAGGGACAACTGCTGCCCAGCAAGCTATGGATGGGCCCGCGGAAGGTGTCTCGCGGTCGCCTAGCAACCAGAGAACGCCGAGCCGCCTCACTCCCCTCCCTCCTCCGGGGAGGTAAACAAAGGCACATGGGCAGCCTTCGCAGCGAATCCTGGCGCGGGGCGGTCTGTGAGGTGGCCAATGGAACGCCAGGGTTCGAGTGTGGCCCATTGTGACGGGGGCGGCGAGGGCTGCCTTGTGGAAGGCGGCGGGCGGAGCGGCCCTCGTGCCTCGCTCGGCCGGGCTGGCTGGCTGCGGAGAAGAAGTGGGGCTGGGCTGGGCTGCGCGGAGGCCCTCAGGGCGCCACGGGGAGGGCGAGGAGAAGAGCCCAGCCCTCCACTTGGCTTAACGGGAGTGTGTGCTGCTGCTGCTGCTGTTTTTAAAAGAAAACAACACCCTTTAAACAGAGGGCAGTTATTTTGGGGGGGGGAAAGCAGAGGAGAACGTTGGCGCATGAAGAGCAAACTTCTGCTGGAAACATTGCTCTTCTTCTGTCGTGAATGTTTAGGATTGGGTTTATAAGGTTTCCGTTTTTCTGGTGGAGAAGCAACATTTTAAATAATAATAATAATTCAGCTACTCTTTATTGAACTACTTTCCCAGCTCAGCGGTTTTTGTGTGTGTATACTTACACCCACCCACCCACATATATGCATATTTTCCCCCAGAGGGTTAATTAATATAGCGAATCCAGAATTATATATTTCTTAAAAGAAGATTGTATTTTTAAAATAAGGCAAACAATAGCAAGAAGTGTAGTAAAGAGCTAAGGAAGGTTTCAGAAATGACTCTCAATGTCAGTTTGTATGAGTTGGCAGACCTCTCCATAGGGACTCCGGAGATTGGCGTTGTCAATTTTAATGCCCTCCATGTCCTCCTCCATGCCATCCTCAGGCATCTCAACCTTGAGGACATCAAGGCAGAGGTGAAAATGGACAGGGGTCCACCATCAAAGACGGAACTAGTGGCAGCTGTTGTTGAGAAGGGGATTGAGGACTTACTAAGCCAAGAGTCATTGCTGAAAGAGAAAGGGGGCAAGGGAGAGCCTTTGGGTGAAGACGTAGACGCCCGGCTTGCAGACTTGGAAAAGAAGCTGTTTCTAGTGGAGAATACGCTGCAGGGTGTGGAAGATCAGGTCCATGGGATAGAAGATCAGTTCCTGGGGCTTCAAACTCAAGTCCAAGGGGTTCAAGACGAGGTCCAGGGGGTGCAAGACCAGGTCCAAGGGGTGCAAGACCAGGTCCAAGGGGCGCAGGATAAAATGAAAAGCATGGGGAAACAGCTGAAAGGGTTCCAGCAGCACATTGCTGGCCTGGAAAAGCTGCCTTCTGGAACAGACTTGCTGGAGAAGGCCAAGAGTGGCTCGAACACTGATGTGGCTGACATGTGGAAAATGATGCAAATGCAGAAGAAGGTGGAAGCCAATGAGGATGGTGTCAACCAGGTATGTGGACTTTAAAACTAGGTAATGAGAGATGTAGCAGCCTGCATTTTTATATAGAACTTGGCCAAGATTAGATGGCATGTGCAGTACAAATACAGTTGTCCCTTCATATCCACGGATTTGGTATCCAAGGATTTAAGTATTCACGGCTTGAAAATATTCTTTAAAAAAATAATAATCCAAAAAGCAAACCTTGATTTTGCCATCTTATATAAGGAACACTATTTTGCTATGCCATTGCATATATTGGGACTTGGGTATTCACAGATTTTGGTATCCACGGGGGGTGGGGGCGGTCCTGGAACCAAACCCTAGCGAATATGAAGGGACAACTGTTATTACAATCACAGCCATCTACTTGTAGTTCGGTCTAGATTTCAAGAGATGCACAATGGCAGGGGAGTACTGAAGATGAGACCACACTGTGTTCAGTCTTTATATTATTATCCTCAGGAATACTTGAAGGTCACTTCCATGTATTACGGAGGTATTAAAGTACAGTATTCATCTTTGCTTGGCTTAGAAATCCAAGACTAACCACTGACTCTGGTACTCTTTCTTTCTCACCATCCTGAGTGCTCTTTTCTCATCTACCCAACAACTTAGGCAGTCTTCTTCTCATGTCATTTTCTGATTTAAACTCAAAGTATCAAATGGGGGAAACTTTGACAAAAGAAAATTAAATATACAGTATGTCAAGATCTGAGAGAAAACTGTATAAAGATTGTACCTAACTCCCGACAAAATAGCTAGGATTTACAATAGCTCCAGTAATAAATGTTGGAAGTGTAATCTAGAGGCGGGCACCTTTTACCACTCATGGTGGTCTTGTGCAAAAGCCCGTAAATTTTGGACAATGATTCACATTAATATAGAGAAAATATTAAAAATACTGTACATTACTAGATGAGACCTGAGACCTACTTATTAAATATTTTTGTAGATGAACTGGAAAAAAGATTTGGGAAAATATTATTCTATATGGTAGCAACTGCTAGAATAGTTTACGCCTGTTATTGGAAATAGGATCTCATGCCAACATAGAAGAATAGTCAATTAAATTAATAGAAATGGTTAATTTAGACAACTTAACTCAAATAATAAGAGATGAAAATGTGAACTCTTGAAAAAGACTGGGAAATGTTTAAAATTGCACTTCAGAGATATCTGGGGTGACTGGGCTAATTGAGGATTTCTTGGTTGATTAATACATAAAATTCAGTTAGTCAAAATATCTGTTCTAGATTAGCAATAGTAAAATGCTGTTGTTATAATTAATAGATAATTTGAGTGAGGACATCATAGAGACAAACCTAAAACCTTTTGTGACAACTTAATGGGAAGTAACAAATGGAGTGAGAATGTAGTATGGAAGATGAGTTTATCGATTATGTTTAATACTTTTTTAGGATCAATGTATAAACATGGGACAAATGGTATTGAATAATAAATTATGGTTTTTTATTGTTTTTTGTTGTTAATATCAAAACTCCAGCAATAAAAAAAACCCCTCAAACTGTGCATTTGGTAAGTGATCTGTCTTTACAGGTTTGTAACATCAAGGTCTTTTCTGGTCCTACAGCTTAATAGTTCTCCAGTTTAGAACCTGAACGACTTTCTCTACAACTATTGTGTGACTCTTGGCAGCACCTGAAGCCTCTCTCATTGTTTGCCCTAGGGATAAAGCCTCATGGAATAATGGGCAGAGGTCATAAACAAACCATTTCCCCTGTAGGCTTATTTAGCAGCCCTTTAGAAAAAAATGATATGAAAATACACACTAGAATGAACTTGGTGTGTGTGAGCAATACTGCAAGTGGGTTAGGCTGGTGCAAGTTTAGATGTGAAGATTTTTCAATATCTGAAAGTAGAAAGCAATCTGGTTGTAGTCAGTTTGAAAGGAACAACCAAGAGTCTTGTGGTACCATAAAGACTAACAAATGTATTGTAGTATAAACTTTCACGGACCACAAACCACTTCATTAGGTGCATGATGTGTTGCCCTCAGGTGCAGTTACGTGTGTTACCCTGCTTATATGGGGTAGAGTGTAAACAGTGAGGTCAACAGGAAATGAAATGCAGAAAGTGTTATTAACAATGGCTATCCGCAAAACTATTGATGCTTCCTGTTCCCCAATCATATAAAACAAAGACACACATAAAACCCTATTCTATTGTGAAGTCGAAGGCTTTCATGGCTGGCATCCATAGATTTTCCTTGGTTTTTTTCTGAGCTGTGAGGCTGTGTTCTGGAAGAGTTTATTTCTGATATTTCGCCTGCATCTGTGGTTGGCATCCTCAGAGAATGGTTGGGTAGGTGTGTGTGTGTGTGTGTGGGGGTTATATACTGTGAACCCCTGTTGGGGAGGATATGTAAATTTGTGTATTTGTACAAATACACAAATTTACATATCCTCCCCAACAGGGGTTCACAGTATATAAACCCCCTACACACTCCTACTCAACCATTCTCTGAAGAGGCCAGCCACAGATGCAGACCAAATGTCAGAAAGAAACTATTCCAGAACACGGCCTCACAGCCTGGAAAAAAACCAAGGAAAACCTATTCTATTGGTCAGAATAATGTTTCATGCATCTGATAACTGGGTTCTGGTCCATGAAGGTTGGTGGTTTTGCTGTGTCAGACTAATGCAGCTACCCTACCCCTTTGGAAATCGTTAATTTAACATTATTTGGACCTCATAGATATGGAATTTATCCACTTCACTCTGTACCTTGTCTAGGTCCAGTTATCCAGTTCAGTGTGATATTAGTTAAACTGCACTCTTACAGTACTACATTAAATTTAATATAATGAACTAAATTTTCTCAAAATATTGAATGCTCTGTAAATGGGTTATTGTTACGTTCACTTGTTATCCATATATTGGTACATCAGGCTTAAATCAGGATACAGATTTTTAAGAATCACACGTGTTAATTAGCCTGCCAGGGCCATTGGCTACTGCCAGTCACAGTGCTTGCTTCATTTCATTTCCATCTGACTCCACTGTTTATAATTCTGTCCTCCAAGCTCAAGATAATATGTCACACAGTTGATGTTGCAGACCAGAAAAGCTCAAAGCAAATGCAAACTCGTTGTTAGTATTTAAGATGCTGCAAGTGGTGTTCTTGTTGTGACACACTAAGCATGGCTACTCAGTTGGAATTTCAAGATCTTTGTGTTTGTTTGGAAACACTTAATGCCTTGTAGAATGTCGGGTTTGATCCCTCCTGTTCATGCGCCATTAGGAAAGTGCAGGTCTTCACAGCAGTGCAACTCTCTGGGGACATCAACTTCCAAGAGAGGAGGGGGGAATGGCAGTAGTTGGCTCCCAGTCATGACACAGCCAGTGAGGTGAAAGAGGAAGGGGATTCATTTTACTTATCTAAACAATATGAATACTGTCCCTGATGCAAAAATTGATTACAAAGTCGTTTATAACAGTATAAAAGAAAAACCACAAAACTAAGACACAACATGCTAAAACAAACCAAGAAGAAAAAAGAGTAGGAGTAAGATCACACACAGTGGCTTTCTGTGGCTGAGCAAGGTCTTGAACCCTGGTCTCACAGAGTCCTAAAAGCCTCTACACAACACTGGTTCTCCCTGGTTATTTACATTTTTGATGACAGCATTGTGATTGAAATTAGATTAATCACTTTGTTTCAATTTAAATATCACAAGTAGAATTAATTTGTCCCCCCCTTCCGCTCCATTTGACTTAACAGGAGTCCTCAGTGGTATGAATGGGGTTTGAACAATCACATAAGAAATTTATTAATTAGCTTTGAGTCATATTTCATACAGTTGACTTCCATTCCTGCACCTGATGCCACGTACTTGCTCTCTTGAAGTCATAAGTAACTAAGAAATGATTGTTCTGAGAAATCCAGACGATTTGCTAAGCTATATCTGGCAGGAATTGATCTACCAAAGATAAAGCTACATCAGGGCTAGCTAAAGTGGGAAAATGGATAGGTTCCAGCAACATCATGTGCCCTATAGGTCATATTTCCCTCTTTTAGAGCTGCTGAACCAAAGACAGCACAACTTGTTAACCCTGAGGTATGCAGAGAATGCCTCCCAGCAGCGATAAGCTTTGCAACAGGCCATGACTGGAACAGTTGCAGTACCTTACAATATAAGGCTTACATTTATTCAGACTCTTCTAGTTCTAGATCAGTGCCCCCCCAGGTTGTTGCACTGCAATTCCCAGCATTCCTCACCATTGACTATGCTGACCCAGGCTGATCGGAGTTACTGTCCAATGACATCTTGGGAGGCTGTCCATTCCTGTTCTTGAGACACCTACCCCATTCTGATGCACCCCTGAGCTGAACAGATGGAGTCATATTTCCTTTTGCTGTTGGAAGACAGTATATTGCTACTCGTGATGCATACCACTGTACAGTGGTGGGCTGCGTCTAAAAATATTGGTCGCCAGGAGACAAAGGATACCCACCAGAGAGGAGCCCAGTCTACCGGCCCTCCCCAATACCTCTGGAAAGGTCCCTGCAGGGGACCTGTCAGCATCAGGTATCATGACACCTTGCTTCCTGGGGGAGGAACAGCAGGAGGGCTGGCCTACCAGCATGGGCCTCCTCCCCACAGGGGTCCCAGTCCTCTGGCCAAGCCCTGGAGAGGATGGATGCCCGATGCCCTCCATGCAGAGGACGCCTCCCTCCCAGTGGCCTGTAATACAACGTAATTTTTAATTGCATACAGTAATAATATTGGAACTTCTATTATATTTTCAAGCTACTAAAAGGTCATTAAGATTTTTAACATATTGTCTAATGTTTAAGGGGGATCACTTTTACCAGGGACCCACAGAGCCCACTTGCCAACTGGCAAGCTAATACCCTGGCTAGTTCGCCACTGCTACTGTATACCAGGTGGGGAGAGCCAAGGTCCTGACATACCCTGTTGCTGGGCCATCCCACTGTTAGGAGGTGGGTGGCAGCTGCCTGAAGCTGTCAGAGATAGCAGCAGCCATTCTACAGCTGTTCCCCTTGGGCCCCCAACCAGCCTGGTTTTTCTTGTGCCTCCTAAGCTTTTCTGCTTCTCTCAGGCACTGTGGAAGGTGCTGTTCCATCACAAGAGAGTTTGTCATGCCTTGGTGTCCCCTAGCAGGAGCCAGTGAGCAAGCTGGACAGTGTCAGAGACTAGCCAAGCTTTAAAGTTCCATTCTCACTAAGATATTAGGTTAATCCAGAAGTGCAGGGTCTTAAGGAGAAGCCAAGGTCAAGTACAGTGAAGTTGCTGATTAAATAAATTGGTCCAACAGCAGGGGTGTGATCTTCTGCCAGTGGGTCAAGGGCAATATGGGAAGAACTTCAGAAATAAGGACCAGGTGCAGTCAATGTAGAAAGATGGGTAGTACAGAGCTAGGCACTCTGTTGGCCCACAAGAAATAACAAACTGCAATCGAGGCTTGTCTGAATGGTCCTTTAGATCTCCCCAGACCCAGCTAAAACCAGTGAGCTGACCTTCAAATTCTCTATACCCCAAAAATCATTTACTCTAGAGGAGACCCCTTACTTCAGCATAGTTTGGCTCTTCTGAGCCTGGAGGCACACACTTCATTGACTGGTGTTTATCTATGCCTGTGCTTTCAAATGTCATAGTTTCTTAGGGCTAGGAGTTGCTGGTAGGCCCATTTGCAGCTCTTTCCAGTTCATCAGTTGCAGATGTGCCTATCTCAGCTTCTCCTGAGATATTGAAGGTGTCTGGGATAGTCAAGGTTTTAGATTTCGTTACATCAGAAGATGCCATCTGGTCATGTTGCCACAGCCAGACACAGAGGTGTGATATCATTCACTGAAACTGTCAGAGGATCCCCCTGATCTCAGGGGATGATGGGATATACCGAACCAACTGATTTCCCCCCTCCAACTCTCCACCGGCCACTGAATGACTGTGGGAGCAGGGATGCTGTCTTAGTGAAACAGAGAATCCTGAGGATGGTGAAGAGGAGCCATACTGTAGTTCTTCCAGCAGAGCTTCATGGTGCACTTGCAGGCTTACTATACTCTGAAGTAAAGCGGCAGCACAGTAGGAAGGTTCTGTCTTCCATGCTGCCTTACTATATGAAGTTGTCATTCTTTCATTCCTGTCCTGTCAGAGACCGAGGTAAAACCGTGTCTTTTTGCTAACCATAAAAACCCGTTAGCAAAAAGACACAGTTTTACCTCAGTCTCCCATGGGACCGGAACAGCAGAACACCAGAAGAACGACATCGTTATGCGGTAATGCAGTACAGAAGCGAAACCTTCCTGCTGCACTGCTGTTTTACTTCAGAGTGCAGTAAGCTCCTTGGTGATGTAGAATCTCAGCTATGGCTTGAAAAATTCTTTGCTGTGGGGAAATGTGGGAAGGTAATGAGTCTAAAAATAAAATTGTATTAAAAAATTCTAGGATCTAGTCCTTTTAAAAACAACAAGAATTATTTCCTTTTAAAAAGAGTTAAAATCATTCAGTCACTTTTGACTTCGTGTTCGTGCAGAATGCGCTTAGGAAGCAGACTTAAGCTCAATTATCATCAAAGGTCTGGGATCCCCCAGTTAAATTAGACTCATTACAAAAACAAAGGAGTCAGTTTAAAATGCAAATCAAAGTTTACTGAAGGTATATCAATCTCAATCTACATACTAAAACAAACTTAAAAAGAGGTTCCTAAACTGACTAAGAATAGGGTAGGAAAGACTCACCAGCCCACAACGATAGAAGGCTACATGGTGAAACATCATGGCATTGTTTCAGAAAGCTTAAGATGGCTAATATTGCTCCATCCTCATGGAGAGTCAGACTTAGAAGGGAACTTACACAAAAGCAATAAAATTCAAATTAGGTCATGTGTTGAATGACCCAGCACTTCTAGTTGGCTGGAAGTGCCCAGTGAAATAAGAGAAAGGGAATTTTGGGAGAACAAATGCATGCAGGGAAAAACCCTAGACTTATCTAAGATTGTGAATGAGGTACACAAGATTCCTTTTACATTACAATGATTATTTCCCCACATACTACAGGAAAGCTATAGAAAGGAGTAACTTGCACATGCTTAGAAGTATTATCAATCCAAAGTGAGTGGATGGTGACGATGGCTCAGAATCTGGTTGAAATGGCCTGTGGGGTAATGAATGTGGAATGCTTGTGTCCAGTGATATCTAGCAGAGGTATCAGAGGACAAGTCTGTGCTTGATTCGTTAGTGAGAATACCTGGTGTCCTGCTTTTTAACTAATTATCTGGCAGCAAGTGGGCTGAAGAGAAAGATGGGAAATAATTACTTAACCATCTCGGTATATTTAAACTACTGTTTTGGTCTCCTACTTGTCAGGACTTCTCCATAAGGACTAGACAGAGACTTTATTATTTCATTTAGCAGTTTAATTATAGCCTAGGCCTTATAATTATAACCTAGGCAGGGAGCTCAGCTTTCTTTGTAATACCCTGTCGGCATCAAAGCACCTCATAGTGGGCAAGTACATGACTGCTTTTGAGGAATGTTTATGAGAACCACAATCCAATCATGTTTTTACGATAATTTATTTTGTAGTTACCATGAGATTTAGAAATTGATTTTGGGACAAAAGGATAAAAGAGACCCTCTCACAGCTGCAGGAGTTTACCGCATACCATGCAGCTGTGAACAAGTTTACAGCTGCATGGTATGGACATAGTTTAGTGGACATAGGGACTACTAAACGCAGTGTGCAAACACGAATCAAGGAACATGAGAGACACTGCAGACTGGGCCAGCCAGAAAAATCAGCAGTAGCAGAACATGTTATAAACCAACCTGGACACAAAATGCCATTTGAAAACACAGAAATTCTAGACCAGGCTAACAACTATCATGTCAGAATGCAGAGAGAAGGTATTGAAATCCACAAACACCTGGGCAACTTCAACAGGAAAGAAGAAACCTTAAAAGTAAACAAAATCTGTCTCCCAGTTTTGAAATACAATAGAATCAAAATTCAACACAAAAGAATTCCACCCAGGGACAGGGGGATTCCCAGCAGATAGTGGCCCATCAACCAACCATTAGCCAAACAGACACTAACGAGCCTTGCATTTGTATACCCAGAAACTAACCATTCAATTACACAAATTTACATATTCTCCCCAACAGGGGTTCACAGCATATAAACTCCACATACACTCCTACCCAAGCATTCTCTGAAGATGCCAGCCACAGATGCAGGCAAAACGTCAGAAAGAAACTATTCCAGAACATGGCCTCGTAGCCTGAAAAAAAACCCAAGGAAAATCTATGTTTTTGAGACTCTTATCTGTTTTCCTAACCTTTATATTATTCTTTTAAAGTTCTCTTTATGTCCTGGTTGCCCAGCTGAAGAATATACAGTAGTTGTTAGGGCTGCTAGTGTGGGCCGGAAGAGCGATAGGGATTTGCCTTTCCGGTGCATGATCACATACTCTGATGTCAGAATTACTACCCTGCCATCGCAAGGCTTTTCACCCGTCCTGACTTCAGAGAAACAACAAATGCTGTGCCTTTGCTTTTCTGGTGCAAAATTACCTGTTTTGAGCTCTGTGAAGCAGAGCCCCAGCGCTAGTTGCTCTCTCTGAATTCAGAACAGTCAGAAGCCTTGCGATGGCAGGCCAGGCCAGTCATTCTGACCTTAGAGAGAGCAACTAGTGCTAGGGCTCTGCCTTTGGAATGAGGTGGCAGCTCCGAGGAGTGGGGGAAATGGTGATGCCTCAGGCAGCACTTATCCTTTCTCTCCTCCCCACGCCCCCGAACCCAGTGCGGATGGATTGTTCACACTACAGTTTTCTCTGGAGTTTCAAGCAAACTCCAGAGAAAGCTGTTAATTTTCTAAAACCTGGATTAAGGTGGCATTCCCTGAGTCTGGTGCAGATAGAGCCATACATTGTGTGGCATTATTGCACCAGATTCAGGGAAAAGGCCACACATTGTGTGGCATTATCAGGCTAGATCCAGGAGGTTTCACTCGTGTAGACAACCCCTAGTTTTTTTGTTCAAATCGAGGTACAAACTACCACTGATTCATTAATCTCACTGGGTGAGTTTGGACCAATCCTTCCACCTCAGGCTGACCTACGTCACAGGGTTGTTTGCCTTTGCTATCAATGGCCTGCTACCTGTATGTGCCTCCCGCCTCCTCCTCTTCTCCATCTTTGTGGATCCCCATTTACTTGCTTCTTCCTCTGGGCCTCTCCACCTGCACTTGGAAACTATAGCATTTTCTTCTGTCCTTGCTTGGAGAGGGTGGATGAGCAGCAACACAAGGGCCAAAGTATTGAAAGTGGGCCTCCACTGGGGTACAGGTCTTGGCAGGTGCTCAGTGGTGCCAGTCTCTCTTTGATTCTGACATATTTCTACTGAACAAAATATTATTACTTTACCTCTGAAGAAAAGCTAATAATGTTGAAATAATTTAAAGAATTGTAGGAGGATTTGGAAAAAAGATCCTATTTTAAAATCTATTTTAACGCCCAGGAGATACAGTGGGACCTTGGTATCCACTGTGGTTCCAGAACCTCCCATGGATACCAAAATCCATGGATGCTCAAGTCCCATTATGTACAATGGTGTGGTAAAATGGCATCCCTTATATAAAATGGCAAAATCAAGGTTTGCTTTTTTTGGGTGGGGGAATGGGGAATATTTTCATGCCATGGATAGTTGAATCCGTAGATGCAGACTCCATGGATATGGAGATTCTTTCTCTCTTGTGCTATTACCGTTTTCTTTTCCCATTTTCAGTGCAGTTTAGCAGAAGGAAACAACTCAACAAACTGCTTTGAAGTTAATGGGGGAGAGTTATTGTGAGATCCAATCATTCATTTTCCATGGCATGGCTGTTGTATAAACTGGAGTTCTTCTTTAAGTCAATTTTTAGAAGAGTCCATAAACCTAATACTTCAATATGCTCTCTTTCTCTTTCATAGGCCATGACTTTGTTACAGGATCTATTGGATGAGACCAGTAACATGAAAGTAACTACAGCCAACTTGGAGGATGACGTACAAAAAATCAAGGATCGTTTAGCCATGGTAAACTACTCCAACCACTTTGGTTCTTTTTATGTAATTGCTTTCTATTGGTTCTGGCTAACCCCTGGCAGTTTCCATGGCTTTAAAAAATGTGCCTTTTAGCTTTTGTACAATAGAATTAACTGATATGTGTTTGTGTTACTGTACTGCATAGTTGTTACTACTCTCTTGTATTCATTTATTAGACTCCACCTTGTTCTGATGTAAAAGCCAGGAAAGCAATTGTTCTTTAGGCAAAGATATGCTAGAAAATGACACTTTAGATGCTGTAACTGGCTATCATTTTTTTCAAAATTGGACTCGCCACCAAATTCACGCTATGGTGTTGTAGTGCTCTCATGAGTGAGAAGTGGACTTCTGTAGTGCAGTCCTTTGAATGTCCACCTCCTGCCCACTGCGGGAAGAAAAAAAAATAACCATCAGCTTACCAAGGGGCTACCAGCTCAGTGTGATAAGTTACCATTTTGTAAACCATAATCTGCATTTACTCATAGCTGAAATGTAAAACATAAAGAGTTCTTTTTTCTTTTTCTTTCCTCCCCAATGTACTGGATGCTAGAAATGTTCTAGGAAGGACCTGTCTCTTTAAATGTGGCTCTGCCTCATCATAGAGACCCAAGGTGATGGGGTCTGATTTAAAGAAGAAAAGGTACATGGGTAGAAGGTGTTGCACCCTTCTCCTTTCTACTGCTTACCTTCCTGCAGTGTTGTCCTCCATAGTCAGACTCTCTTCTAGTATCAGGTGGGGAGAGAGTGCTGGCGTTGGGGTAGAGGAGGGAAAGGAATGGAATGGAATGGATGGAAGAAGAGTACAAAGCCCCCCTTGCCTTTGTTGTTTTTAAAGTTAGCTGCTACTTCCCATTTTGTACTTGATTGAGACAGAGCCACACGTAAAGAGGTCATGGGTCTGCTCCAGCCTTTCAGATTTATCTTTGCAGAACATGAGCACTTCTGTCAAACTGCAGATTCCCCCTTGGGCTCGCTGTAGACCTGGCAGTATAGGAAGAAGGCCATTTTGGGCCTTGGGATTCCAAGATGCATCTTAGTATAAGTCCCACCAGGTGCTGGGGCTCTGTGCATAATGCTGTGAATTTTTCAAAAATATTGAATGCATACATTCATGCTTGGAGGCTGTCCCTTGAGAACAGTTCAGCTCTTAATGGTGCTTTTTGTTTCATTGCTTTCTTGCAAATGAGATGTTCACTCCTTTCCCCCTCAGGGTTAGTGAGAGGGAAAATAGTCCCCATAGATATTCACATGCTGTGAGCTGGGCATCTCTGAAGGTGTTTGGGGAGTGCTTGTGGGTTTATTTCATTTTGTTTTGGATAAGATTGTCCCTGGGGTTCACCGCCTGTGTTCTAAAATTGTGCAGAAATGAGTTCATTGTTACTTGTTGTTGCAAGTTTAAAACCTGTTTACACTTGCATTTTATCCCTCAATGAGCCAGGGATAATCCTAACTTCAGCCAGCATGGTGTACTGGTTAGAATATTGGACTGCAAATTGAGAATTCCCCGGTTCATGTCCTCACAAGTACATGGAACTCAGTCAATAACATTGCTCTAGTCACCCTGTCAGCCTGACCTGCCTCATAGGGTTGTTGTTGAAAGATAAAATGGGCAAGAAGAGCTATGTATACCATCTTTAGCTAACTAGAGGAAACGTAGTGCATAAATGAAAACAATACATAAATACATGTGTCCTTCATTTCACAGATAGACCCCAGTGAGATGAATGTTCGACTTAAAACTTGTTTAAGTGACCAGCAGAGTTTGGATCAAGATCTGGTATGTTTCCTTACTGTTCCCCCAGATGCACAAATCAACATACAAATTGAAAATAACAGACTGTTCCCTTTTTACCAGTTGGTAGGCCCCCCCTGTGTAGTGATTTTGCAGTGGAACTTGAGGGACATCATCTGACTGTCCACTTGGCAGTCAACCTGCACCAGAAGTGTCTAGTCCCACTTCAGTCCCAAACACAGCTTGGACATGGGGCTGGGGAGACCTCCGGGGGGCCTAGCAAGGCCCCGCGAAGGCCTGGGCAGGGAGGGAGGAAGGGCCGGGGAGGCCTCCGCGGGGCCTAGCAAGGCCCCGCGAAGGAACGGAACCCCCGCGAATGTGAAGGGACGACTGTACTGCATTTAGGGCGGAAAAATGAAATGCATAAATATAGGATGGGAGAGACCTGGCTGAATGAGACTACGTGCGAAAGGGATCTAGGAGTCCTAGTAGACCACAAGTTGAACATGAGCCAACAGTGCGATGCGGCAGCTAAAAAGGCCAATGCAATTTTGGGCTGTATCAATAGAAGTATAGTGTCTAGATCAAGGGAAGTAATAGTGCCACTCTATTCTGCCTTGGTCAGACCTCACTTAGAATACTGTGTCCAGTTCTGGGCACCACAATTCAGAAAGGACATTGACAAATTGGAGCGTGTCCAGAGAAGGGCAACTAAAATGGTGAAAGGTCTGGAAACGATGCCTTATGAGGAGAGACTTAGGGAGCTGGGTATGTTTAGCCTGGAAAAAAGACGGTTAAGAGGCGATATGATAGCCCTGTTTAAGTATTTGAAGGGATGTCACGCTGAGGATGGAGCAGGCTTGTTTTCTGCTGCTCCAGAGACTGGAACACGGAGCAATGGGTGCAAGCTCCAGGAACAGAGATTCCACCTCAACATGAGGAGGAACTTTTTGACAGTAAGAGCTGTTCGGCAGTGGAACACACTCCCTCGGAGTGTGGTGGGGTCTCCTTCCTTGGAGGTCTTTAAACAGAGGCTGGATTGCCATCTGTCGGGGATGCTTTGATCAAGATTTCCTGCGTGGCAGGGGGGTTGGACTGGATGGCCCTCGTGGTCTCTTCCAACTCTGCAATTCTATGATTCTATGATTCTATGTGTGTTTTTTTTTAAGTAACATGTTCCATTATTTGTTGCCCACATTGATAGGTGCTTTGTTACTGTTGTGTTATTTCAGCTGCAGAAAAATAACTAATTCTGTTGTTACTTTATCGCTGCTTCGCTCATTATATTGTTTACTTTTAATTAGGTAAGATGGGTGGAATGTGTGTTCCTTTTCTATTTTAACTTCAAATAACCCTCTTCTGCCATCCCAAACTGCCTGAGACCACCCTGGGTTCCTTCACATCACACCTTCACAGCACTATGGCTCCACTGTAACTGCCATGGGACAGAATCCTGGGACTGGCCATGGAGAGAGGGGCCTTTTGATTCCTCGGTCAGGGAGCTCCTCTGGTGCCTCCGACCAAATGACAGACCCCAGGATTCAATACGATGTCGTAGAATCATAAGAGTTGGCCAGATTTCTTGCCTGCCTCAACATCGAGGCCCCCTACTGAGTGGTGGCTAAAAGTGAGAGCAGTGTTCTCAATGGTGCCAAGTGTGGAGGAGAAACTGTGATTAATGTTTTTGTTTATCTTTAGAAAGACATAGAGAGGAGACTAAGCCAGTTTCCTTCCCCAGAGGAAATGAGCAACATGGTACGCTGGGAGGTTCTTGAGGATGTCCTTGTGAAAGGCAAGAGGAGCCCAACTCCAGTAAGTGTTGTTTCTTGGAGCCAATAAGGATGGCCAGAGAACAGCTCTGTGTATAGGATGTTTGTTTCATTGCTAGCTTTGTGCTGCTTCCCCATAGAAGGACTGTACCTCATGTAGCTCACAGTCAACATTAACTTATCCAACTATGTCACTAAAAGTGTATAATGTGTGTGTTCATGCATGTATATATAATAAAACATTAGGTGATTAGTAAGGCACTGGGGAGACCCGCTTCAGGTTCCCATTTGACCATGAAGTGGACTGGCTGAACCTTGGGCAAGTCACTTTATCTCACCCAAACCTATTTCACAGGGTTGTTGTGAGGATGTAAAAATGGGGAGGAAAAGGACCATTTATGCCACGTTGAGGTACTTGGTAGAAAGGAAAAAATATAAATGTAAAAACTATCAGGATAAGACACACATTCTTGTATGTTATCCCTTTTGCTCTAGCTTCACATATTTATTGTGTATGAAAAAATGTCATAAATATACAGCCAGTGGATTGTGGGGCATATTCTGCCATCTTAGTGTGACCAGTGTTCAGAGGATGGGGCTGATAATGATTTCAAGGTTCTTCTGGCTTCTATGTAGACTGAGATACTACTAATCAGCTCATTTATTTTATTTATTTGCCACACATCAGGATGCGTCTGCTCTGCAGCTTACAAAACTGAGAATAGGATGTTAAAATACAACACACTGATTAACGTACAACAAAAGCAGTAAACGCAGCCTTAAAAATGCATCCTAAAAATGCAGCCTTTCCTTTTTAGCAGCAGAAATGTGGACAAAAATTAACAGCGGAGACCTTAAAACCACTTTTTAAAACCAAAAATGTAACCTAATAAGGTCTTAATTAACATGGAAGTCTTCCCTTGGTACTGAAACAATGATAATGTGTCAAGTGAGCCTTGTGGGGAACACTGTTCCAGAGGGAGGATGCCACTACCTTTTCTATCTGTGGTAGTGGAATTGCATGCTCCTGTGACCCAAGAGGCTATGCTCAGGGCCTGTTTAAGGAATTTTTGGGCTCCCTGCAACACTTTATTTTGGGGGCCCCATATGGGCCAGTTTAAGGGATTTGGGGGGCCCCATATGGGCACAACCCATCAGTCATCTTCCCACCCAGCACACAAGCTCCCCGCATAAAATGCCCTTCTCCCCCACACACACCGTCCCACTTCCCGCCCGGTCCGCACAGAGGCACCCCACATTCCCAAAAGAAGCTCCCCCCTACACCCCTTAGGCAGAGGCCCCGGGCGCCTCACCTTTGCTCTCTACAGGTGGCTCAGCCACAGGATGAAAGGGTTGGGGGAGGCAGTGGGGGGCGCCTCCCGTTCCTCCTCCTCCTCCTCCTCCTCCTCTTCCTTTGAAGGCCCCCGGCTCGAGCTGCCACCACTGCCTTCCCCTCCCCCCTCCATGGCCAGCCCTTCTTCCAGCCTGGGACTTCTCCCCAAGGCCGGAACCCGGGCGGGGTGAGGAGACGGAGAGAGAAGGGGGGAAGGAGGGACAGCTGGGCGGGCAGCAGGAAGGCGGCTGGCTGGAGGGATGCCCCGGCACCGGGCCCTGGCGGGAGGGAGCCAGGATGCTGGAGGGAGGAGGAGGAGGACGCGGAGGCGGGACCACTGCTGAGCTGAGGCGGGGGAGACAGGCTTTGGGTTTGGAGGGAGCGGATGGAGGAGGAGGACTCATGGGGTCCCTGTTGTGGCTGCCCCCCCCCTGCCAATGCTGATTTGGCAAACTGGTTAAACCGGCCCTGGCTATGCTGATGGTAAAAGTACTGTTGGTAGGGTCTTGTGCCAGACAGGCTTTTGCTGAGGAGCCAGACTAAATGTGCCCAACAGCTACTGGGCAGCAGCAGTAGTGGGGTGTGTGTGTGTGAGAGAGAGAGGGAGAGAGAGAGACTGGTGCAGGATCCATTAGAGACAACAACAGTGGAACCATAGTTGATGCTTGTTAGTATTGTGCAGAAGGAGGCACTGGTAAACCACTTTTGAATGTCTTTTATCACGAAGACCCTATGATGAGACAATTCAAAATGAAACACGAGATGGTGCCACCAGATGACACTCACAGGCTGGAAGGTACTCAGCGAGCTACTGGGGAAGAGCAGAGGTCATCTGTGAGTAACACTGTGGCTATTGACACAACTGGACTCAAGCCAAAAGACATTCAGCTGTTGGTATACTCAAAGATGAAAGGAAAGTCCAAAACTGTGCAACACATATTCTAGGAACATGGCATGTGAGAAACATGATCAGGAGAAGCTAGACATAGTAAAACAAGAAATGGAGTGCATAAACATTGCCATACTTGGGGTGAGCGAGCTAAAGTGGACAGGAATGGGACGTTTTGAGTCAGAAACAGTGTTTTACTCAGGAAAGGAACATCTAAGAAAAAAATAGGGTGACATTAATAGTGAGGAGAGATGGAGCAAAAGCAGTCAAGTGATATAATGCAAAGTCTGGCCAAATAGTATCAATATGAATTAAGGGAAAACCCATCAGTATAACCATAATCCAAGTTTATGCTCCAACTGCAGAGGCAGAAGAAGAAGAAATTGAAAGATTTCTGGAGTTCAGGAGGAAACTTATCTTATACCGAAACAAGACTTGTTAATCCTAGGCAATTGGAATGCAAAAGTAAGAAACAAAGCAGAATAAAAGATTGTAGGAAAATTTGGCCTGGGATCAAAAAATGAAGAAGAGGAATGACTGATTGTGAATTTTGCAAGACCAACAGTGGATTCATTATAAACACACTATTCAGGTAACCAAAGAGGTGACTGTATACATGGACATCACATGATGGCCAATATAGAAATCAAATAGGCTACACAATTGGAAGCAGAACATGGAGAAGCTTCATTCTCTCCGCAAAAACAAGACCAGGAGCAGATTGTGAGACAGACCATGATCTGCTAATATCAAAAATTAGAGTAAAGCTAAAGAATCCTAAACCAGCCATCAAGCCAAAATACAATCTGAAAAACATCCCTATAGAATTTAAAGATAATGTAAAAATATATATATAAGATTTGCACTATTAAGCCTAATTGACCAGAAACTGGAAGAAGTCTGGACTGAAGTCAGAAGTATTGTCAGGGCAGAATTCAAACAGATACTATCTGCAGACAATTCTATGATTCTATGATTCTATGAACACAGCCTCACAGCCCGGAAAAAACCCAAGGAAAATCTAATTATCAAATTACTTTTTAAAAAGTAACATCCCAAGCTCTGGTCCTGAGTATTAGATCTCCACAACCTGACACATGGGTTTATACTTCTCTTGCTGAGGAAAGTCATGAGTTCATGTTGTTGTTTTCAAATATCACAAAACTCAGCTCCAGAACAATTATTTGAAGATACTTCAGGGCTACCCTTTGGGCCCAAGAGAACCACTTTGTACAACCAACAGACATCCATTTAGCTAAATTCCATTAATGCCCCTGTTACATAGTCAAAAAACATATAGTGCCCCTTGAGGCTAGTTAAGGTAAAACTTGCACACTAGTTAAATGAATCCCTGTTCAGCCGTGGAAACCCATTGGACGACCTTGGGCAAGTCACATTCTCTCAGCCTCAGAAAAAAGTAAAGGCACCCCCCCCGGTGAACAAATCTTGCCAAGAAAACCCCAGTTTGCCTTGGGGTCACCATAAGTCCGAAATGACTTGGAAGCACACAACAACAAGGTTAAATGACCACAAAGCCAACATTTGGCTATGCAACCAGGCTTCTGCAAAATAATTAACTGTTGCAAGTTGGCAGAATGTTATATTTTCATTCCTGTGGGTGTACAGAATCCAGTTTCGAGGAACCACTTTTGTATTCTTAGAATTGGCCTTTGTTTCTTTTGATCTTTTTTATTAATACATTAAACAGTAATAGATACAAATACATAACACACATGACTAACAAACAATACATAAATACGTGCTTACAACATAATCATATACATACACACACAATTAAAAAAAATGATTTCCTGCTTTCTTATCATTGGTTAAGATGTACAATACAGTTGAATTATTTTCCTTAACAATTCTACTAAACCAAAAGATTTTTGTGAACTTCCAGTCTCCATTCAAATCTCAAAACCTGCTAATATTGTCACTTCTCCACATTCTTTTGTACAAACTGCAAAAGGCTCCCATTCTTCCACAAACTTGTCAACTGATTTATCTCTTTAAAAGTGGTTAATTTGTCCATCTCCACTAATTCAAACATTTCACAAGTCAAACTTCTATTGTAGGGATTTCGTTGCTTTCGTGCATATATCAGTCATGCCTCTGAAATCATGTATTGCAGAATCTTCTCATGCTGTTTCTTAACCTGATCGTCCATCAAGCCTAATAACAACTCAGGTTGAGACAAATTTTTATCTTCAACATCTTCTGAATCATATCTCCAATTTGTTTCCAATATTTTTTAGCTTTTGTACATGATCACCAAATGTGGAAGTATGTTCCTTCCTGAAAATCACACTTCCAACAGCTATTTCTAACTCCCTTGTGCATCTTTGACAATTTTTCAGGGGTCAAGTGCTATCTAAACATCGTTTTATAGATGTTTTCCTTCAAATTGTTAGATAACATAAATTTAAACCTTTTTGCCACATTTTTCCCATTTCTCTAGTTCAATATTATGTCCAAAATGTTGATCATGCAGTCTTTGCTTATCTTCATTCCCTATTCTCAATAGTAATTTGTATTATTTCACCAATTAAGTGATCTTCATTTAACCTTTTATTGATTAGTTTGAGGTCACGCCCTTTGGGCCATGTTTTGTTGCTTTTAACCCAGCTGTATCTTTTAGCTTGGGTCTGCTTCAAGGTGTATCACAGAAGTCAGCAAACAGTGAACTGGAATATTGAGGAGTCCTGCCTATCAGCACAGTGGCAGGAATCCTGTGTCTTCCAAGTACTGTAACCAATTACTTCAGCCTAGTATTTAAGTACTAGCTTGGTAGTCATGGGCAGCTAGGGAATTCTGGCAGACCCATGTATGGAGCTCCATCTAGGTAAGTGAGCATGTGACACAAGAAAGATGGAATTTCTTCCTTTTCTACAAACAACATAGAAATACAGTGATCCTTCTTTCTCCACCCTTTTCTGCCCCCTAAGAGATTAGATGATTTTTCACTTGCAACCTCTCAGTATTTTCCCACTGCTTCTTCCTTCCTTCTTTTCAGGAAAAAAAGTTTTTAAGGAGAGAAAGACAGAACCATGCTTTGTGATGGAGATCTGGGCCAGGAGCTCTTCTGGAACCATCCTTAGAGTGATAAATCAGAGATTTCTGCTCCCCCCACCTCTCCCCCCCCCATTTTCCCTAATAGTGCAGGGTTGGAGACAGCTCCAACTGATCAGTACTTTTTGAACAGAGTACCAATAGTCTTACTCTAACAAAGGAAATTGTGTAACCAAATTTAATGTGTGGATCTCCTATATTTCTACATGACTTTCCTTCAGATCCTGGACATTGGAGGTCAGGATACCAGAAGAAAATTGGCCAGGGGTTTTAAGTTCTTGGGCTACCAGAGAACAAAACTCCATCCTTTCCAAGAGAGTCAAGGTCAACAAGGGTGGGGAACCTTTGCCCTTCTAGATGTTTTGGACTATAATTCCTATAATTCTACACCACTGGTTATGCTATCTATGACTTGTGGAAGTTGAAGTCCAAAACATCTAGAAGGCCAAAGTTTCCGCATCCCTGGTCTAGGCCCATGCCACTGAACCCTGGAACTTGTGTTCAGTGCCAGCCTAGAGCCCAAAAGCATGGGAAGTAGGATACGTTGCCTTTGAGGGTGTGTAGACTGTCCTCTTTTCACAGCTGAGGAACTGCAGGTATCCCCTTCCTTTCATCGTGGACAAGAATTAAGCATGTAACTCTGTGAAGGATATTATCCAGGCTCTGCTCCTGAGGTATTGGTAGTTTGTGAGGATTTTTAGAAGGGATGTTTAAGGATACCTTTTCATCTCAAAAAAAGTTTACATCTGTGTAAAACTGAAAATACCTTTGGGAAAGTACCTTTTAAAAACCAAATACAGTATCTGCTTTGATTATCGTGGCTTTTCCACTTGATTTTCTACACCTCCTCCTCCTCCTCCTCCTCTGGCCAATAAAAATACATCCCTTAAGAAACATCTATAAATATATTTTGGTAAAATAATTGAAATGTATTTTAATGCACTGATTTTAAATGCACTTAAAATAGAATTTTTACTGTTCTACATTCTTATATAATTTCCATC
This sequence comes from Gambelia wislizenii, assembly GCA_030847615.1. NCBI lineage: Eukaryota > Metazoa > Chordata > Lepidosauria > Squamata > Crotaphytidae > Gambelia > Gambelia wislizenii. Next base: position 194,387,522 of record JAUMIR010000002.1, read on the forward strand.
TTGCCTTCACCCTGCTCCCCCCAGAGGAGCTCAGGAGATCTTTAGAACTTTTCATGTCCTTTTCCTTTAGCCTCACAACAACCCTTTGAGGTAGATTAGACAGAGAGAATGCAACTGATCCAGCACGTTCTATGGCTGAGCAGCAACTTTGAGCTTGGGCCTCCTTGCTCAGATTCCAGCACTTCATCATCTTCTTCATGCTGGCTTCTGATTTTGACAAAGCATGAAAGGGCCATAATGTTGCCTATTCCATATGAAACAGCTGACATTCTCAGAGGGTGCAGCCTATATTATCTATGATAGGCCTGTGGTAATCCTCCTGCCCCAACCTGTGACTGGCAGAAGATTATTTATTAGTATTGAATGTTTCCCTCACAACCTCCTTGTGCCTAACCCTTTCCCCTGCAAACTCATCCTAATCTTTTTTCTGCCACTGAATACATTTCCCTTCTATTTATTTCTAGGAAACAAGTCCAGTTTTACGTTCTCCAACTGGCTCCACCTCCTCTCCAGAAGGCAGAACCCCAGGATCTCCAGGAACCCAGCCTGGGACTCAGAGAAGAGAAGGAGCACCAGGCGTGCAAGCTGGCTTACCGGGGGCTCCAGGTGCCCCCAGAGGAGTAGGTGCCCCTGGAGCCCAGCCTGGCATTTCTGGAGCCCAACCAGGAGCTGCTTATCCTGGGGGCCAGCCAGGAGCAGCTCCTGGAGCTCAGCCAGGGTATCCTGGAGCTCCAGGGGCCCAGCCATTTTATCCTGGGGCCCAGCCGGGAGTTCCCGGAGCACAGGCAGCATTTCCTGGAGGTCAGCCTGCAGGTCCTGGGGACCAGCCTGGGGCCTATCCAGGAGCACCTGGAGCCCAAGCACCTTATCCTGGGGCTCCTGGAGCACAGCCTGGGGCTCCCGGAGCACAGCCTGGGGCTCCCGGAGCACAGCCTGGGGCTCCCGGAGCACAGCCTGGGGTTTCCGGAGCACAGCCTGGGGCTCCCGGAGCACAGCCTGGGGCTTCCGGAGCACAGCCTGGGGCTCCCGGGACTCAGCCTGGGGCTACCGGGGCTCAGCCTGGGGCTCCCGGAGCACAGCCTGGGGCTCCTGGCACACAAGCAGCTTATATTGGAGGTCCTGGGCCCTCTCCTGGAGCTCCTGGAGCCTACCCTGGGGGCTATCCTGGGACTCCCGGAGTCTATCCTTGGCCACCTGGAGCCTATCCTGGAGCTCCAGGGGGTTATGCAGTTTATCCTGGGGCACCTGGACCCTATCCTGGGGCACCCGGAGCCTATCCCAGAGCTCCAGGTGGTCAAGCAGCCTATCCTGGGGCACCCGGAGCCTATCCCGGAGCTCCAGGTGGTCAAGCAGCCTATCCTGGGGCACCCGGAGCCTATCCCGGAGCTCCAGGTAGTCAAGCAGCCTATCCTGGGGCACCCGGAGCTTATCCTGGAGCTCCAGGTGGTCAAGCAGCTTATCCTGGGGCACCCGGAGGCTATCCAGGAGCTCCAGGTGGTCAAGCAGCCTATCCCGGGGCAGCGGGGGCCCAGCCCGGGGCAGCGGGGGCCCAGCCCGGGGCAGCGGGAGCCCAGCCCGGGGCAGCGGGGGCCCAGCCCGGGCCTGCTGGGGCCCAGCCTGGGCCTGCTGCAGCCCGTGCAGCCTATCCCGAGGTCCAAGCAGCCCAAACTGGGGCCCCTGGGGCTGAAGCTACCTATCCTGGAGCTCAGCCTGGAGCTGAGGCTGCCTATCCTGGAGCTCCTGGCGTTCAGCCTGGAGAACCTGGGGTTGGGGCTGCCTATCCCGGAGCTCCTGGGATTGAACCAAGTGCTCCTGGAGCCCAAGAAGTATATCCTGGAGCTGAAGCTGGTTTTCCTGGGGTACAATCTGGATCTCCTGTGCCTCCTGCCTTTTATCCTGGAGCTCAGCCTGGACCTGTGGGTGCCCAGCCTGGATATTTTGGTCAGCCTGCCATTTCCTGGCCCTACCCTCCTGGCTACCAGCCTGGTGAACCTGGAACGTCACCTTCAGCGAGCCAACTTGCTGTGCCACCTGGCCCCAATCTTGGTCTTACACCCCCGACGTCTCCAATATTGCCTTCCACAACCCCTGTACAGTACTCTGAGTCTCCCACCTCTGGAACCAGTTTGGCCCCAGCCCGCTACGCTGAGACTGTGGATGCCCTGCGTGCCCTTGCACAGCTGACTGAACTCTATTATGCTCTGAGAGACCAGATCAACATGCTGGATCAGTACAAGTGCGGCCACGCAGATCTCCGCAGGCTGCAAGACTTCCTCACAGATGCAGGTAGAGCTTGAAAATGATCCCCCTTTTTTTGTACTCCCACTCCCAGAATCCCTCAGGCAACATGGGTGCTGGCTGGGGGATTCTGAGAGCTACATACTCTGCCCTCCCCCCAAAGCAACATTTCCAAATCTCTTATGTGATATTTTTCTATATTTTAAAAATCTGGCAAATATCCTAACCTGTTTGAGTAGATTTCAGTTCTGGCCTTTATTTATTTATTTATTTGGCTACATTGGGGGCTACCAATTTGGAAGGGAGGGGGAACCTGATAAACCCAAACAGCTTGAAGTATTGCACTTGGAGATCAGTCGTTAAAAAATATTTCTTTCTTCTTCATTCTGGGGCTCCCGGAGATTGGTCTAAAGAAGTGCAAGTTCTCATGATGTAGCTGCTTGGGTGTTGGGTTTTGTGCCTTGTTGTCACATGTTCCATTCTTTTGGGGGGCCATTTGTAGATTTCTTAGATCTTCATAGGCTCCTCTGAAAGTTTTCTAAAACGGGGGCATAATTTGCTGAGATGGCCCTGATGTTTAAAGGGAAAAGTTTATCCACTCTGAAGTTTAAAAGTTTAGACTCAGATGGCTATAATGCAAAAGTGCAGTTTCACTGATGCATCCATTTGCTTTAAATCTTAAAAAAAAATTAAAAACAAAAAGGAGTAGAGGATACTTCTTTGTTCTAGTATGTCTTGGAATTAAAAAGAAACCCACTCAAGAATGAGAAGGAAAGTTTCATCTGTTGCCAGAAGTTGCCAGAAAAGTATTTGGAACAACAGAAACTTTGTTTGGATATTAAAAAAAAACAAAAAACCCAAGAACTACAGCAACAAATACTAGAACCTCCTAACGCATTTGCCCTCTCTCTCTTTCTCTCTGTCTGTCTCACATCCGTTGAACTCTTTCTCTCAGCATCAGTCTTTATGTAGCTGAAACAGTACTGCCTGTGCTTGAGAGTGAGGTAGCAAGACGTTTGTGAGAGCCCATGGTTTTCACAAGCAGAAAAATGCTTTGTGGGGAAAAGCTGTAAGTAGGGAGAAGGTGTGTGCGTGTGACCCAGGAAACAGCTCAATCAGGACTTTGTACGTTCAGTGGGAATGGAATGGCGTACCATAGAAGGAAGAATGGCTGATTAGAACCCTGAACAGGGGAACACCACATATCACATTTTGTTGCATGTCCCACTTGAATATATACTAAGAACAAACTCAGTCTCTTGATAAGTCTCTTTCCTTGTTCCTGGATAGTTTATAGGAATATTGCTGTCATCCCACCTGACCTTTCAGAAAAGCTTTCTGCAATCAAGTTCATGGAAGAAGATATGAAAACTGAGAAAGAGAAGGTGAGGAGCTGGGGCAGATGCTCACTAATTTGCTACAAGAGTGGTTACAGTCAACTTTTCTCAAGGGGGGATTTGCTCAGCTCCAGAAACACCATGTGGAAGCCATTCTTACATTTCTCTTGGCTAAATTTGTGTTGTTTCTGATAGCTACCAGTAAATGTTTGTATGCTTTGCCACAGCATTTTTTCACTGGTTCCTGTACTGTATTTATTTATTTTTTACATTCATTCCTTTTCTGGCCAAGCCATTCCATCCAAAGGGCTCTCTCGAGCAACGTGCCAACAAATCTCGTTTTTTTCCCTTTTGCCACATCTCCCATTTCTCCAGCCCTCACCCCAGTGTATTGCTTCCATCACATTTACAGTCAGAGAACGTTAGAGCAGAAGAGCCATCAGGTTCACCACACACTTATTCCGGCAAAGGTCCATCTGTTTTGCATCACTATGGATTGACGGCTTGATTTGATTTAAATTCAGAACATGAGTCTGGTAGTGGTGAGGATGACTGAAACAGCAAGATTGCCAACAGTGGCTGGGTACTGATTACACTACTGTACTTTGAGAGACTGATGAAGTCTGACCACATCTTGAAGGGCCCCAAGTTCCTCGTCCTCACCAGAGTCAGGTTCAGGTATAAGTGGAAGTACAGATATTCCCGTTAACAAAATAGATGTGTTCCTGGCCATTGCTTGTTTAACAGAAAATTTGGTACCAAAGGTGGAAATAACATAGACATTATAGGGATAAGTTCCTATACCACAAAAGAAGAAGAGTAGTTCAGCAACTTATTTTATTCAAAACTGGCAGTGTGCATGTGTGAAATGAAACAATCAGGTCAGGCAAGCCTTGCGTAAGTAAACAAAAACATTTGAACCTTCCTGACAGCTTCTTTTAAAATGTATCCAGGGGCGTGGTTTTTTTTTTCTTTCTTTCACCAGCCTCTGCTTTTCTTACAGTTTCCATTTTGGAGGCCAAACTTATAGATCTGTGCTTTTTTAAAAAAAAACATGCTGGAGTGGGGCAGGCTTATCTCCTTTCCCTCTCTCTCTTTTCTGTTTGCAGATCAGGGCTGCCTTATCCATTAGGCACTTTAGGCACAGTACCTAGGCCCTATGAAAATTTTAGTGCCTACAAAAACAGGATTCACAACCTTTTTTTTTTTTACAGGAATTGGGAAGGAAAACAAAATTTCAAAATAAAGGAATTCTATATTTTAATCCTTCAGCAACAATAAAAGAGTGCCTAGGGCCTACAAAAACCTTAATGTAGCCCTGTTGCAAATGCTCAGTAAAGGATTCTGTAGGCAGCTGCTGATACCTTGCCAGTTGTAGGCAGCACATACAGCTGCAATAGGATTGGCTTGAGTAGATTCCTGCTGTTTCCCAGCTCAAGCTTTCTTGTCCTGTTTATTGCAGACATGCTGCTGCAACCCGACATTGGAAGTCTGTGTTACTCCAGCCCTCCTTCATCATCATCCCAATGCTGATGCTGCTAAAAATCTTCCAGCTAGACAGAGGATGAGAAGGGAGGCTAGGCCAGCATAAAAAGATTTTCTAAAAAGAAGCTTCTTTGTCAGAGGCTTTGTTAATGGAGTTATACTCAGGATGTACTACTCAGAACAAAGGAGCCATTGTTTGTAGCAAGTAGGGATGGGCCTCTTTCCTTTAGGCAATTCCATATTGGAAAGTTTGTGTTCTTTCACCAAAGGCAATCATGAATTTTTAGTTTCCCCCCCCCCTCAATTATGGTTCTAGTTAAGGAAGATTCAAAATGTACTTGAAGGAGAACTGGAAGGACCAGACGCAGAGGAGAAACTGGAGGGAGCTGGTCAGATCAACATGCAGATAGGTTATCTCAGGTAAACAAAACAAAGCAACATGAGCTACTAGACTCTAGAAAAACACTAATGGGCAAATCCCACATCAGTTTAAATTTAATTGGTTAATACATAGATTTATGTTGGCATGCCCCATCAAAACCAACACTGCATGCATTTTTTTGGCATCCTTATGCTTGTTGTATGATGGAAAGCCATGATCCTGTGTAGAACAGGTTGCAATAAGAAAATGTAAACCACAGCTGAATTACGGTAGTTACTTGTAATTAATACCTTCTTTAAATAATAGAAGTAACAGCTGTGTTACATTACAGTTATAATTTGATGAAATATAATGCCTCTCCTTTTGCTGTGTAACTGAAACGTTTAGTTATTGCTACAGGGTTTGACCTCACTAAATGGTAAAGGAGGAATATCACCTGGTTCAGGTTCTGGCTCATGCTATTCACAGTGTTGCTGCCTTGTGCACGTTGGAGTGGCAGTGAGATTGATGGGAGAGTGGGTTTTGTAGCACAGGACAGCAGATTGTAGCATTCCAGTTTTTTAAAGTAACTAAAAATATCTGTATTAATTACTTTCAAGAAACTTGAAAGTAAAAAATTGCTTGTAAAAAAGTGCTTGTAACTACAATGAGTCACAGTTATTTTTTTTTCCAAAAAGTAAGTTTTTAACTTCTGGCCTAACCTATTTATTTATGAGAAGTACCAAGGAAGGAGCTTAATCTTTCCGCGTTGCTGTTCTGTAAGCTTCCACAAAGCTGTTTCAAAGACATTTTTAGAGAAGTGTTACAGCTGGTTTGAACTTGAATAAGTTTTCCATCAGAAAAAAGATTGACATAATGTTTTGTCAATCATTTATATTTTTGACATGCCATTCTTTTTTAAATAAAGAAAACAATACCCTCCAGAAATGTAAATAACTGGTCTATGCACATGAGAGATTTCAAATGCCAGTTAGCAGTTACGGGTGTTTAAAACACTGATGACATTTTCTGAAGAGATCAAACCTAGTGTTGTCCTTTCAGAAGCAGGAAGCTCTGTCACAAAACACAGTTACAGTGCTATGATTCATTTTAACTGCCATGGCTGCCTTCTGTGGAATCCTGGGTCTTTTAATTTGATCAGAGGCACGTGAGGAGCTCTCTGGCTGAGAATTTTAAATTCCCCTCTGTAATCTGCAAACCCCAGGATTCCATAAGATGTTGTCATGGAATTGAAATTGAAATGGAATCATAGTGCTATAATTGTATAGTATGAAAGGGCTCCTGAAATAAAAAATGGCAAACATCATTTGGAGGCAGTCCTCAATAATATTGATAATTTTGTTTAAGCAGTTTTTCTGTAGCTGTGTTGTAGCTGGGGTACAATTTAAAGATTCATTTTAAAAAATATTTAAAGTTTTTAATGCTGTCCTTCAATATCACTATTTTCAGAGTGGTGCAAGAGAAATACAATTTGAGTATGCGAAAATGTTAGAAAGAATAGTCACAGGACTGAGATGCTAAAGGGGGCCAGGTCTTATGTCCACAGGCATAAGGCCCTTAAACAATAATATCTTATAAAGCAGGACTGGGACACCTTCTTTGACCCAAGGACCAGATAGTCAGCTAAATAAACTTCTTCTAGGCCTCATGCCAGCAACAGGCATTAGAACCCACTGCAACCTGCACCAGTCATTCACCAGAGGGATGAAGATGTCCTGGTTTTCATTCACATGACTGTATGCTGTGCGGGAAGGTTTAAAACTCCACCTTGGAAATTAAGTTCATAACGGGGGTAGCTGGGTGAGGATATGTCTTGGGAGAGTTCAGGAGGCTGAATTAGGGAGCCCTACCACAGACGTTTGTCCCATGAATTAGACGTTTCCCTTCCCTGTTATAAAGGGCTTCCATCGGGAAAGAAAATGTGTGCATGGAGAGGGTGGGCTAGGCAGTATATTACAATGGGAGCCCAAGGCCAGAACTGAGGCCTGACTGAAATGAACAGTGCAGCACCTTTTCTAGTGAGGCTTAGGAGAGGCTTAGGGTTGCTATTTTCCTAGTTACATTTCCTTCCTATACTGAGGCCCCAAGTACATAATATGGGAAGATTTGTGGACACCAACTGAAGAGCTGAAACACTGGGTGAAGCCAATAAACCAATGAAGGAGCAAAGATGAAGAACATTTGAGTACTGTGTAGCTGAAAAAGATGAGTCCTCACCTGAACATGTGTGGGGGCTAAAATGGGGGAAAGGAATGTGCCTGTGGACATAAGAACTGCACCCAATGCAGGAAAGTGAGACTTTCCTGCATTGACTGCAAAAGTTAGTTGCATTTGGTTGAATACAGTGCTAGAATTTCCGTGATCAAAAAACCTGATAAGATTAGGTTCTCATTCATGAGAGGTTCATAACCATATTCAGCCTTAAATGGGGTTTCTAATCACGGGAGCATCATAACTGCCAAACATGGTTATTGAATCCTCTTCAGACCTTTGCATTCAACATGCAAATGTTTTAATACATGTCAGCATAGGACCTTGCAGGTATTCTGTCTTCCTCACATGGTCTTGCCATTTCTGAGAAAGTAGCTGGAAGTTGAATTGCTGGAATGATTTCATATACTTTTGGGGAATTTTGCATTGCCATGAATTGCATTGCTCAACAAATAAGGCTAAGCAAACCTCTAGCTCAGTGATTCTTAACCTGTGGTCTGGGGACCCCCAAGAGTCCGCAGTGTCCTCACAGGTAGTCTGCAAAGGTTTGAAGGCTGCTTGACCCACCTCCTCCCTGCAGTGGAGTGGCCATGTGACAGGAGCCCAAAGCAAAGGCTGACTGGCTTGGCCTGCACATTGCCATTCAATCTGCTCCAGCCACAAACTTGCAGGAAGAAGCAGAAGAAAAGTCTTCCCTCCCCCTCCAGTGCCTGTGAGGGAAGGTTTAATGGATGGTGTAATTGAATTATTATTATCAGGTATTGTTGTTGTTGTTGTTGTTATTATTAAGGTTTTAAATCTTGAGTTAGGTCTTCGGAGTCCATGGCAACAAAAGATATTTAAAGGGAGTCCCTGGTAAAGAAAAGTTAAGAGCCACTGCTCTAGCTAATACAGGAGAATCACAGAACCATAGAATCATAGAGTTGGGAGAGACCACAAGGGCCATCCAGTCCAACCCCCTGCCATGCAGGAACACACAATCAAATAATTCCCAACAGATGGCTATCCAGCCTCTGTTTAAAAACTTCCAAAGAAGGAGACTCCACCACACTCCAAACAGTTCTTACTGTCAGAAAGGTCCTCCTAATGTTTCCCTGGGAAGCTAGGCCAAGAAGCTTGATTCTGGTACTTGATGGGCCAGGATTTTAATAAGGTATATCCGTTTCCCTCAGAACTCCATTTGGGGTATGTGGGCATGTGTGATGATTTTCTGTAATGGACACACATGTATGCATATAAACACACTGCAGAGTTACTTTTGTTTTCCTATTTGGCGATGCATGATGCCTCTCTATTGTTGGTTTTGTGGTACAGAGCAACTGTACATGACATAGAGAAAGAGCTCAAAGAGCTGAGAAACAAGCAAGAAGCAGGGAAGGCCACGCTGGAGCAGTCAGTGACCGACACGGCCATTTACCTCCAGGAACAGGTCAGCAAGTGAAATCAGGATGAGAAATGGTAAAGTGGTTTTCCCTTGCCTGTGAAGGCCTTTCAGGGCACCAGAGTTCCAGATCTCTTTGGACTCTTTGCCCGTTGTGAGGGGGCTGTGGGGGTGTCTCTCAGACAAGGAGATGAGTGCCCAAGGCAAGACCTGGCATGAGGCAAGTCTACCTGGTAATTGCAGTCACTTGTTAAGATGAATTATTTGAGTTCTTCCTCAACTTCCTTAACTTGATATCTCCCTTGCAGTTAGCATGATTTATCATCATCACCATCTTTATTTGTATCTCACCTTTCCCTCAAAAACTAGGACTCAAGTTGGCTTACAAATGAAAGCAGATACAGTGTAGCTAAGGGTGCAGCTACACTAGAAATAATGCAGTTTGACAACTGCGATAGCTCCATCCTACATAATCCTGGGATTTGTAGTTTTCTGAGGCACCAGCACTCTTTGGCAGAGAAGGCTAAAGTCCTTATAAAACTACAAAGCCCAGGATTCCATAAGGGGGAGCTACAGGGAGTGTTTTGGCACTGATAAGTGGTATAGAAATTTAGAAAATAACATTAAAAAATAAAAATAACACAGTGCTTAAAGTGGCGTCAAACTGCATTATTTCTACAGTTCAGATGTAGAAGGTTATATAATACATAAGGTTAATACTAGTGTGTAACTAAACTGGCCATAACATAGAAAAACAATTTAAAGCATACCATTAGAAATAATTAAAAGCAATTTAAAAATAGCACAGCACCCTATTAAAAGCCCTGTGAGGAGGAATAACAATCCCCTCCCAGTGTTCAGGTTGCCAGACCCACTTGCCCAGCTTGCCCTGTGATGTGCAGGTGGGTTCCTAAAATTGTCACTGGCTGCTGGCTCAAATCCAGCTTCTGAGTGATTAATCAGGAGTCTGTAATTGTGTTGTCCTAGCAAACTAATATGCCCTATGGAGATGGTTATGTGTTAGGGGCAGGAGGCCCATCAGCCTTAGGAATAGTGTTGATGTGGCTTAGAAGTGGGAGGGGGGGACATTTCTACAAGCAAATACAGTAGCTAGCTCTCTCCCATTTTATTTCCTCTCTGGTCTAGCATCAAGGTAACTTCTTCCAAAAGACTGCTGGGGAGCCAACTTTTTGTCCATGGGTAGTTGCTTGCTTTTAAAAGAAAAATTCCTTCCTCCTCATTCAGTCTAGGTAGGGGATGGGTTTAAACTCTAGCTGCTTCTGCCTAGCAGGGGCAAAGTCTTGTTGCATTGCTTTCCTGCAGCTTAGTACAGCCATTGCCTCTAGGGCAGGGCTGGGAATCATCCAGACCTTTGGATGTTGTTGAACTGCAATTCCCAACATTCCTTACTATTGGCAATGCTGGCTAGGGCTGCTGGGAGTTGTAGTCCATATAAATCCCACCCTTGCTCTAGGGTTATCAGCTTTTGAGCTGCCTCTCGACCTGCAGTTCTGCCTTTAGCAGTTTAGCAGACATTTGATCTATGGCCAGAAGGTGGCATTAGTCTTTAGATGCATGTATTATTACTATTACTGTTACTATTACTATTAGCGTTTATTTATATAGTGCCATCTTTGATCAGAGATCAAATGTACATGGCACTTTACATTAAAACAAGCAAACGAAACAAAACATTGGGTCCTGCCAAAGGCACACAATCTAAAATAAGTGTATACATAAGCACACACAGAGAACAGAGAGACTTGTTATCTCAAAGGAACAAGGCACCCTTTAACATCATGGTTGCTGTTGCTGGTTTCTGGATGATAAGCAAACCTACTGGCCAGCCAGCTGTCTTGCTGGACAGCCCTCTTCCTGCCATACTGTGTGGATTTCTAGAGGAGTTTTCTAAAAGTCCTACCCAATCCTGCTTAGTCCACCCCACTGCATCACCATTATGACATATGAGAGGCACATGGCACTTGGCCAATCAGCATTAGAGGCTGTTATGTAGTTGCACTATGCCTTCCCCTATAGACATGGTGTATGTTCAGGCTCAAGGTAGGAATTTCTAGGTAAAGGGGCAGATTGTTGTGACATTGCTTCCCCACTAGGTCAACAGTATGTAGCGCCTCAAAAGCAGATTTTCCAAGCAAAATGGGGTTCTGTGTCTGCCTCACACGTTTTGACAGTGATGTACATTACAGAGAACAGTGGTGCTTTCTATATGTATTGATTTAACACAAGGATGGGCAACCTGTGGCCCTCCAGAAGTTGCTAGACTGCAATTCCCATCCGCCCTGGCCAATGTAGTCAGTGGGGAAGGATGATCCAAGTTGAAGTCCAACTATGTTTGGAGGACCACCCATTGTTCACCCTTGATTTAAGATATTTAGTACTCTGTCCTCATTTAAAAACTGAAAACAAAACAATGCTTCCAGGATGGCTTAGAGTTACTGATTGTGGCTATAAACTTAGAGTAACAATTCTATTGAAACAGCAATACAACTTGAAAAAATTAAACATGTGAAGTCATATGGACTGCCTTTTCACCACACCCTAGGTCAGTTGCCTGAGGTGATCACCTCATGATAGGATTAGGCCAGCTATCACCACTAAGTGTTTCATTCAGGCTTCCTCAGGACTGAGGGCTAAAGTAGATAATGACACTAAATTTGTCACTTGAAGTTATTATTTTATTCACTTATATAGTATTCTGTCTTTCTCTCGATAATGGGACTCAAGGCTGCTAACGTTCATCTTTAAAACAATACAAATTAAAAATAACACAGAAGCTAAAATAGAAATACAGGTCAACCCCTGTATGCACGGATTCAGTATCTACGATTTCACTTACTCACATCCAAAAAAATATGTTTGCTCTAAGCATTTCTAGGTCCTCCAGTGTGATTCTGTGGTCAACTGTTGGTGTTTGCCTCATTGAAAATATGGTTCCCTATTATCCACAGGTTCAGGTATCCATGGGGGTTCTTGGAACACATGCGCCTCAGATACTGGGGGGGGGGGGTGTCGATCTGTATAAGTATAAGGTTTAAAAAACAAACAAATTATAAGTTAAAACATTAAACATTAAAAATATTAAAATACATTAACAGACTATGTACAAAGCTTAGAAAATCTTAAAAATAGCACTGCACAGCATTGAAAGCCCAACTCTAGTCAGATTGTAAAACAAAAATGCCATCTCGACCTTTCTAGGGAGGGAGTTCCAAAATTTGGGAGCTGCCACCAAGATGGCCCTCTCCCTTGTTCCCACTAGTCTGAGAAGGTGGCAGGACAGAGAGAATGGCCTTTCCAGATTATCTTAGCGCTCTAATGGGCTCATACAGGGAGATATGGTCCTTCAAATAACATGGATCCAAGCCATATAGGACTTTATAGGTCAAAAGCAGCACTTCGGATTCTGCCCAGGAACAGACCTTCAGCCAATAGAGCTGTTGCAACAAGAAAGTTGTGTGTTCACTGTAGCCAGCCCCAGTTAACAACCTGGCTGCAGTTCTTTGGGCCAACTGAAGTTTCTGAGCACTTTTCAAAGGCAGCCCCATGTAGGATGCTTTACAGTACTCCAAATGGGATATAACCAAGGCTTGTACCACCGTGGCCAGATCCAACTTCTTCAGGAATGGGTGCAGCTGGCACACTAGTTTTAACTGTGTAAAAGCACTGCTGCTCACTGGTGAAACCTGGGCCTCTAGGCTCAGAGCTGAATCCAGGAATACCCCCAAACTGAGGACCTGCATTTTCAGGGGGAGTGTAACCCCATCTAACATAGGCTGAATCCCTGTTCCCAGGTCTGTCTTTTGACTGACCACAAGCACCTCTGTCTTGTCTGGATTAAGCTTCAGTTTGTTTGCCCTCATCTAGTCCATTACAGCTACTAGGGACCAATTTAGCACAGGAAGTTGCATTGTGGTATGTTTTCTTTTTTGCTGTTAATATCAGCTGTAAGAAGGGATGATTTTCATCAGAATGGTGGTTCACAGTGAAGAAGAGATTAAATTTTCCTTGGTTTTTTTCCGGTCTGTGAGGCCATGTTTTGGAATAGTTTCTTTCTGACGTTTCGCCTGCATCTGTGGCTGGCATCTTCAGAGAATGCTTGGGTAGGAGTATATGTGGAGTTTATATGCTATGAACCCCTGTTTGGGAGTATATGTAAATTTGTGTAGTTGAATGGTTAGTTTCTGGGTATAGAAATGCAAGGCTCATTGGATTCTGTTTGGCTAATGGTTGGTTGATGGGCCATTATCTGCTGGAACTCCCCCTGTCCCTGGGTGGAATTCCTTTGTAAGTGTTGAGTTTTGATTCTATTGTTCTTCAAAACTGGGAGCCAGATTTTGTTTACTTTTAAAGTTTCTTCTTTCCTGTTGAAGTTGTCCAGGTATTTGTGGATTTCAATAGCTTCTCTGTGCATTCTGACATGATAGTTGTTGGCCTGGTCCAGAATTTCTGTGTTTTTAAATAGCATTTTGTGTCCAGGTTGGTTTATACAGTTCCTCCTCCACATTCGTGGTTTTCACTCTCGCGGTTTTGATTATTCTCGGTTTTCTCAGCAAGCACCCCATTTAAATCAGCTTCTCTCCCTCACACGCAAGGGAGAGGAGCCGATTTAAACGGAGTGCTTGCTGAGCAAGCCTGGTGATCAACTCCCCACTCTCCTGGGGCTTGGCTCTATTTGGGGTGGAGAGCCAAGCTCCAGGAGAACAGGGAGTTCATGGGAAAGGTGCTTTTTAGCCCCCCACCCACCCTTCCCAAAGCCACGATTGATGTGGAGGGATGACTGTAACATGTTCTGCTACTGCTGATTTTTCTGGCTGGCCCAGTCTGTAGTGCCTCTCATGTTCCTTGATTCGTGTTTGCACACTGCGTTTAGTGGTCCCTATGTAAACCTCTCCACAACTGCATGGTATGCGGCAAACTCCTGCAGCTGTGGGAGGGTCTCTTTTGTCCTTCGCTGAGTGTAGCATTTCTTGGATTTTCTTGGTTGGTTTGTAGATTGTTTGGTCTGTTTCCTCATCAGTTTCCCTATTCTGTCTGTGACGCCTTTGATGTATGGTAAAAATACCTTCCCTTTGAGTGGCTATTTTTTTTCTTCATTCCTGTGGTTTTTTGTGAGTCTAGCTGCTCTTGTGATGTCTGATCTGGAGTAACCATTAGCCTGTAGGGCCCAGTTTAGGTGCCTCAGTTCGTCCTCCAGGTAGTGGGGTTCGCAGATCCTTTTTGCACGGTCTACCAATGTTGTTATTGTGCTTCTTTTTTGTCCTGGGTGATGATTGGAGCTCTTGTGTAGGTATCTGTCCATGTGTGGGAGTTTTCTGTATACCTTGTGGCCTAACCGTTGGTTTGGTTTGCGGATGACTAGGACATCCAAGAATGGCAGTGTTCCTTCCTTCTCTTTTTCCATTGTGAATCGGATATTTGGTTGGTGCTGTTCAGGTGGTTCAGGAATGAGACCAAATCTTCTCCATGATTCCATATGGTGAAAGTGTCATCCACATATCGGAACCATGTTGTGGGCTTTTTTGGTGCTGTTTCCAGGACTTGCTTTCCCAAATGTTCCATGTAAAAGTTTACTATCACTGGGCTCAGGCAGCTGCCCATGGCTACCCCATCTGTCTGTTCGTAGAATTCATTATCCCACTGGAAGTAGCTTGTGGTGAGGCAGTGTCTGGACAAGGCTGTGATGTCCTCAGGAAGTATTGTATGAGTACCACGATGTCCATTATGGGGACTTTGGTGGACAAGAATACAACATCAAAATTGATCAGTCTGTCTCCAGGTTTCAGTACAATGTTGTTGATTTTTTCTATGAAGTGAGCTGAGTCTTTGATGTAGTGAGGGGTTTGTCCTATGTGGGTTTGTAATTGTGTGGCCAGAAACTTGGCCAAGTCATATGTGGGGGATCCAATGACGTTCACTATGGGTCAGAGTGGAATGGAATCCTTGTGGATCTTGGGAAGTCCATACACAGTTGCCCCACCGCATTCTCAACTTCTGCATTTGTGGTTTGGATTATTTGCAGAAAGCCGCCTCCCCCCCGCTCAACACTCCATCCCTTCCCAAGGTAGCGAAGGGCTTAGCCCGTCACTGCCCTGGGAAGGCGGGGTGAGAAGCCGCTGGCGCGCTCACGCTTCACCCCACTCCCTTACCAAGGCAGCCCATTGCTGCCCTGGGAAGGCGGGGTGGAAAGCCTCTGGTGCTCTCCCGCTTCACCCCACTCCCTTACCAAGGCAGTGAGGGGCTTCTCACAAAGCCCATCGCTGCCCTGGGAAGGCAGGGTGGGAAGCAGCTGGTGTCCTCCCGCTTCACCCCACTCCCTTCCCAAGACAGCGAGGGGCTTCTCACAAAGCCTGTCACTGCCTTGGGAAGGCGGGGTGGGAAGCCTCCTTCCCACCTGCTCTCCAGCCCAGTCCCTTCTCAAGTGAAGTTAATGGGGTGGAAAGCTGCTCGCCTGCAGCCTCATTTCTTATTCGCGTTTTTTTCACATTCACGGGGGTTGTCTGCCCCTAACTCCCACGAATGTGAATGGATAACTGTAGTCCTTGGTGGGAGTTTACCGCATACCATGCAGCTGTGGACAGTTTTACATAGGGACCACTAAACGCAGTGTGCAAATATGAATCAAGGAACATGAGAGACACTGCAGACTGGGCCAGCCAGAAACACCAGCAGTAGCACAACATGTTATAAACCAACCTGGACACAAAATGCTATTTAAAAACACAGAAATTCTGGACCAGGCCAACAACTATCATGTCAGAATGCACAGAGAAGCTACTGAAATCCACAAACACCTGGACAACTTCAACAGGAAAGAAGAAACCTTAAAAGTAAAAATCTGGCTCCCAGTTTTGAAGAACAATAGAATCAAAACTCAACACTTACAAAGGAATTCCACCCAGGGACAGGGGGAGTTCCAGCAGATAATGGCCCATCAACCAACCATTAGCCAAACAGACACTAATAAGCCTTGCATTTCTATATATGCAGAAACTTAACAATTCAATTACACAAATTTACATATAGTACTCCCCAACAGGGGTTCACAGCATATAAAGTCCATATATACTCCTACCCAAGCATTCTCTGAAGATGTCAGGCACAGATGCAGGCGAAACATCAGAAAGAAACTATTCCAGAACACGGCCTCACAGCCCAGAAAAAAAACAAAGAAAATCTATGGATGCTGGCCGTGAAAGGCTTTGACTTCACAAAGATTAAATTTCCCCTTCTTCTTTGCAGTCATGTCAAAAAATGTCCTTCTGAGGCTTCTGTGGGCCATGGGGGTTGGGGGAATTGTCCCGATGACATTAATTGATGCTTTCTTTCTGTAACAAATAACAGCTTTAGTGACAGATGGGATGAGGTACATCACATCTACTTTGGCCCTGAGATTTTACTAGGTGCTGTTTTCTAAAGCTTTTCAGTATAGTTGTGATTGCTAGAAGTTGACCTAAATCTACATGCTAATCTCAAATAGAGTAGAACCACTGAATCAATGGGATTTACATAATCCTTATCATTCGACAGTTCATTCATTGGGTCTGTTCTACCAAAGGCTGGCAATTGGATTTATATGTGAAGATGTAATGGAGATTCTCAGCAATACATCCATGTTGCTAGATTATTCCATACAGATGTTACTCCAGCTGTACATATTGAGATTCTTTCTGCCTTTCAGTTAAGGGGACAGCCCAAATATACAACCTCATGTGTCAGAGCAGACTGATCCTTCTGCTGCTATCTCAGATGTTCAGAAAGTTCCTTTTAAAAAAAAAAAATGACAACTTCGCAAATCCTTCTGCCAATGCATATACTGGCTGAGAGATTTGGGGAGTTGTATTCTAAGTTCTTTTTCCAGGTTCTTTAGAAATAAGAGAACTTTTGGCTGCCTCAGCTCCTCCTTCTAAAGCCAGACTCCACCTTCTCTCGCTTGCTTGCTGCCCACAGTTAGACAAGCTTAGATCGGTCATAGAGAACATGATGGCTTCTTCGTCCACCTTGCTGTCCATGAGCATGCCACCCACCCCGGAGCCTGGGCTGGCGGCTCAGGTCCGGCAGGGCACTTGCGCTGCTTGCAGCTTAGATGTCAGTGAGAAGGTTAGCCAGCTGTTCAAGCGCTACGAGCAGCTGCAGGACTCCATCAACAACTTCATGTTGAGACAGGCAGAAGGCAAACTGACCAAGAAACCCAAGCACCGCCAGGTAAGCCCTGGGCCAGAAAACTGGTTCAGGTGATTGACCTGAAGACATTTGCAAGGTATAAATGTGAGCCATGCAGGGTGAAAGGTGAGAGGAAGATGTAGTGGGTACTGAGACCTGAGATAGGAGCGAGGCTTGAAGATGGCTCCCTTGGGACTCACACAGAGCGATTTAGCTCTTTATTGCCTGTACTGAATAGCACTAGCTCTCCAGGGTTTCAGAAGGCTTTCCCACCCCACTGGGCCATGGTGGGGATTGAACCAGTGACTTCTGGCATGGGGATCATATGTCTTGCCATTTTGGATGCTGCCTAATGCTACGTGAAGGTCCCCACCTTCTCTATTTGGTATCTTCCCAATAAAACTGAGGGATCTTCATGGGAGCGGGCACATAGTCATTTTACTTTTGACAGAATGAAGAACAGTACTTTTTGCTGTGTATGAGGTGATCTGGGTTCCGCCCTCCTTTGAGTGCTTCAAAGGGCTTATGCTTTCTAATGGGGTCACCAACGGCCCTGGGACAAGTGCTAAGTGATGACATGCATACCTTTATTGCCAGAAGCCTTGTGTGTGGAATAAAAAATAGCTCTTTCTGTGGGTTCATGGAACACATGCAGCCTGACCAAAAGCCTTTTGAAACCTTTTTAAGCTTCAAAATGTGATGGAAAGCCGACAGACCACCTTGTAAACCACAGTAAATACTGTCCACCTCCTTCCTGAGTGTTCATCCTTCAAGTCCAGCCTCCAGACTTTCACAGTCCCCAGACATTAGGGCCAAATATTCAACCCAGTCCTACTCTAGCCCCTTGGGAGTGGTTTTGGAAGAAAGATTTCCAGGCTTTTATAAGAGCCCTGACTCATCCCTGCTTAATCAGAAGCCCTTGGCCGCCAGTTCTGGTTTGCTTTTCTCTCTTATTCCTGGCCACACTGCTTCTATCTGATTTCCTACTTTTATACTACTCCAGTAAGAGTCTTAGCAATCTAGTGGTGTGCAGGGTTACAGCTCAAATCCTGTAATTGCACTGAATTAATGCAACCATACCTAAAGAAGCTGAACCTTAGAAGCTAAACCTACCTAGAGAAGAAGGCCAGAACTAGGAATCCATGCCTTCACTCCCTGGCTCTGCTTTTGTTCACTTACTTGTCTTGAGTTGCTGTTTTATCTTTGATTTAAAATAGATTAAGGAATTTGTGGCAGTGGCTTGATTTCTTTTGGGAGTGGGATGGGAAGAGGCCTTTGGAGGATGAAAATGGTCTTCTGAGCAGTTGAGCCTCTGTGTGCTTTCTTGGTAGTTGCTTCTAGTTGTCAGCTGACAAGATACAGTGTCTGATTCCTATGGTCAGACTCTTTTTTCTTCTGCTATAGCTTTCTGCAAACTAGTGCCTTCTAGAAATGTTGAAGTACAATTCCTATAACAATTCCGCTGGTCTGCCATGCTTTCTGGGGGTTTATGGGAGTTGTTCAAAACACCTTCAGGACACTAGGTTGGGGAAGGCTATTCTATACTGCTGTTTGATTGTATTAAAGTAAATCCAGACTGTTCCTAGAACTGGAGAGCTATATAGTTATAGATAAAAAGGATAGGGATACCTTTTTGTGATTCTCTTTTGTCAGGTGACAGGTTTTTGTTCTTTGCTGTTCTCTATAGCAAAGTGCCAGTATTTGCTGTGTCTTTGCATGTTGAAATGGCACTATAGTGGCACCTAGGGGAAGAAAAGAAAAACTGCAACATCAACAACACGAGCATGGGAAATACCCATTTTACTGTACTGTATTCCACTTAGAGAGGGGGCATGTAAAGACAGAATCCATAGGTGTTTGTACCAACTGCAACAGAAAAATATACATGGTGTAGACACCTCTTAATGCTGTGGCTCTGATCACACATCAATAAAAATTAGATTTCACTAAAATGAAAGGAAATGCATCTGAACTTAGGTAAGACAAAAAAAACCCGCTTCTCATCAAAGTAAATGACAGGTGCAAAGCAATAGGGATAGAAGTGTATTGTTATTTGAGTAAATCTGATCAGTTTGATGCTGGACCCATTGAACATTGCTGAATGCCATGTTGCTGGGATGTGTGTTTCACCTTTGTGGAAAGGAGCTGAATATTTGCTTTTGGACTCAGCATTCTACCAGAGACAGCCAGCATGGTGTATTGGTTTAAGCATTGGACTACAACTCTGGAGAACAGAGTTCGAATTTCCACTTGGCCATGGAAGCCCACTGGGCAAGTCACATTCTCCCAACCTCAGAGGAAGGCAAAGCCAAACTCCTTCTGAACAAATCTTGCCCAAACCCCATGGTAGGGTCACCATAAGTCAGAAATGACTTGAATGCACACAACAACCATTCTGTTAGAAGGGATATATATCAGTTTCATAGGAAAGACCTATGAGGTTAATCCCCACTTATATGATTTAGTCTTTTAAATTCACCAACAAAACAAAACAAACCCCCAGCTCCCATGAAGTCGGGATAATGTTTAAGGGTCTTTCTTATGAGGAACAGAGATATTGTTACATAGTTTAGACTTGGATTCTCCAACCCAGTACCCTCCAGATTTGTTGGATTGCAAGTCCCATTATTCCCAGCTTTTTGACTGGTCTGCCAAATATGGCCTCCCAGGATTCAGATTCACTAGGAAATTCTCACTGAAGATGATGGCTGTTGTATACTAACATGTCTTTTTCTTATTTGTTTTGAGGGCAGTGCCCTGGTTTGTTACGAAAAGGTTGGTGTGTCTTCCTTCATTCTATAATAGATTTGGAGGTTGATAGGACCACTACTGTTTCAGTCCTGCCCTTCATTAACCTATTGTCTTCACAATCAGGATGAGGAGATGCTCAGCCACATCCAAAGCACCATCCTGCAAGTTCAGGAAGACTGTGAGAAGCTGAACGCCACTACAGGCAATCTTGTAGAAGACCATCGCCAAAAGCAGAAGGAGATCAGTGTAGGTGGCCTTAGGGCAAGGTTAGTGGGTGGTGGGGCCCAAGAAAGGTGGGCACTGCTGGATGCCACCAGGAGTGTGCCAGATTGTACTATTAAAAAGTAACAGCAGAAGAATTGCTATAATGAGTTACCGTTCAAACAGTGAGCAACAGCAGTGGATCATTTCCATGGTTAGTGGCAATGGATTATCTTATAAAAGTAACTTTCCAAGCTCAGTATTGCCAGTTGATTTGTTCACTGGAGAGTGGTGTTGAGGGTGGGAAGAGACATATATGCCCTTTCCAGCGCTCATCTTTACAGGTGAAGAAGCTTTAAGATAAGCCATCAAATGGCTGGCAGACAGGAAAGCATAGGTATAAAACTCAAAACAGAAATGTACTGTTAAGATCTGAAGCACTGTGACTATTTTGCAACTTTGGAAAAACAACTTTATTTTTCCTTGCAGACAACATGGGCAAGATTTCTACCTAATCAGGATTACAATTAGCCAATTAGGGTTGCCAAGAGCTCTGGCACACAGTGGACCAGCTTAGCAATTGGTTTTCTTTCTTTCTTTCTTTCTTTCTTTCTTTCTTTCTTTCTTTCTTTCCAGCATTGACTCCCAAAAAGTTGAGTCAGTCAATATAAAACCCCAGGTTCGTAACACTTGATGGGGGTAAAGCCTCATACACCTTTGCACATGCCTAGTGCAGCCAGTTGCAAAAGAGAACACCAACCCCTGTCCTTTTGAGAGTGGTATGGAGGAGAGAATTTCACCAGGAGAAGCTGGCATGTAATTCCCTCTTCTACACAATTATGGAAGATGTAATATCTCAATAGATGGGTGAATCAGTACTGCCAGTTTTCATACCTACTTAATCCAGAGTAGAGAAAAGTGGTATTATGGGACTCCCAACCCCAGAACTCCACTGGCTACGTTGACTGTTGGGAGCTATAGTATGGAAGTGCTACATTGCAAGGAGAAGTTGATGGTGAAAAGTACTTTTATTTCCTTCTCCATATGCTTTTTCTCTTACTAACTCCAGGCAATAACAATAAAGTTAAGTAGCACCTTAACAACTCAAATGTTTTATTGGACATAAGCTTACATGGACTCCAGTCCACCTCATCAGGTATGTTTGGGCCAGAGTCCATATCCAATAAAATTGGTTAGCCTTTAAGGTACTACAAGACTCCTCGATATTTTTGCTGCAACATGGTCACACAGCTAGCCCCTGTAAAATTCAGGCAATAATGTAGCCATTGGCTCAGCTTATTTAATAAACAGGCAACTCACTAAATATATATATGTGGAGGACATGACACACAAGCCAAATTTACCCAATTATTCAGCCTGGCTGCCTCTCCGCTTGCACTGCAACCTTCCTTTCAGATTCCCCTTATCCCTTCTTTGGACTGGCGTCTGACTTTCTGGGGATAGTATATGTGATTGTGTGGACTCTATTGGAAAACATGCCTAATAGATGTCCATGAGAGAAATAATTCATGAGGAATCTGGACTTTATAAACAAAACACAAAGATTGGTTTATTAACTGTATGTTTGTAACAGCAATGCTTCCATACTGTGCCTCCAACTTCATTACTTTCTTAATGTTTCTTAGTCCCACTCTGTGGTGACCAATTACATATAGAAGCTCAGGTAATATTCTTTGAGCCCTTAATAATAAAACCAGATAACTACCAGACTCAATCACTCTTTCTTATACTCTTAATTTCCACTCACTCTATAATCCATTCAGCCTCAACAGTCTCTCAAGCACAGACCATACCATACATAGTCATCACACAAACAGACAAAAACTCAAGCTCAAACTAACTCTCTCAGCTGTCATACATCTTTCAAACTCTAGGAAACCCCTCCCATTACAGTTTCCTGCTCTGGGATTGGCTCCCTCACCCTCTCTTCCCATTCACTCAGTAGCATTCCATCAACCGCTTGTCACAATATACCAGTCTATAGTCTGTTAGTACTAATCAAATGGGATGAAAAGCACAGGATGACCCAGTCTGGAATAGGTCTCCGCTTAGCAATATTTGATCCCATTGAGACATTGGGGAGCATATGTTTCTGTTTGTTTGGGGCAAAATTTGAGAGGGAAGAGAAGGTGGTGGTGATGGAGGAGGAAGAAGAGAGGTGGTGGGTGTATAAGAATCTGAACCAATGTTTCAAATAGCCAAGTCTGATATATATATTTTTTTGCATTCTTTACTTTTTAAAGCTGTTGTTCAAGTCCCTGGAAAAGCTGGAAAATGAAAAAGCAGACAAAGATCGCCTAGTGATGGAAATCGATGTGGTGAGGAGTTGGACTTGATGACACACTGGGGATTATTTCATACATGTCAGTCCATAGTCAGATGTACCTGTGTAAGCAGCATTTTCAGAGGGTGCAAACATGGGACATCAAAAGAGTCATGAAGTGCATCTGCATCAGTTCTTCTTAAGGTCTCTTATGGTGGGGGACCAGCAGGGTCCCCCCTGAATATGTTGGGAACTGGAACCATATTTGCACCCACTGAAAATGGGTGTGCACAGATCTGGTCTGTGCACAGTTTAGCATGGGGCCCCTATGCTCATGGGGCCCCTGGGCAACTGCCCAGCAAGCTCATGAGTTAAGACAGCACTGTAGAGCCCTTTAGCAGAGAATTTCACATACCTCACCAAAACTACAAATCCAAGGATTTAGAATGGAGCTATGGCAGTTGAAGTGGACTCAAGCTGCTATATTGAGTGTGTAGAAATTAGGGTTATAAAGGATATGCATTCATGTTTGCATCCCTGATGAAAAAAGGGCATCTCAACACTTGAGAAACCCCATTGAAGGAAAGGAAAACAGCCACATGTCTCTTTGCAATTTGGAACCTCTTTGGGGGAAATTCATTTGCACAAAAATAAACTTTTTGTCTGCACAGAAAACTTGGTAGCATATAAAACTTATTCTGTTCCCTGCACAAAATACTGCTTTTGGACAGAACCCCCCCACCCACTATGTATTTGGAGGCAAAGAAATTTTCCCTAAAGAAGTTTCAAAGTGCAGATAAGTAGTCAAAAACTGAACCCTGTGCTGAGAGAAAGGTGGGATATAAATTTAATTTAAAAAATGAGTAAATATTCTGGCATAATGGGAAGAAAACTGATGAAATAGTTTGTTCTTACACGTAGGAGTGAAATAAGTGAAGATTTAGGCCAAATCCACACTGCACAAATAATCCAGTTTGAAACTGGATTACTTGCCATGGCTCCTTCCTATGGAATCCTGCGATTTGTAGTTTGGTGAGGCACCAGCATTCTTTGGCAGAGAAGGCTAATCCAGTTTCAAACTGGATTATTTGTGTAGTGTGGATTTGACCGTACATCCCCAGGAGATACCTTCCTTCATTCTGCAGGGCAAAACTGGCTTCGTCTCCCTTCCTATCTTTTTAAACAGAGATTCTGAATACTGGCCATCCTTTAACGCTAGAGCCACGAGAGGAGAGATACTCCTTAGACATTCATATTCTGTGACTATGATGGGGAATGGTGATACAGGCCAGACCAAAGATCTGTCCCTATCCTTCTTCTTCCTTTTAGAAAGCAGACAAGACTGCCCTTGCTGGGAAGGTCAGCCGCACCCAGTTTGATGCCACCACAGAACAGCTGCATAAGATGATGCAGGAGCTCTTAAACAAAATGGCTGGGCAAGAGCAAGATTGGCAGAAAATGCTGGACAAACTTTTGATTGAAATGGACTCCAAGGTAAGCAAGACTCGGGCATGCCAGCTATTCAAAGCCTGGCTGTTGAGGGCACCTGAAGTAACTGATAGGAAAGAATTCACCATCCTACTGGTTCCATGGCATGGCATGCAAATGGGATGGGCAGATACCTCATGAAAATGCACCCACTTTTCTCCCTACTCTAGGCACCTGAGCATTCACAGCAGGGAGACAAATTTGCTGGTTGCATGGCTGTCTGGTCCCTGCCAACCATGTGAGCTAGCACAATAGTAGGGAGCCTGAAGAACACTGAGCATATTGGCTTGTAGTTTGTTTCTAGGCACAGCTGCTTGTGTCCTGTAAAGTTTGAACAGCCTGGAATCAGGGTGTCTGAAAGACCATCCCCACATTTACAAACTGGCCTGTTTATTCTAATCATCATCGGAGGCCCTTCTCTACCTGCCTCACCTTCTCAGAGGGTGGTGAGTAGGGGCACCACCTTTGCTTTGGTGGCACCCTTTGTCTTTGAAATCCTCCCTAGAGAGATCCCGTTGGCAAACTGTGTTTTTTATCCCTTAGGCGCTCAGTGGAGCCTGCATTATTTTGGGTAGGTTTTGCTTAAATTACATGCCTTGCTGATTTTTCTGCTATTTGTTTATGCGATATCTATTGCTGTTGATGTTCATTTAAAATTACTGTATCATAGCTATTTTGAGCATACCACAGTGCTTCTGATACTCTCTGCTTCTCCTTGAACTCTGGAACTGTCTTAAATCAAGTTGCTGAACTGTCTGCTTGAGAACTGAGCAAGTGTCAGATGGGAGAAGACTTCTCTGGCTTTGAATGCTATCC
Source organism: Gambelia wislizenii (assembly GCA_030847615.1). NCBI lineage: Eukaryota > Metazoa > Chordata > Lepidosauria > Squamata > Crotaphytidae > Gambelia > Gambelia wislizenii. The sequence continues at coordinate 194,412,277 of JAUMIR010000002.1, forward strand.
CTCTGGGCCTCAGGCTGCTCCACTGAAGCAAACTATGTTGGCTTTGATGGTTCTTGTACATTATAGGAGAGGGGGAGCCCTCTGGGTATCTGAGCTCATGCAATGTACTAGTACAAAGATCAGTATGTAAAGGGATATTGTAGCACCTTTGAGACTAAGAGAAAGATGTTTGTAGCATAAGTGTTTGTAGACTGAGTCTGCTTCAGCAGATGCATGGAGCAGACCCTGATGAAGCAGACTCAGTCTACCAAAGCTTAGGCTACTAATTTCCTTTTCTCAGTCTCAAAGCTGCTGCAATATGCCTTTGAATAGTGATCCAGACCAGCAGTTCTTAACCTGTGGTCTGTGGACCCCCAGGGGGCTGCAGTGCCCTCACAGGGGTCCACAAAAGCTTGCTGGCTGCTTGCCCCATCTCCTCCAGCAACAAACTTGCAGGAAGAAGCAAAAGAAAAGCCTTCCCTCCCCCTACAGTGCCTCTGAGTGAAGGTTTAATGGATGGTGTAATTGTATTATTATTATCATCATCATCATCATGTGGATATCATACCTTGATTTGAGTAAGGCCTTTGACAAGGTTCCCCATGACATTCTTGCAAACAAGCTTGTAAAATGTGGGCTAGACAAGTTAACTGTTAAATGGATTTCTAATTGGTTGACCAGCCAAACCCAAAGGGTGCTCAGCAGAGGCTCCTCTTCGTCTTGGAAAGATGTGACCAGTGGGGTGCCACAGGGTTCTGTCCTGGGCCCAGTGCTATTCAACATCTTTATCAATGACTTGGATGAGGGAATTAGGGGCATACTTATCAAATTTGCAGATGACACCAAATTAGGAGGAGTAGCTAATACCCTAGAGGACAGGATCAAAATTCAAAATGACCTGGATCTAGAGAGCTGGGCCAAAGCTAACAAAATGAAATTCAATACGGAGAAATGTAAAGTACTGCACTTAGGGCGAAAAAACGAAATGCATAGATATAGGATGCGGGAGACCTGGCTGAACGAGACTACGTGTGAAAGGGATCTAGGAGTCCTAGTAAACCACAAGTTAAACATGAGTCAACAGTGTGATGCAGCAGCTAAAAAGGCCAATGCGATTTTGGGCTGCATCAGTAGAAGTATAGTGTCTAGATCAAGGGAAGTAATAGTGCCGCTCTATTCTGCCTTGGTCAGACCTCACCTAGAATACTGTGTCCAGTTCTGGCCACCACAATTCAAAAAGGATATTGACAAATTGGAGCATGTCCAGAGAAGGGTGACTAAAATGGTGAAAGGTCTGGAAACGATGCCTTATGAGGAAAGACTTAGGGAGCTGGGTATGTTTAGCCTGGAAAAAAGATGGTTAAGGGGCGATATGATATCCCTGTTTAAGTATTTGAAGGGGTGTCACGCTGAGGATGGAGCAGGCTTGTTTTCTGCTGCTCCAGAGACTGGAACACGGAGCAATGGATGCAAGCTCCAGGAACAGAGATTCCACCTCAACATTAGGAGGAACTTTTTGACAGTAAGAGCTGTTTGGCAGTAGGACACACTCCCTTGGAGCGTGGTGGGGTCTCTTTCCTTGGAGGTCTTTAAACAGAGGCTGGATGGCCATCTGTCGGGGATGCTTTGATCGTGATTTCCTGCATGGCAGGGGGTTGGACTGGATGGCCCTCGTGGTCTCTTCCAACTCTACAATTCTATGATTCTATGATCATCATCATCAGCTACTATTATTGTTCTTGTTGTTTTAAATATTGAGTTAAGTCTTGGGGGTCCACAGCAACAAAACATATTTAAAGGAGGTCCCTGGTAAAGAAAAGGTTAAGAGCCACTTAACCAGATGAACATGGCTATGACTTTGAGTACACAGATCATTCTGATACACTGCTGGATTTGAATTGTGTTACTATTTATGCTGGACTGGGTAAATGTGTAGCCCTCCAGATGTTGTTCAGAGATGTTGTTGTTCAAGAACAAGAGCCCATCAGTCTTAGTTGGTGTAGGCAACAGTGAGGGATGATGGGAATTGCAGTCCAGTAACAACTAGAGGGCCACACATTCCCTAGCATTGACTGAAAACACCAACAAAAGAGTTGCATGAATTCCAGAAATGGCGGATGTCCTTGGTTCTTTTTGCCAAATTTTGTTTTGCACTCTTTTGGCCATTAATCTCCACTACCTCATTCCTAACACCTCCTCCTCTGAATGTCAGCTCTGGTGCCCAATAGCTGCTGCTGGCCCAAGTGTGGCAAGGTGGCAAATGGGGCAGGTGGCAAGAACAAAGGGCCCATTGGCTTCTGTCGACTTTGAGGCCACTCAAATCCCAGGCAGGTTGCTATGTTTTCAAAGAGAGTCTAGAGCATCAGAAGCATAGGAAATTGGGAAACCAAACTACCAAAGAGAGCTTTGTCTTTCTTTTACCACTTAGCTTCAAGTAGCAGACTATATGTTAAACTATTTCATAGTGTCTCATGTGGCTTTTGACTCATAAACCTTTGCTGGTTTTGCACACAGGTGCAAATCCAGCCTTCCTGGGATCCCACTCTGGCAGCACTCTGTGGTGCAACAACAAGCATGTTGTCATTATGTGTGTTGTGCTGAGCTGGAGAGGGCTCTAGAAGCATTCAGCAGGCAGAGCAGAACTTCCTGTTCTGCAGGAAGTAGAATGAAGCCCACTTTCGTCTCTAGAGTCTTCCCAGAACCTCAGCTAGGGAGGTGCCTATTATGTATCATATATAGTGTGATAGTTAATCCAACCTTAGTCTCAGTGATTTGAACAGACAGTTGTATCTGAATCTGAAGAGCGCTGGTGGCACAGTGGTTAAATGCCAGTACTGCAGCCACAACCTTGTGAATTCGATCCTGCAGGGCTCCAGGTTGTCTCAGCCTTCCATAGGTCAGAAAAATGAGTACCCAGCTTGTTGGGAGCAATTAGCTAAAACACATTGTAAACCGCTTAGAGAGTGCTTAGCACTATGAAGTGGTATAGAAATATAAGTGCTATTGCTAAGTGCTATCTTCTGTCACACTCTTGTGCAGCTTGACCGTTTGGAACTTGATCCATTCAGACAGCAGCTGGAAGAGCGCTGGAAGGATATCCGGAAACAACTGAGACAGCGAGCACCACAAGATGAAGGTGATGAAGCTGCTGGGATCAGAAGGTATGGAAGTCTGAAGGAGAACAGTGATAGTTTTGTTTTGGTATGTGTGTATGTCTGAAATGACGTAATGTCCATTAGAGCTGGCTTCACATTTGTAGCATAATTGGGAAATCTTTGAAAAGTCACCAAGGTTGCCAAACAAACTTCCTATGTACATTTTAGATTAATGTACCATTTCTTGACTCCAGCATTAGAGCCTGACTTCTCCTGCTGAAAGATCTGAATTTAAAGAGTCTCAGCCTTCCCCAAACTATCAGCCTCCAGACATGCTGGAGTACAACCTCCATAGTTCCCAGTCAGACTGTGCATTCTGGTTGGAGAGATGGGATGGGAGTTATTATAGTCCAACACAACTAGAGGCCACCAATTTGGGAAAGGCTGATTTGGAGAGTCACTGATAGTCATGTGTTATGATGGACTGTGTACCATTAATCCAACCTGATTAGAGCTTACTGTTACATATAGTGTGAGTTCCCTGAGAGGAATACTTTTGCCATTAGGCTAGGACCAGGATTAGGTAAGTGTTTGGTTCATCACCAAACACTTTACTTTGTTCTTTAACCTACTGTTCAACAAGCTTCAGCCCATACCTCATGCATGTTGTATTCTTTGAGCTCCTAATGATTGCTTTTGACACCTACACTGGAATTACTATTGACACTCAGCTCCAACACCAGGGGCAAGGTTTCATTATCTGTTTGCACTTTCTTTGGCTTTTCTCAGGCAGACTTGCAATTTGTGAGGCAGTCCTGCTTCTAGCTTAAGGAGTGCATTCTGTCTACCTGCTGGCTGATTAACTCTTTCTCTACCATCATAGAATTAAGCTACCTAACAGTTTTGGGGAAGTGCAAATAGCTCTGATTAAGGGAGAATGCCTATTTAGGACTTGTGTAGGAAAGTTGCTTTGCACAGTAGAAGTTTACCCATTAGTGCTACTGCTATGCAGTACCATCAGATCACAAAATAAAAACTGAGCTCAAGAATACAGCAAAGTAACATGATAGAATAGCAGTCCATGAAAGGAAAGAGTCAACAGTCCACAGTAGCAAGAAATACCTTTGGGAATGAATTCTGGGTTGACAATAACAAGTGTATCTCTTCTTGGAAGTATTTCCATAAATTGAGTCTAGTATCCTATGCTGATGTACCTAGGAACTGCCCAGTTGGTGCCAGTGGCAGTCGCACCATATCTTATAAGACTCTTATAAGTCGCACCAGACTCTTATAAGAGGAGGTCTGGATGCATTAAAAGATAGAATGGGATGGGGAGCAAAAAACTGTACTTTTCCAGCAACCAAATTTGTGGTTTGCAGAATAGGTAAACCAAACCAAATGAGCTATTAGCTTCCAAACCAAATTATTTATACATGTCCTTTGACAGCACACTTAAAATGGCTGCTCTGCCCAACCACCCTTGACTGCCTTTCTTTGGAGTACATAATACTTCTACATTTGCAGTGTTATTATTCCCCTGGTATGGCCAGGCAGGTGTCAACACCCAGCATCCTGGTTAGCTTTCAGGGCTGAAGTAGCCCTGTAGGGCCTACCTGGGCTTGGAAGAGTTACTACAACACAGAGAATGGGTAAGGGAGTCTGGGAGCTCCAACTGAAAGAGCTAATTCTTTCAAGCTCTGTAGCCTACTGCTCTCATCTACATGGGCCCGTTTCCTTTTCCTGTTGACAGTAGTCAACAGGAAAAGGAACTGCAGTTGGCCCTCGGTATCCATAGGTTCTGTATCTGTGAATTCAACCAAGCATGGCCTGAAAATATTGGGGTGGGGAGAATCCAAAAAGCAAACCTTGCCATCCGCCATGTTATATAAGGGACACCATTTTACTATGCCGTTCTATACTGTGTATACAGTGGGCCCTTGGTATCCACTGGGGTTTGGTCCCAGGACTCTCCGTGGATGCTCAAGTCCCATTATACACAACGGCATAGTAAAATGGTGTCGCTTATATAAAATAGTGAACAGCAAGGGTTGCTTTTGGGAATATTTTTTTGAATATTTTCAAGCCATGGTTGGTTGAATCCATGGATGAAGAATCCGTATATATGGGGGCTGACTGTAATGGGACTTGAGCATCCATGGATTTTGGTATTTATGGGGGCTCCTAGAACCAAACCCTAGCGGATACCGAGGGCCCACTGTAATTGCATTGTTGTCAGTGAAAATAGTCAACCTCCTAATCATTCCAGGATACTAGTTCAGTATTAACCATCCATTTCATATTAAACTCAGCTTAAATCCATGTAAGATTCATTTATATATAAACATGTGCATCTAAAAATAATTGGTCAAGTATGAGTGAGGGATTTTACTTGTTAATTTTGAGTGGAAAAAATTGAATTGAATAATATCTCATGAAGAATTAATTTTTAATTTATTTCAGGTAATGTTAAATCTATTTTACATATACATAGCTATTTTCATGTGTTTAGAACTCTATTAAAACGTTTTTTTAAAAATGAGAAAGAAACGTGTGGGCCTTGCATCCTTGGCCAGCCTGAAAAGTGGCACTGTGCCAGTTGCTATTCCTGTCCTTGAACCCACCAGGACTGTTGGGGAGGCCTACCAACAGGGCCCACTAGAGGGATGGCCCTTGTTTATGGGCATCAGCCGGGTTATTTTTAATCTGATTTTTCTTTTCTTTTTTTGAACTGCCACTGACTCTCCCATCCCTTCAGGTTGTCAGTACAGATGTTATATCTCCCACTGTTTCAAGCTCTCTCACTAGATGGTGCTGGTGTTTGGTATATGTGGGTGGAAACACAGGGGTGCACACCGCTTTCCCACCTGAAAAGGGGAAGGAGGGAGGCAAACTAACAATTCCTGCTTACTCGCTGTCAGGCCACAGCAGCCCTGTGCTACCTGCCCCTTGTGACATAAGCGGCCAACAGGAGCTGGCAGCCAGAACCTCTCCCAGGCTTATACTTGGTCCCAAAGGCTAGCTTGCCTGCCTATTACTGTTTCCACCCCCGACTCCACCCCTTTCCTTTAACTGAATCCAACACTGGCTGCATGCAAAGGAGTGGAAAAGTAAGAACCAAACAAACCCTGACAGATAAGAAGCATGTTTCTCCAGGCAAATAGTGTGTGTATATTTGTGTGTATATTTTGTTCCTGCTCTGCCTCCAGGGTGATCTTCAAAGCACAGGGTGGGTTGAAGGTGCTGCTACTCATCCCTGCCCCACTGCTCCAATTACACTTTCCCAGAAATAGCTGGTGGGGAGAGTGCCAGGTCCTGACTCACACTCTCCCGCCCTCCCCACCAACACACACACACCTTTCCCTGTGTTGTTAATGTCATTTGGGATTAGATGAAGGTGTGTCATGTTTAGGACTGGAGGATCTCCATAGCTACCTGACTTCCACAGGCAGAATATGTGAAGGAATTTGCTTTTTAGAAGATAATAATTAAGGGCTTGTGTAGGAAGGAGGAAGGAGCAGGGGGATTTAGAAATACACTACACATTGCAGCGGATGTAACCTTTTAGGGGGAAAGATTTTGTTTGCTTGTTGTTTTTTTTAAAAAGTAGGTTTTATTAAAACTTTATTAAAATAAAATAATTAATAAGCACACAAAAAAGTAGGCTTTACCTTTTTGAAAAACATGAAGGAAAAAAATTACTGTTTTCCCATAATAGATAGCACATGTCAATTCAACATTTTAGATTTGGAATGCCAAAATATTGAGGGCCATCTTGGCACTCTTTGGTGACTCACAATGTAGTCAGGTTAAACCAGAGCTTGAAAAGTTACCAAAGCTCTCCAAATCCCCCAGAAATCACAGCTGGAGAATTATGAGGGTTGAAATCCAAAACAGTAATGTTTCCAAGTGCTGGTTTAAATGTATGATGGTCCTGTCAGTTTCAGCAGTAGAAAAACCTGACCCTGTATCTGGAATCCTCTAGGTGGCATATATCCATGTAATGCAGGGTTATGAAGTGTGTCTTGGTTTGGATGGCACACAAGGGGCTATTCAGTAGCAATAATGGAACAATGTGAACAGCTTGAATTTCCTTCTTCTAACTGAACAACTGCAGCTGGGATGAGCTTTTGTCTCAGCTTTGGATGGGGTGATCTGTGTGCCTTTGGAACTATTCTCCCTAGACTGTTGGATGACAGGGTCGGCTTCAGCAACCTGAGTCAAGAGATGGTTATAAACTGTCAGAGAGTACGTACCTTGGTCTCTCCCTCCCATTTTTAAAAAAGTAAGCATCATTTTATTCTCCTTCATACTGACTATTGTGTGTCCTAAGTACCCTACCTCTACCTTCTGTGATTTGAAATTTCCCCTCCTATCTAAACAGGAGACTTTTGGCTCATTTTCACTGCATTTCTTGTGACCGACCCTTGGAAATGGTGGTGCCTGGCCCGTAAGTATTTGCAGTGGTGCTCTTGCATTGCTTATGTTCTTTGATTTATGTGGGCATGGTTCGGAGCCAGGAAACATTACTGGTTTGAACTTTGTAGTTGTTGTTGAGTGCCTTCAAGTCATTTCTGATCCATATGGTAACCCTAAGGCGATCCTATCATGAGATTTTCTTGGCAAGATTTGTTCTGAGGGGGTTTGCCTTTGCCCTCCTCTGAGGCTGAGGGGGTTTGCCTTTGCCCTCCTCTGAGTGTGAATTGCCCAAGATCCAGTGGGTTTTCTTGTCTGAGTGGGAATTTGAAACCTGGTCTCCTAGAGTCCTAGTCCAATACTCAGGCCACTGTACCATGCTGGATCCCCAGCTAGCATGGCCTGGAGGAGTTGTAATCCAAACCAGTAAAATTTCCAATTAATTAAACAGAACAAATGCAGAGTGCTCCAATTTGTGGTCCGTGCTTAGGTCTGGCCAGTTACTGCCTCAGACTGGTAGCGCAGCAGAGTATCCATCAGCCAGCATGAGACCAGTCTGCCATTCAGTGACAAAACAGTTCTTTGGAGCTCAGCCAGGGACTGTCTCATCTTTGCTTGTGTTCTTTCCCTTGCAAAACCTCTCTGTTTGTTGTCTTGACAGGCACATCACAACACTCCCAGCTGTGCCAGGTTTACCTCCTCACCAGTCCCTGCGGCCCTACACAGTTTATGAAATGGAACAAATCAGGCAGCTAAACCGCAAGTATGAAGACCAGGGCGTTTGGGTTTTCTTTTCTTTGTGTTTTTTCCCTCTTTCTCCTAATTGATATATACACTAAATGGCAGGTGGGAATTGGATGGGGAGATTGGGAACAGGGGCCTGAAGAAGAGAATGAACCAGAGAAAAGGCCAGGAGCAAGGAGTTGCTTTGCCTTAGAGCATATAGGTCTAAATCCAATTACTAGTCCCAACTACAGTACACCGATGGAGTCAATTGCTGACTGGTAAGTCAACTCTCATGTAACTCCCATTGAGTCAATGGGTCTACTCTAACTGGGGCTAGAAATTGGATCTATGCCAGAGGTAGGCAACTGCAGTAGCAGCCAAATCTCACCCTCTCATTTCCTCCAGTGGGTTACACCACCTGCAGAAAACAACCATGTAGAAATAATTAAAAGTCCCTTCCAGTTTCCAGTTTCAGTTTCTTGGAGAATGAATAGGATTTCAGGAGTGAAATTATATACTCTTTATTATTATTATTTATTTATACCCCGCTCTCCAGCCACAAGGCTATCCGAGCGGCTTACAAATTGTTTTAAGTAATAGCAATTCATACATCTACACTGCATTGAGCAGTTTCCAATGTGTGTTAGCTCTTGGGCTCCTTGTGGCCTCCAGGAGTGTCAGGGTATGGGGCTGGGGATATATGTGACCCATGAGCCATGCTTTCCTCACTCTGATCTAGACCACTGCTTAGAGCAGGGTGAGCATAGCAAGAAAAGAAGATGGTGAGGAAATAATTGGAAGCCATAGTATCAGCTGGATAGTAAAGCAAGATCACATTGATGTATCATTTTGTGAACTGGGACCAGTATTCTATGTCATAGAAATTGGGGCTGACCCAAAATGTCCCACTGCATTATTTTCACTGGAGCATTTGAGGGCAGTAAATATATATACAGCCATTTATGGAGGGTGGGAAGATGCTGGGCCCTTGCTACAGACAATAACAGTTCTTCCAGGCACTTGCTTGGCACTGTTTTTATATTCTGTAATTCTCTTGTTAAATAATGGCAGGTCATCACACAGAGTAGGGTGGGAATCTCATAGTCTTCCAGATGTTTTTGAAGTTGCCATTGGCCGTGTTGAGAGCTGCAACTGAACAACATTGGGAGGGCCTCATGATTCCCAGCCTTGATGCAGAGGGAACTAAGATGGCCTCCATCTGCCAGACACTGCTGGGACAGCTCCACTGGCTAGCGGTAGTACAGATCTGGGGGGAGGGGGCGCTAGCCCTAGTGTGGGGAGAAGGTTAACCCTTTCTTTCTCCCAGCAACATTTTAAAAAATTGGCCAAAAGTTCTTATTGGATCAAACATTAAGCCCAGCCATAGACAGTTGGTAAGATGCCCCCCTACCTTACCATCTGTCCCTAGCAACCCCTTCGCTTGTTAAACCTGCAAGATTTTCTACAGAATACTTGCCTGATAAAGAAGGTAGAGTCTCCATTTTTTATCACTTTTCCATTTCAGGGGGCCGGACTGACTGGTTGCACAGCTCTGTGCGATTCAGGGGCAAGGAACTTTCAGCCTGTCAACCTCCCCATCCACACAGATTGTTCCCTCCTCAGCTCTATATATCAATTAGTTTTGCTTTTTAAAAGTTTGAGTTATCTCAGTTGAGAACATTTAAAAAACTGAATTGCCATATTGTGTGTGTGTGTGTGTGTGTGAGGAGGTGGCCACAGGTGGGGAGAAAAAGGTTGATCCTTCTACATACCCTGCAACAATCTTGATAATCTCTCTCCCTACCTCTGCTTGATTCCAGTGATTTTTTAAAATTGTGTTTGTGTGTGGTATTCATGGATGTTCATAAGGACATGTGTGAAAGAGTGTGTGGAGAGGCCCTGCCCACCACAGGCATGTTGTCCCAGAGAAGGTTCATGGGAGGAAATGCAGGTGTGGGGTTAAAAACAGTTTCTCACCCTGGTGTAAATGTTCTCAGTAGCTCCTGCTGCATTGACTCCTTAAAAAAGGAGGAGTGTGAGCAAAACATACTGGGAGCAACAGGCCTCCTTAACTTTGTGCATTCTCCTTTCCACTCCCTTCCTCTGGCTGCTTGCTGTCTTCCTGCTCTGGCTTTATGCTACATCCCCATTTATTTCCACTTCATTCTCCTATTCCACTGCCCCCCACAGTCTGAAATTAGGACCCGGTGCTCGTTTTGATGCACTGGAGAAGAGTGCAAGCCTCAACAAGCTGCGCCGCATCCATTCCAAGATGCTCATGGATATCCAGAAGGTGCAGAGCCATTATGGTACAGCAGCAAAAGTCAACGCTCAGATGATCAGGGAAATACTGCAGACCCAGTGTCTTGGCTCAAGCCTGTATGGCAAACGGTAGGAGGAAGGGCCGTTCACGGGGGCAACTACTACAGCCACTTCATTTAGCTCTTCTTTAGTAAGCATCTAGCTGGAAAGTGGAGGGAAATACTTTAAAAGTAGGGAAATATTGGTTGGTTGATTGATGATTTAAGTATTTTTTAAGAAATAGGGTGTTAGCCACAAGGGGCTTTCCAGCACCTCAGCATTCCTTCGCCACACCCCCCCCCCCATGTTGAGTGCTGATGCTGGAACTGAAGCAAACCTTGCTGACAGCTCTCCCAAGAAGCTCAGAGCAGGGACAAAGTGCTCTCTGTCTGGAAATCCCTCTTAGGTGATTTAAGAAACGGATTTGTGCTCAGACAACCTGGAACTTCTAGTTAAATTTGCATGCATACAACCATTTGGAATAGGGTGAGCAACCAAAGCTTTGTAAGAGGTCAACTGGAAGCCAGTCATAAGCAGAGTATGAGGTCTGTCTGTTAAATAACGAGACTGATACAGTAACTCATTTTTGACACTTCTATTGCTTGTCCCCTTTGATATACTCCCCGTTCACAGTCACACACCAATGCAGTCTTCTTTTCCACTGGTCGAAGGCGTGGAGCAGATCAGTTTCTGTCAGCTGTTTCAACACATCTGCTGTTTTCTTCTTTACTGCATCAATTGACTCAAAGCGTGCTTCTTTAAGCACCAATTTCACTTTAGGGAAAAGAAAAAAGTTGCATGGTGCCAAATCTGGTGAATATGGAGGATGTTCAAGTGTAGTAATGTGTTTATTGGCCAAAAACTGCTTCACAGAAAGTGCTGTGTAAGCAGGCACATTGTCTTGATGAAGAATGAAACCATTTTCCCACAGTTCTGGCCTTTTTTTTCCCCCTGACTCTCTCTCTCAGCTTTGTCAAAGCTTCCTTATAATAATGCTGGTTCTGCCTTCTGGAACCCATTCTGCCAAAATTATGCCCTTGGTGTCAAAAAACCCAATGAGCATGGCTTTGAATGTGGACTTGCTTTGACATGTTTTTTTCATTCTTGGTGATTATGGTTTTTTCCAGTGCATTGACTGTTGTTTTGTCTCAGGATCATACTAGAAGATCCAGGTTTCATCACAAGTGATGATTTTTTGAAAAAGGTTTGAGTCCACCTCAAGTTGCTGCAGAATATCACATTGCTTGACTTTTAAACTTAGCATTTTTCCATCACACAACAGACAACACAGCTGCTTTAAAAAAGGACCGACAATTAAGTGAACAGCTGAGAGTACCGTATATTCCAGCATATGACGACTTTTGAACCCTGGAAAATATCCCCAAAAGTTGGGGTCGTCTTATACATCGGGTATGTGGTTTACCTCACCCGCCACCCGATCTCCTGCCTCTTTGTTCCCTTTGCAAAAGGAGCAAAGAGGCAGGAGATTGGGTGGGGGGTGAGGCAAAGCATGTACTGGTACATTCGCCCCTCTCCTCTGCCTTCACCCCCTTTGGGGAGGAATCGAAGGTGGAGGAGAGGGGTGAATGTAGTGGTTTGCCTCACCCGCCGCCCATCTCCTGCATCTTCGCTCCCTTCACAAAGGGAGCAAAGACGCAGGAGACCGGGTGGCAGGTGAGGCAAACCAGGTACATTCGCCTCCTCCTCCACCCCCTTTGGGGAGGAATCAGAGGCAGAGGAGAGGGACGAATGTAGCGATTTACCTTGTGAGGATCCCTTGTAAAAGCACAGAAGTTTGGCTGGCAACACTCTCCCCAGCCAGCCAGCCAGCCAGCCAAACAAACCTCCAAGTTCCCCCTGGCCAAGCGAGGAGCCCTTGTGAAAGTGCAGAGGTTTGGCTGGGAACGCTCTCCCCACCCAGCCAGCCAAACAAACCTCTGAGTTCCCCCTGCTTTGCCAGGGGGAATTTGGAGGTTTGTTTGGCTGGCTGGCTGGGGAGAGCATTGCCAGCCAAATATCTGCGCTCCTCGCGAGGAGTCCTTGTGAAAGCGCAGAGGTTTGGCTGGCAACGGTCTCCCCCCCACAGCCAGCCAAACCTCCGAGGTGGCTAGGAAGATTCCCCCCCAGGCAGCTCCCATCCTTCCCCAGTCCAAGATGGGGCTGGTAGCCTCATCTCGAACTGGGGAAGGACGGAAGCTGGCTAGGAAGCTTTCCGCCCCCCCAGCCAGCCACACCTCCCAGCTCATCCTTCCCAACTCCAAGATGGAGCTGGCAACCCCATCTCGGACTGGGGAAGGACAGGAGCTGGCTAGGAAGCGCCCCCTCTGAGGTGGCTAGGAAGCTTTCTAGCCAGCTCCTGTCCTTCCCGAGTCTGAGATGGGGCTTCGGGGAGGGTGGGTGGTAGTCTTATACGGTGAGTATATTCTAAACTCTATATTTTAACTTAAAAATTGGTGGGGTCGTCTTATATGCCCAGTCGCCTTATACACCGGAATATACGGTATTGTTGTTTGTCATGCAGGTTCAGACATGTCCAAGGTCACCACTCAAGTGTTCACAATCAATTTTCCCTGATTTGTTTATAAGGTAGAAACACAGTCTCGTTATTTAATAGAAAGACCTCATATATGTGGCCTGGTCATTTGTTCAGCTTCTTCCCTGTTTCGCACATGGCAAAAACACAGAAGTCACCTTGGTAAACAGATGTATCCCACTCCACTGTGTCAATCTGCCATTGGAAACCCCTGGTTCTTTGTGTGCATCCAGTATCACCACATGTTGAAATTATTGCGGTGGGGGGAGATTCCAAAAAATTCCTATGCAGCATTGACTACCATTTAGGAATTTCATCATGCCCAAAGCAATTGTTTAATGAGCTTCCTTTTAGTATATTTACTGATCTGTGATCAGAATGAATGTAGATCTTTTGTTATCTTTTATTACCCACTTGCTCTGTGGGTAATAAAATGTGGCATTCCAAAGCAGGCTCAGAACCTCACAGATCTGTCAAACAGGTCAAACCTGATTGCTGTCTCTTCACAGTATGTTTCATGATGTCTGCAGACTAACTCCTGTATCTCAAAAGCAGAGCACAAATGTAACATACCAACAACCATTGGTTTGTACTGCTGGAATGCCCCATAGCTTGCCAAGAAGGAGGTGCAACCTCAGACTCCAGCAGTCTGTGCCATCAAAAGTTGCCATTTACCTTGCATTTCCAGTTTGTTTTGTTGTTAGCTTGCTGCTGCTCCTGCTGCACCCTCTTACTTGTCTGCTCAGAATGCCACTGTCTGCCTAGAGAAATGCTACCCTTTCCAGATGTTGCCTTGTGAAAAGGTCTTCTGCTCTTTCAGTCTGTTTTATGTGCTTGCTCTCTTATTATCTGAGAAAATACAAATTGGGAAGGCCAAGGCAGGTTAAAAAACGAAGGGGCCTCCTGGATCAGGTCAAATGCCTGTCTGGTCCAACACCCTGTTCCCACAGCCGCCAAGGTGGAGCATGAGTGCAGGAGTCCTCCCTGATGTAATTTATGCCTCTTGTGCTGATCTTACATGGCTTGGTCTTCTGGGTTGCAACATTTGAGTTTCTGATTTGTATGCAAAAGTCTTGGTGAAGGGTCCTACACTCAACCCCGCCCCCAAAACCCCCACCCCTGTGACAGACACTACATGAGTGACTAAAAAAGCAGTCTAAAAAAGATTGCAAAAGCTTAATTCTCACACCAGGAGGCTCCCTTGCACACACAAAACATATTCTTTAAAAAGTCAGATGCAGTCTTAAAATCGGGAGCTTGATTCAACATAAGGAATGTCATTAGTGACCAAACACCAACTATTATTGGAAGCGATTTAACTCTCAAAAGGAAGTATACAGAACTTAGGACTGCAAGAGGCTGTTGCTGTATATTGAATGTCAATTTCACTGCTCTGAGGAGCTGTCTGGAAGCATTTGGTGCTTTCTGTGTTGCTTGAGAAATGGACCAGACCAGCTAAGTTTGAAAATGTTCATGTTGTGAGTGTATTGTAGGACATTTAGAAATAAGTGAATGTGAAACAGAAGTGCAAAAACAAAAAAGAGTGGTTGAAAGACATATATTTAGAAATGAAATTTTCAAATAATCTTAAGCAGGTCTATTTAACACCAGACTGCTTGTGTACACTCTCTCCCCTCTGCCCTCTCTCTCTCATTTATATATCACTAAAATGTCCATCTCACCTTTCTGTCCAGAAGACAAGGCAACTGACAAAATCTCTGAAGCAAGTGTGGTGAACTTGTAGCCTTCTAGATGATGATGGACTACAATCTTATCAGCATAGCCAATAGTCAGGGATGATGGGAGTTGGAGTCCAGCAACTGGAGGGCTACTGTCCCCTATCCTTTTCCCCTTCAAAAAGCAAAACTTTGAATTATTGCTATTTTTAATCATCAGTGAAACCACACTGCCGCCCCACTTTGATCGGCTAGATCCTTCGTGCCTCTTTTAACAGCTTATCACAGAAGATGTTGCCACAGATGTCTCCTGTCTGCTGCTTCCCTAATTCCCTTGACCACTGTCTCACCAGCCGGTGGGAGCCATGGTGGAGAGGAAGGAAAGAAAACAACCCCTGCTTGGTCCAGCTAGTAGGCAGTGCCTGTGGGTGATAGTAGAAGAGGAGTGAGGTGGGAGTGGGAGAAGCGGTGCTGTTTCCGCCTTTGGGCCAGCTGATCTCTTATAAATAGGCCAGTGCAGTTGTTTTAATTGTGACTCCAAAAGTGCTAATGGTGTCAAGCGCAGCCATTTTCTCCTGTAAAAGGTAGAAGAATGTAAAGAAAGGACTCGGTCGAGCAGTAAAGAGTAATGTTACCTCTTGCTGTGTGGAAAGGAAGTTTGGTCTGAAATCTGGATTCCTTTCCTCACTCTCTGACAACTGCTTCAGGCTTGGTATCTTCAGGACCGCCTTTCCCCCAGCCTGGTGCCCTCTGGATGTGTTGGGCTATGGTTCCCACAATCCCACAGCATAGCTGACTACAGGATTGTGGGTGTTGTAGGCCAAATATGTGGCAGGCATGAGGATGAGGAAAGCTTCTCCAATGTATACACAACTTATTTCCCCCTCCACATCTGTGGAAGGGATGTATTTTTAAGTGAGTGCTTGGGTTTACCTGCCCCTGCTGTTGACAAGGCATAGAGAAGCCTGCTAAGGAGAAAGAACATATGTGTGTGTGTGAGAGAGAGGGGGGGGTGAGGTCTTTTGTATATTTTCTTTCCTTCTTTTGGCCTGTGTTTGGCAGCACATACCACAACTGAGGGTGTTAGCTCACTAGACCCTGTTAAAGTGGCTTGTTGGTTCACAGCCTTTTATTCAGACATGTATGACAGGGCCAGGGAAATGCTTCCCTTATCACTCCTGCCTGACCTGGTTGGTCAGCCCCTTGCCTTGCAATAGCCCTGTGGGGAAAAAACAAGAAAAATGGCTAACCACTCAGCACCCCACCCCTGTTCCTTATCATTGAAGGAATGCCACTTCTCATACACATGGAGTCTTGAATAAATAGTAAGATGCAGGGTTTGGTATAGTTAAGGATTGAAGAGATAATCATTGTGCTTCAGAAAGAATGAGCTGGAGAGTTTTACATATGGTCCCTTTCCCTCTCCCAGTGGGAAGTCTGTAACAATATATTCTTTGCAGCGGGCTCCCTACCACCGCTCAGCCACTTGTTTTCCCAGTGGCAAAGTGGTGACATGATGCTACCCATTACCTGAGCATAGGAAAGCCAGATCTTGCAACTCAGAGAAGCAGAGCCTATCCTAGGCCATGGGCCAGTACAAAGACTTTCTTTCACACACAGGCCTAAATCCTATTGTTACTCCCCATTAAAATTAGACTCGTTAAATCAATGGGATTTACCTATGTGTTGACTCAACAATAGATTGAATGGGTCTGTTCTAGATGTGTCTAACAGGATGCCAGCCACTGACTCCAGAGAGTATATACTGTATAAACCTTTTTTAAAAAGGTCAGTGTAGCCAGCTGGGCTTCAGAGCTCACTGGGTTTACTCTCTGACTCTGGGCTGCTTTACTTTGCCAAGTGTCAGACATTGGTCCTTGATTCTTAATAGGGACAGAGTTCCTGAGATGGCCGACTATAGCTACATCAGCGTCCCACGGCACTGTGGAGGCAGCCACACCCTCACCTACCCCTACAGGCGTTATGGCAGATTGCAGCAGTTTGCCCAGTGTATGCCACCCATCCATACAGATGAAGGCACCATGCTGGCAATGATGAAGGTAAGGGGATGGTGGGTGGGGAGGGCCCCAAAGAAGTGAGCAGGAGGTAAGGAAAGTCAGTGCATGTCTTTAGCTGGCCTTGGAGCATTAAAGTAATACACAGGCCTGCAGTTCTTGTGCATGACCAGCCTCTCTGTTTGGCACTCCAGTTCCAAGAGGTTCCCCCACACACATGTAAACTTATTCCTTATAAAATATATGTTAGAAAAATCTATCTAAGCTTTCTGTTAAAAAAACACTTCAATACAGTTTATGTACTAAAAGTAGCCACTTAAAAAAAAATTGCAAAATTTGTTTCTAGGACAGTTTCCAGGACGACAAAAAACTAGAGCAGGTAACACGCCAGTGTTGCCCACTGAGCATTCACAGAGGCCCTGAGACTTAGACATGGAGTGCTTCTACACTACACAGTTCTAGCAGTTTGATACTAATATAACTATCATGCCCCTATTTTACAGAACCCTAGGATTTATGGTTTGGTGACTCTACTCAGCTTCCTAGAACCACAGCACTGGAACTTGCTAGTGGATAATTTTCCACACCATATGCCAATCACAGGATTCTGTAGGCTGGACTCTTGATAGATAAAGCAGTTTACCAAATATCTGTAATTGCAAGGTGGCTAAAGGCCATTATGTTTGGTGCCAAGTGAGCCTCTCTGAGGAGAACAGTTACGAACAGTTACTCGTTTTCTTTGTAAGTTTGCATTAATTCACATGGATGCCCTGCTAACATCTGCTACTTTCTTTTTGGAGAAACTGAAGTGGGCCTACTTTAGGATCCCATTTCAACATTCAACTGTGCTGGCATCATAAAACATAAAACAAGCCCAGATCTCTAGGCTCCAACCTGGCAACCCTGCTGTCAAAGGAGGTTGGATGGGATGCTGGAAAAGTTACTGCATTGGCCTATAATTTCTAGAAGCCCCCAGCCAACAATGGCTATGCTGGCTAGGGGGTTCTGGGAGTTGTGGTCAAAGAATGAATGTTTTCAAGCTATGGGTGGGATAAACCTTTGGGGCGGGGGCGGAGTTTCAAGTTCAATTCTTAAATGATGAGTCTGATGGGATAAACCTCTAAGACTGGTTTGCAA
This sequence comes from Gambelia wislizenii, assembly GCA_030847615.1. Lineage (NCBI taxonomy): Eukaryota > Metazoa > Chordata > Lepidosauria > Squamata > Crotaphytidae > Gambelia > Gambelia wislizenii. The sequence goes on from JAUMIR010000002.1 coordinate 194,430,152, forward strand.
TTGATTTTTCATGGCTGCCTCCGAGGTTGAAATCTGACTCCATTTATCCCCAGCATGAAGAGGTAGATATACTGGGTCTTGATGGTCATATCTACAAAGGACGGATGGATACGCATCTCCCGTCAATAACTGGAAAGGATGGTAAATTTTGCATTCCACTTGTAGATGGTAATTTGTTAGCCTCTTCTCTTTTTCACAGTAAGTTCAGTACTTAAGCATTATAATGTGTAGACAGCAGAATGTGCTTTACTATGAAGTCCTTTAAAGCATTTTTCTCAGGCAGTGGAATACCTGAGCTCATGCCATTTTCTGCTTCCCAATCTCTTTGGCTGGAGGTTATTTCAAAGAAGAAAATGGTGATGGTGGTGGGGAGAGCCATTCTACTCCATTGACTAAAGGCATGTGTAATACAGAAACCAACCGCCCTTGTTGGCTGCTGTACTGTCAGGGCTATAGGACCATTGATCCATACGCCAGAGTGTGCATGAGATGTATAGAAATTATCAAATGGCTTACTAAATAATCAGATCTGTATGAACCAATGCACATAAACAGGGACCTTGCTTTTAAAAGGCCATTTTTTGAACTACTGATGGGGGTGGCTACTCAATTGTTTGTGACAAAAGCCCTGATACTTCCCTTCTCCTCCCTTTGTACTTCTTGCTCCCCAGGTATATCAAGGTCGAGGAACAAACTCATTCGGTCCTCCTCACAAAGGCATCAACCCACACTTGCTGATATTGCTAGTCTCCCAGCCCGTCCTCATACCGCTAAAGTGTCTTTGCGCAGCTTGTCAGGTATATTCAAGACTCCAGATTGGTTAGGAGAAATTATTATTTTTTATTTTATTAGAAGCTGAGATTTCATGTCCAAACACTCCTCCTTGCAGCAGGAGCAAGCATATTATGATTTATAATTTCTTTCTCTGACTTGGGGTGGGGTGGGGAGGAGACAGGCCAGTGGCTGTGCCTGCATTCAGATGACAGGTGAACAAGCCACACAGTTTTATTCTTTCAGCAGTGGATACAACTGGGCAGTGTGCCCCAGGCACACTGGTGTTCACGCTTGATCAGCCAGGGTCCCACTTGTTTCCTGGCTTGCCCTGATAGGCAGACCAGACTCCTGGGGCATTCTGACAACATTTCATTACTCTCCCTCCTGTGTAATTAAGGTACTGTGAAGTAGTAACTGTATTGAAATACGTTTTTTTCATGGTCTGTAGTTGATGCTTGAGACTGTTTTGCAAACAGCCCTTTAGTAGATGTTGTTTTTAGTTTTGTTGTTGCTGTTTTTTACAACGGCTCCCAGTGAGATGACTGTCCCTGGTTGACTGCTTTTAGGTCTGTTTGCAGTTTCAGTGCCTGCCAATCTATTTGGATCCATCTGTCCATTATAGAGAACTCCCTTCTGGTAGCACTGAGGTGCTAAACGATCACATCTGAGTTGTAATTGCAAACACAGTCAGTTAGAACAATTGGACTACCTGCCAGACTGATTGAAGAGCCCTGCAGGAAATCACAGAGCCATTTAGCGTAGCCTGAAAGCACTGTTTGCTTACCCTGGTCTGCCAGTGAATCTTGGCTGCCCTGGGTACATGCATACACACACACACACACAAACATATACACATACATATATTTGTGGGGGTGGGGTGATTGGAAGTAGGGACAATGAAGATGAAAGGCAAATGAGAGATCAATTGGGCAGCTGTACAAACTTAAAACACCCTAATAAAATACACTTTCCACACAAAGCCAGCATGGACCCAAACAGGCTTCCCCAATCTGTTTGCATATGGATGGCAAGAGGGGCTGTGTGCTACTTTACACTTTAACAAATTAGAGGGGAACAGTATTCATGACACTTTTTAATTTTTTTTATTTAGTTATTTATACCCCACTCTTCAGCCACAAGGCTATCACAGCAGCTTACAAATTGTTTTAAGTAATAGCTGTTTACACATCTACACTGCATTAAACAGTTTCCAATGTGTGTTCCTCTGTAACATGGGAAAAGTGAATCCACCTTTCTCCCTGAAGTTATGAACATGGTATGTAGACATTGGACTAGTCTGTTAACCCCAGGAAACAGTGAGCACTGCACTCAAACCTTTAAAACATAAGGCATGTTTCCCATTTAGATATTAACAGCATAAACAAGTGTGCTGGATGTGCTACTTGTGAGAAATGGCTCTGAGAGCATCAGGGCTTCTAATAGTTTATATATGTGTGCGGGGAAAAAAAGAGACAGGAAAGGTACAGAGAAGCCCAGTCCTGTGACCTTGAAGGTGACCGGACTAACTCTTTATAGGCATTTTGGTTCATGTTAGGAAAGCAAAATATAGCTAGCCTGTAGGAAGTTCGGGAGTTCCTTAAGACAGAGGCTTACTGCACGTCGAAGTAAAGCAGCAGGGCAACTGGGAAGGTTCCGCTTTCCATACTGCCTTACTGTATGACATCGTCGTTCTTCCAGTGTTCTGCTGTTCCAGTCCCATGGGAGAACAAAGTAAAACCACTTCATTTTGCTAATGCATTTTTCTGGTTAGCAAAAGATGCGTTTTTACCTTGGTCTCCCATAGGACTGGAATGAAAGAACAATGACATCATGTAGTAAGGCAGCAGAGAAGACAGAACCTTCCAGCTGCCCTGCCACTTTACTCTGGTGTGCGGTCAGCCTCACAGACTTGGATGACTGATTCTCATTGACAGATGTCTCAAGGCCTGCACCACTCCGAATACAGTTGAACCCGATGGCTTCCAGGTTTTGGGGAGAGGGAGGAGAGACTTGCAAGAAAACTGGTGTGCCTGCAGAGACCCTTTACAAGTGGTGCTGGCAAGCATTTCAGGCTCACTGTTTGTAAAGAGGTGCTTAATAAGACAGCATTAAAAAGCCAGTAGTGCCATAAACCATTTGTAGGCCCTTGTTTTCAGTGTTAGACTTCACCAACAGAAAATACATTATGCCTATTGCTAAGGAGGAACAGTGCCCTCTGCTGCTGCCATCTTTACTGTGGTGGTGAATGGAACAGCCTACCTCCACCACACATTCTCCCCCTTTCTTGCCCAGAGGCCACAACTTACCCACCATGGTTATGTCACAGATGTACCCAGTCAGGTTATAGTCCCTGGCTGAGTTACAGAAGAACTTATGCATGTTGCTCATTTGACTAGGACTGCACTTCATCAGTGACAAGAGTCTGTTCTATCCAAGTTAAACTTGGCAAGCTGCATCAAGAGGAGTATAGTGTGTAGATCGAGGGAAGTAATAGTGGCACTCTATTCTGCTTTGGTCAGACCTCACCTGGAATACTGTGTCCAGTTCTGAGCACAACAGCTCAAGAAGGATATTGATAAGCTGGAGTGTGTCCACGGGAGGGCAACCAAAATGGTTAAAATTCTGGAAGCCATGCCCTGTGAGGAGTGGTTTAGGGAGCTGGGTATGTTTAGCCTGGAGGAGAGAAGATTGAGAGGGGACATGATAGCCATGTTTAAATATTTGAGGGGCTGTCATACTGAGGATGGAGCAAGCTTGTTTTCCAGAGACTATGGCACGTTGCAGTGGGTTCAAACTGCAGGAAGAGAGGTTCCACCTAAACATTAGGAAGAACTTCTTGACAGTAAGAGCTGTTCAGAAGTGGAATACACTGCCTCGTAGTGTGGTGGAGTCTCCTTTGGAGGTTTTTAAACAGAGGCTGGATGGCATCTGTCGGGAATGCTTTGATTGTTTATTCCTGCATGGCAAGGGGTTGAACTGGATGGCCCTTGTCGTCTCTTCCAACTCTATGATTCTAAATATGCACAGTGCTCTCTTCTACTGTACTTACACTATAGCCATCCATATACAATTGGGGGAACAACCAGGTTTCTGAGTAAGAAGGGTAGTGGCTTTCAAGCTGACCTGCATCTCAGCCATTTTTTAAATCTACATTTATCTACCTACTTTTCTGCCAACAAATGACATGCAAGGCAGTCAGCAGTGGTAAAAATTAAATTAAAAACAAATACAATTTAAAGCACTAAAAACAGATTAAAACCAAAAGAAAATAACAGTCCACCAGTCAAAGCCTGCTGAACAGCCCAGATTAGATGCCAGAGACCTGTTTGATTAATTTTTTTTAAGTCTTTGCCTGCTGGCAGGGGTTGGAATCCTGCTGGTGTCTAACGCCAGGGGCTCTTAACCTTTTCTTTACCAGGGACCCCCTTTAAATATCTTTTGTTGCCTTGGATCCCCAAGACTTAACTCAAGATTTAAAACTCTAACAACAACAATAATAATTCATCATCATCATACAGTTACACCATTCATTTCCTCAGAGGTACTGAATGGGGAGGGAAGACTTTTCTTCTGCTTCTGCCTGCAAGTTTGTGACTAGAGCAGATTGAACAGCAATGTGCAGGTCAAGCCAGCCAGCCAGCCTCTGCCTTGGATCCTATCATGTGGGCTGAGCAGCCTTCAAGCCTTCACAGACCCCCCTATGAGGCCACTGCAGTCCCCTGGGGGTCCACAGACTACGGGTTAAGAACCACTGTCTTATGCCATTTGTGTATTCAGTTCAAGGTGACAGAAGTGGAGTTGTATATGCAGATGCATGTACCACTGGGCATTGGGTTGCACCTCCAGTTCTGTAACTTCATCATTCAACACCAAGGTCACATAGCACAATCCATGCATAACTCTGCATGCCTAGATTTTACATACGCAGCCCCCATGTAGGATCTTATCCAGCAGGTACAACTGGAAGGGTGGCAGCAGAACATCCCCTGGACAAGGAATTTCAGGGCCTAGGAGTCACTACCAACTAAGCCCTCTCTTGCATCCCCATCAAGCATGCCTGTTTTATTTGTAGGAGCACAGGCAGCTGCCTGATACTGAATCAGATGGTTGGTTCGTTAGCCTAACTACATTGTTGGGGAGAGGTTCTCCATGGTTTCGGACAGAGGATTTTGCTATGCCTACCAGGGGATAGCAAGAGGACTGGAGCCTCTGTTCAACCTCTAAGGCCAAATTGGAGCATTTTCATGCATGGGGAAGGAATGAGAGAGAGGTTTGTCTCAACGTAGATAAACTATTGGTTAAACCTCTTTTTGTATTCATAGCAGCTGGAGCCCAACCTGGCTGTTCTTGTGTTTTGCAGCTAAGTCATTAGGGGACAAGTCTGTAGCTCACATCAGGATCAGTGAAGAACCTGGAGTGCAGGACAGAGAAACTCTCGAACTACGGATGGAGATTCCTTCAAGACAACGCTCTGATGAACAGTCCACATAGGCAGCGTGACAGACAGCAGTTTGTGCCTCAGTGAGAACATGGTTCTTACCGATGAAAGCTAGGCAATAAAGACATTAAAGAGCAAAACTGGAAGAAGACTGTACCGACATACTGCTGGCCAGAGGAAGACAGCCATCTTGAGCTGTGCCCACAGCAAGGGCTGTCTCTGGCTCTTCTATACAGTGATGTTGGGGGGGGGGGAAGATGGGTGGGGAAGGTAGGGACAAAAGGTGGGAGTGGGGTGGGGGTAATACTTCCTTCTGCAGAGACAACTTTGTCTGTAGGTCATTTATTTTAATTGTCCAAGAAACAGTTATTCTTCAATACAAAGTTATATGTTTAAACTAGTTAGAGAGAACTGATTTTGAGTGCTGACATCCTCAACCTTTCCCCACTGTGGCATCCCAGAACCAGATGTACATCAATTACATAAAGAGCAGCATTCTCACCTAAAAAAGCAAATCAATTTTTTGAGCCAGCAAAGTGTCTCCCTCATTGCTATTGTAGGAAAAATGATGTGGGGAGAACACGGACCTCTTGTGAGACAACATCTCCTTGCAGGGATTGGACAAGAAGATAGTGGGACATGCAGGTTTTAGCTGCCACAACTTTGTCTTAGAAATTAAGGAAGAGCTTCGGAAAGTTGCTTTTGGGACTACAACACCCGAGAACATCCCAGCACCATGCTGGAAGGAGGATTCTGGGAGCTACAGTGCAAAAAAGTAACATTTCCAAGCTCTGGATTAGGGGAAGTTGATTTTCAGCTCTGAGTGCAACTCATGGCAAAATCTCTATACCTAACCTTCATATCTTTTCACCAGAATTAGCAGTTTACAACTTATATCCACCCTTGAACGGTTTACTATTGGATAGTGATTTTTTAAATTTGATTCATAGCACACCAGCAGGCCTCCTGTGAGCAGCTGTCTACTCAAAGAAAAAACTAGTCTCCATTTGGCATTGCAAGTGCTGAGGCAGATTGCTGCTTACAGTGTCTGCCCCTCAGTATTCTTCAGAGTGAGTTTGGAGGAATGTGTGTAGTATGACAGGGATGGCATATATAGCTATCTGAACAAATCTTGCCAAGAAAAACCGCATGATAGGTCCGCCTTAGGGGGTCACAAGTTGGAAACAAATTGAAGACACACAACAACAACAATCTATATAACCTTTAGAAGGATTTTTTTTTTACTTGCTGGCTCCAGTCATCTTAGCCACACATGATATGACCATGGGAATGAATTAGCAACCTTGTACAGTCCAAAACTGCACAGAAACCCAGAGAAAATAGTTGTGGACATGTATTCCCTTGATCTGAAGTATGTATTTGAATTGTCCAGTATGTTGCAGTTGGGCAAGAAAGTAATAACATTTCTGTACAGCCAGAACTTTTAACTCCCTTGTGAATCTTAAACCATCACTTGAGAATTTCAAAAGTATTCCAAAGCAAACAAGCTTTGGGTGGAAAATACAACAGTTGGTTTCTCAGTATGTTTTAGTGCCTAGTTACATCATACAGAATGTAGTCAGACTAGACAAATATCACAGGCTGTCTCATAATGTAACAGAAGGGTTTTATTGCATTTTTCATGTGGAGGTGCTGTCACACCAGAGCTACAGAATATGAATTGTTCTTGAAGTCGGATTGGACATGTTTTGGAGTTCTGCATTCTGGTGACTCCTGTGAGTGAGCCTTCTGCCTTCCCCTGGCTGCACGGCTTGGCACCAACAACTGACAATGTCAGGCATTTGCCAGCACTCTGAGACCAAGGGACGGGACAGTGTGCCAACACCACTCCCATCTTCATTTTCATGCAGAACACTCAAGGAACTTCCTTAAGTGGCAGTGAGAGAGAAATGTGTTCAACTTTTTTAATTTACAGGCACACAGCAAGAGAACCTACCTGGCTTCCTCCAGAGTTCTCCAAATGTTTCAGGAAAGCCGGAACAAAACAGGGCTGAGCTCTGTTGCACTGAGGCATGGCATGTTGAAACTTTCTCTGTCCCTTGCAGGAAAAGAAATGCCGAAGGGGCTTCAGTCTCACTTACCTTTGGAGACAACTCGAGATCAAGAGGCCTGCTAGCACAGTGCAGCAACAAAATATTTCTTAACACATTATCTAAGTAAGTTATGCGACTGAGTAACACAGAAAATGTAATGTCCATCAGCCTAGGGAGCTTACAGATTTGGGGTGAATTGGTGGGACATTGTCCCTTGGCACCTAATTATTAAAGGCACCAGAATCTAGCCAAGAAAGAAAGAATAAAAATGGGGAAACCATGAGTAGTTAAAATAAGCTCATCCTTTTTTTTCTGGGAGAAAAATAACTCAAGCTTACCAATAAACACAATAAAAATATAATTCAGACAGGGACCACCCACAGGGGTAATGAATTGTAGCCCTCAGCAGACTCCTATTTTGAGCAACTCCAAAGCTGAAGATAAACATTGGCAAGCAAACCAGAGAACGGTGGGCTAGGCAAAAATCCATCAGACTTGAACCTATTTTAAAGCCTGATCTCCTTTCCAGGTAAGCATAAAACAAACATGGGAGGAGAACAGTATTCAAGCAACTTAGTAACTCTGCTTTGCTCCATCTTCCTGAAGCCAGCAGGATCTGGCTTTTGACATATTCCTTTGTCAAAGACGCTTCCTGTGGCAGTTTGCTTTCTGCATGGGCACGTCAGAAGCTGCCTTCCATGCCAAGAAATCTTTAGTTGACGTACCCACCACAGTTTACTATAGAGGGCATGCTTTCATCACATTAATAATTTAGGAGGCCTTTGGCATTTGGTCACCAACAAGCTTTCATACACCCTGCCACCCTTGATATAGATTAAAGCACTCCTAGAGGATGCCTGGACCTCGCAGAACCATGATGTCCTCCAGCCAGTTAATATAGGGTGCAACCCTTTATGGCTCAGCATAGCATAGTAGGTCTGTGTGCAGACCTAGGCTAGACTGAGCCATATACCACCCTGGAATTACAGTATAGCCTTTGAAGCTGTACAGGGCTATTCAGTGCTTCATGGGGAGCAGGAAGATCACAGAAGTGTCTGGCTACACCCCCATACACAGGCAGGAACTGATGACTTCAGTGCTGAGATCTGCTGGCATTCTCTGGAGGTCTTTCCAACCACCAGCACTCCCAACTCACAGTTTAGTGGCTGCTAAACATTTCATGGCTGGGAGGGAGGTCAGAGAAGCATCTATTTATGTATCCCAGGGATGGGCAAATGCAGCCCATGGACTGCAGGGGTAAAAAAACATTCAAAAGAATTTTTAATTTAAAAAAATCTTTTGATTTGAAGTGCCAAAAATGACCTCTAGGGTTTGCGAAGAGCATTTCCACCATGTTGAGATCAAATTGAACCCCCCCATCTAAAAGAATTGCAACCTTTTTTTTCCAAAAAAGAGGTTTTTTTGGCCTCAAAATGTCTCCTAAGGGCCCAGGAAGGCCCCAAAACATGTCCCCTACAGGGCTTTGGGGGGCATTTGGGAGCAATTTGACTTTTTTTTTTGCAGGAACAGGTAAGGTGGGGGTGTGGCCCCCAGGTCTCCTGGTGGGTTAATGTGGGCCCTAGTCTTCCACGTTGTCCGCATTGATGTAATCACATGCAGAATAATGACATCATCTGTGTCTGGCTAGAGGGACATAGCCAAACACTTCTCTGATCCCCCATGCCCTCTACCAGCCACTGAAAAGACCATGGGGGTGGGGAGGGTTGCAGCAGCTAAATGGTGAGTCTGTGAGGGGTTGAAAGTAGAGAGGCGGAGTGGTTCTGTCTGCAGAACTGTTACTCTGCATTGTGCCATAAGGGAACTTGACCTCCAACTTTCCAACAAATAGCAAGAATAGAAACTAGAATGTTTATACAGTTGTTCCTTAATATTCACTGGGGTTTGGTTCCAGGACCCCCCGTGGATACCGAAATCCGTGAATACTCAAGTCCCATTATATGCCTCTCTCTCTGGCTTTTCTTCGCAAATGAAGATTCAGGAAGGACTCATCCCGCACTTTCTGCAAGCACGCTGATGACTAAAAAAGCCAATCCGAGATAAACAAGTCTGGTTGCAGAAAGCACAGCAGAAGGTCTCCTTGGGTGATGTTTCTGGGTTGTGATTTTTTCTGCGTTGTCATTTCTCTTCAAGACTTGTTTGGCGTGAGTTCTCAAATAAGGCTGCAGCATTGTGGATAGTGCGTCTCCATGCCTCCCAATGTTAGGCCAGGGTGGACCATTGTTGGTGATCAATTTGGCTGAGCATGAGATGTTGTTTCAGGGAGTCCTTGAATCACTTTTTTGGAGCGCCCCTCTTACACTGACCCGTGGCAAGTTTACTGTAAAGTACTATTTTGGGGAGGCGATGGTCCTCCATCCTAGAAATGTGCCCTGCCCAGCGCAGCTGTGTTCTCAATATCATGCCCTCAATGCTGGTGATCCCTGCTTGCTCAAGGACAGCAACATTCGTCACATAGTCAGTCCAGTGTATATTTAGGATTGTGCGTATGCAGCGCTAATGAAAGTGTTCGAGGAGTCGTAGGTGGTGGCGATAGGTCACCCATGTTTCAGACCCGTAAAGGAGAATAGACAGTACAATGGCTCTATACACACTGATTTTTGTGCTTCGCCTCAGGTGTTTATTACTCCAGACTCTTTTGTGAAGTCTTCCAAATGCGCTATATGCCTTTGCTAATCTGTGATTGATCTCTTTGTCAATCTTGGCATTTGAGGAGGTGATGCTTCCCAGGTAGGTGAACTGTTGAACGGACTTGAGCACAGATTTGCCGACGGCAATGTGGGGATGGTGGTGTTCGTCCTGTGGTGCAGGCTGGTAGAGAACTTCCGTTTTCTTCAGGTTGACTTCCATTATATGCAATGGCATAGCAAAATGGTGTCCCTTATATAAGAAAGCAAAATCAAGGTTTGCTTTTTGGATTATTATTTTTTTAAGAATATTGTCAAGCTGTAAATACTTAAATCCATGGATACCAAATCCGTGGATACAGAGGAACAACTGTACTTCTAAAACTACGTCCTTCCTATGGGGTGTACACCTATTTACTGAATGCACCAAAGACCACAGACTTTGAAGGTGCTTTGAAAAGCAATGCGAGATGCACTCAGTTCTGCTAGGACCATACTGGGATACCACGGGAAATGGTGAAAACATCTTTACTCATCATATAATCTTTGTTATGTTGCGCTAGTAGCAGCAAAAGTATCTCAGGGTTTGTTTACAGAAATGAATTTTTATTTACTATCTGGGTCCATTTTCTGCCTCTTCTTTGCCACTTAATGATTTATACCAGCCAACTCCTAATTACTAGTTAGCTTCTCCATGAGGAAAAGTACCTAAAGTCCCCAGAGGGCTTTTTCAATCATGATCTGGAAGATGCTTGTTAGTTTCTGTTAACTCATGATGTCTGAATGATGTGAACAATATTACCTTTTGACTCTTTCCACTCTGATTATAGACACAGGAAACACCTTTGACATCAGCTGGATGGACAGACAGTAATTTCCAGCTACCTGCCCAGGCAGCATTCACTTCAGTAACATAAGACACCATTGCTGTGGGCATTGCCACCTCAGTGCACAGACTAGCATTCCTCTCTGCTTTGCTCAAACACGTCATAGGAAAAAAGCATCAACCCGCCCATCATCCCTTGTAATGTTGGCATCTGGGCAGACTTTTAATAGGCCACTCTGCACATTCATTGCTGATTAGGAAAACCAATATAGTTAAGGCTAGGCTCCAGACACTACTAAAAAACAAACAAACAAAAACAGATACAGTAGGAATTCTAAAGCAGCCTGGGGTCATCCTTAAACTTACAATAAAATACTGGTGTGCACAGTAAGTAGTTAATTCTACACAACAGGGTTTGAATCCAGACTTAGCCATAAGTCACCTGTTAACTTATGGCAACCCCATGGATTTCAGAGGGTTTTCTTTGGCAAGGAATACTCAGAGGTGGTTTTGCCAGTTCCGTCCTCTGAAATATAGCCTACAGCATTAGATCCATTCAAATCAATAGGATCAGCCTTAAGCCCCATTGATTTGGATGGAGTCCACTCTGTTGCTTCTGGGCCCTCAAGTCATTTCTGACTTATGGCAACTCTAAAGCAAACCTACAACGGGGTTTTCTTGGTAAGATTTGTTAAGAAGTGGTTTGTCCTTGCCTTCCCCTGAGGCTGAGAGTGTGACTTGCCCAAGATCACCCAGTGGGTTTCTATGGCGGTTGTGGGGGAAGGATTTGAACCTAGTCGCCCAGGGTCCTAGTCTAACACTCAAACCACTATGCCACATTGTCTCTCATGGGTTCACTTTAAGTATGGCTAAATCTAGAGCCATGCCAAGTGTCCATAAAACTACCATTACAAGGATCAGCTTGAAAGTTCTGGATACAAGCTTCCCAGTGTATATGGGAATGGATATGCATTCCCCCTTCACACACACACACACACAGTGCTTCTGTCACCAAATGAAAAAGGCAGCTTACCAGTGCTGTAAGTACTACTGTACTACATTTAGTGTATATTCTGTTCCTCCTGCCCTTGAGAAATGAGAACACAAGCTGAATGAGTCATACAGCCTGCTAGTCTTCTAAACTGTTGTCAAATACCAGCCAGAAGAGAAAGGGAAAGTTACAATTTGCTTCCTAGAGTCATCACCAGTGAGGAAAAGGGAAACAGAAAAGCCAGCGATCAGCTCTACTGTTCTGAACATAATTAATAAAGAAATGTAAAAACCTAACCTCTTATTTTGCCTCATTGAATATAGGCAAATCTAAGTGGACATGTACCAAAAATTAGAAGGCAAATTGGAAATGACTGCTTTGTTCAGAAGAGGTAGCATTCCTAGGTTTGAAGCTGATATGAAGGTAATTTTGGATCTTTACTCAACTATCACATTTTAAGGCTCAAAAAGTGTGTTCCACATATATTTTCTATATGGGGTACAATGGTATAATTTGTCTCTGTTCGCAGCTACCCTCTTGTAAAGATCACCCGAACTTAAAGCTTTTATTTGGCAACTGAGCTGTAGCAAACCTACTCTCAATTGTCTTTCTATCCTTTAAGCCAAGGACACTATCCTATTTGCCAGCATACCTACACTGCCATAGGAGCCACCATTAGCACAGGTAGCAGGATTAAAATGACCACAGGTACTGCAACGAGGGGGAACGGCAGCAAAACCCCGCTCTTGCAGGAGAGAGAATGATGCCTTCCTGGTTCCTAAGCTTCTCGGGATCTGCCAGGGCAGCTTTCTTTGGTGATGGAGAAGGGCCCTCTCTGCTGTCTCTCACCCACCCTTTTGTTACATACTCACTCCAAAAAAACCCCAAAAACCTTACACCAGCACAATGGACTGTTATGGTGGCATAAATCACCAACAGGAATCCCATGTTATTAGCAAATATCCCATACTGCTTTGGATTAAAATTATCCAAAAAAGGAGAAGGAAACTAAACATTCATTGACGTTTCCTGCATGACTGGTTTGGTGGTTCAGATCTGCCTTCCCTCCTTATTTCAGGAGAGGAAAGCCACTTTGTATAGACTGCAAGACAGGAACTGATACTAGACTCCTCTGCTTCTGCAATATGCAAAGATAATCTAGAGCAGGGGTGAGCATCTGTGGAAACCTTGGAGGGCTGCAGCACCTCCTCTGCATCCACTACTGCCAAAAAAAACAACTATTTTTTTGCTCCCAAACACCCTATAGGAGACATAGGGACATTTTTTAAGTTTTGGGGCTTTCCTGGGCCATTTTAGTCACTTCTTGTTTCTAAAAGGCCTCGCCTGTGCCTAAATTGACCCAGGGACCCCAAAATATGGTGGAAATGCCCGCCATACTCTTTAGAGGTCATTTTGAGGTATTGTGAAGCAACAAATTTGATGGGAGGGGGATTGGGGGATAGCACACAGCCCATGGGCTGCACTTTACAGACCCCTGCTCTAGAAGATCAGCACAGCCCCAGCATATTGAGTCCACTTCTAAACCCTGTCCTCAATTCTGAATTTCTCAAAGGGATGGCAGAGAAGACTCAAGAACAGGCTGAGACTTGTACCAGCCCTAGCAGCAGCATTGTCATTCCAAAGAGGAAACGTAACCTGGTATAGCAGGGTCGTTAATGGTCTCCCTTCAGTGATGAATGTGGTGGCAAGTGTGGGAATATTTGGTATCTGTATCAAGCAGAGTGTAAGCGTAGCCAGTGCCTGTGATAGAAAACAGGAGAGAAACACTCAGGATGCTCTTGTTAAAAAAAAAAGAAAAAAGGAACGCTTACATTTCTTGTTTCAGGAAATCCATCTCAGGATAGGAAAAGTTATAGACAAAAAGGGATTCCCTAGGTTTCAGTAGAAGAGACCCTAAAACTGGTTCTCATGTGTGGATGTAAGCCATCTTGGAGGCAGCAGCCTCATGGATGATACCTTTCAGACAAAGGGAAACAAAGGGACTAACTAACTTATGGAAGAAGGTGGGAATGACTTCTGCAGGTAGGAAGGAAGCAAAAGAAGAAGAAGAAGAAGAAGGCTTGAGTACATAGATCAAAGAAAGAAACAGAGAGGTGAAACAAAAGGCCAGGCATGCTCTCTAGAGCTCCCTCTCACTAATCTATGCCAGCATTGATGCCTCTTTGCTTTCAACAGCAAGTTTAATGCAGAGAAAAATACCCAGTTAAGTGAACTGGTCCAAAGGACTGGACTGGAGACAGACCAGCCAGCACAAGAGAGGCAGGAAATATTTCACAGGTTGGTTTCAAATTTCATTTTGCACCCAACTTTAGACATAGCAAACTACTAATGCATACTAATCCATAGGCCTTGTTTCCAAACAAAGAGACCAGGAATATAAATGTACGCACATGTGCAAGTATGCCAAACCTCATTCAATTCCATGGGTCTTACTTCTGGCTTCCACATCAGTAGGACAGTGAATCCAGTAGCAGCACCCTGACTGTGGCACTCCCTACTCAAGGAATTTAGCATGGCACCATCCCTTTTAAGCTTTCAGCAGGCAAGCCAAGCCATGCTGCTCTGTATAGCATTTAATGTTTGAAAATGCTCTGGTTTGACTGTTTTAAAATTGGAATTTAGGATTGTTTTTAGAAGTAAAAAAAAATAACCATTTTAATGTTTTTTTTTAATGTTTTTATATCTGGATTGTTTTGTTTTTATTTGTTCAGTGCCCCGAGAGCCCTTGTGGGGTGGGAAGCAATATAGAAAAATTTTGAATGTTTAAAAAAAATATAAAGAAAGTTTAAAGGAACTATTAGTTCTGGCATCACCATATATGCTCCAATTGAGCTGCAGTATCCTGGAATAAAAGGCTTTTATTTGATGTAAAGGGCTGAAATGCAAAGTCCAGCTTTCAGAAGTGACAGCTGGGGGGAAAAAACCCTAATCTTAGTACCGTAAGTCAAAAAAAGGAGAGAAATGGATCAGGTAATGCATTTTTTGCTATTAGTTACAATACTTTAAATTCCTCCACTTTCTCAGCCTAGTCTTTAAGCAGCAGACAATGTTTGTCTTCACCACTGTCCTTCCCATTCTTGCTGTGGTAGCTACAAGCAGAAACTCCTTTGGTTTTAGAAGAGCTCTTCTCTATCTTTTCTCATTGAGTGGTCTCTTCCAACTCTGCAATTCTATGATTCTATGATTCTATGACCACACATGTGACATGCTGCCTACCAAACCAGCTGCCCTTGTCAACATGGCTTCCTGACTCTGGAAGCAGCCTTCAGGACTGCTTCTCTGCTGCGGGAGACATAACCTCTAGGGCTATTGCTTTCATCTTCCACACAGGCTACGGTACATTGCCAACTATAAACTACCTCTTCCACTTGTTTCAAAAGAACTCTTGACCGCACTGGGCACCTTTTGCAACAACACTGAAAAAATTGCTTCACACCATGTTACTGCCAGGAAACTACAGACATATTAGGACTGGTTTTGTGCATGACAGGAAGTGGCCAAAATAACTTGTATTTTGACTACCGCATGTATGAACAAGGAGAGAACGCCTACATCTCTTCCTCCCCCTTTTCTTAGAAAAGTGTGAGGTAAATGAGGTAGATCCACCTGGCACTGTGGGAAAGACACAGAAGTTCCTCCTTCATGTGCCACTACGCCTCACATCTTTTATGCTTCAGGACTTCTGGGGGTAACGTACACATTCTAAATGGCCAGAGCAAATGTTGGATGAAGTTCATTTTTTAAAAATCTAGTATTTTGACTCTAATTATAATTTAAACTGTAAGTTGTGTCTACTGTCATATTCATATCCACCTATACCTGAAGATGAGAGTGAGTTTCAAAAATTAGGGATTTCAACTATCCTCCCAACAGGGAGACAAAATTTCTGGATGTGTCTAATGACTGCAGCCTACAGTAACTACCCATCTAGCCAACCAGTGGAGAGGTGACCCTCGACTTAATTCATTAGGTCTCTTACATGCCGGCAAAGAGCTGCAGTAATTGAAGGAGAAGCAGAAATTGTGCAGCTGTGTGAGGCTCCTGTCAAACCCCAACTCAAAAAAGATAACAGTGACTAGCTAAACTAGTTTATTGAAGTTGTAGTGAGGTGTACAGGTCTCGAATAATAGTCAGGGCTAAAGCACACAGAAAAATAGTAGCCAGTTTAAAGACAAGCCTTGGGTTGAGCCCCCCTCCTTCTCCACCCCCCTTGGGTGCCCTCCCTTCTTTCCCAGGCATGTTTCTTGAGCAGCTGTGCCTGTGACATTGAACACTAGGGGCCCAGCGGGGTTATTTGCTCTGAGAACCAAGAGGCCCAGCTTCCACCATATTCAACATACCCCCCTCCCAACAGTAAGCATGCCCTCCATCGTAATTGGGAAGCCACAGTGAGGCCTAAAAAGATGGCAGAGGCCTGTCTGTAACAAATGGCTGTAGGCAGGCCCTGACAAGCTGACCGTAACCCCGTAAACATTCTGTAACCCAACATCCACACTAAAAGGGACTGCAGAGGGCAAGCGTACCTCTTTCCTCTTTCTGGGTTCTATGGCCAACTATAACTGAATATTGCAAACACAATTTAAATCTCTCTTTCTCTCTATTGTTGTGTGCTGATACACACACACAAATTAAATTTGACACATAGGCACTGTCCCAAAAGTTCCATGCAGCCAATGAGGAACCAGTGCAGGACTTGACTGCCGGACTTTTCTGCCTGTGCACAATGTGTATTACTGCAACATTTGGTGCAACCTTAAAGCCCTCACTCAAAGTGAAAAGGGCAACCTCCTTAGCCGTGGCAACTGCTACTCCTCTCCAGCTCTGCCTCTCCTTCTGAACACAACCAGCAAGTATAGCCCCTTCCTTAAGGTTTCCCCACCCACGGGGAGAAACTAATACTCCTGTGGGTTACAGTAGAAAACCAAGTGATTAAAAAGGTAGGACGGGCAAAAAATGGCTCTCATTTCCTCTTTAGAGTTATGGGGCCCTCTTCAATTGCCAAACGGTGAGGAAGGCTAGCTATTTTGGAAATTATGACCACAACGTTGTCAGACTGAACACTGGCAGGACTGGTAACTTTTCCAGAAAGTCCTGTTATGTTTAACTTTGAAAGAGGAAATGGCTGAGAAGAGATTAGTTCAAAGGAAGTTGAAGGTAAGAGACAAAAAGTCAGACTTCTTCAAGACAGAGATTATTTAATGCCATTGTAACAAAAGAGGTATGGAAAAGAGTGGGGAGGGAAACGCTAGTAAATGAGCTGAGTCAGGGAAGATATCAAAAGCAAGGCTTCCTCTAAAAAGTTGAAGTCTTACAAAAATGAGGTAAATATGGAAGAGTACAAATAACTGAAAGAAGAAATGTAGGCTTGTCTATACAAGGCAATAAAATGTGTATTGGTACACAGTAACGACAATTCGCAGCAGCTTTGTCTCCACATCTTTTTTCAAGATTGCAGGTATGCAAACCTATCCACAAATGAGCATGCCTGCGAATCAAGTTGGCAGGCGTGAGTGAATTACTCGCCTTTTTATTCTCACCAGTTGCCGTCACCAAACAGTATTTTTTTAAAAAAGCAAATCCAAGGTGCAAAAGTACGACCTTCTGCTTAAGTAAATCGGGGGGGAGGCTGTTTCAATACCTCAGCACACAATTGCTACGGTGAACATCCAACATGGCGGTTTCAGCAAACTCCACCCCCATGCACATCCGACCAATCATCTTTCTGCCAGGGTATGGGATATGCAATCCCTGGAAATTCATGCTGTAAACAGATGGAGGGAAGACAGACATGTCTGCTCTTATTGGGAAAACACAGCAAAGAGAATTGGATATCCCAACAAGCAGGAATGTGCATTCCCCACAGAGCTTTTTGAAAAATATGGGGAAAGCTGTGAAGGGTTTTCCTGCAGAGCTATTGTTGGTTTTGCCCCCCACTTCAGAATACTGCGGGTTGATGTGGGATGCCATTTAGACAAATTGTATTCTCCTCTAATTCTATGAGGAGTTCCCCCCGACCTTTTAGACAACCCCCTAGTTGATAATCAGTATTACATTTGGCCCTTGACTTTTGTGGGTTTAACTTCCACGGATTTGATTATTCGCAAGTTTGTAGCTGCTGCTTAACAAGTTTAAGCAGCAGCTGCATTGCACTTAATACATCCCTTTACACAACAGGTAGTTTATGCCATATGTGCTGGCTTTGTTCTCCCATTCCCTGTGGACTGGGTGGTACTGGTGGTAAGAGAGTGATGGGGGGCACTGGCGGGATCTGCTCCTGGGGCCTGCTGGCTCTGCCTTCCTGCCTTCTCCTGCAGATGCTGTTTCTCCACTGGCCTCTTTGGCCAAGACCCCCAAGGCTTTGCAAGAGGCAGGTGAAGGAAGTGGTTGGGACAACCCATGTCCAGCCCATCCTCAGGATGAAGAAGAGGAGGAGTTTCTGACACCAGCGCCGCTGGAGCTAGATCTGGTGCTAGCAAAGACCCTAGAACTGGGAGACCTCACCGGGCCAGGCAAGCAATTCATCCTTACCCTCTTGCTCTTCTTCTTTCTCTGGCTCCTCCTCTCCATCTCCTTTCACACCAACAGTTCTGGCCTGTTACTCCCTTCACCACTACGACACCTCTGCTTCGCTCTGAGGCCCCCTCTGCCAGTCTCCAGGCCTTTTCCCCTCCACCTCCTCCCCACCACTCAGATGGTGGAGAGGTGGGTGCTGTGGCTGCTGCAAAAATTTCCTACATTGTAATTGTCCTTCTCTCTTCTCAAGAAGGATGATGACACTGAAGATTTTTGCAGCAGCTGGGAATTGAATTGGGGGGGGGGTAGAGATATGCAGTTTTCCCACTTTCATGGGGGCTCTGTACTTCTAACCACCCACAAATGTGGAGGGCTGATGGTAAGTAAATAACTGTGTAAACTGTGATACCAAAGAGTATATTTAGTGTTTTACAATATTGTTACAAAATTATTTGTGTAGGTATGGCCACAAGAGCAACTGGGATTAAGATTTGTGAACATGCTGCACTTGATCCACAAGCCTTCAAAGTTCCATGGTTAAACAGTTTGGTGCATTTGGACATAATGAGGTGGATTTCTAGTTCTGGATAACAGAAAAAGAAATCAAAGGACACACAACTGCATTACTTCATCAAGGGAAAGGGAAAAAGCTTTGGATTTTAGTCTAAAGACAGTGTACTTTACTGGTCCAAACAAAGATCACAACTGAATGGTTGTTCTGAAATCGCTTTTGTTTTTTTGTACAGCATGCCATTGTTTTCCCTTGTACTTTGACCTTATAGGTTAATTTATCAAGCTCCAGGAGAGGGAGGAGATGGGCAACAGGCCCACTTTACCAGCCTAACTAAAACCACAAGCTTTCTCTTCTTTCCTCACCATTCTTTTTTCTTTTTGTATCCTGTTTTTTTAGATTGTAAACTTGTGAGCAAGGAGTACCATGTTTTTATTGATTGTATATAGGAGCCAATGTGGCATAGTGGTTTGAATAATGGGTTTGAATAATGGAGACCAGGGTTTGAATCCCCCCCAGTATTTGAAGGGATGTCACGCTGAGGATGGAGCAGGCTTGTTTTCTGCTGCTCCAGAGACTGCAACACGGAGCAATGGGTACAAGCTCCAGGAACAGAGATTCCACCTCAACATTAGGAGGAACTTTTTGACAGTAAGAGCTGTTCGGCAGTGGAACACACTCCCTCGGAGCGTGGTGGGGTCTCCTTCCTTGGAGGTCTTTAAGCAGAGGCTGGATGGCCAACTGTCAGGGATGCTTTGATCAAGATTTCCTGTGTGGCAGGGAGTTGGACTGGATGGCCCTCGTGGTCTCTTCCAACTCTGCAATTCTATGATTCTATGAAAATCCACTGGGTGACCTTGGACAAGTCACACACTCTCAGCCTCAGAAAACCATGTGATAGATTTGCCTGAGGGTCACCATAAGTTGGAAAAATGACTTGAAGGCACACAACAACAAAAACAATAGATAAACTACACCAGGAGCCTGTTGTTGTTGCTGAAGAACAGGATAAAAATGTTTAAACAAAGGTCTGAATCCTCTGGTCAGTCTCAGCTAGAGTAGATCCATTGAATCAGTTGTTGAAAGATAAGTAAGTAAATCCCATTGATTCAGTGGGTCTGCTTTAGCTTGGATGAAGAGTAATCAAGCTATAGAAAGACATAATTACTGTTCAAATGAATTTCTTCTTGTGGCTGGATGTATCCAGAACGTTTTCTACATTTCAGTTTGATTTAAACTGTAACTCTGTCTTGATAGCGTTTAATTTGCTTGTCTGTCACTGATTTAATATTGTACTGGTAAAACTGTAAATAAAATATATAAACAAAGTACAATAGGAATTGGGCCAAATAGACCGACATTGGATGTTTTATGAAACAGGTGATTAAGGATCACCTATTACTTTATGCAATAGGTGATCACTTTATAAAATAGATGATTTTTCCCTTATAAATAGTATTGTACAATGAGTGATCTCTCTTTAAATAATTTATTTGCCTTGAAAATACATCTGCAACCATTTCTGCTTTGGGATTTGATAGCAGTATACACAGTGTTAGCAATCAAAAGGATCTCTTTAAAGATTACATATGGCCTGAAATCAAACCTACATTTATGTTTTTTTCACAAAACAGAGCTGTTAACACAGGGAATAAGCTGGTATGCATGCACCTACCAGTTATTCTGGGCTTTAAAAACCCAAGAAGAGGAATACTTTACTGTGGTATACTATTCTGAATGGCAACAGGTTCAAACTGTTTATTTCCTGCTCAAGTAGGGTGTGGCGGGCAGGAAGGAGTTGCTGTTGTGGAACCAGAGGCTAAATAAAAGGAGGACCTTCGATGTTTTTTTTTTGTCCCCAGCTTTATAGTTCAAGTCTTCCAAGGGTTTTTTAAAATCATCATCATTATTTCAAGTAGCTATAATCCTCTCTCTCTCTCTCTCTCTCTCTCTCTCTCTCTCTCTCTCTGGCTTTTCTTCACAAACAAAGATTCAGGAAGGACTCATCCCGCGCTTTCTGCAAGCGTGCTGATGACTGAAAAGCCCAATCCAAGATAAACATGACCTGTTGCAGAAAACACAGCAGAAGGTTTCCTTAGGTGATGTTTCTGGGTTGTGATTCTTTCTGCGTTGTCGTTTCTCTTCCACACTTGTTCAGCGTGATCTCTCAAATAGGGCTGTAGCATTGTGAATAGCGCGTCTCCATGCCTCCTGACGTGAAGCCAGGGTGGACCATTGTTGGTGATCAATTTGGCCAAGCCTGAGATGTTGTTTCAGGGAATCCTTGTATCGCTTTTTTGGAACGCCCCTCTTACGCTGACCCATGGTGAGTTCAAGGCTATAATCCTAGTATTCAGGAAAATAACTTTTCAGATTGATTGATATGTATTAATAAAAAATAACAGCCAACCAGTTTTTATTGCTTATAGCCAATGGCCATTACAGTCACAGAAAACAGTGAGAGCTTAATCCAAATAAATTAATACAAAATTTTGGTAATACAGATCACCATTAAAAAAAAACACTATTAAATTTAAGCTAAGAAATCCCCTTAGCAGTACAACAATATGTATATTTCCCTACTGAAGATGACCTTAGAATTGAAAGACACTTGAGTTACTGGAAATGTTTATTTCTATTCTATGTATGTTTGGATATTAGTTACTGATTATTATTATTTGGAATTGCATTTCAGTCTGCATATCATTGTTTAGACTAAAACACACATTTTTTTAAAGCTACTAATCTATCTATCTATCTATCTATCTATCTATCTATCTTTTTCTCTCTCTTTCCTTTTCTTTCTTAAATGTATTCCAGGGCTAGACAGGCTATGGGTAAGTTATCTGAGGTCCCAGTGGCTTATGCCATTTTTGGCCTAATTTTGAAAGTTAATCTATAAGCAATCAGTTCACACTCCTACTTCTGATCTATAAATGCTCCAACATTTTACAGATGAAAACCTGGACATCTGTGGCCAAGCAACATCAGAGGGTAGTCAAGATAGAAAAGTTATTAACGAGGAAGAACACACAGGCTAGGAGAGGCTGCAGCAGTTTGCTTCTGCCAGAGCCTACTGGGAAAGGCACAAATATGCCCCTGCCTCTCTTCTCCCCTTGCTGAGTTAATTGAGTACAAACTCCTTTTGCAGTTTGAGCTCATTTTTCAGGAACTGAAGTAAGCTGCTGACAAAGGGAAAAGTGGAGGAGGAGAGAAACTAGGACATTTTAAAAGCAGGTGAAAAAGTGGGATGACAGAGAATTCATCAGGTCTGGCCCTGCCAAATCAGGACAATTGGAGAGCATGGACCTACTCCAATAGTGTGGATGGGTGGGTCAGGACTTTTGCGCAAACAGCTGAGTTTAATTTTAGAGGTTCTTCTCATCTTATTAGAAGGACCCCCCAAATGCTGACATATTTTACTTTAATGTTCCTAGTGCCAATAACTCTTAGGAATGGGGAAAACCTCTGTACAAAAGCTGGGAAACTCAGGGCAGCCATGTGAAAAGGGAGTGTGGTCCTCTGGCCCAGACGGGGGCTCCAGGAGGACTGGATTCAGCCTCAGGATCTGAGGGTTCCCCACCAGTGCTTCCCTTTGCTTATCAGCCCGCTGGGTAAGAAGAAAGAGAGAAAGAAGCAAAAAAAGAAGGAAGGCAGGGGTAGAAGTGGGTGTGGGAAAAGAAATGATCCTGACCACATTATGTTCTGCTACCTCTTCTGCCAATATGACACACACACCCCAATTGCCTCCAAGGGACTGTGGCTTTCAACAACAAAATATCACCCTATCTTGAGAGAGCTGTGGTCTGATGTTGTCAGGGACTTTTTATGCTGAACTCAGCTCCACTTTCCATGAACAAGGCAGTGCTTTGCTAGCCAACTAGCCCAATAAAAGTTCAGCCTGCACAAAGAACTGGCACAACAATGAGACATATAGTCATCTGCACCTATTAAAAAGGTAAGACACCCTTCCACAATTCAGCCAATTGCTTCCTTTGCCAGAAAGCAGCTTTCCAGGATGAATGTGCATACTATACAACTTCTTATAATGACACAAACCTATAGGAAACCTGACACCACTTGTTAACTGTTTAGATGAGACGAACAAAAGATGGGAGCTCATTTTAGTATTAGTTGCTCATTGCCCAGAGATTTAGAGAGCTAGAAGGCTTCTCAGTATGGAGATGAGAGAAAAAAAATATTTTCTGTCATTATATATTCTTGCTATCCTCTCCATTGACGCCCCCTTGTCGCGGGAGAGAGGCTTGCTTACCCTAATGATGTTTTGAGCTATGCTGGCAGTAGCTGCCACTGGGCGTCTCCCATGCCAGACAGGTCAAAACCGAAGGGTCTGACAAAGAGCGTCAAAGGGCAGGATGGGCTCTCTAGCCTTATGGCAACTATCCTAGGAGAAGGAAAACTCTAATCCCAAATCTGGTCAGATGGTGCTCGTCCAACCCTGTAAAGTCAACCATCTAAGAGAAGGAAACTCTAATCAAACCTACGACCCGAGGACCTCACTGCTACCGTACATGCTTGCAAGGCTAGAGCAGATGAACCTTTTGTTTAAAGGGTGAGGCCAGTTCTGTGCATGCTGTGTTCCACCAGAAAAATCCATTGCACAGGCTTGAAGGACAAATCCAATTCCGAAAAATCCCTATAGTGATAGGCGAGGGATGAAACGGCAGGTGTAAAGATGCACTGGAAGCCACAGACCCAACCCTGCATGCAGGCGGTTCAGGACTTTGGTCACTCGAGGCTGACCCGGGAGATGACAGTCTTGTTCGGCAGCATCCTGAACAACCAAGCAGCCTTTTTTAAAGAGAGCACTGCTTGCTCCATATGGAGAGGGGCCTAGAAAAGGTGGCCTAACGAAAGCTCATCCCCAACTACCTGGTTGGCTAGCCGTGGCCAACGGGCATCTTCTGATGCGGTCAAATCAAGGCAAAGAAACAATGGCACACACCAGCCTCCAAAGGTGTAAATAAACTGACGCTTGCATGCTGGAACATCAGAAGCATGCAAGACTCTGAAGATAGTGGACAGCCTGAGCGTCGTTCTGCTCTAATAGCCCATGAACTATCACGACTTAATATTGACATCGCTGCTCTTAGTGAAGTTCATCTCCATGAGGAAGGCAGCCTTAAAGAACACGGCGCCGGCTACACACTTTACTGGTCTGGCAAACCCAAAACTGAAAACATCTTTCAGGAGTAGGCTTTATGATTAAAAACTCCATTGCCTCCAAACTCGAAACCTTGCCAACAGGACATTCTGATCACATTATTTCCTTATGCCTCCCCATGTTGTTCTCTTCAGTATATATGCCCCAACTATGCAAGCCTGTAGAGAAATACAAATTCTACACAGACCTACGCCACCTCATACAAAGAGTCCCTGTAGGAGATAAAATTATTATCCTTGGTGACTTCAATACCAGAGTAGGAAAGAACTCTGAAGCCTGGAAAGGTGTCTTAGGCAAGCATGGTGTTGGAAATTGCAATGATAACGGATGCCTCTTGCTAGAGTTCTGTGCAGAACAACAGCTGACTATTACAAACACAATCTTTCAGCAGAAAGACAGCTTGAAGACAACCTGGATGCATTCCCGATCCAAACATTGGCACCTCATTGACTATGTTCTAGTCCGTCAGAGAAGCATTCGCAATGTCCGCCATACTCGAGTGATGCCCAGTGCAGAATGCCAGACAGATCATCGCATCATCAGATGTAAACTAAATCTTCATCTTAAGTCCAAACCTAAGAGGGGTGGCATCTCAAAGAAGAGACTCCAAGTCAACAATCTTCAACAAGCTACCATGAGAGACAACTTCCAGGCAAACCTGCAAACAAAACTTGAAGACCATCCTATAGATCCTTCTCCTACAGTGCTTTGGCAACATATCAAAAACAGTATCCTCCAGTCTGCAGAAGAATCCCTCAGGTTCTCCCACAAGAAAAATCAAGACTGGTTTGATGAAAACAACCAAGAGATCCAGGAGCTGTTGGCAAAGAAGAGAGCTGCTCACCAGGCATACCTCGCCCAGCCAACTTGCCATGTAAGAAAAGCAGCTTTCTGTCTCACATGTAGTAAACTTCAACAAAAACTCCGAGACATGCAGAACAAGTGGTGGATCAATATAGCAGAAAAGACACAACGTTGTGCAAATCTGGGGGATTCTAGAGGACTTTATGAAGCTCTTAAGGCAGTGTTTGTACCTACTTATAGAATCATAGAATTGTAGAGTTGGAAGAGACCACAAGGGCCATCCAGTCCAACCCCCTGCCACACAGGAAATCACGATCAAAGCATCCCCGACAGATGGCCATCCAGCCTCTGTTTAAAGACGTCCAAGGAAGGAGACCCCTCCATGCTCCAAGGGAGTGTGTTCTCCTAATGTTGAGGTGGAATCTCTGTTCCTGGAGCTTATCAGGTCCAAAGCTCCTTATACAGTACAGATGGTCAAACATGAATTACTGATAAGGCCTCCATCCTGAATCGATGAGCTGAACACTTTCAAAGTCTTTTTAGTGCCAACCGAGTAGTCCAAGGCTCAGCTATCCAACATATGATACAAAAACCAATGAAAAATGAATTGGACATAGCTCCCACTTTGGAAAAGACCCTTAAGACCATACAGCAGATGAAAAACGGCAAGGCAGCTGGGATTGATGGAATCCCACCTGAAGTTTGGAAACATGGAGGTCATGTACTCCACGGTAAATTCCACAAACTCCTTGTGAATTGCTGGGAAAAAGAGGAACTGCCATCACCACCCTGTACAATAAAAAAAGGAGCAAAATCCGATTGCTCAAACTATCGAGGCATAACACTGTTCTCTATTGCTGGAAAAATCCTTACAAGGATACTCCTGAACAGATTAGTTCCTGCTATTGCAGAAGAACTTCTTCCTGAAAGCCAGTGTGGCTTCAGAGCCAATAGGAGTACTACATCTATGGTATTTGCCCTTAGACAATTGCAAGAGAAATGTAGAGAGCAGAACAAGGGTCTCTATGTAACATTTGTCGACCTCACCAAAGCCTTCGACACTGTGAGTGGAAAAGGTCTGTGGCAGATCCTGGAAAGACTAGGATGTTCCCCCAAATTCCTCAAAATTATTATCTTGCTACACGAGAGCCAGCGTGGTCAAGTCAGATATGGCAATGCTCTTTCAGAGGCCTTTCTAATAACTAATGGAATGAAGCAAGGTTGTGTTCTTGTTCCAACTTTATTTACAATCTTCTTCAGCATGATGCTCCAAAGGGCTACGGCACAGCTTGAAGAAGACGGCATCTATACATGTTACCGTACTGATGGTAGCTTGTTTAACTTAAGCCGTCTGAGGGCTTGCACTAAGACGCTAAAATATCTAGCCCGTGAGCTGCTCTGCAGTGCCTAACATCCTGCTTCGCAACAGCTGCAGAGCTGTTTGGGCTGGAAGTCAACCTGAAGAAAATGGAAGTTCTCTACCAGCCTGCACAGGATGAACACCACATTGCCGTCGGGAAATCTGTGCTTAAGTCCGTTCAGCAGTTCACCTACCTGGGAAGCATCATCTCCTCAGATGCCAAGATTGACAAAGAGATCGATCACAGATTAGCAAAGGCATATAGCGCATTTGGAAGACTCTACAAAAGAGTCTGGAGTAATAAACACCTGAGGCGAAGCACAAAAATCAGTGTGTATAGAGCCATTGTACTGTCTATTCTCCTTTATGGGGCTGAAACATGGGTCACCTATTGCCACCACTTACGACTCCTAGAACAATTTCATCAGCGCTGTATACGCACAATCCTAAATATACACTGGACTGACTATGTGACGAATGTTGCTGTCCTTGAGCAAGCAGGGATCACCAGCATTGAAGCCATGATATTGAGAACACAGCTGCGCTGGGCAGGGCACATTTCTAGGATGGAGGACCATCACCTCCCCAAAATAGTACTTTACAGTAAACTTGCCACGGGTCAGTGTAAGAGGGGCGCTCCAAAAAAGTGATTCAAGGACTCCCTGAAACAACATCTCATGCTCAGCTAAATTGATCACCAACAATGGTCTTCCCTGGCCTCACATCGGGAGGCATGGAGACGCACTATCCACAATGCTGCAGCCTTATTTGAGAACTCACGCTGAACAAGTCTTGAAGAGAAACGACAATGCAGAAAGAATCACAACCCGGAATCATCACAAGGAGACCTTCTGCTGTGCTTTCTGCAACCAGATTTGTTTATCTCGGATTGGCCCTTTTAGTCATCAGTGCGCTTGCAGAAAGCGCGGAATGAGTC
This sequence comes from Gambelia wislizenii, assembly GCA_030847615.1. Lineage (NCBI taxonomy): Eukaryota > Metazoa > Chordata > Lepidosauria > Squamata > Crotaphytidae > Gambelia > Gambelia wislizenii. The sequence continues at coordinate 194,457,211 of JAUMIR010000002.1, forward strand.
CTTCCTGAATCTTCGTTTGCAAAGAAAAGCCAGAGAGAGAGAGAAAGAGAGAGAGAGAGAGAGAGAGAGAGATTCTTGCTATTTAATAATGACTGGCAAAAACAATTTACTCTGGACAGACTGTTGTATACTAAACAATGTAACTGAGAAGCTCTCCATCTCATATCACTATGCTTTGCTGGGTGGTTGTTTTCATGCAACTGTTGGAGGGGGAGAAGCCACTCCCTTTTAATTAATATGAATTAATACTTTTAATACTACTGGCAATGCTCACTAGCTGTCTCCTCCTTTTTCAGTCCTAAGCAAATGCAGAAAGATTTCCAAGCGGGGAGGACAAGTAAAGTTGGGCACACTGCAAGGAAACACAATTCCTGCAAAGGCAGCAAAGCCTAAGTAGAGAGATATCCATTCCAGAAGCTAAACTGCTTACTAGTCTTGTGGATGAAAGGTGATAAGAAGCTTCCGTGAAGCCATTCACTATGTAGCTCTTATGGGAATGTTGCATTGCCTCTCCCCTGGCCTTCTCTGGCTTCTGTCCAACCACATGCTTTTAGTGTTAAAATAAACTATTGCAAAAGAATGTGTTTGTATACATACACAGAGGACCTGGGAGTGGGGTGGACAGGGAAAGCATGGGAGGTGGAACAAGGATGAAGCAAGAACGTGCTTGTACTCCTACACTAGAAGAATTATCTTAGTCAAGCTGCTAGCATTCAGTTTGTGTAGCTATTTTAGCCACCTTTTTGCAGACTTTGCTTGCTACAAGTTTTCATGTTTCATCTTGAATAGGAAGATGGAGAAACAAGATGTTACGTTCCCAACATTCATGTTTTCAAAAACATGCAGTAGAGGCAGAGCCTTCAAAAATCTATTTGGCCACAGCTTCCTGTATGATGGGCAGTCATATCAGAGGAAAACTCATGGCTTCTACAAATGAGTAAAGAGGCACCTGGAATGTTTGTATTGACTTTGTGGCACTTCCTGTGCTTTCCTCGATTGTGTTGCCAACACACAGCTTTAACTAGGGGATAAGTCAGTTCAGCTTGAATGGCAAGTTCAGGTGGCCACCGGGTGCATGACCAGATTGATTTTCAGTTTGTAATGAGTAACTTTTTCCACACAGCACGCTGAAGGCTGAAATTTGATCTGGCCCATATGATAGAGCAAAGGAACAATTAACCACAGCTAACTGTAAGCCACATCTAGGTTCAGGGCTCAAAATGCCAATAGACAGTTGAAACTAAAGCAGAATCCCTATTTTATCCAAGATTGGGAGGCGGCATCCAATTTAACCATCCTAGCAGAATACTACAGGGCAATTTGTGGATTAGTTGCCCATGATTGATTGTTTTAACTAAAAATTTCCAGGAGTAACTTTTATTAGTCTGGTGGAGGGAAAACATTAGATTCTCATGATTCCCTAAAAAATAATTCACTTTAATTGTTAATTGTGGTTTTAGAACTATTTTAAAGAGGAATTTGTTTTAATTATTTTTAGCCATAATTGTCATGTTTTAATTTTTTTAACCTATTGTACAATGCCTCAGTGATTTGAGAGGCAATAGACAAACGTCTTAGACAAACACATTTATTAAGTTGTTGGATCTTGTGGATTACAGTCCATTTAATCAGATCTATGCAGAGTTATTTTGCTGTTGGCTCCCCTCAACGAACACACACTTGCCAAATGAGAATAATAGTCCCTGCATCTGCCAAAGTGGAATCTAATTCATAAAGGTTTATGCCAAAATATGTTTGTTAGCCCTCAAGGTACCACAGGTCTTTATTTCCCTTAAGACCGAAGAAACATGCTGCCCTGCAACCATAGGCAGCTGCTTCAGATGTATTGCTGTTTCCTCCACCAACGTGGTGACCTCCACATGATTTGACTACAACCTCCATCATCCCAAGCTATCATGGCCAGTGGGCAAGGTAGTAGTAATTCAACTACTGGCTACCGCACTCAGAACTCTTCATGCACCTAACATGTTCCAAAATGAAACTTACAGTTATAATCTGTTTTTCCCATGTGACTCATGCAGAGAGTAGCAACTGTCAGCAGCCACATAGAAGGCCTCTCAGCCTGTGGCAGTGCAGCCAAGAATCAACACAAGATAACTATGACCTTTGGCTGCTGTGGCTTGATAAGAGCACTGTAACGTGAATTAATCCTAACTGAATACACCAGGGTGAGGCTTCTTCTATATTCTTAATTGTCCACCCCACACAATATTTCTGTTTCATATTTAAAGGTGTCTCTCAATACAAAGCAAGGCATAAAATACACCTGATTTTTTTGCGTTACTGCATCTTCAGGCAGGCCCAACAAAATAGCCTCAGTAGAAAAGAAAGGGGGGGGGGAGAGAGAGACATGGAATCAGCTGTATATGGGATAATCTGATGCCAAATACACAGAGCGTACTTATGAAAGAGCAGAGCATTTGGGGTCTTGCTTCTGTCAGCCCCCATTGCTTCCTGAACAGAACACATATCCAGTCTGGTGAGGGCAGAGAGGCAGTAAAGGAGCCCTGTTAACCAGCCTATTCACTGCAGTTCTTCATATTGCCCCATAACATCGTACATTAAATACCTGAGCACATCCAGCCCTGAAGCAAGAGAAAATAGGCATCCCTGAATCAAAACAAAGTCAGCCCAATGGAAGGCCAACAGCCCAAGCTGTTCAGCCTCCCTGCTATGCCGAGAGCAGCAAGTGCTTTCTGTGTATGGCTGCATGTATAAAGAAAAAAAAACCACAATCCCTTGCCAGCGGGTAGATGAATAGCTGCATTTCACTCACTCTGTTGCTGCTGCATTTCCAGGGATCTTAAGTTTACTCGGTGGACAAATCGAGACAACCAGCAAACACAAATGCCAGCATTCATGCACTACTGTTTCAAATGGCCTGTTTTAAGATGTAATGGTGTTAAGGAGGAATAGTTGTGCCCAGGTTTTATTGGTCAGAGCAGCTAATGTTATGCGATGTGCAAAACAAATGTCAAAGACACCAGGGCAAATAGGTGGACTTAATTTTTTTTAAAAACCCTAATATACAATTAAAAAGGGAAATAGTTGTACTGGGAAGATTTCTGTCTGCTATTTTTTTAAAAAAACAGGGGTAAAGTAAGTAAAGTAAGAAGAAAATCAACTCATTTGAAATGTCGTGGTGAAGAAGAGTTCTACAGATAACACAGACTGCTAAAAAACGAATGGGTCTTAGAGCAAATCAAACCTGAACTCCCCCTAGAAATGATGATGACTAAACTGAAGTTATCATACTTTGGACATATTATGGGATGACGTGACTCCATTGGAAAAGACAATAATGTTTGGTAGAGTGGAAAGGAGTAGGAAAAGAGGGAGACCACACTTCTTGTTATTGTGTGCCTTCAAGTTGTTTCTGGCTTACTATGATTCTAAAGCTATCACGGTTTTCCTGGCAAGATTTCTCCAGAGGAGGCTTGCCTTTGCCTTCCTCTGAGGCTGAGCATGCGATTTGCCCAAGGTCACCCAATGAGTTGCCATGGCTGAGTGGGGATTCAAAACCTGATCTTCCAGAGTCCTAGCCCAACACTCAACACACCACACCAAGCTGGCTCTGAGATACTTCAGGTAAAATTCCTGATGTAAAAAGGGGAAAGAGGAAAAATCCAAAAGATGAGGGTATCATGAAGGTAGAGTATTCTGAAGCAAGGAGCACATATTTTTCTGCAGCAATTACTTAACTTTAACTTGTATATATTTTGCACCATGATTGGTTCAAACAGTTGATCACATGCTACTAAAGAAAAAGAAAACTCTTTCAATTCTACACCACACTACAGGTGGATTGATTCAATCAATGAAGCCATGGCCCTGAGTTTGCAAAACCTGAGGAAGACAGTATATAAATGACCAGGGATCCTAGAGGATCATAGGGTTGCAATGAATCAAAGTCGACCTGACAACAAATAACAAGAAACAAAAAGTGCAGCTAGACTGGAGTGGTATAAGCAATAGTTTGCACTATAGTTCTACAGTAATAATCTTTTTAGGACACAAAAAGGTACAGTAGGTATGGAAGAGAATCATGACACTGGCAACAATGGCACAGGCAGTCTCAATATGAGGCCATGATATGTGTCACATTTTACAGAACACTCTACCAATTATACAGTTTGTGGAAAGAGAAGAACTGTTCATGCTGATACCATATCCTTATTTGCAAAAGTGAGAACACCTGCAGGACCAGGAATCTTCAGCTGGGGCTGGGAAGAGTGGAACAGGATACTGGTTTATGTTACCTCCTGGATCTGGTAGGCAGCTGCCAGCATGCTAGACATTAAAGAGGCAAAATTTGTTCTCCCCCCCCCTCTCTTTTAGCAATTCTGAAGGGAAAGAAAAGCGGGGGGGGGGGACCACGAAATCCAAGCCTACCATGTTATGGCTATTGCAAAGTCCAAAATGACAGTATAAGACAACTGTCTGGTGATCCTGAGCAATAAAAAAATGTCTTTGGATAAACTGTCTCTCCAGATTTCAGTCAAAGGAATGATGCATACATTCTGGTAGATCACCTGATTTGTCAATGACTCACAGTTTAGTGTGTGTACCATTGCCCTTGCAAAGCATTGTGTTTGAGGAAAGAAGTGTGTTGTCTGTGGCATTTGATCTTTCATGACTCAGTCAACACATGCAAGTTACCAAGTGACAAATTTGCATGTGTGAATCAACCCCTAGAAGAGAGATTCACCAAACACAAGACTTGCACTTTAAACCTTGACAAACAGTTCTCATATATGCACCCATGCATATTGCTGCAGATAAGATGCCAGGTCCTCCTTCAGGAAAGGAGTCAAGATTACAAGCAAGAATTACCTAAATTCAGGGCTACGTGTGTTCAGCACCTTCATAGGCACTCTGTGCAAAACAGAATCCCACACTGGACACGAAGCACTTCATCCTGACAGTAGAACATCAGCTTCACATGACTATAGAGGCTGCAACAGGTTAAGCATTCAGTATACAGGTCCTTAGTACTTGTGCCTACACGTTTGGAAATGTGGTACATTGGACTTGTCTCTCTGTAATCAAGCAGGAGGGACAATCTCAATAGGGCCCATTACAGGAGACGTTGCTGATTCACCATCCACTGATTAAAAAATCCACAGTTGGCAACGGGGGGGGGGCGTGCACGGGGGAGGGACGGGAGGAGAGATCTCGCCTCCCTTTTCCCCTGGGATTGCCCCCATGGCGAGAATGGCAACAGGGGCGAAAGGAGAGAAGATAAGGTCTTGCCTCCTTTCTCCCTCGGGATCACCCCCCAGGATCACTCCCGTGGCAAGAATGGCGATTGGGGAGTTCACTATTATCTGCGGATTTCATTATCCATGGGGGCCCCTGGAACCAATCCCCTGCGGATATGGGGGCCCTACTGCTCTAATTATAGTCCAAAACAGTAACTTTCTCAAGTTCTACTGTTTCTGGCACAACATATGAGACAGCTCTGTATTTCTGTTGTTCTTTTCATGGATGCAGACTCAAAAGCCTTGCAGTACTCAGGCAAAGTGAAGATCCCAATGCTCTGCATAGCTTTCTAGGAACACACTGTATCAGTGGTTCTTAACCTGTGGTCTCTGGACCCTCAGGGGGCTGGCGATGTCTTCACAGGGGGTCCATGAAGGCTTGAAGGCTGCTTGGCCCACCTCCTCCCTGCAGTGGAGTGGCCACATGACAGGAACCAAGACAAAAGCTGGCTGGCCTGGCCTGCGCATTGCCATTCATTCTGCTCTAGCCACAAACTTGCAGGAAGAAGCAGGAGAAAAGGTTTCCCTCCCCTCCAGTGCCTCTGAGGGAAGGTTTAATGGCTGGTGTAATTGTATTAGCAGCAGTAGCATCACCACCACCATCTTTTAAAATATTGAGTTACATTTTGGGGATCCACAGCAACAAAAGATACTTAATGGGGATCCCTGGTAAAGAAAAGGTTAAGAGCCACTGCACTGTGTGATAGGCAGGCAGACAAACCCAAACCAAAGAACCTTCCACCTCATGCAATAAGGCTCATTTGTGCACGTTTCCTGGAATCTACCATGTGTAGCAAGAAGAGAAAGAGAAGCAACCAGATGGGAGGCAGAGGGGTTATGCAATCGGGCACCTCTCACCCATATAAGGACACGGACAACAGCACCTGCCAAGCAGCTCTCTAGCAGGTGTGACACCAGATCCCCAGGCTATGCCAGCCAACTAGGACTGGGTTTCTGAGGTCCCCTGGAAATGATACCACTTACTGACAGAGCTGAAGGTGTCACCACCAGCTTCATCACTGAAGCCACCGGTTGCTTCGCACCTCTTCAGCTTCCCATTGGTTGACATTCTGTAAGGCTATTTTGAGACTTGTTCCCAAAGCACAGCCAAGATGCTAGCTTATTATTTTTCAGCTTCTTTCTCTGCCTCTTTGTACACCAGCTACTGAGAAAGTAAACAGCCAAGGTTTTCATAACATTATGGTATGCAAGGCAACTTTAGTTATGATAGCAACAGGGAGGTGCAGCCGACAAGCTTTTTGTTCAAAACATTAAGCTATCAAATGAAATGTACTGGGAAAATGTCGTTTTTTTAAACCTGCTTATGCAACACCAAGATAAGTCCAATAGAAATGGGAGAAGTAGCACTTTCATCGCTTTGGCATGCAAGACAAATTCTGAACCACAAGTAAATGTGTGATCTACCTGACAGGGCAAAAGTAACAAAGTGGGGAAAATGTGTAGCTTTTAAAGCATTTTTAAGGCACTTAAACTTTCTCAAAATGTTTATAACCAATCCCTATAAGCTAGATCAGTGTTACAACCCCAGTGCTGAAGGTGGGACATGGGGAGAGGATTAGATGAAGAGTGTGAAACTTGCCAAAAGCTACCTGAGGTTGTCATGCCCCAAAGCCCACTTTAAACCACCATGCTTTTACTAATTACCTAGGGCAGGGACCACCTTCCCAAAGAGAGCAGCTAGGGTAACAAAACTAGAATGCTATACAACAAGGGCTCTGTTAGGCATTTAAATATCAGTTTGTTTATATTTCTCAAAAGGCAAAGCCAGACAATTCATTTCCTCATCCAAATTAAGTCAAAATTAATTCTATTAATTTACACCCAACCACCAATAGTTCCTCTTCACTTAAAATCCATTGCAAAGGTGTGGAAAAGTGTATAAAAAGAAAGTGGCTGGTAGTTTCCCCCTCCCTTTTGCTCATCTCACTCACACCTTTACATAAAAATGGCAACTTTTGCACCAAAATTGTGTTTTAAAAATCTGACACAGTGCTAATCCCCTAGGGCAAATTAAGGCATCACTCCCCTTGCAATTAATTCCCCAATTCGCAGCCAGAACCTGATCCAAAAGTCAAATCCTTCATTAATGACTTCCATCGCCATTAATGGCATAAATTAAATTAAATGAGGTACAATTCCATGGGGGCATTTTCAAAAATGACGGGATGGTGTTGGCAGAGGTGATGGTGTTGGCAGAGGTGAAAGTGCTGGAGTGTGGGGCAGAGGACTGAGAAGGAATGGGGCAAGGAGAACAGAGGGGGAAGCTGGAGGGAAGGAAGATGCAGACTGTAGGGATCAGAAGGAGGAGGAGGAGGCAGCAAGGACTAGAAAGAATGGAGGAGACAAAGGGAGCTTGGAAAGAGGGGGAAGGAAAACAGACAAGCAAGCCTGGGTAGGTGGGGAAAAGGCAGCTTTTTCTTCATATTTCTCGCCATGTGGTTGGGACTTGCAATTGCCCCACCCTCAAGAGACTTAAAATTCTCCCACCTCAGCCCACTATTTGTAATAGGCTTGTGCACACACACATGCACAGAGAGAAAGATAGAGAGAAAAGCAAGTAGAGCTGGCTAGGAAACCCCACATAAACACAAGTGCTCCCCCCTATTCATCTCTCTCTGCTCCTTCCCCCAATTTCCTCCTTCCTTTCCTCCCTCAAGGAAAACTGCTTCCCTCTCATGCTATTAAGTTTAATTGTTGTTGATTTCTTTAAAACTTCCACTGGTACTAGCTTAACCATTTTGGGAGGGGGAGATTTGGGGTGCCCAGCATGTAGGGGCAGTTGAGATCTTCCATCATAAATATGACATTTATCATGCATGGAGGGGAGGCATAGGGGAATGTTGTAGCCTGTAAGGAGGGGACAGTAATTGTTCCCTTACTAGCTGCCATTCCTCATGAAAATGGCACCCTACACGGCCATTAAGCGGAGGAAAGCTCTTCCACTGGCACACTAATGAACACATGGGGCGCTGGGAAGGGATTTGGGGCCAGGGTCCCATGGGCTTGAGCCTAGAAACACTTCTGCTATCAGACCGCTTTTGTGTAGTGAGTTCTAGTCACAAGCAAGTTTCTTTCAGGTAAGAGTCAATTCCAGGTATGAATCACATAGCAAATGAATGTGTACCTTTTCTCCCCTCACTAATGCCTGTCAGCTCAAGCTGTAGAACAGGCCTGATCCTTATCTGTATTGACAATGGCTGCAACTGTGGCGCCATCACCAAGCTTAATTAAAACACTCCTATTGCCATTACCAGGGTTACTACCCAAAGTATTTCCTCACATAGGTTCCATGACTAACCCTTGAAGAATGCCACTTGCTGCTTATCTGTACCATGAAAGTGCTTTGTTCTTGTCTAATTCCTTTCCCATTGCACAATACATGCACAAAATGTCCCATGTGTTCACGTGTAAACAGTCATTGTAGTTTTCCGTCCCTCATTAGATCAATGGCTTTCTGAACCAGGGAGGAAGCAGCTTCACATAACTGATGTGCAAAATTCCAGACACAAGCTTGAGCTACTCCGAAGGTGGATAATCTTTCGCCCTCCGTATGTTTTGAACTACAGTTCCCACGGTCCCTACTCACTCGCCAGGCTGATGGGAGTTGTAGGTCAAAACCAGATCTCAGAAGTTCTCAGAGAGTAATGCAAGAAGTAATACATCACTTTAAAAATCAACCTGGCTAAAAACAGCTCTAGATTTTTATATCAACTAACATCAAAATGTTATTGGGGGCAGGGGGGGGTCATTTTGGAAGGATGTTTTTTTAATTTTAAATGATTAAAAAGCAATTAAAAAGTAGTGCCAGTAATATGCCACTAAGAACTCATACTGCAAGTGAGACTGACCTTTAAAAAACAAGTAAACAAACAAAAGTAATAATGATGAGTTAGCAGCAACATTTCAAAACAGAGCTTGGTATGTCATATCCCCATTCCTGATTTACTGAAATCCAAAGCACTCAGGTTTCGTCCGTGTTTCCCTCAACCAGAGAAACCAACTGCCACTTTAAAAGGAGAAATCAGACAAGGCTAGCACAACCCACCTACACTGAAACCCTTCTAATTCCTACAATGAGCATTTAACATTTATAGAGCATCCACTCTCCTTCTGCCACATTAATAATTCTCTCTCTCTCTCCTTGGTCTCTAGGCCTTGCCTCCCTCAGACGTTGTACACTAACAGGTCTCTGTGGTTACCTAGGCAACTTATTCCCTCTTACATATATGCACAATAATCACCACTTGGCAATCATCAGGTTCCATGTCAGTCTTGTAACTAGGCCTGCTACTCCACACATCAGCTCCTTTGATGCTCCCAGATGCTGATTATTTAGACAGAAGCTTGTAAGATGTAATCCTAAGCACACATACCTAGAAGAAATGTGTCTCTCTGAAATGAAACCTTAACAACTGGGTACATCTGACTTACCATGATCAGAGAGGCTAAAGCTTGATCTCCACCAAATCTCTCTTCATTATATCTCAAAACCCATATCCAATATACTGTCATCATGGTGACTAAGGGTATTGGGATACATTCACTTTACCATCTCTCTCTCTCTCACACACACACACACTCCTCAGAGCAAATTAAAGATATATGAAGATGTAATAGCAGGTTGGAAAACCATTTTTAAAAGACAAAGTACTTCCTTATTAGTTTCTTTTTAAAAACAGGGGAACTTGTTAGTATTACTCCCTGTTTAAGGTGTGCTGTATTGGTGATTACATTACTTTTCTAAAAACTTTTAAAACACCCTTTTAATTTAAAATTACACCTAAGCAACATTTTAGGGTTCACAAGTGAATATTGCTTATTACAGCAGAAAGTACTACCACTTCCAACTTTTGTTAGTGCTCCCAAGGTAAACTGTTATGGCTTTGTTACCTAAAAAGAAGAGTACAGTTGGCCCTCCGTATCCACGAATTCTGTATCAAGAGATTCAATCATCCACAGCCTGTAAATACTGTATTCCAAAAAAGAAAAATTCCAGAAAGCAAATCTTGATTTTGCCATTTTGTATAGGGGACATCATTTTTCTATGCCATGGCATATAATGGAACTTGAGCATCCACGGATTTTGGTATCCACAGGGGGTCCTGGAACCAAACCCTAGCGGATACCAAGGGCCCACTGCAATGTATTACAGGCAGCATTGTTACTTGTAATGTATCACTTCCAACCTCTGTGTAGTAGAACCATTTAGCTGTAATAAATTCAGTAACTGGTTCATCCTATATACTATCAGCAAGCACATTGTGAAGTTGAAGGTGTTCATGGCTGGCATCCATAGGTTTTTTGTGGGTTTTTTTCCAGACTGTGAGGCCGTGTTCTGGAAGAGTTTATTCCTGATGTTTTGCCTGCATCTGTGGCTGACATCTTCAGAAACGTCAGGAATAAACTCTTCCAGAACACAGCCTCACACCCTGGAAAAAACCCACAAAAAAACCTAAGCAAGCACATTCTCCAAAGGTGAATCCTTATGTAGCCAAACACAACCATCCATAGGCAAGAGAAATGTACCAGCAGGGTTGGAGAAACCTTGAGGTCTGCAGGGGAAAAAACTACAAAAAGCAGTGGTGTGTGTGTGTGTGTGCTTCAAGACAGTTTAGTGTAGAAGGAGACTATTCAGTAGCCAGAGAATGACCACAGTCTTTGTGGACAGCAAGCAAAGGTGAAAAGAATGGAGTTTTACAAACGATATGAATGACTGATAATACCGTGAACATAAACATTTCATACTGCAAAATTTCACTGTCAAGTCCCACACTTCACTCTATTTTTCATTTTCAAAAATCTTAACACTAATGCTTTTTGCATTAAAAAAAATAGTTCTGTGTCCACATTAATAACTCATTCCTGAAGCTTTCCAGGCTCTCCCATTCACACCCAAATTTAACACAGAGCATCCTGGTGTATGGCAAGAGACAGAAGCCAAGTTTCCTAGAACTTAATAGATGGCCCTCTCCCTTCCCTCCACAACTGTCAAGTTGCTCATTGCTGCTTTCAAGCAGTAGTAAGTGGTGTGTAGCACAGCAGCAGCAGCTGCCTGGAGTTAAACCTTGTCCATAGGAAGAGCTTCACTTGTTATTTCTTAGCTTCTTGCTGCAAGTGGACACAGAGAAGGTGGCGGGGGGGGGCAGAGGAAATATGACAACAGTTGCCAAAAACACTTACCTCTTTAGAAGTCATTATGATCTGCTGGACACTGCATGGCACAAGGGAAGCCACTGTGTGGAACACTATCAGCCTGTGAGATGATCACTACCAATAGTTGTGTATGACACCACAACTTACGAACTCATATTATTTACACCTCTCACGTACAGTTTCATTTTCAATGAATGACTGTGTTCCCACACAACTGTTGTGTCACAGGAATCCCCTGCCCCAGAAAATATTAACACTAGCCATTCACAAAACCATTGGAAACAAACATCCTAGTTTTGCGTAAACCAATTAATGCATGTTGCATGATAAGAAAGCATTACCCCAGTTCAAACCTCTGGTGATAAGACTGGAAACTAGAAATGGTGACTCAGTAGTCTCTTGCACTAATCTTTCTTTGATTTTTTTTCCCACAGAGGCCACTTTAAAGTCAGTGGTGAAGGACTCAGGGAGAACGAAGTGTTTTCCCACTGGCTTCTGAATTTCAGATCTGTATCCATTTATTCCTTTGCAGAAGTTGATCTGTTAATACCCAGTGTAAAAAGCAGAAGGGCATGGCTGACAGATGATGGGATATATCACATTGCAAGATGAGCAAGGGAAGAGACCACTGATATGGTGGGTGAACATGTTAAGTCCTGTAATGCTCTTGCCAGAGTAGATATGGGTCCAGAATTGGAGTCTTGTTTGTTGCAACAGGTTCCTCAGCCCTGTTCTACAGGACTGTGACAAACACATAAATGTAAAAAATGTAAAAAATCTTGGTTTTGTTTACATGATACTGGAGTGAGAGGTCTGAATTGGGTTCATCAGCAGCACTGTTACACCAGTAGCCTCAAGCATCTCTGCTGTGACATGGCAGGAATGCAGTGTCACTGACAGCTCTTACACCCAACCAGTTAAGGGAAGATTAGGTGAAATAGCTGATATTTTGAAACATTAATGTGAAGGAAGGATCGTGGCAGACTTTAGTCTGGACTATGTAATGAAAAATGAGGCTGAGAAACCTGGATCACCTTCCCCCAATTTCCAACCATTAAAAGGGAAAGACATATAAAGATGATATTGCAAATGTTTTATCAGCAAAACAGACTTTGGTTTCTCTCTGGAAATACACCTCTCATCATCATTTGGGTTCTGTTATCCCAACTGGAACTGAGATGGTGGTGACAAGATTGCACATGTCCAATGAATCCTCAGCTATAATTTTTTAAGTTATTAAACAGCCAACATCCCAGAGGTGAACTCTAAATTGCTGTATAACCACCTTGCTTGTGAAAGGGGGAAAGATAAAGGAAAAAGTAAAGTTTACTTCTCTCCCACTGCAATCAATGGGTGAGAGGAATGATTACAATAAAAGGGGGAGAGTGGGTTGGAGAAATGCCCCTCCTGGCTCCCCACTTCCCTGAAGAGACAGCCAGGTAAGCTCTTAGATAAGGTGCTCCATTCTTCCATTTTCAATTGTCCCCCTAGAACTACAGTATGGCAATGAAATGCCTGTTCTTTCTAACCTACATTGCAAAGGACATCTGAGTTAATGCAAAAATTAACATTGATGACCCAATTTCATCTTATTTTTCAGAAGAGCCAAAGAGGGATGTGTGAGGAGGACGCAGGAGGAAAGTGCAGAGCAAGTCTCCAGACAGACAAAAGTAGCAGAGGAGTGGAGGGAGAGGAATAAGTTGACCTGGATCTTTCTGTGAGCACATGTATTTCTTCCTTTCAAAAATAAAACAAAGCTTTTGATATGCAAGCAGCCCCAAACTGATTTGGCATTTGCAAATCTGTATGTGTGTGTAGAGTAAGTGTTTTGCTTCCTCCTTAGTTTCTATCATTCATAATCATCAGACCTTTGTGTATTTTTAAGTTTACACCGCAATGAAAAGTGGAAGGGGAGGGAGAAAAACAACAAGTACCAGTCAGATTAAAAAAGTGTTTTTTTTTTATTTTTAAATTAATAAAAAACCTTCAACCTGTTTAAGCAAGATTCTGATTTTAAAACCTAAAAAAAACCCCAAAAAACCAAGGAGAGGAGCCTCAACATCTCGCCTGCCCTTGGATGTATGGGAATACTCTGGAGCCCTCCTTCAAAAGATCTGTCTTCTGGGGAGGCTGATACCTCTCTCTGTGTGTAAGATATTTAAGGAAATACATATATCTTTGAAATTTAAGCAGCTTCCCTCCTGGCTTTGCCTCCCAAATGCATTGTCCTTTTAGAAAGGGAAAGAGCTTGTGAGCTGAAGAGGGAAACCATTCTCAAGAATGAAAAGCAGAAGGGGAGGGGCAGGTCGAGAAAAGATTTTAAGTCCATGGTAAGATGTAAGACATAGCTTTTTTCAGCTCTTTGGGGCACAACTGCTGCAGCCTTCAAGGCAGTTTCAATAGGCCAAAGTTGGGGTGTAAAGGAGGAGGCATAGGGTATCCCACCCACCAAAAAAACAGCAAAATAAAACAAAAACACCCCCCCCCCCACATACACACATTTTGCACATGCGTACAAAGAAACAGCTAGCTGTCAAAACTATTCTGCCAGTGTGAGCATGTATTGGCTGGCTCCTCTCCAAGATGGTAGGGCAACATACACACTTCCTTGTATGTATGAAACCATGGGTAGAATTCAACATGCTACTCAAAGCGAAGACCAACAATATATCTAACAGCACAGGCATTTTGTACTATCCCATCATTTCTTTTCAGGCTCCTTGTGTGGCTTACCAGAAAGCTCTATGGTGCAGCTCCTGCAGCCAAAAAAGAAAAGAAAGGAACATCTTCCCCCAACCATAGGGCAAGGCAGATGGATTCCTTCAGTGGATTATACACCCCTGCCAAGTAGGCTCACTAAAGTACCCATGTTTCTCCCCACATCCCCCTTGGCCTCTGTGCGCAAACCAAATTTGAGGCCTGCCATGGGAGACCATTTCATTGAGAGATTCCCTACAGCCCCTCATCTACTACAGATGCTACAGGCATCTCCCTAAATTGGAGCCAAAAGGAAAAGCAAGAGAGGACAACAAGAACAAAGAAAGGCCAATTTCCAAGACCTTCCCTCCTCTTCACCCAACACACTCATGCACACACTCACTCACTCAAGGAGACACCGCCCCCCATGGAAACCCCAACGCCCGGATCCAACGCAGCCACCCTTCTTTCCAAGCAGTGTTCTCAGAATGCCACTTGGATCTTGGTAATCCTGTTGCTTTCATCTGTGATGTATATACATTAGATATATTTATATATTTATATATTATAGTTATATATACTTTTTTTTTCTTTTTAAAAAAGAGAAGAGACCAGTTATTAACTCTCCTGAAGAATGAATAGGGGAGAAAAAGCAGGAGGAGGAGGAGGGGGGGAAAGGAACACGGGGAAGACTGATGACATTTCATCAGTTTAAAAAACAAAAACTATAAAATATTCCAGTGCGATCTTCAGGGGGAAAAAAGATACCCCCACCCTATTCCCTGTGTACCCCTCCCAGATTTGTCAACCCCTCCCCACCTGCCACAGCTTCTTTCCCCATTCTAAAAATATTAAGTCTTATCTCTGGCCATCCATTGCCGTCACGGCTTTCTGCTGAGGGGCCCCTTGCTGGGACACCGGAGGCCACATGGGCTGCTGATGGTGGAGGTGATGGTGGACATTGTGACTGGTGGGTGATGACGGAGGAATCCAGGCAGGTTGGTGATTGGGAGGCGAAGAAGCCCAGAAGGGACTGAAGCTACCCGGAGGGGAACAAGCCATGGATGTGATGGGACTGTTACTGCTCTGGAGATTCTCTGAAGTCCGCAGCTTGGAAAACATGGCAAGAGCGTCTGGGAAGTTAGGAGGCGTGGCTGGAGTATTGCTGGGTGTGCACATCTGGAAAAGAGAAAGAGAAACAGGATGACAACCTAAGATTTCCTATATTTAGTCAGCATGGCACTAACACAATGCCTCTCAAGGCTTTCTTCCTCTCCTAGTCAAAATGACCAGCTATCAGTAAAGTGCAACACTAAACAACAGACCCAACACCTTGTCCCCCATGTGTAATCAGCAGTACCCCCTTCATCTTACATCATCTCTTGCTCCCAACAGTGTAGAGCAGGGCTGGACAAAATGTGCCCTCTAGACATTGCAATGCACATTAGCTCTAGCCAGCCAGCAAAGCCAAAGGTGAGGGAGCACAGAAGCTGCCCATCCCTCCTCTACTGTCTCCTTGACCAATCTAGTTGCTGGTCCAGATTTTAAAGCTCAGTAAGAGAAGGGACACTGTATGGTTTCCTTTTCACAGAGTTGGA
The DNA here is from genome assembly GCA_030847615.1 of Gambelia wislizenii. Taxonomy (NCBI): domain Eukaryota; kingdom Metazoa; phylum Chordata; class Lepidosauria; order Squamata; family Crotaphytidae; genus Gambelia; species Gambelia wislizenii. Next base: position 194,472,962 of record JAUMIR010000002.1, read on the forward strand.
GGAGGAAGTGTGCAGCCTGGCACCAAACTACAGCTCAGTGTTTGGAAGGCATCCACAACCACAACCTAGGGCAACACTGAAAAGAGAAGGGAGCCATCCATGTGTTGTCTTCCAAGCCAATCACACTGAATACTAAAGTCTGATGACAATGGAAAACTAAACTGAAGCAGGATTCAAAGATGGTAATGTCTGCCATCTAGAAAATGCACAATCCAGGTGCCTCTCAAGCAAGTAACACAGAACAGCAGATCCTGCTGCGTATCTGGAAGGAATAAGATACAACCTGGCCACACAGAAATGCAGTATGAATTATTTTGTTGCGTTCCTTTTATTATTGTAAATTATGTTTTATGCCAAGAAAACAAAAGAGGATATGGCTTCTACAATTACAAAATGTGCTAAAACTCTTGCATGTTATGCCATTAAAATGAAATGTGTGTGTATGCACATGCGTGCGCGCGCACACACACACACAGAAATGTGTTCATTTTGCCCAATTTCCCATCAAATAGCACAACCAGGGATTTCTGGGAATTCCGCTCGCCAATGACAAATAGCCCTCTGTCCAGGATAACTGTATTTTCTAAAATGGAAGACAATTCCTTTCAGAGTAAAAAGTGAGAGAAATGGTATTTCTAACTTGCATTGTTACCCAAGTATCAAGCTAAATTTTCTGGAGAACCTTTACACTTTTCCTCTATCACTGCCTTCTTATCTCAGTGGTATCACTTATCATCCCTACAAAGGAAGCCCACTTTCTCATTAAGGCTGTTTGCCTTCACCTAGACCTGAAAAGAAAGTGACTTTTTAAAAGGGCAAAAATCTTCAGAACCACATCATATAGGTTTGCTGTAGTAGACGGCATTCAGCAGCACACATTTGATAAAAGAATACCAAGTAACTGGCCAAGCCATGCTCTATCGACTCCTGAAATCCTGTTAGCACCACAAGCCCTCAAGGGCTCTTGCAAATCATGACAACCCCTACAAGACAATTGTTTCCTAGATCCTTTCATGGCCAGATATACTCCTACCTAACTGAGCAAGTGAACCAGCCACAGCCCTCTGTGCCCCTTCAAGTTGCTAAGGATCCACCATCTTGGAAAGCACTATCCATGAAGCACTTGCTGGCCTGGCCTGACATGCCAGTGGAAGCAAGGGATTGTAGGAAAGACTGTCCACAGAGAGGAAGCCACAGTATCACTACACTGGCTAAGTATACTTTTAACTATCTTGTTCAGGTGCGCAAATCAGGATGTGCTTGCCTGGATTTCCAAGCATATTATACTGATGTATGGCAGCTCCAATCTGCATTAATGCCTAATCATCCTTGACTAATTCTTATTGTCATTGTTTCTGTGTGACTTCAAGTCCTTTCTGACTTACAGTGACCCTAAGGAGGTTTCTTTGCAAGATTCGGTCAGAGCGAGTTTGCCTTTGCTTTCCTCTGAGGCTGAGAGTGTGTGGCTTGCCCCAAGGTCACCTAGAATAAATGTACTCTGAGCAGAAGACTATGTTTCTGTCCAAGACTCATGAAAGAAAAGAAAGGAGGAGAAAGAAACCCACCACACAGTGCGATTACAAAAGAATGGCATAACTAGTCAAAGCCTGCTCCCCTGTAGAACACCAATTCTCATTTCTGTTAAAACTTAGGAACCAAAGCAAAGGGTGATTGTTAAAATCAGAGTACCTTACCCAAACCCCCTTCCCCTCTTACTCTTGAAAGGTACTTCCAGAAGGATCACCCCCTACACCAGCCTTTCTCAACCTTTTTACCCCGGAGGAACCCTTGAAATAATTTTCAGCTCTCAGGGAAACCCCTACGTAAAAATTATACCTACAGCTCCCGTTTTTGTTTTTTTTTAAATATAGAAACAGCAAAAAAATATATAGATGCTTATTATCTTCCACATTGTTAGCAATACATATTTGATACTTGCTAGGTCAGAAATTTCTATAATACAAATATAATATGAAATATAACATAAATATAAATATATATCTCCAAAGTAAGACAGTCTCAGTTTAAATAATCTTGGCTTCTAGGAAGAGTTCGGGTTACCATGATCTGCTGCCTGAGGCAGCAACACAGAATCATAGAGTTGGAAGAGACCACAAGAGCCATCCAGTCTAACCCCCTGCCATGCAGGAATACACAATCAAATCATTCCCGACAGGTGGCCACCCAGCCTCTGCTTAAAAACCTGCAAAGATGGAGACTCTACCACACTCCCAGGCAGTGCATTCCACTGCCAAACAGCTCTTACTGTCAGGAAATTCTTCCAAATGTTTAGGTGAAATCGCTTTCCCTGTAGTTTGAACCCACTGCTCCATGTCCTAGTCTCTGGAGCAGCAGAAAACAAGCTTGCTCCATCCTCAGTATGACATCCCTTCAAATATTTAAATATGTCTACAGCACTGACTCTGACCCAAAGATTGAGCTCTGAGCTAACACAGCTTGCAAAAACCAGCAACTAAGCAGCCAGACGCAGGCTGAGAGGGAAGGCTTTAGCTTCCTGCCAAGATAAATGGAAGGAATTTTTCAATAATATGAGAGTTGGTCAGTCTATCTGTGACCCCCACATTCAGTTACCAGACCCACAGTTTAAGAACCTTTTCTCTATCTACAGTTGCCCCTCCACATTCGCGGCTTTAACACTCGCGGTTTTGATTATTCGCAGTTTAGCCCCGAGCCCCTTCGGGAAGGCCGGTGAGAGGCGGGGCAACCTCCTGCCTGTGCCTTCCCCGGCGTTCCTGAGGCGGCTCCAGGGCTTCAAAGCCCCAGAGTCCCCTCAGGAAAGGCTGGGGAGAGGCCAGGCAGCTTCCCTCACTCCCGCCCGCTGCCTTCCCCAGCCTTCCTGAGGAGGCGCCAAGGCTTCTAAGCCCCAGAGTCCCCTCAGGAAGGCTGCAGAGAGGCAGGGCAGCTTCCCGCCCGCCCGCTGCCCTCCCCGCCCTTCCTAAGGGAGCTCTGGGGCTTCAAAGCCCCGGAGTCCACTCAGGAAGGCCGCGGGGAGGTAGCGCAGCCTCCCGCCCGCTGCCTTCCCCGGCCTTCCTAAGTGGGCTCCGGGGCTTCTAAGCACCAGAGTCCACTCAGGAAGGCCGGGAAGAGGCAGGGCAGCCTCCCGCCCACCCGCCCGCTGCCTTCCCCGGCCTTCCTAAGGGGGCTCCGGGGCTTCAAAGACCCAGAGTCCGCTCAGGAAGGCCGCGGAGAGGCAGGGCAGCTTCCCTCCCTCCCGCCCACTGCCTTCCCTGGCCTTCCTAAGCGGGCTCCGGGGCTTCTAAGGCCCAGAGTCCCCTCAGGAAGGCCGCAGAGAGGCCAGCCAGGCTGGCCAGACACCCTCCCGTCACCTCCCTTCTGCTGGGGGGGGGTCGCAGGAGCAGCATTTTTTATTCACGGTTTTTCCACATTCACGGGGGTCTCAAGACCCTAACTCCCGTGAATGTGGAGAGACGACTGCATAATGACTCCCTGACTGTAATGGCTCTGCCCTCTCCAAATCTGGTTTTAAAAGAATAAGCCCTAAGTCACTTTCAGAATTCTCCCATCCACAGCTGGCACCTGAGTAGCTGAATGACCAGGGGATAACTTGGATTACTTGGTCAGTTTCCTCCAACTGGCTAAGAGTTGTACAGTATTGCAATTCTTTTTCCATTGTTCTGAATTTTTTTTAAAAAACCCTCATTTTGCATTTTTACCTTTATATCAGTTTTATGCCAACCAGGTTGTCTTTTGTCCTCAGTTGTGGGTCCATGGCTGCTTGCAGGAAGCAAACTCAATCACACAGACACTCATTCTTTGCCTCCTCCTTTTGCCAGGCCATGAGGCGTTTCATTAGCATATTGAAAGCAGATCAAAAGCTGGGAGGTAGAGCAAGGTATTTGGCATGTAAACATTCTTCCCCTCCATAAGAGGACCCTTTGAGGCTCCACTGGTGTGAAAGCATTCAAACACACACACCCATTCCTTGCCTGGCCTTCCCTGTAGTGGAGGGGAGAGATAAGCCCCTGACCACTTCTCTGTGGTTTATTAATTTATTACTGTTTTCTTGTGGAACCCCTAGCTATCTCTGGGGGAACCCTAGGATTCTGCAGAACCCTGGTTGAGCAACACTGCCCTACACCTACACACACACACACACACACACACACACACACAATAAATTAGGTTCCTGTCCTAGACCGCTATTAAGAAGGTCCTGCTTCACAGACAATCCCAAATGGATAGTTAGGAATTGCTCCAAGAGGCTTTACTCTTTTGACCCCACACCTCTGTCTGCCTCCCAGAGAAGTATTCAAAGTTATCTGTTCTGGACGCAGGTGATGTTTAGCTGTATGTCTATCCAGACAGTCAACTCAAATTGAACCAGTGAGGTGAATGAAAACTGAACTTCATTGTGGAACTGTATGAGCATAAAAATTATACATTTATTAACGATTCCAAGGAGCAAGCCCTTTAGGAATATTTTCTTGAGAAAATTCTACTGCAAAGCAAAATTAAGGGAAGACACAAAGCGGACCAGACTCAATTAGCATTAGTAAGTATTCTGAATCACCCAGTCATTAAGGCCACTCAGACAAATTAAAGACAATAAAGACATTTGCTTAAAAATGCATATCAAAGCGTTTACTAAAGGTATGGCAATCTACATATTCAAAGCAAGGCTAAGTCCTTAACTAACTAAAAGGATTTCAGGGTAGTAAACTCACCCAATCCTGCCAGTTTCAGGTTAGGATAGAATAAACAAATCAGGAGTTTCTAAGTATTACAGGAGTAACATGCATATTTCTTTATTCTTCAGAAAAAGGGTGAATGCGGGTAAGGGAGAGCTCATCTCTCTTCTTCGTGCATGGGGGTCAGATGAGTGGAAGTAAGGGAAAGAGAGATGAAGCCTCGTGGTGCAGCTTTGCTTAAACAAAGAACTATAAAACATTTAAATCAGGAGGTCATGTGATGAATGACTCAACAGGTCACTCCATATCATATAGCTACAAATGGCTAAGATGGTTTGAGGAGAAAGGGGGTAGGAACTTAAGTATGCAAGGAGTTTCCCTAAACTTACTAAGTGGGGGGTGCATGAAGAATGTTACATTTCCCACAGGAACTTTATAACAGGAACTAAAAAAGGTGATTTTTCAAAAAGAAAGATGAGTGGCAGGATGGGGGTGGGGAGAGATGTGTGGACAAAGTCTTTCAGGCAGCAGAAAACTGAGGAGAACAAAGCCTGAAGGAGGAGATCTAATAAGGGACAAGCAATCAAACACAGATACAAAGAATCAAGCCTGATCAGTTAAGAAGACATCTACAGAGAACACACTTAAGAGTTACAATAGGACCCCTGTATCTGCTGGGGATTGGTTCGCGGGGGGGGGGGGGAAATACCAAAAACTGTGGATAATAGCAAACACCATTGAAAATAATGGGACTGCCAGTTTAAAATACCACAGAGTTGCCTTGGAGGACCTAGAAAATGGCTAGAGGGGACACTTTTTCTAGGAAGACTCTATAGTAGCTGTGCTGTTTGTGTCCCATGGATAACTGAATCAGTGGATACAGGGATCCTATTGTATACTTAAGGCAACAGACTGTAACAGGAATGCCCCGTTGGGGCTGAACATCCAATACATTCTATCCACCCTGAAAAGAATTATATATAGTACAACGACATCTAGAGGAGACCCATCTCTCCCAGAATCACTCTAGAGGCAAGCCTCCCATCCCACACCTGTGTGTTATGTAAGTGCCTGGTGTATTCTCAGCATTTGCAGACAACTTCCCATTCAGGGTAGAATTCAGACGCCCCACCCCTAAGTGGAAGCTTTTAGCATATGTGTGTGTTGTTATAATCACCTGTCTTCCATTTCCCAATTCTGATGCTTGATATCTCTGAGTCCCACTTCCTCCAAAGTAAAGTCCAGCCTCTCAAATATTTTCTTCTTCCTCTTTCATTTTTAATAAGAAGAACAATATTCTCTAGGTTAAAAATGGCTTTGAGCGCAGACACCACATTAAAGAAACCAGTGTATTATTTTTCTATAATCAGCCACACAAGGGTAGGCTTACACCAGTGGAATAAGAAGTGATATATCGTAGGACCCCTGTATCCGCGGGGGACAAGTTCCAGTGGCCCCCATGGATAACAAAATCCATGGATAATAATGAATGCCCTGTCACCATTTCAGCCCAGGAGCTATCCTGCACAGCGATCCCAGGGCAAAGGGAAGAGCGAGGGAGATCTCTCCTCATCTCCCTTCACACCCGTGTCACCATTCCCATCCCAGGACTGATCCCAGGGGCAAAGGGAGAAGAGAGGCAGATCTCTCCTCCTCCTCCCCCAACCGTCCACCCCCTCTGCTGTCACCATCCACAGATAACTGAATCCACGGGTGGCGAATCAGTGGATTCAGGGGTGCTACTGTATGCTTGATTACATGGAAATACTGGTGGTATACGCTGGATTACATGAAAAACACTGTAACCAGTGCATTGCTGTAGTTTTACTGTAACTTTAATACAATTGTCCCTTCCTATTCGCTGGGGTTTGGTTCCAGGACCCTCCCCGCCCCCCCGTGGATACCAAAATCCATGAATATTCAAGTCCCATTATATGCAATGGCATAGCAAAATGGTGTCCCTTATATAAGATGGCAAAATCTTTTTGGATTATTATTTTTCAAAGAATATTTTCAAGCCGTGAATACTTAAATACGTGGATACAGAGGGACAACTGTAGATGTTTTAAAACAAATGAAGTGGCCGCTTCATAGTCTTGTTAGCGAGGTAATCTAGTATGTTCAGTAGGACACAGAAAGCAGATGTGCTCACTCACTCCATTCCTCCCAAATAGGTACAACTAACAGGGTGCATACTCAATCTCTGCAACTCTTCTTCAAAACTAGAGATGGAAAGATTGTCCATATGGGATGTACAGTTATGCCTTGCACCTACAATGCCAATTAATGTGTGTCTACCAGCCCTTACACCATGATCCTAAGATGACAACAATGGAATCAGTCAAAACAATGGGATTTCTTTTTGCATAGTGTATTTCAACATACATACCATGTTTTTCTACATAATTGTTTCCATGCATGGGGGGGGGGGACCCACAGACATCATTATTTCATCTGATAAAACTCACACATGCCAATTTTATCTCACATCCATGAAATGAAAATATGAGACAACAGCAGCCTCTCATCACATGGAAACATGACAAGAGGTACAGAAACAGCGCGCAATTTTACCTGTACGGAAAGAGAAACATCAGTGTAGAAAAAATAATAACAGTCCTTATGTATGGAGCATGACTCACTGAATGTATGTCAAGGGCAGAGTTGGGAGCTGGTTATTTCACCCTAATGATTGCACCAGTCCAGACAGCCCAAATCCCCAATCCCAACCCAAGAATCAGAGCCACAGCAGAAAATATTCTACAAGCAAGTGAATAAGGTTACCTGGTTTATTTTTTAGCCTCTGTTGCATGAAAACACATCATGGGGTACAGCCTTTGCCTTTAATGGCCTTCTTCTGGAACTAGCTCCAATAAGATGCCACACAAAAGTTACAAGTGAGGCTTGAGTGCATGCCAATTCCTGAGATATTCCATTACACAAACAACCCATTTTTCATTTTTTTCTTTCTCCACCACCAGTCAGCCAACCTTCCATGACCAGTCAGTATGAATCCACACTGAATGGTATCTCTTTGTTGGCAATGTAAGACTCCCTATTCAAAAAACGTAAAGGGGTCAGAATTACAAATATGGATCAAGAGCTAACCAGAATTTTTAAAAACTAAGTTCACGGAGAAGTTAATCTAAAACAACAACAATATACACTGACATGCTCACAATTTTAGTCAAGAATTCATAAGAAAGAAGTTGGTCAAGTTTGGTTTTAAATTTGGCATATTCTGCTCTGCAGTAAGCAACAGGAGTAAATGACTTACAGGACAGCCTCCCAGCAACAATCTGAAATTTACTGCCTAATGTAATAAGGACACACTACTGTATACAGTCTTATTTAGCTTCCCTCTATAAGTTATTTTGCATACATCAACATAACTATGGCAGTGAACTCAAAATGTATTTATTCATTTTGTTAATTATTTTTCTTTATTAAAATACCCACACATTTTTGCTATATCTGAAACCGCAAACAAGGTGTAAATCCACCATGTCCTAAGGCCAGATGCACTGCCAAATCAGTGGCTTATAAACACAGGTTCACACAGGAGCCACAGAAACAAGAAAATAAGAAAGCACCAACTCTTTTCAGAGACTGTGTTGCAGAACATATTTGCTTCTTCCATTACACCACAATTCATCAAGGTAGGAGGACCCAGTAAAGAGCCTGTATCCAATCTTAGCTAGGTAGGATAAATGTACAAAACATGACACAGTTGCTCTACTGTAATTGCATCCAACATATTTCATCTGTAATTTGTTTTTTGTTTCACATAGGCAGTGGTGTATAAATAGTGTATTCCAGTAAAATAGGAACAGATCCAAACACTAAATTTCTAAGCAAACCCTGTTTTTTTTTTTAAAAAAAGCAAGCCTCTAGTCTTTATAAGTAGGAAGTTGCAAATCATGAGCTTAAAGCTCAAACACCAAAGCACACTGTGGCTTTCAGTAGTCAATCTTCAGAACTCTCCCCAATTCAACTACTTTATCCTGCTTGTGCCAGTTTCCTTCTGCCATTTAAGTTCCTTTCTTAACAGTCTGAATTTGGAGGGGAGATGTCTGATCACCCCCCAAAAAAACTCACTAGATTGAATCTACACTGCTATATCAAAACCAAGGCTGAGGAAAGTTCTGAGACTCAAAGACCTGAAAAAAGTACTGTACTTTAAAAGCTATGGCCTAATATCAAAACATATGTATGTGAATTTTCAGTAGATTTCAGACATCATCATAAAGCACTGTTTGTACTACAGTGTCTTGATTGCCCTGTTTCCTCAACAACAAGAAAATGTGTGTAATTTCTCTGTGAAATGTGTCAAGTGACTGACTGTCATCATATTAAACGGAAGGTGGTTTCCTGTTTCACAGTCACACCAGTTCACAAATGTTACATTCCACAACGCCAGTGAATACAGTACTGTTGTTCTGATAAATGAAAAGAAAAAAAATTCTAAGCAGCATGTGGCTGATAAAGTACCTCAGAATAGAATGAAAGGGGGAAGGCGGAAGGAGTTTGCCTATTTAGAGTCAAAACATGACCACCCTCTGTAGAAAGCAAGGCCCCATGGTGTAACAGCACTCCTGTACTGGAGCCTCAGCGTTACCACAACAAACAGAAAAATTACAAAATGAGCAAGCAGCAGCTCCTCGCCATGGACTCCACTCTGATTGGGTGACAACGCCATTTCTCCTATCCCTAGCACTCATACTAGGGTCTCTCCTGTAACTCAGCTTGGCGAAACCTGAAACCAACTCACAAGCCAGCAATTTTTCAAAAGGGGGAAAAAATGAGGTATAGAAATACAGCCCTGAACTCCATATCACAAACACAGGGAAGCGGGGACAATGCAAACACACAAAAGCAATCTGCAAAAATTGCCCTTAGAAATACATGAGGCAGCCTTATAGTAAGTCACATCAGGGGTATTATCTAGCTTGTCTCCCACCTTCCCCAAATTGGTGCCCTTCAAATATTTTGGATTAAAAATTCCCATTGACCATAGCTAGCATGGAGTCGGGGTGATAGGATTGTAGTCCAACACCTGGAGGCCACCAAGTTGAGGAAGGTGCTGACAGGCCTGCTCTGGGGAGTTTTAAGAAGGGGTTAAATTGACAATTGACAAATTGGAGCGTGTCCAGAGAAGGGTGACTAAAATGGTGAAAGGTCTGGAAACCACGCCTTATGAGGAGAGACTTAGGGAGCTGGGTATGTTTAGCCTGGAAAAAAGATGGTTAAGGGGCGATATGATATCCCTGTTTAAGTATTTGAAGGGGTGTCACATTGAGGATGGAGCAAGCTTGTTTTCTGCTGCTCCAGAGACTAGAACTCGGAACAATGGATGCAATCTCCAGGAACAGAGATTCCATCTAAACATCAGGAAGAACTTTCTGACAGTAAGAGTTGTTTGGCAGTAGAACACACTCCCTCGGAGTGTGGTGGGGTTTCCTTCCTTGGAGGTCTTTAGAGGCTGGATGGCCCTCATGGTCTCTTCCAATTCTACAATTCTAGGATTCTACGATAGGGCTGAACCTGGGATCTTTGCTGCATAAAGCACATGCTCTATCACTGAACCATAGTTGCTAAATGCAAGGTTTAAAATGACAAGATGATAATGCACAGCCACATCACTTTGCTGAATAGGTTATACAAGTGGTTCTCAAACTCTGGTTTGTGGCCCACAGGGGAGCATGATAGTTGTTCAAGGGTGGCACAAGAAAATTTTCAGACATTATTAATTTCCCTCAGTCCCAGGGTAGCAGTGAAGGTGGTGGCAAGCCCTCGGTGCCAGGCACACATTCTTAGGCTTGTGAAGTGGGTGGCTGGCGGGCTCTCCAGAGGACACAGGAAAGAGACACAACTCCCTATGGTGCAGGGCTGTGGCACCGGCAAGGCCTGGGCACCAGCACATATCCTTCCTGTTTCCACTGCGGCACTTCTGCTCTTTCTGTTCCAAAGGTGGACGCAGTAGAGCAGGAAGAACGCACACTTGGTGGCCAGGGATTCTCAGTGCTGCCCCGCAGTAGATGTAAAGGGGGGTCACAGAGGTTAAAAGTTTGAGAACAACTGGGTTATACTCCTCCAGAATCAGGATGGGGCATTTTGGTGCCTGAGTCACATTGTGTTGTAGAATCAACCCAAAACTGGACTGACATTGTAGACATGCTGTGGCACGATCCCCTGAAGAGCTGAAAACAACAACTGACATCCTGTTGATTAGTCCCACCTAGAGTAGACCCACTCAATCAACTGTTGAAGGGTAAACCATCAAGTAAATAAATCCCAATTATTCAATGGGTCTACTCTACTCAGGGCTAACAACAGGACTTAGGACAATGTTCTCAAGTTTCTACCTGTTATTGTGTGCAGTTTTTGAATTGTGAAAGACAGAAAGAGCTGGGCCAAGAATTGTCCCAAAATATCTACTGCTTAACCACCCCCTGCCACTTTTTTTTGCCAGTGGGATACTTTCTTTGTTTTATCTCAGCCAATGGGCCTGAGGGGGTGAGAGGTCCTATGCCATTTTTTAGAGAACCATAATACTGAGAAAGAGAACTAATACATTTTGGCTGTATTAGTCTGGCTAGGTTGGTTTCATTTGGGGAAGGATAGGCTGCTGGAACTGGGGAGTGGGATCAGAAAATACTTTATCACACTACACTGATATAGCACTATCATTCCACTTTAACTGCTCTGGCTGCCTCCTGTGGAATTCTGGGGTTTGTAGTTTAGTGAGGCCTAAGAGCTCTCTGGCTGAGAATGCTAAATGCCCTTCCCTAAACTGCAAATCCCAGGATTCCACAGGAGGCTGCCAGGGCCGTTAAAGTGGAATAACAGTGCTCTAACAGTGTCATGTGATAATCTCCAAAGTGTAAATTACACACTTCCACTAACCCTAACCCTACTGCTTACTAACCCTAACCTTCAATGAACTGAATTTTCAGTTGGACTCAAATAATACACCACTACTCATTCTCTATAAGTAGTATTATCATTGCACAGAAGGATTAATATACCTGCGAGAGAGCGCATGTGTATATTTGTGCATACACATAGAGACAAGCACACATGTGTGAACCCTCCCCCCCTGCCAATTCACACCTTAAAATTGTGTGCAAATTTATAATCTGAGAAGGAAACCCCCAAAAGAATCATTTGTATGGGCCAATAATTCCATCAAAAATAGGTAGGGCTTTGAGGATTCCTGTTAAGAAGGGGAAAATGGGGAGTAGTTGAGAATCTGGAAGGTCTACAAAATTCAAGTATAATTCAATGCATCTAAAGAATATATAAATATATAGAGACAGGGGGAAACCAGCTACACATCAGAATGCCTGTACATATAACATTTTGCAATAGTCAAAAGATATCAGGTACACATTTAACAGTCTGAACTACTTGGATAAAATGTGGACAGGTCAATCCTTGAAGAGCTCACCTCTCGAGTCAACACTACAAGTGCTAAGTCAACATTAGAAACTGGAGCTTGCACATGGCAAGCAAACTTGAGGGAGGGGGATGTGGGTGGAGCCGAGACAGAAAGCAACCTTCATTACAGTAACCTAATGTTAAAGGGTGGATTTTGCAAGCAGGGTAATAAAATTGGGAACAGCTTCAGCTTTGCAACTATAGACCTACCCTCTATCATCACAAACTAGCCAGCTTTTCCTTCCTATCTACACATTCATTTAGACAGCAAGCTTGCAACATCCTATAACTTATTGGAGAGGCCAAAACAAAAGATTGCAGAAAAGCCTCACCTGCCTCAGCTTCTCCTCTCTTCCTGGTAAGCTGTGCTGATTCTGGGTAATCATTCTAATTTTAGCACCTCAAACATCCACACACAATTCAGGAGTATACCACACCAACTCTACAGATGGAGGAGGGGGGAAACTAGTGAGGCCAGACCACAAGAGGAAGGACTAGGTCATTCTCAGTGTATGGTGTTGTGCACAAAGAAAGAAAGAAAAGTCCACTGAACACCAGAAAGGAAGAGGAGAACATGACTAATAGAGCTATGAGAGTGTGCTATGAAACAACAGCTGCTGGGGCTGCAGGAAGTGTGAGGAGACCCAAGGGACAACAGATGAAAAAAAATCAACATAAAACAGCTCCCTCTATTACTTTTGGGTTTTTAAGTAGTGTGAGTTACTCTGATGCACATACTGGAGGAGGAAAGACTTGCCAAGCACAGGGACAGCCAGCGACCATCATACCACTCAGAAAATTCATTTTTGTACATGCAAAAAAATGGAACTTGCTACTTCAAGCAGCAAAGAGGGGGTGGGAACTGAAGAACATGCTTAATCCCACAGCATCCACTCCCCTTTCCTCCAACAAGTGGCTTATCCCAGGACAGCAGAAACCAGGACCTGTGAAAACAAAGATTCAGCAAAGGAAGCTGCTGCATAATGTTCCACATATGTGACTCAACGTTCCTACCAGTCCCATTCAAACCAAAAACAACTATCCCAACAGAAAGGTACAGAATCACTAAGGCTTGGCAAGCAGAAACTAAGACAATAATAATGTTGGCTTCCTTTGAATCAGAAACCAAAATTGGTCACTTGGAGCAAGCCTTCCTTTACAACCTCATACAATATAAATATGATGAAGCCTGGAGGATTGGGGTGGGGAGGTAAGATCCTGAGTCTCTTACAGATGCACATAGGTTTGGTTTCAGGACTCCCTATGGATACGAAAATCCGTGGGTGCTCAAGTCCTGTTATATACAATGGTGTAGTAAAATGCTGTCCCTTATATAAAATAGCAAAATCAAGGTTTGCTTTTTGGATTTTTAATTTTATTTTGGGAATCTCATTTTTGAGGAGAATATTTTTTAACTGTGGATGGCTAAATCCGTAGATGCAGACTCCATGGATATGGAGGGCCGGCTGTATACAGCTCTGTAAGTTCTTTGTAAGTTCTTTTTCTGGACTACAAAAAGGTACAGTCAGTTAGCCAGCACAATCACTAGCCATGATGGCTGGAGGGTTCTGGGAGCTACAGTCCAGAAAAAAACTCTTCTAAGGTCTAACACATACACACAGTACCATAAAAATCTCAGCTGGTCCTGAAAATGCATGGGGGAATCACAGCAAACCCAGAAGGAGGGGAAGAGTTCCTTAGTTTTCATTTTTAACCATCTGTGAAGATTTCATGTACCAGAAAGATGTTAGTCAATCCGAATCAGCTCACCATAAATTCTGAACATTCATAAACACCAACCACGGGAGAAAAACTGCAGCCATTTGTGCCTGCAGCAAACTATACACTGCTAATTCATAAAAACTTTTTAAAGGAAACAAGCCAATGTGATGCTCTCTGACCCCAAACAGCATCACTAACTGCAACCCACTGGCACAGCAGACAGTCTAGGCTGTGATCTGCTGTCTGATGGAAGCTGAATAGCATTCTCAGGACAAACCCAAAGGGTTAATTAGATGCATTAAACAGAAACATAAGAGGTTACTACTAGAAGATAGTTTTGACAGTATCAGAAAGAAGTGACTTGTATTTTACACAGCAAGTGTTTCTGCATGCCTCTCCTGGCAAATCACTCTAATATTTGAAGATTCACAACCATAAACACAGGAAAGGTACTCACTAGGTGGGGAATAGCAGCCCAAATCATCACTCCCAGATACGTTATGCATCTCCCTTCAAACATCACCATGTTCAACGGCAACTTTCAAGGGCTGAAGAGGCAAACCTGTCTGTGGTACAGGAAGAATTGCACTCTTTTTGTGCCAAGTTAACACTGCAGCACTTCCATCATTAGCTGACAGCCTTGCATACCACAGTCTCTGAACCAATGAGGTTTGCAAATTTTAAAGTGTGAGATGTCACTACTAAGAGAAGATAAAAGTTACACCAGATGCCTGGGAGACCAGGCCAATAGGAATTCTAAGATTTTGTGTGTGTGTGTGTGCGCGCGCACGCGCGCGTTTTATTTTACTGGGAGGAAAAATACAGCCATTCCACTTTGGCTTTGCTTAATTCTACACACTGAGTTTCAGACTGGTGTCATTTGTCTGGACAATTTATTGGGCTCTGGCCAGTCATGGAAGGGAGGCCAAGTATGTAGGACCCAGATGTCCTGCCTCCTCTGAGCACAAGCAGATCGTACTGAGCTTAGTCTCCAACCCACCTTCTAAGATTTCAT